>OX328124.1:131130071-132562571 GCA_946811695.1 Gonocerus acuteangulatus | reverse complement strand
AGTGATCAGCTGATATCTTGTAGTTACTGCTCCTTCAATCTGGTTAGATCTTACCCCTTGGGTATCTTCAGGCCTAGTGATCAGCTGATATCTTGTAGTTACTGCTCCTTCAATCTGGATAGCTCTTACCCCTTGGGTATCTTCAGGCCTAGTGATCAGCTGATATCTTGTAGTTACTGCTCCTTCAATCTGGATAGCTCTTACCCCTTGGGTATCTTCAGGCCTAGTGATCAGCTGATATCTTGTAGTTACTGCTCCTTCAATCTGGTTAGATCTTACCCCTTGGGTATCTTCAGGCCTAGTGATCAGCTGATATCTTGTAGTTACTGCTCCTTCAATCTGGTTAGATCTTACCCCTTGGGTATCTTAAGGCCTAGTGATCAGCTGATATCTTGTAGTTACTGCTCCTTCAATCTGGTTAGATCTTACCCCTTGGGTATCTTCAGGCCTAGTGATCAGCTGATATCTTGTAGTTACTGCTCCTTCAATCTGGTTAGATCTTACCCCTTGGGTATCTTAAGGCCTAGTGATCAGCTGATATCTTGTAGTTACTGCTCCTTCAATCTGGTTAGATCTTACCCCTTGGGTATCTTAAGGCCTAGTGATCAGCTGATATCTTGTAGTTACTGCTCCTTCAATCTGGTTAGATCTTACCCCTTGGGTATCTTCAGGCCTAGTGATCAGCTGATATCTTGTAGTTACTGCTCCTTCAATCTGGATAGCTCTTACCCGTTGGGTATCTTAAGGCCTAGTGATCAGCTGATATCTTGTAGTTACTGCTCCTTCAATCTGGATAGATCTTACCCCTTGGGTATCTTAAGGCCTAGTGATCAGCTGATATCTTGTAGTTACTGCTCCTTCAATCTGGTTAGATCTTACCCCTTGGGTATCTTCAGGCCTAGTGATCAGCTGATATCTTGTAGTTACTGCTCCTTCAATCTGGTTAGATCTTACCCCTTGGGTATCTTAAGGCCTAGTGATCAGCTGATATCTTGTAGTTACTGCTCCTTCAATCTGGTTAGATCTTACCCCTTGGGTATCTTCAGGCCTAGTGATCAGCTGATATCTTGTAGTTACTGCTCCTTCAATCTGGTTAGATCTTACCCCTTGGGTATCTTAAGGCCTAGTGATCAGCTGATATCTTGTAGTTACTGCTCCTTCAATCTGGTTAGATCTTACCCCTTGGGTATCTTAAGGCCTAGTGATCAGCTGATATCTTGTAGTTACTGCTCCTTCAATCTGGTTAGATCTTACCCCTTGGGTATCTTCAGGCCTAGTGATCAGCTGATATCTTGTAGTTACTGCTCCTTCAATCTGGTTAGATCTTACCCCTTGGGTATCTTAAGGCCTAGTGATCAGCTGATATCTTGTAGTTACTGCTCCTTCAATCTGGTTAGATCTTACCCCTTGGGTATCTTCAGGCCTAGTGATCAGCTGATATCTTGTAGTTACTGCTCCTTCAATCTGGATAGCTCTTACCCGTTGGGTATCTTAAGGCCTAGTGATCAGCTGATATCTTGTAGTTACTGCTCCTTCAATCTGGTTAGATCTTACCCCTTGGGTATCTTCAGGCCTAGTGATCAGCTGATATCTTGTAGTTACTGCTCCTTCAATCTGGTTAGATCTTACCCCTTGGGTATCTTCAGGCCTAGTGATCAGCTGATATCTTGTAGTTACTGCTCCTTCAATCTGGATAGCTCTTACCCCTTGGGTATCTTCAGGCCTAGTGATCAGCTGATATCTTGTAGTTACTGCTCCTTCAATCTGGATAGCTCTTACCCCTTGGGTATCTTCAGGCCTAGTGATCAGCTGATATCTTGTAGTTACTGCTCCTTCAATCTGGTTAGATCTTACCCCTTGGGTATCTTCAGGCCTAGTGATCAGCTGATATCTTGTAGTCACTGCTCCTTCAATCTGGATAGCTCTTACCCCTTGGGTATCTTCAGGCCTAGTGATCAGCTGATATCTTGTAGTTACTGCTCCTTCAATCTGGATAGCTCTTACCCCTTGGGTATCTTCAGGCCTAGTGATCAGCTGATATCTTGTAGTTACTGCTCCTTCAATCTGGATAGCTCTTACCCCTTGGGTATCTTCAGGCCTAGTGATCAGCTGATATCTTGTAGTTACTGCTCCTTCAATCTGGATAGCTCTTACCCGTTGGGTATCTTAAGGCCTAGTGATCAGCTGATATCTTGTAGTTACTGCTCCTTCAATCTGGATAGATCTTACCCCTTGGGTATCTTAAGGCCTAGTGATCAGCTGATATCTTGTAGTTACTGCTCCTTCAATCTGGTTAGATCTTACCCCTTGGGTATCTTCAGGCCTAGTGATCAGCTGATATCTTGTAGTTACTGCTCCTTCAATCTGGTTAGATCTTACCCCTTGGGTATCTTAAGGCCTAGTGATCAGCTGATATCTTGTAGTTACTGCTCCTTCAATCTGGTTAGATCTTACCCCTTGGGTATCTTCAGGCCTAGTGATCAGCTGATATCTTGTAGTTACTGCTCCTTCAATCTGGTTAGATCTTACCCCTTGGGTATCTTAAGGCCTAGTGATCAGCTGATATCTTGTAGTTACTGCTCCTTCAATCTGGTTAGATCTTACCCCTTGGGTATCTTAAGGCCTAGTGATCAGCTGATATCTTGTAGTTACTGCTCCTTCAATCTGGTTAGATCTTACCCCTTGGGTATCTTCAGGCCTAGTGATCAGCTGATATCTTGTAGTTACTGCTCCTTCAATCTGGTTAGATCTTACCCCTTGGGTATCTTAAGGCCTAGTGATCAGCTGATATCTTGTAGTTACTGCTCCTTCAATCTGGTTAGATCTTACCCCTTGGGTATCTTCAGGCCTAGTGATCAGCTGATATCTTGTAGTTACTGCTCCTTCAATGTGGTTAGATCTTACCCCTTGGGTATCTTCAGGCCTAGTGATCAGCTGATATCTTGTAGTTACTGCTCCTTCAATCTGGTTAGATCTTACCCCTTGGGTATCTTCAGGCCTAGTGATCAGCTGATATCTTGTAGTTACTGCTCCTTCAATCTGGATAGCTCTTACCCGTTGGGTATCTTAAGGCCTAGTGATCAGCTGATATCTTGTAGTTACTGCTCCTTCAATCTGGTTAGATCTTACCCCTTGGGTATCTTCAGGCCTAGTGATCAGCTGATATCTTGTAGTTACTGCTCCTTCAATCTGGTTAGATCTTACCCCTTGGGTATCTTCAGGCCTAGTGATCAGCTGATATCTTGTAGTTACTGCTCCTTCAATCTGGATAGCTCTTACCCCTTGGGTATCTTCAGGCCTAGTGATCAGCTGATATCTTGTAGTTACTGCTCCTTCAATCTGGATAGCTCTTACCCCTTGGGTATCTTCAGGCCTAGTGATCAGCTGATATCTTGTAGTTACTGCTCCTTCAATCTGGTTAGATCTTACCCCTTGGGTATCTTCAGGCCTAGTGATCAGCTGATATCTTGTAGTCACTGCTCCTTCAATCTGGATAGCTCTTACCCCTTGGGTATCTTCAGGCCTAGTGATCAGCTGATATCTTGTAGTTACTGCTCCTTCAATCTGGATAGCTCTTACCCCTTGGGTATCTTCAGGCCTAGTGATCAGCTGATATCTTGTAGTTACTGCTCCTTCAATCTGGATAGCTCTTACCCCTTGGGTATCTTCAGGCCTAGTGATCAGCTGATATCTTGTAGTTACTGCTCCTTCAATCTGGTTAGATCTTACCCCTTGGGTATCTTCAGGCCTAGTGATCAGCTGATATCTTGTAGTTACTGCTCCTTCAATCTGGTTAGATCTTACCCCTTGGGTATCTTAAGGCCTAGTGATCAGCTGATATCTTGTAGTTACTGCTCCTTCAATGTGGTTAGATCTTACCCCTTGGGTATCTTCAGGCCTAGTGATCAGCTGATATCTTGTAGTTACTGCTCCTTCAATCTGGATAGCTCTTACCCCTTGGGTATCATAAGGCCTAGTGATCAGCTGATATCTTGTAGTAACTGCTCCTTCAATCTGGTTAGATCTTACCCCTTGGGTATCTTAAGGCCTAGTGATCAGCTGATATCTTCTAGTTACTGCTCCTTCAATCTGGATGGCACATGTAGGTTTCATAGAACAAGGCGCTGTATTTGAAATACAGAACAAGGCGAGCTATTAGAATAACGAATGTATTTATTCGACCGATATTTTATTCACCTATGTATTATGAAAAGGTGGTGATTTCTACAAATCCGAATTCTGTTTATCGGTTATTGTTCTGAGCAGGTCCAGCTGGTACCTGTAGGTCTGTCCTAGCTGGTTTTCTCCCTATAGGTGTGTAGAGAACGGGCTAAAATCAGGATAGCTATTGTTCTAAGCAGGTCCAGCTGGTCCCTCTAGGTCTGTCCTAGCTGGTTTTCTCCCTGTAAGTGTGTAGAGAACGGGTTAAAAGCAGGATAGCTATTGTTCTAAGCAGGTCCAGCTGGCCCCTGTAGGTCTGTCCTAGCTGGTTTTCTCCCTATAGGTGTGTAGAGAACGGTCTAAAAGCAGGATAGCTATTGTTCTAAGCAGGTCCAGCTGGTCCCTGTAGGCCTGTCCTAGCTGGTTTTCTCCTTATAGGTGTATAGAGAACGGGCTAAAAGCAAGATAGTTAAGAAACGACAAAGTACAGGAAGATGATTTATTAGAGAGAATAAATTCAACCCGTGTCAGGGAGAGTGAGAAACGGGAATCCTGATAAATTGGCAAGACTAGGACTTGGCCATCACAGGCCACTATACTAATATCCTCAATCTAACTCACTTTATAAAGGGAGGTGGAAAATATATCTCATGAATTCTGCCACAAACCCAACACATAAAAACCTTTATAGATTCTATAATCCATTTTCTTTTTTATAAAACTGAATTAGCAGGTTTAGAGAGATATCTTAACAATTCGTGTGTAGATGTACTAAGAAGATAAGTAGATATTAGTCCAGGCAGCGAATGCTTAAAACCAGCTTCAGGTGGAAATTGTTGCAACACAATTTTGGACGTCGTAACTATGTTTCGGATAGTTAGAAGGTGAACATATCAAAAGTCCTCGCTCGTAGCCTTTGTGCCGGGGGAGGGGGGTTTAGAAGGTCCCATTTTTCGGGTTTTCACTTATATCTCGGAAACTCTGCGTCCTAGCGACATGATCATTCTATAACAAATGAAAGCTGATTAAATTTCCTACAAGTTCTATCCAATAATGTTTTTCCAGATATCTTTAGTTTTCGAAATATTCGCTCTTGAATGTCGGTCATTTTGGGGGAAAACACACTTCTCTCTCTCTCTCTCTCTCTCTCTCTCTCTCTCTCTCTCTATATATATATATATATATATATATATATATATATATATATATATACACATATATACATATATATATACATATATATATTATATATATATATATATATATATATATATATATATATATACATATGTATAAAATATACATACAATCCGATAGGTAGAAACATAAAATTATAGAACACATAAAAATGAGTTCATAAAACCATATAATAACATAATTAAATAAATATATGTAAGCACAATCATATAACTTAACATATATAACCCTTAAACAGAGGCTTGCGGTCCCAGAGACCGCGCTCGGAAAAGATGCCTTGATTCCGTGTAGATCTAGTTGCCTGAGACCAGCTGTACTTTGTTTACCTTTCCGTTTAGGCGGGAACTACCTGTTCCCACTTCCGGTTGCCTTCCATTTCCCATAGTACACGTGGGATTGGAGGCTAAGTTCTGCTCGCGGTCTCCCTGACCGCATGCCTGTGAATGTGTGACTTTTTGAATTTAAGTAATTGTATTGATTCTGGGTATTCCGTTCCTTTTTTTAAATAAATATCAAGTGTTAATCTTATGTAACAGTTATGTCGGCTCAAAACTGTCCAGGAAACTCAAGAATTTACACCGATGATCCATGGTTTGCTGAAATCGTATTGGAATGGTTCCAAGATGGAGAAAATGACAGTGACATTTCCAATATCATAATTGTTGTCTATATTATTTTACTTATTATTATTTCTATTTTTAAAGGTTCGGAAATAAGACAAGTTTGTAAAGAAAAACTCAATCCCCGGAAGACCTGCCAATCATGCTCCAAAGCAAAAAAAATCTTCCTATCAGTGTTACCTTTATGCCACTCCAATTTGTATACAAAATTGTTTTGTCCTGTTTGTCAAACCTGTTCAGGTGAAAACATCCAAGAAAAAAATGTAAATCATGATTAGGAACACATTTTTAGGAATAAATAAATATACGGATATTCATTTACATAGAATACATAAAAAAATATACGCATACTAATATACATAGAATACATAAATAAATACACGCACAATAATATAAATAGAATAAATAAATAAAAATACGCACAATAATATAAATATAATACATAAATAAATATATTCACAATAATGTACATAGAATACATAAATAAATATATTCACAATAATGTACATAGAATACATAAATAAATGTGGGAGATGGGGGTCCATGTCTTGCGTACTGCTGGATGAATTCTTTCATATATTGGATTTGTGCTGCATCATGGTTGATAAAAATGGGTGGATACCTGTATATAGCACGGCGCTGATGGCCTACTTGCTGATGTACCGTAAAAAAATCAAGCGTGTAATAGAGAGTTTCTGTAAGAATTGTCTTGGGGAATTCACTTTTCTTACGAATCCTCATATTTATATAAATTAAAAAATAATCTTCATCGATCCGATCTAATAGAGAACAAACAATACCCTTGTTGAAATTCATATATATATATATATAAAAGAAGAAGAAGATAAAAATTGTATTTGTGAATGTTTCACATTACATTGTGGAGGTTATCATGTCTTTAAATAGAAATGTATTCCTAATATATACAATTGTAAATAAACAAAAATCAGTTAATAATAAATGACAATATTCTTAAAAAAAAAAAAAAAAACAAACAGATTTTTAAACTAAAATTTTTATAACTATTATTTTCCCCTTTATGAACTACTTGGTTATATACATACACACATGTGATTTTTTCTTCCTCTTCTCTTCATTTATTTAGTTCATTTATTTACATTCCATGTAATTATGATAATTGTTTATTTAGTTTTAAGTACCCTTTATATCTAAATACCCTGTTTCTATTGATCAGTCATTCATTTATAATAAAAGCTCCTATATTTATTGGGTTAGTAATTTAATAATAAATATTGCTTAATATTTCTATAGAGTCTATTGTTAGTATTGCCTTGATTTTCTCCTCATCCTGCACAGTGGGGTCTATGTACTGATTGATAAAGGCGTTTCCAGGATCATTCTACAATCTACATAAGGCACGTGAGAAGGAACTCTTTAATATCTATATACACTATACACACACACATATATATATATATATATATACACACATATATATATATATAGTGTATATATATATATATATATACACTATATATATATATATATATATACTTTACGCAGCTCCAAAACAGGAAAGTGATTTTCTCAGATAAATAGTTACTGAGCTAAATAAGGAGTGAACAGAACCTACATAGATAGAATTGAACATTGACTCGTGAACGATCTGGGTGTTGTGTCTATACCAAGGAGGTACTAGCATCGCAGCCAACCTCTTTGCCTGTGTATATGTACAGTAAGACAGCTACTCTACAAATATTTCCTTAAGAGAGGGGGGGGGTTACTTCTCTCCCATTCTTCAAACTTTACTAAAGCTGAGGATCTGTTTCTAGAAACAGTGACAGCTCAGTAAAGCAGAACTAACAAAACATTAGATAAATAAAGTCCCAGTCAGAGAAAAACTTTCTTTATACAGATAAGCAGATATACAATGAACATCAATATTTATTAATTGAAATTATGATTTTTAACAAAATATTTTTTTTTTTTTTACGGCGCATCGACAAATCTTGGCCATTAGCGCCGGGCCTCCAGGGTGCAACCAGGAATTTTCTAAGCGAGCCCTGTGATGAGAAAATTCCTGGCGCCGGTGGGGATCGAACCCACCATCTCCCGCATATGAATCCAGCGCGCTAGCCACTAGACCACGGGAGACCCCAGTAAAATAAAACGTTATTAATAAGCTTGTTAATGGCTTTTGGCGGAGAAAACTTTATTTTATTAATGCATTGGGGCTTTACAAAAAATATTATCTTTTAATAAAATACAGGAGAAATCCATATAGTGGAAACAAATCTGTTGATTTCATTTATTTTGCAGATTAAGTTCTCTTTTTCTATTGTTTCGTTTTACTTTTAATCAGTAGTTTTGTTATTAAAGATGGAGGAGGCCCGGTGGCCGTGAGTGTTAAGGCGTGAGCACTTAACTCTCCGTGCCCAACGTTGTGGGTTCGATTCCATTGCGGGGTGATTGCTTTTCTTTAGAAAAAAGCAAATGCATCAGCCGTATCCTGGCTAGAAAAGGGTGGTAACGAATAGATAACCCTTCCCAAAATTCATAATTAATAATAATGGATGTTAAAATTTAAATAAATAAATATTAAAGATGTTAACATTTAATATATATATATATATATATATATATACACACACATATATATGTATATATATATATATATATATATATATATATATATATATATGCATATATGATAAGTTGAGAGCAACAAAGACCTTCCCATAAGATGACTGTATAAAGCAGGAAGTTGGAAGATGTAGAGATGAGGAGAAGGAGTGAGGTATACTTGTTGAATTATGTAGAAGCATATGTAGACCCTGTATTCCAACACGGAGGGCCAGGGGTTAGGATGGTATACTTATGTTATCTTGTAGAGGTTTGTATTACAGTAAAGAGGACATATTTATATCTAGCGTGAAATATGCTGGGATGGGTTTCTTTCCTATGAAAGAAGGAAAAAGGAACATCATTGGTGGGAGTATCATGGGGGCCGAAGAAGAAGATATAGCTTATGTCTGATGTAGTCTTATGTAAGCTGACATTTCATTGGTTATGCAAACACCAATCAAAGGATGTTAATCGAACCTCCTTTAGCGGGCTTCCTACCTTCATATTGGGAGGAGATACCGCTTCTGACGTAATACCCAACTCCTGACAGGTTAACGCTTCATAAATCATAGCTCTAATATATATATATATATATATATATATATATATATATATATATATATATATATGTATGTATGTATCCCACAAAACAAATGATCTCTGCCCGTTTCGCAAACAGTACATAAATAACAATAGTCTATACCGCCTCCTCCTACACTGTTCAGCACCATGAAGAACAGTACATAAATAACAATAGTCTTTACCGCTTCCTCCTACACTGTTCAGCACCATGAAGAACAGTACATAAATAACAATAGTCTATACCGCTTCCTCCTACACTGTTCAGCACCATGAAGAACAGTACATAAATAACAATAGTCTATACCGCCTCCTCCTACACTGTTCAGCACCATGAAGAACAGTACATAAATAACAATAGTCTATACCGCCTCCTCCTACACTGTTCAGCACCATGAAGAACAGTACATAAATAACAATAGTCTATACCGCTTCCTCCTACACTGTTCAGCACCATGAAGAACAGTACATAAATAACAATAGTCTATACCGCCTCCTCCTACACTGTTCAGCACCATGAAGAACAGTACATAAATAACAATAGTCTATACCGCCTCCTCCTACACTGTTCAGCACCATGAAGAACAGTACATAAATAACAATAGTCTATACCGCCTCCTCCTACACTGTTCAGCACCATGAAGAACAGTACATAAATAACAATAGTCTATACCGCTTCCTCCTACACTGTTCAGCACCATGAAGAACAGTACATAAATAACAATAGTCTATTCCGCCTCCTCCTACACTGTTCAGCACCATGAAGAACAGTACATAAATAACAATAGTCTATACCGCCTCCTCCTACACTGTTCTGCACCATGAAGAACAGTACATAAATAACAATAGTCTTTACCGCTTCCTCCTACACTGTTCAGCACCATGAAGAACAGTACATAAATAACAATAGTCTATACCGCTTCCTCCTACACTGTTCAGCACCATGAAGAACAGTACATAAATAACAATAGTCTATACCGCCTCCTCCTACACTGTTCAGCACCATGAAGAACAGTACATAAATAACAATAGTCTTTACCGCTTCCTCCTACACTGTTCAGCACCATGAAGAACAGTACATAAATAACAATAGTCTATTCCGCCTCCTCCTACACTGTTCAGCACCATGAAGAACAGTACATAAATAACAATAGTCTATACCGCCTCCTCCTACACTGTTCAGCACCATGAAGAACAGTACATAAATAACAATAGTCTTTACCGCTTCCTACTACACTGTTCAGCACCATGAAGAACAGTACATAAATAACAATAGTCTATACCGCCTCCTCCTACACTGTTCAGCACCATGAAGAACAGTACATAAATAACAATAGTCTATACCGCCTCCTCCTACACTGTTCAGCACCATGAAGAACAGTACATAAATAACAATAGTCTTTACCGCTTCCTCCTACACTGTTCAGCACCATGAAGAACAGTACATAAATAACAATAGTCTATTCCGCCTCCTCCTACACTGTTAGCACCATGAAGAACAGTACATAAATAACAATAGTCTATACCGCCTCCTCCTACACTGTTCAGCACCATGAAGAACAGTACATAAATAACAATAGTCTTTACCGCTTCCTCCTACACTGTTCAGCACCATGAAGAACAGTACATAAATAACAATAGTCTTTACCGCTTCCTCCTACACTGTTCAGCACCATGAAGAACAGTACATAAATAACAATAGTCTATACCGCCTCCTCCTACACTGTTCACCACTTGAAGAACAGTACATAAATAACAATAGTCTATACCGCCTCCTCCTACACTGTTCAGCACCATGAAGAACAGTACATAAATAACAATAGTCTATACCGCCTCCTCCTACACTGTTCAGCACCATGAAGAACAGTACATAAATAACAATAGTCTATACCGCCTCCTCCTACACTGTTCAGCACCATGAAGAACAGTACATAAATAACAATAGTCTATACCGCCTCCTCCTACACTGTTCAGCACCATGAAGAACAGTACATAAATAACAATAGTCTATACCGCCTCCTCCTACACTGTTCAGCACCATGAAGAACAGTACATAAATAACAATAGTCTATACCGCCTCCTCCTACACTGTTCAGCACCATGAAGAACAGTACATAAATAACAATAGTCTTTACCGCTTCCTCCTACACTGTTCAGCACCATGAAGAACAGTACATAAATAACAATAGTCTTTACCGCTTCCTCCTACACCTTATACATTCATTGAGACTATCTGTAACAAGTTTCACTCTCTTAGTGTCAATGAGTAGATTCACAATATCACCATAGAGGAATTGAATCGGCTTTATACATTCATTGAGGCTATCTGTAACAAGTTTCACTCTCTTAGTGTCAATGAGTAGATTCACAATATCACCATAGAGGAATTGAATCGGCTTTATACATTCATTGAGACTATCTGTAACAAGATTCACTCTCTTAGTGTCAATGAGTAGATTCACAATATCACCATAGAGGAATTGAATCGGCTTTATACATTCATTGAGACTATCTGTAACAAGTTTCACTCTCTTAGTGTCAATGAGTAGATTCACAATATCACCATAGAGGAATTGAATCGGCTTTATACATTCATTGAGGCTATCTGTAACAAGATTCACTCTCTTAGTGTCAATGAGTAGATTCACAATATCACCATAGAGGAATTGAATCGGCTTTATACGTTCATTGAGACTATCTGTAACAAGATTCACTCTCTTAGTGTCAATGAGTAGATTCACAATATCACCATAGAGGAATTGAATCGGCTTTATACATTCATTGAGACTATCTGTAACAAGTTTCACTCTCTTAGTGTCAATGAGTAGATTCACAATATCACCATAGAGGAATTGAATCGGCTTTATACATTCATTGAGGCTATCTGTAACAAGATTCACTCTCTTAGTGTCAATGAGTAGATTCACAATATCACCATAGAGGAATTGAATCGGCTTTATACATTCATTGAGACTATCTGTAACAAGATTCACTCTCTTAGTGTCAATGAGTAGATTCACAATATCACCATAGAGGAATTGAATCGGCTTTATACATTCATTGAGGCTATCTGTAACAAGTTTCACTCTCTTAGTGTCAATGAGTAGATTCACAATATCACCATAGAGGAATTGAATCGGCTTTATACATTCATTGAGACTATCTGTAACAAGATTCACTCTCTTAGTGTCAATGAGTAGATTCACAATATCACCATAGAGGAATTGAATCGGCTTTATACATTCATTGAGACTATCTGTAACAAGTTTCACTCTCTTAGTGTCAATGAGTAGATTCACAATATCACCATAGAGGAATTGAATCGGCTTTATACGTTCATTGAGACTATCTGTAACAAGATTCACTCTCTTAGTGTCAATGAGTAGATTCACAATATCACAATAGAGGAATTGAATCGGCTTTATACATTCATTGAGGCTATCTGTAACAAGATTCACTCTCTTAGTGTCAATGAGTAGATTCACAATATCACCATAGAGGAATTGAATCGGCTTTATACATTCATTGAGGCTATCTGTAACAAGTTTCACTCTCTTAGTGTCAATGAGTAGATTCACAATATCACCATAGAGGAATTGAATCGGCTTTATACGTTCATTGAGACTATCTGTAACAAGTTTCACTCTCTTAGTGTCAATGAGTAGATTCACAATATCACCATAGAGGAATTGAATCGGCTTTATACGTTCATTGAGACTATCTGTAACAAGTTTCACTCTCTTAGTGTCAATGAGTAGATTCACAATATCACCATAGAGGAATTGAATCGGCTTTATACATTCATTGAGACTATCTGTAACAAGTTTCACTCTCTTAGTGTCAATGTGTAGATTCACAATATCACCATAGAGGAATTGAATCGGCTTTATACATTCATTGAGACTATCTGTAACAAGTTTCACTCTCTTAGTGTCAATGAGTAGATTCACAATATCACCATAGAGGAATTGAATCGGCTTTATACATTCATTGAGGCTATCTGTAACAAGATTCACTCTCTTAGTGTCAATGAGTAGATTCACAATATCACCATAGAGGAATTGAATCGGCTTTATACATTCATTGAGGCTATCTGTAACAAGATTCACTCTCTTAGTGTCAATGAGTAGATTCACAATATCACCATAGAGGAATTGAATCGGCTTTATACATTCATTGAGGCTATCTGTAACAAGTTTTACTCTCTTAGTGTCAATGAGTAGATTCACAATATCACCATAGAGGAATTGAATCGGCTTTATACATTCATTGAGGCTATCTGTAACAAGATTCACTCTCTTAGTGTCAATGAGTAGATTCACAATATCACCATAGAGGAATTGAATCGGCTTTATACATTCATTGAGGCTATCTGTAACAAGTTTCACTCTCTTAGTGTCAATGAGTAGATTCGCAATATCACCATAGAGGAATTGAATCGGCTTTATACATTCATTGAGACTATCTGTAACAAGTTTCACTCTCTTAGTGTCAATGAGTAGATTCACAATATCACCATAGAGAAATTGAATCGGCTTTATACATTCATTGAGACTATCTGTAACAAGTTTCACTCTCTTAGTGTCAATGAGTAGATTCACAATATCACCATAGAGGAATTGAATCGGCTTTATACATTCATTGAGACTATCTGTAACAAGTTTCACTCTCTTAGTGTCAATGAGTAGATTCACAATATCACCATAGAGGAATTGAATCGGCTTTATACATTCATTGAGACTATCTGTAACAAGTTTCACTCTCTTAGTGTCAATGAGTAGATTCACAATATCACCATAGAGGAATTGAATCGGCTTTATACGTTCATTTAGACTATCTGTAACAAGTTTCACTCTCTTAGTGTCAATGAGTAGATTCACAATATCACCATAGAGGAATTGAATCGGCTTTATACGTTCATTGAGACTATCTGTAACAAGTTTCACTCTCTTAGTGTCAATGAGTAGATTCACAATATCACCATAGAGGAATTGAATCGGCTTTATACATTCATTGAGACTATCTGTAACAAGTTTCACTCTCTTAGTGTCAATGAGTAGATTCACAATATCACCATAGAGGAATTGAATCGGCTTTATACATTCATTGAGACTATCTGTAACAAGTTTCACTCTCTTAGTGTCAATGAGTAGATTCACAATATCACCATAGAGGAATTGAATCGGCTTTATACATTCATTGAGGCTATCTGTAACAAGATTCACTCTCTTAGTGTCAATGAGTAGATTCACAATATCACCATAGAGGAATTGAATCGGCTTTATACATTCATTGAGGCTATCTGTAACAAGATTCACTCTCTTAGTGTCAATGAGTAGATTCACAATATCACCATAGAGGAATTGAATCGGCTTTAAACATTCATTGAGACTATCTGTAACAAGTTTCACTCTCTTAGTGTCAATGAGTAGGTTCACAATATCACCATAGAGGAATTGAATCGGCTTTAAACATTCATTGAGACTATCTGTAACAAGTTTCACTCTCTTAGTGTCAATGAGTAGGTTCACAATATCAACAATTTTTCCATGTTTTACTTTCAGTTTTAATTTCTTTTTTGTTCTATTTTGAAGCGCACATTAATTAACATATTCTGATAATACTGATATATTTAAGGTAATATTAACAATTGTAAAAAAATTATAAAAATAATCTTAGTAAGTTTTAGTATAAATGTATGATTAATATAAGTAACATATGTAATAAAATAAAGATATAAATGATGTAAATTATGAATTAAGTTAACTTTAAAACTATACAAAATTTATATTGTCATTCGCTGTGAAATAGTTAAAGTATTGTAGCATTTACCGGACTCAAAATGGAAAGAAACAAAGTGTCTAAAATTGATATTAATTGTACAAGATTTATCTTACACAAATAAATAAATAAAATAAAAATAAATAAATAAAAAGTTTGAATTATAAATTGTGTATATCTATCTACATATATATATATATATATATATATATATATATATATATATATATATATATATATATATATAGATATACACAATTTATAATTCAAACTCGCACTTTGTTTACAATAATTCTTAGTCTCAAGAAGAAGCTGAAGAGGATGTTCGGTAAACAACAAAATCCGTCCACTGTTTTGCTGTTTCTTCGGCGAAATTCGCTTCACAAAATTCTATAGCTTGCGGGTTTTATGTTATTATATTTTGGCGGATTTTGACATGGGGTAATCGAATAAACCCACTTTCAGGACGAAATATTTTTGAGAATAAATAAAAAAGTCCGACTCGCAGGAACTGCATCATCTTAGCGCGGTTCCGTTCTTATCTCTAGACTCATTTAAAATGATTAAAATAGAAGATGTTATTATTTTGGGTCCACATTTCTAGAAAGCATGAAGATTAGATAGTTAGCCGTCGAGGTGATAAGTAAAGATGGAATGGTTGGGATTCGGCTAAATAAATCTCAATACGATTTTTGTTAAAAAATCTATATTTAGGACGTTTTGGCTAGTCAGTGGTAGCCTCCGTCAGCAATGAAAGTGCCGGGAGGTAGAGGAGGACCAAAGTTGACAGTTCCATCTTTACTCTCAAGAAAGGTGTTATTTACGATCTTACCTGGGTGGGTCCCCGCCCTAGGAAGGACCCCGCTAGGAATTTGAAAAGCTATATTATCTTGGAAATCCATATCTCTAAGATTAAATTGTTTTTCTTAGTTTTCTTAACCTGATTTGTTATCAAATACATTGTCCAACTATAAGCAGTTAAAAAATAACAAGGAATAAAAACAGACAAAAAGAACAGTTCGAATAAGGGAAATCAATTACTTTAAAGTTTTAAGCACTTATTTCTCCGATTGATATCGCCTAATCAAAACTTTCATTAGAATCTTTTTTTTAGAGCATTTAATAAGCTTTCTAATGGTATTCTTCCGTTTACCAAGATTCTCAACCTTTTTCGAGATATTAAGGAAAGTAAACAAAGTTACTAAAACTTTTTATGTCTGTTAATAAAATATTTTATTCTAACCCTTCCTCAACTCCAAACGTAACCAAAATTTCAACATATTAGTTTTGATGAAAGTAGAACATGCAGAAAATGTTTCAACTGAATCCCATGATTCTAAGTACCCAAACCAAAAACGGTATTCAAAAAATATTTTTCCAATTTTCTTGAAAACGGTTAAAGCTATCGCCTTGGAAATGGTTTCATTCGTTTTCCTAGCCCAGGAATCATATAAAACGAGTACTTAGAAGCTTATGAACTCAAAAACGTAAGCGTTACGATTTTTTTTGCGCGAATTTCGCCCCAAACGCCATCTTCCAGTAGGCGGATTTTGCTGGTTAACGAACTTGACCTTTCAAATTGGACGAAGGATTTTTGTACCAAATTTCATCAAAATCGGACCATTCGTCTTCTATCTAGAGAGCGAACAGACAAATATATATATATATATATATATATATATATATATATATAAATAAATATATACATATATATATATATATATATATATATATATATATATACAAATTTGAACCACCGTTATTTTCGGTCTCTAGGGGTTCTGAAACGCGAAATTTTCTTGTCGGCACTTCCGGATTGTTTCATTGTATCAACCCTATAAGCGGGGTTCCTCCCTATGGGGGAGGGAGGAACCGCGCTAAAAGAAGTATTTTTGGTTGTATTACCGAAAAAACCGCCACACTTACTTAAAATCGTTTTCCTAAGTGTCCCATATTTATAAAAACTAGTACATTTAACTTGAGGCTACGTTTGTGCAGCATGAAGTATAACAAAAATTTTATGTGCGAACTTTGTTAAGTAGAAGGCGTAAAATGAAAAGATTAATAGATTTCCTACAAAAATAGGTTGAGGTGAAATCCCGATATGACCAGCTAATTTTGAGAAAATGGTCTTAGGAATGCCTCAAGTGTTGTTTCTGTTTCATTGGTGATGAAGTATTTAGAGTTTACATTCTAAGTTCTGCAAATTAAAAAGATGATTAATCAGTCCTATGACAGGCACTAAGGGCTCTGAAGGACAGATACTACAGCACAGGACAGCATACGGCACACTAGGAGGACAGTGTGGTCAGTACTATCCTCCGGCCGCCTGATTTTTCCATTTGCAGGTACCCTTGAATTAATTAAAGTCTGGCTGAGCCTAGGGACGATCTGTGACCCCAAATCCAACCCTCGAACGATGACACTAGAAAAAAAAATCATTAATGCACGCTCAGGTATTGAACCTGGGTCCTCCAGTTCATTTGTCTAGTGCTCTACCACTGAGCTAACCTCGGCCCCTTCATATGTTCTAGGATATTTCACAATTATGCGTTTACACTAGGATAGTTATTGCAGGATATTTATGTCAGATAGAGATTCTGACTAATGTAAACTGTGAGCAATTTCTTTCTGATATATATATATTTCTATCAAGAGCTATAAGTGTCGACACTTCTATACCTACAGGTGTAAACACTGATTATTTGCGCCATGACCTATGACGCACAGTGGTATTTTTAACTGATCTACCTGGAGACAATTCAAAAAGCTCATGAAAACAAACCCCTAACTGGACTTTGCAGTATTTTCCTAGATAGTTTTTTTTGTTTTTTTTTTCGTTTTTAACGGCGCATCAACTATTTGGCTATTAGCGCCGTCCTAGATAGTATTTAGATTACAAAACAAGAATAAGTCGGATCAAATACATCAACATGTAAAGATTACGGATTGTTTATATTAGGCTATGTGATGCTGCAAAGTTCATTACTCCATATTTGAATGAATATTGCAGGTAAAAAAGTGATTTGTGAGTATTACCAATTTATTTCCTATTTCAGAAATATAAGTATGATCTACTTTCATTGTTTATCATGATAAATTGCCATTAATGTTTCCTTTACGCGATGCCATTTGTAATATCCTTATTAGTCAGTTCGTCCGACTTAGTTAGAATTTTTTCTTATTTGTCGATTAAGTATTGACTTGGAAAAGCAAGAATTAGCTGCCAGAATCTCCCTATTTAATAACTGATTTTCAGAAAACATACCCATACCGAAAAGGAACCTTTTTGTAGTTTGGATCTCACAAAGTCCACACAGAAAAACTCAGGAAGGAATAAATTAGGTACACTAACAATTGGGATTGCCAGAGGAGAAGGGAAAATGGAAAATAAAATTGGAGACATTCTTAATCCATTTGCCTGATAAGTGGGAAACAGCAAACCGAACAAAAAGTGTTATTGAGAAAGGTTTTGGTGAATGGCTTGATACAAGTTCGGATTACGATACACAATCAGATGTAGAAGAAGATTTAAGTGTATCTTCCAGTAGTGGGGGGGGGGGCTATCAAATATTGAAGATGTATTTCAGTGTTTACTATACTCGAGCGATCCGTATATTTCTAGTATGAGTGCAGAAATTCGACGACATAAGGAAGAGTTTCCTTCCTTCTCAGGTGAAATAATTATTTTTTTGAATGAACCGTTACTGGACCAAGAATGATTTATTAGTTTTGATAACTTAATTTTGATTATAATATAAGCAAGAAATATTGAAATAAGCAATTGAAGAAACATATTATGTTTTTTTCAATTGTTGTGTTTTCAATTATTATTATTATTTTTAATACCTAGTTTTTGAGATTTTTGTTGGTGTTGCCTTTGGAAAAGTTTACCAGTTACACTTGGAACGTAGTAAAAAAAGAGTTTTTTCTGTGGAAAAAGACAGAAAACAACGGCTAGACTTTATTCTCGAAACCTAAGATAGGGTATATTCATGATCAGCAAGTCATTTCCAATAAGAATCCGTGACAAAATAATTTTGTCCAGCTAGACCAGGCAAAAATACTACTGCGTGACGAGCCGTACATTTATTGGAAATGTCAACAAATCCATAACTATCCTATAGATATCCATGATAAAAATCTCTAGCTATTTCTTTCAGTATGTAAACTTGCAAGAGAATACCTATCCGACACCTGAGGTATATATCCTGCGAGAAGTGTCTGGTATAGATATCCATGATATAAATCTCTAGCTATTTCTCTCAGTATGTAAACTTGGAAGAGAATATCTATCCGACACCTGAGGTATATATCCTGCGAGAAGTGTCTGGTATAGATATCCATGATATAAATCTCTAGCTATTTCTCTCAGTATGTAAACTTGGAAGAGAATATCTATCCGACACCTGAGGTATATATCCTGCGAGAAGTGTCTGGTATAGATATCCATGATATAAATCTCTAGCTATTTCTCTCAGTATGTAAACTTGGAAGAGAATATCTATCCGACACCTGAGGTATATATCCTGCGAGAAGTGTCTGGTATACGAGTAGATATCCATGATATAAATCTCTAGCTATTTCTTTCAGTATGTAAACTTGCAAGAGAATACCTATCCGACACCTGAGGTATATATCCTGCGAGAAGTGTCTGGTATACGAGTAGATATCCATGATATAAATCTCTAGCTATTTCTCTCCGTATGTAAACTTGCAAGAGAATACCTATCCGACACCTGAGGTATATATCCTGCGAGAAGTGTCTGGTATACGAGTAGATATCCATGATATAAATCTCTAGCTATTTCTTTCAGTATGTAAACTTGCAAGAGAATACCTATCCGACACCTGAGGTATATATCCTGCGAGAAGTGTCTGGTATACGAGTAGATATCCATGATATAAATCTCTAGCTATTTCTTTCAGTATGTAAACTTGCAAGAGAATACCTATCCTCCACCTGAGGTATATATCCTGCGAGAAGTGTCTGGTATACGAGTAGATATCCATGATATAAATCTCTAGCTAATTCTCTCCGTATGTAAACTTGGAAGATAATAACTATCCGACACCTGAGGTATATATCCTGCGAGAAGTGTCTGGTATAGATATCCATGATATAAATCTCTAGCTATTTCTCTCAGTATGTAAACTTGGAAGAGAATATCTATCCGACACCTGAGGTATATATCCTGCGAGAAGTGTCTGGTATACGAGTAGATATCCATGATATAAATCTCTAGCTATTTCTCTCCGTATGTAAACTTGCAAGAGAATACCTATCCGACACCTGAGGTATATATCCTGCGAGAAGTGTCTGGTATACGAGTAGATATCCATGATATAAATCTCTAGCTATTTCTTACAGTATGTAAACTTGCAAGAGAATACCTATCCGACACCTGAGGTATATATCCTGCGAGAAGTGTCTGGTATACGAGTAGATATCCATGATATAAATCTCTAGCTATTTCTCTCCGTATGTAAACTTGCAAGAGAATACCTATCCGACACCTGAGGTATATATCCTGCGAGAAGTGTCTGGTATACGAGTAGATATCCATGATATAAATCTCTAGCTATTTCTTTCAGTATGTAAACTTGCAAGAGAATACCTATCCGACACCTGAGGTATATATCCTGCGAGAAGTGTCTGGTATACGAGTAGATATCCATGATATAAATCTCTAGCTATTTCTTTCAGTATGTAAACTTGCAAGAGAATACCTATCCGACACCTGAGGTATATATCCTGCGAGAAGTGTCTGGTATACGAGTAGATATCCATGATATAAATCTCTAGCTATTTCTCTCCGTATGTAAACTTGCAAGAGAATACCTATCCTCCACCTGAGGTATATATCCTGCGAGAAGTGTCTGGTATACGAGTAGATATCCATGATATAAATCTCTAGCTATTTCTCTCCGTATGTAAACTTGGAAGATAATAACTATCCGACACCTGAGGTATATATCCTGCGAGAAGTGTCTGGTATAGATATCCATGATATAAATCTCTAGCTATTTCTCTCAGTATGTAAACTTGGAAGAGAATATCTATCCGACACCTGAGGTATATATCCTGCGAGAAGTGTCTGGTATACGAGTAGATATCCATGATATAAATCTCTAGCTATTTCTCTCCGTATGTAAACTTGCAAGAGAATACCTATCCGACACCTGAGGTATATATCCTGCGAGAAGTGTCTGGTATACGAGTAGATATCCATGATATAAATCTCTAGCTATTTCTTACAGTATGTAAACTTGCAAGAGAATACCTATCCGACACCTGAGGTATATATCCTGCGAGAAGTGTCTGGTATACGAGTAGATATCCATGATATAAATCTCTAGCTATTTCTCTCCGTATGTAAACTTGCAAGAGAATACCTATCCGACACCTGAGGTATATATCCTGCGAGAAGTGTCTGGTATACGAGTAGATATCCATGATATAAATCTCTAGCT
Organism: Gonocerus acuteangulatus; assembly: GCA_946811695.1. NCBI lineage: Eukaryota > Metazoa > Arthropoda > Insecta > Hemiptera > Coreidae > Gonocerus > Gonocerus acuteangulatus. Next base: position 132,541,173 of record OX328124.1, on the reverse strand, counting down.
ATTTCTTTCAGTATGTAAACTTGCAAGAGAATACCTATCCGACACCTGAGGTATATATCCTGCGAGAAGTGTCTGGTATACGAGTAGATATCCATGATATAAATCTCTAGCTATTTCTCTCCGTATGTAAACTTGCAAGAGAATACCTATCCTCCACCTGAGGTATATATCCTGCGAGAAGTGTCTGGTATACGAGTAGATATCCATGATATAAATCTCTAGCTATTTCTCTCCGTATGTAAACTTGCAAGAGAATACCTATCCGACACCTGAGGTATATATCCTGCGAGAAGTATCTGGTATAGATATCCATGATATAAATCTCTAGCTATTTCTCTCCGTATGTAAACTTGCAAGAGAATACCTATCCTCCACCTGAGGTATATATCCTGCGAGAAGTATCTGGTATAGATATCCATGATATAAATCTCTAGCTATTTCTCTCCGTATGTAAACTTGCAAGAGAATACCTATCCTCCACCTGAGGTATATATCCTGCGAGAAGTGTCTGGTATACGAGTAGATATCCATGATATAAATCTCTAGCTATTTCTCTCCGTATGTAAACTTGCAAGAGAATACCTATCCGACACCTGAGGTATATATCCTGCGAGAAGTGTCTGGTATAGATATCCATGATATAAATCTCTAGCTATTTCTCTCCGTATGTAACTTGCAAGAGAATACCTATCCGACAACTGAGGTATATATATCCTGCGAGAAGTGTCTGGTATACGAGTAGATATCCATGATATAAATCTCTAGCTATTTCTCTCAGTATGTAACTTGCAAGAGAATACCTATCCGACACCTGTGGTATATATCCTGCGAGAAGTGTCTGGTATACGAGTAGATATCCATGATATAAATCTCTAGCTATTTCTTTCAGTATGTAAACTTGCAAGAGAATACCTATCCGACACCTGAGGTATATATCCTGCGAGAAGTGTCTGGTATACGAGTAGATATCCATGATATAAATCTCTAGCTATTTCTCTCCGTATGTAAACTTGCAAGAGAATACCTATCCTCCACCTGAGGTATATATCCTGCGAGAAGTGTCTGGTATACGAGTAGATATCCATGATATAAATCTCTAGCTATTTCTCTCCGTATGTAAACTTGCAAGAGAATACCTATCCGACACCTGAGGTATATATCCTGCGAGAAGTATCTGGTATAGATATCCATGATATAAATCTCTAGCTATTTCTCTCCGTATGTAAACTTGCAAGAGAATACCTATCCTCGACCTGAGGTATATATCCTGCGAGAAGTATCTGGTATAGATATCCATGATATAAATCTCTAGCTATTTCTCTCCGTATGTAAACTTGCAAGAGAATACCTATCCTCCACCAGAGGTATATATCCTGCGAGAAGTGTCTGGTATACGAGTAGATATCCATGATATAAATCTCTAGCTATTTCTCTCCGTATGTAAACTTGCAAGAGAATACCTATCCGACACCTGAGGTATATATCCTGCGAGAAGTGTCTGGTATAGATATCCATGATATAAATCTCTAGCTATTTCTCTCCGTATGTAACTTGCAAGAGAATACCTATCCGACAACTGAGGTATATATATCCTGCGAGAAGTGTCTGGTATACGAGTAGATATCCATGATATAAATCTCTAGCTATTTCTCTCAGTATGTAACTTGCAAGAGAATACCTATCCGACACCTGTGGTATATATCCTGCGAGAAGTGTCTGGTATACGAGTAGATATCCATGATATAAATCTCTAGCTATTTCTCTCCGTATGTAAACTTGCAAGAGAATACCTATCCTCCACCTGAGGTATATATCCTGCGAGAAGTGTCTGGTATACGAGTAGATATCCATGATATAAATCTCTAGCTATTTCTCTCAGTATGTAAACTTGCAAGAGAATACCTATCCGACACCTGAGGTATATATCCTGCGAGAAGTGTTTGGTGTAAACACACCCTAAGATATAGCTTCATTATTCTTGGGATATCTTCAATGAATACATAATCCATTTCTGCCTGTAAGGATATTGGAGATTCGAAGGAAGTTTCCACATGAATTCGATTTCCTGGTTGAGTCCTTGTTGAATATTTTTCTGCTATGAAAATAAGAAGTGAGGATTGATCAACTCCAATAGAACTTTAATACATGTTCAGACTTGGGAACACACCTTCGACTGTTAAGTAGGTGGGGCTTACTATCTTCAAGATTTCAGGGGGGAGGCGAGCATCTTTAATTCTTTCTCTCTTTTGTATGGAATTTATTATTATCATACTTTTATTGTCAATTAAAATCTTTATTTGCACAATACTATTGAAATTTTAGTGTTTACACATTTTTTCGTAATATTATAATTGTTTGTTGCGTTCGGAATTTTCTCTGTTTAATGGGCAATAAATGCACGGATATAACTTCTCACAAGACGAAACTGAGACTCCGGCCTTCTCAACCGACGCTCAACACTTCTCGTTGTGTGCCGGGTCTCACTAAGCGTCGGAGTTTGCCTATCCTTAACCTTTCACTTCCTTCACTTCAATAACCGTGGAAAAACTTACAAACTTCAACTAGCAATCAGCTAGGCTTGCAGTATTGAAGTAGCAACTAGGAATCTGCTAGGCTTGCAGTATTCAAGTAGCAACTTGGTTCGGCCACTTTCACTTCCTTCACTTCAATAACCGAGGAAAAACTTACAAACTTCAACTAGCAATCAGCTAGGCTTGCAGTATTCAAGTAGCAACTAGCAATCAGCTAGGCTTGCACTATTCAAGTAGCAACTAGCAATCAGCTAGGCTTGCAGTATTGAAGTAGCAACTAGCAATCAGCTAGGCTTGCAGTATTGAAGTAGCAACTAGCAATCAGCTAGGCTTGCAGTATTGATGTAGCAACTAGCAATCAGCTAGGCTTGCAGTATTGAAGTAGCAACTAGCAATCAGCTAGGCTTGCAGTATTGAAGTAGCAACTAGCAATCAGCTAGGCTTGCAGTATTGAAGTAGCAACTAGCAATCAGCTAGGCTTGCAGTATTGAAGTAGCAACTAGCAATCAGCTAGGCTTGCAGTATTGAAGTAGCAACTAGCAATCAGCTAGGCTTGCAGTATTCAAGTAGCAACTAGCAATCAGCTAGGCTTGCAGTATTGAAGTAGGAACTAGTAATCAGCTAGGCTTGCAGTATTCAAGTAGCAACTAGGAATCTGCTAGGCTTGCAGTATTCAAGTAGCAACTAGCAATCAGCTAGGCTTGCAGTATTCAAGTAGCAACTAGGAATCTGCTAGGCTTGCAGTATTCAAGTAGCAACTTGGTTCGGCCACTTTCGCTTTTATTCCATTTCTTTTTCTTTTAAAAAAGGTTTTTTTCAATTTTATTTTCAAATTGTTACAGATATCTTATTGAAAATGGTTTCATAGTAGCCGTATGCACACCGGCCTTTCCATCAATAAAACAGTGTTCCGGTAGGCCATGCGTCACAGAGATGCGTCATGGCATATGCGTCAGTGAGATGTGTCCTGCGGGCCTAGAGTCGTGGTATATGCGTCAGCAGATAGCTTGGTTTTCTTTCTATCCCGCTACTCCTGGCCTTGTCCTTTACCCTTGGTATTAGGTTTGGTACCTCATTACGTATTCCTGGTTAGGTTTGGTACCTCATTACGTATTCCTGGTTAGGTTTGGTACCTCATTACGTATTCCTGGTTAGGTTTGGTACCTCATTAAGTTTTTCTGGTTAGGTTTGGTACCTCATTACGTATTCCTGGTTAGGTTTGGTACCTCATTAAGTATTCCTGGTTAGGTTTGGTACCTCATTACGTATTCCTGGTTAGGTTTGGTACCTCATTAAGTATTCCTGGTTAGGTTTGGTACCTCATTACGTATTCCTGGTTAGGTTTGGTACCTCATTACGTATTCCTGGTTAGGTTTGGTACCTCATTACGTATTCCTGGTTAGGTTTGGTACCTCATTACGTATTCCTGGTTAGTTTGGTACCTCATTACGTATTCCTGGTTAGGTTTGGTACCTCATTATGTATTCCTGGTTAGGTTTGGTACCTCATTAAGTATTCCTGGTTAGGTTTGGTACCTCATTACGTATTCCTGGTTAGGTTTGGTACCTCATTAAGTATTCCTGGTTAGTTTGGTACCTCATTACGTATTCCTGGTTAGGTTTGGTACCTCATTATGTATTCCTGGTTAGGTTTACGGGTTTGGTATCATATGATACTGAATCCGCCAGAAAAATTCCTTCAGCGGGCCTGCTATTGAAGCGTATTTGACATTTTACTAAATTGTAATTAATCCACTAAAAGTACTTCATTTTAAAAGTTTCGTCACTTATTTTTTTTTTATTTTTTTTTTTTTAATGTTTGCCGAAATAACAATACAAAAGGAAGACTTGGTGGAAATTCTTTTCGAAGCCATCTCTCCTCAAAGTGTTAAATAAGACTATTTTGTTATCGAATTTAATCAAAATTGGACCATTTTCGAGTCGGTGAATTTCCTAACAGACAAATATATATATATATATATATATATATATATATATATATATATATATATATTGTACCTAAACACAAATATATATATACCTCATAAGCGGGTTTTTCCTCCATATGCAGAGCTAGAGGAACCGAACTAAAAGTATAGTTGCAGGACTGTATATAGTTGCAATACTAACTATATTTATAGTTGGTAGTTACAACTACTTTCTTGTTGCAGTTATTGTAACTATTAGTTGTGACTAAATATTCCAGTTTGGTATAGTAAGCATAAATTTCTGCGTTAGTTAGTTTATGTTCGTGTAAATTGTTAGTTAATCACGGAACTATTAAACAACACACCCTGAGGCTCTGGTTGATGCTTTAGGTTGTGTTACCATGTCGGCAGTTAACTACACGCATCAATATATCGGGATCCAATATTAGGAAAACCTACATAATTCATTACATTCCAATATAAGGTCGCGTATTTGTCGCAATCATATTCACACATTTTATATAGTATAGTCTGCTTTATTTATTTACTATGTCCTAATAGTTTCTATTATTATTATTATTATTTTACGGCATACCAACAACTGGACTATTCCATGACGCGACAAGGAATCTTCCCAACACCCCAGAGACGAGGAAATCCCTACTGGAGGCGGGCCTCGAACCCACCAACTCCCGCAGGAGAATTCAAGGCGTTAACCACTAGATCAAGGGGAGACCCACTAATAGTTTAGGGAGATTTCTCATTCTCTATGTGGATACTGGTTATAACGTCAACACGATGACGAGTCCAACTGAAAATGTCAATGTTCTTAGAAGTCAGTATATATATTTGCATTTTGCACCTAAATTAAATAAATGATAACATAAATGAATATAATATATATATATATATATATATATATATATATATATATATATATATATATATACAGGTAGTTGGTAAGAGCTTATTCAGTCTTCAATTATTTTGTACTTTATATTACATTTTTGTTGAGGAAATGTTTCGGCTATAATCCATTTTCAATCCTTCTTTTCATTTATTATCTCTATGATTTATTATCTCTATGATTTATGTTGAGGAAATGTTTCGGCTATAATCCATTTTCAATCCTTCTTTTCATTTATTATCTCTATGATTTATTATCTCTATGATTTATGTTGAGGAAATGTTTCGGCTATAATCCATTTTCAATCCTTCTTTTCATTTATTATCTCTATGATTTATTATCTCTATGATTTATGTTGAGGAAATGTTTCGGCTATAATCCATTTTCAATCCTTCTTTTCATTTATTATCTCTATGATTTATTATCTCTATGATTTATGTTGAGGAAATGTTTCGGCTATAATCCATTTTCAATCCTTCTTTTCATTTATTATCTGTATGATTTATTATCTCTATGATTTATGTTGAGGAAATGTTTCGGCTATAATCCATTTTCAATCCTTCTTTTCATTTATTATCCCTATGATTTATTATCTCTATGATTTATGTTGAGGAAATGTTTCGGCTATAATCCATTTTCAATCCTTCTTTTCATTTATTATCTCTATGATTTATTATCTCTATGATTTATGTTGAGGAAATGTTTCGGCTATAATCCATTTTCAATCCTTCTTTTCATTTATTATCTCTATGATTTTGCATTATTTTTTTATAAATTATAATCTTCAGATTTAGTATTTATGTTGAGGAGGAAATTTCATTTTTTTAAATTGTATGGTTCATGTCTCAATTATTTCATGGATGATATTATTATTACCTCAATTATTACATATTGTTTTATATATTTGAGTCTGCTTATGTAAAGGAGGACTAGATGTGCAAGACTATGTGTATATATATATATATATATATATATATATATATATATATATATATATATGACAAAATCACGAGTCTGTTTATCTGTTTTTCTGTCTGTTTGTTCCTTATACAGATCCACACCATTTGACCGATTCTGACCAAACACAGGTAGGTCATGATACGGGGAGTGCCATAGGCATATATATATATATATATATATATATATATATATATATATATATATATATATATATATATATATATAAATATATATGGCCTTAAGCACGCTAAAATCTCGAAAGAGACTTTTCTCTCCGAGTTAGTATTAGAAATATTTATATTTTTTGGGAGAGGAAGGAGTTGGGTGTAATGTTATGTGGTCTTTATAAAATATCTCCTTGCCGTAATCTTAAAGTCGTTAGTTAAGTTTAATCTTGTTTCAGAACTTAAGCAATTACTGGAATTATTCAATTTGCCACGAAAAGTAAAGAGGCTTATTTCTAGGGGCTTTAGTACCCCCAATAGCTAGTGTATTATATTCGAATTATCTCAAGGCCAAACGAAACTTGTAATATTTTTTCTGAGCTTTGATTGTGTTGTTAATCATATCAAGAAGTTTGTTGTACTTTGTTGGGCAACTCTATTTAACTTTGCACCAAGTTGTTCCATCAATCAACAGAAAAAGGCCATTGTCTTCGGCTAGATAATGTCCCGAGTTGAGTATGGCTTTTCACTCATATGGGATGTGAGAGGGTGGAAGACCTTTCATTCGCTCCGCCCCTCCCTAATTAGCAATAATAGAGGGGGGGATGTATCCTTAATATATAGCACTAAATAGGATACCGGAATATTTGTAAACTATTATTATTTTATGTTATTCATTTGATTTGACGAATGTAGGAGTTATATATTTGGAAAGATCTTATAGTAGCACAAATATCCTACTAACACATGAGGGATCTTACTAAACATAGTAGCACAAATATCCTACTAACACATGAGGGATCTTACTAAACATAGTAGCACAAATATCCTACTAACACATGAGGGATCTTACTAAACATAGTAGCACAAATATCCTACTAACACATGAGGGATCTTACTAAACATAATAGCACAAATATCCTACTAACACATGAGGGATCTTACTAAACATAGTAGCACAAATATCCTACTAACACATGAGGGATCTTACTAAACATAATAGCACAAATATCCTACTAACACATGAGGGATCTTACTAAACATAGTAGCACAAATATCCTACTAACACATGAGGGATCTTACTAAACATAGTAGCACAAATATCCTACTAACACATGAGGGATCTTACTAAACATAGTAGCACAAATATCCTACTAACACATGAGGGATCTTACTAAACATAGTAGCACAAATATCCTACTAACACATGAGGGATCTTACTAAACAGACATATTTTCATATATCTTAATATCTTAATATATAGGATTTATATTAGACCCTTGGAATTCTCCTGCTAATTAGAACAGGGAGCTGTGTGATATGTATTTATGATTGTATCTTGGAATGTATTATATAGCGGGAGTGAAGGTAATGCTAATGCTGTTTCCCCATACTCTTAGTGTGGGTAGCAGTGATAGGAGCTCTTTGTCATTTAGCGTCAAATCAGGTGTGGGTTCTATATGAGATGGGTAATGGAACTCACGCAAGCACCCAGTAATACACCCAGAAAATCACTCATACCCACACTAAATACGCACCCTTATCAAATGGGGATTAGTTTCTATATTACATGGGTAAAGGAACTCACGCAAACACCCAACAACGCCACCACCTCACCGCTGCTTTGTCCTTTACATCAATCTTTCTTAAAGCTTCGCGGGAGGAGCCACCAAGAACCAGCCTCTGCACCTACCGAGGCAGAAGGTGGTACCTAAGGAGAGTCAGCCTCTGCTGCGGCTTGAGGGGTGCACCTACCGAGGCAGAAGGTGGTACCTAAGGAGAGTCAGCCTCTGCTGCGGCTTGAGGGGTGCACCTACCGAGGCAGAAGGTGGTACCTAAGGAGAGTCAGCCTCTGCTGCGGCTTGAGGGGTGCATCTACCGAGGCAGAAGGTGGTACCTAAGGAGAGTCAGCCTCTGCTGCGGCTTGAGGGGTGCACCTACCGAGGCAGAAGGTGGTACCTAAGGAGAGTCAGCCTCTGCTGCGGCTTGAGGGGTGCACCTACCGAGGCAGAAGGTGGTACCTAAGGAGAGTCAGCCTCTGCTGCGGCTTGAGGGGTGCACCTACCGAGGCAGAAGGTGGTACCTAAGGAGAGTCAGCCTCTGCTGCGGCTTGAGGGATGCATTCCCAATCCTCTGAAGAGCCATCCAATTTCAGCGTCAGGCCTTTTGGTTCCCTGGTTTCTATAGATGACGTCCAGGTACTTAACGGAGACTTGGAACTGCATTTGCCTCACCTGGGCTCCACCAATGTTGAACAGTGTGTCCTCAGCTACCTGGACTTTGACTATATCGTTCGTTCCATGTCAATCTAAGGAATAAGAAAAAAGTCGTTTTCCAATATATTACTTCGTCATTGGACAGAACATGTTCGTTCTCTAGATTGCTCTGATTTGCATATTCGATAGTTTGACATGTTAGGGACGATATCCCCTGCTGGTGCCAGCGAAAGTGCACTTACCAGGGCTCAGCTCCATCCCTAATTTGGCGATGGCTGCTCCAACCGCTGCAAGTCCACCATGCCAGCCACCAAGGACGCTACCAGGACCAAGTCATCGGCAAAGGCTAGACAGCTAATCCTCACTACGTCCAGAGAATATCCCACCTCGCTAGGAACCGCCTGGAGGACCCAATCCATCGCAAGGTTCCATCGAGACACGGAAACAAATCCTCCTTCCGCTTACAACTGGATCCGTCCACCTCAGACCATCGGTAATCCGGGTAAACCCTTCACCGTACATCCCCATCACGTATTCTACGAATCCTGATGGTAGTCCTTTGCGGATAATGGCGGCACGTAGAGCTGAGTGACTAATACTATCGAAAGCCTTAGCAATGTCCAGGAAGGGGTCAAGAGTACCTCACGGCGACAACGCCGAGCCTCCCCGAGCACCGCATCCAGGACTGCACTGTTCTCCGCAGTTCCGTCGACTGCTATGAACGCCCTCTGGCCTGTCTCTCCGAGATCCAGTGCGCTCAGAATTGCAGCCAGGATGTTGTGGAGTTTTCTGAGTGCCACTGATGCAACGATGAGTTATTGCATGCATTGATCATGTTAAGAAAACATATTCAAAATATCAGGTGTTACATCTATCAGCCGTTTTCCTTATCTGACGGTTTGCCTATCAGCCGATTCGCTGACCTGGTGGTTTCAGTATCAGCTGTTAAGCCTAGCAGGTGTTTAGCCTACCAGGTAAATTGCCTATCAGCTGTTTTCCTAACATAACTTCCCTGTTACGATTATTGACTAGCACCTGTTTTGCTTGTTGCGTGTTCTGGTAAAAAAAAAAAAAAAAAAAAAAAAAAAAAATTCTGTTGCGCCCGACTTACAAACGATTAGATTTTCGCAACGATGGAATAGTCCTCTAATAGAGAAGAACGGTGAATTAAGTTTGGAGCTGTGATTCATCGATGTTGAATAGAGGCCTGGCCAGTAGACGAAAATAACATTCACTTTATTGGCTAGCTTCATTCAGAATCACTATTGAATCAATACGAATCTACTATTCCATTCAGAGGAAATTCTCCAATCATGCACAAGGAAACAGAACTAGTTTTATTAGTCAATACATACAGCATATGCAGCATAACAAAAACATGTCCAACTCGCATCCTCTGATCTCGGCAAAACGAGGGATTTTTCTTTCAACAGCTTTGTGTCCAAGTTTCTCTTTGTTTGTGAATAGATTTGAAATTATTTGTTAAGCAGGCTATACACGATTCCGGCCGGTCAGTCAGTTAGACCTGAACAGTCCGTCTGAAATCCTGTCGCCTGATTGTGTATATATTCCGACAGGTTTGTCAGTTAGACCTGAACAGTCAGTCTGAAAGCCTGTAGCCTGAACGTGTATATATTCCGACAGGTCTGTCAGTTAGACCTGAACAGTCCGTCTGAATGCCGGTCGCCTGATTGTGTACATATTCCGACAGGTCTGTCAGTTAGACCTGAACAGTCCGTCTGAAAGCCTGTAGCCTGAACGTGTATATATTCCGGCCGGTCTGTCAGTTAGACCTGAACAGTCCGTCTGAAATCCGGTCGTCTGAATGTGTATATATTCCTGCCGGTCTGTCAGTTAGACCTGAACAGTCCGTCTGAAATCCGGTCGTCTGAATGTGTATATATTCCGACAGGTCTGTCAGTTAGACCTGAACAGTCCGTCTGAAATCCGGTCGCCTGAATGTGTATATATTCCGGCCGGTCTGTCAGTTAGACCTGAACAGTCCGTCTGAAAGCCTGTAGCCTGAACGTGTATATATTCCTGCCGGTCTGTCAGTTAGACCTGAACAGCCCGTCTGAAATCCGGTCGCCTGATTGTGTATATATTCCGGCAGGTCTGTCAGTTAGACCTGAACAGTCCGTCTGAAATCCGGTCGCCTGAATGTGTATATATTCCTGCCGGTCTGTCAGTTAGACCTGAACAGTCCGTCTGAAAGCCGGTCACCTGATTGTGTATATATTCCTGCCGGTCAGTCAGTTAGACCTGAACAGTCCGTCTGAAATCCGGTCGCCTGAATGTGTATATGCTTCGGCCGGTCTGTCAGTCAAGACTGTTCAGGCGGCCGGAATATATACACGTTCAAACGACCGTCTTTCCGACGGACCGTTCAGGTCCAACTGACAGGCCTGCCTGACTCTGTGTAGCCTGCTTGAACGATTTACAATCTTCTACAAATTATGCATATATGAATAACTTTGTTTCCCATACATGAGTCCAGTTTATCATAGCAGTACAAGGACTCATAATAAAAACAATAACTAAATAATAATAATTCATTACATTCCAAATAGTTTATGTACACATTTTCAAGAAAACCATAAGAAAAGGAAAACATTAAAAAAAAAAAAAAAAAAAAAAAAAAAAAAAAAAAGCACTTGATTGGTGAGTGGATGGTGATGGCTTCAAGAATCCAGTGAAATGTATGCTGACATTATGAAGGAGTAATGTTGTTAAGTTTCTCTATGTTATCGATTTGTAAGTATTTCTTGTATTTTATCTTCATCACTTGGTGCAGAGAGAATTCCAAGGAAATATTTGTATCTGTTTTCTATTAGGTTTCCAGAGTAGAGAAGGAAGTGGACCAGTCTCTTAGAGATTAATTGCTTACAGAAAGTCCAGGGTTAATGGGATTTCAAGTAGAAAGTTTTGTTTTTTCGTAGAGAGCTTCATGTAGTGTAAATAAAAACATGTTAAATAAATAGGAACTGCATCATCTTGTAATGTTTCCACAATGCAACTCGCATCCTCTGATCTGAGCGAAATGAGGGATTTATCTTTCAACACCTTTCTTTCTAAGTATATCTTTGTTTGTTTGTGTGTGTGTGTAAATATCTAACGTGTAAGTATTCATACATATGATTATAAGGAAGAAAAACAACACTTCTCGAGTTTTCTTCCAGGGTCAAGCAGAATTTATTCTGTAAGTAAGTTGGCCAAGAGCCAAAACCTATTAGGAAAAACGCCAAATTAAATCCGAAGATGTACGATATGATAATATTTAAAAAAAAAAAAATAATGGCTTCAGCATATAAAAATGATCTACTATTATTCATTTTTGCATACTCTTTGTAGTATAAGTGGGATTTAGAAGAGAAACCAACTTGACAAAACCTGGTTTGGGTTAATTCTAGAAACCAACTAAATCAGATAACAACTATTTAACAAATTTCTCAACTTTAATTTCCAACCCAGGCGTCCCACAAGGCAGAATCCTAGGTCCTGTCCTTTACCTCCTGTACACGGCAGATATCCTCACCCATCCGACTACACACATTACGACCTACGCCGATGATACAGCCATCTTTTCCTCTTCCTCTGATCCCTCTACAGCTTCCCAACAATTGCAGGAGCACCTTGAGTCTGTCGAGAAATGGTGCAACTTGTGGAAAATTAAAGTGAACCCAGAAAAGTGCTTCCACATTACATTCACTCTTAATAGGAGCGCCTGCCCTCCTGTATTCATTTGCAGACGTCAACTCCCTGCATCGAATGAGGTGCGTTACCTGGGACTCCTACTAGCAGACTCACATGGAACCCACACACACGACTGAAAAGACAAGAGCTGAACAGGAGATATGGACTCTTACGACGACTACTTGGTCCTACTTCAAAGCTTACGACACAAAACAAACTCACTATTTACAAAACTATAATCAGACCTATCTGGACTTACGGACTTGAATTATGGGGAACAGCGAAAAACTCGAACATACAACGAATACAAGCATTCCAATCCAAAGTCCTTCGTAGAATAGTCAATGCTCCCTTTTATGTCTCCAACAAAACCCTACACAATGACCTCAACATTCCCTTCGTAAACGACCTCGCCAAATCCCGATTCGTAACCTTTCATTCCAAGTTGTCATCTCATCCAAATCCTAGAGGTCAATCCCTTTCCACCCAGACCCATCCTACAAACATCCCCAGGAGGCTTAAGAGACTTTGGCCCCGTGACCAGCTAAACTAACAGCGGTTAAAGACACCAAAAATAAATATTAAGATATAATAGGAAGTGTCGATAATGTTTGGCTCCTTCCATATTCTGTTCTACACTGATATGTATTCATTTACCAGCACAATTAATTATTGTATTTTATAGTACAGATTTTAAATAAACATGTATTCAGAGAAAAAAAAAAATTCCAACCAATTTTCAGATGCAGATTGCACTCATGAATAAATTCCTTTACAGATATCATAGAATCTCCATTCATCCTACTTTATGGATGATGGTCTAATGATTTTAGCAACCATTATCCATAAAATAAAATAATAAAAAAGAAACATTTATTTTAATATCCAAAAATCACAACATTGAAACTATTTAAATGTTTAATTATTCCTTAAAACCACTTTTGACAAAAATGACAATGAATGCACAAGAATCCAAATCATAGTTATAAAACACTTTAACTTACATAAATAATTAAATTTAAATTAATAATAAATCATTAAAATAACATGTGTACCTGCAATGGAGAAAATAATGCTCCAGTACTGACCACACTACCTCCCTGGTCTGTCGTCTGATAAAGAATCAGATTCTTCGATAGTATCTGTCCCTCTGAGCACTTATGGTGAGCACTTTTTTTATTTATTTTTGGATTTGTTTAGACGACAGTTACAAAAAAAAATCGATTTGTGGTTAGGCGTAAATATTAACTCCTATACATTCAGTAATTTATGCTTTCAATCTATATATATATATATATATATATATATATATATATATATATATGTATATATATATATATATGTATATATATATATATATGTATATATATATATACATATATACAGAATGGCTTCTATCTGCAGCTAGAAGCAATCCCTCTCCAGCTTTGTCTGGCAGGCCATTGTATCATCCTCGGTGGTAGCCAATGGAACGACTTTTTTTTTTAAATATGATAAAAAAAATGAATTTCCTTTGGTAACGCTCAAGATAGAAGACGTTCCATCAAATCCTAATGATTCTAAACTAATAAAAACAGGATTATAACATTACAGGAAACCCACGTCTTCCTATTAACTTCTTCCTAATAACTTTTATGTTTAGTGTTTTATCATACAAAATGCACACCATAATCAAAGAGCATGGACGTTGATTCGCATGACATGTTTTTTTTACTTGATAAGACGTTGTCGAATAAGAGGTTTTCGCCTAAATACTCAAAGAAAAAGAAAAACATTGTATATTGTTTTTCTTGTCGACAGAATGATCCAAGAACTTTTGAAGAAATAATACCAACCAAGGTGAGGAATAACCCTTCAAAGCTCCAAAAGGTATTTTTATTTCACCATTACAACGTTTCGGACTATTCGTCCATCTTCAGGACTTTTTGAAGAAATGTTTTCTAAACGTCTACTTACCTGCAGCCAACACAGAATATTATATACTCTATGATGATTCTATAAGAATGTATAAATAGGTTATAATATAATACCATCTCCTGGCATGGTGTATAATATCCTTACCTTGATGATAAGCCTTGATGGAGCCGATAAAACACCAAGTTGGGAGATAAGCCCTACAACAGCCACCTGTTTCACCTGCAAAGGGAACTAGAATTAATACCTAACAATAGTGAATAGTTTCCAAACACCAATACCTTCAAGAACCAATATACAATCCTGGAACTCTACAAGGATATTCCATTCCTATTATCAAACTAGTTTATTATTAGGAAATATCTCTATTAGGTATTATCAAAGGATATATTATATCCATTGTATTATCGTGACGTCATTTACCTGCTTTCATTCTGAATACGGGCTCTCTATAGGTTACCACCTCTCTGAACATCCATTCTGGAGCAGGGGAAATTTACAGCGTAGTCATAGATGAAAAAATTCCGACTCGCAGGAACTGCTTCATCTTGGCGCGGTTCCGTTCTTATCCCTAGTCACATTTGAAAAGATTAAAATTGAAACAGTTATTATTTTGGGTCGACCTTCCTTGATGGTTTTATTGCGTCACCTGGATTGGTAAGGCCCTATAATCCACTTCTTGAGATACGTATTTCACACGGTTCAATGCATTTAAAAATATCAAAACGTTTCACATTTTCTTGTGTTCTTCTACTATTGTATTACTAATAATAAATGCAATTAAAAAAAAAAAAAAACACCAACAGCATGAAGGCAGTTGAAAATATTCAAAAGGCGTCTTGGAATCTCTTGGGAAGCTATAATTCTAATACATTTTGTCCTCATTTTACTTAACTTGTTTTATTGTCAAATACATTATCCAACTGTAAGCAGGGTCATTCCATATCAAGTGACCCACAGTTTTTCCCCTCATATTTTTTGATTTTTTTAAAATTTGGCTCATCAATAGGACCCCATACAACAATTAAAAATCCAAATTTTTAGAAATTTATCTTTATTAGTTTTCGAGTTATGAAAGTTTAAGTTTTTAAAAAAAGCACATTTTAGGACCGACACTTGATCATAAAATGTACCATAACTCCCAAACGAAATGAGCTAGAGAGGTGTGGTAAAAAGCATTCGTTAGTGTATTAAATGCTGATTAAAATGATATATAGCATGACTTATTTATGAAAATTAAAATTTTAAGGTAATTTTTAAAACTTTAAAATTTAAATTTCTCTTAAAACGTATGTTTAAAAATTTTCAAAAAAAATGTAACTTTTCTTTGATATTTTATCTCAGTTTTGTGTAAATTTCAAGCCGGGATCGCAATGAGTTCATATTGATTTTAATTATGTTGGTACTTCAAAAGATTGAAATTTTTAGAAAATGAAATGAAGTCCATCGAACATACACAGGGTGTCCCCCCCCCAAAAACGGCCTAACTTTGGGAATCGATGCAGGATGAAAAACATACACAGGGTGCCCCCCCCCAAAAACGGCCTAACTTTGGGAATCGATGCAGGATAAAAAACATACACAGGGTGTCCCCCCCCCCCAAAAACGGCCTAACTTTGGGAATCGATGCAGGATGAAAAACATACACAGGGTGTCCCCCCCCAAAAACGGCCTAACTTTGGGAATCGATGCAGGATGAAAAACATACACAGGGTGTCCCCCCCCCCAAAACGGCCTAACTTTGGGAATCGATGCAGGATGAAAAACATACACAGGGTGTCCCCCCCCCCAAAAACGGCCTAACTTTGGGAATCGATGCAGGATGAAAAACATACACAGGGTGTCCCCCCCCCCCAAAAACGGCCTAACTTTGGGAATCGATGCAGGATGAAAAACATACACAGGGTGTCCCCCCCCAAAACGGCCTAACTTTGGGAATCGATGCAGGATGAAAAACATACACAGGGTGTCCCCCCCCCAAAACGGCCTAACTTTGGGAATCGATGCAGGATGAAAAACATACACAGGGTGTCCCCCCCCCAAAACGGCCTAACTTTGGGAATCGATGCAGGATGAAAAACATACACAGGGTGTCCCCCCCCCCAAAACGGCCTAACTTTGGGAATCGATGCAGGATGAAAAACATACACAGGGTGTCCCCCCCCCCCCAAAAAAAACGGCCTAACTTTGGGAATCGATGCAGGATGAAAAACATACACAGGGTGTCCCCCCCCCCAAAAACGGCCTAACTTTGGGAATCGATGCAGGATGAAAAACATACACAGGGTGTCCCCCCCCCCCAAAAACGGCCTAACTTTGGGAATCGATGCAGGATGAAAAACATACACAGGGTGTCCCCCCCCCAAAAAACGGCCTAACTTTGGGAATCGATGCAGGATGAAAAACATACACAGGGTGTCCCCCCCCCCCCAAAAACGGCCTAACTTTGGGAATCGATGCAGGATGAAAAACATACACAGGGAGTCCCCCCCCCCCCCCAAAAACGGCCTAACTTTGGGAATCGATGCAGGATGAAAAACATACACAGGGTGTCCCCCCCCCCAAAAACGGCCTAACTTTGGGAATCGATGCAGGATGAAAAACATACACAGGGTGTCCCCCCCCCCCCCAAAAACGGCCTAACTTTGGGAATCGATGCAGGATGAAAAACATACACAGGGTGTCCCCCCCCCCAAAAAACGGCCTAACTTTGGGAATCGATGCAGGATGAAAAACATACACAGGGTGTCCCCCCCCCAAAAACGGCCTAACTTTGGGAATCGATGCAGGATGAAAAACATACACAGGGTGTCCCCCCCCCCCAAAAAACGGCCTAACTTTGGGAATCGATGCAGGATGAAAAAATAAAGAAAAAAAGTCCTTTGGCATATATCTCGATTTCCTTCCTTACCGAGAAAAACGTAAATAACTAAACCACGATTGTGAAAAGGCACTATTTCATAATCTATATATATAAAAATCACGTGTCTGTCTGTTTCTTTGTTTGTTTCTTATACAAATCCACACCGTTCGTCCGATTTTGACTAAACTCGGTACACATGCAAATCAAAATCTGGGGAATGTTGTAGACTAAGTCAATAACGTCTTATAACTGTCTGTCTGTATGTTTGTCCCTTACAAAAATCCACACCGTTCGTCCGATTTTGACTAAACTCGGTACACATGTAGATCTTAATCTGGGGAGTGTCGTAGGTTAAGTAAAAAACGACTTATAACTGTCTGTCTGTATGTTTTTCCCTTATACAAATCCACACCGTTCGTCCGTTTTTGACTAAACTCGGTACACATGTAGATCTTAATCTGAGGAGTGTCGAAGGTTAAGTAAAAAACCTCTACCAGCTGTCTCTCTGTATGTTTGTTCCCTATAAAATCAATACCGTTCTATAGGTTTTGATCAAACTGGGCACACAGGTTGGTCTTGATTAGGGGATACAGCTGCTGTCTGTAGGTTTGTTCCCTATAAAATCAATACTGTTCTATAGGTTTTGATCAAACTGGGCACACAGGTTGGTCTTGATTAGGGGATACAGGTGCTGTCTGTATGTTTGTTCCCTATAAAATCAATACCGTTCTATAGGTGTTGATCAAACTGGGCACACAGGTTGGTCTTGATTAGGAGATACAGCTGCTGTCTGTATGTCTTATTTTTATTTATTTTTTTTTTTATAAAGATCCACACCATTAGACCGATTTTTACCAAACTTGGCATACATGTATGTCTTGATGCGGAGGTGTTATAGGTTAGGTCAAAGTCGTCTAGGACTCAAAGTTGGGAGGTCACGGGTTCGAAACAGTTACAGATCCGTGTTATTAGACAAAACAAAAAAAAAACTTTAAATTCTTAATAAAAATTAATGTTCAATTCTTAAAACATTTTAAATTTAACTCGGGACGCATACATAACTATAAAATAACAATTTCTTCTTCTAATAATTCTAAATAATCAATTTACAAACTGTTACAATGTTAAAATGTACAAAGACGTCTACTGAAAACGGAAATCAATGCCTGATAAGAGAGAAGAAGTCTACTGATAACGGATATAAATGCCTGATAAGAGAGAAGACATCCACTGATAACGGGTACCAATGCCTGATAAGAGAGAAGACGTCTACTGATAACGGATATAAATGCCTGATAAGAGAGAAGACGTCTACTGATTACGGATACCAATGCCTTATAAGAGATAATACATCTACTGATAACGGATATCAATGCCTGACTATTGATAAGAAAACGTTTCAATCAAGAAGACCAGTCTACTATTGTGGAATCGGCCAATCAAGAAGAGCAGCCTATTGTTGTGGAATCAGCCAATCTGAGAAGAATTCCAGGAGCCATTAGGGAAGAACTGAACCGGAGACATTCTGATATTTCTCGGGGGAAACAATATTTCCGATGAACAAACAAAAATATTTCTTGGCTCTTCCCTTTTCCACCATTAAACAGCTGTTCAATAGAAAATAAATAGACTAATTAAATGCTTCTTGGGGTTATTTTTTTCCGTAGATTATGTAATTTACCAATATATTTTATGAACAATATTTTCCTGACAGCTAATTGGACATGGAAAAAGAGTTTGTGAGTTAATAGGCAATTATTGGCGATGAAAAGCCTGATCAAAACACAATATGTCGAGTTGACGGAACATAATCCGCCAATTAAAATTAATAACCTCTTTATAATAATTATTTTAGAATTACCACAAATAAAAGAAATCATTAGAACGGTATGACGTCAGACCTGAAATTCGATAATTCAAGTGGAATTTCTTCATATTTTATATAAGTATTTGTAAATATTTTACTTGTTTTATAACTTTTAGGTAATAAAAACATGTTAAATTGGTTCACAGCAAGCTAAGGTCTTTCTTCCAAAGTGTTTTCTTCATCGCACATGAAGAAATTCAAATTTGTTAGGGTTTTAGTTGAAAAAAAACAAAACAAAAAACAGTTAGGCACTTACTAAATTAGAATTTTAGTATTTTGTTAACCTAAAATATATATGTTAAGGGAGGGTATGAATTTATTTATGCGAGTAACTTCAAATTTATTACGCTCTGCAATCTACCTATTTAAAATAGTTGGCACTTCTTTCTTCATGTATTCTACAGTCTCTGCCATAGAGGAGATGTCTTTACTTAGAAGCTGTTTGGCTAATTTCAAACTAGTCAAAAAATTGTGAGTAGTAACATATGACCTTGTTTTATAAAATGGTTCCATAATTCGAGAAAGTACGAGAAATTGGTCTATTGGAGCATGATCTTTACCTAAATATGGAAACCCATTCACTACATATTTCCAGTTTGTTTCAACAGGAATCCAAAATATTAGTAGAAATTTGTCCGGCTTATTTGGGATGTACTGTGTAACCACCATCTTGCTTCAGTAGGGAGTAACTCTTTGTCAATAGTGATATTCTCTCCTGGTGAGTAATAGAGAAGACAATTTCTAGGGAATTTATTACAGATAAATCCCACTTTTCAACAAATTGAATTAATATACTTACAATAACTTGATAAAACTGTGCACTTCACTGCTGGAGTCAACTTTGCAAAAAGATGCACAGCAAAAACAACTCAGGAATCTCACACACAATGTACAGAGGTAATACTGGCGTTTTGAGAAACAAACAGAAACTAAATCCGGTAAAAATGCAGTTTCCAGCCCTCCAAACCGATTTCTTTCAAACTTTGCACAATAACGTATTTTGATGCACTAAACACGAATACGTTAAAAGAAAACGTCGGATTTAACTAGGAAAGAAGTTATAAAGCACTTAAGTTCACTGTTGTGCAGGTTATGAGAGCTAATGTAAACAACTAAATTTGTCAACATACGCATGCGCGGGTATAGAAAAGTTCGTAATAAGGAAGTTTAATTGAAATTTACCATCAATTATCGAAATTCATCAGCAGTTATTTATTTACAATCATTTTTTTAAATAATGAAACACTCCTCACATTTCTTGTTTCGTTCATGAAATGAACGAAACAAGAAAGCTTCTGTTTTATATATCAGAAATCCCTTAATAATTAGCTAATGCCTTTATAATAGCAGAAGAATGTCTAGGACGAATGATTAGGAATGCAGAAGAATGTCTAGGGCGATTTTAAGGGCATACATGCTATGCGTTTCCGCTCGCTCCGCTCGCTCAAGAAGATAACAAAACCCCAGTCAATCCAACTCGCTAAAATTAATAGAATTCTATTAATTTTAGCGAGTTGGATTGACTGGGGTTTTGTTATTTTCTTGAGCGAGCGGAAACGCATAGCACGTATGCCCTTAAGCGACAGGTGAAGACGGGTGAGAATGCCCTTAAAATTAACAATATCTTTGAATAAATAGTTTCTGAACATTTCAAATGAGAGTTCTCTGTTTCCCAAAGTTACGTATCTGCGCATGCGCATGTTTACAAATACGCTGATGACGCCTAGTTTTATAACCTTCCTAACTTTAGTGCTTAATATTATATTCTATTAATTTTAGCGAGTTGGATTGACTGGGGTTTTGTTATCTTTTTGAGCGAGCGTAGCGAGCGGAAACGCATAGCATGTGTGCCTTAAAGTCGTCATTTATGCCTTAAAGTCATGTATGCCTTAAAGTCGTCACAAATTTAATTGTTTACATTAGCTCTCATAACCTGCACAACAGTGAACTTATGTGCTTAATAACTTCTTTCCTAGTTAAATCCGACGTTTTTTTTTATCGTATTCGTGTTTAGTGCATCAAAATACGTTATTGTGCAAAGTTTGAAAGAAATCGGTTTGGAGGGCTGGAAACTGCATTTTTACCCTAAATCCTAACAAAGAGAGATCCAATACAGACGTAAACTAAAAAAATTAAAATCTTAAAGTCTAAAATTATGCCCATCCCTTTCCAGAGAACGGTCCTGTTGACTGGTGCCGACGGTTCTAGGTACAAACTCTATTAAATTATGCCCATCCCTTTCCAGAGAACGGTCCTGTTGACTGGTGCCGACGGTTCTAGGTACAAACTCTATTAAATTATGCCCATCCCTTTCCAGAGAACAGTCCTGTTGACTGGTGCCGACGGTTCTAGGTACAAACTCTATTAAATTATGCCCATCCCTTTCCAGAGAACAGTCCTGTTGACTGGTGCCGACGGTTCTAGGTACAAACTCTATTAAATTATTCCCATCCCTTTCCAGAGAACAGTCCTGTTGACTGGTGCCGACGGTTCTTGGTACAAACTCTATTAAATTATGCCCATCCCTTTCCAGAGAATAATATAATAAAGCTTTATTTACAATATTTACATAGTATCATACATAAGTGTTTATAACATGTACAATAAACATGTTCTTGCTAATTTATATCAAATTATTTGATTTTTATAGTTTTGTAATTTTTTGGGAAAAATTTCAAAAAAACCCAGAACATTTTAAATACTAAGTTGAATTACATTACATTGTGCCTGTCAAGTAAAATGTGTTTAGTTCGTCTGTGTAGGTATCTAGTTAGTGATTTTTTGTGGTAGTCACCTATGTTTGCTATGTGTGGATTAATGGAATGTGTTACTTGTCCAAAAAACTTGTCAGTAAGTTTGTATATGTAGTCTGTTATTGTAGCTATTTCTAGTTCTTCGTGCATGTGTGTGATCTTTGTGTATCTTGGATAATTGTTGATTATTCGGAGGCAGCAGTTTTGTATAATTTGTAGTTTTTTGTAGTTTGTAGTTGATGTGCAGCTCCATACTGGGCAGGCATAACAAAGGACTGGGCGGATGACACTCTTGTAGATAATCATTTTATTTTGCGGATTTAGTTTTGAATTTCTATTAAAATAAGGATAAATTTTATAAAGTAGATTTTTAGCAGCTTCGGTTTTATTGTTTATGTGTTTTGTGAATGTTAGGCCTCTATCTAAAGTCACTCCTAAATACTTAATGTGCTCTTTCCATGAAATACTGTGGTTTACAAGATAGAGTTTGCTTGGGATATTTGGGCGTCTTTTTGTGAAGATAATGGCGTCTGTTTTAGCGAGATTAATTTTAATTTTCCATTTTTTGCAGAATTTGTTGATTTTCTTGTAGGTATTTTGTAGTCTGTTTGTTATGGTGTCTATCCTGAATGAGCTAGTGTATATGGCTGTGTCGTCGGCAAACAGAGAGAGATTTGTGTCTTTAGATTGAGGTATGTCGTTGATGTATATATTGAAGAGGGTGGGGCTAAGACAGGAACCTTGAGGAACGCCGGCAGGAATTGGTTCTTTATTAGAGGTATATGACTTTATTGAAACAAAGAAGGATCTATTGGAGATAAATGAGTGGATTGTGTGGATGAGATAGGATGGTGTGCCAATGTTTATGAGTTTGTAAATTAGTCCTAAGTGCCAAACTGTGTCAAATGCTTTCTCGATGTCTAGTAGTATTAAGCCTGTGTGTCTCTTTTCGTTGAAGTGTTTTGTAATGTGGTCAGTTAGTCTGGCTAGTTGTGCTACTGTGGAGTGTTTTTCTCGGAATCCAAATTGTTCGTCAATCAAGTATCTTCGTTCATTGAGGTGTTTGTGCAGTCTTGTTAATATTATTTTTTCGAATATTTTTGATATAATGTTTAATAAACTAATAGGTCTGTAGTTGGTAGGGAGAGAGGGATCTTTTTTAGGTTTAGGTAGGGCGATGAGTTTAGCTGTTTTCCATGTTTCCGGAAAGTGTTTAAGCCTGAAAATACAGTTGAATATTTTTGTTAAACAAATAATTGCTTTCCTGGGAAGGTTTTTGATACTGATTGGGGAAATATTGTCTGGTCCAGGGGATTTCCTTGTGTTCAATTTCTTGATAAGAGACGCAACTTCCCTGGGTGAAACAGAGGGAAAGTTTTCATTAGTTGGGCATTTCAGATATTTATTTACTTTTCTCCGTACTGTGTTTTCGTGGTATCGAGATCCTGAATTTTGTGTGAGAAGATGTATTTCATGGAAGTGTTTCGCAAGTACAGCTGCTTTGTCTTTATTATCATAAACAAATCTATTGTTACTCTTTAGGGGAGGGATAGAAATAGAGGATGAGGTAAATCGTTTATGAACTTTCCAAAGAGAATTGTCTCTAGGATTAAGCGTGGATAGGAATTTCTGCCAGTTTTGGTTTCTCCAGACGTTC
This sequence comes from Gonocerus acuteangulatus, assembly GCA_946811695.1. Classification (NCBI taxonomy): domain Eukaryota; kingdom Metazoa; phylum Arthropoda; class Insecta; order Hemiptera; family Coreidae; genus Gonocerus; species Gonocerus acuteangulatus. The sequence continues at coordinate 132,517,721 of OX328124.1, read as the reverse complement.
AATCGCTTACGAGTGAAGTCTTCTAACCAATTTATGATGCGCCGGAATGCAGGGTTGTAGGGAAGACGGAATTTCTTTTTAACTTTGTTTTTAATGTGGATGAGTATCTTGAGATGGTAGGGCAATTCTTGTACCCCTTCGGAAGGGGATGTGATTATTGGAGTGGATTTTCGGAGAGCAAGTTTAATATTATCGATAAAAGCATTTATGTGGAAGTTTAGATCGGTGGGATTATTTATTATTGGATTAACGGGTATGTTGCAATTTAAAATTTCTCTATACATTTGCCAGTTAGTCTGCTTAAAGTTGAGGGTTTCCCTGGTTGATTTTACTTTCAATGTATTATATAAACAGAATAAAACTGATTCGTGATCAGAGCTGAGGCAGCTTATGGGAATCAACTGTGATATCTGGTCAATGTTTTTGGTAAGGGCGAGGTCTATTATACTGGGATTAAATTTTTTCTGAGAAGGATAATGTGTAGGTGAGTTAGGAGCATGTAGGTTTATATGTTTGTTATTGGATAAATACCCTAACAGGGTTTTGCCATTTTTATTGTTGCAGTGACAATTCCAATATGTATTTTTAGAATTTAAGTCTCCCATTAAAATAATACTTTTGTTTAATCTAAACATTTTTTGTAAGTCCGGAGTTACAAGCTTGTTGGGAGGTACATATACAGATATGATTAATGTGGGTCTGTTCATGATATTTACTTTAATTCCTATCGCTTCGGTATATTTCAAATTGTTTATTGGAATTAGTGAATGTTTAATTTCCGACTTAACCATAATCATTACTCCTCCACCTTCCCTATTCCTATCCTTACGTTACCCTCGGACTGATAACCGATCAGATTCCTGTAGGTGTGTTTCATTGAGAGCAACAAAATGAGGTTGATTATTATTGATAAAATCTTTAAATTCTACTAGTTTGTTCCTAATGGAACGTGCGTTCCAAAACATAAATTTTATTTTTTTAATCTTATCCATAATTACTTAAGAAATTTATTTTACTAGAACATTTGTAGAAATGTATCCTTTGTAATATTACTAAGGATGTGAGGTGTAGTTTTAAAAAGGAGAGAGTAAAAGAGAGAGAAATAGAGAGTAGAAAATATAATTGATTCCTGGGATTGATTAGGATTTGATATGGAAAGCAGACAGGTGGTGCTGTCTGTTGATTCCTGGGATTGATTAGGATTTGATATGGAAAGCAGACAGGTGGTGCTGTCTGTTGATTCATGGGATTGATTAGGATTTGATATGGAAAGCAGACAGGTGGTGCTGTCTGTTGATTCATGGGATTGATTAGGATTTGATATGGAAAGCAGACAGGTGGTGCTGTCTGTTGATTCATGGGATTGATTAGGATTTGATATGGAAAGCAGACAGGTGGTGCTGTCTGTTGATTCATGGGATTGATTAGGATTTGATATGGAAAGCAGACAGGTGGTGCTGTCTGTTGATTCATGGGATTGATTAGGATTTGATATGGAAAGCAGACAGGTGGTGCTGTCTGTTGATTCCTGGGATTGATTAGGATTTGATATGGAAAGCAGACAGGTGGTGCTGTCTGTTGATTCATGGGATTGATTAGGATTTGATATGGAAAGCAGACAGGTGGTGCTGTCTGTTGATTCATGGGATTGATTAGGATTTGATATGGAAAGCAGACAGGTGGTGCTGTCTGTTGATTCATGGGATTGATTAGGATTTGATATGGAAAGCAGACAGGTGGTGCTGTCTGTTGATTCCTGGGATTGATTAGGATTTGATATGGAAAGCAGACAGGTGGTGCTGTCTGTTGATTCCTGGGATTGATTAGGATTTGATATGGAAAGCAGACAGGTGGTGCTGTCTGTTGATTCCTGGGATTGATTAGGATTTGATATGGAAAGCAGACAGGTGGTGCTGTCTGTTGATTCCTGGGATTGATTAGGATTTGATATGGAAAGCAGACAGGTGGTGCTGTCTGTTGATTCATGGGATTGATTAGGATTTGATATGGAAAGCAGACAGGTGGTGCTGTCTGTTGATTCATGGGATTGATTAGGATTTGATATGGAAAGCAGACAGGTGGTGCTGTCTGTTGATTCCTGGGATTGATTAGGATTTGATATGGAAAGCAGACAGGTGGTGCTGTCTGTTGATTCATGGGATTGATTAGGATTTGATATGGAAAGCAGACAGGTGGTGCTGTCTGTTGATTCATGGGATTGATTAGGATTTGATATGGAAAGCAGACAGGTGGTGCTGTCTGTTGATTCCTGGGATTGATTAGGATTTGATATGGAAAGCAGACAGGTGGTGCTGTCTGTTGATTCATGGGATTGATTAGGATTTGATATGGAAAGCAGACAGGTGGTGCTGTCTGTTGATTCCTGGGATTGATTAGGATTTGATATGGAAAGCAGACAGGTGGTGCTGTCTGTTGATTCCTGGGATTGATTAGGATTTGATATGGAAAGCAGACAGGTGGTGCTGTCTGTTGATTCCTGGGATTGATTAGGATTTGATATGGAAAGCAGACAGGTGGTGCTGTCTGTTGATTCCTGGGATTGATTAGGATTTGATATGGAAAGCAGACAGGTGGTGCTGTCTGTTGATTCCTGGGATTGATTAGGATTTGATATGGAAAGCAGACAGGTGGTGCTGTCTGTTGATTCCTGGGATTGATTAGGATTTGATATGGAAAGCAGACAGGTGGTGCTGTCTGTTGATGCCTGGGATTGATTAGGATTTGATATGGAAAGCAGACAGGTGGTGCTGTCTGTTGATTCATGGGATTGATTAGGATTTGATATGGAAAGCAGACAGGTGGTGCTGTCTGTTGATTCCTGGGATTGATTAGGATTTGATATGGAAAGCAGACAGGTGGTGCTGTCTGTTGATTCCTGGGATTGATTAGGATTTGATATGGAAAGCAGACAGGTGGTGCTGTCTGTTGATTCATGGGATTGATTAGGATTTGATATGGAAAGCAGACAGGTGGTGCTGTCTGTTGATTCATGGGATTGATTAGGATTTGATATGGAAAGCAGACAGGTGGTGCTGTCTGTTGATTCCTGGGATTGATTAGGATTTGATATGGAAAGCAGACAGGTGGTGCTGTCTGTTGATTCCTGGGATTGATTAGGATTTGATATGGAAAGCAGACAGGTGGTGCTGTCTGTTGATTCATGGGATTGATTAGGATTTGATATGGAAAGCAGACAGGTGGTGCTGTCTGTTGATTCATGGGATTGATTAGGATTTGATATGGAAAGCAGACAGGTGGTGCTGTCTGTTGATTCATGGGATTGATTAGGATTTGATATGGAAAGCAGACAGGTGGTGCTGTCTGTTGATTCATGGGATTGATTAGGATTTGATATGGAAAGCAGACAGGTGGTGCTGTCTGTTGATTCATGGGATTGATTAGGATTTGATATGGAAAGCAGACAGGTGGTGCTGTCTGTTGATTCCTGGGATTGATTAGGATTTGATATGGAAAGCAGACAGGTGGTGCTGTCTGTTGATTCCTGGGATTGATTAGGATTTGATATGGAAAGCAGACAGGTGGTGCTGTCTGTTGATTCATGGGATTGATTAGGATTTGATATGGAAAGCAGACAGGTGGTGCTGTCTGTTGATTCATGGGATTGATTAGGATTTGATATGGAAAGCAGACAGGTGGTGCTGTCTGTTGATTCCTGGGATTGATTAGGATTTGATATGGAAAGCAGACAGGTGGTGCTGTCTGTTGATTCATGGGATTGATTAGGATTTGATATGGAAAGCAGACAGGTGGTGCTGTCTGTTGATTCATGGGATTGATTAGGATTTGATATGGAAAGCAGACAGGTTGTGCTGTCTGTTGATTCCTGGGATTGATTAGGATTTGATATGGAAAGGAGACAGGTGGTGCTGTGTGTTGATTCATGGGATTGATTAGGATTTGATATGGAAAGCAGACAGGTGGTGCTGTCTGTTGATTCATGGGATTGATTAGGATTTGATATGGAAAGCAGACAGGTGGCGCTGTCTGTTGATTCATGGGATTGATTAGGATTTGATATGGAAAGCAGACAGGTGGTGCTGTCTGTTGATTCATGGGATTGATTAGGATTTGATATGGAAAGCAGACAGGTGGTGATGTCTGTTGATTCATGGGATTGATTAGGATTTGATATGGAAAGCAGACAGGTGGTGCTGTCTGTTGATTCCTGGGATTGATTAGGATTTGATATGGAAAGCAGACAGGTGGTGCTGTCTGTTGATTCATGGGATTGATTAGGATTTGATATGGAAAGCAGACAGGTGGTGCTGTCTGTTGATTCCTGGGATTGATTAGGATTTGATATGGAAAGCAGACAGGTGGTGCTGTCTGTTGATTCCTGGGATTGATTAGGATTTGATATGGAAAGCAGACAGGTGGTGCTGTCTGTTGATTCATGGGATTGATTAGGATTTGATATGGAAAGCAGACAGGTGGTGCTGTCTGTTGATTAGGATTTGATATGGAAAGCAGACAGGTGGTGCTGTCTGTTGATTCCTGGGATTGATTAGGATTTGATATGGAAAGCAGACAGGTGGTGCTGTCTGTTGATTCATGGGATTGATTAGGATTTGATATGGAAAGCAGACAGGTGGTGCTGTCTGTTGATTAGGATTTGATATGGAAAGCAGACAGGTGGTGCTGTCTGTTGATTCATGGGATTGATTAGGATTTGATATGGAAAGCAGACAGGTGGTGCTGTCTGTTGATTCCTGGGATTGATTAGGATTTGATATGGAAAGCAGACAGGTGGTGCTGTCTGTTGATTAGACAGTAAATTGATATTATCAGCTGCATGGTGTTTACTAGTGTAGGTTGCAATAGTTTGGAAGGTTATGAGTAGAACCTGTGAAGTGTTGGTGTAAAAAGCTATATATTTACAAATGTAGGAAGTAAATAACTGTGTTGGCGTGGTTGTTGTTATTGTTAGGCAGTAGAAGTATATAGGATAAAGATAAACTGTAAGTAGATAATTGCTAATGCTTAATAATATATAATCAACTAATTCTACTTTATGACATCTTATTATTTCTGATATGACCAACATTAATCAAATAGTGAAGCAATACTTTCAATTAATACAAATATTTTTGATAAACCATCATCTGCTGTATTAAGTTTTGACATTAAAAACTTGATGTTTTTTATGATATTGGATATGTTTAGAGAACCTAAGAAATCTTTAATTTCCTTAAACGTTTCAAAAATTGATGGTTCTTTATCTTTAGGTTGAAAAGTACCTTGTGGCCATTTGGATGATGCTTTTGGAAGCTGTGGAAAGTCTTGTTTCTTGAAGTTTATAGGAGTGAGTGGAACTTTGGGATGGCTTCTGCTCAGCTTGATGTTTAATTGTCTTTCATAGATAGGGCACTTCACATCATTAGAATAGTGATTTCCTTGACAGTTAGCACAAACAGGAACAAAACTCTTATTAGCATCATTTGTACACTGATATGATGGGTGATCCTTAGAGCATTTCATGCATTTAGGCTTCTTATGACAATTTGATGCTAGGTGATTGTATTCTTGACAATTATAACAGATAGTGAGACTTCTTGATGACTTATATTTTTCCCATCTCACTACTACATTGCAGACATACTTCAGAGCATTTAATTTCGGAATCTATTCCCTGTTTTCTAGAGTAATAACCCATATAGGTAGTTTCTGGTTTGGATTCACTTTTTTATTAATCATTTGAAATATTTTTGCTATTTCCAGTTTCTTTGTTTCTAGATCCGATTTAATATCTTCTGTATCAAATGTAGGTGGGATTCCCCTTAAAATGTATTTTGGTTTTATTTCAGAATTTGGAGTGTATGTATGGAATTCCAAACCTACTGTTTTAAAATGATCCTGGACTGATTGGAAATCTTCTCTATTATAAGTGATAAATACCGTTTTATTCTTTTTATATTTAATATTGATTTCGCCATTTGTTTTCTCACTTAAACATTTAACCATGGATTTGTAGTCTTCAAAACTCTTATTTACAATGATAGGAGGGAATGGCCTAGCAACATTGTTGGAATTTAGAATTTCATTAGTCATGGATTCATCATCGTCAACATAATCAGAAAATATTGAGAAGCTGTTTTCGACAGGGACATTATATTCTCTCTCACCTCGTTTCCTTTTTGTAGTCATTTTCGAGCTGCTCGTTGAAGCCATCACCCTGTTTCTTTCTTTTTTATATTGTGCCCCCGAAGGGACAAAATATAAACTCTGTGACTGCTTAACACTTTTACTATTAATATCACAATTTTTAACTTAAAATAGTAGGAATTACTATGATTTTCGCTATGAATCTCGTGGAGAGATGTGTACACCATTGAATCAATATGGCGACTCAATTTACCAGAGAACAGTCCTGTTGACTGGTGCCGACGGTTCTAGGTACAAACTCTATTAAATTATGCCCATCCCTTTCCAGAGAACAGTCCTGTTGACTGGTGCCGACGGTTCTAGGTACAAACTCTATTAAATTATGCCCATCCCTTTCCAGAGAACAGTCCTGTTGACTGGTGCCGACGGTTCTAGGTACAAACTCTATTAAATTATGCCCATCCCTTTCCAGAGAACAGTCCTGTTGACTGGTGCCGACGGTTCTAGGTACAAACTCTATTAAATTATGCCCATCCCTTTCCAGAGAACAGTCCTGTTGACTGGTGCCGACGGTTCTAGGTACAAACTCTATTAAATTATGCCCATCCCTTTCCAGAGAACAGTCCTGTTGACTGGTGCCGACGGTTCTAGGTACAAACTCTATTAAATTATGCCCATCCCTTTCCAGAGAACAGTCCTGTTGACTGGTGCCGACGGTTCTAGGTACAAACTCTATTAAATTATGCCCATCCCTTTCCAGAGAACAGTCCTGTTGACTGGTGCCGACGGTTCTAGGTACAAACTCTATTAAATCCCATGGAACAAAGTTATTATAGAAACACTCCAGCTACTCAACATATATATCAGGCTGTACCGTATGAAATGTCAGTTTTGGACTTGCCGATTTCCTTCAAATGTCTTGAAACTGTCGAGGCTCCTACTCCGAGTTCTTTGGCATATTCCCTAGTGCTTTTTGAACGACAAGCTTCAACCCTTTCTTTCAGGTGGTCATTGTCAAGCTTGGTTTCTGGCCTTCCTCGCTCCTCGTTGTCAAGGTCAAAATGTCCACTTCGAAACCTGGAAAACCACCGGTAAACAGTTCGTTCATTCACCGTTCCCTCCCCGAACGCCGTGTTAATGTTCATACACGCCTCAGCAGCGCTATGACCGAGCTTAAATTCATAAGGAAAAATAATACGGATTTCCGTTGAAGTCATAATTTAAGTAAATAATAGGAATAAAAGAGCTTTAATTCTATATGAATAACAATGATGTTTGTAAATAATGAAATAAAAAAGGGAAAGGATTAAATCGCAAAGTAAACAAAACTGACATTTCATTCGGTACAGCCTGATAAGATTGTAGGAAAAGTCATGGGGATTTTATTAAACTATGAAAAGGCCGACCGGTCTAAATGAGCGGCTTGGCGGTTCTACTGATAAATATATTCATTGATATGTAATTTCGGTTTAATAGTATTGGACCACAAAATCTACTCGACATGTTTAAGGATTCGGCTTTCGAAGTTGGACATACCGTGATCTAACTGCATTCGAACTGACGAGGGTTTTACAAAATGTGGCCTTCTTGTTCTGTCTTACAGAATTAGTTTTGAAACGGGCTTGATCCGTCATAACTCCCCACAACTGCTATAATCATGTTTTCCATTTCGTTATGGTCTGATTCTCGACAACTATAAATGTATCTCCCCTTTTTTCAAACCTTTTCCAAAACCCGATTCTTTAACTTCCACTCCCGTTTTCCTGCTCACTAAAACCCTCTAATCAATAACCTATTCTCATCTCGTTATCCCTCACCCCCGCACATTGGTCAAAAACCGCCCAAAAGCTCTCAAAACTCAATAACATTTGATATTGTTGATTTAGAAACCTCAAATTACAATATTTCAAGTAGGACACGATTTTTCACTCGGATCAATTCAGACATTTTTTGCAGTCAACACTGACTTGAGTACTGCAAAAAAAATCCATCTTCGATTTGATTCCATTGTTTACTTAGAGATAACGCGCGTCTGTCTTACCGAGTTGGTTCACCTGTAGCACCGAAGTTGGCAGACTTATGCAGGTAATTTCAGTCTGGGGTCTTTCTATACATGCCCACGGAATATTTAAGCCCGAAATTAGAGAGACGCAAAAGCTATATGACAAAAACAAATTGATACGTGTAATTTTTTTACGTTTTCAGTATCCCCGTCCGAAGGCGATTCGAAAAATACAAACAAATTTTTTCCCTTCTAAGATTCCATTAAAACGAAAAAATCATGCGTCAACCTTATCGGTCAGAAAAAGTAAAGTTAAACGAACGATTTTGGTACATGAGGATTTGGGAAATTGTCTTCGTTTCTAGTACTTCGGTGATTAACCACCGTCCTGCAATCAACGGTGGGGGCCTAAAACTCAAGAAATGGCACTCTCACGAGATATTTAACATGAGGATTTGGGAAATTGTCTTCGTTTCTAGTACTTCGGTGATTAATCACCGTCCTGCAATCAACGGTGGGGGCCTAAAACTCAAGAAATGGCACTCTCACGAGATATTTAACATGAGGATTTGGGAAATTGTCTTCGTTTCTAGTACTTCGGTGATTAACCACCGTCCTGCAATCAACGGTGGGGGCCTAAAACTCAAGAAATGGCACTCTCACGAGATATTTAACATGAGGATTTGGGAAATTGTCTTCGTTTCTAGTACTTCGGTGATTAATCACCGTCCTGCAATCAACGGTGGGGGCCTAAAACTCAAGAAATGGCACTCTCACGAGATATTTAACATGAGGATTTGGGAAATTGTCTTCGTTTCTAGTACTTCGGTGATTAACCACCGTCCTGCAATCAACGGTGGGGGCCTAAAACTCAAGAAATGGCACTCTCACGAGATATTTAACATGAGGATTTGGGAAATTGTCTTCGTTTCTAGTACTTCGGTGATTAATCACCGTCCTGCAATCAACGGTGGGGGCCTAAAACTCAAGAAATGGCACTCTCACGAGATATTTAACATGAGGATTTGGGAAATTGTCTTCGTTTCTAGTACTTCGGTGATTAACCACCGTCCTGCAATCAACGGTGGGGGCCTAAAACTCAAGAAATGGCACTCTCACGAGATATTTAACATGAGGATTTGGGAAATTGTCTTCGTTTCTAGTACTTCGGTGATTAATCACCGTCCTGCAATCAACGGTGGGGGCCTAAAACTCAAGAAATGGCACTCTCACGAGATATTTAACATGAGGATTTGGGAAATTGTCTTCGTTTCTAGTACTTCGGTGATTAACCACCGTCCTGCAATCAACGGTGGGGGCCTAAAACTCAAGAAATGGCACTCTCACGAGATATTTAACATGAGGATTTGGGAAATTGTCTTCGTTTCTAGTACTTCGGTGATTAATCACCGTCCTGCAATCAACGGTGGGGGCCTAAAACTCAAGAAATGGCACTCTCACGAGGTATTTAACATGAGGATTTGGGAAATTGTCTTCGTTTCTAGTACTTCGGTGATTAACCACCGTCCTGCAATCAACGGTGGGGGCCTAAAACTCAAGAAATGGCACTCTCACGAGATATTTAACATGAGGATTTGGGAAATTGTCTTCGTTTCTAGTACTTCGGTGATTAATCACCGTCCTGCAATCAACGGTGGGGGCCTAAAACTCAAGAAATGGCACTCTCACGAGATATTTAACATGAGGATTTGGGAAATTGTCTTCGTTTCTAGTACTTCGGTGATTAACCACCGTCCTGCAATCAACGGTGGGGGCCTAAAACTCAAGAAATGGCACTCTCACGAGGTATTTAACATGAGGATTTGGGAAATTGTCTTCGTTTCTAGTACTTCGGTGATTAATCACCGTCCTGCAATCAACGGTGGGGGCCTAAAACTCAAGAAATGGCACTCTCACGAGATATTTAACATGAGGATTTGGGAAATTGTCTTCGTTTCTAGTACTTCGGTGATTAACCACCGTCCTGCAATCAACGGTGGGGGCCTAAAACTCAAGAAATGGCACTCTCACGAGATATTTAACATGAGGATTTGGGAAATTGTCTTCGTTTCTAGTACTTCGGTGATTAACCACCGTCCTGCAATCAACGGTGGGGGCCTAAAACTCAAGAAATGGCACTCTCACGAGATATTTAACATGAGGATTTGGGAAATTGTCTTCGTTTCTAGTACTTCGGTGATTAACCACCGTCCTGCAATCAACGGTGGGGGCCTAAAACTCAAGAAATGGCACTCTCACGAGGTATTTAATATGAGGATTTGGGAAATTGTCTTCGTTTCTAGTACTTCGGTGATTAATCACCGTCCTGCAATCAACGGTGGGGGCCTAAAACTCAAGAAATGGCACTCTCACGAGGTATGTAACATGAGGATTTGGGAAATTGTCTTCGTTTCTAGTACTTCGGTGATTAATCACCGTCCTGCAATCAACGGTGGGGGCCTAAAACTCAAGAAATGGCACTCTCACGAGATATTTAACATGAGGATTTGGGAAATTGTCTTCGTTTCTAGTACTTCGGTGATTAACCACCGTCCTGCAATCAACGGTGGGGGCCTAAAACTCAAGAAATGGCACTCTCACGAGATATTTAACATGAGGATTTGGGAAATTGTCTTCGTTTCTAGTACTTCGGTGATTAATCACCGTCCTGCAATCAACGGTGGGGGCCTAAAACTCAAGAAATGGCACTCTCACGAGGTATGTAACATATATTTAAGGCAAATGGGTTCGGAGAAAATACTTGAAGAAATCAAGTTTTGAGCGCTTTTTGACTATTTATGACCACTGTGCACCGCCTTAAGCGCAAGTGGCCTAGATATCTACTGAAATCAAATCATGTACAATAATGTAAATATAATAAATGTAAATATTGTAAATAGATACTATAAACTAAAATGTAAAGCTGTTTTAAAAATTCAAGCTAATAGGTTTTGGTCAATGGGCTTTTTCTTCCTATCCATCCTTCATCACTTCAATGCATCAACAAAACAATTATAAAAAATACTAAATGTACTTTATAATTGACAAATAAACATAAAAATATATACATATATATATATATATATATATATATATATATATATATATATATGTATATATATATATATATATATATATGTATACATATATATAAACGTCTCAAAGCCATGAACTATTTCAAACTTATAACCCTGAATTCAAATTCCCCCCTATTTCCCCCTACATTCTCGTAGATCCAGGGATTTCTGAAGGATAGAAGAGGCCTAGTAAATGTGTTGTGAAATCCTCCCTATTTCTCCCTAGATTCTCCTAGATCCAGGGATTAGTGAAGGATAGAAGAGGCCTAGAGGGGGGGGGGGAGAGAGGGAGAGAGGGAGAGAGAGAGAGAGAGAGAGAGAGAGAGAGAGAGAGAGAGAGAGAGAGAGAGAGAGAGAGAGAGAGAAGACTGTGAAATATTCCAAGAGATTAAACCGACTAATTTTCCAGACATCAATTAAACCCTCCCCTTATCTATTTACATCTATCTATTCCCTCCCTTTCTCTTCTCAATACCAGCTCTAGTGTTTATCTAAGGGCAGGGGGAGGGGGGGGGGGTATGATAACAGCTGATTATTTTGAATATATCATATATTGTTGTGCATATTATTATATAAAAATAATTATTTATTATAATAATAAGCAATATTTTTAACTTTAGATGCTAACTTAACTTTAGCTGCTGTATGTTGGATATTATCAGTTGTTATGTATCAGTAGAAATGGTTAGGAGCAACAAGTTAAGTAGCATACAGAGCTTGTAGTCATATTTAAGTAGCATTTCCATCATAGACTGATAGTCCCACATAATATCCAACATATAGCAGCTACAGTTAGGTTATGTTAAACATGTTGCTTGGCACTATTTTGCCCAGACCCCTACAATTGTATCTTTATCACGAGGAAATCAAGGTTTATTAACTAGAGTCTTCCTGAGAGCAACAAACAACACATTTCTGTTTACTGGTAAAGGTTTATTCGTTCACAAGGAAAGATAAAGAAACAAGCAGTCATGTGTGTTTCATACGAGGCGTATGAGAATATCATACATATATATATATATATATATATATATATATATATATATATATATATATATATATATATGTGTGTGTGTGTGTTAGGAGGATAATAGCCCCCGCTTTGTAAATAGGATTAAGAACAGTATAAGAGGAAGGATTATCAGAAATATAGTCAGTTGCTTATCAGAGCTCGTAGTGTTATTACCTTGTATTCCTTTTTAAAAACGTCGTTTACGTGAGTAACCTCTTAACTGGTGCCAAAACCCGGTTAATTCGCGGAGTTCGGGATCGCTGACGCTACGGTGCGTACCGTGCGACGGAACTTAGTGTATGGAAATGGGTCAGTGTTCTTCACCTCTCTCGCTGCAAGATCGTCTGAATAGCAGAAGACTGGCAGAAGAACAAGAAGTAGTCATCAGGAACCCTAACACAGCTCTCACCTGGATAAAGATCCAGACCTCCGACGCGCACGACATGAGAACAGCTATTTCGGAGGTGGAACGCTTCACGGGAGAAGTCGGAGACCTAGCGCATTTCCTTAAGGCAGGAGACAGGATAAATAAAGCCATTTCTGAGAAGGAAGCCGTCGGCCGGCTAGACACTAAAGAAGTACCTGCACTACGAGCAGCGTTGGCAAACCGTATCAGCCGAAGGGTCTTAAACCTCATCCAAAGCGACGAGGATACACCGTGGGACACAGTCAAAAGCAGACTGAAGAAGGCATATGGAGGTGGACGGTGGGCATCTGAGTAGGACATCCTTCGTATGTTCAGGCAAACGAAAAAACCCAAGCAGTCAGCAGGAAACTTCGCATTAAGATTTTCGGAGTCGTATGCGAAAAGTTCAGATAAGCTGAGTGAACAACTGCCAGCTGCTGAATCTATGAAAAGAATGGAGTTTTTGGAGTCCGTCTTAAAAGTTCAGCTTCGGAAGGAGACGGGTAAAAGCCAGGAGAGCGACAAGTCATTGTGCCCAAAATTTGCCAGAGGAAGATGGGATTCGCAGAAGAAGAACCTCAAGGACACTCCCTAAAGAATGTAAACACTCGCTAAGAAAGGATTTTTCTATATTCGAATTTATAAGTATTTCTTGAGGAGTTTGAATTTTTTAGTTGTTCGAGAGCAGGCAAGCCTAGGCAGCATGGACGATAACAGGTCAGCTGTTTCCGCACTGTATCCATTCCATAATATTATTTGTCGTCGATTTCATCTATGATGGCACCTTGAATTACTTTAAATAAACTTGATTTTGTTCCTCGCAGAGTTTACGCTATACCTGGTGATGGTCTATCCGGGATAATAATATCCCAAACCCTTGCACAGCCTCCTCACCCATCAGCATCCCCAGTCAGAACACTTCTTGGTAATGCGTGCAAATATAACGGGTGTTTCTAAATGACATCTTGGAAAGATAAATTTTTAAATTTTAATGTACATTTATTATTGACAACGAATTATAACATGTACAGGTTAAAGCCCTGTTACTGGTAACCTATAAATAGCGGGTTATCTGTTTATTGACACTGGTCCGGATCACCTTAATCTAAAGAACCCTTGATAATACCTTGATTAGTTATCAATTGATAAATAACATATAGTCTCCTGATCTAGTAATATTGATGATTCATTATTTAAGGAAATAAAATAACTACTTATCTGCCGTGACTCGGGTATTCAGCTGGCAAACACTAAAATAAGTGTATTTTTCCAAGACAAATAAATCCAATTCCTTTACTTTCAATCAGCTTAGTTGCATATCTTATCTACGACTTCCTATACTTTCAAACAGCTTAGTTGCATATCTTATCTACGACTTCCTATACTTTCAAACAGCGTAGTTGCATATCTTATCTACGACTTCCTATACTTTCAAACAGCGTAGTTGCATATCTTATCTACGACTTCCTATACTTTCAATCAGCTTAGTTGCATATCTTATCTACGACTTCCTTTACTTTCAAACAGCTTAGTTGCATATCTTATCTACGACTTCCTATACTTTCAATCAGCTTAGTTGCATATCTTATCTACGACTTCCTATACTTTCAAACAGCTTAGTTGCATATCTTATCTACGACTTCCTATACTTTCAAACAGCGTAGTTGAATATCTTATCTACGACTTCCTATACTTTCAAACAGCGTAGTTGCATATCTTATCTACGACTTCCTATACTTTCAATCAGCTTAGTTGCATATCTTATCTACGACTTCCTATACTTTCAAACAGCTTAGTTGCATATCTTATCTACGACTTCCTATACTTTCAATCAGCTTAGTTGCATATCTTATCTACGACTTCCTATACTTTCAAACAGCTTAGTTGCATATCTTATCTACGACTTCCTATACTTTCAAACAGCGTAGTTGCATATCTTATCTACGACTTCCTATACTTTCAAACAGCTTAGTTGCATATCTTATCTACGACTTCCTATACTTTCAATCAGCTTAGTTGCATATCTTATCTACGACTTCCTATACTTTCAAACAGCTTAGTTGCATATCTTATCTACGACTTCCTTTACTTTCAAACAGCGTAGTTGCATATCTTATCTACGACTTCCTATACTTTCAATCAGCATAGTTGCATATCTTATCTACGACTTCCTATACTTTCAAACAGCGTAGTTGCATATCTTATCTACGACTTCCTATACTTTCAATCAGCTTAGTTGCATATCTTATCTACGACTTCCTTTACTTTCAAACAGCTTAGTTGCATATCTTATCTACGACTTCCTATACTTTCAATCAGCTTAGTTGCATATCTTATCTACGACTTCCTATACTTTCAAACAGCTTAGTTGCATATCTTATCTACGACTTCCTATACTTTCAAACAGCGTAGTTGAATATCTTATCTACGACTTCCTATACTTTCAAACAGCTTAGTTGCATATCTTATCTACGACTTCCTATACTTTCAAACAGCGTAGTTGCATATCTTATCTACGACTTCCTATACTTTCAAACAGCGGAGTTGCATATCTTATCTACGACTTCCTATACTTTCAAACAGCTTAGTTGCATATCTTATCTACGACTTCCTATACTTTCAAACAGCTTAGTTGCATATCTTATCTACGACTTCCTATACTTTCAAACAGCTTAGTTGCATATCTTATCTACGACTTCCTATACTTTCAAACAGCTTAGTTGCATATCTTATCTACGACTTCCTATACTTTCAAACAGCTTAGTTGCATATCTTATCTACGACTTCCTATACTTTCAAACAGCGTAGTTGCATATCTTATCTACGACTTCCTATACTTTCAAACAGCTTAGTTGCATATCTTATCTACGACTTCCTATACTTTCAATCAGCTTAGTTGCATATCTTATCTACGACTTCCTATACTTTCAAACAGCTTAGTGGCATATCTTAACTACGACTTCCTATACTTTCAATCAGCTTAGTTGCATATCTTATCTACGACTTCCTATACTTTCAAACAGCTTAGTTGCATATCTTATCTACGACTTCCTATACTTTCAAACAGCGTAGTTGCATATCTTATCTACGACTTCCTATACTTTCAAACAGCGGAGTTGCATATCTTATCCACGACTTCCTATACTTTCAAACAGCTTAGTTGCATAACTTATCTACGACTTCCTATACTTTCAAACAGCTTAGTTGCATATCTTATCTACGACTTCCTATACTTTCAAACAGCTTAGTTGCATATCTTATCTACGACTTCCTATACTTTCAAACAGCTTAGTTGCATATCTTATCTACGACTTCCTATACTTTCAAACAGCTTAGTTGCATATCTTATCTACGACTTCCTATACTTTCAAACAGCGTAGTTGCATATCTTATCTACGACTTCCTATACTTTCAAACAGCGTAGTTGCATATCTTATCTACGACTTCCTATACTTTCAAACAGCGTATTTGCATATCTTATCTACGACTTCCTATACTTTCAAACAGCGGAGTTGCATATCTTATCTACGACTTCCTATACTTTCAAACAGCTTAGTTGCATATCTTATCTACGACTTCCTATACTTTCAAACAGCTTAGTTGCATATCTTATCTACGACTTCCTATACTTTCAAACAGCTTAGTTGCATATCTTATCTACGACTTCCTATACTTTCAAACAGCTTAGTTGCATATCTTATCTACGACTTCCTATACTTTCAAACAGCGTAGTTGCATATCTTATCTACGACTTCCTATACTTTCAAACAGCTTAGTTGCATATCTTATCTACGACTTCCTATACTTTCAAACAGCGTAGTTGCATATCTTATCTACGACTTCCTATACTTTCAAACAGCTTAGTTGCATATCTTATCTACGACTTCCTATACTTTCAATCAGCTTAGTTGCATATCTTATCTACGACTTCCTATACTTTCAAACAGCGTAGTTGCATATCTTATCTACGACTTCCTATACTTTCAATCAGCTTAGTTGCATATCTTATCTACGACTTCCTATACTTTCAAACAGCTTAGTTGCATATCTTATCTACGACTTCCTATACTTTCAAACAGCGTAGTTGCATATCTTATCTACGACTTCCTTTACTTTCAAACAGCGTAGTTGCATATCTTATCTACGACTTCCTATACTTTCAATCAGCTTAGTTGCATATCTTATCTACGACTTCCTATACTTTCAAACAGCGTAGTTGCATATCTTATCTACGACTTCCTATACTTTCAATCAGCTTAGTTGCATATCTTATCTACGACTTCCTTTACTTTCAAACAGCTTAGTTGCATATCTTATCTACGACTTCCTATACTTTCAATCAGCTTAGTTGCATATCTTATCTACGACTTCCTATACTTTCAAACAGCTTAGTTGCATATCTTATCTACGACTTCCTATACTTTCAAACAGCGTAGTTGAATATCTTATCTACGACTTCCTATACTTTCAAACAGCGTAGTTGCATATCTTATCTACGACTTCCTATACTTTCAATCAGCTTAGTTGCATATCTTATCTACGACTTCCTATACTTTCAAACAGCTTAGTTGCATATCTTATCTACGACTTCCTATACTTTCAATCAGCTTAGTTGCATATCTTATCTACGACTTCCTATACTTTCAAACAGCTTAGTTGCATATCTTATCTACGACTTCCTATACTTTCAAACAGCGTAGTTGCATATCTTATCTACGACTTCCTATACTTTCAAACAGCGTAGTTGCATATCTTATCTACGACTTCCTATACTTTCAAACAGCGGAGTTGCATATCTTATCTACGACTTCCTATACTTTCAAACAGCTTAGTTGCATATCTTATCTACGACTTCCTATACTTTCAAACAGCTTAGTTGCATATCTTATCTACGACTTCCTATACTTTCAAACAGCTTAGTTGCATATCTTATCTACGACTTCCTATACTTTCAAACAGCTTAGTTGCATATCTTATCTACGACTTCCTATACTTTCAAACAGCTTAGTTGCATATCTTATCTACGACTTCCTATACTTTCAAACAGCGTAGTTGCATATCTTATCTACGACTTCCTATACTTTCAAACAGCGTAGTTGCATATCTTATCTACGACTTCCTATACTTTCAAACAGCTTAGTTGCATATCTTATCTACGACTTCCTATACTTTCAAACAGCTTAGTTGCATATCTTATCTACGACTTCCTATACTTTCAATCAGCTTAGTTGCATATCTTATCTACGACTTCCTATACTTTCAAACAGCTTAGTTGCATATCTTATCTACGACTTCCTATACTTTCAAACAGCGTAGTTGCATATCTTATCTACGACTTCCTATACTTTCAAACAGCGGAGTTGCATATCTTATCCACGACTTCCTATACTTTCAAACAGCTTAGTTGCATAACTTATCTACGACTTCCTATACTTTCAAACAGCTTAGTTGCATATCTTATCTACGACTTCCTATACTTTCAAACAGCTTAGTTGCATATCTTATCTACGACTTCCTATACTTTCAAACAGCTTAGTTGCATATCTTATCTACGACTTCCTATACTTTCAAACAGCTTAGTTGCATATCTTATCTACGACTTCCTATACTTTCAAACAGCGTAGTTGCATATCTTATCTACGACTTCCTATACTTTCAAACAGCGTAGTTGCATATCTTATCTACGACTTCCTATACTTTCAAACAGCGTAGTTGCATATCTTATCTACGACTTCCTATACTTTCAAACAGCGGAGTTGCATATCTTATCTACGACTTCCTATACTTTCAAACAGCTTAGTTGCATATCTTATCTACGACTTCCTATACTTTCAAACAGCTTAGTTGCATATCTTATCTACGACTTCCTATACTTTCAAACAGCTTAGTTGCATATCTTATCTACGACTTCCTATACTTTCAAACAGCTTAGTTGCATATCTTATCTACGACTTCCTATACTTTCAAACAGCGTAGTTGCATATCTTATCTACGACTTCCTATACTTTCAAACAGCTTAGTTGCATATCTTATCTACGACTTCCTATACTTTCAAACAGCGTAGTTGCATATCTTATCTACGACTTCCTATACTTTCAAACAGCTTAGTTGCATATCTTATCTACGACTTCCTATACTTTCAATCAGCTTAGTTGCATATCTTATCTACGACTTCCTATACTTTCAAACAGCGTAGTTGCATATCTTATCTACGACTTCCTATACTTTCAATCAGCTTAGTTGCATATCTTATCTACGACTTCCTATACTTTCAAACAGCTTAGTTGCATATCTTATCTACGACTTCCTATACTTTCAAACAGCGTAGTTGCATATCTTATCTACGACTTCCTTTACTTTCAAACAGCGTAGTTGCATATCTTATCTACGACTTCCTATACTTTCAATCAGCTTAGTTGCATATCTTATCTACGACTTCCTATACTTTCAAACAGCGTAGTTGCATATCTTATCTACGACTTCCTATACTTTCAATCAGCTTAGTTGCATATCTTATCTACGACTTCCTTTACTTTCAAACAGCTTAGTTGCATATCTTATCTACGACTTCCTATACTTTCAATCAGCTTAGTTGCATATCTTATCTACGACTTCCTATACTTTCAAACAGCTTAGTTGCATATCTTATCTACGACTTCCTATACTTTCAAACAGCGTAATTGAATATCTTATCTACGACTTCCTATACTTTCAAACAGCGTAGTTGCATATCTTATCTACGATTTCCTATACTTTCAATCAGCTTAGTTGCATATCTTATCTACGACTTCCTATACTTTCAAACAGCTTAGTTGCATATCTTATCTACGACTTCCTATACTTTCAATCAGCTTAGTTGCATATCTTATCTACGACTTCCTATACTTTCAAACAGCTTAGTTGCATATCTTATCTACGACTTCCTATACTTTCAAACAGCGTAGTTGCATATCTTATCTACGACTTCCTATACTTTCAAACAGCTTAGTTGCATATCTTATCTACGACTTCCTATACTTTCAAACAGCTTAGTTGCATATCTTATCTACGACTTCCTATACTTTCAATCAGCTTAGTTGCATATCTTATCTACGACTTCCTATACTTTCAAAGAGCTTAGTTGCATATCTTATCTACGACTTCCTATACTTTCAAACAGCGTAGTTGCATATCTTATCTACGACTTCCTATACTTTCAAACAGCGGAGTTGCATATCTTATCCACGACTTCCTATACTTTCAAACAGCTTAGTTGCATAACTTATCTACGACTTCCTATACTTTCAAACAGCTTAGTTGCATATCTTATCTACGACTTCCTATACTTTCAAACAGCTTAGTTGCATATCTTATCTACGACTTCCTATACTTTCAAACAGCTTAGTTGCATATCTTATCTACGACTTCCTATACTTTCAAACAGCTTAGTTGCATATCTTATCTACGACTTCCTATACTTTCAAACAGCGTAGTTGCATATCTTATCTACGACTTCCTATACTTTCAAACAGCGTAGTTGCATATCTTATCTACGAATTCCTATACTTTCAAACAGCGTAGTTGCATATCTTATCTACGACTTCCTATACTTTCAAACAGCGGAGTTGCATATCTTATCTACGACTTCCTATACTTTCAAACAGCTTAGTTGCATATCTTATCTACGACTTCCTATACTTTCAAACAGCTTAGTTGCATATCTTATCTACGACTTCCTATACTTTCAAACAGCTTAGTTGCATATCTTATCTACGACTTCCTATACTTTCAAACAGCTTAGTTGCATATCTTATCTACGACTTCCTATACTTTCAAACAGCGTAGTTGCATATCTTATCTACGACTTCCTATACTTTCAAACAGCTTAGTTGCATATCTTATCTACGACTTCCTATACTTTCAAACAGCGTAGTTGCATATCTTATCTACGACTTCCTATACTTTCAAACAGCTTAGTTGCATATCTTATCTACGACTTCCTATACTTTCAATCAGCTTAGTTGCATATCTTATCTACGACTTCCTATACTTTCAAACAGCTTAGTTGCATATCTTATCTACGACTTCCTTTACTTTCAAACAGCGTAGTTGCATATCTTATCTACGACTTCCTATACTTTCAATCAGCATAGTTGCATATCTTATCTACGACTTCCTATACTTTCAAACAGCGTAGTTGCATATCTTATCTACGACTTCCTATACTTTCAATCAGCTTAGTTGCATATCTTATCTACGACTTCCTTTACTTTCAAACAGCTTAGTTGCATATCTTATCTACGACTTCCTATACTTTCAATCAGCTTAGTTGCATATCTTATCTACGACTTCCTATACTTTCAAACAGCTTAGTTGCATATCTTATCTACGACTTCCTATACTTTCAAACAGCGTAGTTGAATATCTTATCTACGACTTCCTATACTTTCAAACAGCTTAGTTGCATATCTTATCTACGACTTCCTATACTTTCAAACAGCGTAGTTGCATATCTTATCTACGACTTCCTATACTTTCAAACAGCGGAGTTGCATATCTTATCTACGACTTCCTATACTTTCAAACAGCTTAGTTGCATATCTTATCTACGACTTCCTATACTTTCAAACAGCTTAGTTGCATATCTTATCTACGACTTCCTATACTTTCAAACAGCTTAGTTGCATATCTTATCTACGACTTCCTATACTTTCAAACAGCTTAGTTGCATATCTTATCTACGACTTCCTATACTTTCAAACAGCGTAGTTGCATATCTTATCTACGACTTCCTATACTTTCAAACAGCGTAGTTGCATATCTTATCTACGACTTCCTATACTTTCAAACAGCGTAGTTGCATATCTTATCTACGACTTCCTATACTTTCAAACAGCGGAGTTGCATATCTTATCTACGACTTCCTATACTTTCAAACAGCTTAGTTGCATATCTTATCTACGACTTCCTATACTTTCAAACAGCTTAGTTGCATATCTTATCTACGACTTCCTATACTTTCAAACAGCTTAGTTGCATATCTTATCTACGACTTCCTATACTTTCAAACAGCTTAGTTGCATATCTTATCTACGACTTCCTATACTTTCAAACAGCGTAGTTGCATATCTTATCTACGACTTCCTATACTTTCAAACAGCTTAGTTGCATATCTTATCTACGACTTCCTATACTTTCAAACAGCGTAGTTGCATATCTTATCTACGACTTCCTATACTTTCAAACAGCTTAGTTGCATATCTTATCTACGACTTCCTATACTTTCAATCAGCTTAGTTGCATATCTTATCTACGACTTCCTATACTTTCAAACAGCGTAGTTGCATATCTTATCTACGACTTCCTATACTTTCAATCAGCTTAGTTGCATATCTTATCTACGACTTCCTATACTTTCAAACAGCTTAGTTGCATATCTTATCTACGACTTCCTATACTTTCAAACAGCGTAGTTGCATATCTTATCTACGACTTCCTTTACTTTCAAACAGCGTAGTTGCATATCTTATCTACGACTTCCTATACTTTCAAACAGCGGAGTTGCATATCTTATCCACGACTTCCTATACTTTCAAACAGCTTAGTTGCATAACTTATCTACGACTTCCTATACTTTCAAACAGCTTAGTTGCATATCTTATCTACGACTTCCTATACTTTCAAACAGCTTAGTTGCATTTCTTATCTACGACTTCCTATACTTTCAAACAGCTTAGTTGCATATCTTATCTACGACTTCCTATACTTTCAAGCAGCTTAGTTGCATATCTTATCTACGACTTCCTCTACTTTCAAACAGCTTAGTTGCATATCTTATCTACGACTTCCTATACTTTCAAACAGCTTAGTTGCATATCTTATCTACGACTTCCTCTACTTTCAAACAGCTTAGTTGCATATCTTATCTACGACTTCCTATACTTTCAAACAGCTTAGTTGCATATCTTATCTACGACTTCCTCTACTTTCAAACAGCTTAGTTGCATATCTTATCTACGACTTCCTATACTTTCAAACAGCGGAGTTGCATATCTTATCTACGACTTCCTATACTTTCAAACAGCGTAGTTGCACATCTTTTTTACGAATTTACTTTAGCTGTTTAAAGATTTTATTTATTTATTTTTTCTTCGAAATCCGCTAATTTCATAAAATACCTTTGAAGTATTTCTCTCTCTATTGTTGATATTTTTCAATCAGGAATATTTATCGCTTCTAAGACGCTTTTAAATTTGATAAAACTTGGAATCTCTAAGTCTTATTCAGGACAAGACCCACTATTCTTTGGCATTCGGCATGGATTTCACGTTCGTTCCTCCAACTGGTGTCAGTTGAGCTGAGTCATGAAATGTCAGGCGAATGTTAGGAAAACATTTCGCGAAAATACATTTAAAGGTGGCTCAAGATTAGAAATATCCAAATCATGCATCTGGAGCTGAGGGTTTTCACCATCCATTTCACACTCAGTTATCAATTTATGCATGTAACTATATATATATATATATATATATATTACATTTTAGGTTTTTTGAGGCTTAGGGTGAGTAAAGTAGTAATCATTTGTATTACATTACTTCATTTTGTATGCCCTACATGTTTTGGAGGCTTAGGGTGAGTAAAGTAGTAATCATTTGTATTACATTACTTCATTTTGTATGCCCTGCATGTTTTGGAGGCTTAGGGTGAGTAAAGTAGTAATCATTTGTATTACATTACTTCATTTTGTATGCCCTACATGTTTTGGAGGCTTAGGGTGAGTAAAGTAGTAATCATTTGTATTACATTACTTCATTTTGTATGCCCTACATGTTTTGGAGGCTTAGGGTGAGTAAAGTAGTAATCATTTGTATTACATTACTTCATTTTGTATGCCCTGCATGTTTTGGAGGCTTAGGGTGAGTAAAGTAGTAATCATTTGTATTACATTACTTCATTTTGTATGCCCTACATGTTTTGGAGGCTTAGGGTGAGTAAAGTAGTAATCATTTGTATTACATTACTTCATTTTGTATGCCCTACATGTTTTGGAGGCTTAGGGTGAGTAAAGTAGTAATCATTTGTATTACATTACTTCATTTTGTATGCCCTGCATGTTTTGGAGGCTTAGGGTGAGTAAAGTAGTAATCATTTGTATTACATTACTTCATTTTGTATGCCCTACATGTTTTGGAGGCTTAGGGTGAGTAAAGTAGTAATCATTTGTATTACATTACTTCATTTTGTATGCCCTACATGTTTTGGAGGCTTAGGGTGAGTAAAGTAGTAATCATTTGTATTACATTACTTCATTTTGTATGCCCTACATGTTTTGTGCTTTCATTTCTCCCGTACATCATCAGGGGCACTTCTTGTTAAGAAGTCCTTTCGCCCCATGAATCCTCTACGGAAGCAGGCCTCATTCCTTCTTAACACCAAGTGCCCCTGATGATGTGCTATAGAAATTGAAGCACGAAACATATAGGGCATACATAGTACAGAAACTTTACCGACCCTAAGCCTCCAAAGAACTGAAATTTAAAAATAAAATCCAATCAAACCATCGTAAAAAAGATGAAATTTCTTTTAAAAACGCAAGGTTCTAAAGTGACTATGTTCATTTTAAAGGGGTTTAATGGCGGTTCCAAAACGCAAGGTTCTAAAGTGACTATGTTCATTTTAAAGGGGTTTAATGGCGGTTCCAAAACGCAAGGTTCTAAAGTGACTATGTTCATTTTAAAGGGGTTTAATGGCGGTTCCAAAACGCAAGGTTCTAAAGTGACTCTGTTCATTTTAAAGGGGTTTAATGGCGGTTCCAAAACCAAATTTAGGTTATTCATCAAAATCTTGTTTTTTTCGGGAATTTTTGACTCCCCCTGAAGGATTCAAACTCCTCCACTTTCAGGAAAACTCGTCCATTTAATAACCTTTGATTACCTAATAAAGAAGTTGATGGCTGCTTGCTTATCAACGCTGAAATCTCTCTTGATAATTGAAAAAATATAAAGACAAATTATTTTTCTTCTAAACAAGTAAGTTTATTTTTTTTTACAACAAACAATCTTCTTGGTCAAAAAAATTCAACGACGGAATGTAAAGCTACAAGTTGAACATAATTTAAAATACCAACTTTTCTTCGAAAGAAAGTCAAAAAACACAAAACAAAACAAAACTTTTAATTCATAATACAATTAAATTTTCAATTCTTAAAACAGTTTAACATTTGACTCTGGACGCATACATACATATGAAACAATAAGTTCTTCTTATAATAATTCCTAACAATCAATTTAAAAACTGTCCAAAGGTTGGCCCCTTGTAGCAATACAGGCATGACAACACACATTGACAGACTGGATGGTATTTGTGCATTGCTCTGCTGTAATCTGTTCCCAGGCCCATCTGATGCTATGGATGAGGTGCTCCCTTCAGCCAATGGGCTCCCTGTAGACCAAATCTTTAATTGGTCCCCATGCTAAGAAATCCAAGAGCGTGAGGTCTGAAGATGGAGCCAGCCAAGATACCGGCCAGTCTAACAATTGGTTTGTGTCTAACCAATTTCGGACGGCTCTCCCCTACTGGGCTAGACATGGACCCAGCTTTCCAATCTTTGTGACATAAGGACTTCCTCCAAGAATACGGACAATTTATTATCGAGGAATGTGTTGAAAGATTCTGCATCAAGTCGAGGGGTCTAAAAATTGAGAACTATTATTTCATTATTCCACACAAATCAGAGGAATACTCACTCCTATATTGTTGGAGAGGGAGATTAAAGGAGGTGGGGGTGACAGGGTGAGTGGAGGGGATGACAGGGTGAGTGGAGGGGGTGACAGGGTGAGTCCAGGGGGTGACAGGGTGAGTGGAGGGGGCGACAGGGTGAGTGGAGGGGGTGACAGGGTGAGTGGAGGGGGTGACAGGGTGAATGGAGGGGGTGACAGGGTGAGTGGAGGGGTGACAGGGTGAGTGGAGGGGGCGACAGGGTGAGTGGAGGGGGCGACAGGGTGAGTGGAGGGGGTGACAGGGTGAGTGGAGGGGGTGACAGGGTGAGTGGAGGGGGAGACAGGGTGAGTGGAGGGGTGACAGGGTGAGTGGAGGGGGTGACAGGGTGAGTGGTGGGGGTGACAGGGTAGTAGAGGGGGTGACAGGGTGAGTGGAGGGGTGACAGGGTGAGTGGAGGGGGTGACAAGGTGAGTGGTGGGGGTGACAGGGTGAGTGGAGGGGTGACAGGGTAAGTGGCGGGGGTGACAGGGTGAGTGGAGGGGGTGACAGGGTGAGTGGAGGGGGTGACAGGGTGAGTGGAGGGGGTGACAGGGTGAGTGGTGGGGGTGACAGGGTGAGTGGAGGGGGTGTCAGGGTGAGTGGTGGGGGTGACAGGGTGAGTGGAGGGGATGACAGGGTGAGTGGTGGGGGTGACAGGGTGAGTGGAGGGGGTGACAGGGTGAGTGGAAGGGGTGACAGGGTGAGTGGAGGGGGTGACAGGGTGAGTGGTGGGGGTGACAGGGTAGTAGAGGGGGTGACAGGGTGAGTGGAGGGGTGACAGGGTGAGTGGAGGGGGTGACAAGGTGAGTGGTGGGGGTGACAGGGTGAGTGGAGGGGTGACAGGGTAAGTGGCGGGGGTGACAGGGTGAGTGGAGGGGGTGACAGGGTGAGTGGAGGGGGTGACAGGGTGAGTGGAGGGGGTGACAGGGTGAGTGGAGGGGGTGACAGGGTGAGTGGTGGGGGTGACAGGGTGAGTGGAGGGGGTGTCAGGGTGAGTGGTGGGGGTGACAGGGTGAGTGGAGGGGGTGACAGGGTGAGTGGAGGGGGTGACAGGGTGAGTGGAGGGGGTGACAGGGTGAGTGGAGGGGGTGACAGGGTGAGTGGAGGGGGTGACAGGGTGAGTGGAGGGGGTGACAGGGTGAGTGGAGGGGGTTACAGGGTGAGTGGAGGGGGTGACAGGGTGAGTGGAGGGGGTGACAGGGTGAGTGGTGGGGGTGACAGGGTGAGTGGAGGGGGTGACAGGGTGAGTGGAGGGGGTGACAGGGTGAGTGGAGGGGGTGACAGGGTGAGTGGTGGGGGTGACAGGGTGAGTGGAGGGGGTGACAGGGTGAGTGGTGGGGGTGACAGGGTGAGTGGAGGGGGTGACAGGGTGAGTGGAGGGGGTGACAGGGTGAGTGGAGGGGGTGACAGGGTGAGTGGAGGGGGTGACAGGGTGAGTGGTGGGGGTGACAGGGTGAGTGGAGGGGGTGACAGGGTGAGTGGAGGGGGTGACAGGGTGAGTGGAGGGGGTGACAGGGTGAGTGGAGGGGGTTACAGGGTGAGTGGTGGGGGTGACAGGGTGAGTGGAGGGGGTGACATGGTGAGTGGAGGGGGTGACAGGGTGAGTGGAGGGGGTGACAGGGTGAGTGGTGGGGGTGACAGGGTGAGTGGAGGGGGTGACAGGGTGAGTGGAGGGGGTGACAGGGTGAGTGGAGGGGGTGACAGGGTGAGTGGAGGGGGTGACAGGGTGAGTGGAGGGGGTGACAGGGTGAGTGGTTGGGATGACAGGGTGAGTGGATGAGGTGACAGGGTGAGTGGAGGGGGTGACAGGGTGAGTGGAGGGGGTGACAGGGTAGTGGTGGGGGTGACAGGGTGAGTGGAGGGGGTGACAGGGTGAATGGAGGGGGTTACATGGTGAGTGGAGGGGGTTACATGGTGAGTGGAGGGGGTGACAGGGTGAGTGGAGGGGGTGACAGGGTGAGTGGTGGGGGTGACAGGGTGAGTGGAGGGGGTGACAGGGTGAGTGGAGGGGGTGACAGGGGTAGTGGTGGGGGTGACAGGGTGAGTGGAGGGGGTGACAGTGTGAGTGGAGGGGTGAGTGGAGGGGTGGAGGGTGAGTATATAGATATATGTGTATGTGTGTCTGAGTTTAACATATATAAAACACCTAAAATTTACATACAATCATTTTGATTGATATTGTATATACAAAGTGTGCTGTAATGGATCTGTATGTAAGGTATACCTAGATATGTATGTAAGGTATACCTAGATATGTATGTAAGGTATACCTAGATATGTATGTAAGGTATACCTAGATATGTATGTAAGGTATACCTAGATATGTATGTAAGGTATACCTAGATATGTATGTAAGGTATACCTAGATATGTATGTAAGATATACCTAGATATGGTAATAGCTAATGTATTTGCTAAATTGGTAGTTGAATATTCATCTGTTGAAGTTGGTAATGGAGGATTATTACAGTTTGACAGGTAAATACTCTGTCTGATAATGAAGCTGATATCGGATTGCTCCGAGTGACGGCTCGGCTGAAATGTGACGGGAAAACTTTTAATTAAAAACTCTCCAAGTTTTCCACTTGCCTTTCGAGTTCTTCATCTGACGGCATTTCTCCGCGAGTCTCGAGTCATTCTCCAACTTATGGACCTCTATGATCTCCTCGGGCAACAGGCTCGATACGCCATCTTTGAAGGAGTGGAACTACTTATTAGAAGATAGTTCAGATAGTGACGCAAGAGGTGCGTTAGTTAGATGGATTCCGGTTAAAATAATAATCACGGTAGCGTGATTCCCTATAATGATTGTTTACTCTTTGCTTTTAATAGTTTCGAATAGAAATAACAATAAATAGTAACAATAATACTCTTAGATGAGGTTTCTCCGTGGTCTAGTGGCTAAAGCCTTAGATTCATATGCGGGAGATGGTTGGTTCGATTCCCACCGGTGGCAGGAATTTTCTCATCCCACGGCTCGTTGGGAAAATTCCTCCCTGCACCCTGGATGTAGGAGCTAATGACCAATATGTCGATGCGCCGTAAAAAAAAAAAAAATAAATAAATAAAGTTAAAAAAAAAATTCTCTTAGAGAAAAGTTTTTATCTACTAGTGTCGTTGTTCGAGGATTGGATTTGGGATCCTAGGTCGTCACTAGGCTCACTCAGCTTTTAATTAATTCGGTAATTAGTGGGTACCTGCAAAGAGGAAAATCAGGCGGCCGGAGCATAGTACTCACCACACTATCTCCCTAGTGAGCCGTATGGTCAAGAATCAGATACCTCTACAGTATCTGCCTCTCTGGGCCCTTGTGTCCTGTTACGGGACCTTTTTTTTCTTTTTTTTTTAGTAGAAAAGTCGTTTGTTGTAAATATTGTTTAGCGTATATTGGGCAGGATTCCTTACTACGCACAGTGCATTTCACTGTATTGCACAAGCCATCTGGTTTCGGCTGAGTGCATCTCCCACATATAGATTGAAATCATATGCTTGGAGGTGGTATATAATGCCTCACCTTAACTTGCAATTATCCAATATATAACCTTTCTGCGATACTTGGTCTACCAAAAGTTGCTATAAACAGTAGGGATGTATCCATTTCCCTTTCCACTTGAATTCGTCTAAAGCTGATCGCTGGAAAATCTCCTCTTTCGACATCTCGGCAATAACAAAATCCCTTTTGAGTGATTAAGTGTAAGGCGAGGAGTTACGATTATTTTGTTTGGGCCAAAATATGTTTGCTCTGATATTTTTGAAGCAATATCTGGATTATTAGCTTCTATTACTAGCAAGCCTTGTTTTCTTTAAGTTTTAGCCTTAATATATTTCGAAAAAGATGTCGACCACCTATGGATTAAAAAGGGATTCATAAATATATATAAAGAGTTAAAATCTTTACCAAATTCCACGATTTGTGTAATGAGATATTTCGGTACTGGCAATCATTCATTTCTTCTGATTCCTTGGACTTTCTTCGAGAGGAATTCTCTTTATTTTTCTGCAGTTTCACTTTGTATTATTTATTACAAACGATTGAATTATGTACCGCTACTTATCACTAAATAACGTAAGTCGTCACGTCAACGGCAAACGGACACAAAGACCGAGTGACGATCAACAGACTGGAGGGGGGTGGGGGGGAGAGAGAGAGAGTGAGAGAGAGAGAGAGAGAGAGAGTGAGAGAGAGAGAGAGAGAGAGAGAGAGAGAGAGAGAGAGAGAGCGTGAGAGAGAGAGAGAGAGAGAGAGAGAGAGAGAGAGAGAGAGAGAGAGAGAGAGAGAGAGAGAGCGTCCGTTAGGGTTGGTTTACACTAGGATAGTTATTGCAGGGAAGTTATCAGAGAGAAATTCTGACTAATGTAAACCATGTAGAATTTATGTCAGAGATAGATAATCGGGTTTTCATTATTCGCAATTTCTCTATGATATAAATATCCTGCAATAACTATCCTAGTGTAAATCCACCCTTAGAGGAGCTATCCGGTAGAATAACAAGTAACCAGATTTCTACCTGTTCCCCTATGGTAGCATAACAGACTCCCCTTCCATTCTCTGCCTAGGAATAAAGAATAACAGTGACTAGAGTGAATAAAAACTCCAAGACTCGCCTGGGAAGTGTTGTATTGGCTTATCTCGGTGGTGCAGGAGCCTCGCCTTACCTACACCTTCAACCCCTAGGTCAATCTCCGCTGAGTGGGTGTTCTGCTATTGTACTAGGAAATCAGGGTGGTTAGGGTTGATTCAGGCAAATACCATCCGAGTATTACAGCAGTTAGACGGCATTATTCAGAATTATTTAATTACAATTAGGAGAGGTTAAACCTGGAGAGGTGAGGAGCGAGCATGAGGGAATATGAGAGACAGATTAAAGGAAGTCATATCGTATATATATATATATATATATATATATATATATATATATATATATATATATATATATACACACACATTTACTATCATATTTGATGTGTTTCGCCAGACATGTTTCGTGCCTTTGTCGTACCTCTTCAGGGGCTTCCTCCCGCCATTTTGTATAGCTTGAGCCAGGTGAGTATTACGCCTGATTCAAGCTAGACAACATGACAAGAGGACTTCCTGATAAGGAAAGCCCCTGTAGAGGTGCGACGAATGCACGAAACATGTCGGGCGAAACATATCAAATGAAGTAGTATACGTAAACCAAGAGTGTACTGCTTTATCGACCCCCTGCCATGGAAACAAACAACAAAAAGTGGAATATATATATCGGACCACCATTCACTACAATTAATATATATATATATATATATATATATATATATATATATATATATATATATATGTTGTTTTTTAAGCTACTTCGCTGGGAATTAAATGTGTTGTTCATTCGGCATCTGTCTCCAGCGGTCTTGCTCCTCCTGTCACCGCAATATTTCGCCGGATTCCTCTCCGGCTTCTTCTGGCAGTCACTCATCCTTGCTGGTTGGTAAGGGAATTCCCATACCGACCAGCAAGGATGAGTGACTGCCAGAAGAAGCCGGAGAGGAATCCGGCGAAATATTGCGATGACAGGAGGAGCAAGACCGCTGGAGACAGATGCCGAATGAACAACACACACACATACATATATATATATATATATATATATATATATATATATATATATATATATATATACAGTAGAACTTGGATAATTCGAACCCCTAGGGACCGATTAAAAAGTTCGAATTATCCAAACTTCGAATTACAAAAGTTTTTGAAAATAAAGGGTTAAAAAATCGAACTTCATATTTCCACATTTTGTAATTTAAAGAAAAATACATTTTATTTAAATAAAAACAAACATTTAATGAATTGATGATTACGTACATATGTAATAAATAATTTATCAAAAAAGTAAAAATAAAAGCCTATTGTTTTGAAAAAAAGTCATTTTCATGGGCAAGACTTATTTTTCTTTATTTTTCAGGTAAGTTGATAAAGTGTTAGGAGGAATTCCTTGGCGATTTCAGATTTTTTTCTTATTACTTTTTCAACTTCTTTAATCGCAGTTATTTTCTCTGACAACGTTAAAGTTTTATAACTTCTAGGCTTCGACATCGTAAATCAACAACTCACTGAACTGCACTGTACACCGGAAATTCAAGGCACAAACAATACAACAGATCACTGAACTTACTTATAACTGCGCTGACTGACTTATAACTGAACAGGAAATGAAGATGGGAGGGATGGTGGAAGGGAATTCTGGGATATAACCACAGGATGGAACTATAACAACCCCTGGAAGGGAGGAAGCGCGACCCACCACTTTGCAGAACTCCTAGAGTCCAAGAACTAGACTATCAGACCGCCGCGCTTCTTGTCCAGGAACCCCTACATCCGTAGGGAAAATATTCTTACCCGAGGGGAGAATATTTTCTCAAGATTTAAGATCGACCAACTCTCTGTCCACTTCCCATTGGAGGTACAGACTCGTAAAACATTCGAATTATCCAAAATTTTATTCGAATTAACCACAATTTTTTTACATTGTTTATGCACAAAATTCTAGGGACCGAGAGAAATATTCGAATTAAAGAACATTTCGAATTATCCATGTTCCACTGTATATATATATATATATATATATATATATATATATATATATATATATATATACAAAGAAAGATATAGAATCAGGGAAAGAAAGAGAGGTTTTGTTCGGCCCATTAACCCCCCCCCCCCTGTAGAATGCCCCCTCCCCCCTCCTGCTTTTTGCCAACCCTACAAAAGAAATGTAATTCTAACTAGTAATTCCATTGCTAGAAAAACTACTATTTTCCAGAGCAACTATTTGCCCCACCCATTAGGAATACAATCTCTACACACATTCCACAACAATACAAGCCAACAAGGTTTTCCGTTTTTCTTCCATTTCCATTACAACTTTTCTTTCAACATAATATTGATTTGGCTTAACAGTTTTAGTACTGAAAAAAACATTTATGAGCAATTACAATAACAAAAGTCCGTCACGCAGGAGCTGCATAACTAAGCACTTTCCTCAGAATTTGGGTAGTGTAGACTGCTTTACAGAACAATTTGCTTAAAATATCCTACATAAATAAAATAAAAACGTGAATAGTTCTCTTTTAATTTTGTAATGAGTAACTGATCAATTATTAATTTGCTTCCAGAGTTATGTTTACACATGGTACCTACTACACTACGTAATAAATACAAAAAACCTCATATTATCGTATTTTGATCTAACGCAGGAACAGGATACATTCACTCTAGTGGTAGAAAGCGCTCCTTGCGGCGGCTTTGTGAACCTACGTCTGACGGGCTTTTCTATTGAAATATATTACAAATTAAACCCCCGCTTTCCGATTGACCGATTCAGCTCATTTTTACAACACTTCTTTCTCATGAGTTACCCACGACGTATACCGCGTTTCGTTGCAATACTGCAGAACTTACGACCGGTATGAGTATATTAGGAATTTGGGTCCGGAGTAAACCCCCCCTTCTAATGAACCGATTTAGTTTATTTTTACAACACATATTTACCTGTAGATTACTACTACGAATACCGAGTTTCGTCGAAATATATCAAAAATCACGGCTGGTAGTGGCGAATTGGTATTGTGGGTCCGGAGTAAACCCCCCCCCCTCTAATCAACCGATTTAGTTCATTTTTATATCTCACTTTTCTCTCTATATTACCACTACGAATGCCAAGTTTCCTTGAAATATAACAAATATTACGGCTGACATAGTCAAATTAGTGTTTTGGGTTCGGGGTAAACCCCCCCCTTCTGATGGACCGACTTTGGTGGTTAACGAACTCGTTCAATCGTTTGCTAATTGAATGCTATATACCAAGTTTTGTGACGAAAAAACAAAAACTCTGGCCGCTATCGTGTCAACAGACACACACACACACACACATATATATATATATATATATATATATATATATATATATATATATATATATGCATATATATATATATATATATATATATATATATATATATATATATAGATATATATATATAAATAGAAACCTATAAAACGAGAACCTTATAGTCCGTCGGCCCGTGTACATTCGTCATACTAGCCCAAGAAACCTATAAAACGAGAACCTTATAGTCCGTCGGCCCGTGTACATCGTCTTACCAGCCCAAGAAACCTATAAAACGAGAACCTTATAGTCCGTCGGCCCGTTTACATTCGTCTTACTAGCCCAAGAAACCTATAAAACGAGAACCTTATAGTCCGTCGGCCCGTGTACATTCGTCTTACTAGCCCAAGAAACCTATAAAACGAGAACCTTATAGTCCGTCGGCCCGTGTACATTCGTCTTACCAGCCCAAGAAACCTATAAAACGAGAACCTTATAGTCCGTCGGCCCGTGTACATTCGTCTTACTAGCCCAAGAAACCTATAAAACGAGAACCTTATAGTCCGTCGGCCCGTGTACATTCGTCATACTAGCCCAAGAAACCTATAAAACGAGAACCTTATAGTCCGTCGGCCCGTGTACATTCGTCTTACTAGCCCAAGAAACCTATAAAACGAGAACCTTATAGTCCGTCGGCCCGTGTACATTCGTCTTACCAGCCCAAGAAACCTATAAAACGAGAACCTTATAGTCCGTCGGCCCGTGTACATTCGTCTTACTAGCCCAAGAAACCTATAAAAGTCCGTCACGCAGGAGCTGCATAACTAAGCACTTTCCTCAGAATTTGAGTAGTGTAGATTGCTTTCCAGAACAATTTGCTTAAAATATCCTACATAAATAAAATAAAAACATGAATAGTTCTCTTTTAAATTTGTAATGAGTAACTGATCAATTAATAATTTGCTTCCAGAGTTATGTTTACACATGGTACCTATTACACTTCGTAATAAATACAAAAAACCTCATATTATCCTATTTTGATCTAACGCAGGAACAGGATACAGTCACTCTAGTGGTAGAAAGCGCTCCTTGCGGCGGCTTTGTGAACCTACGTCTGACGGGCTTTTCTATTGAAATATATTACAAATTAAACCCCCGCTTTCCGATTGACCGATTCAGCTCATTTCTACAACACTTCTTTCTCATGAGTTACCCACGACGTATACCGCGTTTCGTTACAATACAGCAGAAATTACGACCGGTATGAGTATATTAAGAATTTGGGTCAGGAGTAATCCCCCCCTTCTAATGATCCGATTTAGTTTATTTTTACAACACATATTTACCTGTAGATTACCACTACGAATGCCGAGTTTCGTCGAAATATACCAAAAATCACTGCTGGTAGTGGCGAATTGGTATTGTGGGTCCGGAGTAAACCCCCCCCCTCCTAATGAACCTATTTAGTTTATTTTTACAACAGTTATTTACCTGTGGATTACCACTACGAATACCGAGTTCCGTTGAAATATACCAAAAATCACGGCTGGTAGTGGCGAATTGGTATTGTGGGTCAGGAGTAAACCCCCCCTTCTAATGAACCGATTTAGTTCATTTTTATATCTCACTTTTCTCTCTATATTACCACTACGAATACCAAGTTTCGTTGAAATATAACAAATATTACGGCTGACATAGTCAAATTAGTGTTTTGGGTTGGGGGTAAACCCCCCCTTCCGGTGGACCGACTTTGGTGGTTAACGAACTCGTTCAATCGTTTGCTAATTGAATGCTATATACCAAGTTTCGTGACGAAAAAACAAAAACTCTGGCCGCTATCGTGTTAACAGACACATATATATGTATATATATATGCATATATATATATATATATATAGATATATATAAATTTTAACGGGGGTCATTTTCGGTGTCTACTAGGTAGGATCGATAAAGATTTGAAGAAATTTTTCAAAAATTCCGTCATGAGTCCAACCTCAATAGCTACTTTCCTTCGGAGGAAAGTGCTAAAACGAGAACCTTATAGTCCGTCGGCCCGTGTACATTCGTCTTACTAGCCCAAGAAACCTATAAAACGAGAACCTTATAGTCCGTCGGCCCGTGTACATTCGTCTTACTAGCCCAAGAAACCTATAAAACGAGAACCTTATAGTCCGTCGGCCCGTGTACATTCGTCTTACTAGCCCAAGAAACCTATAAAACGAGAACCTTATAGTCCGTCGGCCCGTGTACATTCGTCTTACTAGCCCAAGAAACCTATAAAACGAGAACCTTATAGTCCGTCGGCCCGTGTACATTCGTCTTACTAGCCCAAGAAACCTATAAAACGAGAACCTTATAGTCCGTCGGCCCGTGTACATTCGTCTTACTAGCCCAAGAAACCTATAAAACGAGAACCTTATTGTCCGTCGGCCCGTGTACATTCGTCTTACTAGCCCAAGAAACCTATAAAACGAGAACCTTATAGTCCGTCGGCCCGTGTACATTTTATGCAACGATTTTTAAGATTCTTCATTTTTTCACTATTGATTGTACAAGTCTTAACTAGAACAGTGCCACTTGTCAGCTGGCTAGGTAGCGGTGGGTTTGGCTGCGGGGGCGTTCCAAACTTCGGAAAAATATGAAAATGTGAAACGATTTTAAGATTCATGAAATTTTTTGGAGAAACACCTTTCATTATACAATAATCATTGGCACTTGTCAGCTGGCCGGCCAGCGGTGGACTGCTTGTCAGCTGGGGGTCTAAACTTGGCAAAATACGAAATTCTGAAACGATTTTAAGATTGCTGAAATTTTGGTGGTTACTGGTATTTGTAGTGAGATTAACGAAAAACATTGTCAGCTGCTCATATCTTGGCGGAAAACTTGTCAGCTGGGGGTGTATAAGCGCTGAGCGTATGGCGCGCGCTCCGCTTTATACCGCCAGCTGACATCTTTTCCACCCATATATTAGCAGCTGATTTTTTTTTGTCAATCTTATTACGAATACTACCTACTAACAAAATTTCAGGAATCTTAATATAGTTTTTGGCTATTTAATAGCGAAAGCATGCTTATATTGATTACAACTTCTGAATATATTGATTGTAAATGAATATTATTATTATGATTAATTGTATAATACTTTTTTTTATTACCAATACAGTATTTTATACAAATAAATGACATATTTTTTCATCATACCTTAATGCAAATACATAATAACGTTGATAATAATAATATTCATTTACAATCAATATATTCAGAAGTTGTAATCAATATAAGCATGCTTTCGCTATTAAATAGTCAAAAACTATATTAAGATTCCTGAAATTTTGTTAGTAGGTAGTATTCGTAATAAGATTGACAAAAAAAATTCAGCTGCTAATATATGGGTGGAAAAGATGTCAGCTGGCGGTATAAAGCGGAGCGCGCGCCATACGCTCAGCGCTTATACACCCCCAGCTGACAAGTGCCAATGATTATTGTATAATGAAAGGTGTTTCTCCAAAAAATTTCATGAATCTTAAATTTCACATTTTCATATTTTTCCGAAGTTTGCAACGCCCCCGCAGCCAAACCCACCGCTACCTAGCCAGCTGACAAGTGGCACTGTTCTAGTTAAGACTTGTACAATCAATAGTGAAAAAATGAAGAATCTTAAAAATCGTTGGATAAAATGTACACGGGCCGACGGACTTTTAAAGTGGCTATCAGGCGTCGAGACATACGAGCCCGTTGCCATTGGCTATGGTCTAAGATCCCGATACACCTCGACCTTCATCCAGCTGATTAATGGAAGAAAATTATTTTACATCGAATACATTATGTCAATAAAGATACTGCAAATGGGTTGTCTACCAAAATCCAGTCCAGAATATGATTAATTTACAATTTAGTATTTTTTTTTTCAAAATTGCATCGGTCTGATTAATGAATTAATGTTAGGTTAAAATAAAGATGATTTCATTACGAACACGGTGGTATAGGGTTGTCTGAGAAAAATCAGTCCTGAATTCCGGTTGTCGAGCTTTAAAGAGTGAAATATTGCTGCGAGGGAATACGTCCGACAGCGAGGTAATAATCGTTGTATCGGCCACTATGGACCAGTTAGATTGCCTCCTGATCTGAATCCTCTAGATTTCCATGTATTGAGAACATTGAAGAGCAGAGTGTACTCAGAGCCTGCGACGACGAAGGAGGAACTCATCAACAGGATCCAGGAGCAGTGCCAGCTCAAAGACAAGACGTCCTCCCTAATGCCGTGGATTCAGTTAGACCTGAAGCTTATATTTGTAGATATTTTGAAAAAATCTAATGAAAAAATAGTTATTAGTTTACAGTAATAACCAGTTTTCTCTCACCCATAGATTTCTATAGATTTTTTCTAGGAAAACTAGGTAACATATTAAAGCAACTTTTGAGGGGGGCCTTTCATTTCAATGTATTTTTTTTCGCTTTTTATTTTTTGAGGATTTTTCAAATTCAAATGATTGTAATGTATAACTTAGTGAACCTATTTGAAGAAATTTTATTAAATGAAATAGAATTAATATTACAAATAAAATAAAATAAGAAGCTCAAGCCATAACCATATAATACTATATAATTCATTGTGTTTACAATAATGTTAATTCTATCCAAAATGTGCCAAAGGTCGTGGGTTCGATTCCAACTATGGGGTGGTGGCATTTCTTTACAAAAAAGAAAAGGCATCAGCCCTATCCTGCCTACAAAAAGGGTGGTAACCTATAGATAACCCGTCCCAAAATTCTTAGTTAATGATAATGGACGTTAAAATTTAAAAAAAATTCATTATTTATTGAAGTGTCTCCCTACCCTTATCAGAGCAAAAATTATGTTTAAGTACTTTGGGAACAGTTAGGGAATTCAGTGTTCATCCATTCCACACCACTCGTCCATTATCAGCTGGGCAACCATCCATTTGAAAGAAGAGTAAGTTAATATTTGGTAGATGGGCTGGTGTAATAAACCTCATCTAGTGTGGGAAGGATGGGACATCACCATCATCGTGTGAAATTGAAGAATTTGTTCAGAATGGCTCCTTCATGCTGAAGCACATTTATTGGTTTTGACTTGGAAATCAGAAAAGTATTGATTGAAATAGATATTTTCTTAAACTTCGAGGCACCATTTTGAAGCTTATTAAATAATGCAACTTTTGAGGCGGATGAAAACCTCTAAGTCTAATAATAGGCGATTAAAAAAATATTGAATAATTTAATAAAACACTAATATTAAACATTCTCATCTATATGTTTTTTAATATAGCTCTTAATTAACATGGTAAAATATTTCAATAATGGGTGTTTCTTATTGGAAATTTAATGTAGATTCTAAAAATGTCGTCGTTATTTACGATTCATTGATCGAAAATCCCGAAAACACAGTTTTCCTTAAAAAAACAAAAAAAAAAACAGTAGTTTTTAAAATACACAAACGCTTGTGTAGCTCTACTAAATTTTCAGATAGAACGTTCATTTTTGTGCCAATGAACTACAAATGAAGTGCAGAATAAACCCCTAAAGTTATGACACCTCAATGCGGACACCCTGTATATATATATATATGACTATTACCTCGCTGTCGGAGGTATTCCCTCGCCGCAATATTTCACTCTTTAAAGCTCGACAACCGGAATTCAGGACTGATTTTTCGCAGACAACCCTATACAACCGTGTTCGTAATGAAATCATCTTTATTTTAACCTAACTTTAATTCATTAATCAGACCGATGTAAGATACTCATTTCGAGTTGCCTGTTTACAGCCGACAACCCATGGTTGTGACTGGATAAAAATAGACAACCTATAGTTTGCATATTCTATAGGCTTCATACTTTCGATTCGCATGGAATTTGTCTATTAATCAGACCGATGCAATTTTCAAAAAAAAAATAAATAAATTGTAAATTAATCATATTCTGGACTGAATTTTTTTAGACAACCCATTTGCAGTATCTTTATTGCCATAATTTATTCGATTTAAAATAATTTTCTTCC
Source organism: Gonocerus acuteangulatus (assembly GCA_946811695.1). Lineage (NCBI taxonomy): Eukaryota > Metazoa > Arthropoda > Insecta > Hemiptera > Coreidae > Gonocerus > Gonocerus acuteangulatus. Next base: position 132,478,452 of record OX328124.1, on the reverse strand, counting down.
ATTAATCAGCTCAATGAAGGTCGAGGTGTATCGGGATCTTAGACCACTATAAGGCCTCAAGACATACAAGCCCGTTGCCACAAGACTGGTTATAAGGCCTCGAGACAGACAAGCCGGTTGCCACGAAAGTGGCTATCAGGCCTCGAGACATGCAAGCCCGTTGCCACAAGAGTGGCTATAAGGCCTCGAGACATACAAGCCCGTTGCCACAAGAGTGGTTATAAGGCCTCGAGACATACAAGCCCGTTGCCACAAGAGTGGCTATAAGGCCTCGAGACATACAAGCCCGTTGCCACAAGAGTGGCTATAAGGCCTCGAGACATACAAGACCGTTGCCACAAGAGTGGCTATCAGGCCTCGAGACATACAAGCCCGTTGCCACAAGAGTGGTTATAAGGCCTCGAGACAGACAAGCCCGTTGCCACGAAAGTGGCTATCAGGCCTCGAGACATACAAGCCCGTTGCCTCAAGAGTGGCTATAAGCCTGAGTTAATATTAGATCCTTGTAAAGAATGGAAGAATCCTTGGCGTTGAATGTGTAAGTAAGACGAGTATAATATACCCAGAGTTCAATCTTCTGAACCCCTAGAGAATCAAACTCCAATCTATTCCTAGCTTTCCAAGGACAATATCTATCTTATTCATGCAAAGTATCTTCAAGGAGAAATATATGAAGCTATGTCTTTATTCCTGTCACATGTTGAATCGACTCATACGTCTTGTTACATAATCTGCACTTGTCCGAAATACTAATATCTTTTAAAACGTGTCGTCGGTAGGATCGTGTTGCAATTACTTATTCATGGATGACTATTACGAAACCCTCAGTTTCCGAAAATAGCCGACCAGAAGTGAACCATGCTACCGACAACATCGTCTAAACCTCCGGATCGAATAAGCGATTGCAATATCGCCCGTGTGATTCTTTCGTTTGCCATTCAGAAAGGCGGTCAGAATATGTCCTTAGATCTGGGTCGTTAATTTTCTTCAATGTCAATACCATATAAGTCTCGTCCAAATTAACGATTCCCTGAAAAAAAGGGTAGTTTTGTTTAATGACCGCATAAATTTGTTTCTTAATCAAAAACTTATTTTATTAAAATACCACGACCAAACCCTGGCTTAATCTACCTCCTTCGCCTCGTGAATTCGTAATAAATAGTACATTGAATTTTTCATAGATGATGGTGCTTTCAACTTGAAACTGTGAGAGAACTAAAGGCGAACCAGAGAAACAAGGCGAAACCTCGTGTTACCTACATCTTTCTCACTCAGAAACCTCGTGTTACCTACATCTTTCTCACTCAGAAACCTCGTGTTACCTACATCTTTCTCACTCAGAAACCTCGTGTTACCTACATCTTTCTCACTCAGAAACCTCGTGTTACCTACATCTTTCTCACTCAGAAACCTCGTGTTACCTACATCTTTCTCACTCAGAAACCTCGTGTTACCAACATCTTTCTCACTCAGAAAAAAAATAAAAAAGTCATAAAAAATGTAATGTATATACATAAATATATATCGTAGAAGGTAGAAAAATAATGTCTCTCCACTGTTTTTCAAAGTATTTATTAGCAAAAGCTTTTCGAGAACATGGTTCTCATCGTCAGTGCATCTATTACTCCACCGGTAGTACTGCTAACAGCCTCTCCGAACAGGTGTGAGGTAATCTAATATATATATATATATATATATATATATATATATATATATATATATATATATATATGTGTAATTTATTCTTATAGATAACCCAAAATATCCAAATTATTTTTTATCCTAGTAGCATGAGGTCATTAAAGCAGTCTTCCCTTTTTTTATACTACTTTATTTATTGGGCCCGACATGTTTCGTGCGTCTTTTCTTCGCACCTCTTCAGGGGCACTTCTACAACAAAATATCATTTTTTGGAACATCACAGAAACCTTTTTTTAGCACTTTCCTCCGAAGGAAAGTAGCTATTGAGGTTGGACTCATGACGGAATTTTTGAAAAATTTCTTCAAATCTTTATCGATCCTACCTAGTAGACACCGAAAATAACCCCCGTTAAAATTTATATATATATATATATATATATATATATATATATATATATATATATATTTTTTTTTTTTTTTTTTTTTTTTCTCTTTTTAATTTGGTGTATGTTTGAGCGTGGACTATGTTTGGCTGCACTATGATAACCTCCACGAGTATAGTAGCTCTGGTCTAGTGGGTGAAGTATAAGGGTATTTAAGTCTGTAACTTTTTCTTATTATTGTATTTTTTGCTTTATAGTTGTTTTTTGTTAGTTGTTATATAGTTATGTATTTTTTTTTGGTTTTATTTCTTATTAGTTTTAAATAAGGTACTGATGAAACTGATGTGTACGTATTTGAACTAAGGTCTCACAGCAAATGGGCTTGATGTTTTCAAGCCCACGTAACGAGGGTGAAGGAGACGCCCAATGGTAAGTTGACTATGTATGTATCTTATACAGTGTATTATTAAGTTTGAAGTGGATTGTATCTCCTAATAAAGAAAAATATAAAAAAAATAAAAAAAAAATAAAAAAAAAAATATATATATATATATATATATATATATGTGTGTGTCTGTTAACACGATAGCGGCCAGAGTTTTTGTTTTTTCGTCACGAAACTTGGTATATAGCATTCAATTAGCAAACCATTGAACGAGTTCGTTAACCACCAAAGTCGGTCCACCGGAAGGGGGGGTTTACCCCGAACCCAAAACACTTATTTGACCATTTCAGCCGTAATATTTGTTATATTTCAACGAAACTTGGTATCCGTAGTGTTAATATAGAGAGAAAAGTGAGATATAAAAATGAACTAAATCGGTTCATTAGTAGGGGGGGTTTACTCCGGACCCACAATACCAATTCGCCACTACCAGCCGTGATTTTTGGTATATTTCGACGAAACTCGGTATTCGTAGTGCTAATCCACAGGTAAATATGTGTTGTAAAAATAAACGAAATCAGTTCATTAGGAGGGGGGGTTTACTCCGGACCCACAATACCAATTCGCCACTACCAGCCGTGATTTTTAGTATATTTCGACGAAACTCGGTATTCGTAGTGGTAATCTACAGGTAAATATGTGTTGTAAAAATAAACTAAATCGGTTCATTAGAAGGGGGGGGGGTTTACTCCGGACCCAAATTCCTAATATACTCATACCGGTCGTAATTTCTGCTGTATTGTAACGAAACGCGGTATACGTCGTGGGTAACTCATGAGAAAGAAGTGTTGTAAAAATGAGCTGAATCGGTCAATCGGAAAGCGGGGGTTTAATTTGTAATATATTTCAATAGAAAAGCCGGCAGACTGTTCCTGCGTTAGATCAAAATACGATAATATGAGGATTTTTGTATTTATTATGTAGTGTAGTAGGTACCATGTGTAAACATAACTCTGGAAGCAAATTAATAATTGATCAGTTACTCATTACAAAATGAGAACTATTCACGTTTTTATTTTATTTATGTAGGATATTTTAAGCAAATTGTTCTGGAAAGCAGTCTGCACTACCCAAATTCTGAGGAAAGTGCTTAGTTATGCAGCTCCTGCGTGACGGACTTTTATTATATTAAAACTATCAATGTTCCACAAAATGCATTAAAAAATTATCATGCTCCCTTAAATATTACCCCTAGCCTAAATATTGAAATAATTATAAGTAAATTACATATTTTTTATAAAAAGTGTTAAGTCCTACTTTGCAAGGAAGTCCTCTCGTTCCCAAGTACTCCCTCTGGAGTCCGGCTTATTACTAACCATGTAAGTGGATTGCCAAAATGGCCCTGTCGTTATCTGTCCTTCGTTGTTGTCCTAGTAAAGTCTACTCGTCAAATATTTTTTAAAATTTTTTTGGGTATTAATCTATTATACTACCATGGAAAATTTGGTACATTTTTCAGATCAGTTCTTTTGTTCACTGCTATTTTCGAATTTTTTAAAATATAAATATTTTATTTTATTTTTAGGGTATTTCTTTCTTTATTTAATATTTTGAATTCTTTAAAATTGAATCCGTGTTTTTTTGTTATTGCATGCTCCATCAATGCTGTACCGTTTTCTTGTGTGTCAATGCTCTTGACGTGTTGTATAAGACGTAAAGACCTAATAATTACCTAATAATTGCGCAGATTCCCCAATAAAACATTTGTTACAGTCGTTGCAGTTGATTTTATAAATATTATATTTTGAACCTGATGCTTTAACCCTGTCTTTAATATTACTAAATACATTGTTTATTGTATGTTTATATTTCCAGCCAATTTTACAAACATCTTTACATATTGTTTTTATTTTGTTTTCTATAAGAGGATGATAATCGAAAGTAAAATATTGCTTAATTGGATTTACATCTTTGTCAATATTATTATTTAAAACCAATTGTTTCATTTTTTTGTAAAAATAAGTGATTATTTAACGTGGTTTCTTCTAATCTGCCGTTATTTTAAATGAAAAAATGTTTAATATTAGTTTGCACCAATAATCCTTGTTTTTTGTTCGATATCTCGGAATTATCATTAACATCTCTTTTACGCTCATTATTCTGCACTTCCTTGTTTATTACTTCTGTATCTGTTTTAACTTTTTTAGATGGCCCTGATACAATAAATGTTTCAGAATATTTTCTTTTCTTTTTGTTTTGTAAATCATTAAAAAATTCGTCCGGTAAATTAAAAAGTTGAGGTTCAAACTTACATTTATCACTATTTTCCGGAAGGTCAATTAATCGTTTATTATATATTATGTGTTTTTCGGCTATTTTTATTTGAATTTCAATTAAATCCCTAGGGTAATTATTTTCCTTGAACAAATTTCTCAATTGATTTTTTATTTCACTGTAAAATTTAGGAGATGTTCTCCGTAAAGCTGATAATGTTCTGTTATATAAAAGGTTCTTTTTGAAATTAAAAGGGTGGCTGGAGTAAAAATTAATCATCCTTGTTGAATGATATGTCTTAGGTTTCCATTTACACTCGAGGAAATTATTCTCATTTCTAATTATTTCCATATCCAAGAATCCCAAACTCTTATTCACTTCTAACTCTTTTGTAAAATGCAAATTATTGCATTTATTATTAAAAATGTTTAAAAGCTCGTCTACTTCATTTTCTTTTACGCATAAAATAAGGTCATCAACGTATCTGTATAAAAACTGTATAAGCTATTGAAATATATAAAAGCCACTAATAGCTATTGAAAGCGGGTTTCCCATCTCTAAGTCATAACTATTCCACTAATAGCTATTGAAAGCGGGTTTCCCATCTCTATGTCATCAACGTATCTGTATAAAAACTGTATTTTAATTTTGAGCTCCGAAATAAGTTCTATAAGAATAGAATTCATCACTATTCCACAAATAGCTATTGAAAGCGGGTTTCCCATCTCTATGTCATAACTATTCCACAAATAGCTATTGAAAGCGGGTTTCCCATCTCTATGTCATAACTATTCCACTAATAGCTATTGAAAGCGGGTTTTCCATCTGTATGTCATCAACGTATCTGTATAAAAACTGTATTTTAATTTTGAGCTCCGAAATAAGTTCTATAAGAATAGAATTCATCACTATTCCACAAATAGCTATTGAAAGCGGGTTTCCCATCTCTATGTCATAACTATTTCACTAATAGCTATTGAAAACGGGTTTCCCATCTCTATGTCATCACTATTCCACTAATAGCTATTGAAAGCGGGTTTCCCATCTCTATGTCATAACTATTCCACAAATAGCTATTGAAAGCGGGTTTCCCATCTCTATGTCATAACTATTCCACTAATAGCTATTGAAAGCGGGTTTCCCATCTGCATGTCATCAACGTATCTGTATAAAAACTGTATTTTAATTTTGAGCTCCGAAATAAGTTCTATAAGAATAGAATTCATCACTATTCCACTAATAGCTATTGAAAGCGGGTTTCCCATCTGTATGTCATCAACGTATCTGTATAAAAACTGTATTTTAATTTTGGCTTCCGAAATAAGTTCTATAAGAATAGAATTCATAACTATTCCACTAATAGCTATTGAAAGCGGGTTTCCCATCTGTATGTCATAACTATTCCACTAATAGCTATTGAAAGCGGGTTTCCCATCTGTATGTCATCAACGTATCTGTATAAAAACTGTATTTTAATTTTGGCTTCCGAAATAAGTTCTATAAGAATAGAATTCATAACTATTCCACTAATAGCTATTGAAAGCGGGTTTCCCATCTCTATGCCATAACTATTCCACTAATAGCTATTGAAAGCGGGTTTCCCATCTGTATGTCATAACTATTTCACTAATAGCTATTGAAAACGGGTTTCCCATCTCTATGCCACCACTATTCCACTAATAGCTATTGAAAGCGGGTTTCCCATCTGTATGTCATAACTATTTCACTAATAGCTATTGAAAACGGGTTTCCCATCTCTATGCCACCACTATTCCACTAATAGCTATTGAAAGCGGGTTTCCCATCTGTATGTCATAACTATTCCACAAATAGCTATTGAAAGCGGGTTTCCCATCTCTATGTCATAACTATTCCACTAATAGCTATTGAAAGCGGGTTTCCCATCTCTATGCCACCACTATTCCACTAATAGCTATTGAAAGCGGGTTTCCCATCTGTATGTCATAACTATTTCACTAATAGCTATTGAAAACGGGTTTCCCATCTCTATGCCACCACTATTCCACTAATAGCTATTGAAAGCGGGTTTCCCATCTGTATGTCATAACTATTTCACTAATAGCTATTGAAAACGGGTTTCCCATCTCTATGTCATAACTATTCCACTAATAGCTATTGAAAGCGGGTTTCCCATCTCTATGCCATCACTATTCCACTAATAGCTATTGAAAGCGGGTTTCCCATCTCTATGTCATAACTATTCCACTAATAGCTATTGAAAGCGGGTTTCCCATCTCTATGTCATAACTATTCCACTAATAGCTACTGAAAGCGGGTTTCCCATCTCTATGTCATCACTATTCCACTAATAGCTATTGAAAGCGGGTTTCCCATCTCTATGTCATAACTATTCCACTAATAGCTATTGAAAGCGGGTTTCCCATCTCTATGCCATCACTATTCCACTAATAGCTATTGAAAGCGGGGTTCCCATCTCTATGTCATAACTATTCCACTAATAGCTATTGAAAGCGGGTTTCCCATCTCTATGCCACCACTATTCCACTAATTGCTATTGAAAGCGGGTTTCCCATCTCTATGTCATAACTATTCCACTAATAGCTATTGAAAGCGGGTTTCCCATCTCTATGCCATCACTATTCCACTAATAGCTATTGAAAGCGGATTTCCCATCTCTATGCCATCACTAATCCACTAATAGCTATTGAAAGCGGGTTTCCCATCTCTATGTCATAACTATTCCACTAATAGCTATTGAAAGCGGGTTTCCCATCTCTATGTCATCAACTTATCTATATAAAAACTGTATTTTAATTTTGAGCTCCGAAATAAGTTCTATAAGAATAGAATTCATAACTATTCCACTAATAGCTATTGAAAGCGGGTTTCCCATCTCTATGTCATAACTATTTCACTAATAGCTATTGAAAACGGGTTTCCCATCTCTATGTCATAACTATTCCACTAATAGCTATTGAAAGCGGGTTTCCCATCTCTATGCCATCACTATTCCACTAATAGCTATTGAAAGCGGGTTTCCCATCTCTATGTCATAACTATTCCACTAATAGCTATTGAAAGCGGGTTTCCCATCTCTATGTCATAACTATTCCACTAATAGCTACTGAAAGCGGGTTTCCCATCTCTATGTCATCACTATTCCACTAATAGCTATTGAAAGCGGGTTTCCCATCTCTATGTCATAACTATTCCACTAATAGCTATTGAAAGCGGGTTTCCCATCTCTATGCCATCACTATTCCACTAATAGCTATTGAAAGCGGGGTTCCCATCTCTATGTCATAACTATTCCACTAATAGCTATTGAAAGCGGGTTTCCCATCTCTATGCCACCACTATTCCACTAATTGCTATTGAAAGCGGGTTTCCCATCTCTATGTCATAACTATTCCACTAATAGCTATTGAAAGCGGGTTTCCCATCTCTATGCCATCACTATTCCACTAATAGCTATTGAAAGCGGATTTCCCATCTCTATGCCATCACTAATCCACTAATAGCTATTGAAAGCGGGTTTCCCATCTCTATGTCATAACTATTCCACTAATAGCTATTGAAAGCGGGTTTCCCATCTCTATGTCATCAACTTATCTATATAAAAACTGTATTTTAATTTTGAGCTCCGAAATAAGTTCTATAAGAATAGAATTCATCACTATTCCACTAATAGCTATTGAAAGCGGGTTTCCCATCTCTATGCCACCACTATTCCACTAATAGCTAGTGAAAGCGGGTTTCCCATCTGTATGTCATCAACGTATCTGTATAAAAACTGTATTTTAATTTTGAGCTCCGAAATAAGTTCTATAAGAATAGAATTCATCACTATTCCACTAATAGCTATTGAAAGCGGGTTTCCCATCTCTATGCCACCACTATTCCACTAATAGCTATTGAAAGCGGGTTTCCCATCTGTATGTCATAACTATTTCACTAATAGCTATTGAAAACGGGTTTCCCATCTCTATGTCATAACTATTCCACTAATAGCTATTGAAAGCGGGTTTCCCATCTCTATGCCATCACTATTCCACTAATAGCTATTGAAAGCGGGTTTCCCATCTCTATGTCATAACTATTCCACTAATAGCTATTGAAAGCGGGTTTCCCATCTCTATGTCATAACTATTCCACTAATAGCTATTGAAAGCGGGTTTCCCATCTCTATGTCATAACTATTCCACTAATAGCTACTGAAAGCGGGTTTCCCATCTCTATGTCATCACTATTCCACTAATAGCTATTGAAAGCGGGTTTCCCATCTCTATGTCATAACTATTCCACTAATAGCTATTGAAAGCGGGTCTCCCATCTCTATGTCATCACTATTCCACTAATTGCTATTGAAAGCGGGTTTCCCATCTCTATGTCATAACTATTCCACTAATAGCTATTGAAAGCGGGTTTCCCATCTCTATGCCATCACTACTCCACTAATAGCTATTGAAAGCGGATTTCCCATCTCTATGCCATCACTAATCCACTAATAGCTATTGAAAGCGGGTTTCCCATCTCTATGTCATAACTATTCCACTAATAGCTATTGAAAGCGGGTTTCCCATCTCTATGTCATCAACTTATCTGTATAAAAACTGTATTTTAATTTTGAGCTCCGAAATAAGTTCTATAAGAATAGAATTCATCACTATTCCACTAATAGCTATTGAAAGCGGGTTTCCCATCTCTATGCCACCACTATTCCAATAATAGCTATTGAAAGCGGGTTTCCCATCTGTATGTCATCAACGTATCTGTATAAAAACTGTATTTTAATTTTGAGCTCCGAAATAAGTTCTATAAGAATAGAATTCATCACTATTCCACTAATAGCTATTGAAAGCGGGTTTCCCATCTCTATGCCACCACTATTCCACTAATAGCTATTGAAAGCGGGTTTCCCATCTGTATGTCATAACTATTTCACTAATAGCTATTGAAAACGGGTTTCCCATCTCTATGTCATAACTATTCCACTAATAGCTATTGAAAGCGGGTTTCCCATCTCTATGCCATCACTATTCCACTAATAGCTATTGAAAGCGGGTTTCCCATCTCTATGTCATAACTATTCCACTAATAGCTATTGAAAGCGGGTTTCCCATCTCTATGTCATAACTATTCCACTAATAGCTACTGAAAGCGGGTTTCCCATCTCTATGTCATCACTATTCCACTAATAGCTATTGAAAGCGGGTTTCCCATCTCTATGTCATAACTATTCCACTAATAGCTATTGAAAGCGGGTTTCCCATCTCTATGCCATCACTATTCCACTAATAGCTATTGAAAGCGGGGTTCCCATCTCTATGTCATCACTATTCCACTAATAGCTATTGAAAGCGGATTTCCCATCTCTATGTCATCACTATTCCACTAATAGCTATTGAAAGCGGGTTTCCCATCTCTATGTCATAACTATTCCACTAATAGCTATTGAAAGCGGGTCTCCCATCTCTATGTCATCACTATTCCACTAATTGCTATTGAAAGCGGGTTTCCCATCTCTATGTCATAACTATTCCACTAATAGCTATTGAAAGCGGGTTTCCCATCTCTATGCCATCACTATTCCACTAATAGCTATTGAAAGCGGATTTCCCATCTCTATGCCATCACTAATCCACTAATAGCTATTGAAAGCGGGTTTCCCATCTCTATGTCATAACTATTCCACTAATAGCTATTGAAAGCGGGTTTCCCATCTCTATGTCATCAACTTATCTATATAAAAACTGTATTTTAATTTTGAGCTCCGAAATAAGTTCTATAAGAATAGAATTCATCACTATTCCACTAATAGCTATTGAAAGCGGGTTTCCCATCTCTATGCCACCACTATTCCACTAATAGCTAGTGAAAGCGGGTTTCCCATCTGTATGTCATCAACGTATCTGTATAAAAACTGTATTTTAATTTTGAGCTCCGAAATAAGTTCTATAAGAATAGAATTCATCACTATTCCACTAATAGCTATTGAAAGCGGGTTTCCCATCTCTATGCCACCACTATTCCACTAATAGCTATTGAAAGCGGGTTTCCCATCTGTATGTCATAACTATTTCACTAATAGCTATTGAAAACGGGTTTCCCATCTCTATGTCATAACTATTCCACTAATAGCTATTGAAAGCGGGTTTCCCATCTCTATGCCATCACTATTCCACTAATAGCTATTGAAAGCGGGTTTCCCATCTCTATGTCATAACTATTCCACTAATAGCTATTGAAAGCGGGTTTCCCATCTCTATGTCATAACTATTCCACTAATAGCTATTGAAAGCGGGTTTCCCATCTCTTTGTCATAACTATTCCACTAATAGCTACTGAAAGCGGGTTTCCCATCTCTATGTCATCACTATTCCACTAATAGCTATTGAAAGCGGGTTTCCCATCTCTATGTCATAACTATTCCACTAATAGCTATTGAAAGCGGGTTTCCCATCTCTATGCCATCACTATTCCACTAATAGCTATTGAAAGCGGGGTTCCCATCTCTATGTCATCACTAGTCCACTAATAGCTATTGAAAGCGGATTTCCCATCTCTATGTCATCACTATTCCACTAATAGCTATTGAAAGCGGGTTTCCCATCTCTATGTCATAACTATTCCACTAATAGCTATTGAAAGCGGGTCTCCCATCTCTATGTCATCACTATTCCACTAATTGCTATTGAAAGCGGGTTTCCCATCTCTATGTCATAACTATTCCACTAATAGCTATTGAAAGCGGGTTTCCCATCTCTATTCCATCACTACTCCACTAATAGCTATTGAAAGCGGATTTCCCATCTCTATGCCATCACTAATCCACTAATAGCTATTGAAAGCAGGTTTCCCATCTCTATGTAATAACTATTCCACTAATAGCTATTGAAAGCGGGCTTCCCATCTCTATGTCATAACTATTCCACTAATAGCTATTGAAAGCGGGTTTCCCATCTCTATGTCATAACTATTCCACTAATAGCTATTGAAAGCGGGTTTCCCATCTCTATGTCATAACTATTCCACTAATAGCTATTGAAAGCGGGTTTCCCATCTCTATGTCATCACTATTCCACTAATAGCTATTGAAAGCGGGTTTCCCATCTCTATGCCATCACTAATCCACTAATAGCTATTGAAAGCGGGTTTCCCATCTCTATGTCATAACTATTCCACTAATAGCTATTGAAAGCGGGTTTCCCATCTCTATGTCATAACTATTCCACTAATAGCTATTGAAAGCGGGTTTCCCATCTGTATGTCATCAACGTATCTGTATAAAAACTGTATTTTATTTTTGAGCTCCGAAATAAGTTCTATAAGAATAGAATTCATCACTATTCCACTAATAGCTATTGAAAGCGGGTTTCCCATCTCTATGCCACCACTATTCCACTAATAGCTATTGAAAGCGGGTTTCCCATCTGTATGTCATAACTATTTCACTAATAGCTATTGAAAACGGGTTTCCCATCTCTATGCCATCACTATTCCACTAATAGCTATTGAAAGCGGGTTTCCCATCTCTATGTCATAACTATTCCACTAATAGCTATTGAAAGCGGGTTTCCCATCTCTATGCCATCACTATTCCACTAATAGCTATTGAAAGCGGGTTTCCCATCTCTATGTCATAACTATTCCACTAATAGCTATTGAAAGCGGGTTTCCCATCTCTATGTCATAACTATTCCACTAATAGCTACTGAAAGCGGGTTTCCCATCTCTATGTCATCACTATTCCACTAATAGCTATTGAAAGCGGGTTTCCCATCTCTATGTCATAACTATTCCACTAATAGCTATTGAAAGCGGGTTTCCCATCTCTATGCCATCACTATTCCACTAATAGCTATTGAAAGCAGGGTTCCCATCTCTATGTCATCACTATTCCACTAATAGCTATTGAAAGCGGATTTCCCATCTCTATGTCATCACTATTCCACTAATAGCTATTGAAAGCGGGTTTCCCATCTCTATGTCATAACTATTCCACTAATAGCTATTGAAAGCGGGTCTCCCATCTCTATGTCATCACTATTCCACTAATTGCTATTGAAAGCGGGTTTCCCATCTCTATGTCATAACTATTCCACTAATAGCTATTGAAAGCGGGTTTCCCATCTCTATGCCATCACTATTCCACTAATAGCTATTGAAAGCGGATTTCCCATCTCTATGCCATCACTAATCCACTAATAGCTATTGAAAGCGGGTTTCCCATCTCTATGTCATAACTATTCCACTAATAGCTATTGAAAGCGGGTTTCCCATCTCTATGTCATCAACTTATCTATATAAAAACTGTATTTTAATTTTGAGCTCCGAAATAAGTTCTATAAGAATAGAATTCATCACTATTCCACTAATAGCTATTGAAAGCGGGTTTCCCATCTCTATGCCACCACTATTCCACTAATAGCTAGTGAAAGCGGGTTTCCCATCTGTATGTCATCAACGTATCTGTATAAAAACTGTATTTTAATTTTGAGCTCCGAAATAAGTTCTATAAGAATAGAATTCATCACTATTCCACTAATAGCTATTGAAAGCGGGTTTCCCATCTCTATGCCACCACTATTCCACTAATAGCTATTGAAAGCGGGTTTCCCATCTGTATGTCATAACTATTTCACTAATAGCTATTGAAAACGGGTTTCCCATCTCTATGTCATAACTATTCCACTAATAGCTATTGAAAGCGGGTTTCCCATCTCTATGCCATCACTATTCCACTAATAGCTATTGAAAGCGGGTTTCCCATCTCTATGTCATAACTATTCCACTAATAGCTATTGAAAGCGGGTTTCCCATCTCTATGTCATAACTATTCCACTAATAGCTATTGAAAGCGGGTTTCCCATCTCTATGCCATCACTATTCCACTAATAGCTATTGAAAGCGGGTTTCCCATCTCTATGTCATAACTATTCCACTAATAGCTATTGAAAGCGGGTTTCCCATCTCTATGTCATAACTATTCCACTAATAGCTATTGAAAGCGGGTTTCCCATCTCTATGTCATAACTATTCCACTAATAGCTACTGAAAGCGGGTTTCCCATCTCTATGTCATCACTATTCCACTAATAGCTATTGAAAGCGGGTTTCCCATCTCTATGCCACCACTATTCCACTAATAGCTATTGAAAGCGGGTTTCCCATCTGTATGTCATAACTATTTCACTAATAGCTATTGAAAACGGGTTTCCCATCTCTATGTCATAACTATTCCACTAATAGCTATTGAAAGCGGGTTTCCCATCTCTATGCCATCACTATTCCACTAATAGCTATTGAAAGCGGGTTTCCCATCTCTATGTCATAACTATTCCACTAATAGCTATTGAAAGCGGGTTTCCCATCTCTATGTCATAACTATTCCACTAATAGCTATTGAAAGCGGGTTTCCCATCTCTATGCCATCACTATTCCACTAATAGCTATTGAAAGCGGGTTTCCCATCTCTATGTCATAACTATTCCACTAATAGCTATTGAAAGCGGGTTTCCCATCTCTATGTCATAACTATTCCACTAATAGCTATTGAAAGCGGGTTTCCCATCTCTATGTCATAACTATTCCACTAATAGCTACTGAAAGCGGGTTTCCCATCTCTATGTCATCACTATTCCACTAATAGCTATTGAAAGCGGGTTTCCCATCTCTATGTCATAACTATTCCACTAATAGCTATTGAAAGCGGGTTTCCCATCTCTATGCCTTCACTATTCCACTAATAGCTATTGAAAGCGGGGTTCCCATCTCTATGTCATCACTATTCCACTAATAGCTATTGAAAGCGGGTTTCCCATCTGTATGTCATAACTATTTCACTAATAGCTATTGAAAACGGGGTTCCCATCTCTATGTCATCACTATTCCACTAATAGCTATTGAAAGCGGATTTCCCATCTCTATGTCATCACTATTCCACTAATAGCTATTGAAAGCGGGTTTCCCATCTCTATGTCATAACTATTCCACTAATAGCTATTGAAAGCGGGTCTCCCATCTCTATGTCATCACTATTCCACTAATTGCTATTGAAAGCGGGTTTCCCATCTCTATGTCATAACTATTCCACTAATAGCTATTGAAAGCGGGTTTCCCATCTCTATGCCATCACTATTCCACTAATAGCTATTGAAAGCGGATTTCCCATCTCTATGCCATCACTAATCCACTAATAGCTATTGAAAGCGGGTTTCCCATCTCTATGTCATAACTATTCCACTAATAGCTATTGAAAGCGGGTTTCCCATCTCTATGTCATCAACTTATCTATATAAAAACTGTATTTTAATTTTGAGCTCCGAAATAAGTTCTATAAGAATAGAATTCATCACTATTCCACTAATAGCTATTGAAAGCGGGTTTCCCATCTCTATGCCACCACTATTCCACTAATAGCTAGTGAAAGCGGGTTTCCCATCTGTATGTCATCAACGTATCTGTATAAAAACTGTATTTTAATTTTGAGCTCCGAAATAAGTTCTATAAGAATAGAATTCATCACTATTCCACTAATAGCTATTGAAAGCGGGTTTCCCATCTCTATGCCACCACTATTCCACTAATAGCTATTGAAAGCGGGTTTCCCATCTGTATGTCATAACTATTTCACTAATAGCTATTGAAAACGGGTTTCCCATCTCTATGTCATAACTATTCCACTAATAGCTATTGAAAGCGGGTTTCCCATCTCTATGCCATCACTATTCCACTAATAGCTATTGAAAGCGGGTTTCCCATCTCTATGTCATAACTATTCCACTAATAGCTATTGAAAGCGGGTTTCCCATCTCTATGTCATAACTATTCCACTAATAGCTATTGAAAGCGGGTTTCCCATCTCTTTGTCATAACTATTCCACTAATAGCTACTGAAAGCGGGTTTCCCATCTCTATGTCATCACTATTCCACTAATAGCTATTGAAAGCGGGTTTCCCATCTCTATGTCATAACTATTCCACTAATAGCTATTGAAAGCGGGTTTCCCATCTCTATGCCATCACTATTCCACTAATAGCTATTGAAAGCGGGGTTCCCATCTCTATGTCATCACTAGTCCACTAATAGCTATTGAAAGCGGATTTCCCATCTCTATGTCATCACTATTCCACTAATAGCTATTGAAAGCGGGTTTCCCATCTCTATGTCATAACTATTCCACTAATAGCTATTGAAAGCGGGTCTCCCATCTCTATGTCATCACTATTCCACTAATTGCTATTGAAAGCGGGTTTCCCATCTCTATGTCATAACTATTCCACTAATAGCTATTGAAAGCGGGTTTCCCATCTCTATTCCATCACTACTCCACTAATAGCTATTGAAAGCGGATTTCCCATCTCTATGCCATCACTAATCCACTAATAGCTATTGAAAGCAGGTTTCCCATCTCTATGTAATAACTATTCCACTAATAGCTATTGAAAGCGGGTTTCCCATCTCTATGTCATAACTATTCCACTAATAGCTATTGAAAGCGGGTTTCCCATCTCTATGTCATAACTATTCCACTAATAGCTATTGAAAGCGGGTTTCCCATCTCTATGTCATAACTATTCCACTAATAGCTATTGAAAGCGGGTTTCCCATCTGTATGTCATCAACGTATCTGTATAAAAACTGTATTTTATTTTTGAGCTCCGAAATAAGTTCTATAAGAATAGAATTCATCACTATTCCACTAATAGCTATTGAAAGCGGGTTTCCCATCTCTATGCCACCACTATTCCACTAATAGCTATTGAAAGCGGGTTTCCCATCTGTATGTCATAACTATTTCACTAATAGCTATTGAAAACGGGTTTCCCATCTCTATGCCATCACTATTCCACTAATAGCTATTGAAAGCGGGTTTCCCATCTCTATGTCATAACTATTCCACTAATAGCTATTGAAAGCGGGTTTCCCATCTCTATGCCATCACTATTCCACTAATAGCTATTGAAAGCGGGTTTCCCATCTCTATGTCATAACTATTCCACTAATAGCTATTGAAAGCGGGTTTCCCATCTCTATGTCATAACTATTCCACTAATAGCTACTGAAAGCGGGTTTCCCATCTCTATGTCATCACTATTCCACTAATAGCTATTGAAAGCGGGTTTCCCATCTCTATGTCATAACTATTCCACTAATAGCTATTGAAAGCGGGTTTCCCATCTCTATGCCATCACTATTCCACTAATAGCTATTGAAAGCAGGGTTCCCATCTCTATGTCATCACTATTCCACTAATAGCTATTGAAAGCGGATTTCCCATCTCTATGTCATCACTATTCCACTAATAGCTATTGAAAGCGGGTTTCCCATCTCTATGTCATAACTATTCCACTAATAGCTATTGAAAGCGGGTCTCCCATCTCTATGTCATCACTATTCCACTAATTGCTATTGAAAGCGGGTTTCCCATCTCTATGTCATAACTATTCCACTAATAGCTATTGAAAGCGGGTTTCCCATCTCTATGCCATCACTATTCCACTAATAGCTATTGAAAGCGGATTTCCCATCTCTATGCCATCACTAATCCACTAATAGCTATTGAAAGCGGGTTTCCCATCTCTATGTCATAACTATTCCACTAATAGCTATTGAAAGCGGGTTTCCCATCTCTATGTCATCAACTTATCTATATAAAAACTGTATTTTAATTTTGAGCTCCGAAATAAGTTCTATAAGAATAGAATTCATCACTATTCCACTAATAGCTATTGAAAGCGGGTTTCCCATCTCTATGCCACCACTATTCCACTAATAGCTAGTGAAAGCGGGTTTCCCATCTGTATGTCATCAACGTATCTGTATAAAAACTGTATTTTAATTTTGAGCTCCGAAATAAGTTCTATAAGAATAGAATTCATCACTATTCCACTAATAGCTATTGAAAGCGGGTTTCCCATCTCTATGCCACCACTATTCCACTAATAGCTATTGAAAGCGGGTTTCCCATCTGTATGTCATAACTATTTCACTAATAGCTATTGAAAACGGGTTTCCCATCTCTATGTCATAACTATTCCACTAATAGCTATTGAAAGCGGGTTTCCCATCTCTATGCCATCACTATTCCACTAATAGCTATTGAAAGCGGGTTTCCCATCTCTATGTCATAACTATTCCACTAATAGCTATTGAAAGCGGGTTTCCCATCTCTATGTCATAACTATTCCACTAATAGCTATTGAAAGCGGGTTTCCCATCTCTATGCCATCACTATTCCACTAATAGCTATTGAAAGCGGGTTTCCCATCTCTATGTCATAACTATTCCACTAATAGCTATTGAAAGCGGGTTTCCCATCTCTATGTCATAACTATTCCACTAATAGCTATTGAAAGCGGGTTTCCCATCTCTATGTCATAACTATTCCACTAATAGCTACTGAAAGCGGGTTTCCCATCTCTATGTCATCACTATTCCACTAATAGCTATTGAAAGCGGGTTTCCCATCTCTATGCCACCACTATTCCACTAATAGCTATTGAAAGCGGGTTTCCCATCTGTATGTCATAACTATTTCACTAATAGCTATTGAAAACGGGTTTCCCATCTCTATGTCATAACTATTCCACTAATAGCTATTGAAAGCGGGTTTCCCATCTCTATGCCATCACTATTCCACTAATAGCTATTGAAAGCGGGTTTCCCATCTCTATGTCATAACTATTCCACTAATAGCTATTGAAAGCGGGTTTCCCATCTCTATGTCATAACTATTCCACTAATAGCTATTGAAAGCGGGTTTCCCATCTCTTTGCCATCACTATTCCACTAATAGCTATTGAAAGCGGGTTTCCCATCTCTATGTCATAACTATTCCACTAATAGCTATTGAAAGCGGGTTTCCCATCTCTATGTCATAACTATTCCACTAATAGCTATTGAAAGCGGGTTTCCCATCTCTATGTCATAACTATTCCACTAATAGCTATTGAAAGCGGGTTTCCCATCTCTATGCCTTCACTATTCCACTAATAGCTATTGAAAGCGGGGTTCCCATCTCTATGTCATCACTATTCCACTAATAGCTATTGAAAGCGGGGTTCCCATCTCTATGTCATCACTATTCCACTAATAGCTATTGAAAGCGGATTTCCCATCTCTATGTCATCACTATTCCACTAATAGCTATTGAAAGCGGGTTTCCCATCTCTATGTCATAACTATTCCACTAATAGCTATTGAAAGCGGGTCTCCCATCTCTATGTCATCACTATTCCACTAATTGCTATTGAAAGCGGGTTTCCCATCTCTATGTCATAACTATTCCACTAATAGCTATTGAAAGCGGGTTTCCCATCTCTATGCCATCACTATTCCACTAATAGCTATTGAAAGCGGATTTCCCATCTCTATGCCATCACTAATCCACTAATAGCTATTGAAAGCGGTTTCCCATCTCTATGCCATCACTATTCCACTAATAGCTATTGAAAGCGGGTTTCCCATCGCTATGTCATAACTATTCCACTAATAGCTGTTGAAAGCGGGTTTCCCATCTCTATGTCATAACTATTCCACTAATAGCTATTGAAAGCGGGTTTCCCATCTCTATGTCATAACTATTCCACTAATAGCTATTGAAAGCGGGTTTCCCATCTCTATGTCATCACTATTCCACTAATAGCTATTGAAAGCGGGTTTCCCATCTCTATGCCATCACTAATCCACTAATAGCTATTGAAAGCGGGTTTCCCATCTCTATGTCATAACTATTCCACTAATAGCTATTGAAAGCGGGTTTCCCATCTCTATGTCATAACTATTCCACTAATAGCTATTGAAAGCGGGTTTCCCATCTCTATGTCATAACTATTCCACTAATAGCTATTGAAAGCGGGTTTCCCATCTCTATGTCATAACTATTCCACTAATAGCTATTGAAAGCGGGTTTCCCATCTCTATGCCATCACTATTCCACTAATAGCTATTGAATGCGGGTTTCCCATCTCTATATCATAACTATTCCACTAATAGCTATTGAATGCGGGTTTCCCATCTCTATGTCATAACTATTCCACTAATAGCTACTGAAAGCGGGTTTCCCATCTCTATGTCATAACTATTCCACTAATAGCTATTGAAAGCGGGTTTCCCATCTCTATGTCATAACTATTCCACTAATAGCTATTGAAAGCGGGTTTCCCATCTCTATGTCATAACTATTCCACTAATAGCTATTGAAAGCGGGTTTCCCATCTCTATGCCATCACTATTCCACTAATAGCTATTGAATGCGGGTTTCCCATCTCTATATCATAACTATTCCACTAATAGCTATTGAATGCGGGTTTCCCATCTCTATGTCATAACTATTCCACTAATAGCTACTGAAAGCGGGTTTCCCATCTCTATGTCATAACTATTCCACTAATAGCTATTGAAAGCGGGTTTCCCATCTCTATGTCATAACTATTCCACTAATAGCTATTGAAAGCGGGTTTCCCATCTCTATGTCATAACTATTCCACTAATAGCTATTGAAAGCGGGTTTCCCATCTCTATGCCATCACTATTCCACTAATAGCTATTGAATGCGGGTTTCCCATCTCTATGTCATCACTATTCCACTAATAGCTATTGAATGCGGGTTTCCCATCTCTATGTCATCACTATTCCACTAATAGCTATTGAATGCGGGTTTCCCATCTCTATGCCATCACTATTCCACTAATAGCTATTGAATGCGGGTTTCCCATCTCTATATCATAACTATTCCACTAATAGCTATTGAATGCGGGTTTCCCATCTCTATGTCATAACTATTCCACTAATAGCTATTGAAAGCGGGTTTCCCATCTCTATGCCATCACTATTCCACTAATAGCTATTGAATGCGGGTTTCCCATCTCTATGCCATCACTATTCCACTAATAGCTATTGAATGCGGGTTTCCCATCTCTATATCATAACTATTCCACTAATAGCTATTGAATGCGGGTTTCCCATCTGTATGTCATAACTATTCCACTAATAGCTATTGAAAGCGGGTTTCCCATCTCTATGTCATCAACTTGTTTATATAATTTATTATTAAATTGAAAATATCCAAATTTGCAACATAAGCGAATTCCTTCGATGAATAATTCTTTATTATTAATTTTTGTGTGTTTTTCAATCTGGTTCCAATTGGTATTTATTATTTTGATTGCTAACTCTACGGGAATATTTGGGAACATGTTAACCACGTCAAATGATACTAATTTCAAATCCGGTAAAATCTTAATATCTTTAAGATTGTCTATTAAATGTGTCGCACTTAAAATATCAAAAGGGTTATTATCACAGAATAATTTTCTGCGAAGAAAGAGGTGCGAAGAAAAGACGCACGAAACATGTCGGGCCCAATAAATAACTTAGTATAAAAAAAGGGAAGACTGCTTTAATGACCCCATGCCTACTAGGATAAAAATGAATATACATATATATATATATATATATATATATATATATATATATATATATATATTAATGCTTATTGTTTTAGTTTATTCCAGCATATACGAGTATCAAAGAAAATAGATCTTTGTTTTAATTGTAAATATATTTTTTTTAAATGTATATATTGTTGAAATGAATATATGTAAATAAAAAATAGCCGAGATGTTTCTAATTTATAAACAATTCTGTTTAAGAAATGAAAGCGAGAATCCGAGATATAAATTGCTAAAGCTGGGAGCTTTGGAAGAGATTTGAAAAGCAATCAGGATGTTGATCGGTTAATCCTTTGCTCGAATAGAAACCGAGCTAATTCCAAAACCACCGATCCATGAATATTATCAAAGGGAATATTTCCGTTTTATTAACATATTTAATTTTTCATTTACTCCGGGGTTGTTAGCATTTACCTGGTCTGCTAATACACAAACTTTTGCATTTACTCCGGGGTTGTTAGCATTTACCTGGTCTGCTAATACACAAACTTTTGCATTTACTCCGGGGTTGTTAGCATTTACCTGGTCTGCTAATACAGAAACTTTTGCAAGATTTGTGTTTGTTTCTGTATGTTCAATCATCATGACACGTACGCCCAGTCTTCATCACACGTACTTGGTCCTACCTCCTTGCCATGGGGATATGACATGCTCATGTCAAAAATGGCCGATATGGCCACCGGCTCCAAGTGCATTTCTCTGGTCCTACCTCCTTGCCATGGAGATATGACATGCTCATGTCAAAAATGGCCGATATGGCCACCGGCTCCAAGTGCATTTCTCTGGTCCTACCTCCTTGCCATGGGGATATGACATGCTCATGTCAAAAATGGCCGATATGGCCACCGGCTCCAAGTGCATTTCTCTGGTCCTACCTCCTTGCCATGGAGATATGACATGCTCATGTCAAAAATGGCCGATATGGCCACCGGCTCCAAGTGCATTTCTCTGGTCCTACCTCCTTGCCATGGAGATATGACATGCTCATGTCAAAAATGGCCGATATGGCCACCGGCTCCAAGTGCATTTCTCTGGTCCTACCTCCTTGCCATGGAGATATGACATGCTCATGTCAAAAATGGCCGATATGGCCACCGGCTCCAAGTGCATTTCTCTGGTCCTACCTCCTTGCCATGGAGATATGACATGCTCATGTCAAAAATGGCCGATATGGCCACCGGCTCCAAGTGCATTTCTCTGGTCCTACCTCCTTGCCATGGAGATATGACATGCTCATGTCAAAAATGGCCGATATGGCCACCGGCTCCAAGTGCATTTCTCTGGTCCTACCTCCTTGCCATGGAGATATGACATGCTCATGTCAAAAATGGCCGATATGGCCACCGGCTCCAAGTGCATTTCTCTGGTCCTACCTCCTTGCCATGGAGATATGACATGCTCATGTCAAAAATGGCCGATATGGCCACCGGCTCCAAGTGCATTTCTCTGGTCCTACCTCCTTGCCATGGAGATATGACATGCTCATGTCAAAAATGGCCGATATGGCCACCGGCTCCAAGTGCATTTCTCTGGTCCTACCTCCTTGCCATGGAGATATGACATGCTCATGTCAAAAATGGCCGATATGGCCACCGGCTCCAAGTGCATTTCTCTGGTCCTACCTCGTTGCCATGGAGATATGACATGCTCATGTCAAAAATGGCCGATATGGACACCGGCTCCAAGTGCATTTCTCTGGTCCTACCTCCTTGCCATGGAGATATGACATGCTCATGTCAAAAATGGCCGATATGGCCACCGGCTCCAAGTGCATTTCTCTGGTCCTACCTCCTTGCCATGGAGATATGACATGCTCATGTCAAAAATGGCCGATATGGCCACCGGCTCCAAGTGCATTTCTCTGGTCCTACCTCCTTGCCATGGAGATATGACATGCTCATGTCAAAAATGGCCGATATGGCCACCGGCTCCAAGTGCATTTCTCTGGTCCTACCTCCTTGCCATGGGGATATGACATGCTCATGTCAAAAATGGCCGATATGGACACCGGCTCCAAGTGCATTTCTCTGGTCCTACCTCCTTGCCATGGAGATAAGACATGCTCATGTCAAAAATGGCCGATATGGACACCGGCTCCAAGTGCATTTCTCTTGTCCTACCTCCTTGCCATGGAGATATGACATGCTCATGTCAAAAATGGCCGATATGGCCACCGGCTCCAAGTGCATTTCTCTGGTCCTACCTCCTTGCCATGGAGATATGTTTGTTTGTGGCATTTTTGGGCGAAAGAACCCCACGGTCGTCATCGCCCTACCGTGCAGACAGCTACACAAATTACTCACCGCATGCTCACGAGTTTTATTTTTTTTTTTTTTTTTTTTCTTTTTTTTTTTTTTTTTTTTTTTTTTTTTTTTTTTACAACTGGTACTCTTTTATTTCCTATTTTTTCCCCTTTATTCTATTTTTTCAGCCATTTGTCTTTTCTATTTTTTTTTTTTTTATTTTTTTTTTATTTTATTTTTTTTTTTATTTTCCCTTTTTTTTTCCTTTTTTTTCCCCCTTTTTTTCCCCCTTTTTTTTTTTTTTTTTTTTTTTTTTTTTTTTTTTCCACCTTTCTCCCGGCACTTTTAGTCTCTTTACCTGAACATTCATATTATTGCTTTATTAATCTAAAACTAAGTTAACAGGAAATAAATTAATCTAAAATTAAAAATATACACTAACTAAGTCTTAATAGCTAAAAAAAAAAAAAAAAAAAAAAAAAAAAAAAAAAAAAAAAAAAAAAAACCTAATGTAACACAAAATATCACAGAAATGATTTAAGAGGGAACAAATGTATCACAAGGAGAAAACAGTTGGTTCTCCGAAAAAAAAAAAAAAAAAAAAAAAAAAAAAAAAAAAAAAAAAAAAAAAAAAAAAAAAAAAAACTAAGGATAGATAAATAGGTAGAAAAGTAAAACAAATAAATAGAGATAAGAAGACACCTAGAATGATAAAATAAATAGCTAGAACTTATATATACCTATTATTCAAGGATTTGAACTAAATAAACACATATACCTGAACAATCACAGTTATTATATGAGACGATTAAGTCCAGTTATTTTTAAAAATTTGAGCACCTTATCAACTGCTGCTGAATTATTACCTAGTGCCTCCTCCATCTTTCTGGGTATTCCAAGCCGTCTTAGCACCATTGTATATTTGCGGCATTCTTCAAAGATATGCTGTATACTGAGTAGTGTCCGACAGGTAGCGCATCGAGGTGGGTTTGTTCTGGACATGAGATAGGAGTGCGTGAGACGAGTGTGACCAAGCCTGAGTCTCGCCAACAACACTTCTTCTCCTCGGTTTGATCTGGCCGATGACGCCCAAGGGAGGCAATCTCTCTTTACCATCTTAAGCTTGGTAAAGCCTGCTTCGTTCCACATTTCCTGCCACCGTTGCTTAATTGTCTTTAACAGCGGTGAGGCGAGTTCGCTTGCCGTGAGAGTGGTGGGTGTTATAACTGGCATATCGTGCGCAGAGGACGCTGCTCTGTCTGCCATCTCATTCCCTTTTAATCCTCTATGCCCAGGGGTCCAGACAAGGTGCAAAGTTTTGCCTAAGTCACGCAGCATGGTGGAGTATTGCAGCAGTTTGATGATCCCTGGATTGTCACTGTACATGTCGTGGATATTCATCAAAGCGCTTCTGGAGTCGGTACAGATCACTACGTTGACCTCGGGAACTGTCATCCCATGATACACAGCCGCTGATAAAGCAAACAGTTCCGCGGAGTAAATACTGCTGATTCGATGTAATCTAAATTTGTACTCATTTTGTCCATCTATAAAAGCGCATGCGGAGGAAACACCAGTGTGTGACCCGTCGGTGTACATCACTCTCTTGTTGCCAATTTTGTCCAGTAGTTCATGGAGTCGATACCTCAGTTCGATCTCACTTGAGTCGTTTTTCCGTAGGGCCAAGAAGTGACAACTGGGTTTCATATATTTCCATGGAGGAATGTGTGCATCTTGTTGACAAGAGGGGGACTCTGCAAGTTCGGCTACTATTGATCTCATGCGGAAAGCAAGAGGTAAGGATGCAGAGGTATGAGCATGAAACAATCCAGAATATTTGGGACAAAATATGTAGGGATAACAGGGATGCTGAGGCGATGCATATACTTTGCTTATATATTTGGCGGCAAGCCGATGCCTCCTAAACATCAGCGGAGGAATTCCTGCTTCTGCACACAGCGATAGGACCGGCGTGCTCCGGAAGGCTCCACTTATACTCCTGATTCCATTGAAGTGAATCGTGTCTACAAGTTCTAGTACGGGTTGCTTGGCTGAGCCATAGACGATGCTCCCGTAGTCTATCTTACTACCCACCATTGCTAGGTAAACTTTCAAAAGGGAGAGGCGGTCTGCTCCCCAGGATGTTTTGCTCAGCACCTTTAATATTTTCAGCCGGTCAAAGCACCGTCTCCTGAGTTCGCTTACGTGTGGCACCCAGTTCAGTCGCCTGTCGAAGATCACCCCAAGGAAACGGACTTGTTCTACGAATGGAATCTGATGTGTTCCCAGCAGGAGTGGAGGACATAGTGGCTCCGATCGACGACGGCTGAAGAGAATGCTTTTGGTTTTCTCCTCAGAAATGCGCAGCCCTGATGTCTTACACCATAGCAGGATCCGATTGATCGTCGCCTGCAGATTCTTCTTGATGTAGTCCACACTCGCAGACCGACAGAAAATGAGGAAGTCGTCAGCGTAAAGAAGGCCTTTTACATTAGTTGTCAAACACGTTTTGATTCCATCAATGGCGATTGCAAATAAAGTGGAGCTAAGGGCACTACCTTGCGGCACCCCAAATTCAGTCTTCACATTCTTGGATAGAGCACCATTTGCGAGTACCCTAAATTGTCTTTCCATAAGAAACTGTTGAATAAACCTAGGCAGGTTTCCCTGCAGGCCCCATCTGTGTAACATCTGCAATATTCCATGCCTCCATACAGAGTCAAAGGCGTTTTTTATGTCGAACACAACTGCAACCACGACCTGCTTATTGATGTAGGCATACTGCAGCTCGCTTTCTAAAATCACCAGATTGTCCGTGGTTGATCGACCCTGTCGATAGGCAGACTGCCCCGTCCAAAGCAGATTTTGTTTGTCAAGGGTCCACAGAAGCCGCTTATTAACCATTTTTTCCAAGACTTTACTTAAACAGCTGACCAAGGAAATAGGCCGATATCCAGAAGGGAACCTTCTGTCTTTATTTACCTTCGGAATAGGAATTATGTGCGAGAGTCTCCAAGCACTAGGAAAAACGCCACTGTGCCAGACCTGATTGTATAGCTGTAGTAGCTGGTTTTTGGTTTGGGGAGAAAGGTGACGCAGCATATCATATAGGATGTTATCAGGGCCTGGAGACATGCCTTTAGATTTCCTTAGAGAAAATTCCATCTCCCACATTGTGAAGGAGTCATTATAGTCAGCAACTTTGTTGACATGGGCAAAATCTAGTGACTGCGACTCTGCTTTGGCTTGGTTCTCTAGGAAATCAGGATCAAGTTCGGTTTTTTTAATTCGGAAGGATTCAGCTAGAGTTTCTGCTATCATAGAGCCATCAGCAGTTAGATTTCCATCTATACATAGGACCATCGGTGGTACATCTGCTTTGCCTTGAAGGTTCCGAATTCTTCGCCAGACTTCCCTTGCAGGGGTGTTTGCGCTAATGGATGAGACATACGTTTTCCAGTAAGTCTCTTTAGCTTCTCTTATAACTCGCCTTGTCACGGCTCTAATTCTTTTGAATTCTATGAAAAACAAAGTAGTCATATTCTTCTTGAATTTTCGATATGCTCTTCTGCGGTCGCAAATGGCTTTCCTGCATTGGTCATTAAACCAAGGCAGAGATTTAGCTTGTGAGTTCTTTTTCCGTTGAGGTATGGTGTTAATAGCTGCATCTTGAATGGCTTTCGTTAAAGTGTTGCAATTTATGTCCACGTCTTCAAGGTGCCAACTGGTACAAACAGCAAGATTCCCAAATTGTTCCCAATTTGCTCTTCTAAGTGACCAAACTGCTTTCCTATCTGTTTGGTTTGCACATATATCTCCAACAGTAATAACAATGGGGAAATGGTCACTGTTGTATAAGTCACTGAGGATGTACCAATTGAGTGTTGTAACAAGGGAGTAAGAACATGCAGTCACATCTATGGATGAGGTGCTCCTGTAAGACGAGCTCAGGTGTGTTGGTTGTCCAGTATTAAGGATATGGAGCTCTGAGTCTTGAAAAAGAGTGGAAATCATATTACCACGCGAATCACTTCTTGTGGATCCCCAAGCCGCGGAGTGAGCGTTCAGATCTCCCAAGACAACCCGAGGTTGAGGTATTTGTTCCAGAAGATGCCGAAGGTCGCATTCTCTAGCTTGTTCGCTTGGACGAAGGTAAATATTGCAAAGATGGATTGGATGAGGTAGTAGAATCTTCACTGAGACGGCCCAAAGATTGGTATGTATGCTGAGGACTTCACTTGGAGTAGCGTTACAGACCATAATCACCACACCACCGCACGCTTTGTCTTTGGATGTATCATCGAGTCTGTAAACCTGATATCCGGGAGGGTCGAAGTCATCATCAGGTGAGAGATGGGTTTCTTGCAAACAAACACAGACAGGTTCATATCGATCAATCAATATCTCTAAATCGCTCATGTGCTTTACGAGGCCGTTGCAATTCCATTGAAGGATTCCATTCCTGAGAGTTGGTCTAGAGGTCATAGAAGTTGCAGATTGTCCAGACTGCCTTGCAAACCAGCCTCCCATTAATATTCAGAGAAGCCAAGATAAAAAAGTCTTGAGCATTCCAAACGTGTGAAATACAGCCAAGTATAATGTAAATCAAGAAAGAAAAAAGACGCAATACGACAACAAAAATAAAAAGGAAGCTAAAACCTAACATTGAGAAAATAAAACCACCTAGGTCAACCTGTGCGTTTGGTAAACTACAACTTGACACAAGGCTGATCATGTGAGACAGTAAATGCTTTTGATGTATTAGAAATGATGGACAGATTAGTAGCTCCTTACCTAAGAATGTTAAATAACTAGTGGTGGGAGTCAGAATGGAAAGAAAGCCATGATCTAAGAATAGCAAAGATCCACCCAAACTTACTAGTTCATTTGGTAGAGCCATTCTTGAATTCAGCTCAACTATGCAAAACAGTGAGACCTTAATATAAGATAGAAAGGGAGGAGCTACCAGTCGTCCATGTCGTAACAATAAAATAAAGCCAGCAATGAACCTAAAAATACAATAAAAAATATAATTAAAAATTAACAAAACTTTTCCTATATCTATCTTTATATCTGTCAAACCTATTTTACACTCAGGGTTGACTAGATGTAATGGTAAGGCATTATGTCTTAAATGTGCCAAGTAACAATTCATAAAACCAAAAGTAAAATTAGGAGCAAAACTATATTCAAGGAATGATAAAAAAAAACTAATGTAGGACTGATTCTTTGCTAACGATAACATAGTGCAGAGATAAATTAAATCAAGAAAACTTGCGTAAAAGTTACAGACTATGAGGGAGAGGTGCCATCTATTAACATGACGGAGATGTATACTCAAGAGCATGGAATGAGAGATAAAACGAGCAAAAGATGAAGTTAAGATAAGATCATTGATCATGATATCCCCTTGAATGGATATTCGCTCGACGACCATGAGGTGTAGACAACCACAAGAACAAACACCACAAACCCACAACTCCGAGTTATTAGGGGAAAGAAAAGTAATAGCTAGTACTAGCTGCTTGAAATAGGTGGTTATTTCTATATAGCTCAAGAGGAAGATTAGTTTACTTCTCCTTACATAGTTAGAATCCTTACTCGGAAATACGATAGGATTTAATAATCCATACATTAGAAAAAAAGGTGAACACCACTCTATGTACATGCGTGTGCTAGGAGTGTGTAAAGATTTGTTCATATTCCCGACTCGAGGGACATGTAATGGACTCTTGTTCGCTGGGTTGTTCATTATGTTAATGATATAAGATTTAATGCTATTAGAAAAGTTCACTATCAGCACTGAAACCATTTGCAGACGATATAGTTTACTATTAGTCATTTTCATTTACTAACCACAAATGCCAACAGTAATTATGTTTTCTCATTTTCTCTTCTCTCTAGATAGAGATCTTTTACTGTTCTTCTTAAGAGTGCTGTCAGTGCTTAAGGAAGGAGGAGGTGTACCTGTACCTAGGGAGGTGCGAGAGGAAGAGGACCTAGGAGTATTACCCTGAGTCCCCAGAGGGTTAGAGCGGAGGGAAGGGGTTAGGGGAATCTGGGAGGAACCACTCCGGGACTTGTGGATGAAGGAAGGAGGATCTGAGGGAAGAGAGGACTCGAAACAGCTAGAGTTAGGTAGAGAAGTATTGTTCTCAGTAGGATAGATAGGGATAGCCTCTGGAGCTGGCGGAGGGAGAGGAGGAAGCGCGGTTTGGTTAGAAGTCCCTGTAGGTGTAGGAGTAGGGGGAGCTGGGGCTGGTGGGGAGGTGACGGCAGGGGAAGGGTGGGAAGGAGGGTGGGAGATGACTTCGGAGAGGCTCGGCTCACTACGGAAAGTATCGGCTCTAGTCGGAGAGGTTCGGGAAGGCTCGGAAGGGTTCGGGGTATGGGTAGAAGGTACAGGAGCCTGCTTCTCGTGCGTTATCTCAGTTTGCGTAAACACTGATGAGAAGGTTTTAACTCTTAGCACTTCAGCATAAGGCTTCATTGTTAGACGAGAGAGAGAATTAAAATGTATTTCCCTCGCTTTAACATATGATAACTTGTTAACCTCCATCAACTTGGAGATTTCAAACTCCTCGATGTATCTAGGACATTGGCGATGCCAGGAAGGATGTGGCCCTTTACAAACGTTACACTTAGGGCTGCTAGTACACGGCCCTTCGTGTTTCCTCTCACTACAATTTCTACACACTGCATCTTTATTACAATGCTTGGCAGTGTGTCTGAAAAAGAAACATTTGTTACAGCGCATAGGCGACGGTACATACAATTTCACTGGTAGAACCTGATAAGCAACTTTGATTTCTTTAGGGAGGTTAGGTGTGCAAAAGGTTAGAATATATTTGTTAGTGTTACATTTGGAACCATTACGAAAAAAAGAAATCCTTTCCACATTAGTTACTCCTTGACTCTCAAGTTCTAGTTTAATATTTTCTACTGATTCGTATTCTAGATCGAACCAACTGATTATTCCCTTGGACGAGTTTAGAAATTTATGAGGAGAAACTGTAACATCAACACCAAACAGGCTCTCTGATTCTAGTAATTTCTTGGACTGAAACGACTCCTTGGTCTCGATGAGAATCGTACCGTCCCTGAGTTTTTTTATGTTCTTTACTTCTCCAACTTTGCGATTAATTTCATGAAAAATAGAGAAAGGAGGCACCTTTTTTAAATTGCCATCATTCTTATGGGCAACTACTAGGAATTTGGGAGTAAAATCATTTATGCCGGACGCCTTAAAGAGTGAATGATTAGAAGACAGCGATGAGATTTGATTTCGTTGCTTCGAGTTCACTGCATATTTTTTCATACTTGTAAACGGAACGTCCGGTATTAGTGGAGGAAAATCCAGCTTCCGTTTTTTAGTTAAGGCCATTTGAGAGGTTTAAAGTAGATTTTTTTTTTTTTTTTTTTTTTTTTTTTTTTTTTTTTTTTTTTTTTTTTCCCCTAAATAAACTGGTTAATTATTAAAAAAAAAAAGATTAGTGACAGGGTTAGTTACAACATAGCTTAGCTGATAGGTTGAAAATGTTGAGAAGACGATCTTAACGAGAGCGTGTCCCAGAAGGATCCTACCTGGTCCGCGTCTGAACCAATACTGAGATATGACATGCTCATGTCAAAAATGGCCGATATGGCCACCGGCTCCAAGTGCATTTCTCTGGTCCTACCTCCTTGCCATGGAGATATGACATGCTCATGTCAAAAATGGCCGATATGGCCACCGGCTCCAAGTGCATTTCTCTGGTCCTACCTCCTTGCCATGGAGATATGACATGCTCATGTCAAAAATGGCCGATATGGACACCGGCTCCAAGTGCATTTCTCTGGTCCTACCTCCTTGCCATGGAGATATGACATGCTCATGTCATAAATAATGCCGGTTATTAATATCCCCTCGGTTTATCTTCCCTCCTTTTCAATTTATTTTTGTGTATTATAGCATTAAATAAACTTCTATTTACCATATTTTACTTGGTGAACCATATTTATTCTGTGCTGAAGTTTTTTTTGAAATGGATCTCCCAAGACACCATATAATCTATCTTATGCTTTGGAAATGGATCTCCCAAGACACCATATAATCTATCTTATGCTTTGGAAATGGATCTCCCAAGACACCATATACTCTATCTTATGCTTTGGAAATGGATCTCCCAAGACACCATATACTCTATCTTATGCTTTTGAAATGGATCTCCCAAGACACCATATACTCTATCTTATGCTTTTGAAATGGATCTCCCAAGACACCATATACTCTATCTTATGCTTTGGAAATGGATCTCCCAAGACACCATATACTCTATCTTATGCTTTGGAAATGGATCTCCCAAGACACCATAAACTCTATCTTATGCTTTGGAAATGGATCTCCCAAGACACCATATACTCTATCTTATGCTTTGGAAATGGATCTCCCAAGACACCATTTAATCTATCTTATGCTTTTGAAATGGATCTCCCAAGACACCATATAATCTATCTTATGCTTTGGAAATGGATCTCCCAAGACACCATATACTCTATCTTATGCTTTGGAAATGGATCTCCCAAGACACCATATACTCTATCTTATGCTTTGGAAATGGATCTCCCAAGACACCATATACTCTATCTTATGCTTTGGAAATGGATCTCCCAAGACACCATATACTCTATCTTATGCTTTGGAAATGCGATAAAGGACAAAATGCTCCTTCAACTTATCGAAAACTTGTAGAAATATATGGCGAAAATTTCATTATGGAGCGACAAGTTTAGCGGTGGTTTAAAGGATTTCGAGCGGGAAACCGGGAATATAAGCATCTTGGATATCTGGTTTCAAGTTGCAAACTGTAATACAAAAAGTCCGACTCGCAGGAACTGCCTCATCTTAGCGCGGTAACGTACATCTCGAAGAAATGGAAAAGATTAGCATCAGAAATCACAGGAAACTGACAGTAGCCAACTTACACAGAAGCGGATAATTCTTAATAAGCCAAAACACCTATGTACTGAAAACCTACTTACTCTTCGACTTTTACTGAGAAGGCTCTATTCTAAACAACCAAAAATTCTTTGTCATTCTAAGAATGTATCTTGTTTTACTAGCAAATTCCTTTTACTGTAATATTTATTTATTTCATTTTGAGCTACGCAACTTTAGCGATAAGTAATAATCAACTGTAAATATGTGCTTCATGGCGAATAAAATTCCATTCTGTCGTGGATTAAATCTTTCTATAAAATAAGAAATAACGATAACTTCAGTTGGAGGCAATGAGGAAGGTTATATAGATAGGAGAATTCAAAACAGCCAACGATTAGCCACAGCCATCTTGATTACCACAGCCACTACAGACTTATTACCTATACCTTTCACCGTTTCTTAGCTTATTTTACTACAATACTAATTTTACTGATAAATGCAATTTAAAAGAAAAAAAAACAATTAAAACGTCAGATAAACAAAGAGAAAACCCCTTTCAAAACAAACACTTTTTCAGATTTAAGCGCTTATATCTCTGATTGACGTCAATATTGGTACTTCCTACTTTGGAATAAATTTTTTCTCCACTAGTCATTTAGCTGGTCACGAGGCCAATGTCTCTTGAGGGTTTTGTGGGTGGGTTTGGGAGGAAAGTGTTTGTGCTCTGGGATTGGGATGGAAGGACAATTTGGAATGAAAGGTTAGGAATCGGGATTTTGCCAGTTCTTGAACGGAAGGGATGTTTAGGTCATTATGAAGAGTTTTATTGGAAACGTAAAAAGGAGCATTGACAATTTTGCGAAGGACTTTGGATTGGAATGACTGTATTCTCTGTATATTTGAAGTTTTGGTTGTTCCCCGGAGTTCAAGTCCGTAAGTCCAAATAGGTCGGATTATGGTTTTGTATACAATGAGTTTGTGGTGTATTGTAAGTTTTGATGAAGGTCCTAGTAGTCGTAGTAAGAGTACGTATCTCCTGTTCAGTTCCTGTCTTTTTAGTCGAGTGTGAGGGTTCCAAGAGACTCTACTGTCCAGTAATAATCCCAGGTAGCGCACCTCGTTGGATATGGGGAGTTCGAGGCTAAATATGACGACTGGTGGGCAGGCTCTCTTATTGAGGGTGAATGTAATGTGGCAGCATTTTTGAGGATTCACCTTAATTTTCCACTTGTTGCACCAGTGCTCGATAGACTCCAGGTGTTCTTGTAGATGAAAGGAAGCAGTTACGGGATCAGGACAAGAAGAAAAAATGGCCGTATCATCAGCATATGTGGTTAAGTGGGTTCTGGGATGGGTGGGGATGTCTGCGGTATACAAAAGGTAAAGGAGGGGACCAAGAATACTTCCCTGTGGTACTCCGGAGGAAATGGGATGGGAACTAGACAGTGAGAAACCAGATCTTACTTGGAAGGAGCGGTTAGATAAATAGGATTGCAGGATTAGGAAATATGTGTGAGGAAGTATGCGCTTTACTTTGTATAACAACCCCGGGTGCCAAACACGATCGAACGCTTGGGCGACGTCGAGAAAGGCACTCGTGCAGTAGTTTCTACTTTCAAGCGCGTGGGATATGGTGTCAACAACGCTGAAGCATTGTTGGATGGTTGAATGCTGAGGACGAACACCAAATTGGTGATCAGGTAAGGAATTGGGAGGGATCGTGGACAGAATTCTTTTTAGGAAAAGTTTTTCAAACATTTTGGACATGATTGGGAGCAAACTGATAGGACGATACGATGATGGAATCTTGGGAGATTTCTGGGGTTTAGGTATAAGGATTATTATTGAGTGCTTCCATGGATTTGGGAAGTGGGTGGTTCTTAGGATTGAATTGAATATGTAGGTGAGGAAAATAATTGCTTTGTGAGGTAGGTTTTTTAGGATTAGGGCTGTTATAAGGTCATGACCGGGAGATATTCTTGGAAGGTGTCTGATAATGTATTTAACTTCTGCAGGATGGAATGCTTTAGGAGGAAGGGAGAGTGGAAGAGGGCTATTCAGGTAATCGTGTATTTCTAGGTCTTGGGAGGAGCTGGTTTCTGGGTGAGGGGAAAAAGTGGATTCCAGGTGGGAAGCGAATAGTTCGGCTTTATCTTCATCACTTCTAGCCCAAGTTCCGTCGCTGCGTTGATTTTAGGATTTTACGGGTGGCTTGCCAGAGAGAGTTGTCTTCGGTGGTGAGTGATTGGAGGTATTCATTGAAGGATTCAGATCGGAATTCGGATTAGGCTTTTTTTAGGAGGCGAGTAAGTCGATTGAAGGAAGTGTGGTCGGATGGGTAACGAGACCTCTGCCAGCGAGCCCTTGCTTGGCGCTTAGCTGACAAGAGATTAAGGATGTGGTCTGGGAGTTGAGGCTTAGGATGAAAAGGAAGACGAGTTCTTGGCCTGCTTGCTCAGAGCACTGTCTTGTATGGCTTTTGTGAACATCAATACAGCCTCGTCCACGTCGGATGAGGTTTTCAGAGGAACGTTGAGGTCTATGAGTTGAGAGAGTTGTTGACGAAACAACTCCCAGTTCATAGGCCCTGGTGTGTGAGTGGGATTACTGGAGCGTGGTAGAGGAGAGGTATTCAGGACGAGTAGGATGGCTGAGTGATCGGATGAGAGTTCAAGCAGTGACTGAGTGAGCCAAAGAACTTTTCACCATAACAGCAGCTCCATGCCGGGAATCGGAGGGATGATCTGTAGCACACATAGCCTGGGATTGAAAAGTAGTTTGTGGTAAGTAGGTGTGTTTCTGTAATCAGTGCGATGTCGATGTTTCTTTCTGTAAGTAGGAGTTCAAGCTCGAGTCGTCGTGAGATAAGTCCGTTAGCATTCCATAGGATTATAGTGAGGGACTTGGGATTAAAGGAAGTCATTTAAGAAGTTTCGGAAGAATGTCGGATATTAGGGAGGTCATAAGGGAGATAAGAGGAGTTAGGAACGAGGAAAAGAGATTGAAGGGATCTTGGGGTGTAAGAGTGGGAGGAACAGGAGGAGCATTAATAGGTTTAGGAGAGGAAACTGATGGTATATTCTTCTGGGAAGTTTGGGAAGGAGGTGTGAGATTTTGTGCTAGGGTTGAGGTGGTTGGTGGTTTTTGTACTGGCATTGGATTGGGTTGAGGATTTACCAGCACATTCTTTTGCCTAGAGGAGAGAAGAGAGGCATACGAGACAATGTCTATTAATAGAATATTTTTTTTCGCATACTTCCTTAACTCCAAATATAACCAAAATTTAAACACATTAGTTGGGATTAATTTCCAAGATGTAGAAAATATTTCAATTGAATCCCGCGATTCTAAGTACCCACTTAAAAAAACATTGATTCTACTTTTCTCAGGAACGGTTAAAGATATCGCCTTGAAAATGGTTTCATTCGTTTTCCTATGTTACGAAACCTATAAAACAAGTACCTGCAAGCATATGCACTCAAAAACGTAAGCGTTACGATTTTTTTTGCGCGAATTTCGCCCCAAAAACGATCTTTCAGAGGGCGGATTCTGCTGGTTAACGAACTTGACCTTTCAAATGAGACGACAGATTTTTGTACCAAATTTCATCAAAATCGGACCATTTTTGAGCTTGCTAGAGAGCGAGCTCTATATATATATATATATATATATATATATATATATATATATATATATATATATATATATATATTTATATATATATATATATATATTTATATATATATATATATATATATATATATATATATATATATATATATACAAATTTGGGCCACCTATATTTTCGTAATCTATAGGGTCTGAAATGTGAAAGTTTCTAGTCGGCACTTCCGGATTGCGTCGTGAGGTAGACCTCATAAGCGGGTTCTCCGTATGGAGATAGGGAGTAACCGCGCTAAAAGACTGTAAATACAGGTTAGATTGGACGCGTTTCATTGATTTTATCCTATACCTTACATTACTTATGGGAACACCTCATGCATTTTTGGTCATAAAAAATAAATAAAAAATAAAAAAAAAAGCAATAAATAAATAAATAGAATTTAGATAAAATCATAAAGTTTTATATTCTTTAAGGGGATCAAACAGTTGGACAATTTAGTAACTGTGATTTGTGAATAATCAGTTCATATTTGTGAGATGATACGACATTTAGCTGTAAAAGTGTTTTCTTCCAGTACTGTTTCGTCATGAGATACTAACGAATCAGTCAAAAATGACCTATCCTCAGCCGTCATAATACTTGGGTGGTGACCTGTAGATAGCCCGCTGCTAAAAAGCATCTCCTTTATTAATTCTGTCAGTGCGTGTGTACTTGCGTATGTGAAGTAAGTGTTTAGGGTGACATGATTTATTTGATATACAGTTATTTCAACAGAAATATTTTATCATAATTACTAAACATTAGGCAACAAGATGTTATTTAATTTCATCCTTATTTATGTTTAGAATCAATATTTTATTAGTTGCTCTTATCCAAATTCATATCCTAACTTTTTTTAGAGGAATCATGTTCGCTCCCATTGTTGTATCAAAAGTTATATTTGTTTTTGTTAACTTTGTTATTTATTGATAGGTTTTGTGTTGGTTATGATTTTTATTTTTAATTATATATTATTGTAATACTTTCAAATATCTGAAGTTATGAATGCCCTGATAACTGAAAGCTACTGCATTGGGTTATTGTGGTTGATAAATATACTATACCTGTTAGAAAGACAACCAGAACAACTACAGAACCAGAACCGAGGAAATGCTAGTGGGGAGGGGGAGAAACCCAACAGCTGTTCTCTTCACCATCTGGTAGCCTCTTAGTCTTTCTGTTCCAATATGGATCTATCCATTTATATGGTAAATCTAACAAATACATTTTTCAATTTCAGGAATAAACTTCAATTTCTTCATATTGATTATTGGATTAAAAAAAACTTGATTAAATCTGTTGGAATCCGAGAGAACCATGAACGCCACATGTATTTAGTGTTGAATACAGAAATAGCCTTCGAACAATGTGTGAATTCTCCCCCCACGCCATCTCCATAAGTAGTTAGGATGCCTGTTTATGTTGCAACTATGAGAAATACACTTGCATGAGTATGTAATGTTCTTGGACTGACTATGAAATCAGCTTGGTTAATATCATTGTTATACATGCAGGAGTAGATGAGACGAGGTAGTTTTAGCTCGCCTTCGCCTAGGTCATACCAGGCTTAGGGTAGGCGCATGGTGAAGAGGTAGAGGTAGAGGGAGGGTCGCATAGTGAAGAGGGATACCGCGCTGCTTTTCCAGTTTCACATGATTAGAAAGCGAGTCTTCAACTGTGTTGCTAGAAGAGAGGTTGTTAGGATAGTTAATTTTTTTACAATATTAAGTAACAGTAGTGAAGATAGTGATAACATGCCGAAAGCGCGTAAATGATGGATAATTAATGCACCGCGATAGTTAAATCTTCTTTCATTTCACTACCGTTATAGTTATTCACAATCCTAAAACACTAATCTCAAATTTTCTAGGGTGAAAATACTACACAAACGACCACACGTGCAGCAGAGGGTGGAATGGGATAGTAGAGGACTTGAAAGGACCAATCACGGAGAAGCAACGTCATAGACCGCTCGAAAAGACAAACAATTTTGTCTTCAAAAGCGGGCGGGAAAGACCTCTAGGAGGCCCGCGCGGTACACCTCTTCACTATGCGAGCCCCCATTACAAACAATTTGTTTGTGTTACATAGAGGTACCTCTACCTCTACCTCTTCCCTCTACCTCTACCTCTACCTCTTCACTATGCGAGCCCCCATTACAAACAATGTGTTTGTGTTACATAGAGGTACCTCTACCTCTACCTCTACCTCTTCCATCTACCTCTACCTCTACCTCTTCACTATGCGAGCCCCCATTACAAACAATGTGTTTGTGTTACATAGAGGTACCTCTACCTCTACCTCTACCTCTTCCCTCTACCTCTACCTCTACCTCTTCACTATGCGAGCCCCCATTACAAACAATGTGTTTGTGTTACATAGAGGTACCTCTACCTCTACCTCTACCTCTTCACTATGCGAGCCCCCATTACAAACAATGTGTTTGTGTTACATAGAGGTACCTCTACCTCTACCTCTTCCCTCTACCTCTACCTCTTCACTATGCGAGCCCCCATTACAAACAATGTGTTTGTGTTACATAGAGGTACCTCTACCTCTACCTCTACCTCTTCCCTCTACCTCTACCTCTACCTCTTCACTATGCGAGCCCCCATTACAAACAATGTGTTTGTGTTACATAGAGGTACCTCTACCTCTACCTCTACCTCTTCACTATGCGAGCCCCCATTACAAACAATGTGTTTGTGTTACATAGAGGTACCTCTACCTCTACCTCTTCCCTCTACCTCTACCTCTACCTCTTCACTATGCGAGCCCCCTTTACAAACAATGTGTTTGTGTTACATAGAGGTACCTCTACCTCTACCTCTTCCCTCTACCTCTACCTCTACCTCTTCACTATGCGAGCCCCCATTACAAACAATGTGTTTGTGTTACATAGAGGTACCTCTACCTCTACCTCTTCCCTCTACCTCTACCTCTTCACTATGCGAGCCCCCATTACAAACAATGTGTCTGTGTTACATAGAGGTACCTCTACCTCTACCTCTACCTCTTCCCTCTACCTCTACCTCTACCTCTTCACTATGCGAGCCCCCATTACAAACAATGTGTTTGTGTTACATAGAGGTACCTCTACCTCTACCTCTACCTCTTCACTATGCGAGCCCCCATTACAAACAATGTGTTTGTGTTACATAGAGGTACCTCTACCTCTACCTCTTCCCTCTACCTCTACCTCTACCTCTTCACTATGCGAGCCCCCTTTACAAACAATGTGTTTGTGTTACATAGAGGTACCTCTACCTCTACCTCTTCCCTCTACCTCTACCTCTACCTCTTCACTATGCGAGCCCCCATTACAAACAATGTGTTTGTGTTACATAGAGGTAACTCTACCTCTACCTCTTCCCTCTACCTCTACCTCTTCACTATGCGCCTACCCTTACTCATGGCTCCCTTTGGAAGGGAAGGAAATGCCTATAATATGCTGTCGCTGCTTGATCTATCCTCCGATCACTCAGCCATTCTCCTTAAGCTTGATACCGTTCCTCAACCTCGTGCCCAGTATCCTAGCCTCGTCCAAGGTCCTATGAACTGGGAATTATTTCAGGATTACCTCACCGCTTCCATTGACCTCACTGTCCCCCTCAAAACCCCCTCAGATGTCGACACTGCCGTCCTTACGTTTACAGAGGCCATACAGGACATTGTCTCAAAATCAGGTAGACTAACATACCTTCCCTACAATCCGAAACCTCAGCTTCCAGACCACATCCAGAACCTCCTTACCGCCAAGCGCCGAGCAAGAGCTCTCTGGCAGAGAACCCGCTATCCCTCTCACCGTACCTCCTTCAACAGACTGTCGAATCTTAAAACAGGCCCTTTCCGAACATCGAGCAAAATCCTTCAATGATTACCTTCAAACACTATCCACAGAAGATAATTCCCTCTGGACTGCTACCCGTAAAATCCTAAAATTTCATACCGTTCCTCATCCTCTCCCACGCAGTGATGGCAGCTGGGCAAGGAGCGATGAAGATAAGGCCGACCTTTTTGTCGCACATCTCGAATCCACTTTTTCTCCGCACCCAGAGACAAATTCTATCCACGACCAGCTGGTGCACGATTACCTTGACCACCCTCTTCCCCTCTCCCCTCCTCCCAAAGCTTTTCATCCTGCAGATGTAAAATACATCATTAAGCATCTCCCCAGGAAATCTCCTGGGTATCAGGATCCTAAAAATCCTACCCCAGAAAGCCATAATCTTCCTTACCTACACCTTCAATTCAATCCTAAGAAATAGGTACTCACTTCCCCAAACCATGGAAACACTCAATAATAATTCTTATCCCAAAACCTCCAAACACCCCATCCTCCTACCGCCCTATCAGCTTACTCCCAATCATGTCCAAAATTTGTGAAAAAGTTTTTCTGAAGAGAATCCATCCCATCGTTACATCCTCCAATTCTATTCCTGACCACCAGTTAGGTTTCCTAACTCGGCACTCCACTATTCATCAATGCTTTAGCGTTGTTGACACAATATCCCACGCGCTTGAATGTAAAAACTACTGCACGAGTGCCTTCCTTGACGTCGCCCAAGGGATCAATCAAGTTTGGCGCCCGGATGTCTACTAAGAAATCTGACTAATATTCTAAAAGAACTAGAGAAGCCCGCCGTTCTTATTTATTTTTAATTTAATTTTTGAGCATCGCAACGATGGAGATTTGCCCTTTTTAAAATACAACAAATACCGATTTATACAAAAATACAAACTTATAGAACTAAATACAACAAAAGAAAAGAAGCGGCCGTCCTTATACGATATAGAGTGAGGTGGCTGCTAGAGAAGCCCACCGTCAGCCAGTCTCGGCTTTCTGCTGGCTACTAGAGAAGCCCACCGTCAGCCAGTCTCGGCTTTCTGCTGGCTGCTGGAGAAGCCCACCGTCAGCCAGTCGCGGCTTTCTCCTGGCTACTAGAGAAGCCCACCGTCAGCCAGTCACAGCTTTCTGCTGGCTGCTGGAGAAGCCCACCGTCCAGAAAGGGTTAACACTTTCGCAGCGGCTGTCATTTCTTGGGAATACCTCAGTATTACTTACTTAGTTTAAAAATTAATAAAAAATCTTCCAGTCAGCCTTTTGAATCTGAAGGGAAAAGTAATGAAGGAGTGTCCTTCCGAAGATACACTCGTAAGCGGCTAGGATCGCTAGTGTCCTGTAATCAGACCCGCAGCCAAGGTGTTAATTCTAAAAACCATTAAAACATTAGACAGGTTGCAGGTAATTATTTATAACGTCAGTCAACGCGAAACGTTATCAACTTTCTCAAAAAAAGTCTGTCTAGCAGGAACCACGACAACTTAGCGTTCTTCCGTTCTTATCCCTAGTGTCATTTTAAAAGCTAAGAATAGAAACAGATAATGTTTTGTCTTAATCATTCGTAAATAATGTAAAGAAACGTAAAATGAAATCTGCACGAGAAGCAATATCTTAGACAGCACTGCAAGAACTCACAGCATCCTACGCGGAAATTTACTAAGCAATATCTTAGACAGCACTGCAAGAACTCACAGCATCCTACGCGGAAATTTACTAAGGAATATCTTAGACAGCACTACAAGAACTCACAGCATCCTACGCGGAAATTTACTAAGCAATATCTTAGACGGCACTGCAAGAACTCACAGCATCCTACGCGGAAATTTACTAAGCAATATCTTAGACAGCACTGCAAGAACTCACAGCATCCTACGCGGAAATTTACTAAGGAATATCTTAGACAGCACTGCAAGAACTCACAGCATCCTACGCGGAAATTTACTAAGCAATATCTTAGACAGCACTGCAAGAACTCACAGCATCCTACGCGGAAATTTACTAAGGAATATCTTAGACAGCACTGCAAGAACTCACAGCATCCTACGCGGAAATTTACTAAGCAATATCTTAGACGGCACTGCAAGAACTCACAGCATCCTACGCGGAAATTTACTAAGCAATATCTTAGACAGCACTGCAAGAACTCACAGCATCCTACGCGGAAATTTACTAAGGAATATCTTAGACAGCACTACAAGAACTCACAGCATCCTACGCGGAAATTTACTAAGCAATATCTTAGACGGCACTGCAAGAACTCACAGCATCCTACGCGGAAATTTACTAAGCAATATCTTAGACAGCACTGCAAGAACTCACAGCATCCTACGCGGAAATTTACTAAGGAATATCTTAGACAGCACTGCAAGAACTCACAGCATCCTACGCGGAAATTTACTAAGCAATATCTTAGACAGCACTGCAAGAACTCACAGCATCCTACGCGGAAATTTACTAAGGAATATCTTAGACAGCACTGCAAGAACTCACAGCATCCTACGCGGAAATTTACTAAGCAATATCTTAGACGGCACTGCAAGAACTCACAGCATCCTACGCGGAAATTTACTAAGCAATATCTTAGACAGCACTGCAAGAACTCACAGCATCCTACGCGGAAATTTACTAAGGAATATCTTAGACAGCACTGCAAGAACTCACAGCATCCTACGCGGAAATTTACTAAGGAATATCTTAGACAGCACTGCAAGAACTCACAGCATCCTACGCGGAAATTTACTAAGCAATATCTTAGACAGCACTGCAAGAACTCACAGCATCCTACGCGGAAATTTACTAAGGAATATCTTAGACAGCACTGCAAGAACTCACAGCATCCTACGCGGAAATTTACTAAGCAATATCTTAGACAGCACTGCAAGAACTCACAGCATCCTACGCGGAAATTTACTAAGCAATATCTTAGACAGCACTGCAAGAACTCACAGCATCCTACGCGGAAATTTACTAAGCAATATCTTAGACAGCACTGCAAGAACTCACAGCATGCTACGCGGAAATTTACTAAGCAATATCTTAGACAGCACTGCAAGAACTCACAGCATCCTACGCGGAAATTTACTAAGGAATATCTTAGACAGCACTGCAAGAACTCACAGCATCCTACGCGGAAATTTACTAAGCAATATCTTAGACAGCACTGCAAGAACTCACAGCATCCTACGCGGAAATTTACTAAGCAATATCTTAGACAGCACTGCAAGAACTCACAGCATCCTACGCGGAAATTTACTAAGCAATATCTTAGACAGCACTGCAAGAACTCACAGCATCCTACGCGGAAATTTACTAAGGAATATCTTAGACAGCACTGCAAGAACTCACAGCATCCTACGCGGAAATTTACTAAGCAATATCTTAGACAGCACTGCAAGAACTCACAGCATCCTACGCGGAAATTTACTAAGCAATATCTTAGACAGCACTGCAAGAACTCACAGCATCCTACGCGGAAATTTACTAAGCAATATCTTAGACAGCACTGCAAGAACTCACAGCATCCTACGCGGAAATTTACTAAGCAATATCTTAGACAGCACTGCAAGAACTCACAGCATCCTACGCGGAAATTTACTAAGCAATATCTTAGACAGCACTGCAAGAACTCACAGCATCCTACGCGGAAATTTACTAAGCAATATCTTAGACAGCACTGCAAGAACTCACAGCATCCTACGCGGAAATTTACTAAGCAATATCTTAGACAGCACTACAAGAACTCACAGCATCCTACGCGGAAATTTACTAAGCAATATCTTAGACAGCACTGCAAGAACTCACAGCATCCTACGCGGAAATTTACTAAGGAATATCTTAGACAGCACTGCAAGAACTCACAGCATCCTACGCGGAAATTTACTAAGGAATATCTTAGACAGCACTGCAAGAACTCACAGCATCCTACGCGGAAATTTACTAAGGAATATCTTAGACAGCACTGCAAGAACTCACAGCATCCTACGCGGAAATTTACTAAGCAATATCTTAGACAGCACTGCAAGAACTCACAGCATCCTACGCGGAAATTTACTAAGCAATATCTTAGACAGCACTGCAAGAACTCACAGCATCCTACGCGGAAATTTACTAAGCAATATCTTAGACAGCACTGCAAGAACGCACAGCATCCTACGCGGAAATTTACTAAGGAATATCTTAGACGGCACTGCAAGAACTCACAGCATCCTACGCGGAAATTTACTAAGGAATATCTTAGACAGCACTGCAAGAACTCACAGCATCCTACGCGGAAATTTACTAAGGAATATCTTAGACGGCACTGCAAGAACTCACAGCATCCTACGCGGAAATTTACTAAGGAATATCTTAGACAGCACTGCAAGAACTCACAGCATCCTACGCGGAAATTTACTAAGGAATATCTTAGACAGCACTGCAAGAACTCACAGCATCCTACGCGGAAATTTACTAAGCAATATCTTAGACAGCACTGCAAGAACTCACAGCATCCTCCGCGGAAATTTACTAAGCAATATCTTAGACAGCACTGCAAGAACTCACAGCATCCTACGCGGAAATTTACTAAGGAATATCTTAGACGGCACTGCAAGAACTCACAGCATCCTACGCGGAAATTTACTAAGGAATATCTTAGACAGCACTGCAAGAACTCACAGCATCCTACGCGGAAATTTACTAAGGAATATCTTAGACAGCACTGCAAGAACTCACAGCATCCTACGCGGAAATTTACTAAGCAATATCTTAGACAGCACTGCAAGAACTCACAGCATCCTACGCGGAAATTTACTAAGGAATATCTTAGACGGCACTGCAAGAACTCACAGCATCCTACGCGGAAATTTACTAAGGAATATCTTAGACAGCACTGCAAGAACTCACAGCATCCTACGCGGAAATTTACTAAGGAATATCTTAGACAGCACTGCAAGAACTCACAGCATCCTACGCGGAAATTTACTAAGCAATATCTTAGACAGCACTGCAAGAACTCACAGCATCCTACGCGGAAATTTACTAAGCAATATCTTAGACAGCACTGCAAGAACTCACAGCATCCTACGCGGAAATTTACTAAGGAATATCTTAGACGGCACTGCAAGAACTCACAGCATCCTACGCGGAAATTTACTAAGGAATATCTTAGACAGCACTGCAAGAACTCACAGCATCCTACGCGGAAATT
Source organism: Gonocerus acuteangulatus (assembly GCA_946811695.1). Taxonomy (NCBI): domain Eukaryota; kingdom Metazoa; phylum Arthropoda; class Insecta; order Hemiptera; family Coreidae; genus Gonocerus; species Gonocerus acuteangulatus. The sequence continues at coordinate 132,433,471 of OX328124.1, read as the reverse complement.
TACTAAGGAATATCTTAGACAGCACTGCAAGAACTCACAGCATCCTACGCGGAAATTTACTAAGCAATATCTTAGACAGCACTGCAAGAACTCACAGCATCCTACGCGGAAATTTACTAAGGAATATCTTAGACAGCACTGCAAGAACTCACAGCATCCTACGCGGAAATTTACTAAGGAATATCTTAGACAGCACTGCAAGAACTCACAGCATCCTACGCGGAAATTTACTAAGCAATATCTTAGACAGCACTGCAAGAACTCACAGCATCCTACGCGGAAATTTACTAAGCAATATCTTAGAGAGCACTGCAAGAACTCACAGCATCCTACGCGGAAATTTACTAAGCAATATCTTAGACAGCACTGCAAGAACTCACAGCATCCTACGCGGAAATTTACTAAGCAATATCTTAGACAGCACTGCAAGAACTCACAGCATCCTACGCGGAAATTTACTAAGGAATATCTTAGACAGCACTGCAAGAACTCACAGCATCCTACGCGGAAATTTACTAAGGAATATCTTAGACAGCACTGCAAGAACTCACAGCATCCTACGCGGAAATTTACTAAGGAATATCTTAGACAGCACTGCAAGAACTCACAGCATCCTACGCGGAAATTTACTAAGCAATATCTTAGACAGCACTGCAAGAACTCACAGCATCCTACGCGGAAATTTACTAAGGAATATCTTAGACAGCACTGCAAGAACTCACAGCATCCTACGCGGAAATTTACTAAGGAATATCTTAGACAGCACTGCAAGAACTCACAGCATCCTACGCGGAAATTTACTAAGCAATATCTTAGACAGCACTGCAAGAACTCACAGCATCCTACGCGGAAATTTACTAAGCAATATCTTAAACAGCACTGCAAGAACTCACAGCATCCTACGCGGAAATTTACTAAGCAATATCTTAGACAGCACTGCAAGAACTCACAGCATCCTACGCGGAAATTTACTAAGGAATATCTTAGACAGCACTGCAAGAACTCACAGCATCCTACGCGGAAATTTACTAAGGAATATCTTAGACAGCACTGCAAGAACTCACAGCATCCTACGCGGAAATTTACTAAGGAATATCTTAGACAGCACTGCAAGAACTCACAGCATCCTACGCGGAAATTTACTAAGCAATATCTTAGACAGCACTGCAAGAACTCACAGCATCCTACGCGGAAATTTACTAAGCAATATCTTAGACAGCACTGCAAGAACTCACAGCATCCTACGCGGAAATTTACTAAGCAATATCTTAGACAGCACTGCAAGAACTCACAGCATCCTACGCGGAAATTTACTAAGCAATATCTTAGACAGCACTGCAAGAACTCACAGCATCCTACGCGGAAATTTACTAAGGAATATCTTAGACAGCACTGCAAGAACTCACAGCATCCTACGCGGAAATTTACTAAGGAATATCTTAGACAGCACTGCAAGAACTCACAGCATCCTACGCGGAAATTTACTAAGGAATATCTTAGACAGCACTGCAAGAACTCACAGCATCCTACGCGGAAATTTACTAAGCAATATCTTAGACAGCACTGCAAGAACTCACAGCATCCTACGCGGAAATTTACTAAGCAATATCTTAGACAGCACTGCAAGAACTCACAGCATCCTACGCGGAAATTTACTAAGCAATATCTTAGACAGCACTGCAAGAACTCACAGCATCCTACGCGGAAATTTACTAAGCAATATCTTAGACAGCACTGCAAGAACTCACAGCATCCTACGCGGAAATTTACTAAGCAATATCTTAGACAGCACTGCAAGAACTCACAGCATCCTACGCGGAAATTTACTAAGCAATATCTTAGACAGCACTGCAAGAACTCACAGCATCCTACGCGGAAATTTACTAAGCAATATCTTAGACAGCACTGCAAGAACTCACAGCATCCTACGCGGAAATTTACTAAGCAATATCTTAGACAGCACTGCAAGAACTCACAGCATCCTACGCGGAAATTTACTAAGCAATATCTTACACAGCACTGCAAGAACTCACAGCATCCTACGCGGAAATTTACTAAGCAATATCTTAGACAGCACTGCAAGAACTCACAGCATCCTACGCGGAAATTTACTAAGGAATATCTTAGACAGCACTGCAAGAACTCACAGCATCCTACGCGGAAATTTACTAAGGAATATCTTAGACAGCACTACAAGAACTCACAGCATCCTACGCGGAAATTTACTAAGGAATATCTTAGACAGCACTGCAAGAACTCACAGCATCCTACGCGGAAATTTACTAAGCAATATCTTAGACAGCACTGCAAGAACTCACAGCATCCTACGCGGAAATTTACTAAGCAATATCTTAGACAGCACTGCAAGAACTCACAGCATCCTACGCGGAAATTTACTAAGCAATATCTTAGACAGCACTGCAAGAACTCACAGCATCCTACGCGGAAATTTACTAAGCAATATCTTAGACAGCACTGCAAGAACTCACAGCATCCTACGCGGAAATTTACTAAGCAATATCTTAGACAGCACTGCAAGAACTCACAGCATCCTACGCGGAAATTTACTAAGCAATATCTTAGACAGCACTGCAAGAACTCACAGCATCCTACGCGGAAATTTACTAAGCAATATCTTAGACAGCACTGCAAGAACTCACAGCATCCTACGCGGAAATTTACTAAGCAATATCTTACACAGCACTGCAAGAACTCACAGCATCCTACGCGGAAATTTACTAAGCAATATCTTAGACAGCACTGCAAGAACTCACAGCATCCTACGCGGAAATTTACTAAGGAATATCTTAGACAGCACTGCAAGAACTCACAGCATCCTACGCGGAAATTTACTAAGGAATATCTTAGACAGCACTACAAGAACTCACAGCATCCTACGCGGAAATTTACTAAGGAATATCTTAGACAGCACTGCAAGAACTCACAGCATCCTACGCGGAAATTTACTAAGCAATATCTTAGACAGCACTGCAAGAACTCACAGCATCCTACGCGGAAATTTACTAAGCAATATCTTAGACAGCACTGCAAGAACTCACAGCATCCTACGCGGAAATTTACTAAGCAATATCTTAGACAGCACTGCAAGAACTCACAGCATCCTACGCGGAAATTTACTAAGCAATATCTTAGACAGCACTGCAAGAACTCACAGCATCCTACGCGGAAATTTACTAAGCAATATCTTAGACAGCACTGCAAGAACTCACAGCATCCTACGCGGAAATTTACTAAGCAATATCTTAGACAGCACTGCAAGAACTCACAGCATCCTACGCGGAAATTTACTAAGCAATATCTTAGACAGCACTGCAAGAACTCACAGCATCCTACGCGGAAATTTACTAAGCAATATCTTACACAGCACTGCAAGAACTCACAGCATCCTACGCGGAAATTTACTACGCAATATCTTAGACAGCACTGCAAGAACTCACAGCATCCTACGCGGAAATTTACTAAGGAATATCTTAGACAGCACTGCAAGAACTCACAGCATCCTACGCGGAAATTTACTAAGGAATATCTTAGACAGCACTACAAGAACTCACAGCATCCTACGCGGAAATTTACTAAGGAATATCTTAGACAGCACTGCAAGAACTCACAGCATCCTACGCGGAAATTTACTAAGCAATATCTTAGACAGCACTGCAAGAACTCACAGCATCCTACGCGGAAATTTACTAAGCAATATCTTAGACAGCACTGCAAGAACTCACAGCATCCTACGCGGAAATTTACTAAGCAATATCTTAGACAGCACTGCAAGAACTCACAGCATCCTACGCGGAAATTTACTAAGCAATATCTTAGACAGCACTGCAAGAACTCACAGCATCCTACGCGGAAATTTACTAAGGAATATCTTAGACAGCACTGCAAGAACTCACAGCATCCTACGCGGAAATTTACTAAGGAATATCTTAGACAGCACTACAAGAACTCACAGCATCCTACGCGGAAATTTACTAAGGAATATCTTAGACAGCACTGCAAGAACTCACAGCATCCTACGCGGAAATTTACTAAGCAATATCTTAGACAGCACTGCAAGAACTCACAGCATCCTACGCGGAAATTTACTAAGCAATATCTTAGACAGCACTGCAAGAACTCACAGCATCCTACGCGGAAATTTACTAAGCAATATCTTAGACAGCACTGCAAGAACTCACAGCATCCTACGCGGAAATTTACTAAGCATTCGAGTAGATAGTAATCATTTCCAACCATTTCCCAACTCGTTTCCAGATATATAAGAATGTCCCCCAAAAAAACTAATTCCTAATATATCTTAACAATTTATTCCTAATTCCTAATATATCTTAACCTAGATCCTAATATATATTAACAATTTATTTTTTTGTTTTTAACCGCTATTAGATTAGCTGGTCACGGGGCCAAAGTCTCTTAAGCCTCCTGGGAAGGTCCGAGTGGAAAGGGATTGACCTCTAGGATTTGGGTGGGATGACCACTTGGAATGAAAGGTTAGGAATCGGGATTTGGCGAGGTCGTTTACGAAGGGAATGTTGAGGTCGTTGTGTAGGGTTTTGTTGGAGACATAAAAGGGAGCATTGACTATTCTACGAAGGACTTTGGATTGGAATGCTTGTATTCGTTGTATGTTAGAGTGTTTTGCTGTTCCCCATAATTCAAGTCCGTAAGTCCAGATAGGTCTGATTATAGTTTTGTAAAAAGTGAGTTTGCTGTGTGTCGTAAGCTTTGAAGTAGGACCGAGTAGTCGTCCTAGTAGTCCATAACTCCTGTTCAGCTCTTGTCTTTTCAGTCGTGTGTGTGGGTTCTATGTGAGTCTGCTGTCTATTAGAAGTCCCAGGTAACGTACCTCATTCGATGCTGGAAGTGTGTTGGTTCTATGTGAGTCTGCTGTCTAGTAGAAGCCCCAGGTAACGCACCTCATTGGATGCTGGAAGTGTGTGGGTTCCATGTGAGTCTGCTGTCTAGTAATAATCCCAGGTAACGCACCTCATTCGATGCTGGAAGTGTGTGGGTTCCATGTGTGTCTGCTGTCTAGTAATAATCCCAGGTAACGCACCTCATTCGATGCTGGAAGTGTGTGGGTTCCATGTGAGTCTGCTGTCTAGTAATAATCCCAGGTAACGCACCTCATTCGATGCTGGAAGTGTGTGGGTTCCATTTGAGTCTGCTGTCTAGTAATAATCCCAGGTAACGCACCTCATTCGATGCTGGAAGTGTGTGGGTTCCATGTGAGTCTGCTGTCTAGTAATAATCCCAGGTAACGCACCTCATTCGATGCTGGAAGTGTGTGGGTTCCATGTGTGTCTGCTGTCTAGTAATAATCCCAGGTAACGCACCTCATTCGATGCTGGAAGTGTGTGGGTTCCATGTGAGTCTGCTGTCTAGTAATAATCCCAGGTAACGCACCTCATTCGATGCTGGAAGTGTGTGGGTTCCATGTGAGTCTGCTGTCTAGTAATAATCCCAGGTAACGCACCTCATTCGATGCTGGAAGTGTGTGGGTTCCATGTGAGTCTGCTGTCTAGTAATAATCCCAGGTAACGCACCTCATTCGATGCTGGAAGTGTGTGGGTTCCATGTGAGTCTGCTGTCTAGTAATAATCCCAGGTAACGCACCTCATTCGATGCTGGAAGTGTGTGGGTTCCATGTGAGTCTGCTGTCTAGTAATAATCCCAGGTAACGCACCTCATTCGATGCTGGAAGTGTGTGGGTTCCATGTGAGTCTGCTGTCTAGTAATAATCCCAGGTAACGCACCTCATTCGATGCTGGAAGTGTGTGGGTTCCATGTGAGTCTGCTGTCTAGTAATAATCCCAGGTAACGCACCTCATTCGATGCTGGAAGTGTGTGGGTTCCATTTGAGTCTGCTGTCTAGTAATAATCCCAGGTAACGCACCTCATTCGATGCTGGAAGTGTGTGGGTTCCATGTGAGTCTGCTGTCTAGTAATAATCCCAGGTAACGCACCTCATTCGATGCTGGAAGTGTGTGGGTTCCATGTGTGTCTGCTGTCTAGTAATAATCCCAGGTAACGCACCTCATTCGATGCTGGAAGTGTGTGGGTTCCATGTGAGTCTGCTGTCTAGTAATAATCCCAGGTAACGCACCTCATTCGATGCTGGAAGTGTGTGGGTTCCATGTGAGTCTGCTGTCTAGTAATAATCCCAGGTAACGCACCTCATTCGATGCTGGAAGTGTGTGGGTTCCATGTGAGTCTGCTGTCTAGTAATAATCCCAGGTAACGCACCTCATTCGATGCTGGAAGTGTGTGGGTTCCATGTGAGTCTGCTGTCTAGTAATAATCCCAGGTAACGCACCTCATTCGATGCTGGAAGTGTGTGGGTTCCATGTGAGTCTGCTGTCTAGTAATAATCCCAGGTAACGCACCTCATTCGATGCTGGAAGTGTGTGGGTTCCATGTGAGTCTGCTGTCTAGTAATAATCCCAGGTAACGCACCTCATTCGATGCTGGAAGTGTGTGGGTTCCATGTGAGTCTGCTGTCTAGTAATAATCCCAGGTAACGCACCTCATTCGATGCTGGAAGTGTGTGGGTTCCATGTGTGTCTGCTGTCTAGTAATAATCCCAGGTAACGCACCTCATTCGATGCTGGAAGTGTGTGGGTTCCATGTGAGTCTGCTGTCTAGTAATAATCCCAGGTAACGCACCTCATTCGATGCTGGAAGTGTGTGGGTTCCATGTGAGTCTGCTGTCTAGTAATAATCCCAGGTAACGCACCTCATTCGATGCTGGAAGTGTGTGGGTTCCATGTGAGTCTGCTGTCTAGTAATAATCCCAGGTAACGCACCTCATTCGATGCTGGAAGTGTGTGGGTTTCATGTGTGTCTGCTGTCTAGAAAAGTAGACAAGGTAGTACCAGACCTTGCTTGAAAGGAACGATGCGAGAGTTAGGATTGAAGGATGAGGTAGTATGTGTGAGGTAAAATACGCTTTACTTTGTATAACAACTCCGGGTGCCAGGTCCGATCGAACGCTTGGGCGTCGTCGAGGAAGGCACTCGTGTAGTAGTTTTTACATTCAAGCGCGTAGGATATTCTGTCAACATTGAGTCACATTTGTTTGAGACTTCTCGGAAGATGATAAATCGCTGCCCAGTCCTTCCTCAGCTCCAGGAAGTAATATTGAAGAGCATTCTAGGATTTCGACGAAGACGGTAGAGTTTTTCCGAAGCGTAAACAATAATTTGCTGAGGAAGCATCGCAGTTTCCAGGGATGTAGTAGTACAAAGGTGTTACGTGGAAAGGTGTCTGCACTAATTAAAGAATATATATATATATATATATATATATATATATATATATATATATATATATATATATATATATTACTAATACGAGAATACAAATCTAAAAAACAAAAAACAAGACAATTCAGTCCAGGCAACGAATGCTTGAAAACAGCTATAGGTGGAAATTTTTGGAACACAATTTTTGACTTCGTAACATTGTTTGGGCTGGATAGGAGATGAGCATATCAAAAGTTCTCACCCGTAGCCATTGTGCCTGGGGGGAGAGGGGTTTAGAAGGTCCCATTTTTCGGGTTTTCACTTATATGCCGGAAACCCTGCGTCCGAGCGACATGACTATTTTACAACAAATGAAAGCTGATTAAATTTCCTAAAAGTTCTATTCTATAAATGTTTTTGAGATATCTTTAGTTTTCGAAATATCCGCTCTTGAAAGTCTGTCATTTTGGGGAAAAACGCTTTTGCCGCATATTTTTCCCCGTTTTGACGGGATAACACTTCAACGATGATCCCAAAAAATAAATAACGGTCATAGGATTGTAGAGTTTTGTATTCCCTTCAATAATATATATTACTTTGCTATTTTATGTATTCTCCTTCAAACGTAAAAATAATTTCAATGTTCATCGTGAAATCAGAAATTTAGCGACTAACCCAGGAAACTAAGAGTTATAGGTGGAAATGTTTGGAACACAATTTTTGACTTCATAACTTTGTTTCGGCTAGTTAGGGGGTCAACATACCAAAATTCCTCGTACGTAACCTTTGTGCCGGGGGGAGGGGGGTTTAGAAGGTCCCATTTTTCGGGTTTTCACTAATAACTCGAAAACTCTCCGTCCTAGCGAAATGACCATTATATAACAAATGAAAGCTTATTAAATGTCCTACAAGTTATATTCTATAAAGGTTTTCGAGATATCTTTAGTTTTCAAAATATCTGCTCTTGAAAGTCTGTAATATTAGGAAAAAACACATTTTTGCCTATTCTCGACCGAATATCTCTTCAACGATGAACCCAAGAAATAAATGTCGGCTATAGGGTTGTAGGACATTCCATTCGCTTCAATAATATATATTACTTTACTATTTTATCTATTTTCCTTCAAATGTTCATCGCGATATCTGGCGACAATTATCCACCAATGAACCGTTCAATTTCTCACCATTTCCAGTCAATGTATTGTCCAAAATATACTCCATTATGTAAATATAGTGAGTACTGGACGTATAAATAGTACGAAATATATAATTTTGGGCCACTGACCAGTTATTCACATTCAATTATATTAGATCTTGTCCATTATATTGGCAATGGTTTTGTTAAGACCATGTGAGTGCGTATATAACGTTTGAAAGAAAATACATGAAATAGTAAAGTAATATATATTATTGGAGCGAATGGAATGTCCTACAACCCTATAACCGACATTTATTTTTTGGGTTCATCGTTGAAGAGATATCCGGTCGAGAATAGGCAAAAGTGTGTTTTTCCCCAAAATGACAGACTTTCAAGAGCGGATATTTCGAAAACTAAAGATATCTTGAAAAACTTTATAGAATATAACTTGTAGGAAATTTAATAAGCTTTCATTTGTTATATAATGGTCATGTCGCTAGGACAAAGGGTTTCCGATTTATTAGTAAAAATCCGAAAAATGGGACCTTCTAGACCCCCCTCCCCCCCGGGACAAAGGCTACGGACGAGGACTTTTGATATGTTGACCCCCTAACTAGCAGAAATAAAGTTATGAAGTCAAAAATTGTGTTCCAGACATTTCCACCTATAACTCTTACTTTCCTGGGCTATTTGTCCCTAATTCCTGATTTCACGATGAACACTGAAATTATTTTTACGTTTGAAGGAGAATACATAAAATAGCAAAGTAATATATATTATTGAAGGGAATACAATACTCTACAACCCTATAACCGTTATTTATTTTTTGGAAATTTAATCTGCTTTTATTTGTTATAGAATAGTCATGTTGCTAGGACACAGGGATTCCGGTATATAAGTGAATACCCGAAAAATGGGAACTTCTAAACCCCCCCCTCCCCCCGGCACAAAGGCTACGGGTGAGGACTTTTGATAAGTTCACCTCCTATCCAGCCTAAACAAAGTTACGAATTCAAAAATTGTGTTCCAAAAATTTCCAGCTATAACTGTTCGTTGACTGGACTGATTGTCGAGCGTCTGTTGAATGGGGGGGGGGGGTCCCGTCACCAGGTATCCTGGCTCATACGACTGCTGCCGTCTATATAGGGTTAATAAATACAACATGGTACCTAGAGGTCTGGTTAACTCCTGACATCTTCCTACAGATCTTGTCCGTAACTTCCCCACCCCTATAAAAGCTATTTAGTATTCATCAGAGTAAATCCTGACAAGAATGCTGTTACCAAGCCTGAGTCTTTATCGAATTACTGCTCTAGGACTGATTGTCGTCTAAACTAACTCACAGCTCTACAACTAACTCACATCCCAACCTCAACTTAATTATAATTCATTTACCGCAATCAAGAAATCTATGGGAATTGAATGGAAACTTTAAACCGGAGATTTACATTTGGTCGTACTCTAATAACATTTATCTTAATTTTTTTCTAATTTATTTTGAATTTTGGCGTAGCGTGAGTGAGGTCGTGGAGGGATCCGCGTGGATACAGGTGGTTAATCTCAGTGGAGGGTCGGTCGTACTACGTCGTGACTCCCCTCTTGGTAGGGTTGAGGAGGGTAATTGGTCACTGGCTGAAGGTCAAGGTGAGGCCCCCACCAAAGCGAAACAGACCGTAGGACCGGGTCGGACCTACAGGAGAAGCTCCGACACCTCCCCGTGGTAGAAAGGAAGCCCTTGTTGGAGCTTCTTTCTCGCTTCCAGGATCTCTTCGAAGAACCCAAAGGGGAAGGTTGCGCGCTACCCGTCCAACATCGGATAGTTACGGGTAATGCCCGACCTGTGGAAAAGAGACCGTATAGAGTCCCATACGCGGAGAAAGCCGTGGTGGCGGAGCAGCTGAATTCTATGCTGGAAAGGGGTATAATTACTCCACTAGCCCCTGGCAGGCTCCAGTTGTACTAGTAAAAAAGAAATCGCCGGATGGGGAGATGCGATATCGGTTTTGCACTGATTTCCGGGGGCTTAATGCCGTTACTCGGGTGGACACATACCCTCTACCCCTGATTCAGGAAACCCTAGAACAGCTCGGCAATTGCCGGTACTTTAGCACACTGGACTTAGCCAGTGGATATCATCAAATACCCATAGCTCCGGAAGACCAGGAGAAGACGGCGTTCACCACCGAGGGAGGCCATTTCGAGTAAAGGAAAATGGCATTCGGATTGGCAGGGGCTCCGGCTACATTCCAAAGGTTGATGGATCAGCTAGGTCGTCTAAAGGGTACCGGCTGTTTTGTCTATCTCGATGACGTAGTGGTGTACAGCGCCACACTCGGTGAGCATATTGCCCGGCTGGAGGAAGTATTTAACTTACTTCGCGGGGCGAATTTAAAGGTCAACCTACGAAAGTGTACATTCGCGGCCAAGGAGGTCATGTACTTAGGGCATGTGGTGACTGACAGTGGAGTCAAACCCGACCCTGGAAAGGTGGAAGCAGTAAAAAACTTTCCGAGACCGCGGAATGCACGCGAGGTACGTAGCTTCCTCGGTTTAGCGAGCTACTACCGCCGTTTTATCCCGGAGTTCGCAAGTAGGGCGAAAGCCCTTACTGAGCTGACAAAGAATCGAGCTACTTTCGTCTGGGAGCCTGCGCAGGAGAAATCATTCGCGGACCTGAAGGAGGCCTTGACCTCCGACCTTCTACTAGTGTATCCGGACTTCCGAGACCCCTTCGTGCTCTCTACGGACGCTTCCGGAGTAGCTCTTGGGGCTGTGTTGTCTCAAGTGCAGGGAGGCGTCGAGAGGCCCATTTGCTATGCTAGCAGGCAATTGAAGGGGCCGGAATGTAACTACTCTGCCACTGAACGAGAGTTGTTGGCGGTCGTTTGGGCGACGAAGCTCTTTCGATGTTACTTGCTTGGACGAAAATTTAAGTTAATTACCGACCATGCTGCTCTTAAATGAATGCTAAGTCTGAGGGACCCCTCTTCTCGGCTCACTCGATGGGCCTTACGCCTTGAGGAATTCGAATATGTCGTTGAACACAAGCCCGGAGTGAATCATAAAAATGCATACGCGCTAAGCCGTTCCGTTGCTGAGATACGGAACCAGTACCCTGTCAACCGGAGCCACATCCGGAGAGCCCAAGAGCAGGATGAGTGGTGCCAGAAGCTGGCAAAGAAGGGCGGTAGTGTCAGGGCCGATGCCGAAGGATTGTGGTACTGGACTGTCGATCTCGAAGGGAGTGACTGGCGTCTCTTAGTTCTGGAGTCACTTAGGCTAAAAATCCTCGAATACCACCATTCGAAGCCATGGACGGGACACCCGGTGGTAGAACGCACGCTAGCCAACTTAAGGGTGTCCTTTTATTGGCCCTCTATGGAGAAGGATGCACGGAACTTCGTAGAGAGCTGCCATAGGTGTGCTCAACGAAAGAGCCCACTAGGCCTGAAGGTGCCACTGGAAGTGCCGTATGTGGCCATTGGCCCATTCGAACAGGTTTCATTAGATATTTTTGGCCCTCTACTAAGGTCAAGGAGAGGGCATAGATATCTACTGACCTTTATCGACAATTTTACGAGGTACGCCGAAGCAATCCCTATAAAGGAGCAGACCGCTCAAGAGACGGCCGTAGCCTTTGTGGAGAATATTGTGACGAGACATGGTGTGCCAAAGAGGCTGCTCACTGATCAAAGGGGAAACTTTGTTTCTTCTCTCTTCAAGGAAGTATGCAGAGCTCTTGGGATCAAAAAGCTGCAGACTACAACCTATCATCCGGAGTGCAATTGCATGGTAGAACGCCTCCACCGCACGATCACGGATTCGATCACGCATTTCGTGCGGCGGGATGGTAGGGATTGGGACCGTTGGGTCCCATATGCAGTTATGGCCTACCGAGCCATCCCCCACTCCTCGACTGGGTACTCCCCCAATTACCTACTTTTAGGACGCGAGTTAGTCACCCCTTTCGACTGTGATCAAGGGCCTAGCTTGAACCAGGAGGATCGAGCTAGGCTCTTACCGGAAGATCATGTGGTACAGCTACGGAAGTGGCTTTCGGAAGCATATCGAGAAGCGCTGGCACGATCCGAGCGATGTTATCAACGTCGAAATGCCTTGGTCAACTCTCGGAGGAAAGAGCGCCAGCTAGCAGCGGGTGACTGGGTGTACTTAAATGTGCCAGCGGTCAAACCTGGTCACTGTCCGAAGTTCCACCGTCCATGGACGGGGCCGCATCAAGTCACCCGTGTACTCTCCCGGGTTAATTATGAGGTCGAGCTGTCTACCGGGGCGCGAGCAGTTGTGCACATCAACCGCCTTAAGAAGGCCGCCACTAAGGGGAATATAGATCGGGAGAGAGAGGAGGCCGAAACAGCTAAAAGGTCGTACCGCGAAGAACAGGACGAGGAATAGACCAACGACGAGTGGTCTTGGGCGATGGAGCCAGGGCGTCCATATGACTTGAATTACCAGACGCCAGACCGGGCTGGTGAGGCGGAAGAAGGGGAAGAAGGGGAAAGCGAGGCAAGAGCGACCCATCATTCTGACTGTCCAGTGAGTGCGGGGGCATCCCCTTCGTGTCCAGATCCTAGTTGTCCTCTCGGCGGTCAGTTTTCGTTGCCACCTTCGGAAACGACTACCCCCGATGAGGTCCTATCCGACTTAGCACTATCTGAGGGAGAAGTAGGTCGAGAGGAGGAAGCCGAACGGAGCGGTTCACCCCAGCCAATAGGCAGGTGGAGGGCGCGAATGAGGGGGGGAGGTACCGCGAAAGATCCAGACGTGTATATGGTCGACGGGGCGTAGACCCCCAACCTTCAGGTGGGCGTCGTTCCTCCTCTAGTTCTCCGAGCAACGACCCCAAGGATGCCACATGGACGCCAGGCGTGCGGGAACAGGGACCACGGCCACGATCACCATATTCCCTCCGGAGGAGAGGCGTTCAGAGACCTAACGATGAGTAGGTGTGGGGCGCGCTTAGGAAAAGAGCTAAATCGCCAGTAAACGACTCCTAAACACCTACTGGAGAGAGAGGCTCTGCCAATTGGACTGACACTCCTCTCGGAGGGAAGCCGATGTCATGATAAACATATAACCAAATTTCAGAAGTGGATCTCATCGCCACTAATATTGGAGTAGTAGCAGTTGTAGCATTGGACAATTCCAGATCAGAAGATGTTGCTTCATCGAATTCTTGCCCTGCCCTTAACGAAAATAAGACAGGAAGTATGGTTTCAGCTCAGCCGGAGAGGGGCGTTCTTCTTGAAGAGTTGAAACGAGGAAGCCTACGCAATCCTTCGGTATTAGGATAGACCCTGATGTGGACCTAGGATACCTTAGATCTGTCCTGCCGAGTTCTTTCACAGAGAAACACCTTCCTGTATAGTCTCGTAATTTCGCCAGAAGATGAACACGTCAAAAGAATGGTGGCAGTGGACTTTGGTGAATCTTGGATCTTCGACCACATGGATTTGGGACGGGCACAAGGAGCTATTGTGGAATACCATGCTTAAAACAATTCGCCTCCTTCTTCGATGCAGCGGAAAGTTTCGTGTCAGTGATAACAGAGTGGATATAGGACCGCTCGTAAATAAAGTGATTGTGAAAATAGTGTTCTGTATAGTTAGAGAATAATAGTAACTTAAGGACGGGTAGTGTTAAAGGAAAAGTAATGTTCCAAGGGAAACATGACTTTGAAAAATCGAGGGGTGATGTAAGGCCCCGTTTTCCCTTTGTCTTTGTTAAGTGAATAAGGATGAGAGTAAAGGTTGGCTGTTCATCTCTAGAGATGTGAGAACCACGAATCAGCAAACGTTGCGTCTGGGTTGTTGGAACTGCACGTGGCTGATTCGTAAGATTCCCGGAAGATTTATGACCTGACAAGAGTTTCTAGTCCAGCCACCTGCTAAAGCAGGAGTGGGGCACAATGGGTATAAAAAGCTGGCTGACCTCCGACGGGAGAGAGTCCACGCCCGTTCCTGAGGTCTTGGCCGAGATGGTGATGAGAGGTAAGTCAGTTCCAAAATATGCTCCAACCTCCCCAAATGATATGTGATTACTCTTATCTAGCGGTTTCTCTCTAACTCAACCTTTTCTCTCGTCTTACCGAGGTTTTATGATATTTATGTATGTATTAGTAACCTCAGTGTAAATTATAGTTTTGGAAGGAATTTCCGCTTCTCTAAAATATTTCCCCATTATCTATTTCTTTAAATCCCGTCCTTGCTAATCGGCCCCTTACAATTTATTTTATATGATTGTTGAGTTCCGCGTCATTGGCGACAAAATCATTTCATGTTTGTTACGCCAATAAAAAAGAAGAAGAGAGAAACAAAGAAAAAGAAAGGGTGAATAAATAAATTAAGATGTTAAAGCTTAAATAAAAACGTTAAAAAAAAGATAAAGTAAGAAACAAATAATAAATTTCCGTCAAAATCACGGCTGGTAGTGGCGAATTGGTATTGGGGGTCCGGAGTAAACCCCCCCCCCTTCTAATCAAGGCTGGTAGTGGCGAATTGGTATTGTGGGTCCGGAGTAAACTCCCCCCCTTCTAATCAAGGCTGGTAGTGGCGAATTGGTATTGTGGGTCCGGAGTAAATCCCCCCCCCCCTTCTAATCACGGCTGGTAGTGGCGAATTGGTATTGGGGGTCCGGAGTAAACTCCCCCCCCCTTCTAATCAAGGCTGGTAGTGGCGAATTGGTATTGGGGGTCCGGAGTAACCCCCCCCCCCCCCTTCTAATCACGGCTGGTAGTGGCGAATTGGTATTGTGGGTCCGGAGTAAACCCCCCCCCCCCTTCTAATCACGGCTGGTAGTGGCGAATTGGTATTGGGGGTCCGGAGTAACCCCCCCCCCTTCTAATCGCGGCTGGTAGTGGCGAATTGGTATTGGGGGTCCGGAGTGACCCCTCCCCCTTCTAATCACGGCTGCTAGTGGCGAATTGGTATTGGGGGTCCGGAATAAACCCCCCCCCCCCCCCTTCTAATCACGGCTGGTAGTGGCGAATTGGTATTGTGGGTCCGGAGTAACCCCCCCTTCTAATCACGGCAATAGTGGCGAATTGGTATTGGGGGTACGGAGTAACACCCCCCCCCTCCTAATGAACCGATTTAGTTCATTTTTATATCTCACTTTTCTCTCTAGATCACCTCTAAGAATACCAAGTTTCGTCAAAATATAACAAATATTACGGCTGGTACGGTCAGATTAGTGTTTTGGGTCCGGGGTAAACCCCCCCCCTTCTGTTGGACCCATTTTGGTGGTTAAGGAACTCGTTCAATCGTTTGCTAATTGAATGCTATATACCAAGTTTCGTGACAAAAAAAAACAAAAACTCTGGCCGCTATCGTGCTAACAGACATTTATATATATATATATATATATATATATATATATATATATATATATATAAATTTTAACGGGGGTCATTTTCGGTGTCTACTAGGTTGGATCGATAATGATTTGAAGAAATTTTTCAAAAATTCCGTCATGAGTGCAACCTCAATAGCTACTTTCCTTCGGAGGAAAGTGCTAAAAGAGTGATAATTAGATGCAAACATACAATTTTGAAATAGTGGCTGTGAAAGTTCAATGAATTATTTCCATTTTATTGTATAATTTTGGGTTTTTCAAATGTTTGAGTAGTGTATTGATGTGTAGGCTACCTTCTGTCAGCAAATCGTGGGGCATACCCGTCAAGGTAGCCTGGAGCTTACCCGTCAAGGTAGCCTGGAGCTTACCCGTCAAGGTAGCCTGGAACATACCCGTCAAGGTAGCCTGGAGCTTACCCGTCAAGGTAGCCTGGAGCATACCCGCCAAGGTAGCCTGGAGCATACCCGTCAAGGTAGCCTGGAGCATACCCGTCAAGGTAGCCTGGAGCATACCCGTCAAGGTAGCCTGGAGCATACCCGTCAAGGTAGCCTGGAGCATACCCGTCAAGGTAGCCTGGAGCATACCCGTCAAGGTAGCCTGGAGCATACCCGTCAAGGTAGCCTGGAGCTTACAAAAACCTTCCAAACATTTCTATACCAAAAATATCAGAAAATATGCTTCTGCAGAGCCAGGACTTTGCCTGGAAGATTGATGTGCAGGCTACCTTCTGTCAGCAAGTCGTGGGGCATACCCGTCAAGGTAGCCTGGAGCTTACAAAAACCTTCCAAACATTGCTATACTAAAAATATCAGAAAATATGCTTCTGCAGAGCCAGGACTTTGCCTGGAAGATTGATGTGCTGGCTACCTTCTGTCAGCAAATCGTGGGGCATACCCGTCAAGGTAGCCTGGAGCTTACAAAAACCTTTCAAACATTTCTATACTAAAAATATCAGAAATTATGCTTCTGCAGAGCCAGGACTTTGCCTGGAAGATTGATGTCTTGGCTACCTTCTGTCAGCAAATCGTGGGGCATACCCGTCAAGGTAGCCTGGAGCTTACAAAAACCTTCCAAACATTGCTATACTAAAAATATCATAAAATATGCTTCTGCAGAGCCAGGACTTTGCCTGGAAGATTGATGTGCAGGCTACCTTCTGTCAGCAAGTACTGGGGCATACCCGTCAAGGTAGCCTGGAGCTTACAAAAACCTTCCAAACATTGCTATACTAAAAATATCATAAAATATGCTTCTGCAGAGCCAGGACTTTGCCTGGAAGATTGATGTGCAGGCTACCTTCTGTCAGCAAGTACTGGGGCATACCCGTCAAGGTGGCCTGGAGATTACGAAATCTTCCAAACAGTGCTATACTAAGGATGTCAGAAAATATGCTTCTGTAGAGCCAGGACTTTGCCTGGAAGATTGATGTGCAGGCTACTTTCTGTCAGCAAGTACTGGGGCATACCCGTCAAGGTAGCCTGGAGCTTACGAAAACCTTCCAAACAGTGCTATACTAAGGATATCAGAAAATATGCTTCTGCAGAGCCGGGACTTTGCCTGGAAGATTGATGTGCAGGCTACTTTCTGTCAGCAAGTACTGGGGCATACCCGTCAAGGTGGCCTGGAGATTACGAAAACCTTCCAAACAGTGCTATACTAAGGATATCAGAAAATATGCTTCTGCAGAGCCAGGACTTTGCCTGGAAGATTGTTTTCGAGCATATCACAATTAGCCAAAGTAAAAATTATTTAGATAATCTAAATCTATGTAAATATTTAATAAGAATATATATATATATATTTATATATATATATATATTCTTATTAAATATATGATAATAATCATAAGTTCGTATTTTTAACTTCTTTTTACCAAATATATAGAATAAAGTCCGTCACGCAGGAGCTGCATAACTAACCACTTTCCTCAGAATTGGGTAAATTACCTATATAGATAAATAAAATAAAAACATAAATAGTTCTGCTCTTTTGAATTGGTTATGATCACCTGTTTCAATTCAATTCATACATAGTACAAAGTAAATCCCCGCCTCCCGATAGACAGATTTAGTTCATTTTTACAACACTTCTTCCTTATTAGATACCCAGGACGTATACCGCGTTTCGTTACAATACAGGAGAAATTACGACCGGTATGAGCAAATTAGTAATTTGGGGCCGGAGTAAACCCCCCTCCTAATGAACCGATTCATCTTATTTTTACAACACATTTTTTTCTTTAGTTGACCAGAACGAATACAGAGTTTCGTTGAAATACAATACAAATGACGGCTGGTATTGGCAAATAACTACTTTGGCTCCGGAGTAAACCCCATCTCCAGATGGACCGATTTTGTTGGTTAACGAACTCGTTCAATCGTTTGATTGGGGAATACTACATACCAAGTTTCGTGGGGAAGAAACAAAAACTCTGGCCGGTATCGTGTTAAAATGTTCAAATATTTCGTTTTATTAAAAGTTGTGAATGAGACTAAAGATAAATGGGAAAGGTGAAAATATAGAGATCTAAAAGAGCCCCTTGTTGAGAGTTTTTGCCCCTGGAGTGTTGTATGGGTTCTGTTGCTAACAATAGCCAATACATCAACACCAATACAGAAGATTGATAGAACTAACTCCTCTACCTGTCATCCTCGTCTGCTTCGTATCCTCCTCTCCAGCTATCTGCTAGGGGGCGGGGTTTAGGGAGGGAAGGGGGAGTTTATTATGATAGAAATACAATAAGAATGGCAAAGAAATCTCTAATATATGTTAACCAAATTGTTCATCTATGTATATAAAAATAACGTGTTTGTCTGTTTGTCCGTTTGTCTGTTTGTTCCTTATACAAATCTACACCCTTCGTCCGAATTTGACCAAACTTGGCACACAGGTAGGTCTTGACTGGGGGAGAGTCAAAGGCTAGGTTAAGATCGTCTATGACTCACAGTTCGGAGATCACGAGTTCGAAACAATAAATCCAAATAGTTACAGATTAGCGTTATTAGATTTTAATATTAATTATTTGGTTTCTAATCTATTTTTGCTTTTATAGATGCAGAAAGTAGGTGTAGCATAGCACGCCGGGTAACAGCTATTTCCTATAAACCTAATTATTTCTTTAAAAAAACCGCTAATCTGTAAATTCCCATGATAAACTATCCCTGTTTTTCTGCAAGTGTTATGTCCTGCCAAACCGACAAACACCCGATCAATAAGAGCTCCTAATGCACTCATCACTTCCTACCCTTAACCTTTCTTCTTAGCAAACACTTTAATGGTGTTTATCTGCTAGAATAAAGGCTGATTCACGGTAGACTGTGTCGGGTCCGGGTTGGGACACGGTGAAGCTATCACACATGGATAAAACACGGCCCGGTGTAGCATGAACGAGTCCACTGATAATGCTTGTGTGATAGCTTGACCGTGTCGGGTCCGGGACGGGACACGGTGAAGCTATCACACACGCATAAAACACGGCCTGGTGTAGCGTGACGAGTCCACTGATAATGCTGGTGTGATTGCTTCACCGTGTCGGGTCCGGGCCAGGACAACGTGAATCGACCTTAAACCTTCATGTGGGCTTCTTTAATACTTAGAAAGGTACCTGTCTGGTATTGTCACATATGTAATATTTAGAAAGGTACCTGTCTGGTATTGTCAGGTATGTAATATTTAGGGAGGTACCTGTCTGGTATTGTCAGGCATGTAATATTTAGAAAGGTACCTGTCTGGTATTGTCAGGTATGTAATATTTAGAAAGGTACCTGTCTGGTATTGTGAAGTATGTAATATTTAGAAAGGTACCTGTCTGATATTGTCAGGTAAGTAATATTTAGAAACGTATCTGTCTGGTTTTGTCAGGTATGTAATATTTAGATAGGTACTTGTCTGGTATTGTCAGGTATGTAATATTTAGAACGGTACCTGTCTGGTATTGTCAGGTATGTAATATTTAGATAGCTACCTGTCTCGTATTGTCAGGTATGTAATATTTAGAAAGGTACCTGTCTGGTATTGTCAGGTATGTAATATTTAGAAAGGTACCTGTCTGGTATTGTCAGGTATGCATAAGTTAATTTTCAAACAGAGATGTATTATAAAATCCGTTAAACCTCCAAATGAAATAACACTAATCGATATAAATCGATGAAATATTGAAAAATGAAACCATACATGAAATAGTTTTCGGAAGTCATGAATTACATTACAGAATGCTTTGGAGAAGTCAGAGAGCTGGGAGAAGAAAATACTGAACGGATAAAAGCAATGAACTTTAATCCTTTTTAAGAAGATTAGTAAAATAGGTAATAAAGTAACTTCTGGGAAAGGAACAAGGAGATATTGTCTATTTATGAAAATTTTATTTTTATTGCAGCTACAGATAAAACAGTTTTTCCTTATAATTTATGTTATAAATTCTTTATTTCAGATCCTATTTAAGAACGGATCTTACTATTGTATTCAGCAGAACAAAATGCTAGAATATGGCAACATACTCCATTTTTGAAACGAGATGGTTGACCGTAGATGATGCAAGGTAGGGATTGTCGGGATTCGGTCACTGCTACTTAATAAAACTACATTTTATCGTAAAAATGGTTTTATTGTGCCGACGTTTCGGCTGAAATTCAAGCCTTCATCAGGGCTATGAGAAGATTGAGAACTATACCTCACTTCTGGAATGAATTTCGGAAATGGTCCCGCTTCTGTGAGGTATAGTTCACAATCTTCTCATAGCCCTGATGAAGGCATGAATTTCAAGCTGAAACGTCGGCACAATAAAACCATTTTTATGATAAAATGTAGTTTTATTAAGAAGCAGTGACCGAACCCCGACAATCCCTTCCTTGCATACTTCATATTATATTCTGAGGCTGCTTTCTTTGCCCATTCGCATAGGTATTGTTCATAAGAATACCGGATATACATCTTTTTGTAGGATTTTTAATGCAAGATCTGAAGAAAAAAAGTTTCACTAATTTATCTCAAGCGGTAGCCGAGATATAGCCTGGATCATCGAGTCTGAGAACCCTGTGTATATACTTATATAGATACGTATATATATATATATACAGTGAAACCTCTGTATAGCGGACACGTCTGGGAGATCCAAAGTTGTCCACTATAGAGAGGTGTCCGCTATACAGAGGGGTTGGTCGAGATGGATATGTGATGTATATATATACAGTGAAACCTCTGTATAGCGGACACGTCTGGGAGATCCAAAGTTGTCCACTATAGAGAGGAGTCCGCTACACAGAGGGGTTGGTCGAGATGGATATGTGATGTATATATATACAGTGAAACCTCTGTATAGCGGACACGTCTGGGAGATCCAAAGTTGTCCACTATAGAGAGGAGTCCGCTACACAGAGGGGTTGGTCGAAATGGATATGTGATGTATAGATATACAGTGAAACCTCTGTATAGCGGACACGTCTGGGAGATCCAAAGTTGTCCACTATAGAGAGGTGTCCGCTATACAGAGGGGTTGGTCGAGATGGATATGTGATGTATATATATACAGTGAAACCTCTGTATAGCGGACACGTCTGGGAGATCCAAAGTTGTCCACTATAGAGAGGTGTCCGCTATACAGAGGGGTTGGTCGAGATGGATATGTGATGTATATATATACAGTGAAACCTCTGTATAGCGGACACGTCTGGGAGATCCAAAGTTGTCCACTATAGAGAGGAGTCCGCTACACAGAGGGGTTGGTCGAGATGGATATGTGATGTATATATATACAGTGAAACCTCTGTATAGCGGACACGTCTGGGAGATCCAAAGTTGTCCACTATAGAGAGGAGTCCGCTATACAGAGGGGTTGGTCGAGATGGATATGTGATGTATATATATACAGTGAAACCTCTGTATAGCGGACACGTCTGGGAGATCCAAAGTTGTCCACTATAGAGAGGAGTCCGCTACACAGAGGGGTTGGTCGAGATGGATATGTGATGTACAGTAAACTCTCGATAATCCGCGGGCGGATATTCCGCTTTGCGGCTATTCCGCGCTCATCCATGGATTTTTTTTTTTTTTTAATGTTTGAATAAGAAAAGTTTTTATACAGAATAAGTTTGAAGAGTTAGGTCTTAAGGAACTGTAGTAGAGAGGAAACACATTAAATAGAAAGATTCAATTCTCTTTAATCAAATTATCCAGGTGTTGCCTGAGAATGCATTAGTCTTTTTTTCTCAGAAACATCTTACCTCATCCTTCCTTTTTCCATATATTTTCTAATAAGATCAGAATCTAATTTTCATTTCCAAACTCTTCTCATATCATTTTAGTTTCTGTCGCATTGACGTCTAGTAGTTCATTTCGCTCGTGTGTTTGAATTACTGACAGTAGTTATCGTCAAAGTTTATCGTTATTTTATTTAACAATGACCGATAAAAGGAAAAAAGTGTTTTTATCGATTCAAGAGAAACTCGAATTAATAAAAAAACTCGAAAATGGCGAATCTAGGAAGCAAATTTCTTTGCAATATGGAATAGGAGAAACAACTGTTCGAGACATTTTTAAGCAAAAAGATAAATTATTGCAATTGGCATCCTCATCAGACAACTCTTCATCGATGAAGAAAAGAAAAACCATGAGAAGGAGCACTTATGAAGAGCTAGATGCTGCACTGTTGGAATAGGTAAGTCAGTTGAGAAGTGAGGGAACTCCTGTTTCTGGGCCTATTGTTGCTGAAAAAGCTAAACAGTTTTTTGTAATGCTAGGTTTAGAGGGAACATTTAATGCATCATCAGGGTGGTTGACGAGGTTTAAACAGCGCCACGGGATAAGGGAAATCGGACTTTACGGCGAAAAATTAAGTAACGACCAGCAGGCAGCAGAAAATTTTAAAACAGAGTTTGAACAGCTCCTTCAGTCAGAAGGAATTTGTTACGAACAGCTGTATAACGTTGACGAATCAGGGCTGCTATGGAAATGTTTGCCAACGCGAACACTGGCATTTGATAGCGAGAGGCCAGCTCCAGGCCATAAGTCCAGTAAAGAGCGCATTACTATAATGACATGCAGCAATGCAACAGGCTCTCACAAACTAAAACTGGTAGTTATAGGAAAGTCAAAAAAACCGCGGTCTTTTAAAGGGACAAGGGCCGAAAACCTACCAGTACATTATTTTAATCAAAAGAAAGGCTGGATGGAACAACAAATTTTTAAAGAGTGGTTTCATAAAAAAATCATCCCTCAAGTGAAAGAACATTTAAAATCAAGAAACCTACCCCAAAAAACCATGCTGCTTATTGACAACGCCCCGTCACACCCATCGAAAAATATTTTACTATCGGGCTGTGGACATTTTTTCGTCAGTTTTCTGCCTCCAAATGTCACTGCTCTTATCCAACCAATGGACCAGAGAGTAATTGCTTTGATGAAATAAAATATAGAACAAAATTGTTAAAAAAAAGGATTGAAGAGGGTAATGATCTTCAGGGTTTCTGGAAAGATTATACCATTCTCGACAGCATTTATGACATAAACACTGCTTGGGAGTCAGTAAAACAAACTACGTTGGTAAATTCCTGGAGGAAAATTTTACCAAATGTAGAAAATACTTGAGTAGAGCCTTCAGATAAAGAAGAGGAAGTTTCTGCTAATGATTTAGCAAATTTAGCGAAATCAGTTGCTGGAGGAAGTGATGTCGATGAAAGAAATATTGTTGAGTGGATTAATTGCGATGCCAGTGATCCAGGATTCGAACATCTTACTGATGAACAAATAATAGATAGAGTTTCAGGTATTGAATTAGAGGAGAGTGAGGAAGAAGAGGAGGATAAGACCAAAAAGAAAGTAAGTCATGACGAAGCCCTAATACACGTTAATGGACAATATCTGGAAGAACAAGATGATGCATCACTGTGTGATAAAATGGTGTTGAAAAAACTTCAGAATCAAGTCAAGAAGAGATGTTTTGCTTCAAAACAACAAACACTTTTAACGGATTTGTTTCTGAAAAAGTAAATTGTACATGTATGTGTATTACGTAAATATGTTTAATTTTAATTATTTTCATATTTATTGTTTTTTCATATTATATTTTCATATTTCACATTTTAATATTACTAAATAAACATTTTTCAGTAACATCCCTGTGTTGTATGTCTCCATTTTAGAATTTTTGCGTGTTGTCCGCGGGATCGCCTAATCCGCGGAATCGGCTAATCCGCGGGTGTCGCGCCAGTCAATTCCGCGGATTATCGGGAGTTTACTGTATATATATACAGTGAAACCTCTGTATAGCGGACACGTCTGGGAGATCCAAAGTTGTCCACTATAGAGAGGAGTCCGCTATACAGAGGGGTCGGTCGAGATGGATATGTGATGTATATATATACAGTGAAACCTCTGTATAGCGGACACGTCTGGGAGATCCAAAGTTGTCCACTATAGAGAGGAGTCCGCTACACAGAGGGGTTGGTCGAGATGGATATGTGATGTATATATATACAGTGAAACCTCTGTATAGCGGACACGTCTGGGAGATCCAAAGTTGTCCACTATAGAGAGGAGTCCGCTATACAGAGGGGTTGGTCGAGATGGATATGTGATGTATATATATACAGTGAAACCTCTGTATAGCGGACACGTCTGGGAGATCCAAAGTTGTCCACTATAGAGAGGTGTCCGCTATACAGAAGGGTTGGTGGAGATGGATACGTACCGAATTTGTACATTTAATTCATGTTTTAATTAACCATTTAATAATTACCCACAACAAGTTTTTTTTAAAGTATATAGAAAGAAGTTCAATAAGTATAAATTAAAAAAAACTTTTATTAGAAAAAGTTTAAAGCATAAAGAAGTTTTTAGTTCTCGGACAAAATTTTCCGTCCATTTCTTCAAAATTTCATCTTTCTTTTTCAATATTTCTGCTGCTTGTGTTTTCCCTATCTTAAAAAACTCGGAAACTTTACGCACACCACATTTCTCGCGATTGGAAAATGTTATCACGTCAATTTTTTCTCTAAGTATCAGAGATTTCCAAGTACTAGATATATTGAAGAGAAAGCACGATATTTACTCTACAAGAGCTAAAAACCAACTGATAAGTGAAGAGAGGGAAGTTCTGCGGAAGGAATGTGAACCGAATATACTTATGGAATGTTCCCGGAACCGTGATACCGCGTAGGCATAACAATAGTAATCTGCCAGCGGGATCATATGCTTCTGCTGAAAAGGAAGGGGTTCCTGTTGTGAAATTCCTAGGAAGATATTACTAGTCACTATTCTGTATATATATCTTATTCTAACAAAGAGTTTGTTATTGTTAATGCAATTTTCTGGAAACCTACACCGATGGGAACGCTTCTATAAATAACATTAGCTGTAATTGTCCGTAGTAAGGAGGTAAAAAAATCAGGTTTTTCTGTCCATGTCCTTTATACAGAGGTGTCCGCAATATAGAGGTTTATTTTACCTATAGAAAAATTCGGGACTGCGAGAAAATGTCCGTTAATAGAGGTGTCCGCTGTAGGGAGGTGTCCGTTAAGGGAGGTTTCACTGTATATGTATATATATATATATATATATATATATATATATATATATATATATATATACATATGTATACGTATGTATACAATATTATAGATAATAGGAGAATATTTTCCAGAGGCGGAGTATTTCGAGGTTTCAATTTACACTGAGATTACGGTTACATATACAAAGAAAAAACATGCAGTCTTCTTTTTCGTACTGGCCACTGCGCATGTGCGAACACCAACGGACACTTTTTTGTGACACCTTTTTGGAACGCCTAGGTCCACCCGAAAAACCTATGTAACAGTGCTGTCAAACATGTAGTCTCCCTTTTCGGCCACAGCACATGCGGGAACGCCTAGGTCCACCCGAAAAACCTATGTAACAGTGCTGTCAAACATGTAGTCTCCCTTTTCGGCCACAGCACATGCGGGAACGCCTAGGTCCACCCGAAAAACCTATGTAACAGTGCTGTCAAACATGTAGTCTCCCTTTTCGGCCACAGCACATGCGGGAACGCCTAGGTCCACCCGAAAAACCTATGTAACAGTGCTGTCAAACATGTAGTCTCCCTTTTCGGCCACAGCACATGCGGGAACGCCTAGGTCCACCCGAAAAACCTATGTAACAGTGCTGTCAAACATGTAGTCTCCCTTTTCGGCCACAGCACATGCGGGAACGCCACTGCGCATGCACGAACGCCAGCGGACACTTTTTTGTAGCGTTTTTTTTCACCGCTAAAGCATATTTATGCTACAGTCATACTTGTGTCTATGTGTTGGCTATCTTCTCTTAACAACTCACATAAGTCGTAGGGTAAGTTCAGGTGACGTCGTTTCCTGTATTCTGTGAGTAAATGTTTTATCGTAAGAGTAGTGTTACATATTTCACATTGCGGCTGTTTTTGTCTCGTCATTAAGTAACTGTGAGTAAGTGTTTTATCGTAAGAGTAGTGTTACATATTTGATGTCGTAGCAGATCTCGTCTTGCCACAAATATCTGTGAATAAAAATATAATATTGATTTATCCAGGAGATTCGCAAATTGATGTTTCGGAGTTTTAGAAGATCAGCTGTTGAATCATATGTGAAACTATATTTAGTGAATCTGATGTCTGTATATGATGATAGAGTGGACGGAAGTGACCTAGGATGAAGCAGATCCGTTCCACGTCCTCTGATGTAGAGAGTGGGGATGGTGTTATGGATTACACGGAGGAAATTGAGTTTTCCCAGGATTAAACAGCGAGAAAGAAGAAGAAGGGTGCTGCTGTTGATTAATCTAGACCCGATCGAAGAGAATTCTCATTCTTCTCGGATAATGGCGGATGACAGGAGTAATTCCTACATCCTACTAGTGTATGGATAGGCCATTATTCCCAGATATTCTGCAGGAGATGGCTGCGGGAGGTGGCTTGTCAAGCAGGCACACCTCCAGGGGCTTAGATTTCTTATTCAGGGGATTTTACACTAGTCTGGAAACTAAATCATACTAGGATACTTAGTAATAACTAGCTATAGGATCGGACAAGATTTAAAAAAAAAAAAATGTTTAAGAAAATTCATTTAACATTGCAACCATAATAATTGTTAGTTTTATTCGGAATCTGATAATTAGATAACGGATCTAATTGTATTTACATATTTTTCCTGATTTGTAAATCGTAAGTGTTGATGTAAATCTGCACCTTTTAAGTGATTTTGAAGCATTTAAACAGTTTTTTTATTTTACATATTTTTAAATATTTTGTCAAAAGTCTAAACTTACGTTTACATATTCTGCCATAAATAAATATTTTTGCTACATATTTTGATATTCTTTTTATTTTGTAATTGAAAAACTAAAGCGGAATCCGAGAAAGAAAATAATACTTCACCCATTTAGTCTAGGTCACTTTTTTTTTTCTAATTCTAAGAAGCAAAGATGGCTGTATATATACCATAGCAAGACTAGATACAAAAGGCATGTTGTTAACGCATAGCATTGCAATGATACAGGGAGTAATAAAGACAATCCAGGTTTTACAAGGAAATAATGCTATCTTATTTCTTCCTATTTTTATTTTTCGATATAGAGACTAGGGTTTCGATATATATTGCACGAGACTTGCAGACAAAAATAAACTCCCTCCTTGCATGGGTACTGTAAGGAGGAAACAAATAAAAAATATATATAAATTTTTTTTATAGAAATTTTTTCGTTAATCTCAATACAAATACTAGTAACGACCAACATCTTACGAATGTTTAAATGATTTCACTTCAACATGTTTCCCCAGCAGCCACACCCACCGCTATCTCGCCAGCTGATGGGTACAATCAATAGTGAAAAATGAGAAATCCTAAGATTCGTTGGATGAAATGTGCACGGGCCGACGGACTGCTACGTATATTCATTATCTTGTCAAGTCTATAGTTCTTTTCGTGTAAATCTATTAATATTAAACTCCTGATATTGAACTATCTTTCGGACTTTATTCCAATAGGTTGATTGATATTTTGCTTTCCAGCCAATCACACGCCCATTCCACACGAACTAAAAGGCTGAACTACAGCCCGCCTGTTTCTACGAAACATTTTCCCAGTAGCTAGTTCTCACCAGCAGTTTTCGTCTGGTCCCCCCCCCTGTAAATATATGGTGACAAGAACCCAAACAGCAGAGAAATGATAAATCACTGTTCCAACTATAGCAGAGTCACTGTTCCATAGTCACTGCTCCGACTTTCCAACCTAGTACTCCATCAACAATGAAACTAGCCGTTCCAGAACATAGATTTCGGAGGTCCCATCCTTAACATGAGCGCGTCCAGCCCCGGCGAAATCACAGCTCAGCTACTAGCCTTCAACATTATTATTTCTTCGATGAGGTTTAACTACAATACAGGCATTTTTATTTCGTAGAGATTATTTGAAACATGGCGTACAAATGTGGATCGGTATGAGCAAAATAGTATTTTCGGTGCTGAGAAAACCCCTTTCAGATGGACCGATTCTGCTGGTTAACGAACTCGTTCAATCGTTTGCTAAAGGAGTAATATAGACATAACGTCTCGTGGCAAAAGAACAGAAACTTTGGTGCGTGTAACCTGTAACAGAAATATATGTTTATATAGGTAAAAATATAATTTCTAACGGGAGTCATTTTAGGTTTCTGGTAGGTTGGTTCCATGAAACTGTTAAGAAATGTTTCAACAGTTCTTTTATTAGTGGAACCTTTTTAATGTTCTAAAAGTGTTGAATATTTTTGCCTGATTCCTTCTACAATATGTCATGATTATAGGAATATTGTCGAGTTTCCGATTCTCATCATGGAGAATGTTATTAACTCCTCACGGAATTCCAATTTCAATTTTTTTTTCTTATTCTTTAATTTTTTTTTATCCTAAAATTCCAATATCCGGAGAATGTCGATGGAATTCAAGGTCCTTGGAATATTTAATAAATCCATCTCCATCTATTAATAGATTCCAATCAAGGCTTTATCTAGTGCAACACAAGCTACATGCAAAAACACACATACTGTAGAGTCTCCCTAAATCCATCTCCATCTATTAATATATTCCAATCAAGGCTGTATCTAGTCCACCACAATCTACTTGTAAAAACACACATACTGTAGGGTCTCCCTAAATCCATCTCCATCTATTAATAGATTCCAATCAAGGCTTTATCTAGTCCAACACAAGCTACTTGCAAAAACACACATACTGTAGAGTCTCCCTAAATTCATCTCCCTCTATTAATAGATTCCAATCAAGGCTTTATCTAGTCCAACACAATCTACTTGCAAAAACACACATACTGTAGAGTCTCCCTAAATCCATCTCCATCTATTAATAGTTTCCAATCAAGGCTTTATCTAGTACAACACAATCTACTTGCAAAAACACACATACTGTAGGGTCTCCCTAAATCCATCTCCATCTATTAATAGATTCCAATCAAGGCTTTATCATTCCAACACAATCTACTTGCAAAAACATACATACTGTAGAGTCTCCCTAAATCCATCTCCATCTATTAATAGTTTCCAATCAAGGCTTTATCTAGTACAACACAATCTACTTGCAAAAACACACATACTGTAGGGTCTCCCTAAATCCATCTCCATCTATTAATAGATTCCAATCAAGGCTTTATCATTCCAACACAATCTACTTGCAAAAACATACATACTGTAGGGTCTCCCTAAATCCATCTCCATCTATTAATAGTTTCCAATCAAGGCATTATCTAGTCCAACACAATCTACTTGCAAAAACACACATACTGTAGAGACTCCCTAAATCCATCTCCATCTATTAATAGTTTCCAATCAAGGCTTTATCTAGTCCAACACAGTCTTCTTGCAAAAACACACATACTGTAGAGTCTCCCTAAATCCATCTCCATCTATTAATAGTTTCCAATCAAGGCTTTATCTAGTCCAACACAATCTACTTGCAAAGACACACATACTGTAGAGTCTCCCTAAATCCATCTCCATCTATTAATAGTTTCCAATCAAGGCTTTATCTAGTCCAACACAATCTACTTGTAAAAACCTACATACTGTAGGGTCCCCCTAAATCCATCTCTATCTATTAATAGTTTCCAATCAAGGCTTTATCTAGTCCAACACAATCTACTTGTAAAAACACACATACTGTAGAGTCTCCCTAAATCCATCTCCCTCTATTAATGTATTTGACAATAAAACTGGTTAAGTAATATAACAAAAACAATTTATTGTTAGAAATATAGATTTCCAAGATTCCAAGACCTTGTCGCTAGCGGGTCTCTTTCTAGTGTAGCGGACCCTTCCAGGTAAGATTGTAAATTATAACCTTTCAAGACTTTACTACTCACAGGAATGGCGTTAGTGACCTTAAGGGTTGACACGCCATTATAATAATTAATTTTTAAAAAAAGACTGGTGGAACCAAAATAATAACTGCATCTATTTTAATCTTTCCAAATTAGGGATATGAACGGAACCGCGCTAAGATGATGCAGTCCTGCGAGACGGACTTTTTATTCACTCTCAGACAACACTTTTCCTCTAGGCATTACATAAACAGTTTTAATTAGACCCGCTGATTGAATTAGTGAATTTAATGATCACTAAAAGTGTTCCTAGAGCAATATCTAGATAAGAAATGGGAATCCCCCATAATCAGTGGGAAATTTATAATATTATCGATACGAAAGGAAAGTATCGAATGTGTGCAAACGCATTTTTCATTCTCAATTTATTACTGCTTGCTGTTTGACTGATGTATAGCAAACTCTCGAATCTAAGTGAAAGGGGAAAGTAACCACTGTCAAAAGGTCCAATCTGCCGACTATTTCACTCTCCAAAAGCAAAGTGATAAATAAAAGTTTTTTCACACTGGAAAGTGGTGATTTTCTCATTCGATGGTTTCACATGGGAGGGAGGATATGTTGGAATTTTACCAGACTCCAGGTTTGCCTATGTATTCTTGTAGATTTTCATTACATTTTCACTACAAGCAGTGCTTTACATCAGAGCTGACTGGATGGTTCCAATGGAAGCCAGCACAGGACAACCCTTCAATGTGAATACTTCAAAACCCCTTTGACTGTTTGCTACTTCCAACATCCAATCACGATAATGAAAGGGGTTTGGAGTTGATGCTTGTTCGGGGATGCAAATAATAGCTAGCTTTAGTAATAGCTTTTATACTTCATTCCGATATTCAAGTACTATTCAGGAAGGAAGTTTTCAGAAATGTGCAAACAATCATAGCTTTTTTATACTATAATAAAAATTATATGTAAGGAGCCGATTAGCAAGGACGGGATTTAAAGGAATAGATAATGGAGAAATATTTTAGAGAAGCGGAAATTCCTTTCAAAACTATAATTTACACTGAGGTTACTAACACATACATAAATATCATAAAACATCGCTAAGACGAGAGAAAAGGTTGAGTGAGAGAGAAACCGCTAGATAAGAGTAATCACATATCATTTGGGGAGGTTGGAGCATATTTTGGAACTGACTTACCTCTCATCGCCATCGCGGCCAAGACCTCAGGAACGGGCGTGGACTCTCTCCCGTCGGAGGTAAGCCAGCTTTTTATACCCATTGTGCCCCACTCCTGCTTTAGCAGGTGGCTGGACTAGAAACTCTTGTCAGGTCTTAAATCTTCCGAGAATCTTACGAATCAGCCACGTGCAGTTCCAACAACCCAGACGCAACGTTTGCTGATTCGTGGTTCTCACATCTCTAGAGATGGGCAGCCAACCTTTTCTCTCATTCTTATTCACTTAACAAAGACAAAGGGAAAACGGGGCCTTACATCACCCCCCGATTTTTTTAAAGTCATGTTTCCCTTGGAACATTACTTTACCTTTAACACTACCCGTCCTTAAGTTACTATTATTCTCTAACTATACAGAACACTATTTTCACAATCACTTTATTTACGAGCGGTCCTATATCCACTCTGTTATCGCTGTCACGAAACTTTCCGCTGCATCGAAGAAGGAGGCGAATTGTTTTAAGCATG
This sequence comes from Gonocerus acuteangulatus, assembly GCA_946811695.1. Taxonomy (NCBI): domain Eukaryota; kingdom Metazoa; phylum Arthropoda; class Insecta; order Hemiptera; family Coreidae; genus Gonocerus; species Gonocerus acuteangulatus. The sequence goes on along the minus strand of OX328124.1, from coordinate 132,401,682 downwards.
GTATTCCACAATAGCTTCTTGTGCTCGTCCCAAATCCATGTGGTCGAAGATCCAAGATTCACCAAAGTCCACTGCCACCATTCTTTTGACGTGTTCATCTTCTGGCGAAATGACGAGACTATACAGGAAGGTGTTTCTCTGTGAAAGAACTCGGCAGGACAGATCTAAGGTATCCTAGGTCCACATCAGGCTCTATCCTAATACCGAAGGATTGCGTAGGCTTCCTCGTTTCAACTCTTCAAGAAGAACGCCCCTCTCCGGCTGAGCTGTAACCATCCTTCCTGTCTTATTTTCGTTAACATTAGTGGCGATGAGATCTACTTCTGAAATTTGGTTACATGTTTATCATGACATCAGCTTCCCTCCGAGAGGATTGTCAGTCCAATTGGCAGAGCCTCTCTCTCCTTCCCCAAAATCAGAGTCAACTCTCTTGGACCTAGCATCTCTCTACTAAACTTTCCATTCATCGAAGTGCCTCCGTTGTGTAATTTTTTGATTATATATAGGAATTCCGTTACTCTGTTTTCTGGGCTTTTGATAGGACGAGGAAAGGTACAGGGAACTACGGAAAAGGGTTTGTGATGTGTGAAAGATTGGTTTAAAATTTTGCTTCCTTTTTCGGAAATTTTCTTGAAAGTTTACAAACCACCCTGCCCAGGCGCGTAACCCACGACATTGTAATATAACTCAAATTTTCATGCCAATAGTCAGAACTCTAGAATCACCCGCGATGACAGCCCGGTAAGTAGATGTTTAGGAGTCGTTTACTGGCGATTTAGCTCTTTTCCTAAGCGCGTCCCACACCTACTCATCGTTAGGTCTCTGAACGCCTCTCCTCCGGAGGGAATATGGTGATCGTGGCCGTGGTCCCTGTTCCCGCACTCCTGGGGTCCAGGTGGCATCCTTGGGGTCGTTGCTCGGAGAACTAGAGGAGGAACGACGCCCACTCGCAGGCTGGGAGTCTATGCCCCGTCGGCCGTATAAACGTCCGGATCTTTCGCGGTGCCTCCCCCCCTCATTTGCGCTCTCCACCCGTCCTATAGGCTGGGGTGAACCGCTCCGTTCGGCTTCCTCCTCTTGACCTACTTCTCCCTCAGATAGGGCTGAGTCGGATAGGACCTCATCGGGGGTAGTCGTTTCCGAAGGTGGCGACGAAAACTGGCCGCCGAGAGGACAACTAGGATCTGGACACGAAGGGGATGCCCCCGCACTCACGGGACAGTCAGAATGATCGGTCGCCCTTGCCTCGCTTTCCCCTTCTTCCGCGTCACCAGCCCGGTCTGGCGTCTGGTAATTTAAGTCATATGGAAGCCAAAGACCAAGACCACTCGTCGTTGGCCTCTTCCTCGTCCTGTTCTTCGCGGTACGACCTATTAGCCGTTTCAGCCTCCTCTCTCTCCGGATCCATATTCCCCTTAGTCGCGGCCTTCTTAAGGCGGTTGATGTGCACAACTGCTCGCGCCCCGGTAGACAGCTCGACCTCATAATTAACCCGGGAGAGTACACGGGTGACTTGATGCGGCCCCGTCCATGGACGGTGGAACTTCGGACAGTGGCCCGGTTTGACCGCTGGCACATTTAAGTACACCCAGTCCCCCGCTGCTAGCTGGCGCTCTTTCCTCCGAGAGTTTACGAAGGCTGTTCGACGTTGATAACATCGCTCGGATCGTACCAACGCCTCTCGATATGCTTCCGAAAGCCGCTTCCGTAGCTGTATCACATGATCTTCCGGTAAGAGCCTATCTCGGTCCTCCTGGTTCAAGCTAGGCCCTAGATCGCAATCGAAAGGGGTGACTAACTCCCGTCCTAAAAGTAGGTAATTGGGGGAGTACCCAGTCGAGGAGTGGGGGATGGCTCGGTAGGCCATAACTGCATAAGGGACCCAACGGTCCCAATCTCTACCATCCCGCCGCACAAAATGTGTGATCGAATCCGTGATCGTGCGATGGAGGCGTTCTACCATGCCATTGCACTCCGGATGATAGGCTGTAGTCTGCAGCTTTTTTATCCCAAGAGCTCTGCATACTTCCTTGAAGAGAGAAGAAACAAAGTTTCTCCCTTGATCACTGAGCAGCCTCTTTGGCACACCATGTCTCGTCACAATATTCTCCACAAATCTACGGCCGTCTCTTGAGCGGTCTGCTCCTTTATAGGGATTGCTTCGGCGTACCTCGTAAAATTGTCGATAAAAGTCAGTAGATATCTATGCCCTCTCCTTGACCTTGGTAGAGGGCCAAAAATATCTAATGACACTTGCTCGAATGGGCCACTGGCCACATACGGCACTTGCAGAGGCACCTTCAGGCCTGGTGGGCTCTTTCGCTGAGCACACCTATGGCAGCTCTCAACGAAGTTCCGTGCATCCTTCTCCATAGAGGGCCAATAAAAGGACCCCCTTAAGTTGGCAAGCGTGCGTTCTATACCCGGGTGCCCCGCCCATGGCTTCGAATGGTGGTATTCGAGGATCTTTAGCCTAAGCGACTCCGGAACTAGGAGACGCCAATCACTCCCTTCGAGATCAACAGCCCAGTACCACAATCCTTCTGCATCGGCCCTGACACTACCGCCCTTCCTTGCCAGCTTCTGGCACCAGTCATCTTGCTCTTGGGCCCTCCGGATGTGGCTCCGGGTGAGGGGGTACCGGGTCCGTATCTCAGCAACGGAGCGGCTTAGCGCGTCTGCATTTTTATGATTCACTCCGGGCTTGTGTTCAACGACATATTCGAATACCTCAAGGCGCAAGGCCCATCGAGTCAGCCGAGAAGAGGGGTCCCTCAGACTTAGCATCCATTTAAGAGCAGCATGGTCGGTAATTAACTTAAATTTTCGCCCAAGCAAGTAACATCGAAAGAGCTTTGTCGCCCAAACGACCGCCAACAACTCTCGTTCAGTGGCAGAGTAGTTACATTCCGGCCCCTTCAATTGCCTGCTGGCATAGCAAATGGGCCTCTCGGCGCCTCCCTGCACTTGAGACAACACAGCCCCAAGAGCTACTCCGGAAGCGTCCGTAGAGAGCACGAAGGGGTCTCGGAAGTCCGGATACACTAGTAGAAGGTCGGAGGTCAAGGCCTCCTTCAGGTCCGCGAATGATTTCTCCTGCGCAGGCTCCCAGACAAAAGTAGCTCGAGTCTTTGTTAGCTCAGTAAGGGCTTTCGCCCTACTTGCGAACTCCGGGATAAAACGGCGATAGTAGCTCGCTAAACCGAGGAAGCTACGTACCTCGCGTGCATTCCGTGGTTTTGGAAAGGTTTTCACTGCTTCCACCTTTCCAGGGTCGGGTTTGACTCCACTGTCAGTCACCACATGCCCTAAGTACATGACCTCCTTGGCCGCGAATGTACACTTTCGTAGGTTGACCTTTAAATTCGCCCCGCGAAGTAAGTTAAATACTTCCTCCAGCCGGGCGATATGCTCACCGAGTGTGGCGCTGTACACCACTACGTCATCGAGATAGACAAAACAGCCGGTACCCTTTAGACGACCTAATAGCTGTTCCATCAACCTTTGGAAGGTAGCCGGAGCCCCTGCCAATCCAAAAGCCATTTTCCTGTACTCGAAATGGCCTCCCTCGGTGGTGAACGCTGTCTTCTCCTGGTCTTCCGGGGCCATGGGGATTTGATGGTATCCACTGGCTAAGTCCAGTGTGCTAAAGTACCGGCAATTGCCGAGCTGTTCTAGGGTTTCTTGAATCAGGGGTAGAGGGTATGTGTCCACCCGAGTAACGGCATTAAGCCCCCGGAAATCAGTGCAAAACCGATATCGCACCTCCCCATCCGGCGATTTCTTTTTTACTAGTACAACTGGAGCCTGCCAGGGGCTAGTGGAGGGCGTAATTATACCCCTTTCCAGCATAGAATTCAGCTGCTCCGCCACCACGGCTTTCTCCGCGTACGGGACCCTATACGGTCTCTTCACCACAGGTCGGGCATTACCCGTAACTATCCGATGTTGGACGGGTAGCGCGCAACCTTCCCCTCTGGGCTCTTCGAAGAGATCCTGGAAGCGAGAAAGAAGCTCCAACAAGGGCTTCTTTTCTACCACGGGGAGGTGTCGGAGCTTCTCCTGTAGGTCCGACCCTGTCTTTACGGTTTGTTTCGCTTTGGTGGGGGACTCACCTTGACCTTCTGCCAGTGACCAATTACCTTCCTCAACCCTACCAAGAGGGGAGTCACGACGTAGTACGACTGACCCTCCACTGAGATTAACCACCTGTATCCACGCGGATCCCTCCACGACCTCACTCACGCTACGCCCTGTGCGCACTCCAGATGTAAGCCCTTCTAGTGGCTCAATTAAAATATTACCCCGCCTTATGGCCGCAGGCACTCGAACAGCCACTGTCGCCTCAGAATAAGCCGGAAGGGATACCTCCTGGCACAATCTGACATAAGGAGATTTCCGTTCCCTCCGGCGTGCTTTGCGCCCGGAGCCATTACTTATTGTATGAGCGTCTCCGGAGCTACTCTTCTGGCTAACGGTACAACCCCCTGCGGATCCGGCAGTACTGATAATGTTTGACGAACTAACTCCTGCACGGGGGCAAGACCACTTCTCTTCCAAGATACGGGTCCTAGCCACGACCCCCTCGATCCACTTCCTGTCTCTTTCTTCACTTTGAGCCTCGGTTACCGTCTCTGTCGAAGACAACCCAAGAGAAGTGGTAAGGGTCCCCAAGTCGTAATTCCTTCCACCTATACTTATTCTAGCTCCAACGCGGCCTAGCAAGTCTCGACCGAGGATTCCCCCTCCCGAGGGGAGCACCCGGGCTACGGCGACCCTGTGTCGGAAAGAAAACCCTGGGAGTTCAATGTCCACGACTTGTTCCCCTTCCAGCGGCAATAAATGGTCTGTTACACCGCGGACCTTAAAAGAAACTGGCTGAAGCCCCGCCCCCGGCGCAGGCCGATTAAGAACTGTGATGTCCGCTCCCGTATCTACCATCATCTCCAAGTCTTGCCCATTTACCTTTACTGGGATAATAAGGCGGGGCACCCCGCAAGTTTTTCCTAGGTCATTTATACGCTTGTCCCCCCGATCTATTGTGGGCCTCGGGCAGGGGGCATCCCTCGGCCGTTCGCATTTGGGTAACGCCCCTGAATTTTAGGACTTTCCCCCCTTGCCCCCCGATCTTGGTTGCCCTTGCACTCTCTGGCTATATGACCAACCCCATTACACTGGTAGCACCGCATATTCTGACGGCCTGTACCTCTAACTGGTTGCCATGCCCTTCGACAGTCACGGGCGAAGTGACCCCTGATTCCGCACCTAAAACACGCTTCCTTTCGCTCGCTCGCTGCAACGGCTACTCCCTTTTCTTCAAGTCCTAGAGGTTCATCTCCCTCACAAAATTCCACAGCTACCACTTCTCTACACGTAAAATGCTGCGACTCTCCTCGGCCCAGCTCCTCCTCGATAGCAGTGGCCCTTTCGACAGCCCCTTGCAAATTAGAAGGGAAGCTAAGACGGGTTTGCTGTCCTATCTCTCCCTTCAGCCCCGACAAATAAGCTGACAGGACAACTTTGTCCAAAAGGTTCCTTGCACCCTTGCGTTCCTCCTCGGAACCTGATGCCCCACAGGATTTTTCCCCTAGCTTACGGCAGCGGTCGGCAAACGCTCTGACCCGCTCCCCTTTTTCCTGCCTCATGTTGCTCAATTGTAGTAAAAACTGTTCGTGACGCCTAACCTCCCTAAACCTTTCCAAGAGAGCCACCTTAATAGTGTCGTAGGGCACCCCGGGCCCTTGTAAATCGGTACGACTCGCCAGAAAAGACGCGGCTGAGCCCTTGAGGCGCATCCGGACCACGAGCGCCATATCTTTATCCTCCCATTGCCCACTATCTGCTACTAATTCCAGTCCATTCAAGTAGTCAGTGACAGGGACCGAAGAATCATCGCCTGACCAATGTGCTACCATCGCCTGTAAGGACATATCCCGCCTCGGCGCCATAGACCCCGACATTCGTGCTGACTCCCGGGACTTTGTTAGTTCTTCCTTAAATAACTGATTACCCTTTAAAGCCTCCTCTAGTTGGCCCTTCAGGTTCGTAATTAGTTCTTCTGGATTCGCCATCTTATGTGCTTTAAAATAAGTACCCGCACGCCTATATTACAAAAACCCTTACAAAAAAAAACTAAATCACGGGCCGTATAATAATACGCTAAGATATTATCCCATATCTTACACCGTAATCATCAACAGAGTGCCCGATGTAAACAGCGTGTCCGATTACAGCGAACACGATAAGCTAGCCCCCGCTGCCCGCTACAGCCTCGCGAGAAGATAAGAGTCGCTTTCTCAGCTCCCCCCCGCCGTCTCCTAGCTACTCGCTACTCTGCAATCTCCTTCACTCGCTTCTTTAAAATTATTCGCAGTCAACCCCACACCTGACACCATTTGTAAGGAGCCGATTAGCAAGGACGGGATTTAAAGGAATAGATAATGGGGAAATATTTTAGAGAAGCGGAAATTCCTTTCAAAACTATAATTTACACTGAGGTTACTAACACATACATAAATATCATAAAACATCGCTAAGACGAGAGAAAAGGTTGAGTGAGAGAGAAACCGCTAGATAAGAGTAATCACATATCATTTGGGGAGGTTGGAGCATATTTTGGAACTGACTTACCTCTCATCGCCATCGCGGCCAAGACCTCAGGAACGGGCGTGGACTCTCTCCCGTCGGAGGTAAGCCAGCTTTTTATACCCATTGTACCCCACTCCTGCTTTAGCAGGTGGCTGGACTAGAAACTCTTGTCAGGTCTTAAATCTTCCGAGAATCTTACGAATCAGCCACGTGCAGTTCCAACAACCCAGACGCAACGTTTGCTGATTCGTGGTTCTCACATCTCTAGAGATGGGCAGCCAACCTTTTCTCTCATTCTTATTCACTTAACAAAGACAAAGGGAAAACGGGGCCTTACATATATATATATATATACACACAGGGTGTCCCAGTATATGTGTCCACCCCCTATTTCTCCTAGAGTTGTTGGAATTTCGAAATGAAATTTGGTAGGTCTTCGTTATGTTGCATAAGGTTACTTTTGAAGGTTTAGTTGACTAGCATTCTCCAGTTTTTCTCCAGCGCATCTAACTCTTGATTTTCCAATGGCAGCAGGTATTTTTTTAAGACGAATTCTGATAGAAAATTTAATTTTAAGACTAATTTATTCCGACACATCTTTTGATCCAACGAACCGTTTGCGCGTAAATATCCGCTCTTGAAAGTCTGTCATTTTGGGGAAAAACACTTTTGCCACATATTTTTCCCCCGTTTTGACGGGATAACTCTTCAACGATGTACCAAAATAATAAATAACGGTCATAGGATTGTAGAGTATTGTATTCCCTTCAATAATATATATTACTTTGCTATTTTATGTATTCTCCTTCAAACGTAAAAATAATTTCAGTGTTCATCGTGAAATCAGAAATGTAGCGACTAACCCAGGAAACTAAGAGTTATAGGTGGAAATGTTTGGAACACAATTTTTGACTTCATAACTTTGTTTCGGCTAGTTAGGTGGTCAACATACCAAAATTCCTCGTACGTAACCTTTGTGCCGGGGGGAGGGGGGCGCAAAAAATAAATGTCGGCTATAGGGTTGTAGAGCATTCCATTCGCTTCAATAATATATATTAATTTACTATTTTATGTATTTTCTTTCAAACGTTATATACGCACTCACATGGTCTTAACAAAACCATTGCCAATATAATGGTCAAGATGTTATGTAATTGAGTGTGAATAACTGGTCAGAGGCCCAAAATCGACAGCCCAGGTCGACAGTTGTTGCAAGATATCACGATGAACACTAAAACTGTTTTCACAGTTGAAGGAAAATACATAAAATAGTAAAGTAATATATATTATTGAAGGGAATGGAATGCTCTACAATCCTATAGCCGACATTTATTTCTTGGGTTCATCGTTGAAGAGATATCCGGTCGAGAATAGAAAAAAGTGTGTTTTTTCCCAAAATGACAGATTTTCAAGAGCGGATATTAGCGCGGTTCCTCCCTCCCCCATAGGGAGGAACCCCGCTTATAAAGTTGATTATAACGTTCAAGGCGATAGCTTTAACCGTTTTCGAGAAAACTGAAAAAATAATTTTTGAATGCCGTTTTTGGTTTGGGTACTTAGAATTATGGGATTTAGTTGAAACATTTACTGCATGTTCTACTTTCATTAAAACTAATATGTTGAAATTTTGGTTGCGTTTGGAGTTAAGGAAGGGTTAGAATAAAATATTTTATTAACAGACATAAAAAAGTTTTGGTAACTTTGTATACTTTCCTTAATATCTCGAAAAAGGTTGAGAATTTGGGAAACGGAAGAATACTATTAGAAAGCTTACTAAATGTTCTACAAAAAAGGTTCTTATAAAAGTTTTGATTAGGCGATGTCAATCGGAGAAAAAAGTGCATAAAACTTTAAAGTGATTGATTTCGCCTATTCGAACTGTTCTGTTTGTCTTTGATTTTGATACTTAAAATTATGGGATTCAGTTGAAACATTTTCCGCATGTTTGAATTAAATCAACACTAATATGTTAAAATTTTGGTTACGTTTGGAGCTAAGGAAGGATTAGAATAAAATATTTTATTAACAGACATGAAATGTTTTGGGAACTTCGTATACATTCCCTAATATCTCGAAGACGGTTAGGAATATTGGTAAACGGAGGGTTACCATGCAAAAGCTTACTAAATGTTCTACAAAAAATATTCTGAAACAATTTTTGATTAGGCTATGTCAATCGGAGAAATAAGTGCTTAAACATTGAAGTAATTGAATTCGTTTATTCGAACGGTTCTTTTTGTTTGTTTTTATTCCTTGTTATTTTTTAATTGCTTAAAGTTGGATAATGTATTTCACAATAAAACAGATTTATTAAAATAAGAAAAACAATTCATTGTTAAAAATATATCAGGCTGTACCGAATGAAATGTCAGTTTTGGATTTGTCGATTTCCTTCAAATGTCTTGAAACTGTCGAGGCTCCTACTCAGTTCTTTGGCATATTCCCTAGTGTTTTTAATTGCTTATAGTAGTCAAATGTATTTGTCAATAAAACAGGATACGAATAATTAGAATCAATATTTTGTTTGTTAGAATTCGAAGATGCCGTATGAATATCTAGATTACAGTACTGGTGTTGATTTCGTTCTTTAGAATTATTCTTGGTATTCCCTATTTTCATCTATTACCCATAGTTTTTTATTGTTAGTAGGTTTTTCTTATTGATTATAGAATATAAATCTATTTGGCTATAAAACAGGATACGTAAAATTAGTGACAATATTTCGGAGATTTCTGAGCGAAATACTTTTAAGATTTTCTACCACCACGAACGGCTTTTTTCCTCTATTTTTATCCACTAGATAGGCTTTATTTTGCATATTATTCTATATAAGTTTTATTCAGCAGGGGATTCTGATGAAATGTCGTGTTTTTGCTGTGGATTTTAAATACGATGTATCTAAGATTGGATAACATTAGCGAGTCTACATAGTTAAGAACCGACGACGGAGGATTACTTCTTGCTATGATCTAGTCTACATATGTATATTAAGTCCTAAATCCAAAAAATAAACTTCACAACGGTTAGATACTATGAGCGAATATGGCGGTTCAATGCCCGTAGAAACCAGGGGTCCGCAGGAAATTTACCTGCTAAGAGTTAATCCTCAAGAGCTGTAAATATACCCCAGGTATCTGCCGACACAAATACAAAGCCTAGGCGGAGAACACCCCAAAAACACAGATCCAAACATAAGGTTATATACTAAATATTCATAAAGACTACTTAGTTGTAAACCGATTCATCAATTAGCAATCAATAGTTTTCAACAAAGGTTATATACTAAATATTGATAAAAAGTATTTAATTAGAAAAAAAACAATATTCCACAAGACTTGTTTTTGGTCCATTTGTATCTACTCCATAGACTTAATTAGGTATATTATTCTATTGTAGTTGGGCAACTAAACTTTGTTTTATTTTGTTAAATAAAGTTTTTTTTTCTTGACTTGTTATTCGTCAAGACTTTTATTTGTCCTTGTGTATTAACTAGATAGGTTTTATTCGGCATATTATTCTATATAGGCTATATTAGGCAGGGTATTCTACTCAATCTTGTGTACTTCTTCTTGATCCTTCTGTACATGGGCGTATATAAAAACAATTTCGGGGGGGGGGGTGAGACCATTTCCAGGGTATGGAATACTAAATATTTAGAGCTTGGAATAGTTTTAGGCAAGTAAAACGCTATTACACGTAAAATAAAATATGTTTTATGAACTAAGTGATCTTATTTAATTTATTTTTAAGGGTTTTACGAGAAGTTTTTATTATCAATTCAAAATTTCGGGAGGGGCTGCAGCCCCCTCAGCCCTCCCTCATATACGCCCATGCTTCTGTATCCTCTAGAAAGGCTTTATTAGGCATATTTTGTATTGATTTATAGACCTTTGCTTTAGAATGAGAGCCAGATTCTGTAATTTCCGCTTCTGTGTAAAAGTTAGCTACTGTCGGTGTCCCTGACGCCTTAATATCACATTTATTCGAGATGTTCGAGAGGATTTTGACAGTTTTCACGAGATATATAAAAAAAAAAGTTTATTTCTTTTCTAAGCTTATCAAATGGCACTAGGGACATGAACGGAACCGCGCTAAGATGCTGCAGTTCCTGCGAGTCGGACTTTTTTAAAACTAAAGATATCTCGAAAAAATTTATTGAATAGAACTTGTAGGAAATTTAATAAGCTTTCATTTGTTATAGCATGGTCATGTCGCTAGGACGCAGGGTTTCCGACATATAAGTGAAAAACCGAAAAATGGGACCTTCTAAACCCCCCCTCCCCCCGGCTTAAAGGCTACGGGTGAGGACTTTTGATATGTTCACCTCCTATCCAGCCCAAACAATGTTACGAAGTCAAAAATTGTGTTCCAAAAATTTCCACCTATAGCTGTTTTCAAGCATTCGTTGCCTGGACCAGGAAGAAGTGAGGAGGAGTACCACCGCTGGAGAAAAATGCCGTTCCATCCAAAAATACTATCCCAGCGACGAAAAATAACATCTACCATATATATATATATATATATATATATATATATATATATATAACAAATTCGAAGCACCGTTATTTCCTGAGTTATTAACTCAAGATAATATATTAAATTCCAGTATATTACATTAAAGGGAAGATAATATTTTCATAGCGCAGTGAAGTTAGATTTCTCTAATAGATTAACATTAATTGTTTACCTAATGCAGGTTTCTGATTGGTTAGCCAGGATGTAAAACCAGAGAACAATATTCGTTCCGGGCAATGCAGGGTAAATAATTTGATTCTAGACCAACCCACGTCACCCCCCCCCCTCCGTTCAATTGTAAAATATCCCCAATATTGTAAAGCCATATTTCTCGTTGGTCAGGCCCAATCTATACAGAACGAATACTGCGGCTGCTGCAAGCGGAATTATAATGGTTTTCTCTAGCTCTAAATATGATTCGAGGTTTACTGGAATGAGAGAAACATTGCAGAGACTATAGTCCTAATAGATATTACTACTTTATCTGAACTGAAGGTTTTCAGGTAACACCCAAAACCTTATTAAACTAGGAGAAAGTAAGGTAAGTTTAGCTGGAGTAAGTTACCTCAACTTAGAATACTGTCTGTTGTGGTGACTAAAATCTTGATTTTCTTCCAAATATCATCATAAAGATAATTTAATAAGCTACAACTTTAGTATTGAGGTGTTTTTTCGTACAAGGCTTCGTTTAAGCGACAAATCGGGATTTGTCCATAAAAGACATTTTTTTGCGTTTTTCTCAAAAACGAGAAAATCGGCAAACAGTCCAGGCAACGAATGCTTGAAAACAGCTATAGGTGGAAATTTTTGGAACACAATTTTTGACTTCGTAACATTGTTTGGGCTGGATAGGAGGTGAACATATCAAAAGTCCTCACCCGAAGCCTTTAAGCCGGGGGGAGGGGGGGTTTTGAAGGTCCCATTCTTCGGGTTTTCACTTATATGTCGGAAACCCTGCGTCCTAGCGACATGACCATGCTATAACAAATGAAAGCTTATTAAATTTCCTACAAGTTCTATCAATAAAGTTTTTCGAGATATCTTTACCTTACTGCGAGTAAAATAGAAGCAGGAAAAAAAAGACGCAATACCATCAGTGCTACCAACGGACAGAATCCCAACCACACCAGGGAGCTTCAACACCATTCGTCCGCCGATACTGTGGCTAGAGGGGAGAAAAGGCGCCAAGATCGAGAAAAATGTCACTCCCTTGGCTACCACCGAGGAAGAAACAAGTACCTGGCTGAAGAAGATGGAGATGAATCCATCGAAATATTCCAGGAAGAAGCGAGGAGGAGTACCACCGCTGGAGAAAAATGCCGTTCCATCCAAATATATATATATACATATATGTGTGTATGTATGTGTGTGTGTGTATGTGTGTGTCTACTCTCTAGCTGGCTGAAAATGCGCCAATCTAGAACTTGGAATATTTTGCCAACCAAAACGATAATAGACTCGAACAAATTATTTTTTTCTGAACCTAATTTATCTTATTTAATTTATTTTTAAGGTTTTTAAGACACATTTTGACCAATCACATCAAAATTTCTGGAAGGAGGGGGGAGGGGGGGGGCTGCAGGCCCCTCACCCCCCCCCCCCCCCCCCCCATGATTAAGAGATATGGTTTTTGGACGAGATTCGATATTGACTAATTGTCCATCCTTCCGATTGAATCCAACCTTATGATAACCCTCCTTTCTGAATCCGTATCTATCCATCTTGAAAATCATTACACCTCCATCACTTTCTGCCGCCTAATCCTGTAATTCTCTACTCCCTTAAAATGCCATGGTGGTGCATAAAATCTCGCATTCTACCATAAATAAAAGCGTGAGCATCAGAATCTGTGTCATTCCTTTGTAATAACTGTTGTATTAAGAAAACGTAAAATAGAAACAGGAAAGCAGCTTTTATATAATACATGAAATATATAATATATTATTACAGATATTATAAACATATTATGTGTATTATTTTCTTAAAAGTTGTAAGTATTACAGATAAATGTTTTTGAGGAATTTCAGTAGTTTATCTGTTATATTTTCTATTTTAAAGTAGTTTTTATTTTTGATTTGCCTTACTTTGTTTTAATATTCACTGATGTATGTCTTATTTCGAAACCAACTTATCACTTCAGCATTTAAAAACAGCATCAGTTATTGTCTTTTCAAAATAATTTTCTTTATCGCAAAAATAATGATGTCTTGTTTTGATTCCAGACGCCCATATTCTTCCGAATTTTCCCGGAGAATTGAGCGTTTGGATTTGGTGATGAGAGTAGTTTTTTTTTTATTTATTTATTTTTTTTTTTTTTTATTTTTTTTTTCTACGGCACATCTACATCTAGGTCATTAGCGCCGACATCCAGGGTGCAGCGAGGAATTTTCCCAGCGAGAGATGAGAAAATTCCTGCCGGAATCGAACCCACCATCTCCCGCCTATGAATCCAAGGCGCTAGCCACTAGACCACGGGAGACCCTATGAGAGTAGTTGTTTGAGAAATTGGAAAAGTATGGAGTCCAATATATAATAGAATAGGTTGTGAATTGGGAGGGATTTAGCTGCCTAGCTCGCCCCGTGGTCTAGTGGATAACACCTTGGATTATCGTCTTGAAGATGCGGGTTCGAGCCCCATCTGGAGTAGGTTGAGTTCTATCATCCATCTGCCTGCTGATAGAATTCCCTGCTCCTCCATGGATGTCTTGAAAGGATGATAACCTTAACATAGCGCGGTGATAATTGCCTACATATCGAAGCCTTGTAGTATTTTTTGACCCCATGGATTCCAAATATTTCTTGCAGGCTCAGGAGGAGTAGGTTGAGTCCTATCATCCATCTGCCTGCTGATAGAATTCCCTGCTCCTCCATGGATGTCTTGAAAGGATGATAACCTAAACATAGCGCGGTGTTAATTGCCAACATATCGAAGCCTTGTAGTATTTTTTGACCCCATGGATTCCAAATATTTCTTGCAGGCTCAGGAGGAGTTCTTTCCAGAAAGACTTTAAAACATTCCTAAATGGCCTATACTGGTCCCTTTAGGAATTAATCCAGCCAATGGCCGCCGAGAAAACTCTGATACGGATAAGTTTGCTGATAAGGTAATGAATGCAGGATTAATTAACGGGAATCGGAACAGCTTAAGCCCCGATGTCACCAAGTCCTGATTCTCCCGCTGAATCCTAGGACCTAAACCAAGTCCTGATTCTCCAGCTGAATCCAAGGATCTAGACTCCTAAACAAGGATTGGGGGCTTCACGTTTTCTAAGTTTAACTCATAAAATTCTATCTGAGATTTGAAATTCTTCCTTTTAAACAGTTTTTAACTGGCTCAAGGTTGAAGAAATTAAACTTCATTACAATGATTTTAAAAGTCTATTCATCCCACTAACTGCATACCGAAAATGATCCCTGTATAACTTTATATACAGGGTGAATCGCAAATATATGACAATACTCGAGGAGGTAAAACTAGAACATGATCCCTGTATAACTTTATATACAGGGTGAATCGCAAATATATTACAATACTCGAGGAGGTAAAACTAGAACATGATCCCTGTATAACTTTATATAATGGGTGAATCGCAAATATATGACAATACTCGAGGAGGTAAAACTAGAACATGATCCCTGTATAACTTTATATACAGGGTGAATCGCAAATATATGACAATACTCGAGGAGGTAAAACTAGAACATGATCCCTGTATAACTTTATATACAGGGTGAATCGCAAATATATGACAATTCTCGAGGAGGTAAAACTAGAACATGATCCCTGTATAACTTTATATACAGGGTGAATCGCAAATATATGACAATACTCGAGGAGGTAAAACTAGAACATGATCCCTGTATAACTTTATATACAGGGTGAATCGCAAATATATGACAATTCTCGAGGAGGTAAAACTAGAACATGATCCCTGTATAACTTTATATACAGGGTGAATCGCAAATATATGACAATTCTCGAGGAGGTAAAACTAGAACATGATCCCTGTATAACTTTATATACAGGGTGAATCGCAAATATATGACAATACTCGAGGAGGTAAAACTAGAACATGATACCTGTATAACTTTATATACAGGGTGAATCGCAAATATATGACAATACTCGAGGAGGTAAAACTAGAACATGATCCCTGTATAACTTTATATACAGGGTGAATCGCAAATATATGACAATACTCGAGGAAGTAAAACTAGAACATGATCCCTGTATAACTTTATATACAGGGTGAATCGCAAATATATGACAATACTCGAGGAGGTAAAACTAGAACATGATACCTGTATAACTTTATATACAGGGTGAATCGCAAATATATGACAATACTCGAGGAGGTAAAACTAGAACATGATCCCTGTATAACTTTATATACAGGGTGAATCGCAAATATATGACAATACTCGAGGAGGTAAAACTAGAACATGATCCCTGTATAACTTTATATATAGGGTGAATCGCAAATATATGACAATACTCGAGGAGGTAAAACTAGAACATGATCCCTGTATAACTTTATATACAGGGTGAATCGCAAATATATGACAATACTCGAGGAGGTAAAACTAGAACATGATACCTGTATAACTTTATATACAGGGTGAATCGCAAATATATGACAATACTCGAGGAGGTAAAACTAGAACATGATCCCTGTATAACTTTATATACAGGGTGAATCGCAAATATATGACAATACTCGAGGAGGTAAAACTAGAACATGATACCTGTATAACTTTATATACAGGGTGAATCGCAAATATATGACAATACTCGAGGAGGTAAAACTAGAACATGATCCCTGTATAACTTTATATACAGGGTGAATCGCAAATATATGACAATACTCGAGGAGGTAAAACTAGAACATGGTGTAAATCTCTAGTTGCTACTTGCTTTTTTCCTGACACATGCTGTTCTAAACTATTTTTACGAAACGTTGGGGGGGGGGGGGGGGTTTAAACAAAAATCAAATAATAAATTTGCCCTTTACGACCATTATTTGTACATTGGTGCAAGGAAACTTGGCAGATATTATGCCAAACTGATGAAACTTTTGCAAAAGAAAAAAAACTACATAAAACAACAATAAAATACTGCTCAATCGATTAGAAGTTGAAGTTTACCCTAAAACAAATTAAATATATATATATATATATATATATATATATATATATATATATATAGATTTAGTCAGGCGTTCATTACAAATAAAAAAAAATCAAATGTAAAGGATGGATTAGAGGAATGTTTTGCTGATGTACTACGCCTGGCCACTCACTTTCCGAAACAAGAAGCAAAAATCATCCAAATTGGATGGTATCCATCGTTTACTGCATATCATCCAAATTGGATGGTATGCATCGTTTACTGCATATTATTTTTCGCTTGTTATCGACAATAATATTGTCTAAGCAATGGCTCACTTTTAAAAAAGTGGAACAGAACAAAATTTCATAGATTTTACTTAAAATATAATAAGTCCTGCTTATGTTAAAGGTATCACAATTTATAGTTAATTATAGTTTCAGTAAAATCTGTTAAAATAGTTTAAATACCACCTGAATTAATTAAAACACATCCTTATTATTAACTATAATGGAAATATTCGTAATTTGTATATGAAAATGAACATATTGAATGGCTTCTTATTCATACAATTAGAATCTCTAGATTTTATTATACTTCTAGAAATACTTAAAATAGGCTAAATGTAGGACATGAAATATTATTATCTATTCTTATTAATTATTCGTATTAATTATCTTCACTAATTAATATTTTTACAACGTTTCAATTAACTTTCAACACAGCCTGATACATTGTATGGTAATTCATAACTAATATTATATAAGATATGTATAATTAAAGAATATATTCATGAAGAAGGACATTGAGATCCGAAACGTTGAAATGAGAGCTAAATATATAAAGTTTTAAGGTTGTACTTTTCTGAATTGTTCCCGTGGAATAGGGTGTTTGAAAATGCGGTTATAAAGTATGATAAATGAATAAGTATGAGAAATGTTCATGGACGCCGATGTGCCGCCGAGGGAGAAAAAATATTCAACAATAAAACTCTTAAGGATAGACAATCTAGTAAATTGACCAATAAAAAAAAAACAGAAAAACTTGACCAAGTCAAAGGGATTTCCAGAATTTACTTCCGAAAGTAGAATAAGTATTTTGGAATGAGCAATGCGTGAAGTTCTCTGTTTGCTGGAATTATCTCCAAATACTTATCTTAAGGACTTATTTACTTTCCTCAATTCCAGGCAATATTATTAACATAATGTCAGGAACTTAAAGAATTATTGTCTTACTTCTCGGAAATCGCGAGATTTGTCTTGAATTCGTTATCTCTTGCAGGATCCGAGTTTATCATAGGCCGAAGAATAGCTCCTTCAAAAACATGCTTAAGATTTACATCAGTTCCGATTAGAAGTATGTTATGAAAACCAATTTTCAAGAATTATAGAGAGGGGGGAACCTATGATGATTCGAGTCACGTACCGAGAGGATTCCATCACCAGATGAAGGCTGAAGATTTTATCCTTCATCAAAGATTATGGTGGTTGTTCGTTGTGAGTAGGTGCAATGTATAAATCCAGTCCTGGTTTATTAGTAACTTTATCGGACTATGAATACCTGTAAAATATCAGTATATGACAAGTAGCTAAATTTAGCGCAGGATTACTTTGTACGACCTTAAGAATATGCCCATGAAGAGGACATTCATGCTATTTTAGTCTGGATAATATGTGAAAAGGTTAATTAAATAATTAAATTATGGAATTTATGAAAAATGTTTATATCTGTCGCCATATTGTAGCTCTTAAAACTAAATAATTTACCACAACATTCCTAATTACTCTTATATATATAAATTTACTTTAGAGCCTTCTGCTCAAATTCAGGAAGATAAATATGCTTTAGGTACACCCGAAAACCTATGTAATGTACTGTACAACATACAGTCTTGTTTTTCGTGCATGGCCACTGCGCAAGCGCGTACGCCAGCGGACACTTCATTGTGTGACTTTTTTTAACGCATTCTTCCTGTTTAGTCATCGCTAAAGCATATTTACACTAAAAAAAAAAAAAAAAATAATTTCATCCCAATCCAACGTAGCATTAAATCTGTTTCTTCTGCATAATATCGTATAAGGACGCAGGATGGCCTTGAGGATTAAGGCGTGATCACTTAACACTCCGTGACAAAGGTCGAGGGTTCGATTTCCACTAGGTGTGATGGCTATTCTTTAGAAAAAGGAAAAGGCATCAGCCCTATCCTAGCTAGAAAAGGGTGGTAACCTATTGATAAGCCGTCCATAAAATACTTAGTTAATAATAATAGACGTTAAAATTTGAATAAATAAATAAATAATATCATAGAAGATTTCCTTTGTGTTTTATTTCTTACTGTGCATCTAGTAACGAAACAAACAGTAGCTGGACAGTACGAAAACGAAGAATACCAAAACTCCAAAGCATGTGTTACTGTGCATCTAGTAACGAAACAAACAGTAGCTGGACAGTACGAAAACGAAGAATACCAAAACACCAAAGCATGTGTTACTGTGCATCTAGTAACGAAACAAACAGTAGCTGGACGGTACGAAAACGAAGAATACCAAAACTCCAAAGCATGTGTTACTGTGCATCTAGTAACGAAACAAACAGTAGCTGGACGGTACGAAAACGAAGAATACCAAAACACCAGAGCATGTGTTACTGTGCATCTAGTAACGAAACAAACAGTAGCTGGACGGTACTAGAACAAAGAATACCAAAACTCCAAAGCATGTGTTACTGTGCATCTAGTAACGAAACAAACAGTAGCTGGACGGTACGAGAACGAAGAATACCAAAACACCAAAGCATGTGTTACTGTGCATCTAGTAACGAAACAAACAGTAGCTGGACGGTACGAAAACGAAGAATACCAAAACACCAAAGCATGTGTTACTGTGCATCTAGTAACGAAACAAACAGTAGCTGGACGGTACGGAAACGAAGAATACCAAAACACCAAAGCATGTGTTACTGTGCATCTAGTAACGAAACAAACAGTAGCTGGACGGTACCGAAACGAAGAATACCAAAACTCCAAAGCAAACAAACAGAAGTATGAGTATGACTTGATTGAGATCGGGCTATGATATCGAACCAAGAAGCTCTTTCTCCTAAAGCCCAATCCGACCAATCAACTAACCAAAGGCCACACTAAAACCAGGAGAAGTAAATCCACACATATTTAGAGCGTACAATAAGCTTCAGTAAAGAAAAGTACCGATAGATTAAGACAAGGAATAGCCGGGAATATATTACATAAGCGGATGGATAGAGAAACTTCCCGAAAATATATGACACTGTTATCAGTGGCGAGCAGGGCGAGGGGTGTCGGTATATGCCGATGTTAGCAGTGGCGAGCAGTTTGAGGTGTGTCGGTATATGCCGATGTTAGCAGTGGCGAGCAGTTTGAGGTGTGTCGGTATATGCCGATGTTAGCAGTGGCGAGCAGTTTGAGGTGTGTCGGTATATGCCGATGTTAGCAGTGGCGAGCAGTTTGAGGGGTGTCGGTATATGCCGATGTTAGCAGTGGCGAGCAGTTTGAGGTGTGTCGGTATATGCCGACGTTAGTAGTGGTGAGCAGTATGAGGGGTGTCGGTATATGCCGACGTTAGCAGTGGCGAGCAGCATGAGGGGTGTCGGTATATGCCGATGTTAGCTGTGGCGAGCAGTTTGGGGGGTGTCGGTATATGCCGATGTTAGCAGTGGCGAGCAGTGTGAGGGGTGTCGGTATATGCCAACGATAGCAGTGGCAAGCAGTGTGAGGGGTGTCAGTATATGCCGAGATTAGCAGTGGCGAGCAGTGTGAGGGGTGACTGTATATGCCGACGGTACCGTGGCGATCAGTGTGAGGGGTGTCTGTATATGCCGACGGTAGCAGTGGCGAACAGCGTGAGGGTTGTCGGTATAGGCCGACGATAGCAGTGGCGAGCAGTGTGAGGGGTGCCTGTATATAGCGACATTAGCAGTGGCGAGCAATGTGAGGGGTGTCGGTATATGCCGACGTTACCGTGGCAATCAGTGTAAGGGGTGTCTGTATATGCCGACGGTAGCAGTGGCGAGCAGCGTGAGGGTTGTCTGTATATGCCGACAATAGCAGTGGCGAGCAGTGCGAGGGGTGTCTGTATATGCCGACATTAGCAGGTGCGAGCAGTGCGAGGGGTGTCGGTATATGCCGACGGTGGCAGTGGCCAGTAGTGTGTGGGCTGTCAGAATGAGCCGAAGTGTGTATAGCGAAGCAGAGGTGAGCAGTGTGTGTGTTTGAGAGTGAGTGAGTGTGAGCGGTGGTGTACTTGGTGACGGATGATGTCCAGCCCCAGGAAGAAGCTAGCTCCTGCTTCAAAGCCAATCTATCTCCCGAAGTCCCAACAAGTCCTGAGCTTAGCTACTTTCTAAGTCTGCTTATGAACTTTACTAGCCTCCGGTCTAAGCACATTTACTCCTCTCTGCTTTGTCTAATCCTTCAATCTTGTTGGAGTTATACTGTTTTATTTCTGTTTACTCATATCAGAAAGCTATCCTATTCAGAAATATTACATTTTTAACAAATTAAGAATTATCGGGCTGTACCGTATGAAATGTCAGTTTTGTTTACTTTGCGATTTAATCCTTTCCCTTTTTTATTTCATTATTTACAAACATCATTGTTATTCATATAGAATTAAAGCTCTTTTATTCCTATTATTTAATCAGTAACTTGCGTACTGTGTTGTGAGAACGATCCTCTGAGAAAAAAATAAAACTTAAATTATGACTTCAACGGAAATCCGTATTATTTTTCCTTATGAATTTAAGCTCGGTCATAGCGCTGCTGAGGCGTGTATGAACATTAACACGGCGTTCGGGGAGGGAACGGTGAATGAACGAACTGTTTATCGGTGGTTTTCCAGGTTTCGAAGTGGAAATTTTGACCCTGACAACGAGGAGCGAGGAAGGCCAGAAACCAGGCTTGACAATGACCACCTGAAAGAAAGGGTTGAAGCTTGTCCCTCAAAAAGCACCAGGGAATATGCCAAAGAACTCGGAGTAGGAGCCACGACCGTTTCAAGACATTTGAAGGAAATCGGAAGTCCAAAACTGACATTTCGTACGGTACACCCTGATAATATTAAATAAAAAATAAAATCTTTCCTTAAGACCTCCTTGTGGTGGTTCTTTGCAATAAGACGAATTATTCAACGTCATAATTTTACATGAAAGTTTGAAGAAAAACTCTTGGGTTTTCTTTTTATCATCCGACCAGGAAAAGAATTAAATAAAACTCTTGGGTTTTCTTTTTATCATCCGACCAGGAAAAGAATTAAATAAAACTCAAGATAATTTTCTTTTGAATACAGGATTAATTCAACATTTTCTATTAATATAAAACGAGGAATAAACTTAATTAGATTCTTTCTTGGAAAGGTTTTACATAATAAAGGCAATTAAGATTTTTACCGAAAATGTTGGTATCGTTTCGTGTTCTAACCTCAGAACCAAGGAAAGAATAGCTTATTTACTATTTATATTGTCAAATAAAATTTATATACTCTTATTAAAGATGTCTGTTATTTTTTTAGTTTAATGTTGTTGGTTAGTTTTGTATTGGTGGCTCCTTGGAATCAAGGCACCTAGTTAATTAAAGCCAATCAAGTCTCGACTAAATTTAATTATAAAGGAATAACACAACCTTAGTTGAGGGGTCGCTTTGTCCTCATAAAATAATTATAGTTATTAGATATGCTTCATAAATACCAATTAAAAAATCTAAAACATGTAAAATGTGTAAAATTAAAATTAGGAAACTAAATACAAAAAATAAAACGAAACTAAAAATTTTCATGTTTCAGGATGATCATAAATAAATACAAAAAAAAAAAAAAAAAAGAAAAGTTATCTTGCTTCCAGGTTTCTGTTATACTCATATTTCTTTCTTCTACAATTATTTTTTGTAATATAACAACACCAGGAAACATCAATTTCATATAATCACCAATGTCATCCTTTAACATGGTACAAACATGTTTTTTTTTTTAATTTTAATGACTCCCTGTAAGATAATTGCATATTGTGACACAAAGCGAAGACTTGCTTTAATGGGAATTACATTATGGCACTTTTATAATTATAAATTCAGTTCCAGAATATTCTCTTAACGCCTAAATATTTCACCCGGAAGAAAATAAAGAGAAGAAAATCTCAAGAATTCTCAGCTTAATTATAAGCCCACTTAGAATTCAGTTAAACAAAAATATCAACAATTTCTAAATAGTAAACATCCGTCACGCAGGAGCTACATAACTAATCACATACTTTACAAAATTCTATAGCAACTATTATAACTGATAAGTAAATATAAAACCAACTTAAATTATAAAATATATCATAATTATTTATTATAATGGAAATGTACTTTGTAATTTCTAGTTCCAAAATGAACCTTACTTAAAACATAGATTGTTAATTAAAGAATTTAAATCTCTTCATTTTCTACGAGTGAACGCTTCGGCTTCGGTAGGGGACATATATGTCCCGCACTAGCTTCCACTGAGGTACGGCAGGGAAAATAGCCCAACTCTCTTAACTTACGACAGCTGTAACTTCTCAAAAAAAAAAAAAAAAAAAAAAAGAAAGAAAAAAAACCAACAAAAATCAGACAAACTCATTGTCCAATAGATCCAGAGAAATTGAACAAATTATTAGAAAGTACGGGACATATATCTCCCGTAACGTACGCTAAAGAACGAAATCGGCATAAGGGACACTGGTGTCCCGTAACCAGCCGATTAAAAACTTAAAATGTGTATAGGATTTGTGCAGTGTTAAGGGAATCCTGGTTACCGCCTAAATTGTTTTAATATGGACTATGAAGGCCAATCGAATAATTAAGTCAGGGTTTTAAAAAAAATATTGTAATAATAATTTTTGCAATTTTACACCTTGTTAAATGCTGAAACTTGTTCAAACTTTTTTTTTTATATTTAACTTGATCCTTAGGATTTCTGCATATAATATATGTAAAGTTTGAGAGTATAAGGTAGGTATATACCTATACCTATAGGTATACTATATCATTCAGTAAAAAAACCTTCAGAATTTTATTTTGACTTCGTGAGATTTATGTATTTATAGATGTTTACGGGACACATATGTCCCGTACCGCTCAGCAGTTGGAATCCCGACGGGACAGATATTTCCCGTACCGATCCCACGACGAACCAATGAAATTTCCTGCCGAAGCCAACGTGCTAATTTTGATAATTATCTTTTTTTTTAGCTAGCAATTGCTAGAACTATGTATTTTCCAAGCAATTGCTAGAACTATGTATTTTCCTAGCAATTGCTAGAACTATGTATTTTCTTAGCAATTGCTAGAACTATGTATTTTCCTAGCAATTGCTAAGGGCCGATTGAATAAAAAGGTTAGCTGCAGCTAGGCCTAGCACTTGCTTAGTTTATCACGGTTCCTAGCTGCAGCTAGGTAGAAGGTGTGAATAAAGAGCTGTGACTAGGTTCTAAGGGTAGCAATTGCTAAGGGCCGATTGAATAAAAAGGTTAGCTGCAGCTAGGCCTAGCACTTGCTTAGTTTATCACGGTTCCTAGCTGCAGCTAGGTAGAAGGTGTGAATAAAGAGCTGTGACTAGGTTCTAAGGGTAGCAATTGCTAAGGGCCGATTGAATAAAAAGGTTAGCTGCAGCTAGGCCTAGCACTTGCTTAGTTTATCACGGTTCCTAGCTGCAGCTAGGTAGAAGGTGTGAATAAAGAGCTGTGACTAGGTTCTAAGGGTAGCAATTGCTAAGGGCCGATTGAATAAAAAGGTTAGCTGCAGCTAGGCCTAGCACTTGCTTAGTTTATCACGGTTCCTAGCTGCAGCTAGGTAGAAGGTGTGAATAAAGAGCTGTGACTAGGTTCTAAGGGTAGCAATTGCTAAGGGCCGATTGAATAAAAAGGTTAGCTGCAGCTAGGCCTAGCACTTGCTTAGTTTATCACGGTTCCTAGCTGCAGCTAGGTAGAAGGTGTGAATAAAGAGCTGTGACTAGGTTCTAAGGGTAGCAATTGCTAAGGGCCGATTGAATAAAAAGGTTAGCTGCAGCTAGGCCTAGCACTTGCTTAGTTTATCACGGTTCCTAGCTGCAGCTAGGTAGAAGGTGTGAATAAAGAGCTGTGACTAGGTTCTAAGGTTAGCAATTGCTAAGGAAAAAGCTAGTAGGCTTATTGCCGGTGGCTTTTTGGTCAGTTTTCTTCTTTATGCTTGATTTCATGTCACTCAGCAACTTATGTAATTGTGCAACAGTGACTTTCGCCTTATGGAAAATTCATTACTAAGTCTGTCCCGAGCAGGTTTTCTTTCTTATTAGCAGCTAGTAATTTAGATATTTCCATTTAGGATAACTAATACATTTATAAAAAGTGACCGATCCACGCCGGCATAGGCGTATATAGAAAATAATTTCGGGAGAGGCTGGGAGTATTAGGGGGGGGGGGCTGAGAGCATTTGGGGGTATGGAATATTATCAATCTAGGTCTTGGAATAGTTAGCCAATTAAAATGATATTGCACCAAAAAGAAATTATTTTTTCTGACCAAAGTTGTCTCATTTAATTTATTTTTATGGGTTTTTTTTTTTTTTTACAAATCTTTACCGATTTCGGAGGGGACTGCAGCCCCCCCCCCCCCCTAATAGGGCCCATGCGTGTCGACAGTTGCACAAGACACACGCAGCCCGATGAGGAGAGAGAGAGAGAGAGACAAGCAACAAAACCTGACATGAAGGAAGAGGGATGAGACAGGGGAGGTAGGAATCCTAGCTGCAGCTGCAGGGGTTAGCAACAGCTACCCTTAGAATTTCCTTAGTTTATCGGGAGACTAACTTACTTAGATCTTGCTACCTAGAAATAGCTCTTGTTTATTCACTCCGTATTGAGGAAGAGCTACATCTAAGGGCTAGACTCTACATGTTAGATTCTAGCTTTTATTCACTCCGTATTGAGGAAGAGCTACATCTAAGGGCTAGACTCTACATGTTAGATTCTAGCTTTTATTCACTCCGTATTGAGGAAGAGCTACATCTAAGGGCTAGACTCTACATGTTAGATTCTAGCTTTTATTCACTCCGTATTGAGGAAGAGCTACATCTAAGGGCTAGACTCTACATGTTAGATTCTAGCTTTTATTCACTCCGTATCGAGGAAGAGCTACATCTAAGGGCTAGACTCTACATGTTAGATTCTAGCTTTTATTCACTCCGTATTGAGGAAGAGCTACATCTAAGGGCTAGACTCTGCATGTTAGATTCTAGCTTTTATTCACTCCGTATTGAGGAAGAGCTACATCTAAGGGCTAGACTCTACATGTTAGATTCTAGCTTTTATTCACTCCGTATTGAGGAAGAGCTACATCTAAGGGCTAGACTCTACATGTTAGATTCTAGCTTTTATTCACTCCGTATTGAGGAAGAGCTACATCTAAGGGCTAGACTCTACATGTTAGATTCTAGCTTTTATTCACTCCGTATTGAGGAAGAGCTACATCTAAGGGCTAGACTCTACATGTTAGATTCTAGCTTTTATTCACTCCGTATTGAGGAAGAGCTACATCTAAGGGCTAGACTCTACATGTTAGATTCTAGCTTTTATTCACTCCGTATTGAGGAAGAGCTACATCTAAGGGCTAGACTCTACATGTTAGATTCTAGCTTTTATTCACTCCGTATTGAGGAAGAGCTACATCTAAGGGCTAGACTCTACATGTTAGATTCTAGCTTTTATTCACTCCGTATTGAGGAAGAGCTACATCTAAGGGCTAGACTCTACATGTTAGATTCTAGCTTTTATTCACTCCGTATTGAGGAAGAGCTACATCTAAGGGCTAGACTCTACATGTTAGATTCTAGCTTTTATTCACTCCGTATTGAGGAAGAGCTACATCTAAGGGCTAGACTCTACATGTTAGATTCTAGCTTTTATTCACTCCGTATTGAGGAAGAGCTACATCTAAGGGCTAGACTCTACATGTTAGATTCTAGCTTTTATTCACTCCGTATTGAGGAAGAGCTACATCTAAGGGCTAGACTCTACATGTTAGATTCTAGCTTTTATTCACTCCGTATTGAGGAAGAGCTACATCTAAGGGCTAGATTCTACATGTTAGATTCTAGCTTTTATTCACTCCGTATTGAGGAAGAGCTACATCTAAGGGCTAGACTCTACATGTTAGATTCTAGCTTTTATTCACTCCTTATTGAGGAAGAGCTACATCTAAGGGCTCGACTCTACATGTTAGATTCTAGCTTTTATTCACTCCGTATTGAGGAAGAGCTACATCTGAGGGCTAGACTCTACATGTTAGATTCTAGCTTTTATTCACTCCGTATTGAGGAAGAGCTACATCTAAGGGCTAGACTCTACATGTTAGATTCTAGCTTTTATTCACTCCGTATTGAGGAAGAGCTACATCTAAGGGCTAGACTCTACATGTTAGATTCTAGCTTTTATTCACTCCGTATTGAGGAAGAGCTACATCTAAGGGCTAGACTCTACATGTTAGATTCTAGCTTTTATTCACTCCGTATTGAGGAAGAGCTACATCTAAGGGCTAGAATCTACATGTTAGATTCTAGCTTTTATTCACTCCGTATTGAGGAAGAGCTACATCTGAGGGCTAGACTCTGCATGTTAGATTCTAGCTTTTATTCACTCCGTATTGAGGAAGAGCTACATCTAAGGGCTAGACTCTACATGTTAGATTCTAGCTTTTATTCACTCCGTATTGAGGAAGAGCTACATCTAAGGGCTAGACTCTACATGTTAGATTCTAGCTTTTATTCACTCCGTATTGAGGAAGACTACATCTAAGGGCTAGACTCTACATGTTAGATTCTAGCTTTTATTCACTCCGTATTGAGGAAGAGCTACATCTAAGGGCTAGACTCTACATGTTAGATTCTAGCTTTTATTCACTCCGTATTGAGAAAAAGCTACATCTAAGGGCTAGACTCTACATGTTAGATTCTAGCTTTTATTCACTCCGTATTGAGGAAGAGCTACATCTAAGGGCTAGACTCTACATGTTAGATTCTAGCTTTTATTCACTCCGTATTGAGGAAGAGCTACATCTAAGGGCTAGACTCTACATGTTAGATTCTAGCTTTTATTCACTCCGTATTGAGAAAAAGCTACATCTAAGGGCTAGACTCTACATGTTAGATTCTAGCTTTTATTCACTCCGTATTGAGGAAGAGCTACATCTGAGGGCTAGACTCTACATGTTAGATTCTAGCTTTTATTCACTCCGTATTGAGGAAGAGCTACATCTAAGGGCTAGACTCTACATGTTAGATTCTAGCTTTTATTCACTCCGTATTGAGAAAAAGCTACATCTAAGGGCTAGACTCTACATGTTAGATTCTAGCTTTTATTCACTCCGTATTGAGGAAGAGCTACATCTAAGGGCTAGACTCTACATGTTAGATTCTAGCTTTTATTCACTCCGTATTGAGGAAGAGCTACATCTCAGGGCTAGACTCTACATGTTAGATTCTAGCTTTTATTCACTCCGTATTGAGGAAGAGCTACATCTAAGGGCTAGACTCTAGCATGTTAGATTCTAGCTTTTATTCACTCCGTATTGAGGAAGAGCTACATCTAAGGGCTAGACTCTACATGTTAGATTCTAGCTTTTATTCACTCCGTATTGAGGAAGAGCTACATCTAAGGGCTAGACTCTACATGTTAGATTCTAGCTTTTATTCACTCCGTATTGAGAAAAAGCTACATCTAAGGGCTAGACTCTACATGTTAGATTCTAGCTTTTATTCACTCCGTATTGAGGAAGAGCTACATCTAAGGGCTAGACTCTACATGTTAGATTCTAGCTTTTATTCACTCCGTATTGAGGAAGAGCTACATCTAAGGGCTAGACTCTACATGTTAGATTCTAGCTTTTATTCACTCCGTATTGAGAAAAAGCTACATCTAAGGGCTAGACTCTACATGTTAGATTCTAGCTTTTATTCACTCCGTATTGAGGAAGAGCTACATCTAAGGGCTAGACTCTACATGTTAGATTCTAGCTTTTATTCACTCCGTATTGAGGAAGAGCTACATCTAAGGGCTAGACTCTACATGTTAGATTCTAGCTTTTATTCACTCCGTATTGAGGAAGAGCTACATCTAAGGGCTAGACTCTACATGTTAGATTCTAGCTTTTATTCACTCCGTATTGAGGAAGAGCTACATCTAAGGGCTAGACTCTACATGTTAGATTCTAGCTTTTATTCACTCCGTATTGAGGAAGAGCTACATCTAAGGGCTAGACTCTACATGTTAGATTCTAGCTTTTATTCACTCCGTATTGAGGAAGAGCTACATCTAAGGGCTAGACTCTACATGTTAGATTCTAGCTTTTATTCACTCCGTATTGAGGAAGAGCTACATCTAAGGGCTAGACTCTGCATGTTAGATTCTAGCTTTTATTCACTCCGTATTGAGGAAGAGCTACATCTAAGGGCTAGACTCTACATGTTAGATTCTAGCTTTTATTCACTCCGTATTGAGGAAGAGCTACATCTAAGGGCTAGACTCTACATGTTAGATTCTAGCTTTTATTCACTCCGTATTGAGGAAGAGCTACATCTAAGGGCTAGACTCTACATGTTAGATTCTAGCTTTTATTCACTCCGTATTGAGGAAGAGCTACATCTAAGGGCTAGACTCTACATGTTAGATTCTAGCTTTTATTCACTCCGTATTGAGGAAGAGCTACATCTAAGGGCTAGATTCTACCTGTTAGATTCTAGCTTTTATTCACTCCTTATTGAGGAAGAGCTACATCTAAGGGCTAGACTCTACATGTTAGATTCTAGCTTTTATTCACTCCGTATTGAGGAAGAGCTACATCTAAGGGCTAGACTCTACATGTTAGATTCTAGCTTTTATTCACTCCGTATTGAGGAAGAGCTACATCTAAGGGCTAGACTCTACATGTTAGATTCTAGCTTTTATTCACTCCGTATTGAGGAAGAGCTACATCTAAGGGCTAGACTCTACATGTTAGATTCTAGCTTTTATTCACTCCGTATTGAGGAAGAGCTACATCTGAGGGCTAGACTCTGCATGTTAGATTCTAGCTTTTATTCACTCCGTATTGAGGAAGAGCTACATCTGAGGGCTAGACTCTGCATGTTAGATTCTAGCTTTTATTCACTCCGTATTGAGGAAGAGCTACATCTAAGGGCTAGACTCTACATGTTAGATTCTAGCTTTTATTCACTCCGTATTGAGGAAGAGCTACATCTAAGGGCTAGACTCTACATGTTAGATTCTAGCTTTTATTCACTCCGTATTGAGAAAAAGCTACATCTAAGGGCTAGACTCTACATGTTAGATTCTAGCTTTTATTCACTCCGTATTGAGGAAGAGCTACATCTGAGGGCTAGACTCTACATGTTAGATTCTAGCTTTTATTCACTCCGTATTGAGGAAGAGCTACATCTAAGGGCTAGACTCTACATGTTAGATTCTAGCTTTTATTCACTCCGTATTGAGAAAAAGCTACATCTAAGGGCTAGACTCTACATGTTAGATTCTAGCTTTTATTCACTCCGTATTGAGGAAGAGCTACATCTAAGGGCTAGACTCTACATGTTAGATTCTAGCTTTTATTCACTCCGTATTGAGGAAGAGCTACATCTCAGGGCTAGACTCTACATGTTAGATTCTAGCTTTTATTCACTCCGTATTGAGGAAGAGCTACATCTAAGGGCTAGACTCTGCATGTTAGATTCTAGCTTTTATTCACTCCGTATTGAGGAAGAGCTACATCTAAGGGCTAGACTCTACATGTTAGATTCTAGCTTTTATTCACTCCGTATTGAGGAAGAGCTACATCTAAGGGCTAGACTCTACATGTTAGATTCTAGCTTTTATTCACTCCGTATTGAGAAAAAGCTACATCTAAGGGCTAGACTCTACATGTTAGATTCTAGCTTTTATTCACTCCGTATTGAGGAAGAGCTACATCTAAGGGCTAGACTCTACATGTTAGATTCTAGCTTTTATTCACTCCGTATTGAGGAAGAGCTACATCTAAGGGCTAGACTCTACATGTTAGATTCTAGCTTTTATTCACTCCGTATTGAGAAAAAGCTACATCTAAGGGCTAGACTCTACATGTTAGATTCTAGCTTTTATTCACTCCGTATTGAGGAAGAGCTACATCTAAGGGCTAGACTCTACATGTTAGATTCTAGCTTTTATTCACTCCGTATTGAGGAAGAGCTACATCTAAGGGCTAGACTCTACATGTTAGATTCTAGCTTTTATTCACTCCGTATTGAGAAAAAGCTACATCTAAGGGCTAGACTCTACATGTTAGATTCTAGCTTTTATTCACTCCGTATTGAGGAAGAGCTACATCTGAGGGCTAGACTCTACATGTTAGATTCTAGCTTTTATTCACTCCGTATTGAGGAAGAGCTACATCTAAGGGCTAGACTCTACATGTTAGATTCTAGCTTTTATTCACTCCGTATTGAGAAAAAGCTACATCTAAGGGCTAGACTCTACATGTTAGATTCTAGCTTTTATTCACTCCGTATTGAGGAAGAGCTACATCTAAGGGCTAGACTCTACATGTTAGATTCTAGCTTTTATTCACTCCGTATTGAGGAAGAGCTACATCTCAGGGCTAGACTCTACATGTTAGATTCTAGCTTTTATTCACTCCGTATTGAGGAAGAGCTACATCTAAGGGCTAGACTCTGCATGTTAGATTCTAGCTTTTATTCACTCCGTATTGAGGAAGAGCTACATCTAAGGGCTAGACTCTACATGTTAGATTCTAGCTTTTATTCACTCCGTATTGAGGAAGAGCTACATCTAAGGGCTAGACTCTACATGTTAGATTCTAGCTTTTATTCACTCCGTATTGAGGAAAAAGCTACATCTAAGGGCTAGACTCTACATGTTAGATTCTAGCTTTTATTCACTCCGTATTGAGGAAGAGCTACATCTAAGGGCTAGACTCTACATGTTAGATTCTAGCTTTTATTCACTCCGTATTGAGGAAGAGCTACATCTAAGGGCTAGACTCTACATGTTAGATTCTAGCTTTTATTCACTCCGTATTGAGGAAGAGCTACATCTAAGGGCTAGACTCTACATGTTAGATTCTAGCTTTTATTCACTCCGTATTGAGAAAAAGCTACATCTAAGGGCTAGACTCTACATGTTAGATTCTAGCTTTTATTCACTCCGTATTGAGGAAGAGCTACATCTAAGGGCTAGACTCTACATGTTAGATTCTAGCTTTTATTCACTCCGTATTGAGGAAGAGCTACATCTAAGGGCTAGACTCTACATGTTAGATTCTAGCTTTTATTCACTCCGTATTGAGGAAGAGCTACATCTAAGGGCTAGACTCTACATGTTAGATTCTAGCTTTTATTCACTCCGTATTGAGGAAGAGCTACATCTAAGGGCTAGACTCTACATGTTAGATTCTAGCTTTTATTCACTCCGTATTGAGGAAGAGCTACATCTAAGGGCTAGACTCTACATGTTAGATTCTAGCTTTTATTCACTCCGTATTGAGGAAGAGCTACATCTAAGGGCTAGACTCTACATGTTAGATTCTAGCTTTTATTCACTCCGTATTGAGGAAGAGCTACATCTAAGGGCTAGACTCTACATGTTAGATTCTAGCTTTTATTCACTCCGTATTGAGGAAGAGCTACATCTAAGGGCTAGACTCTACATGTTAGATTCTAGCTTTTATTCACTCCGTATTGAGGAAGAGCTACATCTAAGGGCTAGACTCTACATGTTAGATTCTAGCTTTTATTCACT
The DNA here is from genome assembly GCA_946811695.1 of Gonocerus acuteangulatus. NCBI lineage: Eukaryota > Metazoa > Arthropoda > Insecta > Hemiptera > Coreidae > Gonocerus > Gonocerus acuteangulatus. The sequence continues at coordinate 132,369,663 of OX328124.1, read as the reverse complement.
CCGTATTGAGGAAGAGCTACATCTAAGGGCTAGACTCTACATGTTAGATTCTAGCTTTTATTCACTCCGTATTGAGGAAGAGCTACATCTAAGGGCTAGACTCTACATGTTAGATTCTAGCTTTTATTCACTCCGTATTGAGGAAGAGCTACATCTAAGGGCTAGACTCTACATGTTAGATTCTAGCTTTTATTCACTCCGTATTGAGGAAGAGCTACATCTAAGGGCTAGACTCTACATGTTAGATTCTAGCTTTTATTCACTCCGTATTGAGGAAGAGCTACATCTAAGGGCTAGACTCTACATGTTAGATTCTAGCTTTTATTCACTCCGTATTGAGGAAGAGCTACATCTAAGGGCTAGACTCTACATGTTAGATTCTAGCTTTTATTCACTCCGTATTGAGGAAGAGCTACATCTAAGGGCTAGACTCTACATGTTAGATTCTAGCTTTTATTCACTCCGTATTGAGGAAGAGCTACATCTAAGGGCTAGACTCTACATGTTAGATTCTAGCTTTTATTCACTCCGTATTGAGGAAGAGCTACATCTAAGGGCTAGACTCTACATGTTAGATTCTAGCTTTTATTCACTCCGTATTGAGGAAGAGCTACATCTAAGGGCTAGACTCTACATGTTAGATTCTAGCTTTTATTCACTCCGTATTGAGGAAGAGCTACATCTAAGGGCTAGACTCTACATGTTAGATTCTAGCTTTTATTCACTCCGTATTGAGGAAGAGCTACATCTAAGGGCTAGACTCTACATGTTAGATTCTAGCTTTTATTCACTCCGTATTGAGGAAGAGCTACATCTAAGGGCTAGACTCTACATGTTAGATTCTAGCTTTTATTCACTCCGTATTGAGGAAGAGCTACATCTGAGGGCTAGACTCTGCATGTTAGATTCTAGCTTTTATTCACTCCGTATTGAGGAAGAGCTACATCTGAGGGCTAGACTCTGCATGTTAGATTCTAGCTTTTATTCACTCCGTATTGAGGAAGAGCTACATCTAAGGGCTAGACTCTACATGTTAGATTCTAGCTTTTATTCACTCCGTATTGAGGAAGAGCTACATCTAAGGGCTAGACTCTACATGTTAGATTCTAGCTTTTATTCACTCCGTATTGAGGAAGAGCTACATCTAAGGGCTAGACTCTACATGTTAGATTCTAGCTTTTATTCACTCCGTATTGAGGAAGAGCTACATCTAAGGGCTAGACTCTACATGTTAGATTCTAGGTTTTATTCACTCCGTATTGAGAAAAAGCTACATCTAAGGGCTAGACTCTACATGTTAGATTCTAGCTTTTATTCACTCCGTATTGAGGAAGAGCTACATCTAAGGGCTAGACTCTACATGTTAGATTCTAGCTTTTATTCACTCCGTATTGAGGAAGAGCTACATCTAAGGGCTAGACTCTACATGTTAGATTCTAGCTTTTATTCACTCCGTATTGAGAAAAAGCTACATCTAAGGGCTAGACTCTACATGTTAGATTCTAGCTTTTATTCACTCCGTATTGAGGAAGAGCTACATCTGAGGGCTAGACTCTACATGTTAGATTCTAGCTTTTATTCACTCCGTATTGAGGAAGAGCTACATCTAAGGGCTAGACTCTACATGTTAGATTCTAGCTTTTATTCACTCCGTATTGAGGAAGAGCTACATCTAAGGGCTAGACTCTACATGTTAGATTCTAGCTTTTATTCACTCCGTATTGAGGAAGAGCTACATCTAAGGGCTAGACTCTACATGTTAGATTCTAGCTTTTATTCACTCCGTATTGAGGAAGAGCTACATCTCAGGGCTAGACTCTACATGTTAGATTCTAGCTTTTATTCACTCCGTATTGAGGAAGAGCTACATCTGAGGGCTAGACTCTACATGTTAGATTCTAGCTTTTATTCACTCCGTATTGAGGAAGAGCTACATCTAAGGGCTAGACTCTACATGTTAGATTCTAGTTTTTATTCACTCCGTATTGAGGAAGAGCTACATCTAAGGGCTAGACTCTACATGTTAGATTCTAGCTTTTATTCACTCCGTATTGAGAAAAAGCTACATCTAAGGGCTAGACTCTACATGTTAGATTCTAGCTTTTATTCACTCCGTATTGAGGAAGAGCTACATCTAAGGGCTAGACTCTACATGTTAGATTCTAGCTTTTATTCACTCCGTATTGAGGAAGAGCTACATCTAAGGGCTAGACTCTACATGTTAGATTCTAGCTTTTATTCACTCCGTATTGAGGAAGAGCTACATCTAAGGGCTAGACTCTACATGTTAGATTCTAGCTTTTATTCACTCCGTATTGAGAAAAAGCTACATCTAAGGGCTAGACTCTACATGTTAGATTCTAGCTTTTATTCACTCCGTATTGAGGAAGAGCTACATCTAAGGGCTAGACTCTACATGTTAGATTCTAGCTTTTATTCACTCCGTATTGAGGAAGAGCTACATCTAAGGGCTAGACTCTACATGTTAGATTCTAGCTTTTATTCACTCCGTATTGAGGAAGAGCTACATCTAAGGGCTAGACTCTACATGTTAGATTCTAGCTTTTATTCACTCCGTATTGAGGAAGAGCTACATCTAAGGGCTAGACTCTACATGTTACATTCTAGCTTTTATTCACTCCGTATTGAGGAAGAGCTACATCTAAGGGCTAGACTCTACATGTTAGATTCTAGCTTTTATTCACTCCGTATTGAGGAAGAGCTACATCTAAGGGCTAGACTCTACATGTTAGATTCTAGCTTTTATTCACTCCGTATTGAGGAAGAGCTACATCTAAGGGCTAGACTCTACATGTTAGATTCTAGCTTTTATTCACTCCGTATTGAGGAAGAGCTACATCTAAGGGCTAGACTCTACATGTTAGATTCTAGCTTTTATTCACTCCGTATTGAGGAAGAGCTACATCTAAGGGCTAGACTCTACATGTTAGATTCTAGCTTTTATTCACTCCGTATTGAGGAAGAGCTACATCTAAGGGCTAGACTCTACATGTTAGATTCTAGCTTTTATTCACTCCGTATTGAGGAAGAGCTACATCTAAGGGCTAGACTCTACATGTTAGATTCTAGCTTTTATTCACTCCGTATTGAGGAAGAGCTACATCTAAGGGCTAGACTCTACATGTTAGATTCTAGCTTTTATTCACTCCGTATTGAGGAAGAGCTACATCTAAGGGCTAGACTCTACATGTTAGATTCTAGCTTTTATTCACTCCGTATTGAGGAAGAGCTACATCTAAGGGCTAGACTCTACATGTTAGATTCTAGCTTTTATTCACTCCGTATTGAGGAAGAGCTACATCTAAGGGCTAGACTCTACATGTTAGATTCTAGCTTTTATTCACTCCGTATTGAGGAAGAGCTACATCTAAGGGCTAGACTCTACATGTTAGATTCTAGCTTTTATTCACTCCGTATTGAGGAAGAGCTACATCTAAGGGCTAGACTCTGCATGTTAGATTCTAGCTTTTATTCACTCCGTATTGAGGAAGAGCTACATCTAAGGGCTAGACTCTACATGTTAGATTCTAGCTTTTATTCACTCCGTATTGAGGAAGAGCTACATCTAAGGGCTAGACTCTACATGTTAGATTCTAGCTTTTATTCACTCCGTATTGAGGAAGAGCTACATCTAAGGGCTAGACTCTACATGTTAGATTCTAGCTTTTATTCACTCCGTATTGAGGAAGAGCTACATCTAAGGGCTAGACTCTACATGTTAGATTCTAGCTTTTATTCACTCCGTATTGAGGAAGAGCTACATCTAAGGGCTAGATTCTACCTGTTAGATTCTAGCTTTTATTCACTCCTTATTGAGGAAGAGCTACATCTAAGGGCTAGACTCTACATGTTAGATTCTAGCTTTTATTCACTCCGTATTGAGGAAGAGCTACATCTAAGGGCTAGACTCTACATGTTAGATTCTAGCTTTTATTCACTCCGTATTGAGGAAGAGCTACATCTAAGGGCTAGACTCTACATGTTAGATTCTAGCTTTTATTCACTCCGTATTGAGGAAGAGCTACATCTAAGGGCTAGACTCTACATGTTAGATTCTAGCTTTTATTCACTCCGTATTGAGGAAGAGCTACATCTAAGGGCTAGACTCTACATGTTAGATTCTAGCTTTTATTCACTCCGTATTGAGGAAGAGCTACATCTAAGGGCTAGACTCTACATGTTAGATTCTAGCTTTTATTCACTCCGTATTGAGGAAGAGCTACATCTAAGGGCTAGACTCTACATGTTAGATTCTAGCTTTTATTCACTCCGTATTGAGGAAGAGCTACATCTAAGGGCTAGACTCTACATGTTAGATTCTAGCTTTTATTCACTCCTTATTGAGGAAGAGCTACATCTAAGGGCTAGACTCTACATGTTAGATTCTAGCTTTTATTCACTCCACCCATGGGGTGGAGAAGAATATAATGCAGTGTATGATAATTCATAATGAGTTTTATATTATTAATATGTCCTTAAAGAAGGATTTCAAATCTATGAGTTAATATAAAACCTGTACCTGTTTCATACAGCTGAGTTGATCTAAAAACCAGCTCAGTAGGTATACAAAAAAAATCTATTTCACAATAACTGCTTCATTTTAGCGTTTTTGCATAGAATTCTTATGCCTTGAGTCATTTGGAATACAATAAAACACAGTAAGGAAACTATATTTTTATATAAAAATATGATTTATATAAAAAATATCTGAAGATTATAATATAAGAAATAATGCAGAATCATACAGGTCACCTGTTGATACATTTGTATGTTCTTAATTTTATCTCTATTATTTGAAATTTGATATTCTAACCAGTATGATATAAAACAGTCTTGCAAATCCAGTCCATGCAATCTGAGGACTGAATAAAGTTGTTACCAACTACCTACGACCTTAGTCTTCAACTTAGGATCTACACAATAATTTATTTCTTAATCCAAGCATATCGCGATTCTAGACAACAATAACAGAAGATGTGAAAGGGAAGATGCTACAGCCCCCAACCCCTCCCACAGACAGGTAGCGGAATTCTAGACAACAATAGCAGAAGATGTGAAAGGGAAGATGCTACACCCCCGCCCCCTCGCACAGACAGGTAGCGGAATTCTAGACAACAATAGCAGATGTGAAAGGGAAGATGCTACACCCCCCTCCCACAGACAGGTAGCGGAATTCTAGACAACAATAGCATAAGATGCGAAAGGGAAGATGCTACACCCCCCCTCCCACAGACAGGTAGCGGAATTTTAGACAACAATAGCAGAAGATGTGAAAGGGAAGATGCTACACCCCCCTCCATTCCCACCAGACTGGTAGCGGAATTCTAGAACACAATAGCAGAAGATGTGAAAGGGAAGATGCTACAGCCCCCTTCCTTTCCACAGTTAGGTAGCGGAATTTTAGACAACAATAGCAGAAGATGTGAAAGGGAAGATGCTACACCCCCTCCCCTCCCACCAGAAAGGTAGCGGAATTCACCCATCTCCCCGGAATCGCCTTGAGGCCTAGGAATGCCTGAATGTGGAAGAAAGAGAAGGAAATGCGGTAAAGATCAAAAAGAAGTTATTCCTCGTGATTAAAGCTGGGGGTGGAATATCAGGGTATACAGTGCTGGCATTTTGGCGGCGTAGCACTAAAAGATCAGTTTGAGAGGATTCACAAACTTTCAAATTACATTTTTTATTTCTTTATTTGAAGGAAGTGTTTAAAAAGGACATGGACAGTTCCATCCAGAAAGGATATGGACAGTTCCATCCAGAAAGGACATGGACAGTTCCATCCAGAAAGGACATGGACAGTTCCATCCAGAAAGGATATGGACAGTTCCATCCAGAAAGGACATGGACAGTTCCATCCAGAAAGAATTAGGGAAATCCAACAACGGGCCAACAATAAACGAAATTGAAAAACATTTTATATATTTTTTATTTTTATATGTTATTCGAGAATTAAATTATTTATTTAAAAATATAGGAAAACAGAAATGTCCATGTTGACAAGAACGAAAAAAAAAAACATTTTCGAAATTTTATACCACTGAGATTTTCCCATCGAACAAGTAGTAAAAATAATTTTATGCCCGCCAAATTTATTGAAATTTCCAATAGTCTATTAAATATATTTATCTTTCCTTCTTGAACTGTACACCAAATATTGCAAGTCCTAAAGATGCTTACATTTCCACACATGTCAAAAATATGTAGGTATATATGTATATATATAAAGTAGTTTTTACAATTCGGATCGTACATATGCAATATCTAAAGTAATACAAGACGAGTGTGACATTCATGAGCAGAAATAATAATACACGATTGTTTTGTTCAGGAAAATAGAGCAAGTTGAAAGAAACAGTTAATAATTCCTACAATATCTACCTTGTCTGCATTTATAGGTTATGCAGCGACTAAATCTTCTAAAACTCTTTATATTATTTTAAACTATTCATTTTGTAAGAATGGAAGTATATATTGTATGAGTGTAATGAGTGGAAGAGTGTAGAGTGTAACTGTATTTATTATGCGTGTGTGTGTGTGTTTTGTTCATCGTGTGTGTTTACTGTTCACATATCCTCGATACAAATGCAAACTAACGAATATGAAAAAATGCATCTTTCATTGTCCATCGGCTGGAGTCGAAATTTCGATTTATTCGGTAAAAAATTGTCATAAAAATAAACTAAATAAGATCACTTGGTCCGGAAAAGTAAGTTTTTTTTTGCTTAATTGCGCTTCAGTTGGTTAACTATTCCAAGTTGTAGATTGTTAGCATTTCATAAGCCCTAAATGCTCCCAGAACCGCCCCCACCCGCTGGAAAATATTTCCTTTATACGCCCTTGCCTGGTAGACAGGATGTATATATATATATATATATATATATATATATATATATATATATATATATATATCGTCATTTATGCTCTTGTACATACTTGTAAACAGGTTATGTTTTTAGTGGCATTTGACAAGTAGAAGTACACTAGGTAAGTACAAGTGACTAGAAATGGACCCTATATAGGTACTAAGCAAGAGACAGTGTTTCCGAGATAATTCCCTTATCTGAACACATAGTGATCATTAAACCATTTACTTGCACAGCTCTGGAAGTGCCAACAATGACAAGTGACTAGAAATGGACCCTATATAGGTACTAAGCAAGAGACAGTGTTCCCGAGATAATTCCCTTATCTGAACACATAGTGATCATTAAACCATTTACTTGCACAGCTCTGGAAGTGCCAACAATGACAAGTGACTAGAAATGGACCCTATATAGGTACTAAGCATGAGACAGTGTTCCCGTGATAATTCCCTTATCTGAACACATAGTGATTATTAAACCATTTATTTGCACAGCTCTGGAAGTGCCAACAATGACAAGTGACTAGAAATGGACCCTATATAGGTACTAAGCAAGAGATAATTCCCTTATCTGAACACATAGTGATCATTAAACCATTTACTTGCACAGCTCTGGAAGTGCCAACAATGACAAGTGACTAGAAATGGACCCTATATAAGTACTAAGCAAGAGACAGTGTTCCCGAGATAATTCCCTTATCTGAACACATAGTGATCATTAAACCATTTACTTGCACAGCTCTGGAAGTGCCAACAATGACAAGTGAATAGAAATGGACCCTATATAGGTACTAAGCATGGGACAGTGTTCCCGTGATAATTCCCATATCTGAACACATAGTGATTATCAAACCATTTACTTGCAAAGCTCTGGAAGTGCCAACAATGACAAGTGTCTAGAAATGGACCCTATACAGGTACTAAGCAAGAGGCAGTGTTCCCGAGATAATTCCCTTATCTGAACACATAGTGATCATTAAACCATTTACTTGCACAGCTCTGGAAGTGCCAACAATGACAAGTGACTAGAAATGGACCCTATATAGGTACTAAGCATGAGACAGTGTTCCCGTGATAATTCCCTTATCTGAACACATAGTGATTATTAAACCATTTATTTGCACAGCTCTGGAAGTGCCAACAATGACAAGTGACTAGAAATGGACCCTATATAGGTACTAAGCAAGAGATAATTCCCTTATCTGAACACATAGTGATCATTAAACCATTTACTTGCACAGCTCTGGAAGTGCCAACAATGACAAGTGACTAGAAATGGACCCTATATAAGTACTAAGCAAGAGACAGTGTTCCCGAGATAATTCCCTTATCTGAACACATAGTGATCATTAAACCATTTACTTGGACAGCTCTGGAAGTGCCAACAATGACAAGTGACTAGAAATGGACCCTATATAGGTACTAAGCAAGAGATAATTCCCTTATCTGAACACATAGTGATCATTAAACCATTTACTTGCACAGCTCTGGAAGTGCCAACAATGACAAGTGAATAGAAATGGACCCTATATAGGTACTAAGCAAGAGATAATTCCCTTATCTGAACACATAGTGATCATTAAACCGTTTACTTGCACAGCTCTGGAAGTGCCAACAATGACAAGTGACTAGAAATGGACCCTATATTGGTACTAAGCAAGAGACAGTGTTCCCGAGATTATTCCCGTATCTGAACTTATAGTGATCATTAAACCATTTATTTGCACAGCTCTGGAAGTGCCAACAATGACAAGTGACTAGAAATGGACACTATATAGGTACTAAGCAAGAGACAGTGTTCCCGAGATAATTCCCTTATCTGAACACATAGTGATCATTAAACCATTTACTTGCACAGCTCTGGAAGTGCCAACAATGACAAGTGACTAGAAATGGACCCTATATAGGTACTAAGCATGAGACAGTGTTCCCGTGATAATTCCCTTATCTGAACACATAGTGATTATTAAACCATTTATTTGCACAGCTCTGGAAGTGCCAACAATGACAAGTGACTAGAAATGGACCCTATATAGGTACTAAGCAAGAGATAATTCCCTTATCTGAACACATAGTGATCATTAAACCATTTACTTGCACAGCTCTGGAAGTGCCAACAATGACAAGTGACTAGAAATGGACCCTATATAAGTACTAAGCAAGAGACAGTGTTCCCGAGATAATTCCCTTATCTGAACACATAGTGATCATTAAACCATTTACTTGGACAGCTCTGGAAGTGCCAACAATGACAAGTGACTAGAAATGGACCCTATATAGGTACTAAGCAAGAGATAATTCCCTTATCTGAACACATAGTGATCATTAAACCATTTACTTGCACAGCTCTGGAAGTGCCAACAATGACAAGTGAATAGAAATGGACCCTATATAGGTACTAAGCATGGGACAGTGTTCCCGTGATAATTCCCATATCTGAACACATAGTGATTATCAAACCATTTACTTGCAAAGCTCTGGAAGTGCCAACAATGACAAGTGTCTAGAAATGGACCCTATACAGGTACTAAGCAAGAGGCAGTGTTCCCGAGATAATTCCCTTATCTGAACACATAGTGATCATTAAACCATTTACTTGCACAGCTCTGGAAGTGCCAACAATGACAAGTGTCTAGAAATGGACCCTATACAGGTACTAAGCAAGAGGCAGTGTACCGGTGATAATTCCCTTATCTGAACACGTAGTGATTATTAAACCATTTACTTGCAAAGCTCTGGAAGTGCCAACAATGACAAGTGTCTAGAAATGGACCCTATACAGGTACTAAGCAAGAGACAGTGTTCCCGAGATAATTCCCGTATCTGAACACATAGTGATCATTAAACCATTTACTTGCACAGCTCTGGAAGTGCCATCAATGACAAGTGACTAGAATTGGACCCTACATAGGTACTAAGCAAGAGAAAGTGTTCCCGAGATAATTCCCTTATCTGAACACATAGTGATCATTAAACCATTTACTTGCACAGCTCTGGAAGTGCCAACAATGACAAGTGACTAGAAATGGACCCTATATAGGTACTAAGCAAGAGACAGTGTTCCCGAGATAATTCCCTTATCTGAACACATAGTGATCATTAAACCATTTACTTGCACAGCTCTGGAAGTGCCAACAATGACAAGTGACTAGAAATGGACCCTATATAGGTACTAAGCATGAGACAGTGTTCCCGTGATAATTCCCTTATCTGAACACATAGTGATTATTAAACCATTTATTTGCACAGCTCTGGAAGTGCCAACAATGACAAGTGACTAGAAATGGACCCTATATAGGTACTAAGCAAGAGATAATTCCCTTATCTGAACACATAGTGATCATTAAACCATTTACTTGCACAGCTCTGGAAGTGCCAACAATGACAAGTGACTAGAAATGGACCCTATATAGGTAATAAGCAAGAGACAGTGTTCCCGAGATAATTCCCTTATCTGAACACATAGTGATCATTAAACCATTTACTTGGACAGCTCTGGAAGTGCCAACAATGACAAGTGACTAGAAATGGACCCTATATAGGTACTAAGCAAGAGATAATTCCCTTATCTGAACACATAGTGATCATTAAACCATTTACTTGCACAGCTCTGGAAGTGCCAACAATGACAAGTGAATAGAAATGGACCCTATATAGGTACTAAGCATGGGACAGTGTTCCCGTGATAATTCCCTTATCTGAACACATAGTGATTATTAAACCATTTACTTGCAAAGCTCTGGAAGTGCCAACAATGACAAGTGACTAGAAATGGACCCTATATAGGTACTAAGCATGAGACAGTGTTCCCGTGATAATTCCCTTATCTGAACACATAGTGATTATTAAACCATTTATTTGCACAGCTCTGGAAGTGCCAACAATGACAAGTGACTAGAAATGGACCCTATATAGGTACTAAGCAAGAGATAATTCCCTTATCTGAACACATAGTGATCATTAAACCATTTACTTGCACAGCTCTGGAAGTGCCAACAATGACAAGTGACTAGAAATGGACCCTATATAGGTAATAAGCAAGAGACAGTGTTCCCGAGATAATTCCCTTATCTGAACACATAGTGATCATTAAACCATTTACTTGGACAGCTCTGGAAGTGCCAACAATGACAAGTGACTAGAAATGGACCCTATATAGGTACTAAGCAAGAGATAATTCCCTTATCTGAACACATAGTGATCATTAAACCATTTACTTGCACAGCTCTGGAAGTGCCAACAATGACAAGTGAATAGAAATGGACCCTATATAGGTACTAAGCATGGGACAGTGTTCCCGTGATAATTCCCTTATCTGAACACATAGTGATTATTAAACCATTTACTTGCAAAGCTCTGGAAGTGCCAAAAATGACAAGTGTCTAGAAATGGACCCTATACAGGTACTAAGCAAGAGACAGTGTTCCCGAGATAATTCCCGTATCTGAACATATAGTGATCATTAAACCATTTACTTGCAAAGCTCTGGAAGTGCCAACAATGACAAGTGTCTAGAAATGGACCCTATACAGGTACTAAGCAAGAGGCAGTGTACCGGTGATAATTCCCTTATCTGAACACGTAGTGATTATTAAACCATTTACTTGCAAAGCTCTGGAAGTGCCAACAATAACAAGTGTCTAGAAATGGACCCTATACAGGTACTAAGCAAGAGACAGTGTTCCCGAGATAATTCCCGTATCTGAACACATAGTGATCATTAAACCATTTACTTGCACAGCTCTGGAAGTGCCATCAATGACAAGTGACTAGAATTGGACCCTACATAGGTACTAAGCAAGAGAAAGTGTTCCCGAGATAATTCCCTTATCTGAACACATAGTGATCATTAAACCATTCACTTGCACAGCTCTGGAAGTGCCAACAATGACAAGTGACTAGAAATGGACCCTATATAGGTACAAAGCAAGAGACAGTGTTCCCGAGATAATTCCCTTATCTGAACATATAGTGATCATTAAACCGTTTACTTGCACAGCTCTGAAAGTGCCAACAATGACAAGTGACTAGAAATGGACCCTATATTGGTACTAAGCAAGAGACAGTGTTCCCGAGATTATTCCCGTATCTGAACTTATAGTGATCATTAAACCGTTTACTTGCACAGCTCTGGAAGTGCCAACAATGACAAGTGACTAGAAATGGACCCTATATTGGTACTAAGCAAGAGACAGTGTTCCCGAGATAATTCCCTTATCTGAACAAATAGTGATCATTAAACCGTTTACTTGCACAGCTCTGGAAGTGCCAACAATGATAAGTGACTAGAAATGGACCCTATATAGGTACTAAGAAAGAGACAGTGTTCCCGTGATAATTCCCTTATCTGAACACATAGTGATCATTAAACCATTTACTTGCACAGCTCTGGAAGTGCCAACAATGACAAGTGACTAGAAATGGACCCTATATAGGTACTAAGCAAGAGACAGTGTTCCCGAGATAATTCCCGTATCTGAACACATAGTGATCATTAAACCATTTACTTGCACAGCTCTGGAAGTGCCATCAATGACAAGTGACTAGAATTGGACCCTACATAGGTACTAAGCAAGAGAAAGTGTTCCCGAGATAATTCCCTTATCTGAACACATAGTGATCATTAAACCATTCACTTGCACAGCTCTGGAAGTGCCAACAATGACAAGTGACTAGAAATGGACCCTATATAGGTACAAAGCAAGAGACAGTGTTCCCGAGATAATTCCCTTATCTGAACATATAGTGATCATTAAACCGTTTACTTGCACAGCTCTGAAAGTGCCAACAATGACAAGTGACTAGAAATGGACCCTATATTGGTACTAAGCAAGAGACAGTGTTCCCGAGATTATTCCCGTATCTGAACTTATAGTGATCATTAAACCGTTTACTTGCACAGCTCTGGAAGTGCCAACAATGACAAGTGACTAGAAATGGACCCTATATAGGTACTAAGCAAGAGACAGTGTTCCCGAGATAATTCCCTTATCTGAACACATAGTGATCATTAAACCATTTACTTGCACAGCTCTGGAAGTGCCAACAATGACAAGTGACTAGAAATGGACCCTATATAGGTACTAAGCATGAGACAGTGTTCCCGTGATAATTCCCTTATCTGAAAACATAGTGATTATTAAACCATTTATTTGCACAGCTCTGGAAGTGCCAACAATGACAAGTGACTAGAAATGGACCCTATATAGGTACTAAGCAAGAGATAATTCCCTTATCTGAACACATAGTGATCATTAAACCATTTACTTGCACAGCTCTGGAAGTGCCAACAATGACAAGTGACTAGAAATGGACCCTATATAGGTACTAAGCAAGAGACAGTGTTCCCGAGATAATTCCCTTATCTGAACACATAGTGATCATTAAACCATTTACTTGGACAGCTCTGGAAGTGCCAACAATGACAAGTGACTAGAAATGGACCCTATATAGGTACTAAGCAAGAGATAATTCCCTTATCTGAACACATAGTGATCATTAAACCATTTACTTGCACAGCTCTGGAAGTGCCAACAATGACAAGTGAATAGAAATGGACCCTATATAGGTACTAAGCATGGGACAGTGTTCCCGTGATAATTCCCATATCTGAACACATAGTGATTATTAAACCATTTACTTGCAAAGCTCTGGAAGTGCCAACAATGACAAGTGTCTAGAAATGGACCCTATACAGGTACTAAGCAAGAGACAGTGTTCCCGAGATAATTCCCGTATCTGAACATATATTGATCATTAAACCATTTACTTGCAAAGCTCTGGAAGTGCCAACAATGACAAGTGTCTAGAAATGGACCCTATACAGGTACTAAGCAAGAGGCAGTGTACCGGTGATAATTCCCTTATCTGAACACGTAGTGATTATTAAACCATTTACTTGCAAAGCTCTGGAAGTGCCAACAATGACAAGTGTCTAGAAATGGACCCTATACAGGTACTAAGCAAGAGACAGTGTTCCCGAGATAATTCCCGTATCTGAACACATAGTGATCATTAAACCATTTACTTGCACAGCTCTGGAAGTGCCATCAATGACAAGTGACTAGAATTGGACCCTACATAGGTACTAAGCAAGAGAAAGTGTTCCCGAGATAATTCCCTTATCTGAACACGTAGTGATCATTAAACCATTCACTTGCACAGCTCTGGAAGTGCCAACAATGACAAGTGACTAGAAATGGACCCTATATAGGTACTAAGCAAGAGACAGTGTTCCCGAGATAATTCCCTTATCTGAACACATAGTGATCATTAAACCATTTACTTGCACAGCTCTGGAAGTGCCAACAATGACAAGTGACTAGAAATGGACCCTATATAGGTACTAAGCAAGAGATAATTCCCTTATCTGAACACATAGTGATCATTAAACCATTTACTTGCACAGCTCTGGAAGTGCCAACAATGACAAGTGACTAGAAATGGACCCTATATTGGTACTAAGCAAGAGACAGTGTTCCCGAGATAATTCCCTTATCTGAACACATAGTGATCATTAAACCATTTACTTGGACAGCTCTGGAAGTGCCAACAATGACAAGTGACTAGAAATGGACCCTATATAGGTACTAAGCAAGAGATAATTCCCTTATCTGAACACATAGTGATCATTAAACCATTTACTTGCACAGCTCTGGAAGTGCCATCAATGACAAGTGACTAGAATTGGACCCTACATAGGTACTAAGCAAGAGAAAGTGTTCCCGGGATAATTACCTTATCTGAACACATAGTGATCATTAAACCATTCACTTGCACAGCTCTGGAAGTGCCAACAATGACAAGTGACTAGAAATGGACCCTATATAGGTACAAAGCAAGAGACAGTGTTCCCGAGATAATTCCCTTATCTGAACATATAGTGATCATTAAACCGTTTACTTGCACAGCTCTGAAAGTGCCAACAATGACAAGTGACTAGAAATGGACCCTATATTGGTACTAAGCAAGAGACAGTGTTCCCGAGATTATTCCCGTATCTGAACTTATAGTGATCATTAAACCGTTTACTTGCACAGCTCTGGAAGTGCCAACAATGACAAGTGACTAGAAATGGACCCTATACAGGTACTAAGCAAGAGGCAGTGTTCCCGAGATAATTCCCTTATCTGAACACATAGTGATCATTAAACCATTTACTTGCACAGCTCTGGAAGTGCCAACAATGACAAGTGTCTAGAAATGGACCCTATATAGATACTAAGCAAGAGACAGTTTTCCTGTGATAATTCCCTTATCTGAACACATAGTGATTATTAAACCATTTACTTGCAAAACTCTGGAAGTGCTAACAATGACAAGTGTCTAGAAATGGACCCTATACAGGTACTAAGCAAGAGGCAGTGTTCCCGAGATAATTCCCTTATCTGAACACATAGTGATCATTAAACCATTTACTTGCACAGCTCTGGAAGTGCCATCAATGACAAGTGACTAGAATTGGACCCTACATAGGTACTAAGCAAGAGACAGTGTTCCCGAGATAATTCCCTTATCTGAACACATAGTGATCATTAAACCATTTACTTGCACAGCTCTGGAAGTGCCAACAATGACAAGTGACTAGAAATGGACCCTATATTGGTACTAAGCAAGAGACAGTGTTCCCGAGATAATTCCCTTATCTGAACATATAGTGATCATTAAACCATTTACGTGCACAGCTCTGGAAGTGCCAACAATGACAAGTGACTAGAAATGGACCCTATATAGGTACTAACCAAGAGACAGTGTTCCCGAGATAATTCCCTTATCTGAACATATAGTGATCATTAAACCGTTTACTTGCACAGCTCTGGAAGTGCCAACAATGATAAGTGTCTAGAAATGGACCCTATATAGGTACTAAGCAAGAGACAGTGTTCCCGAGATAATTCCCTTATCTGAACACATAGTGATCAATAAACCATTTACTTGTACAGCTCTGGAAGTGCCAACAATGAGAATGACTAGAAATGGACCCAATATAGGTACTAAGCAATAGACAGTGTTCCCGAGATAATTCCCTTATCTGAACACATAGTGATTATTAAACCATTTATTTGCACAGCTCTGGAAGTGCCAACAATGACAAGTGACTAGAAATGGACCCTATACAGGTACTAAGCATGAGACAGTGTTCCCGAGATAATTCTCTTATCTGAACACATAGTGATCATTAAACCGTTTACTTGCACAGCTCTGGAAGTGCCAACAATGACAAGTGACTAGAAATGGACCCTATATAGGTACTAAGCAAGATACAGTGTTCCCGAGATAATTCCCTTATCTGAACATATAGTGATTATTAAACCGTTTACTTGCACAGCTCTGGAAGTGCCAACAATGACAAGTGACTAGAAATGGACCCTATATTGGTACTAAGCAAGAGACAGTGTTCCTGAGATAATTCCCTTATCTGAACAAATAGTGATCATTAAACCGTTTACTTGCACAGCTCTGGAAGTGCCAACAATGAAAAGTGACTAGAAATGGACCCTATATAGGTACTAAGCAAGAGACAGTGTTCCCGAGATAATTCCCTTATCTGAACATATAGTGATCAGTAAACCATTTACGTGCACAGCTCTGGAAGTGCCAGCAATGACAAGTGACTAGAAATGGACCCTATATAGGTACTAACCAAGAGAGAGTGTTCCCGAGATAATTCCCTTATCTGAACATATAGTGATCATTAAACCGTTTACTTGCACAGCTCTGGAAGTGCCAACAATGATAAGTGTCTAGAAATGGACCCTATATAGGTACTAAGCAAGAGACAGTGTTCCCGAGGTAATTCCCTTATCTGAACATATAGTGATCATTAAACCGTTTACTTGCACAGCTCTGGAAGTGCCAACAATGACAAGTGACTAGAAATGGACCCTATATAGGTACTAAGCAAGAGACAGTGTTCCCGAGATAATTCCCTTATCTGAACACATAGTGATCATTAAACCATTTACTTGCACAGCTCTGGAAGTTCCAACAATGACAAGTGACTAGAAATGGACCCTATATAGGTACTAAGCAAGAGACAGTGTTCCCGAGATAATTCCCTTATCTGAAAACATAGTGATCATTAAACCGTTTACTTGCACAGCTCTGGAAGTGTCAACAATGACAAGTGACTAGAAATGGACCCTATATAGGTACTAAGCAAGAGACAGTGTTCCCGAGGTAATTCCCTTATCTGAACACATAGTGATCATTAAACCGTTTACTTGCACAGCTCTGGAAGTGCCAACAATGACAAGTGACTAGAAATGGACCCTATATACGTACTAAGCAAGAGACAGTGTTCCCGAGATAATTCCCTTATCTGAACACATAGTGATCATTAAACCGTTTACTTGCACAGCTCTGGAAGTGCCAACAATGACAAGTGACTAGAAATGGACCCTATATTGGTACTAAGCAAGAGACAGTGTTCCTGAGATAATTCCCTTATCTGAACAAATAGTGATCATTAAACCGTTTACTTGCACAGCTCTGGAAGTGCCAACAATGAAAAGTGACTAGAAATGGACCCTATATAGGTACTAAGCAAGAGACAGTGTTCCCGAGATAATTCCCTTATCTGAACATATAGTGATCAGTAAACCATTTACGTGCACAGCTCTGGAAGTGCCAGCAATGACAAGTGACTAGAAATGGACCCTATATAGGTACTAACCAAGAGAGAGTGTTCCCGAGATAATTCCCTTATCTGAACATATAGTGATCATTAAACCGTTTACTTGCACAGCTCTGGAAGTGCCAACAATGATAAGTGTCTAGAAATGGACCCTATATAGGTACTAAGCAAGAGACAGTGTTCCCGAGGTAATTCCCTTATCTGAACATATAGTGATCTTTAAACCGTTTACTTGCACAGCTCTGGAAGTGCCAACAATGACAAGTGACTAGAAATGGACCCTATATAGGTACTAAGCAAGAGACAGTGTTCCCGAGATAATTCCCTTATCTGAACACATAGTGATCATTAAACCATTTACTTGCACAGCTCTGGAAGTTCCAACAATGACAAGTGACTAGAAATGGACCCTATATAGGTACTAAGCAAGAGACAGTGTTCCCGAGATAATTCCCTTATCTGAAAACATAGTGATCATTAAACCGTTTACTTGCACAGCTCTGGAAGTGTCAACAATGACAAGTGACTAGAAATGGACCCTATATAGGTACTAAGCAAGAGACAGTGTTCCCGAGGTAATTCCCTTATCTGAACACATAGTGATCATTAAACCGTTTACTTGCACAGCTCTGGAAGTGCCAACAATGACAAGTGACTAGAAATGGACCCTATATACGTACTAAGCAAGAGACAGTGTTCCCGAGATAATTCCCTTATCTGAACACATAGTGATCATTAAACCGTTTACTTGCACAGCTCTGGAAGTGCCAACAATGACAAGTGACTAGAAATGGACCCTATATAGGTACTAAGCAAGAGACAGTGTTCCCGAGATAATTCCCTTATCTGAACACATAGTGATCATTAAACCGTTTACTTGCACAGCTCTGGAAGTGCCAACAATGATAAGTGACTAGAAATGGACCCTATATAGGTACTAAGCAAGAGACAGTGTTCCCGAGATAATTCCCTTATCTGAACATATAGTGATCATTAAACCGTTTACTTGCACAGCTCTGGAAGTGCCAACAATGACAAGTGACTAGAAATGGACCCTATATAGGTACTAAGCAAGAGACAGTGTTCCCGAGATAATTCCCTTATCTGAACGCATAGTGATCATTAAACCATTTACTTGCACAGCTCTGGAAGTGCCAACAATGAGAAGTGACTAGAAATGGACCCTATATTGGTACTAAGCAAGAGACAGTGTTCCCGTGATAATTCCCTTATCTGAACTAATAGTGATCATTAAACCGTTTACTTGCACAGCTCTGGAAGTGCCAACAATGACAAGTGACTAGAAATGGACCCTATATTGGTACTAAGCAAGAGACAGTGTTCCCGAGATAATTCCCTTATCTGAACAAATAGTGATCATTAAACCGTTTACTTGCACAGCTCTGGAAGTGCCAACAATGATAAGTGACTAGAAATGGACCCTATATAGGTACTAAGAAAGAGACAGTGTTCCCGTGATAATTCCCTTATCTGAACACATAGTGATCTTTAAACCATTTACTTGCACAGCTCTGGAAGTGCCAACAATGACAAGTGACTAGAAATGGACCCTATATAGGTACTAAGCAAGAGACAGTGTTCCCGAGATAATTCCCGTATCTGAACACATAGTGATCATTAAACCATTTACTTGCACAGCTCTGGAAGTGCCATCAATGACAAGTGACTAGAATTGGACCCTACATAGGTACTAAGCAAGAGAAAGTGTTCCCGAGATAATTCCCTTATCTGAACACATAGTGATCATTAAACCATTCACTTGCACAGCTCTGGAAGTGCCAACAATGACAAGTGACTAGAAATGGACCCTATATAGGTACAAAGCAAGAGACAGTGTTCCCGAGATAATTCCCTTATCTGAACATATAGTGATCATTAAACCGTTTACTTGCACAGCTCTGAAAGTGCCAACAATGACAAGTGACTAGAAATGGACCCTATATTGGTACTAAGCAAGAGACAGTGTTCCCGAGATTATTCCCGTATCTGAACTTATAGTGATCATTAAACCATTTACTTGCACAGCTCTGGAAGTGCCAACAATGACAAGTGACTAGAAATGGACCCTATACAGGTACTAAGCAAGAGGCAGTGTTCCCGAGATAATTCCCTTATCTGAACACATAGTGATCATTAAACCATTTACTTGCACAGCTCTGGAAGTGCCAACAATGACAAGTGTCTAGAAATGGACCCTATATAGATACTAAGCAAGAGACAGTTTTCCTGTGATAATTCCCTTATCTGAACACATAGTGATTATTAAACCATTTACTTGCAAAACTCTGGAAGTGCTAACAATGACAAGTGTCTAGAAATGGACCCTATACAGGTACTAAGCAAGAGGCAGTGTTCCCGAGATAATTCCCTTATCTGAACACATAGTGATCATTAAACCATTTACTTGCACAGCTCTGGAAGTGCCATCAATGACAAGTGACTAGAATTGGACCCTACATAGGTACTAAGCAAGAGACAGTGTTCCCGAGATAATTCCCTTATCTGAACACATAGTGATCATTAAACCATTTACTTGCACAGCTCTGGAAGTGCCAACAATGACAAGTGACTAGAAATGGACCCTATATTGGTACTAAGCAAGAGACAGTGTTCCCGAGATAATTCCCTTATCTGAACATATAGTGATCATTAAACCATTTACGTGCACAGCTCTGGAAGTGCCAACAATGACAAGTGACTAGAAATGGACCCTATATAGGTACTAACCAAGAGACAGTGTTCCCGAGATAATTCCCTTATCTGAACATATAGTGATCATTAAACCGTTTACTTGCACAGCTCTGGAAGTGCCAACAATGATAAGTGTCTAGAAATGGACCCTATATAGGTACTAAGCAAGAGACAGTGTTCCCGAGATAATTCCCTTATCTGAACACATAGTGATCAATAAACCATTTACTTGTACAGCTCTGGAAGTGCCAACAATGAGAAGTGACTAGAAATGGACCCAATATAGGTACTAAGCAATAGACAGTGTTCCCGAGATAATTCCCTTATCTGAACACATAGTGATTATTAAACCATTTATTTGCACAGCTCTGGAAGTGCCAACAATGACAAGTGACTAGAAATGGACCCTATACAGGTACTAAGCATGAGACAGTGTTCCCGAGATAATTCTCTTATCTGAACACATAGTGATCATTAAACCGTTTACTTGCACAGCTCTGGAAGTGCCAACAATGACAAGTGACTAGAAATGGACCCTATATAGGTACTAAGCAAGATACAGTGTTCCCGAGATAATTCCCTTATCTGAACATATAGTGATTATTAAACCGTTTACTTGCACAGCTCTGGAAGTGCCAACAATGACAAGTGACTAGAAATGGACCCTATATTGGTACTAAGCAAGAGACAGTGTTCCTGAGATAATTCCCATATCTGAACAAATAGTGATCATTAAACCGTTTACTTGCACAGCTCTGGAAGTGCCAACAATGAAAAGTGACTAGAAATGGACCCTATATAGGTACTAAGCAACAAACAGTGTTCCCGAGATAATCCCCTTATCTGAACATATAGTGATCAGTAAACCATTTACGTGCACAGCTCTGGAAGTGCCAACTATGACAAGTGACTAGAAATGGACCCTATATAGGTACTAACCAAGAGACAGTGTTCCCGAGATAATTCCCTTATCTGAACATATAGTGATCATTAAACCGTTTACTTGCACAGCTCTGGAAGTGCCAACAATGATAAGTGTCTAGAAATGGACCCTATATAGGTACTAAGCAAGAGACAGTGTTCCCGAGGTAATTCCCTTATCTGAACACATAGTGATCATTAAACCGTTTACTTGCACAGCTCTGGAAGTGCCAACAATGACAAGTGACTAGAAATGGACCCTATATAGGTACTAAGCAAGAGACAGTGTTCCCGAGATAATTCCCTTATCTGAACGCATAGTGATCATTAAACCATTTACTTGCACAGCTCTGGAAGTGCCAACAATGAGAAGTGACTAGAAATGGTCCCTATATTGGTACTAAGCAAGAGACAGTGTTCCCGTGATAATTCCCTTATCTGAACAAATAGTGATCATTAAACCGTTTACTTGCACAGCTCTGGAAGTGCCAACAATGAGAAGTGACTAGAAATGGACCCTATATTGGTACTAAGCAAGAGACAGTGTTCCCGAGATAATTCCCTTATCTGAACACATAGTGATCATTAAACCATTTACTTGCACAGCTCTGGAAGTGCCAACAATGACAAGTGACTAGAAATGAACCCTATATACGTACTAAGCAAGAGACAGTGTTCCCGAGATAATTCCCTTATCTGAACACATAGTGATCATTAAACCATTTACTTGCACAGCTCTGGAAGTACCAACAATGACAAGTGACTAGAAATGGACCCTATATAGGTACTAACCAAGAGACAGTGTTCCCGAGATAATTCCCTTATCTGAACATATAGTGATCATTAAACCGTTTACTTGCACAGCTCTGGAAGTGCCAACAATGATAAGTGTCTAGAAATGGACCCTATATAGGTACTAAGCAAGAGACAGTGTTCCCGAGGTAATTCCCTTATCTGAACACATAGTGATCATTAAACCGTTTACTTGCACAGCTCTGGAAGTGCCAACAATGACAAGTGACTAGAAATGGACCCTATATAGGTACTAAGCAAGAGACAGTGTTCCCGAGATAATTCCCTTATCTGAACGCATAGTGATCATTAAACCATTTACTTGCACAGCTCTGGAAGTGCCAACAATGAGAAGTGACTAGAAATGGTCCCTATATTGGTACTAAGCAAGAGACAGTGTTCCCGTGATAATTCCCTTATCTGAACAAATAGTGATCATTAAACCGTTTACTTGCACAGCTCTGGAAGTGCCAACAATGAGAAGTGACTAGAAATGGACCCTATATTGGTACTAAGCAGGAGACAGTGTTCCCGAGATAATTCCCTTATCTGAACACATAGTGATCATTAAACCATTTACTTGCACAGCTCTGGAAGTGCCAACAATGACAAGTGACTAGAAATGGACCCTATATTGGTACTAAGCAAGAGACAGTGTTCCCGTGATAATTCCCTTATCTGAACACATAGTGATCATTAAACCATTTACTTGCACAGCTCTGGAAGTGCCAACAATGACAAGTGACTAGAAATGGACCCTATATTGGTACTAAGCAAGAGACAGTGTTCCCGTGATAATTCCCTTATCTGAACACATAGTGATCATTAAACCATTTACTTGCACAGCTCTGGAAGTGCCAACAATTGTTGGCTTCTTTCACATTTTTTTATTTATTTTATTTTCCTTTTCTCGTTATTGTCATTTTGTTCATAGCATATATGTATCAACAGACTTGATAATTGTACTTTTAATTTTGTACAGATTTAAAATGAATAAAAAAATAATAAAAGAAATAAAAATTAGAATACAAAGCTACAAGTAATGTTTTCCCCTAGAATTCTACTGGATCTAGATGTTCCTTGTGAAGTCGTGGAAACCTCCCAACAAGTCTTTAGTCTATTCCTTCTCAAGATATAGAATTTAAAAAAAGTTTTCATTAAAATTTAAAACATTTTCATTATTTAAAATTTCGTATAAAAAATAATTTAATAAGTTACATCCTTCCTTATTGGAGTGTTTTTCATTCTGAACGGAATGGGACCACTAGCAGAGCGATGCTACTGTCCATCCATATGATATAGATTTTTTTACCCTTTTAGAAATAGACTATGAGAACATTTGTTGGTATTTTTTCGTTTTTAGCGCGGTTCCTCCCTCCCCCATAGGGAGGAACCCCGCTTATAAGGTTGATACAATGAAACAATCCGGAAGTGCCGACTAGAAAATTTCGCGTTTCAGAACCCCTAGAAACCGAAAATAACGGTGGTTCAAATTTGTATATATATATATATATATATATATATATATATATATATATATATATATATATATATATATATACACTTGTCTCCTCGCTCTCTAGGTAGAAGACGAATGGTCCGATTGTGATGAAATTTGGTACAAAAATCCGTCGTCTAATTTGAAAGGTCAAGTTCGTTAGCCAGCAGAATCCGCCCACTGGAAGATGGCGTTTGGGGCGATATTCGCGCAAAAAAATCGTAACGATTACGTTTTTGAGTTCATAAGCTTGTAAGTACTCGTTTTATAGGCTTCTTGGGCTAGGAAAACCGTTTTCGAGAAAATTGGAAAAAAAGTTTTTGAATACCGTTTTTGGTTTGGGTACTTAGAACCATGGGATTCAGTTGAAACATTTTCTGCATGTTCTACTTTCATTAAAACTAATATGTTGAAATTTTTGTTACGTTTGGAGTTTAGGAAGGGTTAGAATAAAATATTTTAATAACAGACATAAAACGTTTTGGTAACTTTGTATACTTTCCTTAATATCTCGAAAATGGTTGAGAATCATTGGAAACGGAAGATGACCATTAGAAAGCTCACTTAATGCTCTTCAAAAATGGTTCTGATGAAAGCTATTTTTTTTTTTTTTTTTTTTTTTTTTTTTTTTTTTTTTTTTTTTTTTACGGCGCATCTACAAATTGGCCATTAGCGCCGGGCTATCTATAGGTTGCCACCCTTTTATATTGCCAACAGCACGTGGTCGGTCACCCATTCAGGTACTGACCACGCCCTTAACTTCGGTGATCTACGGGAACCGGCGTATTCAACGGCGTGACTATGGCCGTTGGCACAATTAGCTATTTTTAAAATAAATAAATTGCAACATAAGCAAATGACAATTACACCTCTAACTCTCATAGTTAGTTTATTTAATTCTTATCAGTGTTGTCTGTTTGTTTTCTTCTTTCTTCACCGGACAGAGAACATGTTACTGAGTTTATCATCAGCTAATTTTTTTTTTCCTTTTATTATGGGAAAAAAAAATCATTAGCTAATCGCTAAAATCTCGAAGGTAACAAGAAAATAAATTTAAAAAAAGCAAATAAACTAAAGTTAATAATCTTAAAGTTAATAATCTTTCCTATATTATACAAGTTTAATTATACTAAATAATTCAATATAATGCAATAATATGAGATATTTGTGAATTTATTTCCAGGATTCTTGAAACGAGCGATTTACAAATATCAGTAAAGTCTACAAATGAAGACAATATTACTAAATTCGTCTATAATTGCCATACGTGATAATGGCCCCAGGAGTCGATGCACCCGAAAAAAAAAATTGCCATTCGATTTGCCAAAAATGTGAAGTATGAAGTTATATTTCCTTTACAAAAATATGATTAGAATGAAATTTATAATATCAACTTGAACTCTATATTAATATGACCTTTAAAATCATTATGACAAAAATTTCTAAATATTGATTGGAAGTGAACCTATTCTATGAATGAAGAATTAAAGGAACGGTTAGGATCCTGCTAAGAAAAAAACGCCAGAAACATCTATGTCCGATAGATTTTGGAATTGTCGTTGGCAGCCATCCATCTTTTTCTACCAATCCCTAGGGGATAGGAGACCGCGACAACCTTTAGGTCAACATGGATTAGGGTGCGAATAGAGATATCTCAAAATGTGATTGTCGTTAATTTTTTTTTTTTTATTTATTTATTTTTTTTTTTAATTTACGGCGCATCGACAAATCTTGGCAATTAGCGTCGACATCCAGGGTGCAGCTAGGAATTTTCTCAGCGAGCCATGAGATGAGAAAATTCCTGCCGCCGGTGGGGATCGAACCCACCATCTCCCGCTTATGAATCCAGTGCGCTAGCCACTAGACCACGGGAGACCCGCATTGTTGTTAATTATTTCAATTTTAACGTCCATTATTATTAACGAAGAATTTTAGGAGGGGTTATCTATAGGTTACCACCATTTTTTATCCAGGATAGGGCTGATTGTAGTAAGGTGGCGGATAAACCTCCGATCTAGAGCACCGACGCTGCAGCCTATGAAGATCTTCGAGCTTTGAGAAAACGCCCTCTAGGTTTAGCATTGAAGAAGTCTGTAATCTAGGTTATGCCACCATCAGCCTCTAGGTAAAGATTGAGTTCTCTGTTGTGTACTTTCCCTCTTGCGGTCAAATCGAATCGCCTTACTTGGTGTACTTCCAGTCAATGTTTTGAACCTTTATAAGCTAAAACCTTTTTTTTTTTTTTTCATAGACTACTAAAGTTAATAGTAGGAGCGTAAAACACGGAGATCAATACCAATAAAAGGCCTATTGGTCTTAAAAGAAGTAATCGTACAAATGTACATGAGTCGATCAGACAGTTAACTAGAAACAGTATCTGATAGGCCTAGAACTTCAAGTAGTCTTTCTACTAATAACACAACTCAGATAGACTTCAAGAAAGAAGTTTTGAAACAATTATCTTCAATTATTTGTAGATACACTCAAATGTTCCAAAGAAATAACACAGGCACACAAAAAGTAATATTTTCCAAAGACACCATGCATATATTCTTATGTATTTCGACACGCTGAATCCGAATCCAGAGTCCGCTTCACCCCATCACGTCAGCTTTAAGAGCATTTGAAGACCAAATTTCGTATGAAGTCGTTAAAGAAGACATAACTAGAGCTTCCATGGTTTTGAAGGTCGCTGAATTCAAATCCGAGGTCTGTTTTAGCCCATCGGCGCAAAATTTTGCAAGAAATGAATCTGCAGCCAAAATTCTTTCTTTTTTTTGTGCAAAATACACATCTTTTTCCTTCAAATGACCTTGATTTTGCGCCGATGGGGTGAAACAGACCTCGAATTCGAATTCAGCGACCTTCAAACCATGGCAGCTCTAGTTGTTTCTTTTGAACCTAAACCTGAGGTGCTGGGGTGAAACGGATTCCGAATTCAGATTCAGCGTGTCGGGAAACATAACAGTATATGTATTTATTTATTTGTATTCAGAGACCCGTAACGTTTGGCGATGGTCTCCTTACAGTTTGGCGATGGTCTCCTTACAGTTTGGCGATGGTCTCCTTACAGTTTATCACTATGAAAATCTGTCTGAGTTCAAAAGAAAAAGTCCGACTCGCAGGAACTGCATCATCTTAACGCGGTTCCGTTCATATCCCTAGTCTAATTTGGAAAGATTAAAAAAGAAGCAGTTATTATTTTGGTTCCACCAGTCTTTTTTTTTTTTTTTAATTAATTATTAAAATGGCGTGTCAACCCTTAAGGTCACTAACGCCATTCCTGTGTGTAGTAAAGTCTTGAAAGGTCATGATTTACTATCTTATCTGGGAGGGTCTGCTAACACTAGAAACGGACCCTGACAAGGTCTTGGAATCCTGGAAATCTATATTTCTAACAATAAATTGTTTTTGTTATTTTACTTAACCAGTTTTATTGTCAAATACATTATCCAACTATAAGAAATTAAAAAATAACAAGGAATAAAACAGACAAAAAGAACCATTGGAATAAACGAAATCAATTAATTTAAAGTTTTAAGCACTTATTTCTCCGATTGACATCGCCTAATTAAAACTTTCTTCAGAACCTTTTTTGTAGAGCATTTAGTAAGCTTTCGAATGGTAATCTTCCGCTTCACAAGATTGTCAACGGTTTTCGAGATACTAACGAAAGTATACAAAGTTAACAAAACTTTTTTTGTCTGTTAATAAAATATTTTATTCTAACCCTTCCTTTACTCTAAACGTAACAAAAATTTCAACATATTAGTGTTGATGAAACTCCAACATGCAGAAAATGTTTCAACTGTATCCCATAATTCTAAGTACCAAAATCAAAGACAAAGAACCCTCCCTAGGAAGGACGCTAGGCAGTTGAAAAGCTATATATCTTGGAAATCCATATCTCTAACATTAAATTGTTTTTCTTATTTTTCTTAACCTGTTATATTTTCAAATACATTATCCAACAATAAGCAATTAAAAAATAACAAGGAATAAAAAACAGACAAAAAGAACAGTTTGAATAAGCGAAATCAATTACTTTAAAGTTTTAAGCTCTTATTTCTCCGATTGACATCGCCTAATCAAAACTTTCATTAGAACCTTTTTTTTAGAGCATTTAATAAGCTTTCTAATGGTATTCTTCCGTTTAGCAAGATTCTCAACCTTTTTCGAGATATTAAGGAAAGTAAACAAAGTTACTAAAACTTTTTATGTCTGTTAATAAAATATTTTATTCTAACCCTTCCTTAACTCCAAACGTAACCAAAACTTCAACATATTAGTTTTGATGAAAGTAGAACATGCAGAAAATGTTTCAACTGAATCCCATGATTCTAAGTACCCAAACCAAAAACGGTATTCAAAAAATATTTTTCCAATTTTCTCGAAAACGGTTAAAGCTATGGCCTTGAAAATGGTTTCATTCGTTTTCCTAGCCCAGGAATCATATAAAACGAGTACTTAGAAGCTTATGAACTCAAAAACGTAAGCGTTACGATTTTTTTTGCGCGAATTTCGCCTCAAACGCCATCTTCCAGTGGGCGGATTTTGCTGGTTAACGAACTTGACCTTTCAAATTGGACGAAGGATTTTTGTACCAAATTTCATCAAAATCGGACCATTCGTCTTCTATCTAGAGAGCGAACAGACAAATATATATATATATATATATATATATATATATATATATATATATATATATATATATATATATATATATATATAGGGTGTCCCGTAAATGTCTAGTCATATTGTGAGGGGTTATAGAGGACCCTTAGGGGAACAAAAAATTTTCTATGACGATTTCCCGAATTCTCGCCCATAAGGGAGAAAACGTCGTTTAGTCGTTTTTTCGAGACAAACGTGGTTTTTAAGAGAATAATCTTTGTAGCTCCGTCCCATGTGGTACTACTAGAAAGAGAGTGAAATCAATCGAAAGCTGAGTAAATTTACTATAAGACTAGTTCGGAGTAAACGTAAAAATAAATGAATGTATGTATGTATATCTTACCAAAAGAAAGCTATTCTAAATTTCCTGATATTTTATTGATATTTCTTTCCAGCGTTACTCCTCAATGGGCAAGATCTGAGATTTCCGGGTTTCGGAAAAACTTTTTCATTTAACCAGCTTTCCATTCATGTATCACAATCCTGTGTTATTGAAGTATTTGAACGATTTAAGAACAAAAGTTTAAAAAAAAAAAATGGATCTGTGAAAATAAAATTATATTTTTTTCTTCAGTTTATTCAAAAAGCTGAAGAGAAATATTTATTTTTATAAATGTTTACATAAATATTAAGTAAATATTTATTCAAAACAATTAAAAAAATTACTTCCACGAATATAAAAAAAATTCCTACAACAGTAAATAAATAAAATACACAATTTGTTAATTACAGTAACTAATAATGGGTCCTGGGGGTGGCCATTAATGAACCCCAACCATACATTAACTTCAAAAATTACTATTTTTACCTAGATCAAGCATTTGAACATATTTTTATAGGTATTTATTTAGAAAACAAATGCTTTACCTTGAATTGATACTGATTGCTATGCTTGTGAAACTCACTGGGATTCTCGTGAGCCCATGCGTTTTTGTTGTGGTAATTAAAAATTCTATCCCTCATAGATAAGATGTACATAGTCCTGTAAAAATGTGTTCAAACGCCTGATATAGGTAAAAATAATAATTTTTGAGGTTAATGTATGGTTGGTGTTCCTTAATGGCCGCCTCCTGGACCCAGTATTAGGTACCTGAATTAATAAATTCAAAATAAATGTGTATTTTATTCATTTAATGTTTTAGAAATTTTTTTTATATTCGTGGAAGTAATTTTTTTTTATTGTTTTAAGTAAATATTTACTTAATATTTATGTAAACATTTATAAAAATAAATATTTCTCTTCAGCTTTTTGAATAAACTGAAGAAAAAAATATAATTTTATTTTCACAGATCCATGTTTTTTTTAAAACTTTTGTTCTTAAATCGTTCAAATACTTCAATAACACAACTTTTGATACATGAATGGAAATCTAGTTAAATGAAGAAGTTTTTCCGAAACCCGGAAATCTCAGATCCTGCCCATTGAGGAGTAACGCTGGAAAGAAATATCAATAAAATATCAGGAAATTTAGAATAGCTTTCTTTTGGTAAGATATACATACATACATTTATCTATTTTTACGTTTACTCCCAACTAGTCTTATAGTAAATTTACTCAGCTTTCGATTGATTTCACTCCCTTTCTAGTAGTACCAACTGGGACGGAGGTACAAAGATTATTCTCTTAAAAACCACGTTTGTCTCGAAAAATCGACAAAACGACGTTTTCTCCCTTATGGGCGAGAATTCGGGAAATCGTCATAGAACATTTTTTGTTCCCCTAAGGGTCCTCTATCACCCGTCACAATATGACTAGACATTTACGGGACATATATATATATATATACAAATTTGAACCACCGTTTTTTCGGTCTCTAGGGGTTCTGAAACGCGAAATTTTCTAGTCGGCACTTCCGGATTGTTTCATTGTATCAACCTTATAAGCGGGGTTCCTCCCTATGGGGGAGGGAGGAACCGCGCTAAAAGAGAAATAAATAACTGAAATACAAATAAATGAAACTGAAAACAACAAAATAATAGTAAATAAAGGAATAGAAAATAAATAACTATATATAGGTATATATATTATAAGGAATATGTATAGTACTTTAAATTAAAATGATCTAAATTCGATTTTTTACTTTTAATGTAGATGGAGGGCAATTGGAAATTTCATTAAAAAAAAAACAAAAAACACTAAAGCTCAACTATACTTTGCTATAAATTTTACATATTTTATTAAATTTTTGAGTATATCGTCGATACAAAAGCAAACTAACGAATATGAAAATCACCACTTTTCACAGTGGAAAAGTATTTATTCATAACTTTTTTTTGGAGAGTCAAATATTCGGCAGATTTGACCTTTTGATAGTGGAATACTTTCCCATTAATAGAGTGAAGTCAGATTGTAGAATTTGCCGTAAATAAGTCCAGCAGAAATTATTAAAGATGGACAATGAAAGATGCATTTTTTTCATATTCGTTCGTTTGCTTTTGTATCGAGTATAGGTTGAGTGTTTTTAAATGTTTTAGTATTGTGTTGATGTAAGGGCTATCTGGTAATATTATGTCAACTAAGTCGTGTGGTATTTGCAAGTTGTCTCTCTGTCTACAGTCTATCAGTATGTGTTTTACTGTAAGGTCCTCGGTACGATGTCTGCATTTTGGTCTGTCTGTTTTTTGCGTAAGATGTCCGTGACTCAGTAAGCACTGTCCAATTCTAAGCCTGGTTAATACTACTTGTTCCCGTCTTGTGAGGTTTTCGTTCAACCAGGCTCCTCTTATGTTTTTAATCTGTCTTAACTTGCTTTCGGATTTCGTCCATTCTTTTTGCCAGTCGTCCATTATGACGGTTTGTGCTAAGGTACATAAATCTGATGTAGTTACGGTTTCTCAGTCTGTTGAGGGCCTCTGTGTTATGGAAACTGAGAGAAATACTTGACAGAAGAATGTCTGTTTTGATTGAATTCTTCATAGAAAACATTTGTTTTACAAGAGCATAGCCATGAATTATCATAAAGATATTTAAAAAAAGATATTTGAACACAAACATGTAAAATAAAAATAAAGGAATATATGAAATAATTAAAGATAATCTAAAAAGAAAAGAAAAGTAATGAATACAAAATAAATAAATTATAGATACTGTTTACCGTATTTTGACTTTAGGAGTACGAGTTTTTCCAGTAGTTTGACTTTTAGTATTTTTTGGCCCCGTTTGTAGTATTTCTCTTTCCTTCTCAACAGTTGAAATGGATTTTCTTGTTTCCTTCTTGTCTTGTCTAGCGAGTTTCCTTGTACTGATTTTTTGGATGCCTGGACTAGTGTCATCAGTTGTCCGGATTAATGGGTGACTTGTTTCATTAGAATAGCCATGGGTCTTCTCACTTGACTTGCTTGAGGCTTTTTCAACACTCAATTGACTTATGAGGATATTCGCAAGGAATTCTAACCTTTCATTCATTGTTTCAAGAAATCCTGATAGTCTGGTAAAAGCATAATTTTCTTGAGGTATTAATTTCACTTTTTGGGAGTAAAGACCTGATTGTTCGAAGGATATCTTCTTCTTCGCTTCTTCAAAGCTTATTTTCTGTACTACCATTATTTTTCGAATTTGGAATTCCTTGGCGTATATCGGGCACGTTTTGACTGTTGTGCGATGGGTACCTCCACACAGACAACATTAGACTCTGGAACAGTCACCTTCATGGAGTGGTTGTGCACACTTTCTACACACTGCATCCTTCTCACAACGAGACTTATGATGGCCCAAGCAGCCGCACCTATAACAGAGAAGTGGAGGCGGCAAATACACTCGCAGAGGAACAGCAAGATAGCCGATGTACAGCCTTTCAGGGAGCGTAGGAGAGTTGAAGGTAGCTATATATAAAGAACTCTTACTTGGGTCTCCAATGCGCTTAATGGCTATCACATTTTGTTCATTGAGTCCTTGTTGAATATCTTCAACTCTTAGATTCCCTAATTCTGCACAATAGAAGACACCCTTGCAGTTATTGAATGTCTTATCAGGGGTCACTTCAATATTATAGTGCAAGAATGTTTTTTGTTGAAGTAGCTGTGTGGATACGTAACTGTTTGGACAATTCAGAAATAAGAGGCCACTTTTCTCAAGTTTTCTAACCTTTATTTCTTTAGAAAATGTTCAGATCCAACTATGTATATCAAAGGAACTCATACCATTGAAGTTTCTCTTCTCATCTTTAAGTCTAATGATGAGATATTTTGGACTGGAAACGTTTGTTCAGTTGGAAGGTTCGCTTGAACGAAACCAGTATTATGTCTTTGGAAAATAACACTTTTTTTGTGTGTGTGCCTGTGTAATTGGAAATACGTTGGAATTAGCTAGAATTCAGATAAGACGGAGCATTGCCATGCATTGACTTTATGATGCGAATTAAGCGTCTGGTGTGTGAAGAATTGAAGGTAAGAAATTAACTAACCTAGGAACTGTAATTTAATCATTACTTTAATCCGAGAGCTGGTAACGCACGTTTCATCAAGTCTTTTATGCACCTAGAAATTTTGCCACAATGAACCTCTTGGGTAGATAAGAAGGTAGATATGTGTTGGCTAGACATACCCTGCAGGACCACACATAGGGAAAAGCTGCAAAACAAAATGGTTGATCCAAGAAAAGTGATTTATTCAGAAGCCAACAATTTTTTCTGTAAAATTAAGACAATATTACAAGGAATTATAAATAAGGCAGACACTTTTTAGGGGGTTAACATTTAAAAAAAAACAAAAAAGTCCGATTCGCAGGAACTGCATCATCTTAGCGCGGTTCCGTTCT
The DNA here is from genome assembly GCA_946811695.1 of Gonocerus acuteangulatus. Lineage (NCBI taxonomy): Eukaryota > Metazoa > Arthropoda > Insecta > Hemiptera > Coreidae > Gonocerus > Gonocerus acuteangulatus. The sequence goes on along the minus strand of OX328124.1, from coordinate 132,336,791 downwards.
TATCCGAAGTGCGATTAGTAAAGGAATAGTAGCAGCTATCAGTAGGTTTTGATCTTTCGTTAAAAATATAAAATAAAATCTGAAAGAGAAGGAAGCTTAAAGCGCCACATATGGAAACTGACAGTTTTCTAAGCGGATGGGACTCTCCCGTCATCGCGGCGCTCACTCTAGGAAAACTCTATTACCAATATGATTCTTATTTTCTCAGCTTTAATGAAATACTCATTCCACCGTTAAATAAACTTAAAAAACAAAAGTGAGGTAAACAGTGACAAAAACCCGTTTAAAATAACAAAACTAAAACTTTCGTAGTTTTAAGCACTTACTTCTCCGACTGATATTGCCCCATCGAAATTTGCTTCAGAATCTTTTTTGTAGAGAATTTAGTAAGGTTTTGAATGGTTATATCGTACTTCCCACTGTTTTGAAGATATTAAGGGGGAAAAATGGTGCTAATACCTACCGATACCTGCTATATTCCTTCACTAATTGCACTCGAGATAAGAACGGAACCGCGCTAAGATGATGCAGTTCCTGCGGGTTGGACTTTTTTTCAGACAAATTAATGAATTATGTTTATATTATAATATAAATATTATGTTTATAAGAAGATCAAATCACTTTAATTGCGGTGTAAAATATTGTCGCTAGCTAAATCTAAGTATTATATAAGCTCATAAGGAAAAAATGGTGCTAATGGCTCAGATTTCGATACACCATAAAATAAATAAAAAAAAAAAGAAAAAAAGGACAATATACGAAGATTCCGAACCATTTCATGTCTGTTAATAAAATATTTTATTCTAATCCCAATAACGCAACACTTATACACAAATAAATTTTTTTTAGGTATCTATTTAATACGTATAAAATAAGATTATAATGAGCGATCCGCTGTGGCATACACCAAGTACTACCACCGTGTGGAGTGCAACTAGTACAGACCGGTACGTCAGTACCACTGTGGTATGTAAAGAGCGGCTGTTCTGATACTGGCAAAAATTAGAAATCCTACATTCCTAAAGTTGTTTGGAGGCTTATCTTTATGACTCTAGAAAGGGACTTACAGATGACGAGGGTACACTGGGCACCGCTACCTGGGGACAGGGTAAATGCCCCCCACCCTAAGCCTCCTAGCTCCTCACCTTCGAATTCCTATGATTTTGTTCAATGAATTTAAACAAAAAAATTAATAAATAGATAAAAACTGCTGAAAATAGGGAATACCAAAAACAATTCTAAAGAACGAAATCAACACCAGTACAGTAATCTAGATATTCATAGGGCATCTTCGATTTCCAAGATACCGTTGAAACAAAATATTGTTTCTATATATACGTATCCTGTTTCATTGACTAATACATTTGACTACTATAAACAATCACAAAAATAACGAGCAGTGAAAAAAACTGTAGGAAACACACAAAAAGATTCGTTCAAATGAACGAAATTACCTGTTTTAAGCACTTATTTCTCCAAATATGACCATCCCATCGCAAATGTCTTCAAAACATTTTTTGTAGAGAATTTAGTAACCTTTCGAATGGTAATCTTTTGCTTGCCAAGATTCCGAACCGTTTACGTGATAATAATGAAAATATACGAAGTTCCCAAAACTTTTCATGACTAAAAATGAAATATTTTATTCTAATCCTTCCTTTACTCCAAACGTAACCAAATTTTCAACATATTAGTACTGATAAAATTCAAACATGCAGAAAATGTTTCACCTGAATCCCTTGATTCTAAGTACCAAAATCAAAGAAAAAAAGAACAGTTCGAATAAGGGAAATCAATTACTTTAAAGTTTTAAGCACTTATTTCTCCGATTGACATCGCCTAATCAAAACATTCATTAGAACCTTTTTTGTAGAGCACTTAGTAAGCTTTCTAATGGTATTCTTTCGTTTACCAAGATTCTCAACCTTTTTCGAGATATTAAGGAAAGTATACAAAGTTCCCAAAACTTTTCATGTCTGTTAATAAAATATTTTATTCTATCCCTTCCTTAACTCCAAACGTAACAAAAATTTCAACATATTAGTGTTGATGAAACTCGAACATGCAGAAAATGTTTCAACTGTATCCCATAAATCTAAGTACCAAACTCAAAGACAAAGAACCCTACCTAGGAAGGACGCTAGGCAGTTGAAAAGCTATATATCTTGGAAATCCATATCTCTAACATTAAATTGTTTTTCTTATTTTTCTTAACCTGTTTTATTTTCAAATACATTATCCAACAATAAGCAATTAAAAAATAACAAGGAATAAAAAACAGACAAAAAGAACAGTTCGAATAAGCGATATCAATTACTTAAAAGTTTTAAGCTCTTATTTCTCCGATTGACATCGCCTAATCAAAACTTTCATTAGAAGCTTTTTTTTAGAGCATTTAATAAGCTTTCTAATGGTATTCTTCCGTTTACCAAGATTTTCAACCTTTTTCGAGATATTAAGGAAAGTAAACAAAGTTACTAAAACTTTTTATGTCTGTTAATAAAATATTTTATTCTAACCCTTCCTTAACTCCAAACGTAACCAAAATTTCAACATATTAGTTTTGATGAAAGTAGAACATGCAGAAAATGTTTCAACAGAGTCCCGTGATTCTAAGTACCCAAACCAAAAACGGTATTCAAAAAATATTTTTCCAATTTTCTCGAAAACGGTTAAAGCTATCGCCTTGAAAATGGTTTCATTCGTTTTCCTAGCCCAGGAATCGTATAAAACCTGTACTTAGAAGCTTATGAACTCAAAAACGTAAGCGTTACGATTTTTTTCTGCGAATTTCGCCCCAAACGCCATCTTCCAGTAGGCGGATTTTGCTGGTTAACGAACTTGACCTTTCAAATTGGACGAAGGATTTTTGTACCAAATTTCATCAAAATCGGACCATTCGTCTTCTAGCTAGAGAGCGAACAGACAAATATATATATATATATATATATATATATATATATATATATATATATACATATATATATATATATACAAATTTGAACCACCGTTATTTTCGGTCTCTAGGGGTTCTGAAACGCGAAATTTTCTAGTCGGCACTTCCGGATTGTTTCATTGTATCAACCCTATAAGCGGGGTTCCTCCCTATGGGGGAGGGAGGAACCGCGCTAAAACCCAAAGTAGTTTTTTTAAATATTAAATTAATTCACACTGCGATTTAAACAGCGTCTTGTGAGTCAGTCGTAATAATTTCTATTTTCCATCACCTATATCTCGGAAATACTTTAATGTAGAATTATGAGTATTTCTAATTCTACTCACATCTAGTAGTATAATACCTGTGTAAAATTTCATAACTTTATCTTTACCTGGTTGAAAGTTATGAGAGAGTAAAAATCGGCTCTAAGACCTCCTGTAATATACACACAGTATGCATAGAACGGAACTTAGCCTGGAGAACAACTGTTCGCCTAAATATACAGGCAGAAAGCTTCGTCCCAATCTCCGTCGAACTGCCATTAAAGTTTTCACCCTTAGGGAGATGTTAGAACTGACGAGAGTTTAGTAGTGAGAACTAGTTACGGCTTCAGAACTTCATCTGAGACCAGCTGGCGTTTCAAAACAGAAATCATACTCCTTCTTGATCGGTGGGCGGGGGGGGGGAGGTTCGCTGTATCATTTGGATATTGAATAAACCTAATAGCATATATTGACAATACCTCTTAACTTTGTCATTATCTAAAGTTCATAATAAGTTAATTTATGAATTTTAATTTTAAAATATATTTTAGCGCGCTTCCACTCGAACTCTAGGGAGGAAACCACCATATTATATATATATATATATATATATATATATGTTACGTTCAGCACCAAATGGCTAATGAAATATGCAGGAAAATGCTTATCGGAAATGGTGCCGAACATAAAGGTGCCTATTATTGAGGCTAAATAATTAAAAATATAAAGTGAGAAAAATAATTGAAAACATAAGGTGAGCAAAATAATTGAAAATATAAAGTGAGAAAAATAATTGAAAATATAAAGTGAGAAAAATAATTGAAAATATAAGGTGAGCAAAATAATTGAAAATATAGAGTGAGAAAAGAAAATGACTTATTTATTTTCGAAAAACAAAAGAAAAAAAAAAATCTCCTTGTGGAGGAGATGCTGGTTAGTATGTTAGCGTAAATTAAAAAAAATATAAACTTATGTGCAAAATAAAAAGAATAGGGAAAATAACAATTATTATTCGAAACAGTGGCAGCTGAGAGTTTATTTAAAATGGCTGTAATCTGGCTTATCTGGTGGTGATGGTGTGTTCCGCTGTACCCGCTGACGCCAAGTCGAAGAGGGATCTTGACGGGGCGCCACTGACGCCAAGCTGAAGATGGAGCTTGACGGGGCGTAAATAAGGTGCACCTTCAAACGCTGGATGCAGCAATAGTAGCGTGAAGATGCTCCTAAAGGCCTCAAGGATGTACTGCTTCATAAGGGAGTCAAGGCTGTACTGCACCGTAGGGACTCAAGGCTGTACTGCCTTAGGGCGGGCAGCTAGCAAATCGGCGATAATCTGTTTAAGGGGCCGTAAGGTGCTGCCCTCATTCGAATATTGCGCCGGGAGGTGGCGGACTCTGCAGGCTTGGAGGTAAATCAGCCGTCCTATCGCAAAGATAGTGGTGATCCGCAAGAGGATTAAAGATCGACTGATAACCGCCTCAGGATCTCTATCTCAGCTGCCAGACTATTCCCCTATAGCTAGACGCTACGATACTTACAATACAATAATTAAATAAAAAGATAAATAATTGATAATTTCTTCTACATGGTCTCTAACAATACATATATATATATATATATATATATATATATATATATATATATATATATATATATATATATATGTATGAAGGACCGAGTAATATGGTAATCAAAGAAAACGTGGCAGAATAGGATACTATCCCGTTCTACCCCGTCCCGTTCCGCCTCGAGAGCACGGTTTAGGTTTTGAGTGATTGCTGAACTGAATACCTGTCATAATTATACTTACATGGAGTGTTTATTTTAGCTACTGACATGCACTAAAACGGCAGATAACACACATTAGCGTTGCATTAATGATTAGAAGCTTACCTTGCATTTAAGTCGACAAAAAGGTACAAACAACTCGGCAGAAAACAGCAAACAACATCACTTCACTCAAACAGCCAGTCAGAATTAATCAAAATGCCTACCGCATCTTCTCTACCGTCTGCAGGCAGACCTCTAGAGCCCAGGAAAGTGCCCTATCCGCTGTTCTCTACCGTCTGCAGGCAGACCTCTAGAGCCCAGGAAAGTGCCCTATCCGCTGTTCTCTACCGTCTGCAGGCAGACCTCTAGAGCCCAGGAAAGTGCCCTATCCGCTGTTCTCTACCGTCTGCAGGCAGACCTCTAGAGCCCAGGAAAGTGACCTATCCGCTGTTCTCTACCGTCTGCAGGCAGACCTCTAGAGCCCAGGAAAGTGCCCTATCCGCTGTTCACTACCGTCTGCAGGCAGACCTCTAGAGCCCAGGAAAGTGCCCTATCCGCTGTTCTCTACCGTCTGCAGGCAGACCTCTAGAGCCCAGGAAAGTGCCCTATCCGCTGTTCACTACCGTCTGCAGGCAGACCTCTAGAGCCCAGGAAAGTGCCCTATCCGCTGTTCTCTACCGTCTGCAGGCAGACCTCTAGAGCCCAGGAAAGTGCCCTATCCGCTGTTCTAACCCGCTATCCCGTTCCAACCCGAGTTCCCCAAATCATATATATATATATATATATATATATATATGATTTATATATATATACATATATATATATATATATATATATATATATATATATATGTATATATATATATATATATATATATATATATATATATATATATATATATATATATATATATAATTCAGCTGTTTTTCTGTTTGTTCCTTATACAAATCCACATCGTTTAACCGATTTTGACTAATCTTGGCACTCAGGTCGAATAGCGTAGATTAAAATATCCTTTATTTCCCCAAACCCGTTATCGAGATATGGACATGTCATATAATAATACACTTAATAATAAATTTAGTGATTTCTCTAAGGAAGCCAGTGTGGACACTAAATCTATTTCAAAAAATTCTATAATTTTGTAACTTGGCCTTTGTCGGAATATTCTTTTCAATTTTATTATAACTATTTTGGTCGGCTGGATGTTTCTTAATTCCTGAGGAGTCCTTTCCTGTACAAATGTGTGATATTGTGTCATAGGATTTGGTTGGCATGCAAATTATTACCATCATGAAGTGTTAAGATTTTTTTTTTTTTCTTGACTATATCAGGACAAGATAGAAAAGGACACGAAAAACAAAGGGACAACGAAACGGAAGTAGAAAGAAGAGTGAGACTGACCCAAGATAGAATAAGACACGAAGAACAAAGGGGAAATGAAACCGAAGTAGAAAGAAGAGAGAGACTGACCCAAGATAGAATAAGACACGAAGAACAAAGGGGAAATGAAACCGAAGTAGAAAGAAGAGAGAGACTGACCCAAGATAGAATAAGACACGAAGAACAAAGGGTCAATGAAACCGAAGTAGAAAGAAGAGAGAGACTGATCCAAGATAGAATAAGACACTAAGAACAAAGGGACAAAGAACCCGAAGTAGAAAGGAGAGAGAGACTGACCCAAGATAGAATAAGACACGAAGAACAAAGGGTCAATGAAACGGAAGTAGAAAGAAGAGAGAGACTGACCCAAGATAGAATAAGACACGAAGAACAAAGGGTCAATGAAACCGAAGTAGAAAGAAGAGAGAGACTGACCCAGGATAGAATAAGACACGAAGAACAATGGGACAAAGAAACCGAAGTAGAAAGAAGAGAGAGACTCACCCAAGATAGAATAAGACACGAAGAACAAAGGGACAAAGAAACCGAAGTAGAAAGAAGTGAGAGACTGACCCAAGATAGAATACGACTCGAAGAACAAAGGGACAAAGAAACCGAAGTAGAAAGAAGTGAGAGACTGACCCAAGATAGAATACGACACGAAGAACAAAGGGACAAAGAAACCGAAGTAGAAAGAAGTGAGAGACTGACCCAAGATAGAATAAGACACGAAGAACAAAGGGACAAAGAAACCGAAGTAGAAAGAAGTGAGAGACTGACCCAAGAAAGAATAAGACACGAAGAACAAAGGGACAAAGAAACCGAAGTAGAAAGAAGATAGAGACTGACCCAAGATAGAATAAGACACGAAAAACAAAGGGACGAAGAAACCGAAGTAGAAAGAAGAGAGAGACTGACAAAAGATAGAATAAGACACGAAGAACAAAGGGAAAATGAAACCGAAGTAGAAAGAACAGAGAGACTGATCCAAGATAGAATAAGACACAAAGAACAAAGGGACAAAGAAACCGAAGTAGAAAGTAGAGAAAGACTGATCTAAGATAGAATAAGACACGAAGAACAAAGGGAAAATGAAACCGAAGTAAAAAGAACAGAGATACTGGCAAAAGATAGATTTTTTTTTTTTTTTTTTTTTTTTTTTTTGCAATGAGGGGAAAACCTAAAAGGCCCTCAGGGGATTCGCCTCGTACAACTCCCCCAGTGTGTGTGGGACTCTCACCCACCAAAAACCCCTCATTTCTGGTATGATTCCCTCTTGGAACAGCTGCTATGGCCAATCTTCAAGAGGGTACCTTATTTTCCCCTAAAGGGGACCAACCGTATTCTCATTACATTTATGGGGGACTAACTCTGTTCCCCTCCCACTTCTTTTTTAGCAAGACTCTGCTTGTAAAAGTCACAACTGCATTCCACTTATCAGGGCTTAACAGCATCAACTTGATTACTGTTTCCGGCAAGAAAGGATCAATGTCAATGCTTAGTCTTGTCCGTTCTTTTTCCCATCTTTTGCATTGAAAAAAGGTGTGGTAGGCGTCATCATAATCTGAGTCACCATACTGACATTGCGGGCTGTCGGTCTTTCCCAACTTCCAGAGGAATCCTCGAAAATTTCCGTGGCCGGTAAGGAGCTGGGTGAGATGGTAATCCACCTCACCAAACTCCCTGCCGACCCATGCTCTTAAGTCCTGCACAATCCGGGCAGTCCACCTCCCTCTGGTTTCGGAATCCCATCGCTCCTGCCAAACTCTCAATGTTTCCATGCGGGCCACTCTCCTAGCGAGGATACCGTCGTAGACGAGTTTCCTTTCTCTAACGAGGAGGTCGATTGGTATAACCCCGGCCACCACCAATGCTGCCGGCTCCGAGATAGTCCTGTAGGCCGAAGCTATACGAAGCGCCGCTCTCCTCTGTACTGAGGCCAGTTTTCTGCGATGGCATTCCTTTTCCATGGCGCACGCCCAGACCTCGCATCCATAGAGGAGAATCGAGTGCACCACCGTCATTAGAACTCGACGCCTACTGGCAAGAGGGCCACCGACATTTGACATAAGTCTTCCAAGGTTGGCGGAAACTCCGGCTGCCTTCTCCGCAGCGAAGGTGACCTGGTCCCTATAAGTAAGCTTGTTATCAAGCCTCAGACCCAGGTACCTGACAGCTCTCTTTGACCGTATGATCACTTGGCCTACACGGAAGTCCAGGATAGTCTGGATTCTCTGCCGCGTCAGCAAGACAATTTCAGTTTTTTCCATTGCTAGACTAAGCCCATGATTGTCCATCCAAAGGACCACTCTTCGCATCACTTGATTCAGCCTCATCTGGAGGTCCTCGAGTGTCCCTGCTACGATAACTGCAGCGATATCGTCCGCGTATCCCACCAGGAAACACTCGTCCGGCATTCCTTCGCAGAGAAGCTCGTCATATAGTATGTTCCAGAGGTCAGGGCCTAAAATGGACCCTTGGGCTACACCGGCCGTGATCTCCTTCGAGCGGGGTCCATCCGTTGATTCATATTCTAGCCATCTGTCACTCAGATAGCTCTCCAACAGTCTTCGCAGGTACAGTGGGACTGAGAACCTTTTCAATGCCTTTAATATGTCAGTCCATCTAGCTGAGTTAAACGCATTTCTCACGTCTAGTGTTACTAACATAACTTTTCGACGGGAAGAAGCATTGTCTCGGCGAGTCTCTAAAACAGTTAAAATCACTCTGTGGACAGCATCGACAGACGACCGCCCCTCTCGGAAACCAAATTGCCTGTTAGAAAGCCCTCCGGCCAGCTCCAATGCGGCTGCCAGTCTCGGCTTAATAAGTCTTTCGAGAAGCTTCCCGGTCGTGTCCAGCATACACAGAGGTCTGTATGCAGACGGGGTCTCAAGTTCACCTTTGCCTTTTGGTATTAGTACCAGTCGTTGGACTTTCCATCTGGCTGGAAACACTCCATCAATCAAGCAGCGGTTGTACATACGGAGGAGCAATTGAGGATAGTCCTTGGCTACTAATTTCAGAACCTCAGTGGGAATTCCATCTGGACCCGGTGCTTTTTTATTTTTTAAAGCATTTGCCGCTGATGCTAATTCCTCCTCCTGAAATAGCAAGATCGGCTCATCGTCTGCCTCCCCTTTTTCTTTATCAAGCTTTGGGTGTGAGGGAAAGAGACTGCCCACTATGTAATCCATTTTTGGTCCACTTTGTACGGGTGCGGCCGATCGGTTCCCAAGCTTTTTCATTACAAGCTTATACCCCAAGCCCCATGTGTCAACGTCAATCTGCTGCTTTAGCCTATCCCAGCAAGTGGCCTTACTCTTGAGAATTGTCATTTTCAGCTTCTTCCTGGCCCTTTTAAATTCCGGAATTAGTCCCTCCAACTCAGCGGCACCCCTCCTTCTCCCTCTGGTGACCTTGCGTCGCAGATGAAGGCACTTTTTCCGGAGCTCGGAAATCTCGCAAGTCCACCAATGGACTGCCCTTTTCCGCTTTGAGAGCCGCTTCCTTGGCATGGATGTGTCACGTGCCCTCGTGATCAGATTCATAGTCCTGCTCGTTTTCTCATCAGCATCACCACCTGACGTCAGGACTTTATCCTTACCCCAAGTGATGATGGGACAAAAGATAGATTAAGAACAAACATAAGAGGACCAGTACTGGGTCTGAATGGTTTTTCACACGATTGTCCAAAAGAGTATGGCAAACATACAAAAATCAAGATTGGTTGTATAACCAACATTTGCCAGTATTGCCACGCGAAATGGTTTCCAAGCGAGCCTCGTGGCCTGTGTTGTACCAGTGGAAATGGTTTCCAAGCGAGCCTCGTGGCCTGTGTTGTACCAGTGGAAATGGTTTCCAAGCGAGCCTCGTGGCCTGTGTTGTACCAGTGGAAATGGTTTCCAAGCGAGCCTCGTGGCCTGTGTTGTACCAGTGGAAATGGTTTCCAAGCGAGCCTCGTGGCCTGTGTTGTACCAGTGGAAATGGTTTCCAAGCGAGCCTCGTGGCCTGTGTTGTACCAGTGGAAATGGTTTCCAAGCGAGCCTCGTGGCCTGTGTTGTACCAGTGGAAATGTAGAATCATAACGACATACCTGTTGCACTACAAAGGTACATGGATGGCTGCAGATAAAGCCGAATCGAAAAGTTTTCTCAAAGATATGTGATAGTATTACTCATGTTTCTAAATTACACCGTCTGGGGCCACTTCGATCATTGAAAACCAAGGATTTCGGTCAAAATTTACAACACAGGGCCAGGTTATTTTTATGTATAGGTACTTATCAATAGAATTAAAGCTGCATTCTGAAGATGAAATGCTAAAACTTTTAAGATTGTAAAGTTTACAATTTTATTAATTTGATGATTGGAGGTTTATTAAAGTTACACAACGTTATTAAAATATAGCAAAATAAGATTATGATTTCATATAAAATTGTAAATTGGTTCTGGACTGAAATATACACATAAAGATCTGGAGATCTTTATGCGGAAGGCTGAGACAAGATGTAACAACATTCCTGGTGTTGGGAGAGAAATTGTTGCTGATATTGAGATAATGCTGCGCCAAGAAAACCATTTGATACTTCGATTCAAATCTAATGTAGAAGAAATGACCCCAAATGAACACAAGATTGTCATTAAAGCAAACCGGACACCCATCCGTAACTATTCAATCCTAAAAATGAGAACCAGACAATCACATACATCAGACTTGATATCGAATATTCGGTGATGTATGAGACTAGATTTTACATCGCTGCATTTGTAACGACGATAACGAAAACAGTAGAACTTGGATAATGCGAATCCTTAGGGACCGATAAAAAAGTTCGAATTATCCGAACTTCGAATTACAAAAGTTTGAAAATTAAGGGTTAAAAAACGAACTGCATATTTTCACATTTTTTAATTTGAAAAAAAAAATGCATTTTATTCAAAGAAAAACAAACACATCATAAATTGATGACTACGTACTTAAGTAATAAATAATTGGTCAAAAAAGTAACAATAAAAGTCTATTATTGTGAAAAAAGTCATTTTCACGGAGAAGAATTTTTTGATAAAGTGTTAGGAGGAATTCCAAAGTCCTTGGCAATTTCAGATTTTTTCTTTATTCCTTTTTGGACTTTTTTAATCGCAATGTTCTCTGGCAACGTTAAAGTTTTACAACTTCTATGCTTCGACATCTTAAATCAACAACTCACTGAACTGCACTGTATACAAGAAATTCAAGGCACAAAAAGATACAACAGATCTAGGTACTGATTCACTTATATCTTAATAAAAAATGAAGATAGGAAGGATGGCGGAAGGGAATTCTAGGATAAAAGGATACGATGGAATTATAACAACCCCTGGAAGGGTGGAAACGCGACCCACCACTTAACAGAACTCCTCGAGTCTATGAGACCGCCGCGCTTCTTGTACCAGAACCACTACATCCGTATCTCACTATCCGCCTTACCTGAGGGGAGACTTATTTTCACAAGATTTAAGATCGACCGCCTCTGTGTACACTTCCGATTGGAGGTACAGACTTGAAAAAACTTCGAATTATCCAAAATTTTATACGAATTAACCAAGATTTTTTTACATTCATTACGTTCATGCTCTAAATTCTAGGGACCGAGAGAAATATTCGAATTAAAGACGATTTGGAATTCTCCATGTTCCACTGTATTCGGTGACGTAGGAGACTAGATTGTAAATGCCAGCCTCTTTGTGACAGAAAGCTTGTTAATAAAGAACTCTAACCTATCTTGCTTCTTGACTCGGAGGTCTCAAAAAGATAAATTCCCTCCCAGAACAACTAACTTTCTTCTTTCCCTCTTTCCTTATCGCTTCCATTTTAGGACTTTCGTAGTTAACGTGTCCATTTCCAAAAATATTGAAAAAAACTACATAATATGTCAAAAGGTACATATTTTAAGAAAATTCATGAATTATTCATAAATTTTGGGTGTGTGTATTAAAAATACCTAATTTTAATTAAAGAATTTAAAATATGAACAACCTAAATTTCCAAAATGATTATTAAATTTTAACGTCCATTTATTGTTAACTACGAATTTTAGGACGGGTTATATATAGGTCACCACCCTATTCTAGCTATGTTAGAGCTGACGACTTTACGATTTTCTAAAAAAAATGCCACCAACCCTAGTGGGATTCAAACCAAAGAAACTTTGGCACAGAGTGTTGAGTGCTCACACATTAACGCTCACGCCCACCGGGCCTTCACAAAAATGTAAAATATTTCATTATTTGTCAGAAGAACATCAAAAGCTGTTTAATATACCTCATGTCAGTGAAGTAGCCAAATTCATGGACTTTGAGGTTCAGAATCGCTAAGATATTGTTATTGAAATGAGAAGCTGTGTGTGTGTTTGGGCGACGAGTGTGTGTGTGTGTGTGAGAGAGAGAGAGAGAGAGAGAGAGAGAGACTGAATGGATTCGTTGAACTCTATTCCACATAGAGAAGGTTAATAATGAATTCGCAGGTTTTGAGTAGGAGCAGACTTCCTGGCGCCCATCCTATTCACCCTTTTCATCTCTATTTCTGACGGAGGTCTGTAGATAAAAGTAATTATTCAAAATGATTTCTAGCTTTATCAGTAGAGATAATGGAGCCTCCTCATTAGTGAGAGAATCTGCCAGGAATTGCTGTGGAAGCATCAAACCGACAAGCTGGCTCGTCAGCTGGAATTTGTAGAAAGATTAAAACATTTCATTTACTTTACAACCAGAACAGAAGGGAGTTGGAGATTCAACGGGGGGTATTTAGCTTTCAGAGAACGGAAACATCTTTTTAGATTGGAATTACTTTTCAAAAAGCGGTAAAGTAATTGCTCATAATTTAATTAGCATTCGAGAGAAGTGATCTCTAAAATGTAACATTATATGTTCAATATCAAGCAGATTCATCAAGAACATGTTGATTCGGCTGGTCCTATGATGGAGCACTTGGTTATACAATATCGCTATGGGCTTGAGTTCAATTTACAAGGAAGTGAAATACTGTTTTTGTGTTAGACATCTGTTTATATGCAATAATTAACAAGGCAAAGAGGAACTTAAGTGAAAGCACATGATCACAATGACAAGACTCATTAGGTCCTGAGTGACAGCTACAGAACACAATGACAAGACACATACGGACCTGGCTGACGGCTACAGAACACAATGACAAGACACATACGGTTCTGAATGACAGCTACAGAACACAATGACAACACACATACGGACCTGGCTGACGGCTACAGAACACAATGACAAGACACATACGGTTCTGAATGACGGCTACAGAACACAATGACAAGACACATACGGTTCTGAATGACAGCTACAGAACACAAACAAAAATCTGAACCAATATTACTAGTATTAAAATAATGTTCTATACAATCAGAACAATATTCTACTTGGAGTATTTAGTTTTCAGGAACGGAAATATATTTTTATTCAGGAAATACTTGTCAAAACGCGTTGGCTAATTGTTCATTATTTAATTATCACACTTGTTGAACATATTTGATTTAATTTAAAAATTAAGCGATTGTTATAATATTATAGTTATATTTACTCATAAAATATTAGCTGTAATAAGTACTCAACAACAAACACACAGACTAGCAAGTAGTAGAAATACTTCCTGAGTAAAATGAAGAATCTTCTCTCAGATATCTGTACGTGAAAAAGGAAGATTAAAATGTTATTAGGGGTGCATTCGTAGAATGATTTGTTGAATGTAAGCTGAAATTAGAAGTAATTGAATGTATTGGCAGTAAATGAAGATTTATAAACAGGATATCTCAGTCATTTTAGATAGAGACACATTAAAACTTGTCAAAATGTTTTATTGAATGTATTGGCAGTAAAAGAAGATTTATAAACAGGATATCTCAGTGATTTTAGGTAGAGACACATTAAAACTTGTCAAAATGTTTTATTGAATGTATTGGCAGTAAATGAAGATTTATAAACAGGATATCTCAGTGATTTTAGATAGAGACACATTAAAACTTGTCAAAATGTTTTATTGAATGTATTGGCAGTAAATGAAGATTTATAAACAGGATATCTCAGTGATTTTAGATAGAGACACATTAAAACTTGTCAAAATGTTTTATTGAATGTATTGGCAGTAAATGAAGATTTATAAACAGGATATCTCAGTGATTTTAGATAGAGACACATTAAAACTTGTCAAAATGTTTTATTGAATGTATTGGCAGTAAATGAAGATTTATAAACAGGATATCTCAGTGATTTTAGGTAGAGACACATTAAAACTTGTCAAAATGTTTTATTGAATGTATTGGCAGTAAATGAAGATTTATAAACAGGATATCTCAGTGATTTTAGATAGAGACACATTAAAACTTGTCAAAATGTTTTATTGAATGTATTGGCAGTAAATGAAGATTTATAAACAGGATATCTCAGTGATTTTAGATAGAGACACATTAAAACTTGTCAAAATGTTTTATTGAATGTATTGGCAGTAAAAGAAGATTTATAAACAGGATATCTCAGTGATTTTAGGTAGAGACACATTAAAACTTGTCAAAATGTTTTATTGAATGTATTGGCAGTAAATGAAGATTTATAAACAGGATATCTCAGTCATTTTAGATAGAGACACATTAAAACTTGTCAAAATGTTTTATTGAATGTATTGGCAGTAAATGAAGATTTATTAACAGGATATCTCAGTCATTTTAGATAGAGACACATTAAAACTTGTCAAAATGTTTTATTGAATGTATTGGCAGTAAATGAAGATTTATAAACAGGATATCTCAGTGATTTTAGATAGAGACACATTAAAACTTGTCAAAATGTTTTATTGAATGTATTGGCAGTAAATGAAGATTTATAAACAGGATATCTCAGTGATTTTAGATAGAGACACATTAAAACTTGTCAAAATGTTTTATTGAATGTATTGGCAGTAAATGAAGATTTATAAACAGGATATCTCAGTGATTTTAGATAGAGACACATTAAAACTTGTCAAAATGTTTTATTGAATGTATTGGCAGTAAATGAAGATTTATAAACAGGATATCTCAGTGATTTTAGATAGAGACACATTAAAACTTGTCAAAATGTTTTATTGAATGTATTGGCAGTAAATGAAGATTTATAAACAGGATATCTCAGTGATTTTAGGTAGAGACACATTAAAACTTGTCAAAATGTTTTATTGAATGTATTGGCAGTAAATGAAGATTTATAAACAGGATATCTCAGTGATTTTAGATAGAGACACATTAAAACTTGTCAAAATGTTTTATTGAATGTATTGGCAGTAAATGAAGATTTATAAACAGGATATCTCAGTGATTTTAGATAGAGACACATTAAAACTTGTCAAAATGTTTTATTGAATGTATTGGCAGTAAATGAAGATTTATAAACAGGATATCTCAGTGATTTTAGATAGAGACACATTAAAACTTGTCAAAATGTTTTATTGAATGTATTGGCAGTAAATGAAGATTTATAAACAGGATATCTCAGTGATTTTAGATAGAGACACATTAAAACTTGTCAAAATGTTTTATTGAATGTATTGGCAGTAAATGAAGATTTATAAACAGGATATCTCAGTCATTTTAGATAGAGACACATTAAAACTTGTCAAAATGTTTTATTGAATGTATTGGCAGTAAATGAAGATTTATAAACAGGATATCTCAGTCACTTTAGATAGAGACACATTATAACTTGTCAAAATGTTTTATTGAATGTATTGGCAGTAAATGAAGATTTATAAACAGGATATCTCAGTCATTTTAGATAGAGACACATTAAAACTTGTCAAAATGTTTTATTGAATGTATTGGCAGTAAATGAAGATTTATAAACAGGATATCTCAGTCATTTTAGATAGAGACACATTAAAACTTGTCAAAATGTTTTATTGAATGTATTGGCAGTAAATGAAGATTTATAAACAGGATATCTCAGTCACTTTAGATAGAGACACATTATAACTTGTCAAAATGTTTTATTGAATGTATTGGCAGTAAATGAAGATTTATAAACAGGATATCTCAGTGATTTTAGATAGAGACACATTAAAACTTGTCAAAATGTTTTATTGAATGTATTGGCAGTAAATGAAGATTTATAAACAGGATATCTCAGTCATTTTAGATAGAGACACATTAAAACTTGTCAAAATGTTTTATTGAATGTATTGGCAGTAAATGAAGATTTATAAACAGGATATCTCAGTCATTTTAGATAGAGACACATTATAACTTGTCAAAATGTTTTATTGAATGTATTGGCAGTAAATGAAGATTTATAAACAGGATATCTCAGTCATTTTAGATAGAGACACATTATAACTTGTCAAAATGTTTTATTGAATGTATTGGCAGTAAATGGAGATTTATAAACAGGATATCTCAGTCATTTTAGATAGAGACACATTAAAACTTGTCAAAATGTTTTTTTTGAATGTCGGTCGGTGAGGGACGATATAAAGACATTCTAAGGAAACTAACATTGGTTTCTTCGTCATTCCAAGTACATTCTAAGGAAACTAACATTGGTTTCTTCCTCATTCCAAGTACAATCTAAGGAAACTAACATTAGTTTCTTCCTCATTCCAAGTAAATTCTAAGGAAACTAATGGATTACAGTTATAGTTATGATTCGATATTCCACTTTTACTAGGAAACTAAATATGCTCCTCTCTAAACATATGAAAAATTTAAAATTATGAAAATCGTGCCCAGGAAAACAAGAAAAAGATCTAGATGTTTTAGCTGAAACATGTTTCCAGGTGTATTGGCGGGTTTTTCGCAAGTACTGTAGTCTGAAACAGATTCTTTGATTCACGTTTCTTATTCTGCCAATCTTTACCATCTTACTAATGCCTTAGTTATATACAAATGTTTTTATATAGAAATCCGTGATATATATCTCGTTACATTCAATTCCAGCTATACCTCTCCATCCTAGTATATTTCATGATAATGATTTATATACAAATGTTTTTTTATAGAAATCCGTGATATATATCTCGTTACATTCATTTCCAGCTATACCTCTCCATCCTAGTATATTTCATGATAATGATTTATATACAAATGTTTTTATATAGAAATCCGTGATATATATCTCGTTACATTCATTTCCAGCTATACCTCTCCATCCAAGTATATTTCATGATAATGATTTATATACAAATGTTTATATGTAGAAATCCGTGATATATATCTCGTTACATTCATTTCCAGCTATACCTCTCCATCCTAGTATATTTCATGATAATGATTTATATACAAATGTTTTTATATAGAAATCCGTGATATATATCTCGTTACATTCATTTCCAGCTATACCTCTCCATCCTAGTATATTTCATGATAATGATTTATATACAAATGTTTTTATATAGAAATCCGTGATATATATCTCGTTACATTCATTTCCAGCTATACCTCTCCATCCTAGTATATTTCATGATAATGATTTATATACAAATGTTTTTATATAGAAATCCGTGATATATATCTCGTTACATTCATTTCCAGCTATACCTCTCCATCCTAGTATATTTCATGATAATGATTTATATACAAATGTTTATATGTAGAAATCCGTGATATATATCTCGTTACATTCATTTCCAGCTATACCTCTCCATCCAAGTATATTTCATGATAATGATTTATATACAAATGTTTATATGTAGAAATCCGTGATATATATCTCGTTACATTCATTTCCAGCTATACCTCTCCATCCAAGTATATTTCATGATAATGATTTATATACAAATGTTTATATGTAGAAATCCGTGATATATATCTCGTTACATTCATTTCCAGCTATACCTCTCCATCCTAGTATATTGGGATTTCATGATAATGATTTATTCTTATTGAAAAAAACATAAAACAATATTAAACAACAAACTAACATACATCTTCATATTAGATCTTCATATTTAGTAACATCTTCATATTTTTTATAAATAAACCTCTTTCAGAGCTCTCTTTTCACACACATATATATGTTTATAATCTAAAAAACACCCCTATATTAGGGAACAGCTGTAAGTATATAGCATTAGGGTTAGTAAAAGCCGGGTGTCCCCGTTCCTTCTAGGATATTGCTAATCCTATCCTAATCCTAAGGATAATGTCGATCCATTAGGATTACAGCGATCTAGAGCATCCTATAGCAGCTAAGGTGTGTGTAATGGACCATCTAGAAAATACATGAAGCAGCTATTTACTACAAATCCTTATATAGATAACATTGCATGAAATACCAAATATTATAGTAATATCTTACAGAATAGAATAAATTCTAGTGTTGTTGCTTAGATAGTGCATTTTAGCGCGGTTCCTCCCCCCCTCCATAGGGAGGAAACCCGCTTATGAGGTTGACCTCATGACGCAATCCGGAAGTGCCGACTAGATAACTTCACGTTTCTCAACCAATAGATCAAGAGAATAACGGTGAATCAAATTCGTATTTATGTGTATACACACATATATATATATAGCTGAGTGAAACATAGATAAAGAACCCTACAAAATACACTTACAAATTTTATGATTTGATTGACCCCCCAAATAAATTTCTCTCACCAACGATTACGTAAGAAATGGCTCCTTTAGTAAATTTCGAATGTCCCCTACTGTTTTCAAGATATTTAAGAAAATATACGAAAATCCTAAAAATGTTTCTGTATGTTAACGTAGTAAATTTGTTTTCATAACACTTCCTTAAGTCCATAGCTTCTTTTCCTACGGCGCCTCGACATGTAGGCCCTTAGCGCCAGCTCCAATAGTAACCACAGTTTAAATATCATAGTTTGGATTAATATAGCACATGCAGAAACCGTCACTCCTAAATCCATAGTTTCCAAGTATCCCAACCGTCGCTCCTGAATCCATAGTTTCCATGTATCCCAACCGTCGCTCCTGACTCCATAGTTTCCATGTATCCCAACCGTCACTCCTGAATCCATAGTTTCCAAGTATCCCAACCGTCGCTCCTGAATCCATAGTTTCCATCTATCCCAACCGTCACTCCTGAATCCATAGTTTCCATGTATCCCAACCGTCACTCCTGAATCCATAGTTTCCAAGTATCCCAACCGTCGCTCCTGAATCCATAGTTTCCAAGTATCCCAACCGTCGCTCCTGAATCCATAGTTTCCAAGTATCCCAACCGTCGCTCCTGAATCCATAGTTTCCAAGTATCCCAACCGTCGCTCCTGAATCCATAGTTTCCAAGTATCCCAACCGTCGCTCCTGAATCCATAGTTTCCAAGTATCCCAACCGTCGCTCCTGAATCCATAGTTTCCATGTATCCCAACCGTCACTCCTGAATCCATAGTTTCCAAGTATCCCAACCGTCGCTCCTGAATCCATAGTTTCCATGTATCCCAACCGTCACTCCTGAATCCATAGTTTCCAAGTATCCCAACCGTCGCTCCTGAATCCATAGTTTCCAAGTATCCCAACCGTCGCTCCTGAATCCATAGTTTCCATGTATCCCAACCGTCACTCCTGAATCCATAGTTTCCATGTATCCCAACCGTCACTCCTGAATCCATAGTTTCCAAGTATCCCAACCGTCACTCCTGAATCCATAGTTTCCAAGTATCCCAACCGTCACTCCTGAATCCATAGTTTCCATGTATCCCAACCGTCGCTCCTGAATCCATAGTTTCCAAGTATCCCAACCGTCGCTCCTGAATCCATAGTTTCCATGTATCCCAACCGTCACTCCTGAATCCATAGTTTCCATGTATCCCAACCGTCACTCCTGAATCCATAGTTTCCAAGTATCCCAACCGTCACTCCTGAATCCATAGTTTCCATGTATCCCAACCGTCGCTCCTGAATCCATAGTTTCCAAGTATCCCAACCGTCGCTCTTGAATCCATAGTTTCCAAGTATCCCAACCGTCGCTCTTGAATCCATAGTTTCCAAGTATCCCAACCGTCGCTCTTGAATCCATAGTTTCCAAGTATCCCAACCGTCGCTCCTGAATCCATAGTTTCCAAGTATCCCAAACGTCGCACCTGAATCCATAGTTTCCAAGTATCCCAACCGTCGCTCCTGAATCCATAGTTTCCAAGTATCCCAACCGTCGCTCCAGAATCCATAGTTTCCAAGTATCCCAAACGTCGCTCCTGAATCCATAGTTTCCAAGTATCCCAACCGTCGCTCCTGAATCCATAGTTTCCAAGTATCCCAAACGTCGCTCCTGAATCCATAGTTTCCAAGTATCCCAACCGTCGCTCCTGAATCCATAGTTTCCAAGTATCCCAAACGTCGCTCCTGAATCCATAGTTTCCAAGTATCCCAAACGTCGCACCTGAATCCATAGTTTCCAAGTATCCCAACCGTCGCTCCTGAATCCATAGTTTCCAAGTATCCCAAACGTCGCACCTGAATCCATAGTTTCCCGGTATCCCAAACGTCGCACCTGAATCCATAGTTTCCAAGTATCCCAACCGTTATTAGTTTGAATCACTAGTTTCATTCAGTTATCTTGGAAACCGCTAAATATTTTGCCTTAAAAATTGTGACATCCGTCATCTGTCTAAGTATTCTATACCAAGATTCATTGGATTTACATATTTTTACTATCATCATGTTAAAATTCAAACAATACAATATATATATATATATATATATATATATATATATATATATATATATATATATATATATATACATGTATAGTAAATATCATTACTAATTTACTAATCATTTGGCTCGTTGGGAATGTTTTTAGCATGAATATTTTTGTAGTTTTTAGCAGAAAAACGTGTGTACAAAAAAGTCCGACTCGCAGGAACTGCATCATCTTAGCGCGGTTCCGTTCTTATCCCTAGTCTAATTTGGAAAGATTAAAATAGAATCAGTTATTATTTTGGTTCCACCAGTCTTGAAAGGTCTTGATTTATGATCTTACCTGTATGGGTCGGCCAAACCATAAGTCGAGCAGAAAGGCCTCCGCTCAGAGGCATTTGGAAAGCCTTGGGATCTCTCTTTGAACGCTACATTTCTAACAATAAATTGACCTTCATATTTTACTTAATCTGTTTTATTGTCAAATACATTATCCGACTATAACAATTAAAAAATAACAAGGAATAAAACAGACAAAAAGAACCGTTCGAATAAACTAAATCAATTACTTTAAAGTTTTACGCACTTATTTCTCCGATTGACATTGCCTAGTCAAAACTTTCATTAGAACCTTTTTTGTAGAGGCTTTAGAATTGTAACCTTCCGCTTCCCAAGATTGTCAACCTTTTTCGAGATATTAAGGAAAGTATACAAAGTTACCAAAACTTTTTATGTCTGTTAATAAAATATTTTATTCTAACCCTTCCTTAACTCCAAACGTAACCAACATTTCAACATATTAGTTTAATTGAATGTAGAACATGCAGGAAATGTTTCAACTGAATCCCATGATTCTAAGTATCCAAACCAAAAACTATTTTTCCAATTTTCTCGAAAACGGTTACCTTGAAAATGGTTTCATTCGTATTCCTAGCCCAAGAAGCCTATAATTGCCCGAATTTCGCCCCAAACGCCATCTTCCTGTGGGCGGATTCTGCTGGTTAACGAACTTGACCTTTCAAATTAGACGAAAGATTTTTGTACTAAATTTCATCAAAATCGGACCATTACTCTCTGAGCTATGCCGCGAACAGACAAATATATATATATATATATATATATATATATATATATATATATATATATATATATATATACAAATTTGAACCACCGTCATTTTCGGTCTCTAGGGGTTCTGAAACGCAAAATTTTCTAGTCGGCACTTCCGGATTGCTTCATGAGATCAACCTTATAAGCGGGCTTCCTCCCTATGAAGGGAGGGAGGAACCGCGCTAAAAATAAATGTGCTTGGGGATTTTTGATTGAGGCAGATGAGACTCCCTGTTATTGGAGTAGTAAATAAGTTATCCCCGCAGAAATTAGCTTACCTAACATCTAAATAAGTTCTTCGACCTGGAGTATATTTACAATTTCTAAAAACTTGATAATTATATAATAATTATATTGATTTCTAATTAACCTGGATAGAATGTATTTCCCGTTGTATCCTTGGATATATTCCTAAATTACCTAGTAAATTGAACCCCAGGAGGATTATACAGCTTCGGTCGATGACAATAGCTGAGTGGAACTGGATCTGTAGCAACTTCTAATCCTAAACCACTTTATTGCTCCAGGGATTGGAGCCGGGTAAATATCTTAGGATAGGCAAACCTATACTAGGATCGGTGGAGTCTAAAGGGCTAGCTCTTAGATTAGATCTAGCCTAACACTTAGAAGATTATTTAGTACTATGAATGTCTGTGATGTATGCAGCGTTATTTGTGGAGTTCTTGATTTCGTAGAAGGTAGAAAAATAATGTCTCTCCACTGTTTTTCAAAGTGTTTATTAGCAAAAGCTTTTCGAGAACATGGTTCTCATCGTCAGTGCATCTATTACTCCACCGGTAGTACTGCTAACAGCCTCTCCGAACAGGTGTGAGGTAAATTACCTCACACCTGTTCGGAGAGGCTGTTAGCAGTACTACCGGTGGAGTAATAGATGCACTGACGATGAGAACCATGTTCTCGAAAAGCTTTTGCTAATAAATACTTTGAAAAACAGTGGAGAGACATTATTTTTCTACCTTCTACTATGAATATGTCATATATATATATATATATATATATATATATATATGGGTCTATCAGTCTATTATGGAAATGCTACTAAAATATGACTACAAGCTCTGTCTGCTACTTAATCTTGTTGTCCCTAACCATTTCAACTGATAGTCCTACATAATATTCAACAGATACCAGCTACAGTTAGGTTTTGTTAAAAATGTTGCTTGGCACTATTTTGCTACGACCCCTTCATTTGATACTCGTATTCTAGAAACATTTTGGGACTCCACAATTGTTAATAGAACCTTGCTTAACCCTTTCTTGGATGTTCATGCTGTTTCATAGATTTTTCCTTGAAAACGCAGAATAATCGGAGATTATTGAACTATTTGGTTGGAATAACGTTACTATTCACCAATAGCTACTTTGACAATATTTTCCACCCACAAACTCTCGAGAACCAACTTCTACCCGTGAATAAGGTGCTTGGGTCCTCCTAGCAATATATTTCTATAAAAGCATCGATGCGTGTTGACAGGATTCCGCAGTATTTTCGTCGTCCTTTCTGTGCCATATTATCCGATTATTACGGATGGAAACATTCACCAATTACACCATTCATGTTGGCATTACGCACTTAGGCCTGGGAAATTCACTTCTACTTCGGGGTATTGCAAATTACATTCATAACAACCATATTTTGTAAATAGAGTAAAGTGTACTCTTCTACCAAGAAGCAAAATAATTTATATATATATATATATATATATATATATATATATATATATATATATATATGTATATAATTTTTTTTGTTTATTTTTATTTATTAGGAGATACAATACCAACACAATTGTTGCTATTATTCTGAAATACAATTGGACAACTTAACAATAGGGTGTCTCCTTCACCCCCTGGCGTTCGCGTATGCGCATTGGCGTAGCCATGTATGAAAAAGAAGACTATGGGCCACAAAAAAGTGTCCGCTGGCTTTCGCGTATCCGCATTGGCGTGGCCATGTACGAAAAAGAAGACTGGTCATACAGTACTTTACATAGGTTTGTCGGGTGGTCTTAAAGCATATTTATGAACCTGAATTTGAGCAGAAGGCTCTAAACAAAATATTTTTTGGTGACTCATACAGTCATCTTTTTCGAAATGGCCAACGCGCTTGCGCGAACACCACTGTGCATGCGCGAACGTCACTTCACATGCGGGAACACCACTGCCCATGCGCGAACATCGCTGCGATTGCTCGGGCACCACTGGGCAGGCTGGGACGCCACTGCTCATGCTCGAACGACAGCGGACACTTTTTTCTAACGTTTTTTTTCCAGTTTAGTCTCTGCTAAAGCATATTTATGCTTTAAGGGGTCCGCTGACGTTCACGCTTGCGCGGTAGCCATGTACGAAAAATAAGACTATATAAACTCGTAGGCTTCCACGGTCCGAGTCATGACTTGTAATGCATTTCAAATATTATAGTCTTCTGGTATTGACCGTGTCATAAACTTCTTTGCCGACGTTTCGCTAGTCATACTGCCAGCTTCCTCAGGGCTTAGTCTGAGAATGAGGATGTTCTTCTAGTTCTGTATAAATACCTATCTTTGTATTCATCCGCGGGCGTAGTCTGCTCTTCCATGTCCCTGATTGGTAGGTCCCGGTCTTTCTTAATTCTGGTTGGTGGGTTCCATCTGGGTCGTTGATAGGCTGAATTGCGTTTTTTCTTTTTTCTCTACGTTTAATCACCGGATGCCATAATTTGCTGTGCTTGTAACCATCTTCTTTGTGAAATTTTCCGGGTATCTTACTATTTATATGGCTTCCCTAATGATCCGTTCTTGGTAATTTTCTAGTTTTGCTAGAAAGCTAACTTGGTCGAATTGGATAGCATGATTCGTGTTATAAAAATGTTCTGCTACCGCCGATTTTCCAATATTGCCATTCTTAACTGTCTTCATATGTTCTGTTATTCTAGTGCACACCAATCTTCCTGTCTGTCCAATGTATTCTTTTCCGCAGGAGCATGGGATACTGTAGACACCTGGTGATCTTAACTGTAAATTATCTTTGGGGTTATTTATTATTTGACTTATCTTGCAGTCAGTGGTGTACACTGTTTTCATGTTATGTTTCTTCAGAAACTTTGTAATCTTTTCTGTAGTACCTTCACGTAGGGGATGAATACGTCCCCTACGTACGGGGTCTTTTTGAATTCCCTTTTCTGTCGACTCCACCTTTCTTTTTGCTTTGGTGGTGTGCCTTTTTATAGTCTCGTCCGTGTACCCATTTTGTTCTTAGAGCTGACTTCAGGTGTCTCTCTTCTTTTCTGAGATGGTTTGGTTGGGAAATCCTGATAGCTCTGGTCATGAGGGTAGTAATCAAAGTGTTCTTCTGGGCTGGGTGGTGATGAGAAGCTGCGTTTAGGTATCTATCTGTGTGAGTCGGTTTTCTGTAAACCGAATGTTCTAGACGGTCTCCAATCCTCTCTACTTTCACATCTAGGAACGGCAATACCCCGTCTTCTTCAATCTCCATGGTGAACTTTATGTTGTCGTCAATCTTGTTAATGTGTTCAAAAAAGTGTTTTAATTTTTCCTTTCCGTGAGGCCAAATCACGCACGTGTCGTCAACATATCTGAACCAATACCTTGGTTTCCACTCCGCAGTTTCTATAGCTGTCTTCTCAAACTCCTCCATGTATATTTCTGCTGCCACTGGGCTGAGTGGTGACCCCATGCTAGCGCCTTCTATCTGTTTATAATATTTTCCATTAAACAAGAAATAAGTAGATTTTAAACAGAGTTGCGCATATTTCATTTCTTCGTCGTTCAACAACCTCTTCATTAGCTGCAGTGTTTCTTCCAATGGGACCATGGTGAACAAGGACTTCACATCAAAACTTACCAACAAATCTTCCTTCGTTTTTTTAATGGACTTGACTTTCTCAACGAAGTCTCTTGAATCTATTATGTGATATTCTGTCGTCCCTAAGTGTGGCTTGAGCTTCCTGGCAATATATTGCGCAGTACCATATGTCGGCGAGCCAATGGAGTTATCAATTGGTCTTAGTGGAGTGTCTTCTTAATGTATCTTTGGCAAACCCTAAATTCTTGGGGGAACTGGGAACGAAATTCAGCCTATCAACGACCCAGATGGAACCCACTAACCAGGATCAAGAAAGACCGGGACCTACCAATCAGGGACATGGAAAGCAGACTACGCCCGCGGATGAATACAAAGATAGGTATTTATACAACAAAACTAGAAGAACATCCTCATTCTCAGACTAAGCCCTGAGGAAGCTGGCAGTATGACTAGCGAAACGTCGGCAAAGAAGTTTATGACACGGTCAATACCAGAAGACTATAATATTTGTAAGAAGACTATATGTTACATAGTACATTTCATAGGTTTGTTGTGTGATCTAAAGCATATTTACGTTCCTGAATTTGAGCAGAAGGCTCTAAACAAATTTATTTCGTTAGGGTAGTTAGAATCATCGGATTAAGTTAAAAAAAAAATATAATTTTATGAGCACGGCAACTATAGCGATTTGCTCAGAACAATCATTACATATATGATGATTAGATAGCCGTCGAGGTGATAAGTAAAGATGGAATGATGATTAGATAGCCGTCGAGGTCATAAGTAAAGATGGAATGGTTGGGATTCGGCTAAAAAAAAACCTCGATATGATTTTAGTTTAAAAAGATATATATTTTGGTTTCGGCTACTCATTGGTAGCCTTCGTCAGCTAAAATGACAAAAAAAAAAAAAAAAAACAGAAATTAATTCTGAAACAAAAAAAAAAGTTTATAATTGTGATAAGTAACAGAACTATAAATATAATTAACTTATTATAAAAGAACAATTTCGTCTTAAATTCTTAGAATGAGTAGAATGAAAATCAATAGAAACATAACAGAAAAAGAAGAAAAAAGGGGGATATTTTACTGAAGTTTATATAAGTAAATAGGTGCAATAATTGATTTTAATAGTAATTAGTAACATCAATTGATTTTACAAAGAAATAAGAAACTACGTACCAATGAAAACTATAGTAGCTAATAGTAACATTAATTAATTTTACAAAGAAATAAGATACTAGATACCAATGGAAATGCCGAGCGGCAGAGGATGACCAAGGTTGGCAATTAATTAACCATTATGAAAGTGTCTAAGGAAAAAAAAAAGTCCGACTCGCAGGAACTGCATCATCTTAGCGCGGTTCCATTCTTATCCCTAGTCTCGCAGGAACTGCATCATCCTAGCGCGGTTCCGTTCTTATCCCTAGTCTCGCAGGAACTGCATCATCCTAGCGCGGTTCCGTTCTTATCCCTAGTCTCGCAGGAACTGCATCATCTTAGCGCGGTTCCGTTCTTATCCCTAGTCTCGCAGGAACTGCATCATCTTAGCGCGGTTCCTTTCTTATCCCTAGTCTAATTTGGAAAGATTAAAATATTTATTTATTGATAAGGCTTCGCAACTTTGACGAATCGCCTGAAGACTAAAATAGAAGCAGTTATTATTTTGGTTCCCCCAGTCTTGAAAGGTCTTGATTTACGATCTTACCTGGAAGGGTCGGTCATCACTAGAAAGGGACCCGCTAGTTACAAGGTCTTTGAATCTAGGAAATCTATATTTCTAACAATAAATTGTTTTTTTATTTTACTTAACCAGTTTTATTGTAAAATACATTATCCAACTATAAGCAATTAAGAAATAACAAGAAATAAAACAGACAAAAAAACCGTTCGAATAAACGAAATAATAAATAAATCAATTACTTTAATGTTTTAAGCACTTATTTCTCCGATTAACATCGCCTAATTAAAACTTTCGTCCGAACATTTTTTGTAGAGCATTTAGTAAGCTTTCGAATAGTAACCTTTCGCTTCCCAAGATTTTCAACCGTTTTCGAGATATTAAGAAATTATACGAAGTTCCCAAAACTTTTCATTATTTCTAGCAATAGAAAATTGGTCTCATTTTACCTATCCTGTTTTACAATCAAATACATTTTCTTAACATAAGAAATTACAAAAATAAAAATCAATAAAAAACTAAGGGAAAGAGACAACATTTACAAAATGAACGACAAAAACCCGTTCATAAGAACAAAACAGACGTATTTGAAGTTTTAAGCACTTATTTCTCCGATTGACATAACCTAATCAAAAAAAACTTTATAATCATTTTTGTAGAGAATTTAGTAAGCTTTCAAATAGTTTCTATCCACTTACCACGATTTCCCAGTCGTGTTCGAGATATTAATGAAAGTATACGAAGCTCTCAAAACTTTTCATGTCTGTTCATAAAATATTTTATTCTAACCCTTCCTTAACTCCAAACGTAACCAAAAGTTTAAGATATTAGTTTTGATAAAATTTGAACATGCAAAAAATGTTTCAACTGAATCCCATGATTTTATGTACCAAAACCAAAAACGTTATTCAGCAAATATGTTCCCAATTTTCTCGAAAACGGTTAAAGCTATCGCCTTAAAAATGGTTTCATTCGTTTTCCTAGGCCAAGGAGCCTACAAAACGAGTACTTACAAGCATATGAACTCAAAAATGTAAGCGTTGCGATTTGTTTTGCGCGAATTTCGCCCCAAACGCCATCTTCCAGTGGGCGGATTTTGCTGGTTAACGAACTTGACCTTTCAAATTGGACGACGGATTTTTTACCAAATTTCATCAACATCGGACCATCAGGGAAGCCAGAAATGAGCTAACAGACATATATATATATATATATATATATATATATATATATATATATATATATATATATATATATGGGTCGTCAAGCCTTAACAACGAGGGTGAAGGAGACGCCCAATTGTAAACTGACTTGTATTTGAATATGTATTATTGATTAATTGTATGAATGTGCTCTGTATCTCCTAATAAAGAAAAATGAAAAAAAAAAATATATATATATATATATATATATATATATATATATATATATATATATATATATACAAATTTGAACCACCGTTATTTTTGGGTCTCTAGGGGTTTTGAAACGCGAAATTTTCCCTATGAAGCGAGGGAGGAACCGCGCTAACAATATAAACAGATCTAAGTGGTTACACGGTAGCTGGTGAAAGAAAGAATGAGAAGGTCTCGTATTGTAATTCTCTGTATGCAGGGTCTGGTTCCAGGTAAAGTCATATACTTTTACTGCTTTTTACCGTTACTCAGAAGGCTCTTTGTGTTTACAAACAAAGGACTCGGTATAGACCACCTGTATTAACCCAAAAGTGATTATATCAAGCTTGATAAACTTCCTCAATTAAATTAAGGAATTTAAGAGTGCTTAAAATAGGTTCTTGATCTAGTCAAAAAATTCAAGGAGAATTAGATCATGAATAGAAAATCTCGGCCAAACAGAAGGAAAATAACAATAACGAGGATAGTCAAACTTCGTTTTCAAAGATTGTTAGTTGTAACACAAAAACGGTCACTCATGATTCTAATAAACTAACTGTGAAGGGTGATTACACAAATATTCCTGTTGAGGCTTTAAAGCTTCAATTTAATAAACATATTAACCCGCAGGAATTATAGATTGGCCTAAAAACATAAAATCATTGAAAAAAGGATTTCTTATTATTGAATCAAACAAAAACGATATAGAGGTTATATTAACAGAGTTTTTAAATATATGCAAAGACCTGTTGATCAATAAAATTACAATAAAAAATAGAGTTCTCTGTAAAAGGTTTAATGAGTTCTATTAATTACATATTTTCCAATGTAGTTATAATTTTAACTATTGGAATTATTATCCAAAGATTCATATAATTACTCAACAATAGATTCTAATTTGAAGCACAGCTATTTTCGATATCTACCTGTTCTAAAACGTGAAATCATTTATTAGGCACTTCGGATGACGTCATTGGGTCGACGTCAGAAGCGTGTTTCCTATCTGTGGAGCGAAGCAGGAAACGAGTTAAAAACAGCAACCAATTAAAAGGTGAGGTAAATAGAGGAAAAACGCCGTTCGTGGTGGTAGACAATCTTACAAGGCATTTCGCTCAGAAATCTCCGAAATATTCTTACTAATTTTACGTATCCTGTTTTATAACCAAATAGATTTATATTTTATAATCAATAAGAAAAAACTACTAGCAATAAAAAACTATGGGTAACAGATGAAAATAGGGAATACCAAGAACAATTCTAAAGAACGAAATCAACACCAGTACTGTAATCTAGATATTCATACGGCATCTTCGAATTCTAACAAACAAAATATTGTTTCTAATTATACGTATCCTGTTTACTGACCAATACATTTGACTGCTCTAAGCAAGTACAAAAATAACAAGCAGTGAAAAAAAAACTGCGGGAAACACACAAATAGATCAGTTTAAATAAACGAAACTAACTAACTAAGTTTTAAGCACTTATTTCTCCTAATGTGACGACACCATCAAACATTTCTGCAAAACATTTTTTGTAGAGAATTTAGTAAGCTTATTCGAGATATTAAGGAAAAAATACGAAGGGGGCCTAATAGATATTCATACGGGATCTGAGAACCCCAAGATTCCGCAAAAATAAAATATTCTAATTATACGTATCCTGTTTTATTGGCAAATACATTTGACTACTATAAGCATTTGCAAACAATAGGGAATATGCCAAAGAACTCGGATTAGGAGCCTCGACAGTTTCAAGACATTTGAAGGAAATAGGCAAATCCAAAACTGACATTTCATACGGTACAGCCTGATATATTTCTAACAATGAATTGTTTTTCTTATTTTAATTAATCTATATTATTGTCAAATACATTATCCAACTATAAGCAATGAAAAAATAGGAATAAAAACAGACAAAAAGAACCGTTCGAATAAACGAAATCAATTACTTCAAAGTTTAAACACTTATTTCTCCGATTGACATCGCTTATTCAAAACTTTCTTTAGAACCTTTTTTGTAGACCATTTAGTAAGCTTTCGAATGGTAACCTTTCGCTTCCCAAGATTTTCAACAGATTTCGAGATATTAAGAAATCATACGAAGTTCCCAAAACTTTTCATTATTTCTGGCAACAGAAAATTGGTCTCATTTTACCTATCCTGTTTTACACACAAATACATTTTCCTTACAAATACAACATAAGAAATTACAAAAATAAAAAGCAATAAAAAACCAAGGGAAAGAGACAAAAATTACAAAAAGAACGACAAAAACCCGTTCATAAGAACAAAACAGACGTATTTGAAGTTTTAAGCACTTATTTCTCCGATTGACATAACCTAATCAAAAATAGTTTTAGAATAATTTTTGTAGAGAATTTAGTAAGCTTTCAAATAGTTTCCCAACCGTGTTCTAGATATTAATGAAAGTATACGAAGTTTCCAAAACTTTTCATGTCTGTTCATAAAATATTTTATTCTAACCCTTCCTTAACTCCAAACGTAACATAACTTTCAACATATTAGTTTTAATGAAAGTAAAACATGCAGATAATGTTTCAACTGAATCCCCATGATTCTAAGTACCCAAACCAAAAACGGTATTCAAAAACTATGTTTCCAATTTTCTCGAAAACGGTTAAAGCTATCGCCTTGAAAATGGTTTCATTCGTTTTCCTAGCCCAAGAAGCCTATAAAACGAGTACTTACAAGCTTATGAACTCAAAAACGTAAGTGTTACGATTTTTTCTGCGCTCATTTCGCCCCAAACGCCATCTTCCAGTGGGAGGATTTTGCTGGTTAACGAACTTGACCTTTCAAATTGGACGACGGATTTTTGTATCAAATTTCATCAAAATCGGACAATCAGGGAAGCCAGACATGAGCGAATAGACAAATATATATATATATATATATATATATATATATATATATATATATATATATATAAATAAATATATACATATATAAATATATATATATATATATATATATATATATATATATATATATATATATATATATGTATATATATATATATATATATAAATATATACATATATAAATATATACATATATATATATATATATATATATATATATATATATATATATATATAAATATATACATATATAAATATATACATATATATGTATATATATATATATATATATATATATATATATATATATATATATATATATATATATATATATATATATATATATATATATACAAATTTGAACCACCGTTATTTTCGGTCTCTAGGGGTTCTGAAACGCGAAATTTTCTAGTCGGCACTTCCGGATTGTCCATTGTATCAACCTTATAAGCGGGGTTCCTCCCTATGGGGGAGAGAAGAACCGCGCTAAAATGAATCTACTGGGGTATATGAAACTGAAAACAAAGCAGGTGGTGGGAGAAGGTGGTCGGTAAGGGATCAAAGGCCTGTTTATGACATTTTATGACAGGAAAGGAGAAAAAGGTGTTAATGGAAGGATACCCAAGGGGCATGGGACAAATCTAGGTGGGAGGTCGGGAGAGTTTTTGGAAAATATTAGCGTACATAGGAGAAATGCCTTGTTGGTCAGTTTTGTAGTTTATATTGTTTTTGTTTAAGTTTATGTGTACACATTCAGAGATCTGTAGTCTTTTTTTGTTACGTTGTGTAGAAAGAATTTTCGTGTCGTCGAAGTTAAAAGTGTGTTTTTGTGTAATGGCGTGTTTTGCAAGTGCAGATTTATCTATTTCTTTATTAGTGATGGTTCGTTTATGTTGTGTAAGACGTGGGTGAATGTCATTTATGGTTTCTCCTATGTATACACCATTACAGGAAGGGGTTTGGCAAGGGACTTGGTAAACACATCGGTTGGTATGTTCAAAAGGGATGGGATCTTTGAGTTTGGTGTAGAGGGTTTTGAGTTTGTTGGTAGTTTTCAAACCAAAATTTAGGGAAGGGTAGGATTTTTTTATTTTCTTTGTAAGTTTATCAGTCAGTACAGGCTCCGATCTCTACCATTTACACCTGTACTGACTGAGAAACTTAAAAAGACAATAAAAAAATCCTACCCTTCCCTAAATTTTGGTTTGAAAACAACCAACAAACTCAAAACCCTCTCTACGAAACTCAAAGATCCCATCCCTTTTGACCAAACCACCCGTTGTGTTTACCAAGTCCCTCGCCAAACCCCTTCCTGTAATGGTGTATTTACTTATATAAACTCCAGTAAAATACCCCCCTTTTTTCTGTTATGTTTCTATTGATTTTTATTCTACTCATTCTAAGAATTTAAGACGAAATTGTTCTTTTATAATAAGTTAATTATATTTATAGTTCTGTTACTTATCTTAATTATAAACTTTTTTTTTGTTTCTGTATTAATTTCTGTTTTTCTTGTCATTTTAGCTGACAAAGGCTACCAATGAGTAGCAGAAACGTCCTAAATATAGATTTTTTTAAACAAAAATCATATTGACGTTTTTTTTAGCCGAATCCCAACCATTCCATCTTTACTTATATACATATAATAATATTATTATTTATGTGCATTGAAACACATTATTACATATGTACATCCAAGACCAGTAGTCCCTCAACACATCCTGGCCAAAAAAAAAAAGTCTGGCGTGTATCGTATTAACACTCTCTCTTCTTGGAGAGGTTACGTATATATATGTATATATATATATATATATATATATATATATATATATATATATATATATATATGTTCTTTGTCTTTTAATAAAGCTTTATAGTTTCAAAATTTGATTCAACACTTCTTTTCCATCATTTTATTCATGTCGACTAGTTTCTGGCAATTTGGGCTTTCATCACAGACTAACATTTCTGAAAATATTATTTTAAAACCAAACATTACAATTTTGAAATTTGAACATATTTAATTGTATAATTTATATTCAAAATACCTTATACAACGTACTCATCATTTATAACATCGTCAGAAACTAACAATAAATAAATCAAGAGTTTTTTAAAAATCTAATATTAACAATCAGCAGCCATGGCTGGTCTCGTACAAATATTAACAATCAGCAGCCATGGCTGGTCTCGTACAAATATTAACAATCAGCAGCCATGGCTGGTCTCGTACAAACATTAACAATCAGCAGTCATGGCTGGTGTCGTACAAATATTAACAATCAGCAGCCATGGCTGGTCTCGTACAAATATTAACAATCAGCAGCCATGGCTTGTTTCGTACAAATATTAACAATCAGCAGCCATGGTTGGTCTCGTACAAATATTAACAATCAGCAGCCATGGCTTGTCTCGTACAAATATTAACAATCAGCAGCCATGGCTGGTCTCGTACAAAACAGAATCAGCAGCCATGGCTGGTCTCGTACAAAACAGAATCAGCAGCCATGGCTGGTCTCGTACAAAACAGAATCAGCAGCCATGGCTGGTCTCGTACAAAACAGAATCAGCAGCCATGGCTGGTCTCGTACAAAACAGAATTAGTCCAGTGCATGCATAGGGCAATACCGATGAGAAAGCACTATTATTTTCCCCTATCTACAATATCTAGCCCTTACTTATTAATTTTGCTATCGTCCATCCCACTAATTTTTCATTATATTCTGAAATACTGCACTAAACATTTTAGTGCAGCATTTCAGAATATAATGAAAAATTATTGGGATGCGCGATAGTAAAAGTAAGGGTAAAGAAATGGTGATAACCTATACATAGACCTACTACTAATGCGCAGATAACGATGCGCCAAAGAAAGAACAATAGTTAGACACACACTAGTTAGACAAACTAATCCGGAAGCTAAAAGAAATATCAAATCCAGTAATATATCCCTAGCCAACATTAGAACCATCCATAGCAGCTATAGCATCCATAGTAGCTAAAGCATGGATAGCAGCTATAGCATCCCTAGCAGCTATAGCATGGATAGCAGCTATATCATCCCTAGCAGCTATAGCATGGATAGCAGCTATAGCATCCCTAGCAGCTATAGCATCCCTAGCAGCTATAGAATCCATAGCAGCTATAGCATCCCTAGCAGCTATAGCGTGCCTAGCAGCTATAGCATCCATAGCAGCTATAGCATCCATAGGAGCTATAGCATCCCTAGCCGCTATATCATCCATAGCAGCTATAGCATCCATAGCAGCTATAGCATGAATAGCAGCTATAGCATCCATAGCAGCTATAGCATCCCTAGCAGCTATAGCATGGATAGCAGCTATAGCATCCCTAGCAGCTAAAGCGTCCCTGGCAGATAAAGCATCCATAGCAGCTATAGCATGGATAGCAGCTATAGCATCCCTAGCAGCTATAGCGTGCCTAGCAGCTATAGCATCCATAGCAGCTAAAGCAGGGATAGCAGCTATAGCATCCATAGCAGCTATAGCATGGATAGCAGCTATAGCATCCCTAGCAGCTATAGCATCCATAGCAGCTATAGCATCCATAGCAGCTATAGCATCCCTAGCAGCTATAGCATCCCAAGCAGCTATAACATCCCTAGCAGCTATAGCATCCATAGCAGCTATAGCATCCATAGCAGCTATAGCATCCATAGCAGCTATAGCATCCATAGGAGCTATAGCATCCCTAGCAGCTATAGCATCCCTAGCAGCTATAACATCCCTAGCAGCTATAGCATCCATAGCAGCTATAGCATCCCTAGCAGCTATAGCATCCCTAGCAGCTATAACATCCCTAGCAGCTATAGCATCCATAGCAGCTATAGCATCTATAGCAGCTATAGCATCTATAGCAGCTATAGCATCCATAGGAGCTATAGCATCCCTAGCAGCTATAGCATCCCTAGCAGCTATAACATCCATAGCAGCTACAACATCCATAGCAGCTATAGCATCCATAGCAGCTATAGCATGGATAGGAGCTATAGCATCCATAGGAGCTATAGCATCCATAGCAGCTATAGCATCCATAGCAGCTACAACATCCATAGCAGCTATAGCATCCATAGCAGCTACAACATCCATAGCAGCTATAGCATCCATAGCAGCTATAGCATGGATAGGAGCTATAGCATCCCTAGCAGGTACAGCATCCATAGCAGCTATAGCATGGATAGGAGCTATAGCATGGATAGCAGCTACAACATCCATAGCAGCTATAGCATGGATAGGAGCTATAGCATGGATAGGAGCTATAGCATCCCTAGCAGCTACAACATCCATAGCAGCTATAGCATCCCTAGCAGCTACAACATCCGTAGCAGCTATAGCATGGATAGGAGTTATAGCATCCATAGCAGCTATAACATCCCTAGCAGCTATAACATCCATAGCAGCTATAGCATCCATAGCAGCTATAGCATGGATAGGAGCTATAGCATCGATTAGCAATGGTGCCCCTTCACCCTTCTTTCTCCGATAAACCAACAATACAACAGCTGGTGATTTGGCACCCGCATCACAGCCATAGACAAATATTCAAATGTTAATGTTTTATTATCATATTAACATACACATTTAATGTTTTCCTATAATATTTAATATAATTTGTGAGCTATTTGAGGGAGAAATGCAATATTGCCAAGCAACCATTATTAATTTCAGAATACATGCTTCATTTTCGAAATATTACAATTAAAAACGGATTACTAACAGGTTTATGTAGATATATATGTGTATATGTATATATGTGTACATATACACACACACATATATATATATATATATATATACCGACTTGGAAGAATTGCTAAAATGGAAGGTCAAGTTCTACATTGAACAGAATTCACCCACCAGAGAATTTTTGGAAGCTTTGCTCGGGGAAATTCCCTCGAAAAAAATTCGAAGTGTTTACGGTTTTTTAATAAATAGGCTTCCTGTTTCACGTTTTTTATGGATTAAACTACTTATTTACAAGTTTCTAATAAAATAGTTAATCTATCTTTCTGGAAATTATGAACCTCGCATTGATTTGAAATATTTTTCTCATGTAACACTTTTGTCGAATTGAAGATTTGAAAATTTTTGGTTACAAGTTATTGTTATTTTATTTTGTGTGTGTGTGTGTTTAACGGCGTGTCAACAATTAGGCTATTAACGCCGGACTATCTACAGGTTGCCACCCTTTTATAATACCAACAGCACGTGGTCGGTGACCCATCCAGGTTCTGACCACGCCCGACGTTGCTTAACTTCGGTGATCTACGGGAACCGGTGCATTCAACGTGGCCATGACTATAGCATTATTATATCTATTTTTGTAAACGGATATGACACACGTCTGAAAAGTAATCATTCGAACACAGCATACATATCCTGTGAAATAGGATCACTGTTCTCTCTGTAGCGGAAAATAGTTATTGAAATATAGTAAATGTTGGTTTCGTTCTGATTTACAATCTAGTCGCAAGGTATATATTACACGAGGTGTTAGAGCCGATTTATACCCTGTCATAACCCCTTCATAAACACAGTTTGCCTATGAAAGTTATGATATCATAGTATTGGGCCAAGTTTTAGGCCGTTAATACCTTGTCAAGAACCTAATAATACCCTCTCACTTATTTGTGCATTTCCAACTTGGCCAGTTGTCGTTATGTTACAAACGGCCGTGGCCGCTTTGACTTACATGGAGTTCATACAAAGCCGACCGTTTTAAGTCATCAAAGAGTTTATAATAATCCTGAATCGTTACCCGAAGGGTCTGAGTCTTTAAATCCCAGACATTTTATAATAAATCCTATCGTTATAGCAGCCATCATTTAACCCTTTCGTTGATCTGGACGAGTACGAAAAGCAGTGCCCCAGACGCTCCACACGAGTTAACTCGTGTTCCACTGTCGGTGCCCCTCACGCTCCACACGAGTTAACTCGTGTTCCACTGTCGGTGCCCCTCACGCTCCACACGAGTTAACTCGTGTTCCACTGTCGGTGCCCCTCACGCTCCACACGAGTTAGCTCGTGTTCCACTGTCGGTGCCCCTCACGCTCCACACGAGTTAACTCGTGTTCCACTGTCGGTGCCCCTCACGCTCCACACGAGTTAACTCGTCGTGGTCGGTATTAGCCCCGTATGTCGCTTCTCCGGCCTAGTACTAATAACTCGCATAAAATCAGTGGGACCTAGCGATATTAAGGATGGTTCGTAGGTTCATTAAATTTACTGAATATTATCATGTTTAATCAACTAATGTGTTTATACAATAACCGTACTATGTAAGGTATTATAATATCTTATCTCTAAGATATCTGAAGAACCCATAATAAAATGATCCATTCAATAGAATTTTCTCAGCATTTCTAGGATCTGTAATGACTAATAATTTTTCTGTAAAGGTTAAAGTAACAGAGACTTTATATCTCAATTATCCTATAATTGCTAGTGATTTTATTATTTACGAATAGAGCTTCATCCGGTTCTTCACAAACTTTTCCATTTCATCAAATCTTCTTCGTATAATAATTGAAATTTTTCCTTGTGCAAGTCTATTAGTATCTATAAAAAAATGTAAAGTCCTACAATCGGAATGTTATGTATAATTGTTGAAGCCGGCGCACCTCGCCGCCTATTTGTAGTGCAGTACTTAGATTTGTCTCTCCAGCCATATTTGGTCACAATTTGGATCTTGTATAGTATGGTTGGTATAGATAGCCTCTTTCGATATGAGTGACGATGCACCTCGTTTTCTGAGAACGACGAAAGAGTCAGACGGTAGAGAGGTCGAGATAAGGAGAGATTAACGAGCGTACGGGGGGAGTTAGACGGAAAAGCTTCAAGCATACCGGGTGCTGCGAGTAGTTTCATTCGTCAGCAAAGAAAGGGTTTACGAAAACTGGTAAGTTGGAAAATAAGTGAGAGGATATTATTAGGTTCTTGACAAGGTATTAAGAGCCTAAAACTTGGTCCAATACTATGATATCATAACTTTCATAGGCAAACTGTTATGCAGAGGAGTTTAGAACTTGGCCTCTTTTTATACGTTTGTTTTTATTGGGATTTATAACTTGCACCAGATATTATTATACAGCGGTTCAATACTACGATATTCCAATTCTATTAGGGTTGAATACTATCGAGGCTAAAATGATAAGATTTTCTTGGTTCAGCTAAATGCGACACTTGGTCTACTATCTGAAGTTTTGGTGCTGTAATACGAATTGACTTGGTTATACGAAGCAGAGTGGTCGGATGGACAAGGCTCCTGAGCGGATAACAGGGGGATCTGGCTTTATTTTCCTGCTTGGCGAGTTAATTTTTATGGAAAATGTAGATTTCAAAAACAAGAAGTGAAAAGATAAAAAAATATGATTCACTAGCGACAAAGGATGATGGTTCGTGATGAACGTCCTCGTGTCCAAATAAAACCAACCAGAAAAAAGCAGGATTAAAATCGATGATGTCTTTCTTCTCCGCAGCCAATTTCCAGGGCTTAAATGAGAAAGCGACTGACAAGGGCTTTGATAGGTGAGTACAAAGAAACCTTTTCCTAGAGGTTTAGATACGGGGAAAGCCCTCCTGTCGTCGGATGTAACCTTTAGGTGTGACCTTATAACCTAGTGTAACCTTCCTAGGTAACAGGCGTGTAGAATCCACGCTGCAATATCTCACCTGGTTTATAACCTGTTTTATAAATGAATGGATGTTATTTCTTCAAGATTCAGTTAAAGGTTTCGCCTTAAAAATGCTTTCATTCGTTTTCCTATACGTATATATATATAT
The DNA here is from genome assembly GCA_946811695.1 of Gonocerus acuteangulatus. Taxonomy (NCBI): domain Eukaryota; kingdom Metazoa; phylum Arthropoda; class Insecta; order Hemiptera; family Coreidae; genus Gonocerus; species Gonocerus acuteangulatus. Next base: position 132,297,115 of record OX328124.1, on the reverse strand, counting down.
ATATATATATATATATATATATATATATATATATATATATATATATATATATATATATAGTGAGCATTTAACACTCCATGCCCACCCATGTCGTGGGTTCGATTCCCAATATGGGGTGGTGGCTTTTCTTTAGAAAAAATAAAATGCATGAGCCCTATCCTGGCTAGAAAAGGGTGGTAACCTATAGATAACCCGTCCCAAAATTCGTAGTTAATAATAATGGACGTTAAAATTTGAATATTCATATATATATATATATATATATATATATATATATATATATATAAAAGTGAGGGATAGATTAGCTCGGTGCTTGAGCACTCGCCTTATGTACTTATGGATGGCCTGAGTTTAAAACCCTATCAAGCACTTAAATTTTCATTTTCTGGTGTCTTAGTTCGATGGTTTGATTCGGAAAGCAGACCGTCCCAACCCAGCTTTTAATTAATTTATTAATGGCTATCCGTAAATCAGGCGGTCGGACTATAGTACTGACCACACTACCTCCCTAGTGTGCCAAATGGTCAAGAGTCAGATAACTCTACAGTATCTTTCCTTGTGGTCTCTAACGGGGCTGAATTTACTTGTTTTTTCGATTATGTACACACACAACACAGCATTGTCAGGGGCAATATAATGTTTTGGATACCATCATGTAATTTGGAATATTCTAAACACTACCCAGCATTACCTGTATAGGAATTTATCACCCTAATCTCACATACTCTCTCCATCTAAGTGAATCTAAGCAGCAAATCATCATAATTTTAAAAGCTTTGGCACTTTAAATTGTTTCTAAGTAAATGCTGAAATAAATTAAATTTTCAAAGAATGAAAAAAATAATCTAATATTAAAAATTCATAAAAAACATATTTCTAACAAAGATTGCCTTCACAAAGGAAGGTAAAGTGGTATAATTTCATTCTTTTAAATTACCTTTATGATCAGAAAAGTTATCGTTTAATAGGAACATTGCGCACACAACCGTGAGAAAGCCACTCGTCTCTCTCATCAACAACCCTCATAAATATTATACCCTCATTATATTTCCTTTATATTCAAAATTAAATGTTAATAAAAGGTCCACTTATGATATATATATATATATATATATATATATATATATATATATATATATATATATATATATATATATAGCTATTTGTAAAAGCTTTAATAAATTACAGATAATAATTAATATAATTTTATATACAGGTATTATACAATATTATAGCTGTATTAATGAAGAATCGTTGCTCCGATTATAATTGTCTTAATCAGCTATTCTTTGACTTAGAGGTTTGCCTCCGCCTCAATAGTTGCATTATTTAATAAGCTCCAAAATGGTACCTCGTAGTTTAAGAAAAAGTTCTATTTCAATCAATATTTATCTGATTTCTAAGTCAAAACCAATAAATGTGCTTTAGCATGAAGGAGCCATTCTGAACAAATTCTTTAATTTCACACGATGATGGTGATGTCCCATCCCTCTCAAACTACATGAGGTTTATTACACAAGCTCATCTATCAAATATTAACTCACTCTGGTTTCAAATGGTTGGTTGCCCAGCTGATAATGGGCGAGAGGTGACGGAATGGATGAAGAGTGAATTCCCGTTCCCACACTGCTTAAACACAATTTTTGCTCTGAGTAAGGATAGAGACAGACTTCGGAATCAAGTGCGAAAGAATATGGTTATGTTACAACAAATAGTTATTAGTCCAGAGTAATAACTATTGTTTTCTCACCCATAGATTTCTATAGATTTTTCCTTGGAAAACGAGGTAACATTTTAAGCAACTTTTGAGGGTGGATTTCATTTAAATGTATTTTTTTTGCAGGAGGGAGTTGTTTATGTATATAATCTCAAATTATTGAAATGTTTAACCCAGTTAACTTCTAAGCAGAAATTATATTAAATAGAATACAATTAATATTACAAATAAAATAAAATAAGACCCTCAAGACAAAACCATATAATACATGTCATTGTATTTACAATAATACATGTCATTGTATTTACAATAATGGTAATTATATCCAAAATCTTCTTATGAATTCTTTCACACTTGATTCCGAAGTGTCCCTCTATCCTTATAGAGAGCAAAAATTGTGTTTAAGCAGTGTGGGAACGGGAATTCACTGTTCAGCCATTCCGTCACCTCTCGTCCATTATCAGCTGGGCAACCAACCATTTGATACCAGAGTGAGTTAATATTTGATAGATGAGCTTGTGTAATAAACCTCATCTAGTTTGGGAAGGATGGGACATCACCATCATCGTGTGAAATTAGAGAATTTGTTCAGAATGGCTCCTTCATGCTCAAGCACATTTATTGGTTTTGACTTAGAAATTAGATAAATATTGATTGAAATAGATATTTTCTTAAACTACGAGGTACCATTTTGTAGCTTATTAAATAATGCAACTTTTGAGGTGGAGGCAAACCTCAAAGTCAGAGAATAGCTGATTAAGAAAATATTGAATAATTAAATAAAACACTAATATTAAACATTCTCATTTATATGGCTTTTAATTTAGCTCTTAATTAACATGGTAATATTTCAATAACGGGTGTTTCTTATTGGAAATTTAATGCAAATTGTAAAATTGTGGTCAATATTTACGACAGATTGATCACAAATTACGATATCACAGTTTTTCTTGAAAAAAGCCAGTAGTTTTTAAAAAATACGAAAGTTTGAGTAGCTCCTCTATATTTTCTGATCGAACGCTCATTTTTACGCCCTTGAACTACAAATGATATGGAGAATATACCCCTAAAGTTATGACATCTCAACGTGGGACACCCTATGTAGTTAGCGTTAATTTTAAATATACATTATTTAAGGCAATAAAATAATTACTCAGCTATTATGAAATGAAATAGGAAAGCCCCTTATAGAGGGGCCCGAAATAAGAATAAAAAAGTTTTATTTAATTTCTATCAAAAATCACTTAAGAAATTTAATAAAATTTAAAACAAGGTGATTTTATTATTTAATAGGATTCCTTAAACCTTTTCGAGATACGTAAGAATATATCCGAAAATTACTAGGGAATATTTAGGTTTTCATTCTTTCTTATCTGCAACGGCTATAAACATAGCCTTGGAATCTGTTTCGTTACATTCCACACTTTCAGTTATTTAAATACCGTGGATCTGGAAGCCATATAACGCAAAAGCGTATTTCGCAATAAAGACAATTTTTGGCTGGATGGAGTTTGCTGGTACTTGATGTTCGGCTGGATGGAGTTTGCTGGTACTTGATGTTTGGCTGGATGGAGTTTGCTGGTACTTGATGTTTGGCTGGATGGAGTTTGCTGGTACTTGATGTTCGGCTGGATGGAGTTTGCTGGTACTTGATGTTTGGCTGGATGGAGTTTGCTTGTACTTGATGTTCGGCTGGATGGAGTTTGCTTGTACTTGATGTTCGGCTGGATGGAGTTTGCTGGTACTTGATGTTCGGCTGGATGGAGTTTGCTTGTACTTGATGTTTGGCTGGATGGAGTTTGCTGGTACTTGATGTTTGGCTGGATGGAGTTTGCTGGTACTTGATGTTTGGCTGGATGGAGTTTGCTGGTACTTGATGTTCGGCTGGATGGAGTTTGCTGGTACTTGATGTTTGGCTGGATGGAGTTTGCTGGTACTTGATGTTCGGCTGGATGGAGTTTGCTGGTACTTGATGTTTGGCTGGATGGAGTTTGCTGGTACTTGATGTTCGGCTGGATGGAGTTTGCTGGTACTTGATGTTTGGATGGATGGAGTTTGCTGGTACTTGATCTTTCAAATCATAGGCAGTATTTTTATGACAAATTTCTTTAAAATCTGTCCATTTTTGGCAGAGCAATAGAGCGAACAGACAATTATATATATATATATATATATATATATATATATATATATATATATATGTATATATATATATATATATATATATATATATATAGATACTTATTCCTACCTGATGTCGAGGAAGGAAGCACCTTTTGTTTGTTGTAGATGTCGAGATAAACCTCCATGTAGTAACAGGAACTCTGTTTTAGTGGATGAAGTTAGAGGAGTTGATTTCCATTGGCTACAGTTCAGTATTTATTATTGTATTTTGGATTACTGTTAATTTTATCATAATTATTTTTTTTTTAGCAGTTATTATCAATTATTATTTTTTGATTTTCTTTTATAAGTTATTTATTGTTAAAGTGTGGTCATATTTAACTAATTTAAGGTATATAGGATTGGGTTTGCAAGCCTTAATAACGAGGGTGAAGGAGACGCCTGGATCGTTTTTATCCAAATTAGAAGTTCAGTAAATACAACTATCTGATATACGAGTTTATAACCGTAATCCACTGCCAGACCGTGTTGACTAAATCTATGCACACACAAGTACTAAATACGGCTTGACCGGGGATAACCGTAATCCACTGCCAGACCGTGTGGACTAAATCTATGCACACACATGTACTTAATACGGCTTGACCGGGGATAACCGTAATCCACTGCCAGACCGTGTTGACTAAATCTATGCACACACATGTACTTAATACGGCTTGACCGGGGATAACCTAATCCACTGCCAGACCGTGTTGACTAAATCTATGCATACACATGTACTTAATACGGATTGACCGGGGATAACCGTAATCCACTGCCAGACCGTGTTGACTAAATCTATGCACACACAAGTACTTAATACGGCTTGACAGGGGATAACCTAATCCACTGCCAGACCGTGTTGACTAAATCTATGCACACACATGTACTTAATACGGCTTGACCGGGGATAACCGTAATCCACTGCCAGACCGTGTTGACTAAATCTATGCACACACAAGTACTTAATACGGCGTGACAGGGGATAACCGTAATCCACTGCCAGACCGTGTTGACTAAATCTATGCATACACATGTACTTAATACGGCTTGACCGGGGATAACCGTAATCCACTGCCAGACCGTGTTGACTAAATCTATGCACACACAAGTACTTAATACGGCTTGACAGGGGATAACCGTAATCCACTGCCAGACCGTGTTGACTAAATCTATGCACACACAAGTACTTAATACGGCTTGACCGGGGATAACCGTAATCCACTGCCAGACCGTGTTGACTAAATGTATGCACACACAAGTACTTAATACGGCTTGACAGGGGATAACCGTAATCCACTGCCAGACCGTGTTGACTAAATCTATGCACACACAAGTACTTAATACGGCTTGACCGGGGATAACCGTAATCCACTGCCAGACCGTGTTGACTAAATCTATGCACACACATGTACTTAATACGGCTTGACAGGGGTTAACCGTAATCCACTGCCAGACCGTGTTGACTAAATCTATGCACACACAAGTACTTAATACGGCTTGACAGGGGATAACCTAATCCACTGCCAGACCGTGTTGACTAAATCTATGCACACACATGTACTTAATACGGCTTGACCGGGGATAACCGTAATCCACTGCCAGACCGTGTTGACTAAATCTATGCACACACAAGTACTTAATACGGCGTGACAGGGGATAACCGTAATCCACTGCCAGACCGTGTTGACTAAATCTATGCATACACATGTACTTAATACGGCTTGACCGGGGATAACCGTAATCCACTGCCAGACCGTGTTGACTAAATCTATGCACACACAAGTACTTAATACGGCTTGACAGGGGATAACCGTAATCCACTGCCAGACCGTGTTGACTAAATCTATGCACACACAAGTACTTAATACGGCTTGACCGGGGATAACCGTAATCCACTGCCAGACCGTGTTGACTAAATGTATGCACACACAAGTACTTAATACGGCTTGACAGGGGATAACCGTAATCCACTGCCAGACCGTGTTGACTAAATCTATGCACACACAAGTACTTAATACGGCTTGACCGGGGATAACCGTAATCCACTGCCAGACCGTGTTGACTAAATCTATGCACACACATGTACTTAATACGGCTTGACAGGGGTTAACCGTAATCCACTGCCAGACCGTGTTGACTAAATCTATGCACACACAAGTACTTAATACGGCTTGACCGGGGATAACCTAATCCACTGCCAGACCGTGTTGACTAAATCTATGCACACACATGTACTTAATACGGCTTGACAGGGGATAACCGTAATCCACTGCCAGACCGTGTTGACTAAATCTATGCACACACAAGTACTTAATACGGCTTGACCGGGGATAACCTAATCCACTGCCAGACCGTGTTGACTAAATCTATGCACACACATGTACTTAATACGGCTTGACAGGGGATAACCGTAATCCACTGCCAGACTGAGTTGACTAAATGTATGCACACACAAACACACACTCACACATGTACTTAATACGGCTTGACAGGGATAACTGTCAAACAGGTTGCAATCTATTATCAGCTACTTAATACGGCTAGACAGGGATAACTGTCAAACGGGTTGCAATCTATTATCAGCTACTTAATACGGCTTGACAGGGATAACTGTCAAACGGGTTGCAATCTATTATCAGCTACTTAATACGGCTTGACAGGGATAACTGTCAAACGGGTTGCAATCTATTATCAGCTACTTAATACGGCTTGACAGGGATAACTGTCAAACGGGTTGCAATCTATTATCAGCTACTTAATACGGCTTGACAGGGATAACTGTCAAACGGGTTGCAATCTATTATCAGCTACTTAATACGGCTTGACAGGGATAACTGTCAAACGGGTTGCAATCTATTATCAGCTACTTAATACGGCTTGACAGGGATAACTGTCAAACGGGTTGCAATCTATTATCAGCTACTTAATACGGCTTGACAGGGATAACTGTCGAACGGGTTGCAATCTATTATCAGCTACTTAATACGGCTTGACAGGGATAACTGTCGAACGGGTTGCAATCTATTATCAGCTACTTAATACGGCTTGACAGGGATAACTGTCGAACGGGTTGCAATCTATTATCAGCTACTTAATACGGCTTGACAGGGATAACTGTCGAACGGGTTGCAATCTATTATCAGCTACTTAATACGGCTTGACAGGGATAACTGTCGAACGGGTTGCAGTCTATTATCAGCCACTTAATACGGCTTGACAGGGATAACTGTCGAACAGATTGCAATCTATTATCAGGTACTTAATACTGCTTGACAGGGATAACTGTCGAACGGATTGCAATCTATTATCAGCTACTTAATACGGCTTGACAGGGATAACTGTCGAACGGATTGCAATCTATTATCAGCTACTTAATACGGCTTGACAGGGATAACTGTCAAACGGATTGCAATCTATTATCAGCTACTTAATACGGCTTGACAGGGATAACTGTCAAACGGATTGCAATCTATTATCAGCTACTTAATACGGCTTGACAGGGATAACTGTCAAACGGATTGCAATCTATTATCAGCTACTTAATACGGCTTGACAGGGATAACTGTCAAACGGATTGCAATCTATTATCAGCTACTTAATACGGCTTGACAGGGATAACTGTCAAACGGATTGCAATCTATTATCAGCTACTTAATACGGCTTGACAGGGATAACTGTCAAACGGATTGCAATCTATTATCAGCTACTTAATACGGCTTGACAGGGATAACTGTCAAACGGATTGCAATCTATTATCAGCTACTTAATACGGCTTGACAGGGATAACTGTCAAACGGATTGCAATCTATTATCAGCTACTTAATACGGCTTGACAGGGATAACTGTCAAACGGATTGCAATCTATTATCAGCTACTTAATACGGCTTGACAGGGATAACTGTCAAACGGATTGCAATCTATTATCAGCTACTTAATACGGCTTGACAGGGATAACTGTCAAACGGGTTGCAATCTATTATCAGCTACTTAATACGGCTTGACAGGGATAACTGTCAAACGGGTTGCAATCTATTATCAGCTACTTAATACGGCTTGACAGGGATAACTGTCAAACGGGTTGCAATCTATTATCAGCTACTTAATACGGCTTGACAGGGATAACTGTCAAACGGGTTGCAATCTATTATCAGCTACTTAATACGGCTTGACAGGGATAACTGTCAAACGGGTTGCAATCTATTATCAGCTACTTAATACGGCTTGACAGGGATAACTGTCAAACGGGTTGCAATCTATTATCAGCTACTTAATACGGCTTGACAGGGATAACTGTCAAACGGGTTGCAATCTATTATCAGCTACTTAATACGGCTTGACAGGGATAACTGTCAAACGGGTTGCAATCTATTATCAGCTACTTAATACGGCTTGACAGGGATAACTGTCAAACGGGTTGCAATCTATTATCAGCTACTTAATACGGCTTGACAGGGATAACTGTCAAACGGGTTGCAATCTATTATCAGCTACTTAATACGGCTTGACAGGGATAACTGTCAAACGGGTTGCAATCTATTATCAGCTACTTAATACGGCTTGACAGGGATAACTGTCAAACGGGTTGCAATCTATTATCAGCTACTTAATACGGCTTGACAGGGATAACTGTCAAACGGGTTGCAATCTATTATCAGCTACTTGTCTTTAAAGAACTTATAATTTGTCTAATTTTATATAACAAGTTTGCTATAAAGTTCTTAAAGTTACTATGAAGAGTAATTTAATAAGTCTTCTTTGCGGTACTTTGTGCGAACTTTTTTAATACTGGTTCTGAAATTTTCTTTATAATTCTTTGTTTGTCCTTATAAAAGAAGTTTAAAATAAATATTTGATCGAATTACACAAATATTGATTCATGGTGGAGGAGAGAATTATCCAACCAATGCTGCAATGATAAAACTCAACATGTTACTGGCGGGACTCGTACCCACATCGGATATCCATCCTACCACGGGGGGAACCCAGTTCATTTCAATACTTGACATATTATGTAATTGTATAGTTTAGTGCTCTCAATGTTCATTCTAGTTTTATTTTTTTAATATGATTTTCGAATATATGTAAATAGTTTGTCAAAACCTTAGTTTTCTTAACGCACCTCTCTCTTGCTAGTGATCTGTGGAGTTCTGAGAGAACATCGGTTCGATAGGGTGGTTTGTCTGGTGGAGAAGGCAACATGTAGAACACTAACACGATAAAGGCACCTCTCTCTTGCTAGTGATAGCTTGGAAGTGATAGCTTGCTAGTGATTGCATGCTAATGATAGCTTGGTAGTGATAGCTTGCTAGTGATAGCTTGCTAGTGATAGCTTGGTAGTGATAGCTTGCTAGTGATAGTATGCTAGTGATAGTATGCTAGTGATAGGTTGCTAGTGATAGCTTGCTAGTGATAGCTTGCTAGTGATAACATGCTAGTGATAACATGCTAGTGATAGCTTGCTAGTGATAGCTTGCTAGTGATAGTATGCTAGTGATAGCTTGCTAGTGATAGCTTGCTAGTGATAGCTTGGTAGTGATAGCTTGCTAGTGATAGTATGCTAGTGATAGTATGCTAGTGATAGGTTGCTAGTGATAGCTTGCTAGTGATAGCTTGCTAGTGATAACATGCTAGTGATAACATGCTAGTGATAGCTTGCTAGTGATAGCTTGCTAGTGATAGTATGCTAGTGATAGCTTGGTAGTGATAGTATGCTAGTGATAGTATTCTAGTGATAGCTTGCTAGTGATAGCTTGCTAGTGATAGTATGCTAGTGATAGCTTGGTAGTGATAGTATGCTAGTGATAGTATGCTAGTGATAGCTTGCTAGTGATAGCATGCTAGTGATAGCTTGCTAGTGATAGCTTGCTAGTGATAGCTTGCTAGTGATAGCTTGCTAGTGATAGTATGCTAGTGATAGCTTGGTAGTGATAGCTTGCTAGTGATAGTATGCTAGTAATAGCTTGCTAGTGATAGCTTGCTAGTGATAGCATGCTATTGATCCGTGGAGTTATGAGAAAGCATCGGCTTGTTGGGGTGGTTTGTGTGGTTTAGAAGGCGAGAGATGATTAACTACCAGCGAGGTTTGGGAAATGGAAAACTACCCTTTATTTCCCAGGCTGTGGATATCTCCTCGGATAATTATGGCTTCATATCTCAACATAAATCAACATTTTACAGGATATTCCCACAGATTGCTAATCACACATTACAATTTGTCAAAAACATGTAATTGCTACATTTCCAACAAGAATTATTACAATATAAATCATTAGAATTTGATTTTAGACAATGTACAGATTCATTTAGTCTGTAATTATTCAAAAACGTCCGACTTGCAGGAACTGCGTCATCTTAGCAAGTCTCGGGTCTTATCCGAAGATATTAAAGAAAATTATTAAAATCTGAATACTGCTTATGTCAAAAACGTTGAGGTTGCTGGCAGAGAAGGAAGATCTTGAGGTAAATGATATGGTAAATGATGAGGTCTTGATGGTTTTTGTGAAGGAACAGGACGTTTTTCATTTACCTCACTGCTTATGTCCGTTAATTTAATTTAGTGGCCGCTTTATATTCTGGACAATCGGTAATACAATTACATGAAACCTAAAGGGAAATTCGAACCAGGTTTTCCTGTTCGGCAATACACATCAACACAGCTATTATCACAAGTTTGTATTGTCAATCGAAGGGGTCTGGGCAAAATAGTGCCAAGTAACATTTTTAACATAACCTAACTGTAGCTGCTATATGTAAGAGTATCAGTCTATGATGGAAATGCTACTAAAATATTACTACAAGCTCTGTATGCTACTTAATCTTGTTGCTCTTAACCATTTCTACAGATAGTCCAACGTAACATCCAACATATAGCGGCTACAGGTAGGTTTTGTTGAAAATGTTGCTTGGCACTATTTCGCCCCGACCCCTTCAATTAACTTCCACCTGTTTATTGAATGAAATTACACATTAAAAGCGTGTTTCCTCCCTCAATCGATAGATTCTGCGTGATAGGGTTTTTTGAAAGCTCATGAAGTAGCTCAGACAGGTCAGATAAACAACATGTAGTTTTTTAAGAAGATCCTATCTTTGAATGATTCTTCCTGGAAAACGCTACGAATAGTGGCAAAATCCCTTTAGGGTCAGACGAAATACATTCGATGAAACTTTTTAAATGCCAACTTTATTATAAACCAACAAAAAATCCAAGAAATAAATTGCAGGTCGTGTTAATTCTAACTTTCCTATCGAGAAAAGAGCAAAATCGAGTTTTAATAAAGTTTCTGCTCTTCAGAGCAGGCAATTTCTTGCCGAAACTTTTCTCAAAAGAAGATTTCTTCTCGAGATGTTGATTACTTTCCGAAACTTCAACAACTTGATTGAACAAGATTTTAAATCACTCAAACATTTACAGGAATATAAATTATTGATGTTGGCTTAATTAGTACAACATAAATTAAAAACAAAACGAATCAATAAAATACTTATTTTATCGTAGCAAAAGCTGAAAATCTTGAATTTTTTGGGGAAAAAGTTTAATTTGGGTAGAAAATGCCAGGTATGTAGGAACAAATAATCTGATTGTTGTTTTTAAATCTATAAAAGATATAAAAATAGAAAGTATTGATGACAAATAATGACAAACAACAGTCCCGTAACGGGCCACAAGAGCCTTATATCATTCTAGTCCGATGTATTCAGGAATGTATTCTCTACGAAACGGGATAGTTCTCCCTCTCCTCCATTGCCATGAAGAAGGCTTGTGTGTCGAGTCGAAACGTTGGCTTAAATAAACACATTTTAACTATAATAAGTAGTTTTTAGTTTATATGAAATCACTTGATTAAACCCCGATGATCTACACTGGTTATACGCCTAGTAGAGAGCAGAGTTGGGCATAATTTTATTTATAAATAAAAATACGAATTTATTCGTACTTCATATATTTGTGAATACGAATATAAATAAATTCTTATTCATAAGTGTGAATACGAATTTATTTTTATTCACATATATTAAATATAAAAATACAAATAAAATTTTATTCGCAAATTTTTCTGCGAATAAAAATAAATTCACAGAAAAAATTGTAAATAATCACAAAAAATGTGAATATTTACAAAAAATCAAGTGATTACAAAAAAAATCACATTAAAATATACGAATAAAAATTTTTTCACATTATAATTTGTGAATAAAAATTTATTCACAATAAAATTCGCAAATAAATTATGGATTTATTCGTATTAAAATGATATTACGAAAGTTATTGAAGGTTCCGATTTTTTTTTTTTTTTTTTTTTTTTTTTTTACGGAGGTACAGATGACAAATTGTGTCCCTGCAGCAGCATGGCTGGTGGTCTCGCGGTGGAGTAAACAAAAAATCTAGGCGCTAATAACCTAGACGTTAAACGCCTTTAAAAAAAAAAAAAAAAAAAAAAAAAAAAACCTTCAATAACTTTCGTAATATCATCTTAATACGAATAAATTCATAATTTATTTGCGAATTTTATTGTGAATAAATTTTTATTCACAAATTATAATGTGAATAAATTTTCATTGGTATATTTTAATGTAATTTTTTTTAATCATTCGATTTTTTGTAAATATTCACATTTTTTGTGATTATTTACAATTTTTTCTGTGAATTTATTTTTATTCGCAGAAAAATTTGCGAATAAAATTTTATTTGTATTTTTATATTTAATATATGTGAATAAAAATAAATTCGTATTCACACTTATGAATACGAATTTATTTATATTCGTATTCACAAATATATGAAGTACGAATTTATTTATATTCGTATTCACAAATATATGAAGTACGAATTTATTTATATTCATATTCACAAATATATGAAGTACGAATAAATTCGTATTTTTATTTATAAATAAAATTATGCCCAACTCTGGTAGAAAGTCATAGGAAATCCCAACCATCCTTTCAATGACCTTACTGCCTGGGCTAATACCTGGCCACTTTCTTTAAACCAAGAACAGTTGATAAAATAAATTATACGAGCGAACAACGAAATCACTCAAAGAAAACGAAATCTGTTTTTTAATGAGGAAGCATTATGGAGTAAGAAGCTCTTAAGATTTTCTAAAGCTGAGCCTAACGCCCTCTTGGAATTACCTCTGGGAATGGAAAGGACATTAACTTTCCTCTCTAGAGGAATTCCATTACCAGAATCTCCAAGCTCCAAGGATGGAGGGGAGGGGGGGATATTCCAGGTGATGTATCCTTTGGGCGGTGCAATATCCTTACGATTGGTGGCGGCTCCTTAACAAAGCAAACATGTCCGACTCGCAGGAACTGCGTCATCATTACATGATTTCCTTCCATATATTCATCTGGAAAGCGTTGTATACTAAAGAGATATTTCGTCAGCTACAGAGAGAACTGGCAGTAGCTAACTCTAATCGGATATTACACGCTCCTCGACTACCGATCATTCTAGAGTTTAGTTCTAGTATAAACTGTCCGACTCGCAGGAACTGCGTCATCATTACATGATTTCCTTCCATATATTCATCTGGAAAGCGTTGTATACTAAAGAGATATTTCGTCAGCTGCAGAGAGAACTGGCAGTAGCTAACTCTAATCGGATATTACACGCTCCTCGACTACCGATCATTCTAGAGTTTAGTTCTAGTATAAACTGTCCGACTCGCAGGAACTGCGTCATCTTTACATGATTTCCTTCCATATATTCATCTATAAACAACAAGTAATACAAACATGCTTCTAAAGAACTCTTACAAAAGGCAGATTTTCCTTGATGATTTTTTTTTAATCCTTAATTAGTGGCGTCGGGTCATATTGACCCTGAATTACTGGCGTCGGGTCATATTGACCCTTAATTACTGGAGTCGGGTCATATTGACCCTTAATTAGTGGCGTCGGGTCATATTGACCCTTAATTACTGGCGTCGGGTCATATTGACCCTTAATTACTGGCGTCGGGTCATATTGACCCTTAATTACTGGCGTCGGGTCATATTGACCCTTAATTAGTGGCGTCGGGTCATATTGACCCTTAATTACTGGCGTCGGGTCATATTGACCCGAATGTATTTGTATATTCGACCTTTGCCCTTTGAAATCTTTGTATTTCAATAAATATTATTGTTTATTACTATATATTTAAATTACTTTACCCAAAAAAAATCAATTTAAAGTTTGTTTCACTGGGGACCCGAAACCATTAGTTATGGAAGAAAAAGCACGCCACTAATTAAGGGTTAATCAAATTTCAACAACATCGAAGTAATTAGCATATATATATATATATATATATATATATATATATATATATATATATATATATATATACATATATATAAATGTGAAACAACCGTTATTTTCGTGATTTCTGGGATCTGAAAAATAAACTTTTCTAGTCGACTTTTCCGGATTGCGTCATGAGGTCGACTTGATAATCGGGATTACTCCGTACGGAAGGAGGGGCGAGAGAGGAAGCTGTATGAAATAGATTTGAAGATAGTGGATGATTCGGAAGTAATGGTCTAGAAGTAATGACTATCGATTTAGGATAAGACAGGTTGTTGTATACTAAAGACTAGAGGATCTGCTGAGGTAGTGTCTAGACTCTAGCTGTCAGGATGGAGGTGGTGACAATCTATAGGAACTCATGTTGAGAAGAAGTAGATCTTGCAATGATAAGAATCGGGCATTTACCTACAACACGTTAATATCTTGTATACTATAGACTAGAGGATCTGCTGAGATAGTGTCTAGACTCTAGCTGTCAGGATGGAGGTGGTGACAATCTATAGGAACTCATGCTGAGAAGAAGTAGATCTTGCGAGGATAAGAATCGGGCATTTACCTACAACACGTTAATATCTTGTATACTATAGACTAGAGGATCTGCTGAGGTAGTGTCTAGACTCTAGCTGTCAGGATGGAGGTGGTGACAATCTATAGGAACTCATGTTGAGAAGAAGTAGATCTTTCGAGGATAAGAATCGGGCATTTACCTACAACACGTTAATATCTTGTATACTAAAGACTAGAGGATCTGCTGAGGTAGTGTCTAGACTCTAGCTGTCAGGATGGAGGTGATGACAACCTAAAGGAACTCATGCTGAGAAGAAGTAGATCTTGCGAGGATAAGAATCGGGCATTTACCTACAACACGTTAATATCTTGTATACTATAGACTAGAGGATCTGCTGAGGTAGTGTCTAGACTCTGGCTGTCAGGATGGAGGTGGTGACAACCTAAAGGAACTCATGCTGAGAAGAAGTAGATCTTGCGAGGATAAGAATCGGGCATTTACCTACAACACGTTAATATCTTGTATACTATAGACTAGAGGATCTGCTGAGGTAGTGTCTAGACTCTAGCTGTCAAGATGGAGGTGGTGACAATCTATAGGAACTCATGCTGAGAAGAAGTAGATCTTGCGAGGATAAGAATCGGGCATTTACCTACAACACGTTAATATCTTGTATACTATAGACTAGAGGATCTGCTGAGGTAGTGTCTAGACTCTAGCTGTCAGGATGGAGGTGGTGACAATCTATAGGAACTCATGCTGAGAAGAAGTAGATCTTGCGAGGATATGAATCGGGCATTTACCTACAACACGTTAATATCTTGTATACTATAGACTAGAGGATCTGATGAGGTAGTGTCTAGACTCTAGCTGTCAGGATGGAGGTGGTGACAACCTAAAGGAACTCATGCTGAGAAGAAGTAGATCTTGCGAGGATAAGAATCGGGCATTTACCTACAACACGTTAATATCTTGTATACTATAGACTAGAGGATCTGCTGAGGTAGTGTCTAGACTCTAGCTGTCAGGATGGAGGTGATGACAACCTAAAGGAACTCATGCTGAGAAGAAGTAGATCTTGCGAGGATAGGAATCGGGCATTTACCTACAACACGTTAATATCTTGTATACTATAGACTAGAGGATCTGCTGAGGTAGTGTCTAGACTCTGGCTGTCAGGATGGAGGTGGTGACAACCTAAAGGAACTCATGCTGAGAAGAAGTAGATCTTGCGAGGATAAGAATCGGGCATTTACCTACAACACGTTAATATCTTGTATACTATAGACTAGAGGATCTGCTGAGGTAGTGTCTAGACTCTAGCTGTCAGGATGGAGGTGATGACAACCTAAAGGAACTCATGCTGAGAAGAAGTAGATCTTGCGAGGATAAGAATCGGGCATTTACCTACAACACGTTAATATCTTGTATACTATAGACTAGAGGATCTGCTGAGGTAGTGTCTAGACTCTAGCTGTCAGGATGGAGGTGGTGACAATCTATAGGAACTCATGCTGAGAAGAAGTAGATCTTGCGAGGATAAGAATCGGGCATTTACCTACAACACGTTAATATCTTGTATACTATAGACTAGAGGATCTGCTGAGGTAGTGTCTAGACTCTAGCTGTCAGGATGGAGGTGGTGACAATCTATAGGAACTCATGCTGAGAAGAAGTAGATCTTGCGAGGATATGAATCGGGCATTTACCTACAACACGTTAATATCTTGTATACTATAGACTAGAGGATCTGCTGAGGTAGTGTCTAGACTCTAGCTGTCAGGATGGAGGTGGTGACAATCTATAGGAACTCATGCTGAGAAGAAGTAGATCTTGCGAGGATAAGAATCGGGCATTTACCTACAACACGTTAATATCTTGTATACTATAGACTAGAGGATCTGCTGAGGTAGTGTCTAGACTCTAGCTGTCAGGATGGAGGTGGTGACAACCTAAAGGAAATCATGTTGGGAAGAAGTAGATCTTGCGACGATAAGAATCGGGCATTTACCTACAACACGTTAATATCTTGTATACTATAGACTAGAGGATCTGCTGAGGTAGTGTCTAGACTCTAGCTGTCAGGATGGAGGTGGTGACAACCTAAAGGAACTCATGCTGAGAAGAAGTAGATCTTGCGAGGATATGAATCGGGCATTTACCTACAACACGTTAATATCTTGTATACTATAGACTAGAGGATCTGATGAGGTAGTGTCTAGACTCTAGCTGTCAGGATGGAGGTGGTGACAACCTAAAGGAACTCATGCTGAGAAGAAGTAGATCTTGCGAGGATATGAATCGGGCATTTACCTACAACACGTTAATATCTTGTATACTATAGACTAGAGGATCTGCTGAGGTAGTGTCTAGACTCTAGCTGTCAGGATGGAGGTGGTGACAATCTATAGGAACTCATGCTGAGAAGAAGTAGATCTTGCGAGGATATGAATCGGGCATTTACCTACAACACGTTAATATCTTGTATACTATAGACTAGAGGATCTGCTGAGGTAGTGTCTAGACTCTAGCTGTCAGGATGGAGGTGATGACAATCTATAGGAACTCATGCTGAGAAGAAGTAGATCTTGCGAGGATAAGAATCGGGCATTTACCTACAACACGTTAATATCTTGTATACTATAGACTAGAGGATCTGCTGAGGTAGTGTCTAGACTCTAGCTGTCAGGATGGAGGTGGTGACAATCTATAGGAACTCATGCTGAGAAGAAGTAGATCTTGCGAGGATATGAATCGGGCATTTACCTACAACACGTTAATATCTTGTATACTATAGACTAGAGGATCTGATGAGGTAGTGTCTAGACTCTAGCTGTCAGGATGGAGGTGGTGACAACCTAAAGGAACTCATGCTGAGAAGAAGTAGATCTTGCGAGGATATGAATCGGGCATTTACCTACAACACGTTAATATCTTGTATACTATAGACTAGAGGATCTGCTGAGGTAGTGTCTAGACTCTAGCTGTCAGGATGGAGGTGGTGACAATCTATAGGAACTCATGCTGAGAAGAAGTAGATCTTGCGAGGATATGAATCGGGCATTTACCTACAACACGTTAATATCTTGTATACTATAGACTAGAGGATCTGCTGAGGTAGTGTCTAGACTCTAGCTGTCAGGATGGAGGTGATGACAACCTAAAGGAACTCATGCTGAGAAGAAGTAGATCTTGCGAGGATAAGAATCGGGCGTTTACCTACAACACGTTAATATCTTGTATACTATAGACTAGAGGATCTGCTGAGGTAGTGTCTAGACTCTGGCTGTCAGGATGGAGGTGGTGACAATCTAAAGGAACTCATGCTGAGAAGAAGTAGATCTTGCGAGGATATGAATCGGGCATTTACCTACAACACGTTAATATCTTGTATACTATAGACTAGAGGATCTGCTGAGGTAGTGTCTAGACTCTAGCTGTCAAGATGGAGGTGGTGACAACCTAAAGGAACTCATGCTGAGAAGAAGTAGATCTTGCGAGGATATGAATCGGGCATTTACCTACAACACGTTAATATCTTGTATACTATAGACTAGAGGATCTGATGAGGTAGTGTCTAGACTCTAGCTGTCAGGATGGAGGTGGTGACAACCTAAAGGAACTCATGCTGAGAAGAAGTAGATCTTGCGAGGATATGAATCGGGCATTTACCTACAACACGTTAATATCTTGTATACTATAGACTAGAGGATCTGCTGAGGTAGTGTCTAGACTCTAGCTGTCAGGATGGAGGTGGTGACAATCTATAGGAACTCATGCTGAGAAGAAGTAGATCTTGCGAGGATATGAATCGGGCATTTACCTACAACACGTTAATATCTTGTATACTATAGACTAGAGGATCTGCTGAGGTAGTGTCTAGACTCTAGCTGTCAGGATGGAGGTGATGACAACCTAAAGGAACTCATGCTGAGAAGAAGTAGATCTTGCGAGGATAAGAATCGGGCATTTACCTACAACACGTTAATATCTTGTATACTATAGACTAGAGGATCTGCTGAGGTAGTGTCTAGACTCTGGCTGACAGGATGGAGGTGGTGACAATCTAAAGGAACTCATGCTGAGAAGAAGTAGATCTTGCGAGGATATGAATCGGGCATTTACCTACAACACGTTAATATTTTGTATACTATAGACTAGAGGATCTGCTGAGGTAGTGTCTATACTCTAGCTGTCAGGATGGAGGTGGTGACAATCTAAAGGAACTCATGCTGAGAAGAAGTAGATCTTGCGAGGATAAGAATCGGGCATTTACCTACAACACGTTAATATCTTGTATACTAAAGACTAGAGGATCTGATGAGGTAGTGTCTAGACTCTGGCTGTCAGGATGGAGGTGGTGACAATCTAAAGGAACTCATGCTGAGAAGAAGTAGATCTTGCGAGGATAAGAATCGGGCATTTACCTACAACACGTTAATATCTTGTATACTATAGACTAGAGGATCTGATGAGGTAGTGTCTAGACTCTGGCTGTCAGGATGGAGGTGGTGACAACCTAAAGGAACTCATGCTGAGAAGAAATAGATCTTGCGAGGATATGAATCGGGCATTTACCTACAACACGTTAATATCTTGTATACTATAGACTAGAGGATCTGCTGAGGTAGTGTCTAGACTCTGGCTGTCAGGATGGAGGTGGTGACAATCTAAAGGAACTCATGCTGAGAAGAAGTAGATCTTGCGAGGATAAGAATCGGGCATTTACCTACAACACGTTAATATCTTGTATACTATAGACTAGAGGATCTGATGAGGTAGTGTCTAGACTCTGGCTGTCAGGATGGAGGTGGTGACAACCTAAAGGAACTCATGCTGAGAAGAAATAGATCTTGCGAGGATATGAATCGGGCATTTACCTACAACACGTTAATATCTTGTATACTATAGACTAGAGGATCTGCTGAGGTAGTGTCTAGACTCTAGATGTCAAGATGGAGGTGATGACAACCTAAAGGAACTCATGCTGAGAAGAAGTAGATCTTGCGAGGATAAGAATCGGGCATTTACCTACAACACGTTAATATCTTGTATACTATAGACTAGAGGATCTGCTGAGGTAGTGTCTAGACTCTAGCTGTCAGGATGGAGGTGGTGACAATCTATAGGAACTCATGCTGAGAAGAAGTAGATCTTGCGAGGATAAGAATCGGGCATTTACCTACAACACGTTAATATCTTGTATACTATAGACTAGAGGATCTGCTGAGTTAGTGTCTAGACTCTAGCTGTCAGGATGGAGGTGGTGACAACCTATAGGAACTCATGCTGAGAAGAAGTAGATCTTGCGAGGATATGAATCGGGCATTTACCTACAACACGTTAATATCTTGTATACTATAGACTAGAGGATCTGCTGAGGTAGTGTCTAGACTCTGGCTGTCAGGATGGAGGTGGTGACAATCTATAGGAACTCATGCTGAGAAGAAGTAGATCTTGCGAGGATAAGAATCGGGCATTTACCTACAACACGTTAATATCTTGTATACTATAGACTAGAGGATCTGCTGAGGTAGTGTCTAGACTCTAGCTGTCAAGATGGAGGTGGTGACAATCTATAGGAACTCATGCTGAGAAGAAGTAGATCTTGCGAGGATATGAATCGGGCATTTACCTACAACACGTTAATATCTTGTATACTATAGACTAGAGGATCTGATGAGGTAGTGTCTAGACTCTAGATGTCAGGATTGAGGTGGTGACAATCTATAGGAACTCATGTTGAGAAGAAGTAGATCTTTCGAGGATAAGAATCGGGCATTTACCTACAACACGTTAATATCTTGTATACTATAGACTAGAGGATCTGATGAGGTAGTGTCTAGACTCTGGCTGTCAGGATGGAGGTGGTGACAACCTAAAGGAACTCATGCTGAGAAGAAATAGATCTTGCGAGGATATGAATCGGGCATTTACCTACAACACGTTAATATCTTGTATACTATAGACTAGAGGATCTGCTGAGGTAGTGTCTAGACTCTGGCTGTCAGGATGGAGGTGGTGACAATCTAAAGGAACTCATGCTGAGAAGAAGTAGATCTTGCGAGGATAAGAATCGGGCATTTACCTACAACACGTTAATATCTTGTATACTATAGACTAGAGGATCTGATGAGGTAGTGTCTAGACTCTGGCTGTCAGGATGGAGGTGGTGACAACCTAAAGGAACTCATGCTGAGAAGAAATAGATCTTGCGAGGATATGAATCGGGCATTTACCTACAACACGTTAATATCTTGTCTACTATAGACTAGAGGATCTGCTGAGGTAGTGTCTAGACTCTAGATGTCAAGATGGAGGTGATGACAACCTAAAGGAACTCATGCTGAGAAGAAGTAGATCTTGCGAGGATAAGAATCGGGCATTTACCTACAACACGTTAATATCTTGTATACTATAGACTAGAGGATCTGCTGAGGTAGTGTCTAGACTCTAGCTGTCAGGATGGAGGTGGTGACAACCTATAGGAACTCATGCTGAGAAGAAGTAGATCTTGCGAGGATAAGAATCGGGCATTTACCTACAACACGTTAATATCTTGTATACTATAGACTAGAGGATCTGCTGAGTTAGTGTCTAGACTCTAGCTGTCAGGATGGAGGTGGTGACAACCTATAGGAACTCATGCTGAGAAGAAGTAGATCTTGCGAGGATATGAATCGGGCATTTACCTACAACACGTTAATATCTTGTATACTATAGACTAGAGGATCTGCTGAGGTAGTGTCTAGACTCTAGCTGTCAGGATGGAGGTGGTGACAACCTATAGGAAATCATGTTGAGAAGAAGTAGATCTTGCGAGGATATGAATCGGGCATTTACCTACAACACGTTAATATCTTGTATACTATAGACTAGAGGATCTGCTGAGATAGTGTCTAGACTCTAGATGTCAGGATGGAGGTGGTGACAATCTATAGGAACTCATGTTGAGAAGAAGTAGATCTTTCGAGGATAAGAATCGGGCATTTACCTACAACACGTTAATATCTTGTATACTATAGACTAGAGGATCTGATGAGGTAGTGTCTAGACTCTGGCTGTCAGGATGGAGGTGGTGACAACCTAAAGGAACTCATGCTGAGAAGAAATAGATCTTGCGAGGATATGAATCGGGCATTTACCTACAACACGTTAATATCTTGTATACTATAGACTAGAGGATCTGCTGAGGTAGTGTCTAGACTCTGGCTGTCAGGTTGGAGGTGGTGACAATCTAAAGGAACTCATGCTGAGAAGAAGTAGATCTTGCGAGGATAAGAATCGGGCATTTACCTACAACACGTTAATATCTTGTATACTATAGACTAGAGGATCTGATGAGGTAGTGTCTAGACTCTGGCTGTCAGGATGGAGGTGGTGACAACCTAAAGGAACTCATGCTGAGAAGAAATAGATCTTGCGAGGATATGAATCGGGCATTTACCTACAACACGTTAATATCTTGTATACTATAGACTAGAGGATCTGCTGAGGTAGTGTCTAGACTCTAGATGTCAAGATGGAGGTGATGACAACCTAAAGGAACTCATGCTGAGAAGAAGTAGATCTTGCGAGGATAAGAATCGGGCATTTACCTACAACACGTTAATATCTTGTATACTATAGACTAGAGGATCTGCTGAGGTAGTGTCTAGACTCTAGCTGTCAGGATGGAGGTGGTGACAATCTATAGGAACTCATGCTGAGAAGAAGTAGATCTTGCGAGGATAAGAATCGGGCATTTACCTACAACACGTTAATATCTTGTATACTATAGACTAGAGGATCTGCTGAGTTAGTGTCTAGACTCTAGCTGTCAGGATGGAGGTGGTGACAACCTATAGGAACTCATGCTGAGAAGAAGTAGATCTTGCGAGGATATGAATCGGGCATTTACCTACAACACGTTAATATCTTGTATACTATAGACTAGAGGATCTGCTGAGGTAGTGTCTAGACTCTAGCTGTCAGGATGGAGGTGGTGACAATCTATAGGAACTCATGCTGAGAAGAAGTAGATCTTGCGAGGATATGAATCGGGCATTTACCTACAACACGTTAATATCTTGTATACTATAGACTAGAGGATCTGCTGAGGTAGTGTCTAGACTCTAGCTGTCAGGATGGAGGTGGTGACAACCTATAGGAACTCATGCTGAGAAGAAGTAGATCTTGCGAGGATATGAATCGGGCATTTACCTACAACACGTTAATATCTTGTATACTATAGACTAGAGGATCTGCTGAGGTAGTGTCTAGACTCTGGCTGTCAGGATGGAGGTGGTGACAACCTAAAGGAACTCATGCTGAGAAGAAGTAGATCTTGCGAGGATAAGAATCGGGCATTTACCTACAACACGTTAATATCTTGTATACTATAGACTAGAGGATCTGCTGACGTAGTGTCTAGACTCTAGCTGTCAAGATGGAGGTGGTGACAATCTATAGGAACTCATGCTGAGAAGAAGTAGATCTTGCGAGGATAAGAATCGGGCATTTACCTACAACACGTTAATATCTTGTATACTATAGACTAGAGGATCTGCTGAGGTAGTGTCTAGACTCTAGCTGTCAGGATGGAGGTGGTGACAATCTATAGGAACTCATGCTGAGAAGAAGTAGATCTTGCGAGGATATGAATCGGGCATTTACCTACAACACGTTAATATCTTGTATACTATAGACTAGAGGATCTGCTGAGGTAGTGTCTAGACTCTAGCTGTCAGGATGGAGGTGGTGACAACCTATAGGAACTCATGCTGAGAAGAAGTAGATCTTGCGAGGATATGAATCGGGCATTTACCTACAACACGTTAATATCTTGTATACTATAGACTAGAGGATCTGCTGAGGTAGTGTCTAGACTCTGGCTGTCAGGATGGAGGTGGTGACAACCTAAAGGAACTCATGCTGAGAAGAAGTAGATCTTGCGAGGATAAGAATCGGGCATTTACCTACAACACGTTAATATCTTGTATACTATAGACTAGAGGATCTGCTGACGTAGTGTCTAGACTCTAGCTGTCAAGATGGAGGTGGTGACAATCTATAGGAACTCATGCTGAGAAGAAGTAGATCTTGCGAGGATAAGAATCGGGCATTTACCTACAACACGTTAATATCTTGTATACTATAGACTAGAGGATCTGCTGAGGTAGTGTCTAGACTCTGGCTGTCAGGATGGAGGTGGTGACAACCTAAAGGAACTCATGCTGAGAAGAAGTAGATCATGCGAGGATATGAATCGGGCATTTACCTACAGCACGTTAATATCTTGTATACTATAGACTAGAGGATCTGCTGAGGTAGTGTCTAGACTCTAGCTGTCAGGATGGAGGTGGTGACAATCTATAGGAACTCATGCTGAGAAGAAGTAGATCTTGCGAGGATAAGAATCGGGCATTTACCTACAACACGTTAATATCTTGTATACTATAGACTAGAGGATCTGCTGAGGTAGTGTCTAGACTCTAGCTGTCAGGATGGAGGTGGTGACAACCTATAGGAAATCATGTTGAGAAGAAGTAGATCTTGCGAGGATATGAATCGGGCATTTACCTACAACACGTTAATATCTTGTATAATATAGACTAGAGGATCTGCTGAGATAGTGTCTAGACTCTAGATGTCAGGATGGAGGTGGTGACAATCTATAGGAACTCATGTTGAGAAGAAGTAGATCTTTCGAGGATAAGAATCGGGCATTTACCTACAACACGTTAATATCTTGTATACTATAGACTAGAGGAACTGCTGAGGTAGTGTCTAGACTCTAGCTGTCAGGATGGAGGTGGTGACAATCTATAGGAACTCATGCTGAGAAGAAGTAGATCTTGCGAGGATAAGAATCGGGCATTTACCTACAACACGTTAATATCTTGTATACTATAGACTAGAGGATCTGCTGAGGTAGTGTCTAGACTCTAGCTGTCAAGATGGAGGTGGTGACAACCTAAAGGAACTCATGCTGAGAAGAAATAGATCTTGCGAGGATATGAATCGGGCATTTACCTACAACACGTTAATATCTTGTATACTATAGACTAGAGGATCTGCTGAGGTAGTGTCTAGACTCTAGCTGTCAGGATGGAGGTGGTGACAATCTATAGGAACTCATGCTGACAAGAAGTAGATCTTGCGAGGATAAGAATCGGGCATTTACCTACAACACGTTAATATCTTGTATACTATAGACTAGAGGATCTGCTGAGTTAGTGTCTAGACTCTAGCTGTCAAGATGGAGGTGGTGACAACCTAAAGGAACTCATGCTGAGAAGAAATAGATCTTGCGAGGATATGAATCGGGCATTTACCTACAACACGTTAATATCTTGTATACTATAGACTAGAGGATCTGCTGAGGTAGTGTCTAGACTCTAGCTGTCAGGATGGAGGTGGTGACAATCTAAAGGAACTCATGTTGAGAAGAAGTAGATCTTGCGACGATAAGAATCGGGCATTTACCTACAACACGTTAATATCTTGTATACTATAGACTAGAGGATCTGCTGAGATAGTGTCTAGACTCTAGCTGTCAGGATGGAGGTGGTGACAACCTAAAGGAACTCATGCTGAGAAGAAATAGATCTTGCGAGGATATGAATCGGGCATTTACCTACAACACGTTAATATCTTGTATACTATAGACTAGAGGATCTGCTGAGGTAGTGTCTAGACTCTAGCTGTCAGGATGGAGGTGGTGACAATCTATAGGAACTCATGCTGAGAAGAAGTAGATCTTGCGAGGATATGAATCGGGCATTTACCTACAACACGTTAATATCTTGTATACTATAGACTAGAGGATCTGCTGAGGTAGTGTCTAGACTCTAGCTGTCAGGATGGAGGTGGTGACAATCTATAGGAACTCATGCTGAGAAGAAGTAGATCTTGCGAGGATATGAATCGGGCATTTACCTACAACACGTTAATATCTTGTATACTATAGACTAGAGGATCTGCTGAGTTAGTGTCTAGACTCTAGCTGTCAAGATGGAGGTGGTGACAACCTAAAGGAACTCATGCTGAGAAGAAGTAGATCTTGCGAGGATAAGAATCGGGCATTTACCTACAACACGTTAATATCTTGTATACTATAGACTAGAGGATCTGCTGAGGTAGTGTCTAGACTCTAGCTGTCAGGATGGAGGTGGTGACAATCTAAAGGAAATCATGCTGAGAAGAAGTAGATCTTGCGAGGATATGAATCGGGCATTTACCTACAACACGTTAATATCTTGTATACTATAGACTAGAGGATCTGCTGAGGTAGTGTCTAGACTCTAGCTGTCAGGATGGAGGTGGTGACAATCTATAGGAACTCATGCTGAGAAGAAGTAGATCTTGCGAGGATAAGAATCGGGCATTTACCTACAACACGTTAATATCTTGTATACTATAGACTAGAGGATCTGCTGAGGTAGTGTCTAGACTCTAGCTGTCAAGATGGAGGTGGTGACAACCTAAAGGAACTCATGCTGAGAAGAAATAGATCTTGCGAGGATATGAATCGGGCATTTACCTACAACACGTTAATATCTTGTATACTATAGACTAGAGGATCTGCTGAGGTAGTGTCTAGACTCTAGCTGTCAAGATGGAGGTGGTGACAATCTATAGGAACTCATGCTGAGAAGAAGTAGATCTTGCGAGGATAAGAATCGGGCATTTACCTACAACACGTTAATATCTTGTATACTATAGACTAGAGGATCTGCTGAGGTAGTGTCTAGACTCTAGCTGTCAAGATGGAGGTGGTGACAATCTAAAGGAACTCATGTTGAGAAGAAGTAGATCTTGCGACGATAAGAATCGGGCATTTACCTACAACACGTTAATATCTTGTATACTATAGACTAGAGGATCTGCTGAGGTAGTGTCTAGACTCTAGCTGTCAGGATGGAGGTGGTGACAATCTATAGGAACTCATGCTGAGAAGAAGTAGATCTTGCGACGATAAGAATCGGGCATTTACCTACAACACGTTAATATCTTGTATACTATAGACTAGAGGATCTGCTGAGGTAGTGTCTAGACTCTAGATGTCAAGATGGAGGTGATGACAACCTAATGGAACTCATGTTGAGAAGAAGTAGATCTTGCGAGGATAAGAATCGGGCATTTACCTACAACACGTTAATATCTTGTATACTATAGACTAGAGGATCTGCTGAGGTAGTGTCTAGACTCTAGCTGTCAGGATGGAGGTGGTGACAATCTAAAGGAACTCATGTTGAGAAGAAGTAGATCTTGCGACGATAAGAATCGGGCATTTACCTACAACACGTTAATATCTTGTATACTATAGACTAGAGGATCTGCTGAGGTAGTGTCTAGACTCTAGCTGTCAGGATGGAGGTGGTGACAACCTAAAGGAACTCATGCTGAGAAGAAGTAGATCTTGCGAGGATATGAATCGGGCATTTACCTACAACACGTTAATATCTTGTATACTATAGACTAGAGGATCTGCTGAGGTAGTGTCTAGACTCTAGCTGTCAAGATGGAGGTGGTGACAATCTATAGGAACTCATGCTGAGAAGAAGTAGATCTTGCGAGGATATGAATCGGGCATTTACCTACAACACGTTAATATCTTGTATACTATAGACTAGAGGATCTGCTGAGGTAGTGTCTAGACTCTAGCTGTCAAGATGGAGGTGGTGAAAACCTAAAGGAACTCATGCTGAGAAGAAGTAGATCTTGCGAGGATATGAATCGGGCATTTACCTACAACACGTTAATATCTTGTATACTATAGACTAGAGGATCTGCTGAGGTAGTGTCTAGACTCTAGCTGTCAAGATGGAGGTGGTGACAATCTATAGGAACTCATGCTGAGAAGAAGTAGATCTTGCGAGGATAAGAATCGGGCATTTACCTACAACACGTTAATATCTTGTATACTATAGACTAGAGGATCTGCTGAGATAGTGTCTAGACTCTAGCTGTCAGGATGGAGGTGATGACAATCTATAGGAACTCATGTTGAGAAGAAGTAGATCTTGCGAGGATAAGAATCGGGCATTTACCTACAACACGTTAATATCTTGTATACTATAGACTAGAGGATCAGCTGAGGTAGTGTCTAGACTCTGGCTGTCAGGATGGAGGTGGTGACAACCTATAGGAACTCATGGTGAGAAGAAGTAGATCTTGCGAGGATAAGAATCGGGCATTTACCTACAACACGTTAATATCTTGTATACTATAGACTAGAGGATCTGCTGAGGTAGTGTCTAGACTCTAGCTGTCAAGATGGAGGTGGTGACAATCTATAGGAACTCATGCTGAAAAGAAGTAGATCTTGCGAGGATAAGAATCGGGCATTTACCTACAACACGTTAATATCTTGTATACTATAGACTAGAGGATCTGCTGAGGTAGTGTCTAGACTCTAGCTGTCAAGATGGAGGTGGTGACAATCTATAGGAACTCATGCTGAGAAGAAGTAGATCTTGCGAGGATATGAATCGGGCATTTACCTACAACACGTTAATATCTTGTATACTATAGACTAGAGGATCTGCTGAGGTAGTGTCTAGACTCTAGCTGTCAGGATGGAGGTGGTGACAATCTATAGGAACTCATGCTGAGAAGAAGTAGATCTTGCGACGATAAGAATCGGGCATTTACCTACAACACGTTAATATCTTGTATACTATAGACTAGAGGATCTGCTGAGGTAGTGTCTAGACTCTAGCTGTCAGGATGGAGGTGGTGACAATCTATAGGAACTCATGCTGAGAAGAAGTAGATCTTGCGAGGATAAGAATCGGGCATTTACCTACAACACGTTAATATCTTGTATACTATAGACTAGAGGATCTGATGAGGTAGTGTCTAGACTCTAGCTGTCAGGATGGAGGTGGTGACAATCTATAGGAACTCATGCTGAGAAGAAGTAGATCTTGCGAGGATAAGAATCGGGCATTTACCTACAGCACGTTAATATCTTGTATACTATAGACTAGAGGATCTGCTGAGGTAGTGTCTAGACTCTAGCTGTCAGGATGGAGGTGGTGACAACCTAAAGGAACTCATGCTGAGAAGAAGTAGATCTTGCGAGGATAAGAATCGGGCATTTACCTACAACACGTTAATATCTTGTATACTATAGACTAGAGGATCTGCTGAGGTAGTGTCTAGACTCTGGCTGTCAGGATGGAGGTGGTGACAACCTAAAGGAAATCATGCTGAGAAGAAGTAGATCTTGCGAGGATAAGAATCGGGCATTTACCTACAACACGTTAATATCTTGTATACTATAGACTAGAGGATCTGCTGAGGTAGTGTCTAGACTATGGCTGTCAGGATGGAGGTGGTGACAACCTATAGGAACTCATGCTGAGAAGAAGTAGATCTTGCGAGGATAAGAATCGGGCATTTACCTACAACACGTTAATATCTTGTATACTATAGACTAGAGGATCTGCTGAGGTAGTGTCTAGACTCTAGCTGTCAAGATGGAGGTGGTGACAATCTATAGGAACTCATGCTGAGAAGAAGTAGATCTTGCGAGGATAAGAATCGGGCATTTACCTACAACACGTTAATATCTTGTATACTATAGACTAGAGGATCTGCTGAGGTAGTGTCTAGACTCTAGCTGTCAAGATGGAGGTGGTGACAATCTATAGGAACTCATGCTGAGAAGAAGTAGATCTTGCGAGGATATGAATCGGGCATTTACCTACAACACGTTAATATCTTGTATACTATAGACTAGAGGATCTGCTGAGGTAGTGTCTAGACTCTAGCTGTCAGGATGGAGGTGGTGACAATCTATAGGAACTCATGCTGAGAAGAAGTAGATCTTGCGACGATAAGAATCGGGCATTTACCTACAACACGTTAATATCTTGTATACTATAGACTAGAGGATCTGCTGAGGTAGTGTCTAGACTCTAGCTGTCAGGATGGAGGTGGTGACAATCTATAGGAACTCATGCTGAGAAGAAGTAGATCTTGCGAGGATAAGAATCGGGCATTTACCTACAACACGTTAATATCTTGTATACTATAGACTAGAGGATCTGATGAGGTAGTGTCTTGACTCTAGCTGTCAGGATGGAGGTGGTGACAATCTATAGGAACTCATGCTGAGAAGAAGTAGATCTTGCGAGGATAAGAATCGGGCATTTACCTACAACACGTTAATATCTTGTATACTATAGACTAGAGGATCTGCTGAGGTAGTGTCTAGACTCTAGCTGTCAGGATGGAGGTGGTGACAACCTAAAGGAACTCATGCTGAGAAGAAGTAGATCTTGCGAGGATAAGAATCGGGCATTTACCTACAACACGTTAATATCTTGTATACTATAGACTAGAGGATCTGCTGAGGTAGTGTCTAGACTCTGGCTGTCAGGATGGAGGTGGTGACAACCTAAAGGAAATCATGCTGAGAAGAAGTAGATCTTGCGAGGATAAGAATCGGGCATTTACCTACAACACGTTAATATCTTGTATACTATAGACTAGAGGATCTGCTGAGGTAGTGTCTAGACTCTGGCTGTCAGGATGGAGGTGGTGACAACCTAAAGGAACTCATGCTGAGAAGAAGTAGATCTTGCGAGGATATGAATCGGGCATTTACCTACAGCACGTTAATATCTTGTATACTATAGACTAGAGGATCTGCTGAGGTAGTGTCTAGACTCTAGCTGTCAGGATGGAGGTGGTGACAATCTATAGGAACTCATGCTGAGAAGAAGTAGATCTTGCGAGGATAAGAATCGGGCATTTACCTACAACACGTTAATATCTTGTATACTATAGACTAGAGGATCTGCTGAGGTAGTGTCTAGACTCTAGCTGTCAGGATGGAGGTGGTGACAACCTATAGGAAATCATGTTGAGAAGAAGTAGATCTTGCGAGGATATGAATCGGGCATTTACCTACAACACGTTAATATCTTGTATACTATAGACTAGAGGATCTGCTGAGATAGTGTCTAGACTCTAGATGTCAGGATGGAGGTGGTGACAATCTATAGGAACTCATGTTGAGAAGAAGTAGATCTTTCGAGGATAAGAATCGGGCATTTACCTACAACACGTTAATATCTTGTATACTATAGACTAGAGGAACTGCTGAGGTAGTGTCTAGACTCTAGCTGTCAGGATGGAGGTGGTGACAATCTATAGGAACTCATGCTGAGAAGAAGTAGATCTTGCGAGGATAAGAATCGGGCATTTACCTACAACACGTTAATATCTTGTATACTATAGACTAGAGGATCTGCTGAGGTAGTGTCTAGACTCTAGCTGTCAAGATGGAGGTGGTGACAACCTAAAGGAACTCATGCTGAGAAGAAATAGATCTTGCGAGGATATGAATCGGGCATTTACCTACAACACGTTAATATCTTGTATACTATAGACTAGAGGATCTGCTGAGGTAGTGTCTAGACTCTAGCTGTCAGGATGGAGGTGGTGACAATCTATAGGAACTCATGCTGACAAGAAGTAGATCTTGCGAGGATAAGAATCGGGCATTTACCTACAACACGTTAATATCTTGTATACTATAGACTAGAGGATCTGCTGAGTTAGTGTCTAGACTCTAGCTGTCAAGATGGAGGTGGTGACAACCTAAAGGAACTCATGCTGAGAAGAAATAGATCTTGCGAGGATATGAATCGGGCATTTACCTACAACACGTTAATATCTTGTATACTATAGACTAGAGGATCTGCTGAGGTAGTGTCTAGACTCTAGCTGTCAGGATGGAGGTGGTGACAATCTAAAGGAACTCATGTTGAGAAGAAGTAGATCTTGCGACGATAAGAATCGGGCATTTACCTACAACACGTTAATATCTTGTATACTATAGACTAGAGGATCTGCTGAGATAGTGTCTAGACTCTAGCTGTCAGGATGGAGGTGGTGACAACCTAAAGGAACTCATGCTGAGAAGAAATAGATCTTGCGAGGATATGAATCGGGCATTTACCTACAACACGTTAATATCTTGTATACTATAGACTAGAGGATCTGCTGAGGTAGTGTCTAGACTCTAGCTGTCAGGATGGAGGTGGTGACAA
This sequence comes from Gonocerus acuteangulatus, assembly GCA_946811695.1. Lineage (NCBI taxonomy): Eukaryota > Metazoa > Arthropoda > Insecta > Hemiptera > Coreidae > Gonocerus > Gonocerus acuteangulatus. The sequence goes on along the minus strand of OX328124.1, from coordinate 132,265,377 downwards.
TCTATAGGAACTCATGCTGAGAAGAAGTAGATCTTGCGAGGATATGAATCGGGCATTTACCTACAACACGTTAATATCTTGTATACTATAGACTAGAGGATCTGCTGAGGTAGTGTCTAGACTCTAGCTGTCAGGATGGAGGTGGTGACAATCTATAGGAACTCATGCTGAGAAGAAGTAGATCTTGCGAGGATATGAATCGGGCATTTACCTACAACACGTTAATATCTTGTATACTATAGACTAGAGGATCTGCTGAGTTAGTGTCTAGACTCTAGCTGTCAAGATGGAGGTGGTGACAACCTAAAGGAACTCATGCTGAGAAGAAGTAGATCTTGCGAGGATAAGAATCGGGCATTTACCTACAACACGTTAATATCTTGTATACTATAGACTAGAGGATCTGCTGAGGTAGTGTCTAGACTCTAGCTGTCAAGATGGAGGTGGTGACAACCTAAAGGAACTCATGCTGAGAAGAAATAGATCTTGCGAGGATATGAATCGGGCATTTACCTACAACACGTTAATATCTTGTATACTATAGACTAGAGGATCTGCTGAGGTAGTGTCTAGACTCTAGCTGTCAAGATGGAGGTGGTGACAATCTATAGGAACTCATGCTGAGAAGAAGTAGATCTTGCGAGGATAAGAATCGGGCATTTACCTACAACACGTTAATATCTTGTATACTATAGACTAGAGGATCTGCTGAGGTAGTGTCTAGACTCTAGCTGTCAAGATGGAGGTGGTGACAATCTAAAGGAACTCATGTTGAGAAGAAGTAGATCTTGCGACGATAAGAATCGGGCATTTACCTACAACACGTTAATATCTTGTATACTATAGACTAGAGGATCTGCTGAGGTAGTGTCTAGACTCTAGCTGTCAGGATGGAGGTGGTGACAATCTATAGGAACTCATGCTGAGAAGAAGTAGATCTTGCGACGATAAGAATCGGGCATTTACCTACAACACGTTAATATCTTGTATACTATAGACTAGAGGATCTGCTGAGGTAGTGTCTAGACTCTAGATGTCAAGATGGAGGTGATGACAACCTAATGGAACTCATGTTGAGAAGAAGTAGATCTTGCGAGGATAAGAATCGGGCATTTACCTACAACACGTTAATATCTTGTATACTATAGACTAGAGGATCTGCTGAGGTAGTGTCTAGACTCTAGCTGTCAGGATGGAGGTGGTGACAATCTAAAGGAACTCATGTTGAGAAGAAGTAGATCTTGCGACGATAAGAATCGGGCATTTACCTACAACACGTTAATATCTTGTATACTATAGACTAGAGGATCTGCTGAGGTAGTGTCTAGACTCTAGCTGTCAGGATGGAGGTGGTGACAACCTAAAGGAACTCATGCTGAGAAGAAGTAGATCTTGCGAGGATATGAATCGGGCATTTACCTACAACACGTTAATATCTTGTATACTATAGACTAGAGGATCTGCTGAGGTAGTGTCTAGACTCTAGCTGTCAAGATGGAGGTGGTGACAATCTATAGGAACTCATGCTGAGAAGAAGTAGATCTTGCGAGGATATGAATCGGGCATTTACCTACAACACGTTAATATCTTGTATACTATAGACTAGAGGATCTGCTGAGGTAGTGTCTAGACTCTAGCTGTCAAGATGGAGGTGGTGAAAACCTAAAGGAACTCATGCTGAGAAGAAGTAGATCTTGCGAGGATATGAATCGGGCATTTACCTACAACACGTTAATATCTTGTATACTATAGACTAGAGGATCTGCTGAGGTAGTGTCTAGACTCTAGCTGTCAAGATGGAGGTGGTGACAATCTATAGGAACTCATGCTGAGAAGAAGTAGATCTTGCGAGGATAAGAATCGGGCATTTACCTACAACACGTTAATATCTTGTATACTATAGACTAGAGGATCTGCTGAGATAGTGTCTAGACTCTAGCTGTCAGGATGGAGGTGATGACAATCTATAGGAACTCATGTTGAGAAGAAGTAGATCTTGCGAGGATAAGAATCGGGCATTTACCTACAACACGTTAATATCTTGTATACTATAGACTAGAGGATCAGCTGAGGTAGTGTCTAGACTCTGGCTGTCAGGATGGAGGTGGTGACAACCTATAGGAACTCATGGTGAGAAGAAGTAGATCTTGCGAGGATAAGAATCGGGCATTTACCTACAACACGTTAATATCTTGTATACTATAGACTAGAGGATCTGCTGAGGTAGTGTCTAGACTCTAGCTGTCAAGATGGAGGTGGTGACAATCTATAGGAACTCATGCTGAAAAGAAGTAGATCTTGCGAGGATAAGAATCGGGCATTTACCTACAACACGTTAATATCTTGTATACTATAGACTAGAGGATCTGCTGAGGTAGTGTCTAGACTCTAGCTGTCAAGATGGAGGTGGTGACAATCTATAGGAACTCATGCTGAGAAGAAGTAGATCTTGCGAGGATATGAATCGGGCATTTACCTACAACACGTTAATATCTTGTATACTATAGACTAGAGGATCTGCTGAGGTAGTGTCTAGACTCTAGCTGTCAGGATGGAGGTGGTGACAATCTATAGGAACTCATGCTGAGAAGAAGTAGATCTTGCGACGATAAGAATCGGGCATTTACCTACAACACGTTAATATCTTGTATACTATAGACTAGAGGATCTGCTGAGGTAGTGTCTAGACTCTAGCTGTCAGGATGGAGGTGGTGACAATCTATAGGAACTCATGCTGAGAAGAAGTAGATCTTGCGAGGATAAGAATCGGGCATTTACCTACAACACGTTAATATCTTGTATACTATAGACTAGAGGATCTGATGAGGTAGTGTCTAGACTCTAGCTGTCAGGATGGAGGTGGTGACAATCTATAGGAACTCATGCTGAGAAGAAGTAGATCTTGCGAGGATAAGAATCGGGCATTTACCTACAGCACGTTAATATCTTGTATACTATAGACTAGAGGATCTGCTGAGGTAGTGTCTAGACTCTAGCTGTCAGGATGGAGGTGGTGACAACCTAAAGGAACTCATGCTGAGAAGAAGTAGATCTTGCGAGGATAAGAATCGGGCATTTACCTACAACACGTTAATATCTTGTATACTATAGACTAGAGGATCTGCTGAGGTAGTGTCTAGACTCTGGCTGTCAGGATGGAGGTGGTGACAACCTAAAGGAAATCATGCTGAGAAGAAGTAGATCTTGCGAGGATAAGAATCGGGCATTTACCTACAACACGTTAATATCTTGTATACTATAGACTAGAGGATCTGCTGAGGTAGTGTCTAGACTCTGGCTGTCAGGATGGAGGTGGTGACAACCTATAGGAACTCATGCTGAGAAGAAGTAGATCTTGCGAGGATAAGAATCGGGCATTTACCTACAACACGTTAATATCTTGTATACTATAGACTAGAGGATCTGCTGAGGTAGTGTCTAGACTCTAGCTGTCAAGATGGAGGTGGTGACAATCTATAGGAACTCATGCTGAGAAGAAGTAGATCTTGCGAGGATAAGAATCGGGCATTTACCTACAACACGTTAATATCTTGTATACTATAGACTAGAGGATCTGCTGAGGTAGTGTCTAGACTCTAGCTGTCAAGATGGAGGTGGTGACAATCTATAGGAACTCATGCTGAGAAGAAGTAGATCTTGCGAGGATATGAATCGGGCATTTACCTACAACACGTTAATATCTTGTATACTATAGACTAGAGGATCTGCTGAGGTAGTGTCTAGACTCTAGCTGTCAGGATGGAGGTGGTGACAATCTATAGGAACTCATGCTGAGAAGAAGTAGATCTTGCGACGATAAGAATCGGGCATTTACCTACAACACGTTAATATCTTGTATACTATAGACTAGAGGATCTGCTGAGGTAGTGTCTAGACTCTAGCTGTCAGGATGGAGGTGGTGACAATCTATAGGAACTCATGCTGAGAAGAAGTAGATCTTGCGAGGATAAGAATCGGGCATTTACCTACAACACGTTAATATCTTGTATACTATAGACTAGAGGATCTGATGAGGTAGTGTCTAGACTCTAGCTGTCAGGATGGAGGTGGTGACAATCTATAGGAACTCATGCTGAGAAGAAGTAGATCTTGCGAGGATAAGAATCGGGCATTTACCTACAACACGTTAATATCTTGTATACTATAGACTAGAGGATCTGCTGAGGTAGTGTCTAGACTCTAGCTGTCAGGATGGAGGTGGTGACAACCTAAAGGAACTCATGCTGAGAAGAAGTAGATCTTGCGAGGATAAGAATCGGGCATTTACCTACAACACGTTAATATCTTGTATACTATAGACTAGAGGATCTGCTGAGGTAGTGTCTAGACTCTGGCTGTCAGGATGGAGGTGGTGACAACCTAAAGGAAATCATGCTGAGAAGAAGTAGATCTTGCGAGGATAAGAATCGGGCATTTACCTACAACACGTTAATATCTTGTATACTATAGACTAGAGGATCTGCTGAGGTAGTGTCTAGACTCTAGCTGTCAGGATGGAGGTGGTGACAACCTAAAGGAACTCATGCTGAGAAGAAATAGATCTTGCGAGGATATGAATCGGGCATTTACCTACAACACGTTAATATCTTGTATACTATAGACTAGAGGATCTGCTGAGGTAGTGTCTAGACTAAAGCTGTCAGGATGGAGGTGATGACAACCTAAAGGAACTCATGCTGAGAAGAAGTAGATCTTGCGAGGATAAGAATCGGGCATTTACCTACAACACGTTAATACCTTGTATACTATAGACTAGAGGATCTGCTGACGTAGTGTCTAGACTCCAGCTGTCAGGATGGAGGTGGTGACAATCTATAGGAACTCATGCTGAGAAGAAGTAGATCTTGCGAGGATATGAATCGGGCATTTACCTACAACACGTTAATATCTTGTATACTATAGACTAGAGGATCTGCTGACGTAGTGTCTAGACTCTAGCTGTCAGGATGGAGGTGGTGACAATCTATAGGAACTCATGCTGAGAAGAAGTAGATCTTGCGAGGATAAGAATCGGGCATTTACCTACAACACGTTAATATCTTGTATACTATAGACTAGAGGATCTGCTGACGTAGTGTCTAGACTCTAGCTGTCAGGATGGAGGTGGTGACAATCTATAGGAACTCATGCTGAGAAGAAGTAGATCTTGCGAGGATATGAATCGGGCATTTACCTACAACACGTTAATATCTTGTATACTATAGACTAGAGGATCTGATGAGGTAGTGTCTAGACTCTAGCTGTCAGGATGGAGGTGGTGACAATCTAAAGGAAATCATGCTGAGAAGAAGTAGATCTTGCGAGGATATGAATCGGGCATTTACCTACAACACGTTAATATCTTGTATACTATAGACTAGAGGATCTGCTGAGGTAGTGTCTAGACTCTAGCTGTCAAGATGGAGGTGGTGACAATCTATAGGAACTCATGCTGAGAAGAAGTAGATCTTGCGAGGATAAGAATCGGGCATTTACCTACAACACGTTAATATCTTGTATACTATAGACTAGAGGATCTGCTGAGGTAGTGTCTAGACTCTAGCTGTCAGGATGGAGGTGGTGACAATCTATAGGAACTCATGCTGAGAAGAAGTAGATCTTGCGAGGATAAGAATCGGGCATTTACCTACAACACGTTAATATCTTGTATACTATAGACTAGAGGATCTGATGAGGTAGTGTCTAGACTCTAGCTGTCAGGATGGAGGTGGTGACAATCTAAAGGAAATCATGCTGAGAAGAAGTAGATCTTGCGAGGATATGAATCGGGCATTTACCTACAACACGTTAATATCTTGTATACTATAGACTAGAGGATCTGCTGAGGTAGTGTCTAGACTCTAGCTGTCAAGATGGAGGTGGTGACAATCTATAGGAACTCATGCTGAGAAGAAGTAGATCTTGCGAGGATAAGAATCGGGCATTTACCTACAACACGTTAATATCTTGTATACTATAGACTAGAGGATCTGCTGAGGTAGTGTCTAGACTCTAGATGTCAAGATGGAGGTGATGACAACCTAAAGGAACTCATGCTGAGAAGAAGTAGATCTTGCGAGGATATGAATCGGGCATTTACCTACAACACGTTAATATCTCATAACAAATACGGATCTTGGCATTGTAACCTATACCTTACTGTCTGTCGGTTACGGCAAAACTTGAACATCGCCGATATGTAATATTCCTGAAGGTAGCTGTCGTATTGACTCAGCTATCGCCTACTTCAGAACATGTACGACAACATGTTAGAATCTCATACAGGCTTAGGTGAATGGTACTATAATCACAAGTAACTCATTACATCCAGTTTTACAAGAAGTAGAAAAGTTCGTTGAAATATTTCACACAATTAGGAATGAGATATTTAACAAACATTAACATATTCTATGAAATATAGAGGTCATATACTGCCGAGGAGTAATGTTTACATAACCATAAGTAGTATATTTCACTTAGGTATTTTTACAATGACGAAACAAATATGTACCAATTCATTATTAGTTAAATTTTAGAGAGAGAGAGAGAGAGTGTGACAGAGAGGAATTTCAATGTATATACATAACTTGTTATGTTCAAATTACAATATTTCAAATAAATTTCAATGTTAACAGGAATAATTTGTTTTGTACCTTATTGTGATCTGATGAACAATATTTTTGATAATCCCTGAGGCTCGTAACCGAACAAACTTGACTGTTTGCCAATCCTTCAAACGCAACGCATAATTGGCCATCCAAGCCAGAAATTGGCATCGTTTGGCATTGCCACATATTAATAGACATTCTAACATTGCGAATGCCAAGCAAATTAGAAATTGGAAACATTTGAATGGAATGGTCGAGTCTGATGTGATTATTGGTAGATCTGTGTATATATCTGGCATGAACGTAGCCAAGTTTTTATTTAGTGTAATTATTCAATTTCCATCAACATTTCTGATAGTTTTTACTTAAGATAATTCTAGAAATGTACTTACATAAAATAAGTTTCATAACTATGTGATAGCTGATTTATCAATAAATAAAAAAGTTAAAGTAGGTACTTTAAAAAAAAGCAACATGGGAAAACAATTTAAGTAAAATTTAATGGTGTTATTAGTAAAAAGTTGAATAACATTTGGGAAATAAAATAAAGCCGATGAACCCAATATATTGTATTATTTCAATATCTTTACCAAATTTTGTTTTTAACATTTATTTATTTATTTTAACCTTAACGAAAGTTTAGATAATTGTAAATTAATGAGAGTGTTAGAAAATTTGATATAGAGTTAATCTATATATATATAAAAATCACGTGTCTGTCTGTTTGTTTGTTCCTTATACACATCCACACCGTTTGACAGTTTTTGACCAAACTTGGAATAATGGTAGGTCTTGATACGATAAATCTCCTAGGCTAGGTCAAAAAAATGTACCAGCTGTCTGTCTGTATGTTTGTCCCTTATACAAATCCACACCGTTCATCCGATTTGGACTTAACTCGGTAGGCATGTAGATCTTAATATGGGGAGAGTCGTAGGCTAAGTCAAAAACGTCTACCAGCTGTCTGACTGTATGTTTGTTCCTTATACAAATCCACACCGTTCGTCCGATTTTGACTAAACTCGGTACACATGTAGATCTTAATCTGGAGAGTGTCGTAGGCTAAGTCAAAAACGTCTTATAGCTGTCTGTATGTATGTTTGTCCCTTGTACAAATCCACACCGTTCGTCCGATTTCGACTAAACTCGGTACACATGTAGATCTTAATCTGGGGAGTGTCGTAGGTTAAGTCAAAAACGTCTACCAGATGTCTGTCTGTATGTTTGTTCTTTATACAAACCCACACCGTTTGACGGATTTTGATCAAACTGGGCACACAGGTTGGTCTTGATCAGGGGATTGTCATAGGCCAGGTCAAAAACGTCTACCAGCTGCTGTCTGTATGTTGTTGTTTCTTTTTATAAAAATCCACACCGCTAGACCAATTTTTACCAAACTTGGCATACATGTATGTCTTGATACGGGGGGTGTTATAGGTTATTTCAATGTCTTCTAGGACTCAGAGTTGGGAGGTCACAGTTTCGAAACAGTTACAGATTCGTGTTATTAGATTTTAATAAAACTTATTTGGTTTCTAATTTATTTAGGCTTTTCTATATGCAGAAAGTAGGTGTAGCATGGCACGCCGGGTAACAGCTAGGCATTAATAAAAATGATAACATATATTTTCTACATGTATTTTTAAATTAAATTTGTAAATATTGAAATTATTATTATTAAATAGAGAAGAGAACAAAATTAGTAGCTTCTATTCTTCTCATAGATATTCTCTTCTCAAAAATGTCAGTGTCAGAAATAGGATAGGATGGTATCTGTGAGTTTGTTCCCAAATATATATGTGTATATATCGTCCCTACCATGGCAAACTATCGAATCTGAAAAATCTCGTTTTTCAGATTCTAGACTTTGCTCTTGGATTGTGTTAGATACGGCTTGTCACAACTCTAACCCCTTTAGAATAGCCTTTAATGCCTTAAATAAAGTATGGAATAATACCAGTTTTCAATATATTAGGTACTTCGTCAATGGATAGAATATGTTGGTTCTCTAGTTTACTCCGATTTGCATATTCCATAGTTCGACATAGGAAGGACGATAACACACGAATGCTTGTGTGAAGTATAGAGTATCGAATTACCTAGCAATGAGGGTACAACACTAGGAGTCCTACGGATCAGGGACAGGAAGGTGGTAGAGGAGTTGGGGAAGTGTTTGGCGGCTCAAATTCAACAGACATATGGGGAACTAGAAGTTCTGACGTCCAGGAAATGGAGTCTGGTGAACTCGGAATCACAGGACGCATGCTCGACGATTAGGGCCTTTACACACTGGGCCACCACGGTGGCGTCTCCATGGTGGCTGCATCGTGGTAGCATTGATCCTTATGGAGACCGTCACATTGTGCGTTTGTGGCTCGACTGGCTGCGCTTCCAGAAATTTGGTGGCCTGGGGATGCAATTTTGCTCACCACCAGCCTGGTGGAACCACCACCTCATCGCTCTTGCCTGACACTGCACACTAGTACCTCCTGGTGGCGCTCTGGAGGTATACTATCTCTAAGGTTACCGTTTTCTCCTGTAATCTTATTCTTCAAAAATCCCTGAAGTTCATCAAAAGTAACGCGAGAGACAACGACAAAAATGAATGTGATAATTAATTTTTCAATTGTATTTTAACTAAATTACAGTAATATATTATTAGAACTTTTTAACCTTAATTCGAAGAAACGTAATGTAGGTTATATATATGTATATATATATATATATATATATATATATATATATATATATATATTTATGTGTGTGTGTGTGTGTGTGTGTGTGTGTGTGTGTGTTAGGAAGGAGGGTACCTGAGCATTGTAAATAAACAAGCTGGGCTTATATAAGGCCAGTCGTTATCTAGACTTTGGGTCGTGATTACATTACCCAGTGTATCATATCTCTTTTTTAAAAAAAAGAGACATCGGTATCTTCTATACCGAACTACTCATATCTTATATATATTATCTGGGACCCCGAGACCAATCCCCGAACGATGACACTAGAAGATGAAATGTTTAGAGCTTGCCGTAGTTTCGAAGTGAGCTCCTCTAAAGCATTAGTCGAATGCTTTAACACTGATCTGATCTGGCAACTGTAATCTCGACATATTTTTTGTAATAACTAGGTAAATTTGTGATAGCTTGCGTTTTGGAAAACCAATAGAACGCACGGTTTACACCTATTTACTGAGCGTCTGGATGTTTGGAAAATATCCTTTGCTTCGTTGGCATTCATTAATAGATTCCAAGTGCCGAATTGAAGAATCGCTGAAAGACAGTGGATTAGTGATTCCATAGAGCTAGCCCTAAATTCCTATCTTCTCATCAGCTAAGAAGTGATCAGCGCCATCTTGAATTCTCCAGTACTACCTGAGTAGGCAGCTCAATCAGCCAAGCTTGGAATTCGACTTGTTTTCTGGATTACTTTCATACTTCACTGCCACTTTATAATGCCAGCTACAATGTAATTTGTACACTTTCGTTTTTAGCGGGCTTCCTCTATCCGCCGTTTGGAAGGAAAGCTGATTCGAAGTATTTATTATAACATGGTGAGCCTAGGATTCACTTTTAGCGCGGTTCCTCCCTCCCCCATAGGGAGGAACCCCGCTTATAAGGTTGATACAATGAAACAATCCGGAAGTGCCGACTAGAAAATTTTGCGTTTCAGAACCCCTAGAAACCGAAAATAACGGTGGTTCAAATTTGTATATATATATATATATATATATGTATATATTTATTTATATATATATATATATATATATATATATATATATATATATATATATATATATATATTTGTCTGTTCGCTCTCTAAATAGAAGACGAATGGTCCGATTTTGATGAAATTTGGTACAAAAATCTGTCGTCCAATTTGAAAGGTCAAGTTCGTTAACCAGCAAAATCCGCCCACTGGAAGATGGCGTTTGGGGCGAAACTCGCGCAGAAAAAATCGTAACGCTTACGTTTTTGAGTTCATAAGCTTGTAAGTACTCGTTTTATAGGCTTCTTGGGCTAGAAAAACGAATGAAACCATTTTCAAGGCGATAGCTTTAACCGTTGTCGAGAAAATTGGAAAAATAGTTTTTGAATACCGTTTTTGGTTTGGGTACTTAGAATAACGGGATTCAGTTGAAACATTATGTGCATGTTCTACTTTCATTAAAACTAATATGTTGAAAGTTATGTTACGTTTGGAGTTAAGGAAGGGTTAGAATAAAATATTTTATGAACAGATATGAAAAGTTTTGGAAACTTCGTATACTTTCATTAATATCTCGAACACGGTTGGGAAATCGTGGTAAGTGGATTGAAACTATTTGAAAGCTTACTAAATTCTCTACAAAAATGATTCTAAAACTATTTTTGATTAGGTTATGTCAATCGGAGAAATAAATGCTTAAAACTTCAAATACGTCTGTTTTGTTCTTATGAACGGGTTTTTGTCGTTCTTTTTGTAATTTTTGTCTCTTTCCCTTGGTTTTTTATTGCTTTTTATTTCTTTAATTTCTTATGTTGTATTTGTAAGGAAAATGTATGTGTGTGTAAAACAGGATAGGTAAAATGAGACCAATTTTCTGTTGTCAGAAATAATGAAAAGTTTTGGGAACTTCGTATAATTTCTTAATATCTCGAAAACGGTTGAAAATCTTGGGAAGCGAAAGGTTACCATTCGAAAGCTTACTAAATGGTCTACAAGAAAGGTTCTAAAGAAAGTTTTGAATAAGCGAAGTAATGTCAGCTTTGGATTTGTCGATTTCCTTCAAATGTCTTGAAACTGTCGAGGCTCCTATTCCGAGTTCTTTGGCATATTCCCTAGTGTTTTTAATTGCTTATAGTAGTCAAATGTATTTGTCAATAAAACAGGATACGTATAATTAGAATCAATATTTTGTTTGTTAGAATTCGATGATGCCGTATGAATATCTAGATTACAGTACTGGTGTTGATTTCGTTCTTTAGAATTATTCTTGGTATTCCCTATTTTCATCTGTTACCCATAGTTTTTTATTGTTAGTAGGTTTTTCTTATTGATTACAGAATATAAATCTATTTGGCTATAAAACAGGATACGTAAAATTAGTGACAATATTTCGGAGATTTCTGAGCGAAATACTTTTAAGATTTTCTACCACCACGAACGGCTTTTTTCCTCTATTTTTATCCACTAGATAGGCTTTATTTTGCATATTATTCTATATAAGTTTTATTCAGCAGGGGATTCTGATGAAATGTCGTGTTTTTGCTGTGGATTTTAAATACGATGTATCTAAGATTGGATAACATTAGCGAGTCTACATAGTTAAGAACCGACGACGGAGGATTACTTCTTGCTATGATTTAGTCTACATATGTATATTAAGTCCTAAATCCAAAAAATAAACTTCACAACGGTTAGATACTATGAGCTAATATGGCGGTTCAATGCCCGTAGAAACAAGGGGGGCGCAGGAAATTTACCTGCTAAGAGTTAATCCTAAAGAGCTGTAAATATACCCCAGGTATCTGCCGACACAAATACAAATCCTAGGCGGAGAGCACCCCAAAAACACAGATCCAAACATAGGTTATATACTAAATATACATAAAGACTACTTAGTTGTAAACCGATTCATCAATTAGCAATCAATAGTTTTCAACACAGGTTATATACTAAATATTGATAAAAAGTATTTAATTAGAAAAAAATCAATATTCCACAAGACTTGTTTTTGGTCCATTTGTGTCTACTCCATAGACTTAATTAGGTATATTATTCTATTGTAGTTGGGCAACTAAACTTTGTTTTATTTTGTTAAATAAAGTTTTTTTTCTTGACTTGTTATTCGTCAAGACTTTTATTTGTCCTTGTGTATTTACTAGATAGGTTTTATTCGGCATATTATTCTATATAGGCTATATTAGGCAGGGTATTCTACTCAATCTTGTGTACTTCTTCTTGATCCTTCTGTACATGGGCGTATATAAAAACAATTTCGGGGGGGGGGGGCTGAGACCATTTCCAGGGTATGGAATACTAAATATTTAGAGCTTGGAATAGTTTTAGGCAACTAAAACGCTATTGCACGTAAAATAAAATATGTTTTATGAACTAAGTGATCTTATTTAATTTATTTTTAAGGGTTTTACGAGAAGTTTTTATCATCAATTCAAAATTTCGGGAGGGGCTGCAGCCCCCTCAGCCCCCCCCCCTCATATACCCCCATGCTTCTGTATCCTCTAGAAAGGCTTTATTAGGCATATTTTGTATTGATTTATAGAGCTTTGCTTTAGAATGAGAGCCAGATTCTGTAATTTCCGCTTCTGTGTAAAAGTTAGCTACTGTCGGTGTCCCTGACGCCTTAATATCACTTTTATTCGAGATGTTCGAGAGGATTTTGACAATTTTTACGAGATATATAAAAAAAATAAGTTTATTTCTTTTCTAAGCTTATCAAATGGCACTAGGGACATGAACGGAACCGCGCTAAGATGCTGCAGTTCCTGCGAGTCGGACTTTTTTATATGTTGCAGAAGTAAGAAAAAAAAGTCCGACTCGCAGGAACTGCATCATCTTAGCGCGGTTCCGTTCTTATCCGAAGTGCGATTAGTAATGGAATAGTAGCAGCTATCGGTAGGTGTTGATCTTTCGTTAAAAATATAAAATAAAATCTCAAAGAGAAGGAAGCTTAAAGAGCCACATATGGAAACTGACAGTTTTCTAAGCGGATGGGACTCTCCCGTCATCGCGACGCTCACTCTAGGAAAACTCTATTACCAATATGATTCTTATTTTCTCAGCTTTAATGAAATACTCATTCCACCGTTAAATAAACTTAAAAAACAAAAGTGAGGTAAACAGTGACAAAAACCCGTTTAAAATAAGAAAACTAACACTTTCGTAGTTTTAAGCACTTACTTCTCCGACTGACATTGCCCCATCGAAATTTGCTTCAGAATCTTTTTTTTAGAGAATTTAGTAAGCTTTTGAATGGTTAAATCGTACTTCCCACGATTTCTTAACTGTTTTGAAGATATTAAGGGGGGAAAATGGTGCTAATACCTACCGATAGCTGCTATATTCCTTCACTAATCGCACTTGAGATAAGAACGAAACCGCGCTAAGATGAAGCAGTTCCTGCGGGTCGGACTTTTTTTTTGTCAGACAAATTAATGTATTATGTTTATATTATAATATAAATATTATGTTTATAAGAAGAGCAAATCACTTTAATTGCGGTGTAAAATATTGTTGCTAGCTAAATCTAAGTATTATATAAGCTCATAAGGAAAATGGTGCTAATGACTCAGATTTCGATGCACCATAAAAGAAAAAAAAAAATTAAGGACAATATACGAAGATTCCAAACCATTTCATGTCTGTTAATAAAATATTTTATTCTAATCCCAATAACGCTACACTTATACACAAATAAATTTTTTTTAAGTACCTATTTAATACGTATAAAATAAGGTTATAATGAGCGATCCGCTGTGGCATATAACAAGTACTACCACCGTTTGGAGTGCAACTAGTATAAACCGGTACGTCTTTACTACCACTGTGGTATGTAAAGAGCGGCTGTTCTGATACTGGCAAAAATTAGAAATCCTACATTCCTAAAGTTGTTTGGAGGCTTATCTTTATGACTCTAGAAAGGGACTTACAGATGACGAGGATACACTGGGCGATACCTGTACTGGGAATGCCCTCCACCCTAAGCCTCCTAGCTCCTCACCTTCGAATTGAAACAAAACATTGTTTCTGTATATACGTATCCTGTTGTATTGAATAATACATTTGACTACTATAAACAATCACAAAAATAACGAGCAGTGAAAAAAAAACTGTAGGAAACACACAAAAAGATTCGTTCAAATGAACGAAATTACCTATGTTTTAAGCACGTATTTCTCCAAATATGACCATCCCATCGCAAATGTCTTCACAACATTTTTTGTAGAAAATTTAGTAACCTTTCGAATGGTAACCTTTCGCTTCCCAAGATTTTCAACCGTTTTCGAGATATTAATGAAAGTATACGAAGTTCCTAAAATTTTCATTATTTCTAGCAACAGAAAATTGGTCTCATTTTTCCTATCCTGTTTTACAAACAAATACATTTTCCTAACATAAGAAATTACAAAAATAAAAAACCAAGGGAAATAGACAAAAATTACAAAAAGAATGACAAAAACCCGTTCATTAGAACAAAACAGACGTATTTGAAGTTTTAAGCACTTATTTCTCCGATTGACATAACCTAATAAAAAATAGTTTTAGAATCATTTTTGTAGAGAATTTAGTAAGCTTTCAAATAGTTTCTATCCACTTACCACGATTTCCCAACCGTGTTCGAGATATTAATGAAATTATACGATGTTCCCAAAACTTTTCATGTCTGTTCATAAAATATTTTATCCTAACCCTTCCTTAACTCCAAACGTAACATAACTTTCAACATATTAGTTTTAATGAAAGTAGAACATGAAAATAATGTTTCAACTGAATCCCATGATTCTAAGTACCCAAACCAAAAACGGTATTCAAAAATTATTTTTCCAATTTTCTCGAAAACGGTTAAAGCTATCGCCTTGAAAATGGTTTCATTCGTTTTCCTAGCCCAAGAAGCCTATAAAAAGAGTACTTACAAGCTTATGAACTCAAAAACGTAAGCGTTACGATTTTTTCTGCGCGAATTTCGCCCCAAACGCCATCTTCCAGTAGGCGGATTTTGCTGGTTAACGAACTTGACCTTTCAAATTGGACGACTGATTTTTGTACCAAATTTCATCAAAATCGGACCATCAGGGAAGCCAGAAATGAGCGAACAGACAAATATATATATATATATATATATATATATATATATATATATATATATATACAAATTTGAACCACCGTTATTTTCGGTCTCTAGGGGTTCTGAAACGCGAAATTTTCTTGTCGGCACTTCCGGATTGTTTCATTGTATCAACCTTATAAGCGCGGTTCCTCCCTATGGGGGAGTAGGCTCACTCCCTTCTCTACTCGTTTATTGTGCTCTACATATTTCACGTCTCTATGACACCTCTTCAGGACCACATATATATTTTAGCGCGGTTCCTCCCTCCCCCATAGGGAGGAACCCCGCTTATAAGGTTGATACAATGAAACAATCCGGAAGTGCCGACTAGAAAATTTTGCGTTTTAGAACCCCTAGAAACCGAAAATAACGGTGGTTCAAATTTGTATATATATATATATGTATATATTTATATATATATATATATATATATATATATATATATATATATATATATATTTGTCTAAAATAGACAAGAGCTATGCTCTTGCAATCTCTAGCTCTCTAAATAGAAGACGAATGGTCCGATTTTGATGAAATTTGGTACAAAAATCTGTCGTCCAATTTGAAAGGTCAAGTTCGTTAACCAGCAAAATCCGCCCACTGCAAGATGGCGTTTGGGGCGAAATTCGCGCAAAAAAAATCGTAACGCTTACGTTTTTGAGTTCATAAGCTTGTAAGTACTCTTTTTATAGGCTTCTTGGGCAAGGAAAACGAATGAAACCATTTTCAAGGCGATAGCTTTAACCGTTTTCGAGAAAATTGGAAAAATAGTTTTTGAATACCGTTTTTGTTTGGGTACTTAGAATCACGGGATTCAGTTGAAACATTATCTGCATGTTCTACTTTCATTAAAACTAATATGTTGAAAGTTATGTTACGTTTGGAGTTAAGGAAGGGTTAGAATAAAATATTTAATGAACAGACATGAAAAGTTTTGGGAACTTCGTATACTTTCATTAATATCTAGAACACGGTTGGGAAATCGTGGAAAGTGGATAGAAACTATTTGAAAGCTTACTAAATTCTCTACAAAAATGATTCTAAAACTATTTTTGATTAGGTTATGTCATTCGGAGAAATAAGTGCTTAAAACTTCAAATACGTCTGTTTTGTTCTTATGAACGGGTTTTTGTCGTTCTTTTTGTAATTTTTGTCTCTTTCCCTTGGTTTTTTATTGCTTTTTATTTTTTTTTTAATTTCTTATGTTGTATTTGTAAGGAAAATGTATGTGTGTGTAAAACAGGATAGGTAAAATGAGACCAATTTTCTGTTGTCAGAAATAATGAAAAGTTTTGGGAACTTCGTATAATTTCTTAATATCTCGAAAACGGTTGAAAATCTTGGGAAGCGAAAGGTTACCATTCGAAAGCTTACTAAATGGTCTACAAGAAAGGTTCTAAAGAAAGTTTTGAATATGCGATGTCAATCGGAGAAATAAGTGCTTAAAGGGGTCTCCCGTGGTCTAATGGCTAGCGCCTTGGATTCATAAGCGGGAGATGGTGGGTTCGATTCCCAACCTCCGGCGCAGGAATTTTATCATCCCACGGCTCGCTGGTAAAATTCCTCGCTGCACTCTGGATGTCGGAGCTAATGACCTAGATGTAGATGCGCCGTAAAAAAAAAAAAAAAAAATGCTTAAAATTTGAAGTAATTGATTTCGTTTATTCGAACAGTTCTTTTTGTCTGTTTTTATTCCTATTTTTACATTGCTTATAGTTGGATAATGTATTTGACAATAAAATAGATTAATTAAAATAAGAAGCTGTACCGTATGAAATGTCAGTTTTGGATTTGCCGATTTCCTTCAAATGTCTTGAAACTGTCGAGGCTCCTAATCCGAGTTCTTTGGCATATTCCCTAGTGTTTTCAATTGCTTATAGTAGTCAAATGTATTTGCCAATAAAACAGGATACGTATAATTAGAATATTTTATTTTTGCGGTATCTTGGGGTTCTCAGATCCCTTATGAATATCTATTAGGCCCCCTTCGTATTTTTTCCTTAATATCTCGAAAAGGGTTAGGAGATCGTGGCAATTGAAATGTAACAGTTCGAAAGCTTACTAAATTCTCTACAAAAAATGTTTTACAGAAATCTTTGATGGGGTCGTCACATTAGGAGAAATAAGTGCTTAAAACTTAGTTAGTTTCCTTTATTTAAACGGATCTATTTATGTGTTTCCCGAAGTTTTTTTTTCACTGCTCGTTATTTTTGTACTTGCTTATAGTAGTCTAATGTATTTTTCATTAAACAGGATATGTATAATTAAAAGCATTATTTTGTTTGTTAGAATTCGAAGATGCCGTATGAATATCTAGATTACAGTACTGGTTTTGATTTCGTATTCTAGAATTGTTCTTGGTATTCCCTATTTTCATGTATTACCCTTAGTTCTTTATTGCTAGTAGTTTTTTTTTTTTTATTGATTATAGAATATAAATCTATTTGGCAATAAAATAGGATACGTAAAATAAGAAACAATATTTCGGGTATTTCTGAGCGAAATGCCTTGTAAGATTGTCTACCACCACGAACGGCGTTTTTCCTCTATTTACCTCACATTTTAATTGGTTGCTGTTTTTAGCTTGTTTCCTGCTTCACTTCACAGATAGGAAACACGCTTCTGACGTCGACCCAATGACGTAATCCGAAGTGCCTAATAAATGATTTAACGTTTTAGAACAGGTAGATATCGAAAATAGCTGTTTTTAAATTAGAATCTATTGTTGAGTAATTATATGAATCTTTATACGGCTTTATTAGCCGTATTATTCTATATAGGCTTTATAAGGCAGGAGATACTACTTAATCTTGAAGACTTGTTCTTAGTCCTTCTTTATCAACTAGATAGGCTTTATTAGACATATTATTCTTCATAGGCTTTATTAGACAGGGAATTCTGATAAAATGTCGTGTTGTCGCAGCAAATTGTAATTACGATTTATCTAAGGTCAGGTAACATTAGCGAGTCTACATTGTTAAGATCACCTACGGCGAGGGTAGACAATTGCTATGATTTAGTCTACATATGTATATTAATTCCTAAATGTAGAAAATAAACTTTACAACGGTTAGATACTATGAACGAATAGACAGTCGGTTCAGTCTCAAACAAACAGAGGGTTTACTAGAAATTTACCTGCTAGGAGTTAATCCTCAAAAGAAGTAACCCTTGTAGGGTAATATAACCCAGGTATCTGCCGACACAAATACAAAGCCTTGCAAGAGTAGGTAGAGCAACTTTAAGATTTCGTTCACTAAAATTTCTTAAACTGGCCTAGATTCAGACATAACATAACATAAATTATATTGTAAATATTGATAAAGATTAATTAGTTGTCAACATATACATAAATTAGCAATCAACAGTTTTCTTTGTACGACTATTATTAACGACTATTTAGTTATGAGACAATCCATAAATTAGCGATCAAAAGTTGCAGGTGATTCCGTATTAGATATTTATTAAATATTCATAAAGACTATTTGGTTGTAAACCGATTCATCAATAAGCAATCAATATTTTTAAACACTGGATATATACTAACCAATTATAACGACTGTTTAGTTATGAACCGATTCATAAATTAGCGATTAAAAAACACAGGTTTATTGACTAAATATTGATAAAAGTATTTAAATAGAAGAAAAAAAGGTTTCCTCAAGACTTGCTCTTGTTCAATTTGTATTTACTCTATTGACTTTATTAGGCATATTCTTCTATATAGGCTTCATTAGGCAGTGGTATCTACTCAATTTTGAGAACTTGTTTTTGATCCTTCTGTATCCACTAGATTGGCTTTATTTGGCATATTATTCTATATAGGCTTTATTAGGGAGTGGTATCTACTCAATTTTGAGAACTTGTTTTTGATCCTTCTGTATCCACTAGATTGGCTTTATTTGGCATATTATTCTATATAGTCTTTATTAGGGAGTGGTATCTACTCAATTTTGAGAACTTGTTCTTGATCCTTCTGTAACCACTAGATTGGCTCGCTGGGAAAATTCCTCGCTGCACCCTGGATGTCGGAACTAATGACCTAGATGTAAATGCGCGGTTAAAAAAAAAAAAAAAAAAAAAAAAAAAAAAAAAAAAATTGTATATATGTGTACATAATTTAACTAATTAAGAATATCCATACGTATTTGTTTTTATGTATTCTAAGTGAACTTGGGCACTGTGTGCGCCTCCTCGTGGCAGAATACGGGCAACTGATTGGTGGCTCTCGAGGCGGACCTGACATTCAGGTCTCCGGTTGGGGAGAAGGAATTGAGTAAGGTTTGATTGTTTTAATAGTCAAACCTTGTTCAGTTCTGTGGCAATCAGGCTAAGCACATTAAATTCCAGGCAAGTTAGACGTAAAGAGATAATTTTAGCGCGGTTCCTCCCTCTCTCCATATGGAGGACCCCGCCCTCCAAATGGAGGCCTCATGACGCAATCCAGAAGTCCCGACAAAAAAGTTTGCGTTTAAGAACCCCTGAGAGACCGAAAATAACGGTGTTTCAAATTGGTATATATATATATAAATATATATACATATATATATATATATATATATATATATATATATATATATGTATATATATTTATATATATATATACCAATTTGTGTATATGTGTGTGTGTGTGTGTGTGTGTGTTTGATCGCTCTCTGGACACCCTTAAAAAGTTTTGGGTACTTTGTATATTTTCCTTAATTTTATTTTTTTATTTTTTTAAATTATTTTCCTTATATCTCGAAAACGGTTTGAAATCTTCATAAGCGGATCCTTACCATTCGAAAGCTTACTAAATGCTAATAATTCTGAAGCAATTATCGATTCATCGGAGAAATGAGTGCTTAAAAAAATAGTTTTTGAATACCGTTTTTGGTTTGGGTACTTAGAATCATGGGATTCAGTTGAAACATTTTCTGCATGTTCTACTTTCATTAAAACTAATATGTTGAAATTTTTGTTACGTTTAATATTTTATGTATAATGTATTTAACAATAAAACTGGTTAAGTAAAATAACAAAAACAATTTATTGTTAGAAATATAGATTTCCAAGATTCATAGACCTTGCCACTAGCAGGTCCGTTTCTAGTGTAGCCGACCCTTCCAGGTAAGATTGTAAATCATGACCTTTCAAGACTTTACTACTCACAGGAATGGCATTAGTGACCTTAAGGGTTGACACGCCATTATAATAATTAATTAAAAAAAAAAAGACTGGTGGAACCAAAATAATAACTGCTTCTATTTTAATCTTTCAAAATTAGACTAGGGATATGAACGGAACCGCGCTAAGATGATGCAGTTCCTGCGAGACGGACTTTTTACTGGTAGATACTGGTAGATCTTGATACGGCAAGTCTCGTAGGGTAACTCAAAAACGTCTACCAGCTGTCGGTCTGTGTGTTTGTTCCTTACACAAACCCACATCGGTCGACCGATTTTGACGAAACTTGGTACACAGGTAGGTCTTGATCCGGAGAGTGTCATAGGCTAGGACTCACAGTTTGGAGGTCATGAGTTCGAAAGTGTGAACCCGAAAAGTTACAGATTTGTGTTATTATATTTAAATGTTACTTATTTGGTTTCTAATTTATTTTGATTTTTCTATATGCATAAAGTAGGTGTACACCTAATCTAATCCCAGCCTACACCATCGAGACCTTCCGCAGGTAGGGCCACGTCTAGACTGATAATATCAACCATCTCTACTACCTATCAGCTGTTCAAACTCAATAGTTTCTGGGTAAATGTCGAGTCCCCAAAAGAAGTCTACTACCTATCAGCTGTTCAAACTCAATAGTTTCTGGGTAAATGTCGAGTCCCCAAAAGAAGTCTACTACCTATCAGCTGTTCAAACTCAATAGTTTCTGGGTAAATGTCGAGTCCCCAAAAGAAGTCTACTACCTATCAGCTGTTCAAACTCAATAGTTTCTGGGTAAATGTCGAGTCCCCAAAAGAAGTCATTATTTTTTTTATAAATTAATTCAATATTAATCGTCTTTTTTATTAAATGAAACAATATTTTCTCTACATGGGTATTTGATTTCTGCTGTTTTATTAACTGTCTTATTCCTGTTTTTAATAATGTGTATATTTTCTTTTGAGGATTTTTTTCTTTATCTAATGTTTTAACTGTGTAAAAATTAAAGTTGTGGATATTGTGTATAGGATGATCCACCAATGCAGACCTGTTGTCCGTCTCGTCAAGGTTTTTGGCGTGTTGTTTAACGCCCGATTCTTCTACATACACCTTATCACACATCGCACAATCAATTTGATGAAGTATCTCTAAAGAGACACAACACAAAAATGTGTGTTTTTCAGTCATAACTATGAAAGACATGGTAAATATCTCTTTATGAACCATCAAAACTGTATCTAACTAGCTTCAGAGCTTCTACACCAGAGGAAACTTGTGTCACTCTTCCTGTCTTAATGCTATTCCCTCTACATAGGCAAGAGTGTATGTACCTAGCTTCAGAGCTTCTACACCAGAGGAAACTTGTGTCACTCTTCCTGTCTTAATGCTATTCCCTCTACATAGGCAAGAGTGTATGTACCTAGCTTCAGAGCTTCTACACCAGAGGGAACTAGTGTCACTCTTCCTGTCTTAATGCTATTCCTTCTACATAGGCAAGAGTGTATGTACCTAGCTACAGAGCTTCTACACCAGAGGGAACTTGTGTCACTCTTCCTGTCTTAATGCTATTCCCTCTACATAGGCAAGAGTGTATGTACCTAGCTTCAGAGCTTCTACACCAGAGGAAACTTGTGTCACTCTTCCTGTCTTAATGCTATTCCCTCTACATAGGCAAGAGTGTATGTACCTAGCTTCAGAGCTTCTACACCAGAGGAAACTTGTGTCACTCTTCCTGTCTTAATGCTATTCCCTCTACATAGGCAAGAGTGTATGTACCTAGCTTCAGAGCTTCTACACCAGAGGGAACTAGTGTCACTCTTCCTGTCTTAATGCTATTCCTTCTACATAGGCAAGAGTGTATGTACCTAGCTACAGAGCTTCTACACCAGAGGGAACTTGTGTCACTCTTCCTGTCTTAATGCTATTCCATCTACATAGGCAAGAGTGTATGTACCTAGCTTCAGAGCTTCTACACCAGAGGAAACTTGTGTCACTCTTCCTGTCTTAATGCTATTCCATCTACATAGGCAAGAGTGTATGTACCTAGCTTCAGAGCTTCTACACCAGAGGGAACTAGTGTCACTCTTCCTGTCTTAATGCTATTCCCTCTACATAGGCAAGAGTGACACATTTTCAGTTGAGTTTTATTTTGAGTTGTCACTTTAGAAATACTAGTGCGATATTTAATAATGTGTCTGTATGCATAGCTGTAATAATGTAATTGTATATATGTTGTGATTTAGTTTCTCTTTCTTTTAGATAATCCTTAATTCGGCTGTAGCTTTGCTACTACAAGCTACAATGTTATTTATACACTTTCGGTTTTGGCGGGTTTCCTACTACCGGCCTTACGGAGGAAAACTAATTCTTAATAGTTATTTCCACAAGTCCGCGACAAAAGAATTTCATGGCATTTTTGCATACTCAAACACAAACAAAAATACTCAAAAAATTCTAGCACGTCTAGTTTTCTTTTTTCTTTTTTTTTCCTTTTTTTTTTTTTTTTGTAAAACTTTTTTTTCCCAAATAACTATCGGTTTATTTGTTGTCCAGCACTATACACCAAGGACTTGGAAGAAGGACTTAGACTTGGAAGGAGGACCTAGACTTGGATGGAGGACCTAGACTTGGAAGGAGGACCTAGACTTGGATGGAGGACCTAGACTTGGAAGGAGGACCTAGACTTGGATGGAGGACCTAGACTTGGATGAAGGACCTAGACTTGGATGGAGGACCTAGACTTGGATGGAGGACCTAGACTTGGATGGAGGACCTAGACTTGGATGGAGGACCTAGACTTGGATGGAGGACCTAGACTTGGAAGGAGGACCTAGACTTGGATGGAGGACCTAGACTTGGATGGAGGACCTAGACTTGGATGGAGGACCTAGACTTGGATGGAGGACCTAGAATTGGATGGAGGACCTAGACTTGGATGGAGGACCTAGACTTGGATGGAGGACCTAGACTTGGATGGAGCATCTAGACTTGGATGGAGGACCTAGACTTGGATGGAGGATCTAGACTTGGATGGAGGACCTAGACTTGGATGGAGGACCTAGACTTGGATGAAGGACCTAGACTTGGAAGGAGGACCTAGACTTGGATGGAGGACCTAGACTTGGAAGGAGGACCTTGACTTGGAAGGAGGACCTAGACTTGGATGGAGGACCTAGACTTGGATGGAGGACCTAGACTTGGATGGAGGAGCTAGACTTGGATGGAGGACCTAGACTTGGATGGAGGAGCTAGACTTGGATGGAGGACCTAGACTTGGATGGAGGACCTAGACTTGGATGGAGGACCTAGACTTGGATGGAGGATCTAGACTTGGATGGAGGACCTAGACTTGGATGGAGGACCTAGACTTGGATGGAGGAGCTAGACTTGGATGGAGGACCTAGACTTGGATGGAGGACCTAGACTTGGATGGAGGACCTAGACTTGGAAGGAGGACCTAGACTTGGATGGAGGACCTAGACTTGGATGGAGGACCTAGACTTGGATGGAGGAGCTAGACTTGGATGGAGGACCTAGACTTGGATGGAGGACCTAGACTTGGATGGAGGTTCTAGACTTGGATGGAGGACCTAGACTTGGAAGGAGGACCTAGACTTGGATGGAGGAGCTAGACTTGGATGGAGGACCTAGACTTGGATGGAGGATCTAGACTTGGATGGAGGACCTAGACTTGGATGGAGGTTCTAGACTTGGATGGAGGACCTAGACTTGGAAGGAGGACCTAGACTTGGATGGAGGACCTAGACTTGGAAGGAGGACCTACACTTGGATGGAGGACCTAGACTTGGATGGAGGACCTAGACTTGGAAGGAGGACCTAGACTTGGATGGAGGAGCTAGACTTGGATGGAGGACCTAGACTTGGATGGAGGATCTAGACTTGGATGGAGGACCTAGACTTGGATGGAGGAGCTAGACTTGGATGGAGGACCTAGACTTGGATGGAGGACCTAGACTTGGATGGAGGACCTAGACTTGGATGGAGGACCTAGACTTGGATGGAGCATCTAGACTTGGATGGAGGACCTAGACTTGGATGGAGGATCTAGACTTGGATGGAGGACCTAGACTTGGATGGAGGACCTAGACTTGGATGAAGGACCTAGACTTGGATGAAGGACCTAGACTTGGATGGAGGACCTAGACTTGGATGGAGGAGCTAGACTTGGATGGAGGACCTAGACTTGGATGGAGGATCTAGACTTGGATCGAGGACCTAGACTTGGATGGAGGTTCTAGACTTGGATGGAGGATCTAGACTTGGATGGAGGACCTAGACTTGGATGGAGGTTCTAGACTTGGATGGAGGACCTAGACTTGGAAGGAGGACCTAGACTTGGATGGAGGACCTAGACTTGGAAGGAGGACCTAGACTTGCATGGAGGACCTACACTTGGAAGGAGGACTTAGACTTGGAAGGAGGACCTAGACTTGGATGGAGGACCTAGACTTGGAAGGAGGACCTAGACTTGGATGGAGGATCTAGACTTGGATGGAGGACCTAGACTTGGATGGAGGACCTAGACTTGGAAGGAGGACCTTGACTTGGAAGGAGGACCTAGACTTGGATGGAGGACCTAGACTTGGATGGAGGTTCTAGACTTGGAAGGAGGACCTAGACTTGGATGGAGGACCTAGACTTGGATGGAGGTTCTAGACTTGGATGGAGGACCTAGACTTGGATGAAGGACCTAGACTTGGATGGAGGACCTAGACTTGGAAGGAGGACCTTGACTTGGAAGGAGGACCTAGACTTGGATGGAGGACCTAGACTTGGATGGAGGTTCTAGACTTGGAAGGAGGACCTAGACTTGGATGGAGGACCTAGACTTGGATGGAGGTTCTAGACTTGGATGGAGGACCTAGACTTGGAAGGAGGACCTAGACTTGGATGGAGGACCTAGACTTGGAAGGAGGACCTAGACTTAGATGGAGGACCTACACTTGGAAGGAGGACCTAGACTTGGATGGAGGACCTAGACTTGGATGGAGGACCTAGACTTGGATGGAGGACCTAGACTTGGATGAAGGACCTAGACTTGGATGGAGGACCTAGACTTGGATGGAGGACCTAGACTTGGATGGAGGACCTAGACTTGGATGGAGGACCTAGACTTGGATGGAGGACCTAGACTTGGAAGGAGGACCTAGACTTGGAAGGAGGACCTAGACTTGGATGGAGGACCTAGACTTGGAAGGAGGACCTAGCCTTGGATTATTAGCTTGGTATTTATTTGAGATTAACTACAGCGACATCTAGGTCATTAGCCCCGACATCCAGGGTGCAACGAGCCGTGGGATGAGAAAATGTTTGCAGCCGGTGGGTATCGAACCCACCATCTCCCGCATTAGAAAGTAAAGTGTTAGCCACTAGACCACAGGGAGACCCCGATTATGTTCCTTGTTTTAAGAGATTTGAGATTCTTTGTGTTCAACCAACCGCAGGAGCAAGGGCAACAGCCGAGAGAAGATCAAACAATCTTTTCACTATAATCAACAATTTAATGCTCTATTTGTATTTAGAAGCTTGTAAAGATCATTTCATTATTTAGTAGTTTATACACTGAAAGACGAAGGGATTTAGGTAGTTAGTAGAATAATATATGTTGGTAGTTAGTAGAATAATATATTTAGGTAGTTAGTAGAATAATATATGTTGGTAGTTAGTAGAATAATATATGTAGGTAGTTAGTAGAATAATATATGTTGGTAGTTAGTAGAATAATATATGTTGGTAGTTAGTAGAATAATATATGTGGGTAGTTAGTAGAATAATATATGTTGGTAGTTAGTAGAATAATATATGTTGGTAGTTAGTAGAATAATATATGTTGGTAGTTAGTAGAATAATATATGTAGGTAGTTAGTAGAATAATATATGTTGGTAGTTAGTAGAATAATATATGTAGGTAGTTAGTAGAATAATATATGTTGGTAGTTAGTAGAATAATATATGTAGGTAGTTAGTAGAATAATATATTTAGGTAGTTAGTAGAATAATATATGTAGGTAGTTAGTAGAATAATATATTTAGGTAGTTAGTAGAATAATATATTTAGGTAGTTAGTAGAATAATATATGTAGGTAGTTAGTAGAATAATATATTTAGGTAGTTAGTAGAATAATATATGTAGGTAGTTAGTAGAATAATATATGTAGGTAGTTAGTAGAATAATATATGTGGGTAGTTAGTAGAATAATATATGTAGGTAGTTAGTAGAATAATATATGTGGGTAGTTAGTAGAATAATATATGTTGGTAGTTAGTAGAATAATATATGTAGGTAGTTAGTAGAATAATATATGTTGGTAGTTAGTAGAATAATATATGTAAGTAGTTAGTAGAATAATATATTTAGGTAGTTAGTAGAATAATATATGTAAGTAGTTAGTAGAATAATATATGTAGGTAGTTAGTAGAATAATATATGTTGGTAGTTAGTAGAATAATATATGTAGGTAGTTAGTAGAATAATATATGTTGGTAGTTAGTAGAATAATATATGTAGGTAGTTAGTAGAATAATATATTTAGGTAGTTAGTAGAATAATATATTTAGGTAGTTAGTAGAATAATATATGTAGGTAGTTAGTAGAATAATATATTTAGGTAGTTAGTAGAATAATATATGTAGGTAGTTAGTAGAATAATATATGTAGGTAGTTAGTAGAATAATATATGTAGGTAGTTAATAGAATAATATATGTAAGTAGTTAGTAGAATAATATATGTAGGTAGTTAGTAGAATAATATATGTAGGTAGTTAATAGAATAATATATGTAAGTAGTTAGTAGAATAATATATGTAGGTAGTTAGTAGAATAATATATGTAGGTAGTTAGTAGAATAATATATGTAGGTAGTTAGTAGAATAATATATGTAGGTAGTTAGTAGAATAATATATGTAGTTAGTTAGTAGAATAATATATGTAGTTAGTTAGTAGAATAATATATGAAGGTATTTAGTAGAATAATATATGTAATTAGTTAGTAGAATAATATATGTAGGTAGTTAGTAGAATAATATATTTAGGTAGTTAGTAGAATAATATATGTAGGTAGTTAGTAGAATAATATATGTAGGTAGTTAGTAGAATAATATATGTAGGTAGTTAGTAGAATAATATATGAAGGTAGTTAGTAGAATAATATATGTAGTTAGTTAGTAGAATAATATATGTAGGTAGTTAGTAGAATAATATATGTAGGTAGTTAGTAGAATAATATATGTAGTTAGTTAGTAGAATAATATATGTAGGTAGTTAGTAGAATAATATATGTAGGTAGTTAGTAGAATAATATATGTAGGTAGTTAGTAGAATAATATATGTAGGTAGTTAGTAGAATAATATATGAAGGTAGTTAGTAGAATAATATATGTAGTTAGTTAGTAGAATAATATATGTAGGTAGTTAGTAGAATAATATATGTAGGTAGTTAGTAGAATAATATATGTAGGTAGTTAGTAGAATAATATATGTAGGTAGTTAGTAGAATAATATATGTAGTTAGTTAGTAGAATAATATATGTAGGTAGTTAGTAGAATAATATATGTAGGTAGTTAGTAGAATAATATATGTAGGTAGTTAGTAGAATAATATATGTAGGTAGTTAGTAGAATAATATATGTAGTTAGTTAGTAGAATAATATATGTAGTTAGTTAGTAGAATAATATATGAAGGTAGTTAGTAGAATTATATATGTAGGTAGTTAGTAGAATAATATATGAAGGTAGTTAGTAGAATAATATATGTAGGTAGTTAGTAGAATAATATATGAAGGTAGTTAGTAGAATAATATATGTAGTTAGTTAGAAGAATAATATATGTATGTAGTTAGTAGAATAATATATGAAGGTAGTTAGTAGAATAATATATGTAGGTAGTTAGTAGAATAATATATGTAGGTAGTTAGTAGAATAATATATGTAGGTTGTTAGTAGAATAATATATGTAGTTAGTTAGTAGAATAATATATGAAGGTAGTTAGTAGAATTATATAACTAGAAGTTTACTAAATAAATAAACAGAAAAATGAATGATGATCTCTCTTGTTCTCCAATCTAATATTCTAAAAACATAGTTTCAAATCAACTCAATCAAGTACTCCTTTCGAAACAAAAAAAAATAAAAAATTAAGAACATGAAAATATTATTTTTTTATTTTTTATTTATTTATTTTTTTTTTACGGCGCATCGACAATTCTTGGCCATTAGCGCCGGAAAATATTAATGTTTCCAAAATAGAAATTTGGATGTACGATTTCATATTTATGTATAGTATAGTACTAAAGATTTCATCTTCTATTGTCATCGTTCGATGGTTGGATTAAGGGGTCCTAGACCGTCCCTTGGCCAGCCCAGCCTTTAATTCATTTATTAATGGGTACCCGGCGTTAATAGGCCAAATTTTGATACGCTGTTAAACACAAAAAAAAAAAAGATTAATGAATACCTACCTACAAAAGGGAAAATCAGGCGACCGAAGCATAGTACTAACCATATTATCTCCCTAGTGTGCTGTATAGTCATTAATCAGATACCTCTATCTGATTAACACTCTCTGCCCTTTTGGGCACTTGAGGCTTGTTACGGGACTTTTTTTTTGTATACTATAAAGAAATGTATTAAGATAACAATTAGGAATTTCTAAAAAATTCCATCTGGGCTTAATATAATCAAAGCTGTAATTCCATTTGCCGTAATGAGTAGTGGTTGGATGAGGAGAAGTAACATTATCATGAAGAAATCTAAACATTTCCATAATGAGTGATATTCGTATTGAATACGAATTACACGACTATATTCGTATTGAATTAAGGAAAACCATTGCATAAACTATCCTTTCATTTTGAAGCTAATAAAATTTGAAATCATAAACCTGACCATTCTTCATAACAACAATTCATTATTTATGAGTGTTTCGATTTTACGAGTATTTCAATCCCGTGATATTACTTGTATTATCTAATGAACCAGCTTTGTCACCAAATATTCCTTTCCATTATTCCTATAAACAGAGGTATTTAAATGTCTGTAATATGCCAGAAAGCCAATGTTTATTCAGCAGATGTCTTCAAATGAGATTGCATAGTTTATTGTTGTGTAAGTAGGAGAATATTGTGTTTATGTACTGGCTGCTGTCCCTCAACAATTCCTTCATGTCATGTGGAATATTTAGTTGGTGTCGTCTTCTGGATTCCGTAAGTAGGTGTTTTACAGTATAGTCTTTATTGCATTGGGTTTATCCTTGCAGGATCCTGTGATGAGACTTCCTGTCTTAGTCTTGTGTGGCCAATTCTGAGTCGAGCAAGTATTATTTCTTCTCGTCTGTTATCGGTAGCTGGATCTCCACTCCTGATTTCTTCCCGTCTGTTATCGGTAGCTGGATCTCCACTCCTGATTTCTTCCCGTCTGTTATCGGTAGCTGGATCTCCACTCCTGATTTCTTCCCGTCTGTTATCGGTAGCTGGATCTCCACTCCTGATTTCTTCCCGTCTGTTATCGGTAGCTGGATCTCCACTCCTGATTTCTTCCCGTCTGTTATCGGTAGCTGGATCTCCACTCCTGATTTCTCCCCGTCTGTTATCGGTAGCTGGATCTCCACTCCTGATTTATACTTTAGATTTATGTAATTTATTTTCAGTTAGTGAGTTTAATTACGGGTGAAAAAACTCCCTTCTTCGAATTGGAAGTTTCTGTAAATGTATACTAACGTTGAACAGGAGTACATGCTGATCCCACGAAGAAAATACAGAGAATTGGAGAATTTCCGCACTGAGCTTGTTAAATAAAGACAGCTTTTCCTGTAATTGTTCTGAGAAGACAGCTTCTATTCTCCGAAGTCCTACATACCTCGTTATATCTGCCAGATAGGACCTTCTCCTCATCAACCAAAGCTTTAATTCTACCAATTTGTTCAGTTCTCCAAATTGGAAAGGGAAGACATTATTGGAAAGGTGTGGACATTGTTTCTACGCCATAGTCCATTCCTGGAACTTGTCCTGGTGAAAGAAATAGAACTTACTAATATACTGGATCCCCTGATGGTAGAGTGGATAGCGTATCTAGCTCATACCAACGGACATGCGGGGGTAACACTCAGGGAGTTTTTTCATAAATCCATCAGGAAGTGGCGAGTTGCACATTTCAGAACCCTTACACCGTGAACTGTGGCTTATTAGCTCTATGTACAGAGTATCAGAAAAATAATAGTCACCTTTGGCCAGATGATAATAGTCACCTTTGGCCAGATGATAATAGTCACCTTTGGCCAGATGATAATAGTCACCTTTGGCCAGATGATAATAGTCACCTTTGGCCAGATGATAATAGTCACCTTTGGCCAGATGATAATAGTCACCTTTGGCCAGATGATAATAGTCACCTTTGGCCAGATGATAATAGTCACCTTTGGCCAGATGATAATAGTCACCTTTGGCCAGATGATAATAGTCACCTTTGGCCAGATGATTTTCCAATGCGAGATTGGAAGAAATTAAATGTCTTTCAAGGTTAACGTTTTTTATTGCATCTTTTCAATCCATGAATCAAAAGAAACAAAACAGGCAACGACACCATAGGTCAGAAATGACTCCTTATGGTCAAAATGACCATTTACAACTTATACGTGGGCCATTCCATTCCAATCGACAAATGGTGGCCGATTTTGATTATTTGTTTTTTACATGTTCTACTAGCATTGCCTTACGCAAAAACACCTCGTTTGAATTTGTTTAATAAAGCATCGTCTAGTATACAAATTTTTTAGCATATTGAAAAACGAGCCTCTCAGCGCAAATATTGGAGGACCATAACGCATATTTTACAATAGACAGAAATGTCTTCATGAGTTTATTCTCGAAGCTTATCAAGAGCTCTTTGGTATAAGCTCAATCAATCGCTGAAATTACTCATTAGGGACTTCACAGGTCATGTATGAATTTCATGAGGTTATTCTCGAAGCTTATCAAGAGCTCTTTGGTACAAGCTCTCAATCAATCGCTGAAATTCCTCATTAGGGACTTCACAGGTCATGTATGAATTTCATGAGGTTATTCTCGAAGCTTATCAAGAGCTCTTTGGTATAAGCTCAATCAATCGCTGAAATTACTCATTAGGGGCTTCACAGGTCATGTATGAATTTCATGAGGTTATTCTCGAAGCTTATCAAGAGCTCTTTGGTATAAGCTCTCAATCAATCGCTGAAATTACTCATTAGGGACTTCACAGGTCATGTATGAATTTCATGAGGTTATTCTCGAAGCTTATCAAGAGCTCTTTGGTATAAGCTCTCAATCAATCGCTGAAATTACTCATTAGGGATTTCACAGGTCATGTAAGAATTTCATGAGGTTATTCTCGAAGCTTATCAAGAGCTCTTTGGTATAAGCTCTCAATCAATCGCTGAAATTACTCATTAGGGACTATTTGGTTGTAAACCGATTCATCAATAAGCAATCAATATTTTTAAACACTGGATATATACTAACCAATTATAACGACTGTTTAGTTATGAACCGATTCATAAATTAGCGATTAAAAAACACAGGTTTATTGACTAAATATTGATAAAAGTATTTAAATAGAAGAAAAAAAGGTTTCCTCAAGACTTGCTCTTGTTCAATTTGTATTTACTCTATTGACTTTATTAGGCATATTCTTCTATATAGGCTTCATTAGGCAGTGGTGTCTACTCAATTTTGAGAACTTGTTTTTGATCCTTCTGTATCCACTAGATTGGCTTTATTTGGCATATTATTCTATATAGGCTTTATTAGGGAGTGGTATCTACTCAATTTTGAGAACTTGTTTTTGATCCTTCTGTATCCACTAGATTGGCTTTATTTGGCATATTATTCTATATAGTCTTTATTAGGGAGTGGTATCTACTCAATTTTGAGAACTTGTTCTTGATCCTTCTGTAACCACTAGATTGGCTCGCTGGGAAAATTCCTCGCTGCACCCTGGATGTCGGAACTAATGACCTAGATGTAAATGCGCGGTTAAAAAAAAAAAAAAAAAAAAAAAAAAAAAAAAAAAAAATTGTATATATGTGTACATAATTTAACTAATTAAGAATATCCATACGTATTTGTTTTTATGTATTCTAAGTGAACTTGGGCACTGTGTGCGCCTCCTCGTGGCAGAATACGGGCAACTGATTGGTGGCTCTCGAGGCGGACCTGACATTCAGGTCTCCGGTTGGGGAGAAGGAATTGAGTAAGGTTTGATTGTTTTAATAGTCAAACCTTGTTCAGTTCTGTGGCAATCAGGCTAAGCACATTAAATTCCAGGCAAGTTAGACGTAAAGAGATAATTTTAGCGCGGTTCCTCCCTCTCTCCATATGGAGGACCCCGCCCTCCAAATGGAGGCCTCATGACGCAATCCAGAAGTCCCGACAAAAAAGTTTGCGTTTAAGAACCCCTGAGAGACCGAAAATAACGGTGTTTCAAATTGGTATATATATATATAAATATATATACATATATATATATATATATATATATATATATATATATATATATATATGTATATATATTTATATATATATATACCAATTTGTGTATATGTGTGTGTGTGTGTGTGTGTGTGTGTGTGTGTGTGTTTGATCGCTCTCTGGACACCCTTAAAAAGTTTTGGGTACTTTGTATATTTTCCTTAATTTTATTTTTTTATTTTTTTAAATTATTTTCCTTATATCTCGAAAACGGTTTGAAATCTTCATAAGCGGATCCTTACCATTCGAAAGCTTACTAAATGCTAATAATTCTGAAGCAATTATCGATTCATCGGAGAAATGAGTGCTTAAAAAAATAGTTTTTGAATACCGTTTTTGGTTTGGGTACTTAGAATCATGGGATTCAGTTGAAACATTTTCTGCATGTTCTACTTTCATTAAAACGAATATGTTGAAATTTTTGTTACGTTTAATATTTTATGTATAATGTATTTAACAATAAAACTGGTTAAGTAAAATAACAAAAACAATTTATTGTTAGAAATATAGATTTCCAAGATTCATAGACCTTGCCACTAGCAGGTCCGTTTCTAGTGTAGCCGACCCTTCCAGGTAAGATTGTAAATCATGACCTTTCAAGACTTTACTACTCACAGGAATGGCATTAGTGACCTTAAGGGTTGACACGCCATTATAATAATTAATTAAAAAAAAAAAGACTGGTGGAACCAAAATAATAACTGCTTCTATTTTAATCTTTCAAAATTAGACTAGGGATATGAACGGAACCGCGCTAAGATGATGCAGTTCCTGCGAGACGGACTTTTTACTGGTAGATACTGGTAGATCTTGATACGGCAAGTCTCGTAGGGTAACTCAAAAACGTCTACCAGCTGTCGGTCTGTGTGTTTGTTCCTTACACAAACCCACATCGGTCGACCGATTTTGACGAAACTTGGTACACAGGTAGGTCTTGATCCGGAGAGTGTCATAGGCTAGGACTCACAGTTTGGAGGTCATGAGTTCGAAAGTGTGAACCCGAAAAGTTACAGATTTGTGTTATTATATTTAAATGTTACTTATTTGGTTTCTAATTTATTTTGATTTTTCTATATGCATAAAGTAGGTGTACACCTAATCTAATCCCAGCCTACACCATCGAGACCTTCCGCAGGTAGGGCCACGTCTAGACTGATAATATCAACCATCTCTACTACCTATCAGCTGTTCAAACTCAATAGTTTCTGGGTAAATGTCGAGTCCCCAAAAGAAGTCTACTACCTATCAGCTGTTCAAACTCAATAGTTTCTGGGTAAATGTCGAGTCCCCAAAAGAAGTCTACTACCTATCAGCTGTTCAAACTCAATAGTTTCTGGGTAAATGTCGAGTCCCCAAAAGAAGTCTACTACCTATCAGCTGTTCAAACTCAATAGTTTCTGGGTAAATGTCGAGTCCCCAAAAGAAGTCATTATTTTTTTTATAAATTAATTCAATATTAATCGTCTTTTTTATTAAATGAAACAATATTTTCTCTACATGGGTATTTGATTTCTGCTGTTTTATTAACTGTCTTATTCCTGTTTTTAATAATGTGTATATTTTCTTTTGAGGATTTTTTTCTTTATCTAATGTTTTAACTGTGTAAAAATTAAAGTTGTGGATATTGTGTATAGGATGATCCACCAATGCAGACCTGTTGTCCGTCTCGTCAAGGTTTTTGGCGTGTTGTTTAACGCCCGATTCTTCTACATACACCTTATCACACATCGCACAATCAATTTGATGAAGTATCTCTAAAGAGACACAACACAAAAATGTGTGTTTTTCAGTCATAACTATGAAAGACATGGTAAATATCTCTTTATGAACCATCAAAACTGTATCTAACTAGCTTCAGAGCTTCTACACCAGAGGAAACTTGTGTCACTCTTCCTGTCTTAATGCTATTCCCTCTACATAGGCAAGAGTGTATGTACCTAGCTTCAGAGCTTCTACACCAGAGGAAACTTGTGTCACTCTTCCTGTCTTAATGCTATTCCCTCTACATAGGCAAGAGTGTATGTACCTAGCTTCAGAGCTTCTACACCAGAGGGAACTAGTGTCACTCTTCCTGTCTTAATGCTATTCCTTCTACATAGGCAAGAGTGTATGTACCTAGCTACAGAGCTTCTACACCAGAGGGAACTTGTGTCACTCTTCCTGTCTTAATGCTATTCCCTCTACATAGGCAAGAGTGTATGTACCTAGCTTCAGAGCTTCTACACCAGAGGAAACTTGTGTCACTCTTCCTGTCTTAATGCTATTCCCTCTACATAGGCAAGAGTGTATGTACCTAGCTTCAGAGCTTCTACACCAGAGGAAACTTGTGTCACTCTTCCTGTCTTAATGCTATTCCCTCTACATAGGCAAGAGTGTATGTACCTAGCTTCAGAGCTTCTACACCAGAGGGAACTAGTGTCACTCTTCCTGTCTTAATGCTATTCCTTCTACATAGGCAAGAGTGTATGTACCTAGCTACAGAGCTTCTACACCAGAGGGAACTTGTGTCACTCTTCCTGTCTTAATGCTATTCCATCTACATAGGCAAGAGTGTATGTACCTAGCTTCAGAGCTTCTACACCAGAGGAAACTTGTGTCACTCTTCCTGTCTTAATGCTATTCCATCTACATAGGCAAGAGTGTATGTACCTAGCTTCAGAGCTTCTACACCAGAGGGAACTAGTGTCACTCTTCCTGTCTTAATGCTATTCCCTCTACATAGGCAAGAGTGACACATTTTCAGTTGAGTTTTATTTTGAGTTGTCACTTTAGAAATACTAGTGCGATATTTAATAATGTGTCTGTATGCATAGCTGTAATAATGTAATTGTATATATGTTGTGATTTAGTTTCTCTTTCTTTTAGATAATCCTTAATTCGGCTGTAGCTTTGCTACTACAAGCTACAATGTTATTTATACACTTTCGGTTTTGGCGGGTTTCCTACTACCGGCCTTACGGAGGAAAACTAATTCTTAATAGTTATTTCCACAAGTCCGCGACAAAAGAATTTCATGGCATTTTTGCATACTCAAACACAAACAAAAATACTCAAAAAATTCTAGCACGTCTAGTTTTCTTTTTTCTTTTTTTTTCCTTTTTTTTTTTTTTTTGTAAAACTTTTTTTTCCCAAATAACTATCGGTTTATTTGTTGTCCAGCACTATACACCAAGGACTTGGAAGAAGGACTTAGACTTGGAAGGAGGACCTAGACTTGGATGGAGGACCTAGACTTGGAAGGAGGACCTAGACTTGGATGGAGGACCTAGACTTGGAAGGAGGACCTAGACTTGGATGGAGGACCTAGACTTGGATGAAGGACCTAGACTTGGATGGAGGACCTAGACTTGGATGGAGGACCTAGACTTGGATGGAGGACCTAGACTTGGATGGAGGACCTAGACTTGGATGGAGGACCTAGACTTGGAAGGAGGACCTAGACTTGGATGGAGGACCTAGACTTGGATGGAGGACCTAGACTTGGATGGAGGACCTAGACTTGGATGGAGGACCTAGAATTGGATGGAGGACCTAGACTTGGATGGAGGACCTAGACTTGGATGGAGGACCTAGACTTGGATGGAGCATCTAGACTTGGATGGAGGACCTAGACTTGGATGGAGGATCTAGACTTGGATGGAGGACCTAGACTTGGATGGAGGACCTAGACTTGGATGAAGGACCTAGACTTGGAAGGAGGACCTAGACTTGGATGGAGGACCTAGACTTGGAAGGAGGACCTTGACTTGGAAGGAGGACCTAGACTTGGATGGAGGACCTAGACTTGGATGGAGGACCTAGACTTGGATGGAGGAGCTAGACTTGGATGGAGGACCTAGACTTGGATGGAGGAGCTAGACTTGGATGGAGGACCTAGACTTGGATGGAGGACCTAGACTTGGATGGAGGACCTAGACTTGGATGGAGGATCTAGACTTGGATGGAGGACCTAGACTTGGATGGAGGACCTAGACTTGGATGGAGGAGCTAGACTTGGATGGAGGACCTAGACTTGGATGGAGGACCTAGACTTGGATGGAGGACCTAGACTTGGAAGGAGGACCTAGACTTGGATGGAGGACCTAGACTTGGATGGAGGACCTAGACTTGGATGGAGGAGCTAGACTTGGATGGAGGACCTAGACTTGGATGGAGGACCTAGACTTGGATGGAGGTTCTAGACTTGGATGGAGGACCTAGACTTGGAAGGAGGACCTAGACTTGGATGGAGGAGCTAGACTTGGATGGAGGACCTAGACTTGGATGGAGGATCTAGACTTGGATGGAGGACCTAGACTTGGATGGAGGTTCTAGACTTGGATGGAGGACCTAGACTTGGAAGGAGGACCTAGACTTGGATGGAGGACCTAGACTTGGAAGGAGGACCTACACTTGGATGGAGGACCTAGACTTGGATGGAGGACCTAGACTTGGAAGGAGGACCTAGACTTGGATGGAGGACTTAGACTTGGAAGGAGGACCTAGACTTGGATGGAGGACCTAGACTTGGAAGGAGGACCTAGACTTGGATGGAGGATCTAGACTTGGATGGAGGACCTAGACTTGGATGGAGGACCTAGACTTGGAAGGAGGACCTTGACTTGGAAGGAGGACCTAGACTTGGATGGAGGACCTAGACTTGGATGGAGGTTCTAGACTTGGAAGGAGGACCTAGACTTGGATGGAGGACCTAGACTTGGATGGAGGTTCTAGACTTGGATGGAGGACCTAGACTTGGATGAAGGACCTAGACTTGGATGGAGGACCTAGACTTGGAAGGAGGACCTTGACTTGGAAGGAGGACCTAGACTTGGATGGAGGACCTAGACTTGGATGGAGGTTCTAGACTTGGAAGGAGGACCTAGACTTGGATGGAGGACCTAGACTTGGATGGAGGTTCTAGACTTGGATGGAGGACCTAGACTTGGAAGGAGGACCTAGACTTGGATGGAGGACCTAGACTTGGAAGGAGGACCTAGACTTAGATGGAGGACCTACACTTGGAAGGAGGACCTAGACTTGGATGGAGGACCTAGACTTGGATGGAGGACCTAGACTTGGATGGAGGACCTAGACTTGGATGAAGGACCTAGACTTGGATGGAGGACCTAGACTTGGATGGAGGACCTAGACTTGGATGGAGGACCTAGACTTGGATGGAGGACCTAGACTTGGATGGAGGACCTAGACTTGGAAGGAGGACCTAGACTTGGAAGGAGGACCTAGACTTGGATGGAGGACCTAGACTTGGAAGGAGGACCTAGCCTTGGATTATTAGCTTGGTATTTATTTGAGATTAACTACAGCGACATCTAGGTCATTAGCCCCGACATCCAGGGTGCAACGAGCCGTGGGATGAGAAAATGTTTGCAGCCGGTGGGTATCGAACCCACCATCTCCCGCATTAGAAAGTAAAGTGTTAGCCACTAGACCACAGGGAGACCCCGATTATGTTCCTTGTTTTAAGAGATTTGAGATTCTTTGTGTTCAACCAACCGCAGGAGCAAGGGCAACAGCCGAGAGAAGATCAAACAATCTTTTCACTATAATCAACAATTTAATGCTCTATTTGTATTTAGAAGCTTGTAAAGATCATTTCATTATTTAGTAGTTTATACACTGAAAGACGAAGGGATTTAGGTAGTTAGTAGAATAATATATGTTGGTAGTTAGTAGAATAATATATTTAGGTAGTTAGTAGAATAATATATGTTGGTAGTTAGTAGAATAATATATGTAGGTAGTTAGTAGAATAATATATGTTGGTAGTTAGTAGAATAATATATGTTGGTAGTTAGTAGAATAATATATGTGGGTAGTTAGTAGAATAATATATGTTGGTAGTTAGTAGAATAATATATGTTGGTAGTTAGTAGAATAATATATGTTGGTAGTTAGTAGAATAATATATGTAGGTAGTTAGTAGAATAATATATGTTGGTAGTTAGTAGAATAATATATGTAGGTAGTTAGTAGAATAATATATGTTGGTAGTTAGTAGAATAATATATGTAGGTAGTTAGTAGAATAATATATTTAGGTAGTTAGTAGAATAATATATGTAGGTAGTTAGTAGAATAATATATTTAGGTAGTTAGTAGAATAATATATTTAGGTAGTTAGTAGAATAATATATGTAGGTAGTTAGTAGAATAATATATTTAGGTAGTTAGTAGAATAATATATGTAGGTAGTTAGTAGAATAATATATGTAGGTAGTTAGTAGAATAATATATGTGGGTAGTTAGTAGAATAATATATGTAGGTAGTTAGTAGAATAATATATGTGGGTAGTTAGTAGAATAATATATGTTGGTAGTTAGTAGAATAATATATGTAGGTAGTTAGTAGAATAATATATGTTGGTAGTTAGTAGAATAATATATGTAAGTAGTTAGTAGAATAATATATTTAGGTAGTTAGTAGAATAATATATGTAAGTAGTTAGTAGAATAATATATGTAGGTAGTTAGTAGAATAATATATGTTGGTAGTTAGTAGAATAATATATGTAGGTAGTTAGTAGAATAATATATGTTGGTAGTTAGTAGAATAATATATGTAGGTAGTTAGTAGAATAATATATTTAGGTAGTTAGTAGAATAATATATTTAGGTAGTTAGTAGAATAATATATGTAGGTAGTTAGTAGAATAATATATTTAGGTAGTTAGTAGAATAATATATGTAGGTAGTTAGTAGAATAATATATGTAGGTAGTTAGTAGAATAATATATGTAGGTAGTTAATAGAATAATATATGTAAGTAGTTAGTAGAATAATATATGTAGGTAGTTAGTAGAATAATATATGTAGGTAGTTAATAGAATAATATATGTAAGTAGTTAGTAGAATAATATATGTAGGTAGTTAGTAGAATAATATATGTAGGTAGTTAGTAGAATAATATATGTAGGTAGTTAGTAGAATAATATATGTAGGTAGTTAGTAGAATAATATATGTAGTTAGTTAGTAGAATAATATATGTAGTTAGTTAGTAGAATAATATATGAAGGTATTTAGTAGAATAATATATGTAATTAGTTAGTAGAATAATATATGTAGGTAGTTAGTAGAATAATATATTTAGGTAGTTAGTAGAATAATATATGTAGGTAGTTAGTAGAATAATATATGTAGGTAGTTAGTAGAATAATATATGTAGGTAGTTAGTAGAATAATATATGAAGGTAGTTAGTAGAATAATATATGTAGTTAGTTAGTAGAATAATATATGTAGGTAGTTAGTAGAATAATATATGTAGGTAGTTAGTAGAATAATATATGTAGTTAGTTAGTAGAATAATATATGTAGGTAGTTAGTAGAATAATATATGTAGGTAGTTAGTAGAATAATATATGTAGGTAGTTAGTAGAATAATATATGTAGGTAGTTAGTAGAATAATATATGAAGGTAGTTAGTAGAATAATATATGTAGTTAGTTAGTAGAATAATATATGTAGGTAGTTAGTAGAATAATATATGTAGGTAGTTAGTAGAATAATATATGTAGGTAGTTAGTAGAATAATATATGTAGGTAGTTAGTAGAATAATATATGTAGTTAGTTAGTAGGATAATATATGTAGGTAGTTAGTAGAATAATATATGTAGGTAGTTAGTAGAATAATATATGTAGGTAGTTAGTAGAATAATATATGTAGGTAGTTAGTAGAATAATATATGTAGTTAGTTAGTAGAATAATATATGTAGTTAGTTAGTAGAATAATATATGAAGGTAGTTAGTAGAATTATATATGTAGGTAGTTAGTAGAATAATATATGAAGGTAGTTAGTAGAATAATATATGTAGGTAGTTAGTAGAATAATATATGAAGGTAGTTAGTAGAATAATATATGTAGTTAGTTAGAAGAATAATATATGTATGTAGTTAGTAGAATAATATATGAAGGTAGTTAGTAGAATAATATATGTAGGTAGTTAGTAGAATAATATATGTAGGTAGTTAGTAGAATAATATATGTAGGTTGTTAGTAGAATAATATATGTAGTTAGTTAGTAGAATAATATATGAAGGTAGTTAGTAGAATTATATAACTAGAAGTTTACTAAATAAATAAACAGAAAAATGAATGATGATCTCTCTTGTTCTCCAATCTAATATTCTAAAAACATAGTTTCAAATCAACTCAATCAAGTACTCCTTTCGAAACAAAAAAAAATAAAAAATTAAGAACATGAAAATATTATTTTTTTATTTTTTATTTATTTATTTTTTTTTTACGGCGCATCGACAATTCTTGGCCATTAGCGCCGGAAAATATTAATGTTTCCAAAATAGAAATTTGGATGTACGATTTCATATTTATGTATAGTATAGTACTAAAGATTTCATCTTCTATTGTCATCGTTCGATGGTTGGATTAAGGGGTCCTAGACCGTCCCTTGGCCAGCCCAGCCTTTAATTCATTTATTAATGGGTACCCGGCGTTAATAGGCCAAATTTTGATACGCTGTTAAACACAAAAAAAAAAAAGATTAATGAATACCTACCTACAAAAGGGAAAATCAGGCGACCGAAGCATAGTACTAACCATATTATCTCCCTAGTGTGCTGTATAGTCATTAATCAGATACCTCTATCTGATTAACACTCTCTGCCCTTTTGGGCACTTGAGGCTTGTTACGGGACTTTTTTTTTGTATACTATAAAGAAATGTATTAAGATAACAATTAGGAATTTCTAAAAAATTCCATCTGGGCTTAATATAATCAAAGCTGTAATTCCATTTGCCGTAATGAGTAGTGGTTGGATGAGGAGAAGTAACATTATCATGAAGAAATCTAAACATTTCCATAATGAGTGATATTCGTATTGAATACGAATTACACGACTATATTCGTATTGAATTAAGGAAAACCATTGCATAAACTATCCTTTCATTTTGAAGCTAATAAAATTTGAAATCATAAACCTGACCATTCTTCATAACAACAATTCATTATTTATGAGTGTTTCGATTCTACGAGTATTTCAATCCCGTGATATTACTTGTATTATCTAATGAACCAGCTTTGTCACCAAATATTCCTTTCCATTATTCCTATAAACAGAGGTATTTAAATGTCTGTAATATGCCAGAAAGCCAATGTTTATTCAGCAGATGTCTTCAAATGAGATTGCATAGTTTATTGTTGTGTAAGTAGGAGAATATTGTGTTTATGTACTGGCTGCTGTCCCTCAACAATTCCTTCATGTCATGTGGAATATTTAGTTGGTGTCGTCTTCTGGATTCCGTAAGTAGGTGTTTTACAGTATAGTCTTTATTGCATTGGGTTTATCCTTGCAGGATCCTGTGATGAGACTTCCTGTCTTAGTCTTGTGTGGCCAATTCTGAGTCGAGCAAGTATTATTTCTTCTCGTCTGTTATCGGTAGCTGGATCTCCACTCCTGATTTCTTCCCGTCTGTTATCGGTAGCTGGATCTCCACTCCTGATTTCTTCCCGTCTGTTATCGGTAGCTGGATCTCCACTCCTGATTTCTTCCCGTCTGTTATCGGTAGCTGGATCTCCACTCCTGATTTCTTCCCGTCTGTTATCGGTAGCTGGATCTCCACTCCTGATTTCTTCCCGTCTGTTATCGGTAGCTGGATCTCCACTCCTGATTTCTCCCCGTCTGTTATCGGTAGCTGGATCTCCACTCCTGATTTATACTTTAGATTTATGTAATTTATTTTCAGTTAGTGAGTTTAATTACGGGTGAAAAAACTCCCTTCTTCGAATTGG
Source organism: Gonocerus acuteangulatus (assembly GCA_946811695.1). Lineage (NCBI taxonomy): Eukaryota > Metazoa > Arthropoda > Insecta > Hemiptera > Coreidae > Gonocerus > Gonocerus acuteangulatus. Next base: position 132,222,525 of record OX328124.1, on the reverse strand, counting down.
AAGTTTCTGTAAATGTATACTAACGTTGAACAGGAGTACATGCTGATCCCACGAAGAAAATACAGAGAATTGGAGAATTTCCGCACTGAGCTTGTTAAATAAAGACAGCTTTTCCTGTAATTGTTCTGAGAAGACAGCTTCTATTCTCCGAAGTCCTACATACCTCGTTATATCTGCCAGATAGGACCTTCTCCTCATCAACCAAAGCTTTAATTCTACCAATTTGTTCAGTTCTCCAAATTGGAAAGGGAAGACATTATTGGAAAGGTGTGGACATTGTTTCTACGCCATAGTCCATTCCTGGAACTTGTCCTGGTGAAAGAAATAGAACTTACTAATATACTGGATCCCCTGATGGTAGAGTGGATAGCGTATCTAGCTCATACCAACGGACATGCGGGGGTAACACTCAGGGAGTTTTTTCATAAATCCATCAGGAAGTGGCGAGTTGCACATTTCAGAACCCTTACACCGTGAACTGTGGCTTATTAGCTCTATGTACAGAGTATCAGAAAAATAATAGTCACCTTTGGCCAGATGATAATAGTCACCTTTGGCCAGATGATAATAGTCACCTTTGGCCAGATGATAATAGTCACCTTTGGCCAGATGATAATAGTCACCTTTGGCCAGATGATAATAGTCACCTTTGGCCAGATGATAATAGTCACCTTTGGCCAGATGATAATAGTCACCTTTGGCCAGATGATAATAGTCACCTTTGGCCAGATGATAATAGTCACCTTTGGCCAGATGATAATAGTCACCTTTGGCCAGATGATTTTCCAATGCGAGATTGGAAGAAATTAAATGTCTTTCAAGGTTAACGTTTTTTATTGCATCTTTTCAATCCATGAATCAAAAGAAACAAAACAGGCAACGACACCATAGGTCAGAAATGACTCCTTATGGTCAAAATGACCATTTACAACTTATACGTGGGCCATTCCATTCCAATCGACAAATGGTGGCCGATTTTGATTATTTGTTTTTTACATGTTCTACTAGCATTGCCTTACGCAAAAACACCTCGTTTGAATTTGTTTAATAAAGCATCGTCTAGTATACAAATTTTTTAGCATATTGAAAAACGAGCCTCTCAGCGCAAATATTGGAGGACCATAACGCATATTTTACAATAGACAGAAATGTCTTCATGAGTTTATTCTCGAAGCTTATCAAGAGCTCTTTGGTATAAGCTCAATCAATCGCTGAAATTACTCATTAGGGACTTCACAGGTCATGTATGAATTTCATGAGGTTATTCTCGAAGCTTATCAAGAGCTCTTTGGTATAAGCTCTCAATCAATCGCTGAAATTACTCATTAGGGACTTCACAGGTCATGTAAGAATTTCATGAGGTTATTCTCGAAGCTTATCAAGAGCTCTTTGGTACAAGCTCTCAATCAATCGCTGAAATTCCTCATTAGGGACTTCACAGGTCATGTATGAATTTCATGAGGTTATTCTCGAAGCTTATCAAGAGCTCTTTGGTATAAGCTCAATCAATCGCTGAAATTACTCATTAGGGACTTCACAGGTCATGTATGAATTTCATGAGGTTATTCTCGAAGCTTATCAAGAGCTCTTTGGTATAAGCTCTCAATCAATCGCTGAAATTACTCATTAGGGACTTCACAGGTCATGTATGAATTTCATGAGGTTATTCTCGAAGCTTATCAAGAGCTCTTTGGTATAAGCTCTCAATCAATCGCTGAAATTACTCATTAGGGATTTCACAGGTCATGTAAGAATTTCATGAGGTTATTCTCGAAGCTTATCAAGAGCTCTTTGGTATAAGCTCTCAATCAATCGCTGAAATTACTCATTAGGGACTTCACAGGTCATGTATGAATTTCATGAGGTTATTCTCGAAGCTTATCAAGAGCTCTTTGGTATAAGCTCTCAATCAATCGCTGAAATTACTCATTAGGGATTTCACAGGTCATGTAAGAATTTCATGAGGTTATTCTCGAAGCTTATCAAGAGCTCTTTGGAATAAGCTCTCAATCAATCGCTGAAATTACTCATTAGGGATTTCACAGGTCATGTAAGAATTTCATGAGGTTATTCTCGAAGCTTATCAAGAGCTCATTGGTATAAGCTCTCAATCAATCGCTGAAATTACTCATTAGGGATTTCACAGGTCATGTAAGAATTTCATGAGGTTATTCTCGAAGCTTATCAAGAGCTCTTTGGTATAAGCTCTCAATCAATCGCTGAAATTACTCATTAGGGACTTCACAGGTCATGTATGAATTTCATGAGGTTATTCTCGAAGCTTATCAAGAGCTCTTTGGTATAAGCTCTCAATCAATCGCTGAAATTACTCATTAGGGATTTCACAGGTCATGTAAGAATTTCATGAGGTTATTCTCGAAGCTTATCAAGAGCTCTTTGGTATAAGCTCTCAATCAATCGCTGAAATTACTCATTAGGGACTTCACAGGTCATGTATGAATTTCATGAGGTTATTCTCGAAGCTTATCAAGAGCTCTTTGGTATAAGCTCTCAATCAATCGCTGAAATTACTCATTAGGGACTTCACAGGTCATGTAAGAATTTCATGAGGTTATTCTCGAAGCTTATCAAGAGCTCTTTGGTATAAGCTCTCAATCAATCGCTGAAATTACTCATTAGGGACTTCACAGGTCATGTAAGAATTTCATGAGGTTATTCTCGAAGCTTATCAAGAGCTCTTTGGTATAAGCTCTCAATCAATCGCTGAAATTACTCATTAGGGACTTCACAGGTCATGTAAGAATTTCATGAGGTTATTCTCGAAGCTTATCAAGAGCTCTTTGGTATAAGCTCTCAATCAATCGCTGAAATTACTCATTAGGGACTTCACAGGTCATGTAAGAATTTCATGAGGTTATTCTCGAAGCTTATCAAGAGCTCTTTGGTATAAGATCTCAATCAATCGCTGAAATTACTCATTAGGGACTTCACTGGTCATGTAAGAATTTCATGAGGTTATTCTCGAAGCTTATCAAGAGCTCTTTGGTATAAGCTCAATCAATCGCTGAAATTCCTCATTAGGGACTTCACAGGTCATGTAAGAATTTCATGAGGTTATTCTCGAAGCTTATCAAGAGCTCTTTGGTATAAGCTCTCAATCAATCGCTGAAATTACTCATTAGGGATTTCACAGGTCATGTAAGAATTTCATGAGGTTATTCTCGAAGCTTATCAAGAGCTCTTTGGTATAAGCTCTCAATCAATCGCTGAAATTACTCATTAGGGATTTCACAGGTCATGTAAGAATTTCATGAGGTTATTCTCGAAGCTTATCAAGAGCTCTTTGGTATAAGCTCTCAATCAATCGCTGAAATTACTCATTAGGGACTTCACAGGTCATGTAAGAATTTCATGAGGTTATTCTCGAAGCTTATCAAGAGCTCTTTGGTATAAGCTCAATCAATCGCTGAAATTACTCATTAGGGATTTCACAGGTCAAGTATGAATTTCATGAGGTTATTCTCGAAGCTTATCAAGAGCTCTTTGGTATAAGCTCTCAATCAATCGCTGAAATTACTCATTAGGGACTTCACAGGTCATGTAAGAATTTCATGAGGTTATTCTCGAAGCTTATCAAGAGCTCTTTGGTATAAGCTCTCAATCAATCGCTGAAATTACTCATTAGGGACTTCACAGGTCATGTATGAATTTCATGAGGTTATTCTCGAAGCTTATCAAGAGCTCTTTGGTATAAGCTCAATCAATCGCTGAAATTCCTCATTAGGGACTTCACAGGTCATGTAAGAATTTCATGAGGTTATTCTCGAAGCTTATCAAGAGCTCTTTGGTATAAGCTCTCAATCAATCGCTGAAATTACTCATTAGGAATTTCACAGGTCATGTAAGAATTTCATGAGGTTATTCTCGAAGCTTATCAAGAGCTCTTTGGTATAAGCTCTCAATCAATCGCTGAAATTACTCATTAGGGACTTCACAGGTCATGTATGAATTTCATGAGGTTATTCTCGAAGCTTATCAAGAGCTCTTTGGTATAAGCTCAATCAATCGCTGAAATTCCTCATTAGGGACTTCACAGGTCATGTAAGAATTTCATGAGGTTATTCTCGAAGCTTATCAAGAGCTCTTTGGTATAAGCTCTCAATCAATCGCTGAAATTACTCATTAGGGATTTCACAGGTCATGTAAGAATTTCATGAGGTTATTCTCGAAGCTTATCAAGAGCTCTTTGGTATAAGCTCTCAATCAATCGCTGAAATTCCTCATTAGGGACTTCACAGGTCATGTAAGAATTTCATGAGGTTATTCTCGAAGCTTATCAAGAGCTCTTTGGTATAATATGTCTATGTCTATTTTGCAAAAAAAAATAATTTTGTCTGTAGATTTATTGTTTGCAAAATAAACATATTTGTCCTTGAAATGGCCTAGATTTTGCGCCAATGAAGTGAAACTGACTCCGTATTCGGATTCAGCGTGTCGAAATACTTAAGAATATATGTGTGGTGTCTTTGGAAAATACAACTTTTCTTTTCTTTTTTGTGTGTGTGTGTGTGTGTGCCTGTCTCGTTTTTAATAAAGGAATATCCATCGGTAGAAGCACACAGCTGCATCGGTTTGATTGGACAAGAAGAAAAATCAAAGATTAAGTACACGTTACAATTCCATCTCTGTACATTCATTGAGCGAGAAATCACAGTTCTAACGATGAATATTTTTTATTTCCAATTTTAAAAATGTATCTTTTTAGTTTTTTTTTGGTATTTCTATTTTTATATGTAATTATTATTTAATGTTTTAAAAAAAATATAATTTTACAGATTTTAATATCCACATTGTTTTTAACAATAATTTTTAACATTACAGTAAAACTTCGTTTACACAGATCAACTGGGACCGGGAACGACAGTTAAAGAGTACCCGGGTTATTCTGAGAATGACGGAAAAAAACCATATAAATTACCGAAATATTTTGAATAGAGCTTAGAAGTTATTATCGACACACTTTCATCTAATAAAACATACACTATATGTAGTGTAATAGCCTATGTATTCATATTGTACTCAATATAGCTACAAACTAGTCTGTTGTAAAAAGGCAGTGAGCGTCTGAGTTTAGTGCATCGCTCACGAACATAAATACTTATTACTCTATAATATTAAGTAATGTTAATATATATATATATATATATATATATATATATATATATATATATATATATATAAAGCTACTAATAATAGAAAACATTAAATGTAACAGCGTAGACAAAGGTACCTCCGAATAGCACAGACTTCAATCGTAGCAAAGCAGAAACCACTTACAAGATAAGCAGTAGATAGTTAAAGTCCACATTTTCAAGGGAATCCTGGAATATATCAAGAAATATAGGCAAAATATTATTTAATAATTTATTAATTTACTTTACAGGTTTTTCCTGTAGGAATTTGGCTTATATACTTACTTAGTTAGCCCTAATGTTAGTCAATTTTAAATTTTAACTATTATAGCAATATTTACAATAATGTTTATTTCAATATTATTTAAACATTATAATATGTAAAGGAGTTACAAAATAACTACATCCCAATTAAATAATATAACTAATAATATATAATTAAATATTCTTCATTAAAATCATAATCATAAAATTAATATAAAAAACAAATTTAAATTAACTGAAAAGTAAAAAAGTGATAAAAAAAATATCCAAAGAATAAAAATAATATAGGTTGATAGGCACCTTAATATAAGTTGATCTGTAAGTTATGTTTGTTGACACTCGTCCGTTGCGCCCCAGTGTCCAGAAACATTATACTTTGATTATTCATCAATTGATGAATTAGAAATACTATGCCCGTCATAGCTATAATAATCTGCACAAAATTATGTAGTAGTGTTAATTTTGATGATACATTATTTACGGTAATAAAATAACTACTACGACGAAGCACGGGTATTCAGCTAGTAATCCTATAACTACTACGACGAAGCACGGGTATTCAGCTGGTATTCCTATAACTACTACGACGAGGCACGGGTATTCAGCTAGTAATCCTATAACTACTACGACGAAGCACGGGTATTCAGCTAGTATTCCTATAACTACTACGACGAAGCACGGGTATTCAGCTGGTATTCCTGTAACTACTAAGACGAAGCACGGGTATTCAGCTGGTATTCCTATAACTACTACGACGAAGCACGGGTATTCAGCTGGTAATCCTATAACTACTACGACGAAGCACGGGTATTCAGCTAGTAATCCTATAACTACTACGACGAAGCACGGGTATTCAGCTAGTAATCCTATAACTAATACGACGAAGCACGGGTATTCAGCTAGTATTCCTATAACTACTACGACGAAGCACGGGTATTCAGCTAGTATTCCTATAACTACTACGAGGAAGCACGGGTATTCAGCTGGGGATCCTATAACTACTACGACGAAGCACGGGTATTCAGCTGGTATTCCTATAACTACTACGACGAAGCACGGTTATTCAGCTGGTAATCCTATAACTACTACGACGAAGCACGGTTATTCAGCTAGTAATCCTATAACTACTACGACGAAGCACGGGTATTCAGCTAGTAATCCTATAACTACTACGACGAAGCACGGTTATTCAGCTAGTAATCCTATAAATACTACGACGAAGCACGGGTATTCAGCTGGTAATCCTATAACTACTACGACGAAGCACGGTTATTCAGCTAGTAATCCTATAACTACTACGACGAAGCACGGGTATTCAGCTAGTAATCCTATAACTACTACGACGAAGCACGGGTATTCAGCTGGTATTCCTATAAATACTACGACGAAGCACGGGTATTCAGCTGGTATTCCTATAACTACTACGACGAAGCACGGGTATTCAGCTGGTATTCCTATAACTACTACGACGAAGCACGGGTATTCAGCTGGTATTCCTATAACTACTACGACGAAGCACGGGTATTCAGCTGGTATTCCTATAACTACTACGACGAAGCACGGGTATTCAGCTGGTATTCCTATAACTACTACGACGAAGCACGGGTATTCAGCTGGTATTCCTATAACTACTACGACGAAGCACGGGTATTCAGCTGGTATTCCTATAACTACTAAGACGAAGCACGGGTATTCAGCTGGTATTCCTATAACTACTACGACGAAGCACGGGTATTCAGCTGGTAATCCTATAACTACTACGACGAAGCACGGGTATTCAGCTAGTAATCCTATAACTACTACGACGAAGCACGGGTATTCAGCTAGTAATCCTATAACTAATACGACGAAGCACGGGTATTCAGCTAGTATTCCTATAACTACTACGACGAAGCACGGGTATTCAGCTAGTATTCCTATAACTACTACGAGGAAGCACGGGTATTCAGCTGGGGATCCTATAACTACTACGACGAAGCACGGGTATTCAGCTGGTATTCCTATAACTACTACGACGAAGCACGGTTATTCAGCTGGTAATCCTATAACTACTACGACGAAGCACGGTTATTCAGCTAGTAATCCTATAACTACTACGACGAAGCACGGGTATTCAGCTAGTAATCCTATAACTACTACGACGAAGCACGGTTATTCAGCTAGTAATCCTATAAATACTACGACGAAGCACGGGTATTCAGCTGGTAATCCTATAACTACTACGACGAAGCACGGTTATTCAGCTGGTATTCCTATAACTACTACGACGAAGCACGGGTATTCAGCTGGTATTCCTATAACTACTACGACGAAGCACGGGTATTCAGCTGGTATTCCTATAACTACTACGACGAAGCACGGGTATTCAGCTGGTATTCCTATAACTACTACGACGAAGCACGGGTATTCAGCTGGTATTCCTATAACTACTACGACGAAGCACGGGTATTCAGCTAGTAATCCTATAACTACTACGACGAAGCACGGGTATTCAGCTAGTAATCCTATAACTACTACGACGAAGCACGGGTATTCAGCTGGTATTCCTATAACTACTACGACGAAGCACGGGTATTCAGCTGGGGATCCTATAACTACTACGACGAAGCACGGGTATTCAGCTGGTATTCCTATAACTACTACGACGAAGCACGGGTATTCAGCTGGTATTCCTATAAATACTACGACGAAGCACGGGTATTCAGCTGGTATTCCTATAACTACTACGACGAAGCACGGGTATTCAGCTGGTATTCCTATAACTACTACGACGAAGCACGGGTATTCAGCTGGTATTCCTATAACTACTACGACGAAGCACGGGTATTCAGCTGGTATTCCTATAACTACTACGACGAAGCACGGGTATTCAGCTAGTAATCCTATAACTACTACGACGAAGCACGGGTATTCAGCTAGTAATCCTATAACTACTACGACGAAGCACAGGTATTCAGCTGGTATTCCTATAACTACTACGACGAAGCACAGGTATTCAGCTGGTATTCCTATAACTACTACGACGAAGCACGGGTATTCAGCTGGTATTCCTATAACTACTACGACGAAGCACGGGTATTCAGCTGGTATTCCTATAACTACTACGACGAAGCACAGGTATTCAGCTGGTATTCCTATAACTACTACGACGAAGCACGGGTATTCAGCTGGTAATCCTATAACTACTACGACGAAGCACGGGTATTCAGCTGGTATTCCTATAACTACTACGACGAAGCACGGGTATTCAGCTGGTATTCCTATAACTACTACGACGAAGCACGGGTATTCAGCTGGTATTCCTATAACTACTACGACGAAGCACGGGTATTCAGCTGGTATTCCTATAACTACTACGACGAAGCACGGGTATTCAGCTGGTAATCCTATAACTACTACGACGAAGCACGGGTATTCAGCTGGTATTCCTATAACTGTATGTCTATTATTGCTATTGAGGGCGTTGAGGAAATTAATTTCTTGATTATCAGTAAGGAAGGTAAGATGTTTAGTTCTTATCTCATCATGAGCAGGGCTATATGTAATTAAATGATTTAATAGTGTATAGTATATATATACATTAACTAGAAACAAATCATTTCTTCTAGATAAAATATAAACGTCTTTGTAGGAAAATATTTTCATGTTTACAGAAAAAATAACAAGACCACTGTAGGTGTATATCTGATATAAGATATGTATTCATACACGTACTAAGTAGCAGACCCTGTAGAGATCCATGCTCGTTAGATGTGTGTAGAACATAGAACATAGAACATAGAACATAGAACATGTTCCAGGATGATGTACGACTTCCATACATGTCTGTACTAATGTACATTTGCCGTGAGGGAATTCTACACCCCCCCCCCCTACTAATGCTTTCTGTAATTATCATTAAATATTCCGCCATGGATATTATCATTTCCGTTATTATCACCATAAATACTAGTGGCAGATGACATTCAACTATAGCCTGTTCAAATAGATGATGTACTTGGAGGGAGGCCGTGCTGCGCCATAATCCCCGGAAAAATGTTGAGGTTTCCAGATGTTCCTTTACTACGCTATAAACAACATTTTTCATTATATTTTAACATAAAGGATAATTTATAGTTTACTATTTGAATAAATAGTTATTAAATTAATCTTCTTAAACTTGTACATTGCCTTATTTTTAGTTTACAATTTTTAAATTCAAGTTCCCGTTTTTATCTACTGTTTCAATAATAAATTATGAATTTAATTTGTGTGGTACCCTTGAAAATATTTATTAATGGTCCGACTTAGCAATGACGGTCTTCGAATTATGTTACTCGGTCGTGGTGATCAATTCTCCAGCTACCTCGGCAGTAAAATGTTTTTTCTTCTTCTTGAAAATTTTCTAAATACTAAAAACTACCTAGAATAATTATCTTTATATGACCTAACAATTAAGTAATATAATCGTAAAAAAAATAACTGCCCAAACCTAAAAAATAATTAATTGTATATAACTACAAACTATAATTTAAATAAACTAACCAAAGGCTAAAGACTGTTGAAAAGATGGTAGTTTGAGACTAATAGCAAACTCTAGAATGAATAAAGGTGCAGAAATAGCAAGGAAATAACTATAAGGCATCCTATTTATTTTCTTTTGAGCTTTCCGATTCTAGAGATTAGTTCTAGATAGAGGGAGCGTTCTCAGTCCAGTAAAAACAAACAAAAAACACCAGAAACTAAATTAACATGAAATAAAATGAAAAACAAACAACCGCAACAAGAATTAAATAAACTAAATTTTGGAATGTAAATACCTAAATTGGTAGCATTCAGTCAGATTTTGTTAATTATTATTACCAGTTTTTTTTTTTTTTTAAATTATACGTTAGAAATAAAAGGAAATGTATCTGGAAAGTATTTAAAAAATATATAGTAGTGTATTATGTATTATACAGACTGTTCCGCATTGAGATGTCATACCTTTAGGGGTTCATTCTGCAGTTCATTTGTAGTTCAGGGACAAAGAAATGAGGGTTCTATCTCAACATGTAGCAAAGCTACTCAAACATTTGTCTTTGTTTTTAACGATGACATTTTTCGAATCTACATTAAAGTTCCAATAGGAAACACCTGTTATCAACATATTGCCATGTGAAGGTCGTGACGAATGTCTAAATCATTACCAAGTCTACAGTCTGTCAGTATGTGTTTAACTGTCAAAGTCTCATTACAACTTGCACAGGTTGGTCTCTGCTTGTTTTACATTAAGTAAGAATGGGTTGGATGGCAGTGTCCAATACGAAGCCTAGTCACCTAGATAAGCCTAGTAGCAGAATAGATAGTGTGGTCAGGACTGTACTCCGATCGCCTGGTTTTTCCCTTTCCAGGTACTTAGTAATAAATTATTTAAAAGGTGGGTGAGCCTAGGGACGGTCTGGGATCCCGAAACCAACCCTTAAACGATGACACTAAATGATATTTAGTGCCCCCGACTTTTGAACTCCAAGAACATTTGTCTACTGCTCTACCCCTAAACTACCCAAGAGTATTTTTTTAATATTTTTTTTTTACGGCGTTTGGACAACTAGGTCATTAGCGCCGACATCAAGGGTGCAGCAAGGAATTTTCCCAACGAGCTGTGGAATGAGAAAATTCCTGCCGCCGGTTGGGATCGAACCCACCACTAGACCACGGGGACCCCCCCCCCCAATGGTATTATAACTGGAATTATTATAATTATGACAATCCATAAATTGAGTACTAAATATAGTAAAGGATGTAAGTGCCAAAAATTAAAGTAATGAGTGTTATGATGAAAAGAGTTGTATAAGCCAAGCGCTATGAAACGAGAAAGTTTGTAAGTGCCAGAAAAATGTCTACTAGTTTCGAGAGCGGTCGGAAGATAGCAGCACCGTCCAAGTGCCAACGGAGCTGAGATGGTAAAGGATGTAAGTGCCGCCGCCATGATGTAAGTGCCTTAGCTACACAGTGGCTTTAATTGGTGACGGTACACTTCACTTACATACTTTTCACAAACTTACAGCGAAAAAATGGCACTTACTACTTTTTCAAAATAAGTTTTGTTTCCATTATACATATTCATACAAAAAAAAAAAAAAAAAAAAAAAAAAAAACTGTTTTCTAGAGGTATTTTGATATATGTACTCTTATTTTTTTCATGAAATTTATATAATTATCCAATATATAAGAGACATTTATTTCAATATTGATTATTTAGTTTGAGGCACTATTCCATTCTTTCTGCACTATTATAGCAATAACATTCAATACATTGGATAGAAAACAGAAAGAGAGAGAATGAACCAACCTATCCACCATCAGTAGAAGAGCGAGTATTGGAAGAAGAGAGATATTGGATTAGATAGAAAACAGAAAGACAGAGAATGAAGAAGATACGAGTAAAGAAAGATAGATTTATGGGTTAGAATAGAATTTATAACCAAACAGGAACCAGGCGAGTACAGGCCTCTCGGAAGCTGGATAGGTTTAGAAACACAACCAGGCGAGTACAGGCCTCTGGGAAGCTGGTTAGGTTTAGAAACACAACGAGTTTCTAAACCTAGACCTTCCGAGTTGTTTGCGGTATTTCTAGGGCAATTCATGGACATTTCCGTAAAGAGTGGTTAGTTTTTACTAGTTAATAGTTAGGTTATATGATTATAAATATGAAGCTAAGGGTAAATAGTTATTAAAATTGCCTCATCAGAAGTTAAACAAAATATTATTCAGAGTAGACAAGTCAACCTTCCACAACCAGGCTCTTGTCATAATTCGAAACAATGGCGACAGTCAGTCAGCTGATTGGAATCCATGAAGGCTATTCGCCGAAAATCTATATCCGAAAGAAATTTAGTCAAACGAATAAAATAAACATTTTATGTCAATATGCTTATTATTGATTTTGGAGGCCCGGTGGAGATGAGCACCTAAACCTCCGTTCCAAGGGTCGTGGGTTCGATTCCCACTAGGGGTGGCTTTTCTTTAGAAAATAGGAAGGTATCAGCCCTATCCTGGCTAGAAAAGGGTGGTAACTTATAGATAACCCGTCCTAGAATTCTTAGTTAATAATAAATGAACGTTAAAATTTCAATTTATTAGTAATTATACTCAATTCGATTAAAAACATATTAATAACTAAGTCGCTGGGATAGAGAAGATATATCCCCGTGGTCTAGGGTCTAACACCTTGGATTGGAAATAGGGGTTCGAGTCCCCCCAGTAGAAAGCTTTTTCTCATTTCTGGGCCAGTTGATAAGATTCCCTGAATGTTTAGGTCGGGTGAAGCCCTGGAGATATCCCAGGTCTAATAGCCTACATGGAGTAGCGCTTTAGAAATAACAGATAAATACAAATACAAGGATGGAAGATCACAAACACTATAGTAATCGGGTAAAGACCGCAACATCATTATCATTACCGAGGAACTGCTGCCAGTCATACTCCTGGCTTCCTCATGGTCACTTCTGACAGTTCAGCCGTTATTCTCTGACGTAATCCTGAGGAAGTCGGCAGTATGATTCGCGAAACGTTGGTAAAGAAAATGATGACACGTGCAGTACCAGAAGACTATAATGTTTGTGATGACTTCGGCCGTAGAAGCCTAAGAGTCATAGGCCCATATGCGGGGTGGGGCTGAGAAGGCTGTAGCCCCCCTCCCTCAAATTTTGACTTAATCGTGTCACAAAACTCTTAAGAATAAATTAAATAAGATCGATTAGTTAAAAAAACAAATGTTTTGTTTGTGTGTAACAGTGTTTTAGTTGGCCGATTATTCCTACTTCTAGATGGTTAGTATTCCATATCCACCAAATTTTCCCAGCCTCTCTTCCAGAAATGCTCCTAACCCCCTCCCCCCTCCCGAAATTATTTCCTATATACGCCGATCCTAAGTGTTAGGATGAAAGTTGTTTCAATGAGGTACCACATGAATATATATATATTCTGAATTACCAGTAATTTATTAAAAAATAATTTTGAATGTGATCCTTGATTTAGATTAAGAGATCTGCTTGAGCTATTGTAGTCTTGAGAAGATTTAGCAAGCATTCTCGGCGAAGAGAAAGAACTAATGTTATAGATTGAAGATTGAAGGAAGAAATCTTGGACTAATCTTCTTATAAGATCGGTTCTTCATCTAGACCCAATCAGAGCCTGAGACAATCCCGAGATAACCTTCAACCGTTCCTCCTTCATTCTAGCTAGCTTCTAGGTATAATACCTATTATATCGGCTTCAAGTTATAATACCTACTTATTAGACGGATTAATTAATAAGGCAGAGAAAGGAAGATTTTAGTTTGAGAAGAAACGAGTTTTCTACAACCCTCTTTTCATAGGGAGGAAACCCGCCAATGAAGTTGACTCAACGATCAGGAAAATAACAGTTGTTCGAATTTGTATATATATATATATATATATATATATATATATATATATATATATATATATATATATATATACAAACGAGAGGAATGAGTGACGGATCTCAGAACTGGGCGGAGCTAGACCTGCTCTAGGGTTCCTAGAAAACCTTCCCTTCCTAGCTAGTCAAACATTTGTCTAGTGGTATTTCATTGAACGTAAGTCAAAGAAGGAATAAATGTTTCCTTTTAGAAGCAGCAACTTGTGTTTCTACTAAGAAGATAAATGTTTCTACTAAGGCACCTGCGGCTGGTTACGCCTGATTCCAGCCAGTCTAGTTCCTACATTCATCACGAGTGGAGTGGAAGTTTCAAAAGTAATTTTCATAATATGTGCCATTTTAAATAAGCAATATTAAATATCCACGATCCACGATATACCGTTCCAATAAATATATGGTACGCCCGTTTATATTTCTAAACCCCATTCTTTTTACAAGCTCATAACCTAATCACTGTTTTCCAATTAGCGAGGCCCAGTGCGGGCCCCCACGGCGCCCGGGCCCGGGACAACTGTACCTGGCAGTCCCCCCCCCCATGTGAGGCCCTGCAACTATAATATTTTCCAGTCCGCACAGGTCAACTTCCGGCCAGCTTTGAGCAACTTCCAGGGGCTCGAAATTTTTAGTATTCCATACCCCGGAATTGGTCTCCCCCCCTCCCCCAAAATTTTCCCAGCCCCTCCCGAAAATATTTTCTATATACGCCCATGCTAAAGCTAATTAGCAATTAGCTACCACGATATGTAAACATTTCATAAATAAATTAACGATTAGCGCCTGCCGTCGCTATGCGCTAATTTTGAGCGCTGGGTATATAAGGTAGCACTAAATTACGCGAGGTATCAGTTTTTAGCGATCGGTAATTTTTTAACAACCCTGTACTCACAAACTGTACTCACAAGAGTAAAGTTGTCATTACAGAGGAAAACACAGGAAAAAAAGTCCGTCACGCATGAGCTGCATAACTAAGCACTTTCCTCAGAATTTGGGAAATGTAGACTGCTTTCCAGAAAGATTGGCATAAAATATCCTAGATAAATAAAATAAAAACATGATAGTTCTCTTTTAATTTTGTAATGAGTAACTTTTCAATTATTAATTTTGTAATTAATTTGCTTCCAGAGTTATGTTTACACATGGTATTACACTACTTGATAAATACAATAAAACTTCATATTCCGTCTTTTGATCTGACGCAGGAACAGGATACAGTCCCTCTAGTGGTAGATAGCGCTCCTTGCGGCGGCCTTGCGAACCTACGTCTGGCAAGCTAATTCTATTGAAGTATATTATAAAGTAAATCCCCCTTTCCGATTGACCGATTTAGCTCATTTTTACATCACTTCTTTCTCATGAGTTACCCACGACGTATACCGCGTTTCGTTACAATACAGGAGAAATTACGACCGGGATGAGTACATCAGTAATTTGGGTCCGGAGTAAACCCCCCCTCCCCCACTCTTAATCAACTGATTTAGTTTATTTTTACAGCCCATTTTCCTCTATACATTACCACTACGAATACTGAGTTTCGTCGAAATATAACAAAAATTACGGCTGGTAGTACCGAATTGGTAATGTGGGTCCGGAGTAACCCCCCCCCCCCTCTAGTAATCAACCGATTTAGTTTATTTTTACAACCCATTTTTCTGTCCCATCAAAAACTACGGCGTGTAAGGTCAAATTAGTATTTTGGGTTTGGGGTAAACCCCCCCTTCCGTTTGACCGATTTTGTTGGTTTACGAACTCGTTCAATCGTTTGCTAATTGAACGCTATATACCAAGTTTCGTGACGAAAAAACAAAAATTCTGGCCGCTATCGTGTTAACAGACATATATATCTATATATATAAAAATCACGTGTCTGTTTGTTTGTTCCTTATACAAATCCACATCGTTTGACTGATATTGACCAAACTTCGCACATAGATACGTCTTGATCCGGGAAATCTCCTAGGCTAGGTCAAAATAGTCAAATTTCGAAATTTGGTCAAAAGGTCAAAAGTTTTGTTCAAGAAAAATTGGCTACACTGAACCGTTCATATTCTGACAGCCATTTTGAATATTGTCTCAAATTTATTTGTTGATGTTCTTGATAATTAGAATAACTCATTGATGACTTTACATCATTACATAATCATATATATATATATATATATATATATATATATATATATATATATATATATATAAAATCTTTTAGGCTTCACAGTTCGGAAGTAACGAGTTCCAAATTGTCAATTAAAGAAGAATGAATTATTCAGAAATAGTAATTTTCTTTCCAGTGTTGCCTAGGTGGAGATTAGCAAGCTAAAAAAACTTTCTTCTTTTTTTGCGAAAAGTTTTTCTTTTGCGAACAAAACTTTTCAGTTTTAACCTTTGTATGTTTATTTAAATTATAGCCGTATATTCTCAAGATTTGGACAAGTAATATCATATAAGATCAATTTTATTAATTTCTGATGAAAATGTAGAGCAACACTGAGATCCTAGAAGCCATTAACCATTATCCTTTTTTTAAGTTTGGTTTGTTTATCTAATTTCCAAAACTTTTTAGTTTTAGTAAAATATTTGTGTTTACCTAAATTATAGCCTTCTTAGAATTTTGACTAATATATATTAATAAGTAATTTAAAATATTAAGTTTTTGATCAGTTGAAAAATGTTGTGATTATCTAAATTATAACCCTATATTCTCAGATTTTGGATTAATATCATATCTTAGTAAGTAATTTGAAATATCAAGTATTTGATCTGTTGATTTCGAGTTTCCCGTTTGTTTTCCATAGTTAATTTTTTTGTATTTGTGAATTTCATTTTATCTCATGCATTTGCTTAACATAAACTATGTCTTCAACATTAACCCATTAACCTGCACAGAACTTTAATAATTTAAATACTTTTAGTTCTTTAACGTACCTCCTAAAATCATGTGTGACATGATATTTAAACATTTGGGTCATTCCATGTCAAATCAACCCAAAAAAATAGGATTTGACACCCATGATCTCAGATTTTAATGAAACTTGGCATGTTCATTCCTTCCATGGATATAAGTAAGAATATAAAATAGTTTTTGTCAATCTCAAATAGTTTAATTTCATGCTCTGCTAAAGTATTTCAACTTTTGCAGTTATCATCGATTGGACAAAGGAAGTGCACTTAGTTCTAGAATATAAATCATACCAATCGACCAATGTTGATGACATTTTCTATGACAATACTTCAATAAATATGGAAGCCAGAAAAAAAATAATGTAAGCATAAAGTAATTACAAATGTTCTGAAAAAATCCTGAAGTGGTAAAATGCATTTTGTAAAAATTAAATATGGCGTTCCACACTAAGTGGAATATCATCAAACGATAAAAATAAAATCACTAAAACATTTTTTTATTATTATTCTAAAAGGTATACACTATCACTTGAAAAAATAAAATGTATGGTTTTTTTCATTCTTTAATTTTTTTTCCGTTAAATACAAAAAATTGTTCAATTAAAATTTTAGCTAAAAGCTATAAAAAATAACCCAAAGCTATTCAGAATGAAAACTACCTACATGTACAAAACATTCATTACTTCAGTGAAGGGTTTGCTGGGCAATATAAAATGAAATACAACTTAATTTTTATCACATGTAACTGCACACCAGTAACTAACATTAAAATTTGAAATATTAAGTTTTTGATCTGTTAACTTGCTGGTTTCAGTTTGTTTTCCATAGTTGAATTTTTGATTTGCGAATTGCATTTTATCACATGCATTTGCTTAATAAAAACTATGTCTTTAACAGTAACCCATGGACTGTCCGAACTTATAGCAGGCTCAATATCTACTTGGCTCATACGGAGAATTGTAGTGTTTGTCATTAAACTAGATGCAACATTAGCAAACTCTACTGAGTTTTTTACATTTTTAGTTTCAGATTTGCTCATAACTTCCATTAGAGACCGAGGATTTTACTCTTTCTCCCACCCTATCTACTACACGTTTGTCATGAGCTGTAGTAAAATATTTCCGCTAAAACTTTTTGTGAAATTTTTCTGAATGTATGTAAAGCAATCTTGACATATATTTATTTTTAAACTGAGACGATGGATTATCACTGTAAATAATTTCATTTTGACAAATCATTATTTTTTATTATTATATCATATAATCTTATCAAAAGTGCGTATACAGAATTCATACCTTTATGTTTAGTATCGGAACAAATGAGAAAAGTAGTGCATATGTTTTTGAAAAATAATGCTGCTGTAAATAATTGAAGTTTCTCATGACCACAATCCTGATTGAATTTTGTTTTAACAATCGCAAGAATAAGCCATTGCAAGAACGGACCTTTTCTTTTCATTAATCAGTTATTTTATTTTATTTCATTCATTTATATTCATTCTTTTTTTTGTATTTCTTTCAATTAATTTATAATTTTGATATTATAATTTGTTTCTTTTTCAATATTATTGTTACTATTTTTATTTGTATTATTATTATAGTTGTTATCATTACGCTATCATATTTCTCTATTTTAATGTTATTATTATTATACTTAAAAAAAATTATAAAAAAAAAATGTATATTACTTTGATTGTAATGCAGGCAGTGTTGGAAGATGGAACCTGCAGAACCTAAATGAACTCCCACAGTATAAGGATACTATATTGTGGAACAAAAAAAGAAAAATCCATTCAATTTGTTCCTCATATAAATCCACAGCTTTTTACCGATTTTGACCAAACTTGGCACACAGGTTGATACGGGGAGTGTCATAGGCTCGGTCAAAATCATCTGTCAGCTTTTTGACTATCTGTTTTTTCCTTATACAAATCCACAGCGTTTCACCGATGTTGACCAAACTTGGCACACAGGTAGGTCTTGATACGGGAAGTGTCATAGGCAAGGTGAAAAAAATCTACCAGCTGTATGTTTGTTCCTTACAACTATATAATATAAAGTTGGTGTAGCATGGTACACTGGGTAACAGCTAGTATATATATATATATATAAATTTTAACGGGGGTCATTTTTGGTTTCTACTAGGTAGGATCGATAAAGATTTGAAGAAATTTTTCAAAAATTCCGTCATGAGTGCAACCTCAATAGCTACTTTCCTTCGGAGGAAAGTGCTAAAAGGTGCGATTACGTTCCTAATCACAGAAACATCTGTGACTACAGCCGTAATCATAGAAAAAAACAGTTGTAATTGCAGATAAATTAGTTGCAATTACAAGTGTAATCACAGAAACAGCTGTGATTATATTCGTAACTACAGAAATATTTTGTGATTACAGTTGTAATTACTGAAAAATGTTGTGATTACAAGTGTAATTATACCTTCAATTGTGATTACAATTATAATCGTAATCACAGCTGTAATTACGATTATAATCGTAATCGTAATCATATCTCCAGAGTCTGTGATTATAATCGTAATCGTAATCATATATCCAGAGTCTGTGATTATAATCGTAATTCTAATTATATCTCCAGAGTCTGTGATTATAATCGTAATTATGATTATGATTACGCCCAACTCTGTTCCTAGGTCACTATCCACGCGGACGAAGTCGTGGGCAAAACTAGTATATTATATTTAATTATATATATTATTATAACATTATATTTAATATTATAATAATATGGTATAATTTTTAAGTTTCATTTGCTAGTTGTTGATCGTGCATCCTGAAGATTATTTTGTATCAACATAACATTTAATATACAGGGTGTCCCGATTTTAAATGGAACAACTTCGGATCGACTTCGGTAGGCGACCAAAAAACTAAGACAAAAACTCCTTTGTGGATCTGCTCGTTTTTGTTTCGTTTTGGAGAAAATCGTAAAACAAGAAATGAAACAAGTCTTCATTTTTGTACTTACTTTTTTAAATTTTCCTTGGAAAAAAAATGTCATTGCGAATTGTTTCAGGAAACCAATTACTAAAATTCCATCTCTTGATGGTGATATAGTTTTCGTGTACAGTTTCTGCAACGGTAATGGTTTAGAAGCGGCGCGAGAGTATGCGCGCCGATTCACAAATAGAACAGGCCGGTTAACTTTTAATAGACTACGAGAGACAGGTCCATTCTTACTTCATTGAAGGCGATATGGCGAACATTGAAAGGTCGCTTCTAAACCATTACCGTTCCAGAATCCGAAAACGATAACTATATCACCATCAAGAGATTGCATTTTAGTAATTGGTTTCTTCAAACTAATACCAATGAAATTTTTTTCCAAGGAAAATTTAAAAAAGTAAGTACAAAAATGAAGACTTGTTTCATTTCTTGTTTTACGATTTTCTCCAAAACGAAGCAAAATCGAGGAAATCTCTAAAGGACTCTTAAAGGTTTAAAATTGGGACACCCTGTATATACACATTTCTCATCAATTGGGACACCCTGTATATACACATTTCTCATCAATACCTACCCAAGGCTGTTCTAGGTCCTCATTTCTTCTTGGAACATCTGGAAACAAAACAAAAATATTAAAATTTAATTCTGAAAAAATATTTCCTTAGATCTACAATTAAATATATATATATATATATATATATATATATATATATATATATATATATGTATATGTGTGCGTGTGTGTGTGTGTGTGTGTGTGTGTAATATTGATCTTTTTAAAGCATTGACTCTTAGAAGGGATTGATTATGTCGAATACATGATCCATATTTAATTCACCTAAGATTTTACAACAGGTATGAAAGGAAAACCATTAAGATTTATGGTAATACATGTAGTAATATTGGAACAGTAAGGTTTTAAATTAAAGGCAGATGGAATCAGATTTAAAACTTAAAATATGAATATCATAAAAAAAATATAATGGATTAATAAATACTGGAGGAAGGTTCTTTAGAGCAGCCATTAAGTGGAGTTTGTCTGTTTGGTGTTTGAAGAAAGGCCTAGGTTCAGGTTGGTGTTTGCAGAAAGGCCTAGGTTCTGTTTGGTGTTTGAAATAAGGCCTAGGTTCAGGTTGGTGTTTGCAGAAAGGCCTAGGTTCAGGTTGGCTATTTGTGTTGCATTGGGATTTTTGGATTTTTTCAAATAGGTTTGGGATAGATGAGAGGGACTTTAATTGGAGTGCTGTATTATATCGGATATTGGGGAGGATTTTGGGGTTTTTAGGAGAATTTATGAGATGGGTGATAGTGCGTTTAGAAAATCCATTAGCTTTAACCCAGTGTAAGTAGGGAGGTGGTTTACCCTAACCTAATTAGGCAGGTAGGGTGCTCACAACACCACAATGAAAAAATCCCCTCCCCCCACAAAAAGGGGTCTTTAAAATTAGCATCTACTTTATTATTTCACTTTTTTTAAACCCATTGCTTATATTACATAACGAAATAATTAATTAAAATGCTCAAAAATGGTATTTTTTTAATAACAAAGTTTTAATACTTTTCTTCATTTGTACTTTTGTTTTTATAGAATTATCAATAATATGACTTGGTTTAATAATAAAAAATTCCTAATCAAGTTAAAATTGATTATTAAGGGAAAGAAGAAGACAAAACAAGTACTTGATTTAAAATATATTCTTGCAAAGTATACTAATTCAATCGGTGAAATAGTGCATATTTCTAACTCTAAACCTCTACAACAAATTTGTTTCATGTCGTTCATATGCAGAAATAATATTCAAAATATCCTTGTTTTATTATATAAACTTTCTTTTCTGTGTGTTTTGGACAAACGGTACCAGACAGTCTATTCTCCGTTTTACCACTTTCCTCTGAAGGAAAGTAGCTATTGAGGTTGCACTCATCATGGAATTTTTCAAAAATTTCTTCAAATCTTTATCGATCCTACCTATTAGACACCAAAAATGACCCTCGTCAAAATTTATATATATATATATATATATATATATATATATATATATATATATATATGTGTGTGTGTGTGTGTGTGTGTCCGTTAACACGATAGCGGCCAGAGTTTTTCGGTTTTCGTCACGAAACGTGGTATATAGCTTTCAATTAGCAAACGATTGAACGAGTTCGTAAAACAACAAAATCGTTCAAAAGGAAGGGGGGGTTTACCCCGGACCCAAAACACTAATTTGACCATGCACCCCTTAGTTTTTGATATATTTCGACGAAACTCAGTACTCGTAGTGCTAATCTATAGAAGAAAATGGGCTGTAAAAATAAACTAAATCGGTTCATTAGGGGGGGGGGGGGTTTACTCCGGACCCAAATTCCTAATATACTCATACCGGTCGTAATTTCTACTGTATTGTAACGAAACGCGGTATAAGTCGTGTTTAACTCATGAGAAAGAAGTGTTGTAAAAATGAGCTGAATCGGTCAATCGGAAAGCGGGGGTTTACTTTGTATAATATTTCAATAGAATAGCCCGCCAGACGTAGGTTCGCAAGGCCGCCGCAAGGAGCGCTTTCTTCCACTAGAGGGACTGTATCCTGTTCCTGCGTTAGATCAAAATACGAAAATATGAAGTTTTGTTATTTGTATTTATTAAGTAGTGAAGTACCATGTATAAACATAAAACTCTGGAAGCAAATTAATAATTGAACAGTTACTCATTACAAAATTAAAAGAGAACTATTCATGTTTTTATTTTATTTATATGGGATATTTTCAAGTTATTTTTCTGGAAAGCAGTCTACACTACCCAAATTCTGAGGAAAGTGCTTAGTTATGCAGTTCCTGCGTGACGGACTTTTTGGTGCTGGTTCTGCTCATCTTCTGATCATTTTGGCCGCATGATGTGTTTTGGAATCCAAGATTCTGTTGCTTTCTTTTTAATTCGTGGTTAAGTCAGTTTAAGCCCAATATTTCTCAAGAATTCGACCCTCTACATAGTTGGTAGTAGGATTATTTGCTACATATATTGCCTGAGAGTTAATGCCGGCTATGTGGAGGATTCTAAAGAAGACAGTTAGAGACCACGCCGAGCTACAGGATATGTAGCCTACATCTTGTCAATGATGTCTACATCACCTTTTGGAAGATATAAAATATTATTATTTCTAGCTTCTCATCTCAGCCTGCTATAGTGATTCTTCATCCGACTGTTCACTTGATGCTTCATGCAATGATTTTTCAAAAAAATATCTTTCTTCTTCATCCGAATCAATAGACTCAACTTCTCCATCCTCTTCACACATTTCCTGAAAAAGCCTCTTCATTCCTTCTTGTTTCTCTTCATACCAAATGCCAAACAGTGGTCGAAACAAAAAATATATTGTAAATTTTTGTTACGTAAGTAGGGAGGTGGGGTGCTGTGAGCACCCTAAGCCAATGAAACACTCGAAAAACAAACAAATAAGGTTTTGTATGATGTGAATGCTACCTCAATGTGAACACAGGTACTATTTAGGAAGGTACCAAAGATTTGAAAAGGATTGAAAATCTAGAGGTAATTAAGTGATGGGGTAACAGAGAACACCACGCCTCCCTACTTAAAGGTTTAGGATATCAAGAATTGGGGATCTATTGGTGGGGTGATAGTTGGTATCTAAAAGGGAGAAGGTTCTATTTATCAAGTTACTGGCACTATTGAGGATAATGGGTAGTCCAGTAATATTAAAATCTAAAAACGCAAATCTGGGTTCACAGTTTCGAACCCGGGACTCCGAGCTGTGAGTCCTAGACGATTTGTGGGATTGGGTATTTAGGTAAGTGTTATATAATTTATTTAGTTTAGTCTTTGAAGAAAGCTATAGCAGTAGGTTAGGAAATGATTTACGTAGGAATTTTTAATTTGTTTTCTAATAGATTAAGGATATATGGGAGGGACCTAACTTGGCACACTATAATGTCTTGGGCAGTGGGGAGGGGTTTAGGGTTTTTAGAAAAATATGGGAGGGACCTAACTTGGCACACTATAATGTCTTGGGTAGTGGGGAGGGGTTTAGGGTTTTTAGAAGAATATGGGAGGGACCTAACTTGGCACACTATAATGTCTTCGGTAGTGGGGAGGGGTTTAGGGATTTTAGAAGAATATGGGAGGGACCTAACTTGGCACACTATAATGTCTTGGGTAGTGGGGAGGGGTTTAGGGTTTTTAGAAGAATATGGGAGGGACCTAACTTGGCACACTATAATGTCTTGGGTAGTGGGGAGGGGTTTAGGGTTTTTAGAAGAATATGGGAGGGACCTAACTTGGCACACTATAATGTCTTGGATAGTGGGGAGGGGTTTAGGGTTTTTAGAAGAATATGGGAGGGACCTAACTTGGCACACTATAATGTCTTGGGTAGTGGGGAGGGGTTTAGGGTTTTTAGAAGAACATGGGAGGGACCTAACTTGGCACACTATAATGTCTTGGGTAGTGGGGAGGGGTTTAGGGTTTTTAGAAGAATATGGGAGGGACCTAACTTGTCACACTATAATGTCTTGGGTAGTGGGGAGGGGTTTAGGGTTTTTAGAAGAATATGGGAGGGACCTAACTTGGCACACTATAATGTCTTGGGTAGTGGGGAGGGGTTTAGGGTTTTTAGAAGAATATGGGAGGGACCTAACTTGGCACATAAAATGTCTTGTGTAGTGGTGAGGGGTTTAGGGTTTTTAGAAGAATATGGGAGGGACCTAACTTGGCACACTATAATGTCTTGGGTAGTGGGGAGGGGTTTAGGGTTTTTAGAAGAATATGGGAGGGACCTAACTTGGCACACTATAATGTCTTGGGTAGTGGGGAGGGGTTTAGGGTTTTTAGAAGAATATGGGAGGGACCTAACTTAGCACACTATAATGTCTTGGGTAGTGGGGAGGGGTTTAGGGTTTTTAGAAGAATATGGGAGGGACCTAACTTGGCACACTATAATGTCTTGGGTAGTGGGGAGGGGTTTAGGGTTTTTAGAAGAATATGGGAGGGACCTAACTTGGCACACTATAATGTCTTGGGTAGTGGGGAGGGGTTTAGGGTTTTTAGAAGAATATGGGAGGGACCTAACTTGTCACACTATAATGTCTTGGGTAGTGGGGAGGGGTTTAGGGTTTTTAGAAGAATATGGGAGGGACCTAACTTGGCACACTATAATGTCTTGGGTAGTGGGGAGGGGTTTAGGGTTTTTAGAAGAATATGGGAGGGACCTAACTTGGCACATAAAATGTCTTGTGTAGTGGTGAGGGGTTTAGGGTTTTTAGAAGAATATGGGAGGGACCTAACTTGGCACACTATAATGTCTTGGGTAGTGGGGAGGGGTTTAGGGTTTTTAGAAGAATATGGGAGGGACCTAACTTGGCACACTATAATGTCTTGGGTAGTGGGGAGGGGTTTAGGGTTTTTAGAAGAATATGGGAGGGACCTAACTTAGCACACTATAATGTCTTGGGTAGTGGGGAGGGGTTTAGGGTTTTTAGAAGAATATGGGAGGGACCTAACTTGGCACACTATAATGTCTTGGGTAGTGGGGAGGGGTTTAGGGTTTTTAGAAGAATATGGGAGGGACCTAACTTGGCACACTATAATGTCTTGGGTAGTGGGGAGGGGTTTAGGGTTTTTAGAAGAATTTCCGAGACGGGTAATTGTGTGTGTTAGGAAAACCATTGGCTTAAAGGATACCTAGAAGTCGGGATTTGTTGGCGTCGATCAAGTTACTAGCAATATTCAGCATTTCCTGTGTGGAATGTGAGGACGACCCCTCTATTACTAGTCCGATAGAAAGAAAGATAGAGGAGTAAATAGAGTAGCTGCCCTACTATTTGTGTATGAAATAGATTGCCCCTATACTACCTCTAGGAGCTGCGATTGTAGGAACTGGTACCTCCCGGCAGACTTGCAGGGGAAGGACGAAGGACCCAATCCTTATCTACGACGGGAGGATATCCTTCAGCCTCCAAGGATACGCTCAGGATTCAGGATGAAAAGGATAGTCTTGGGGTATTTTTTTTTTCTTTTCCGGCGCATCTATATCTAGGTCATTAGCGTGGGGTAGTATTCTAAAGTACAGGCATCGTGTGGTTGTTCTGCTTTTCCGGCGCATCTACATCTAGGCCATTAGCGTGGGGTAATATTCTAATGTATAGGCATCGTGTGGTTGTTCTGGTTTTCCGGCGCATCTACATCTAGGTCATTAGCGTGGGGTAATATTCTAAAGTACAGGAATCGTGTGGTTGTTCTGGTTTTCCGGCGCATCTACATCCAAGTCATTAGCGTGGGGTAATATTCTAAAGTACAGGCATCGTGTGGTTGTTCTGGTTTTCCGGCGCATCTACATCTAGGTCATTAGCGTGGGGTAATATTCTAAAGTACAGGCATCGTGTGGTTGTTCTGCTTTTCCGGCGCATCTACATCTAGGTCATTAGCGTGGGGTAATATTCTAAAGTACAGGCATCGTGTGGTTGTTCTGGTTTTCCGGCGCATCTACATCTAGGTCATTAGCGTGGGGTAATATTCTAAAGTACAGGCATCGTGTGGTTGTTCTGCTTTTCCGGCGCAACTACATCTAGGTCATTAGCGTGGGGTAATATTCTAAAGTACAGGCATCGTGTGGTTGTTCTGGTTTTCCGGCGCATCTACATCTAGGTCATTAGCGTGGGGTAATATTCTAAAGTACAGGCATCGTGTGGTTGTTCTGCTTTTCCGGCGCATCTACATCTAGGTCATTAGCGTGGGGTAATATTCTAAAGTACAGGCATCGTGTGGTTGTTCTGGTTTTCCGGCGCATCTACATCTAGGTCATTAGCGTGGGGTAATATTCTAAAGTACAGGCATCGTGTGGTTGTTCTGCTTTTCCGGCGCATCTACATCTAGGTCATTAGCGTGGGGTAATATTCTAAAGTACAGGCATCGTGTGGTTGTTCTGCTTTTCCGGCGCATCTACACCTAGGTCATTAGCGTGGGGTAATATTCTAAAGTACAGGAATCGTGTGGTTGTTCTGGTTTTCCGGCGCATCTACATCTAGGTCATTAGCGTGGGGTAATATTCTAAAGTATAGGCATCGTGTGGTTGTTCTGCTTTTCCGGCGCATCTACATCTAGGTCATTAGCGTGGGGTAATATTCTAAAGTACAGGAATCGTGTGGTTGTTCTGGTTTTCCGGCGCATCTACATCTAGGTCATTAGCGTGGGGTAATATTCTAAAGTATAGGCATCGTGTGGTTGTTCTGGTTTTCCGGCGCATCTACATCTAGGTCATTAGCGTGGGGTAATATTCTAAAGTACAGGCATCGTGTGGTTGTTCTGGTTTTCCGGCGCATCTACATCTAGGTCATTAGCGTGGGTTAATATTCTAAAGTACAGGCATCGTGTGGTTGTTCTGGTTTTCCGGCGCATCTACATCTAGGTCATTAGCGTGGGGTAATATTCTAAAGTACAGGCATCGTGTGGTTGTTCTGGTTTTCCGGCGCATCTACATCTAGGTCATTAGCGTGGGGTAATATTCTAAAGTACAGGCATCGTGTGGTTGTTCTGGTTTTCCGGCGCATCTACATCTAGGTCATTAGCGTGGGTTAATATTCTAAAGTACAGGCATCGTGTGGTTGTTCTGGTTTTCCGGCGCATCTACATCTAGGTCATTAGCGTGGGTTAATATTCTAAAGTACAGGCATCGTGTGGTTGTTCTGGTTTTCCGGCGCATCTACATCTAGGTCATTAGCGTGGGGTAATATTCTAAAGTACAGGCATCGTGTGGTTGTTCTGGTTTTCCGGCGCATCTACATCTAGGTCATTAGCGTGGGGTAATATTCTAAAGTACAGGCATCGTGTGGTTGTTCTGGTTTTCCGGCGCATCTACATCTAGGTCATTAGCGTGGGGTAATATTCTAAAGTATAGGCATCGTGTGGTTGTTCTGGTTTTCCGGCGCATCTACATCTAGGTCATTAGCGTGGGGTAATATTCTAAAGTACAGGAATCGTGTGGTTGTTCTGGTTTTCCGGCGCATCTACATCTAGGTCATTAGCGTGGGGTAATATTCTAAAGTACAGGCATCGTGTGGTTGTTCTGGTTTTCCGGCGCATCTACATCTAGGTCATTAGCGTGGGGTAATATTCTAAAGTACAGGCATCGTGTGGTTGTTCTGGTTTTCCGGCGCATCTACATCTAGGTCATTAGCGTGGGGTAATATTCTAAAGTATAGGCATCGTGTGGTTGTTCTGGTTTTCCGGCGCATCTACATCTAGGTCATTAGCGTGGGGTAATATTCTAAAGTACAGGCATCGTGTGGTTGTTCTGGTTTTCCGGCGCATCTACATCTAGGTCATTAGTGTGGGGTAATATTCTAAAGTATAGGCATCGTGTGGTTGTTCTGGTTTTCCGGCGCATCTACATCTAGGTCATTAGCGTGGGGTAATATTCTAAAGTACAGGCATCGTGTGGTTGTTCTGCTTTTCCGGCGCATCTACATCTAGGTCATTAGCGTGGGGTAATATTCTAAAGTACAGGCATCGTGTGGTTGTTCTCCTTTTCCGGCGCATCTACATCTAGGTCATTAGCGTGGGGTAATATTCTAAAGTACAGGCATCGTGTGGTTGTTCTGCTTTTCCGGCGCATCTACATCTAGGTCATTAGCGTGGGGTAATATTCTAAAGTATAGGCATCGTGTGGTTGTTCTCCTTTTCCGGCGCATCTACATCTAGGTCATTAGCGTGGGGTAATATTCTAAAGTACAGGCATCGTGTGGTTGTTCTGGTTTTCCGGCGCATCTACATCTAGGTCATTAGCGTGGGTTAATATTCTAAAGTACAGGCATCGTGTGGTTGTTCTGGTTTTCCGGCGCATCTACATCTAGGTCATTAGCGTGGGGTAATATTCTAAAGTATAGGCATCGTGTGGTTGTTCTGGTTTTCCGGCGCATCTACATCTAGGTCATTAGCGTGGGGTAATATTCTAAAGTACAGGCATCGTGTGGTTGTTCTGGTTTTCCGGCGCATCTACATCTAGGTCATTAGCGTGGGGTAATATTCTAAAGTATAGGCATCGTGTGGTTGTTCTCCTTTTCCGGCGCATCTACATCTAGGTCATTAGCGTGGGGTAATATTCTAAAGTACAGGCATCGTGTGGTTGTTCTGCTTTTCCGGCGGTTTTAAGAATTACCGGTCATTGTTATTTTTGGAAATTTCAAACCAAGACTTATTTATTATTTCTGAAAATAATTATAAAATATCGCATTTTCATTCGTCCATTTTTTAATATCTATTTATGATGTTACAAAACTTAGGCAATTCAATCAATACAAAACACACATAATATTCAATCATTACAAAACACACATAATATTCAATCAATACAAAACACACATAATATTCAATCAATACAAAACACACATAATATTCAATCAATACAAAACACACATAATATTCAATCAATACAAAACACACATAAAATTCATCCCAAAAAGAAAACGCAATATTTGAAATGACATTTAAAACAAATAAGGCCCAATGGCCGTGGGTGGTAAGGCGTGAGCACTTTACACTCCGTGTATAAGGTCGTGGGTTCGATTTCCACTATGGAATAGTGGGTTTTCTTTCAAAAAAAGAAGAGTCACCAGCCCTATCCTGGCTAGAAAAGGGTTGTAACCTATAGATAACCCGCCCTTAAATTCTTAGTTAATAATAAATGGGTGTTGAAATTTAAATAAATAAATAACGGCTAAACGAAATGAGCGTTATTGCAAAATAGGATAAAATATAAAAAAACAAAAAAACAAATAGGAAATAATAACGTCCGACTGGGAGAACCTGCATCATCTTAATGAGTTTTTATTCTTATTCCTAATGACATAGAGGTAGTCAATATCTTTATATACATTATTCTAAAGCCCTAAAAAAGTTAAAATATTTTCAAAATATCTATAATTGATTATCTAAAATAATAATAAAAAAAACCTTAAGCACTCAAGAATATATAACTTAGTAAGGTTAATAAAGAGATCAATCTTTACACAATGTTACCAACATTTCCTTTATTTATTTCCTAAGCCATATGTTTTCCATAAATATAGTCCGCTACAAAGATTATTTATCTTAAATAGAGTTTTGCTTATTTCTATGAGCGGCAGCTCGTGGATTTATATCCACAATTAAATTTATTAGTTACTTTTTCCACAAATTAAAGATGTTACCCTTTTTTCACAATTACGTTTATAATTTATTGATTATAATCAATAAAGAAAGAAAGAATAGACAAATTGTATATTTAATAATAATAATTATTGTTATTATTAAATAATATTACTAATTATTATTTAATTAATTTCACACAATCACGGTGATGTCCTATCCTTCCCAAACAAGTTACACCCAATTTTTGCTGATTAGGGATTAGGGGGACACTGGAATCAAAGGTGAAAGATGACAGAAGAACTTATTGTAAAATATAATACAATATTGTTTGTTGTATGTTAGTATTATATTCATATATAAAAATACACATACACATATATAAGTATATATATATATATACACCCCCCCCCCCATACACTCTTACAATTATGCACATATTTTCATTTTACATAATTTACAGATTAGAATTATAATATTGCAATACATATTAAATTGTACTCAAAAATAAGTGAACATACGTAAAACATTTTTGTAACCAACAATTTTATAGACAATACTTAGATACTTTTCCTAAATACATAAATAAATAAAATGTCATTACTATGAGATCGGTTATATTAAACTAACCATTAATTATATAAAACAGCGGATTCCATCATGTTAACAATGCGGTATTTACTTGGAGGTTAATGTATAATTATATCAAACCCTCCCAACAGCGGATTCCATGATGTTAACAATGCGGTATTTACTTGGAGGTTAATGTATAATTATATAAAACCCTCCCAACAGCGGATTCCATGATGTTAACAATGCGGTATTTACTTGGAGGTTAATGTATAATTATATAAAACCCTCCCAACAGCGGATTCCATGATGTTAACAATGCGGTATTTACTTGGAGGTTAATGTATAATTATATAAAACCCTCCCAACAGCGGATTCCATCATGTTAACATTGCGGTATTTACTTGGAGGTTAATGTATAATTATATAAAACCCTCCCAACAGCGGATTCCATGATGTTAACATTGCGGTATTTACTTGGAGGTTAATGTATAATTATATAAAACCCTCCCAACAGCGGATTCCATGATGTTAACAATGCGGTATTTACTTGGAGGTTAATGTATAATTATATAAAACCCTCCCAACAGCGTATTCCATGATGTTAACAATGCGGTATTTACTTGGAGGTTAATGTATAATTATATAAAACCCTCCCAACAGCGGATTCCATTATGTTAACAATGCGGTATTTACTTGGAGGTTAATGTATAATTATATAAAACCCTCCCAACAGCGGATTCCATCATGTTAACAATGCGGTATTTACTTGGAGGTTAATGGATAATTATATAAAACCCTCCCAACAGCGGATTCCATGATGTTAACAATGCGGTATTTACTTGGAGGTTAATGTATAATTATATAAAACCCTCCCAACAGCGGATTCCATGATGTTAACAATGCGGTATTTACTTGGAGGTTAATGGATAATTATATAAAACCCTCCCAACAGCGGATTCCATGATGTTAACAATGCGGTATTTACTTGGAGGTTAATGTATAATTATATAAAACCCTCCCAACAGCGGATTCCATCATGTTAACAATGCGGTATTTACTTGGAGGTTAATGTATAATTATATAAAACCCTCCCAACAGCGGATTCCATCATGTTAACAATGCGGTATTTACTTGGAGGTTAATGTATAATTATATAAAACCCTCCCAACAGCGGATTCCATCATGTTAACAATGCGGTATTTACTTGGAGGTTAATGGATAATTATATAAAACCCTCCCAACAGCGGATTCCATGATGTTAACAATGCGGTATTTACTTGGAGGTTAATGTATAATTATATAAAACCCTCCCAACAGCGGATTCCATGATGTTAACAATGCGGTATTTACTTGGAGGTTAATGTATAATTATATAAAACCCTCCCAACAGCGGATTCCTTGATGTTAACAATGCGGTATTTACTTGGAGGTTAATGGATAATTATATAAAACCCTCCCAACAGCGGATTCCATGATGTTAACAATGCGGTATTTACTTGGAGGTTAATGTATAATTATATAAAACCCTCCCAACAGCGGATTCCATGATGTTAACAATGCGGTATTTACTTGGAGGTTAATGTATAATTATATAAAACCCTCCCAACAGCGGATTCCATGATGTTAACAATGCGGTATTTACTTGGAGGTTAATGTATAATTATATAAAACCCTCCCAACAGCGGATTCCATCATGTTAACATTGCGGTATTTACTTGGAGGTTAATGTATAATTATATAAAACCCTCCCAACAGCGGATTCCATGATGTTAACATTGCGGTATTTACTTGGAGGTTAATGTATAATTATATAAAACCCTCCCAACAGCGGATTCCATGATGTTAACAATGCGGTATTTACTTGGAGGTTAATGTATAATTATATAAAACCCTCCCAACAGCGTATTCCATGATGTTAACAATGCGGTATTTACTTGGAGGTTAATGTATAATTATATAAAACCCTCCCAACAGCGGATTCCATCATGTTAACAATGCGGTATTTACTTGGAGGTTAATGTATAATTATATAAAACCCTCCCAACAGCGGATTCCATCATGTTAACAATGCGGTATTTACTTGGAGGTTAATGGATAATTATATAAAACCCTCCCAACAGCGGATTCCATGATGTTAACAATGCGGTATTTACTTGGAGGTTAATGTATAATTATATAAAACCCTCCCAACAGCGGATTCCATGATGTTAACAATGCGGTATTTACTTGGAGGTTAATGTATAATTATATAAAACCCTCCCAACAGCGGATTCCATGATGTTAACAATGCGGTATTTACTTGGAGGTAAATGTATAATTATATAAAACCCTCCCAACAGCGGATTCCAAGATGTTAACAATGCGGTATATACTTGGAGGTTAATGTATAATTATATAAAACCCTCCCAACAGCGGATTCCATGATGTTAACAATGCGGTATTTACTTGGAGGTTAATGTATAATTATATAAAACCCTCCCAACAGCGGATTCCATCATGTTAACAATGCGGTATTTACTTGGAGGTTAATGGATAATTATATAAAACCCTCCCAACAGCGGATTCCATGATGTTAACAATGCGGTATTTACTGGGAGGTTAATGTATAATTATATAAAACCCTCCCAACAGCGGATTCCTTGATGTTAACAATGCGGTATTTACTTGGAGGTTAATGTATAATTATATAAAACCCTCCCAACAGAGGATTCCATGATGTTAACAATGCGGTATTTACTTGGAGGTTAATGTATAATTATATAAAACCCTCCCAACAGCGGATTCCATGATGTTAACAATGCGGTATTTACTTGGAGGTTAATGGATAATTATATAAAACCCTCCCAACAGCGGATTCCATGATGTTAACAATGCGGTATTTACTTGGAGGTTAATGTATAATTATATAAAACCCTCCCAACAGCGGATTCCATCATGTTAACAATGCGGTATTTACTTGGAGGTTAATGTATAATTATATAAAACCCTCCCAACAGCGGATTCCATCATGTTAACAATGCGGTATTTACTTGGAGGTTAATGTATAATTATATAAAACCCTCCCAACAGCGGATTCCATCATGTTAACAATGCGGTATTTACTTGGAGGTTAATGGATAATTATATAAATCCCTCCCAACAGCGGATTCCATGATGTTAACAATGCGGTATTTACTGGGAGGTTAATGTATAATTATATAAAACCCTCCCAACAGCGGATTCCATGATGTTAACAATGCGGTATTTACTTGGAGGTTAATGGATAATTATATAAAACCCTCCCAACAGAGGATTCCATGATGTTAACAATGCGGTATTTACTTGGAGGTTAATGTATAATTATATAAAACCCTCCCAACAGCGGATTCCATGATGTTAACAATGCGGTATTTACTTGGAGGTTAATGGATAATTATATAAAACCCTCCCAACAGCGGATTCCATGATGTTAACAATGCGGTATTTACTTGGAGGTTAATGTATAATTATATAAAACCCTCCCAACAGCGGATTCCATCATGTTAACAATGCGGTATTTACTTGGAGGTTAATGTATAATTATATAAAACCCTCCCAACAGCGGATTCCATCATGTTAACAATGCGGTATTTACTTGGAGGTTAATGTATAATTATATAAAACCCTCCCAACAGCGGATTCCATCATGTTAACAATGCGGTATTTACTTGGAGGTTAATGGATAATTATATAAAACCCTCCCAACAGCGGATTCCATGATGTTAACAATGCGGTATTTACTGGGAGGTTAATGTATAATTATATAAAACCCTCCCAACAGCGGATTCCATGATGTTAACAATGCGGTATTTACTTGGAGGTTAATGGATAATTATATAAAACCCTCCCAACAGCGGATTCCATGATGTTAACAATGCGGTATTTACTTGGAGGTTAATGTATAATTATATAAAACCCTCCCAACAGCGGATTCCTTGATGTTAACAATGCGGTATTTACTTGGAGGTTAATGGATAATTATATAAAACCCTCCCAACAGCGGATTCCATGATGTTAACAATGCGGTATTTACTTGGAGGTTAATGTATAATTATATAAAACCCTCCCAACAGCGGATTCCATGATGTTAACAATGCGGTATTTACTTGGAGGTTAATGTATAATTATATAAAACCCTCCCAAGAGCGGATTCCATGATGTTAACAATGCGGTATTTACTTGGAGGTTAATGTATAATTATATGAAACCCTCCCAACAGCGGATTCCATGATGTTAACATTGCGGTATTTACTTGGAGGTTAATGTATAATTATATAAAACCCTCCCAACAGCGGATTCCATGATGTTAACAATGCGGTATTTACTTGGAGGTTAATGTATAATTATATAAAACCCTCCCAACAGCGGATTCCAAGATGTTAACAATGCGGTATTTACTTGGAGGTTAATGTATAATTATATAAAACCCTCCCAACAGCGGATTCCATGATGTTAAAAATGCGGTATTTACTTGGAGGTTAATGTATAATTATATGAAACACTCCCAACAGCGGTTTCCATGATGTTAACAATGCGGTATTTACTTGGAGGTTAATGTATAATTATATAAAACCCTCCCAACAGCGGATTCCATGATGTTAACATTGCGGTATTTACTTGGAGGTTAATGTATAATTATATAAAACCCTCCCAACAGCGGATTCCATGATGTTAACAATGCGGTATTTACTTGGAGGTTAATGTATAATTATATAAAACCCTCCCAACAGCGGATTCCAAGATGTTAACAATGCGGTATATACTTGGAGGTTAATGTATAATTATATAAAACCCTCCCAACAGCGGATTCCATGATGTTAACAATGCGGTATTTACTTGGAGGTTAATTTATTATTATATAAAACCCT
This sequence comes from Gonocerus acuteangulatus, assembly GCA_946811695.1. NCBI lineage: Eukaryota > Metazoa > Arthropoda > Insecta > Hemiptera > Coreidae > Gonocerus > Gonocerus acuteangulatus. Next base: position 132,187,236 of record OX328124.1, on the reverse strand, counting down.
CCCAACAGCGGATTCCATCATGTTAACAATGCGGTATTTACTTGGAGGTTAATGGATAATTATATAAAACCCTCCCAACAGCGGATTCCATGATGTTAACAATGCGGTATTTACTGGGAGGTTAATGTATAATTATATAAAACCCTCCCAACAGCGGATTCCATGATGTTAACAATGCGGTATTTACTTGGAGGTTAATGTAGAATTATATAAAACCCTCCCAACAGCGAATTCCTTGATGTTAACAATGCGGTATTTACTTGGAGGTTAATGTATAATTATATAAAACCCTCCCAACAGCGGATTCCAAGATGTTAACAATGCGGTATTTACTTGGAGGTTAATGGATAATTATATAAAACCCTCCCAACAGCGGATTCCATGATGTTAACAATGCGGTATTTACTGGGAGGTTAATGTATAATTATATAAAACCCTCCCAACAGCGGATTCCATCATGTTAACAATGCGGTATTAACTTGGAGGTTAATGTATAATTATATAAAACCCTCCCAACAGCGGATTCCATCATGTTAACAATGCGGTATTTACTTGGAGGTTAATGGATAATTATATAAAACCCTCCCAACAGCGGATTCCATCATGTTAACAATGCGGTATTTACTTGGAGGTTAATGTATAATTATATAAAACCCTCCCAACAGCGGATTCCATCATGTTAACAATGCGGTATTTACTTGGAGGTTAATGGATAATTATATAAAACCCTCCCAACAGCGGATTCCATGATGTTAACAATGCGGTATTTACTTGGAGGTTAATGTATAATTATATAAAACCCTCCCAACAGCGGATTCCATGATGTTAACAATGCGGTATTTACTTGGAGGTTAATGTATAATTATATAAAACCCTCCCAACAGCGGATTCCATGATGTTAACAATGCGGTATTTACTTGGAGGTAAATGTATAATTATGTAAAACCCTCCCAACAGCGGATTCCAAGATGTTAACAATGCGGTATATACTTGGAGGTTAATGTATAATTATATAAAACCCTCCCAACAGCGGATTCCATGATGTTAACAATGCGGTATTTACTTGGAGGTTAATGTATAATTATATAAAACCCTCCCAACAGCGGATTCCATCATGTTAACAATGCGGTATTTACTTGGAGGTTAATGGATAATTATATAAAACCCTCCCAACAGCGGATTCCATGATGTTAACAATGCGGTATTTACTGGGAGGTTAATGTATAATTATATAAAACCCTCCCAACAGCGGATTCCTTGATGTTAACAATGCGGTATTTACTTGGAGGTTAATGTATAATTATATAAAACCCTCCCAACAGAGGATTCCATGATGTTAACAATGCGGTATTTACTTGGAGGTTAATGTATAATTATATAAAACCCTCCCAACAGCGGATTCCATGATGTTAACAATGCGGTATTTACTTGGAGGTTAATGGATAATTATATAAAACCCTCCCAACAGCGGATTCCATGATGTTAACAATGCGGTATTTACTTGGAGGTTAATGTATAATTATATAAAACCCTCCCAACAGCGGATTCCATCATGTTAACAATGCGGTATTTACTTGGAGGTTAATGTATAATTATATAAAACCCTCCCAACAGCGGATTCCATCATGTTAACAATGCGGTATTTACTTGGAGGTTAATGTATAATTATATAAAACCCTCCCAACAGCGGATTCCATCATGTTAACAATGCGGTATTTACTTGGAGGTTAATGGATAATTATATAAAACCCTCCCAACAGCGGATTCCATGATGTTAACAATGCGGTATTTACTGGGAGGTTAATGTATAATTATATAAAACCCTCCCAACAGCGGATTCCATGATGTTAACAATGCGGTATTTACTTGGAGGTTAATGGATAATTATATAAAACCCTCCCAACAGAGGATTCCATGATGTTAACAATGCGGTATTTACTTGGAGGTTAATGTATAATTATATAAAACCCTCCCAACAGCGTATTCCATGATGTTAACAATGCGGTATTTACTTGGAGGTTAATGGATAATTATATAAAACCCTCCCAACAGCGGATTCCATGATGTTAACAATGCGGTATTTACTTGGAGGTTAATGTATAATTATATAAAACCCTCCCAACAGCGGATTCCATCATGTTAACAATGCGGTATTTACTTGGAGGTTAATGTATAATTATATAAAACCCTCCCAACAGCGGATTCCATCATGTTAACAATGCGGTATTTACTTGGAGGTTAATGTATAATTATATAAAACCCTCCCAACAGCGGATTCCATCATGTTAACAATGCGGTATTTACTTGGAGGTTAATGGATAATTATATAAAACCCTCCCAACAGCGGATTCCATGATGTTAACAATGCGGTATTTACTGGGAGGTTAATGTATAATTATATAAAACCCTCCCAACAGCGGATTCCATGATGTTAACAATGCGGTATTTACTTGGAGGTTAATGGATAATTATATAAAACCCTCCCAACAGCGGATTCCATGATGTTAACAATGCGGTATTTACTTGGAGGTTAATGTATAATTATATAAAACCCTCCCAACAGCGGATTCCTTGATGTTAACAATGCGGTATTTACTTGGAGGTTAATGGATAATTATATAAAACCCTCCCAACAGCGGATTCCATGATGTTAACAATGCGGTATTTACTTGGAGGTTAATGTATAATTATATAAAACCCTCCCAACAGCGGATTCCATGATGTTAACAATGCGGTATTTACTTGGAGGTTAATGTATAATTATATAAAACCCTCCCAAGAGCGGATTCCATGATGTTAACAATGCGGTATTTACTTGGAGGTTAATGTATAATTATATGAAACCCTCCCAACAGCGGATTCCATGATGTTAACATTGCGGTATTTACTTGGAGGTTAATGTATAATTATATAAAACCCTCCCAACAGCGGATTCCATGATGTTAACAATGCGGTATTTACTTGGAGGTTAATGTATAATTATATAAAACCCTCCCAACAGCGGATTCCAAGATGTTAACAATGCGGTATTTACTTGGAGGTTAATGTATAATTATATAAAACCCTCCCAACAGCGGATTCCATGATGTTAAAAATGCGGTATTTACTTGGAGGTTAATGTATAATTATATGAAACACTCCCAACAGCGGTTTCCATGATGTTAACAATGCGGTATTTACTTGGAGGTTAATGTATAATTATATAAAACCCTCCCAACAGCGGATTCCATGATGTTAACATTGCGGTATTTACTTGGAGGTTAATGTATAATTATATAAAACCCTCCCAACAGCGGATTCCATGATGTTAACAATGCGGTATTTACTTGGAGGTTAATGTATAATTATATAAAACCCTCCCAACAGCGGATTCCAAGATGTTAACAATGCGGTATATACTTGGAGGTTAATGTATAATTATATAAAACCCTCCCAACAGCGGATTCCATGATGTTAACAATGCGGTATTTACTTGGAGGTTAATTTATTATTATATAAAACCCTCCCAACAGCGGATTCCATCATGTTAACAATGCGGTATTTACTTGGAGGTTAATGGATAATTATATAAAACCCTCCCAACAGCGGATTCCATGATGTTAACAATGCGGTATTTACTGGGAGGTTAATGTATAATTATATAAAACCCTCCCAACAGCGGATTCCATGATGTTAACAATGCGGTATTTACTTGGAGGTTAATGTAGAATTATATAAAACCCTCCCAACAGCGAATTCCTTGATGTTAACAAAGCGGTATTTACTTGGAGGTTAATGTATAATTATATAAAACCCTCCCAACAGCGGATTCCAAGATGTTAACAATGCGGTATTTACTTGGAGGTTAATGGATAATTATATAAAACCCTCCCAACAGCGGATTCCATGATGTTAACAATGCGGTATTTACTGGGAGGTTAATGTATAATTATATAAAACCCTCCCAACAGCGGATTCCATCATGTTAACAATGCGGTATTTACTTGGAGGTTAATGTATAATTATATAAAACCCTCCCAACAGCGGATTCCATCATGTTAACAATGCGGTATTTACTTGGAGGTTAATGTATAATTATATAAAACCCTCCCAACAGCGGATTCCTTGATGTTAACAATGCGGTATTTACTTGGAGGTTAATGGATAATTATATAAAACCCTCCCAACAGCGGATTCCATGATGTTAACAATGCGGTATTTACTTGGAGGTTAATGTATAATTATATAAAACCCTCCCAACAGCGGATTCCATGATGTTAACAATGCGGTATTTACTTGGAGGTTAATGTATAATTATATAAAACCCTCCCAAGAGCGGATTCCATGATGTTAACAATGCGGTATTTACTTGGAGGTTAATGTATAATTATATGAAACCCTCCCAACAGCGGATTCCATGATGTTAACATTGCGGTATTTACTTGGAGGTTAATGTATAATTATATAAAACCCTCCCAACAGCGGATTCCATGATGTTAACAATGCGGTATTTACTTGGAGGTTAATGTATAATTATATAAAACCCTCCCAACAGCGGATTCCAAGATGTTAACAATGCGGTATTTACTTGGAGGTTAATGTATAATTATATAAAACCCTCCCAACAGCGGATTCCATGATGTTAAAAATGCGGTATTTACTTGGAGGTTAATGTATAATTATATGAAACACTCCCAACAGCGGTTTCCATGATGTTAACAATGCGGTATTTACTTGGAGGTTAATGTATAATTATATAAAACCCTCCCAACAGCGGATTCCATGATGTTAACATTGCGGTATTTACTTGGAGGTTAATGTATAATTATATAAAACCCTCCCAACAGCGGATTCCATGATGTTAACAATGCGGTATTTACTTGGAGGTTAATGTATAATTATATAAAACCCTCCCAACAGCGGATTCCAAGATGTTAACAATGCGGTATATACTTGGAGGTTAATGTATAATTATATAAAACCCTCCCAACAGCGGATTCCATGATGTTAACAATGCGGTATTTACTTGGAGGTTAATTTATTATTATATAAAACCCTCCCAACAGCGGATTCCATCATGTTAACAATGCGGTATTTACTTGGAGGTTAATGGATAATTATATAAAACCCTCCCAACAGCGGATTCCATGATGTTAACAATGCGGTATTTACTGGGAGGTTAATGTATAATTATATAAAACCCTCCCAACAGCGGATTCCATGATGTTAACAATGCGGTATTTACTTGGAGGTTAATGTAGAATTATATAAAACCCTCCCAACAGCGAATTCCTTGATGTTAACAAAGCGGTATTTACTTGGAGGTTAATGTATAATTATATAAAACCCTCCCAACAGCGGATTCCAAGATGTTAACAATGCGGTATTTACTTGGAGGTTAATGGATAATTATATAAAACCCTCCCAACAGCGGATTCCATGATGTTAACAATGCGGTATTTACTGGGAGGTTAATGTATAATTATATAAAACCCTCCCAACAGCGGATTCCATCATGTTAACAATGCGGTATTTACTTGGAGGTTAATGTATAATTATATAAAACCCTCCCAACAGCGGATTCCATCATGTTAACAATGCGGTATTTACTTGGAGGTTAATGGATAATTATATAAAACCCTCCCAACAGCGGATTCCATGATGTTAACAATGCGGTATTTACTGTGAGGTTAATGTATAATTATATAAAACCCTCCCAACAGCGGATTCCATGATGTTAACAATGCGGTATTTACTTGGAGGTTAATGGATAATTATATAAAACCCTCCCAACAGCGGATTCCATGATGTTAACAATGCGGTATTTACTTGGAGGTTAATGTATAATTATATAAAACCCTCCCAACAGCGGATTCCATGATGTTAACAATGCGGTATTTACTTGGAGGTTAATGTATAATTATATAAAACCCTCCCAACAGCGGATTCCATGATGTTAAGAATGCGGTATTTACTTGGAGGTTAATGTATAATTATATAAAACCCTCCCAAGAGCGGATTCCATGATGTTAACAATGCGGTATTTACTTGGAGGTTAATGTATAATTATATGAAACCCTCCCAACAGCGGATTCCATGATGTTAACATTGCGGTATTTACTTGGAGGTTAATGTATAATTATATAAAACCCTCCCAACAGCGGATTCCATGATGTTAACAATGCGGTATTTACTTGGAGGTTAATGTATAATTATATAAAACCCTCCCAACAGCGGATTCCAAGATGTTAACAATGCGGTATTTACTTGGAGGTTAATGTATAATTATATAAAACCCTCCCAACAGCGGATTCCATGATGTTAACAATGCGGTATTTACTTGGAGGTTAATGTATAATTATATGAAACACTCCCAACAGCGGTTTCCATGATGTTAACAATGCGGTATTTACTTGGAGGTTAATGTATAATTATATAAAACCCTCCCAACAGCGGATTCCATGATGTTAACATTGCGGTATTTACTTGGAGGTTAATGTATAATTATATAAAAACCTCCCAACAGCGGATTCCATGATGTTAACAATGCGGTATTTACTTGGAGGTTAATGTATAATTATATAAAACCCTCCCAACAGCGGATTCCAAGATGTTAACAATGCGGTATTTACTTGGAGGTTAATGTATAATTATATAAAACCCTCCCAACAGCGGATTCCATGATGTTAACAGTGCGGTATTTACTTGGAGGTTAATGTTTAATTATATAAAACCCTCCCAACAGCGGATTCCATCATGTTAACAATGCGGTATTTACTTGGAGGTTAATGGATAATTATATAAAACCCTCCCAACAGCGGATTCCATGATGTTAACAATGCGGTATTTACTGGGAGGTTAATGTATAATTATATAAAACCCTCCCAACAGCGGATTCCATGATGTTAACAATGCGGTATTTACTTGGAGGTTAATGTATAATTATATAAAACCCTCCCAACAGCGGATTCCTTGATGTTAACAATGCGGTATTTACTTGGAGGTTAATGTATAATTATATAAAACCCTCCCAACAGCGGATTCCAAGATGTTAACAATGCGGTATTTACTTGGAGGTTAATGGATAATTATATAAAACCCTCCCAACAGCGGATTCCATGATGTTAACAATGCGGTATTTACTGGGAGGTTAATGTATAATTATATAAAACCCTCCCAACAGCGGATTCCATGATGTTAACAATGCGGTATTTACTTGGAGGTTAATGTATAATTATATAAAACCCTCCCAACAGCGGATTCCTTGATGTTAACAATGCGGTATTTACTTGGAGGTTAATGTATAATTATATAAAACCCTCCCAACAGCGGATTCCATGATGTTAACAATGCGGTATTTACTTGGAGGTTAATGTATAATTATATAAAACCCTCCCAACAGCGGATTCCATGATGTTAACAATGCGGTATTTACTTGGAGGTTAATGTATAATTATATAAAACCCTCCCAACAGCGGATTCCATGATGTTAACAATGCGGTATTTACTTAGAGGTTAATGGATAATTATATAAAACCCTCCCAACAGCGGATCCCATGATGTTAACATTGCGGTATTTACTTGGAGGTTAATGGATAATTATATAAAACCCTCCCAACAGCGGATTCCATGATGTTAACATTGCGGTATTTACTTGGAGGTTAATAGATAATTATATATAACCCTCCCAACAGCGGATTCCATGATGTTAACAATGCGGTATTTACTTGGAGGTTAATGTATAATTATATGAAACACTCCCAACAGCGGATTCCATGATGTTAACAATGCGGTATTTACTTGGAGGTTAATTTATTATTATATAAAACCCTCCCAACAGCGGATTCCATCATGTTAACAATGCGGTATTTACTTGGAGGTTAATGGATAATTATATAAAACCCTCCCAACAGCGGATTCCATGATGTTAACAATGCGGTATTTACTGGGAGGTTAATGTATAATTATATAAAACCCTCCCAACAGCGGATTCCATGATGTTAACAATGCGGTATTTACTTGGAGGTTAATGTAGAATTATATAAAACCCTCCCAACAGCGAATTCCTTGATGTTAACAAAGCGGTATTTACTTGGAGGTTAATGTATAATTATATAAAACCCTCCCAACAGCGGATTCCAAGATGTTAACAATGCGGTATTTACTTGGAGGTTAATGGATAATTATATAAAACCCTCCCAACAGCGGATTCCATGATGTTAACAATGCGGTATTTACTGGGAGGTTAATGTATAATTATATAAAACCCTCCCAACAGCGGATTCCATCATGTTAACAATGCGGTATTTACTTGGAGGTTAATGTATAATTATATAAAACCCTCCCAACAGCGGATTCCATCATGTTAACAATGCGGTATTTACTTGGAGGTTAATGGATAATTATATAAAACCCTCCCAACAGCGGATTCCATGATGTTAACAATGCGGTATTTACTGGGAGGTTAATGTATAATTATATAAAACCCTCCCAACAGCGGATTCCATGATGTTAACAATGCGGTATTTACTTGGAGGTTAATGGATAATTATATAAAACCCTCCCAACAGCGGATTCCATGATGTTAACAATGCGGTATTTACTTGGAGGTTAATGTATAATTATATAAAACCCTCCCAACAGCGGATTCCATGATGTTAACAATGCGGTATTTACTTGGAGGTTAATGTATAATTATATAAAACCCTCCCAACAGCGGATTCCATGATGTTAAGAATGCGGTATTTACTTGGAGGTTAATGTATAATTATATAAAACCCTCCCAAGAGCGGATTCCATGATGTTAACAATGCGGTATTTACTTGGAGGTTAATGTATAATTATATGAAACCCTCCCAACAGCGGATTCCATGATGTTAACATTGCGGTATTTACTTGGAGGTTAATGTATAATTATATAAAACCCTCCCAACAGCGGATTCCATGATGTTAACAATGCGGTATTTACTTGGAGGTTAATGTATAATTATATAAAACCCTCCCAACAGCGGATTCCAAGATGTTAACAATGCGGTATTTACTTGGAGGTTAATGTATAATTATATAAAACCCTCCCAACAGCGGATTCCATGATGTTAACAATGCGGTATTTACTTGGAGGTTAATGTATAATTATATGAAACACTCCCAACAGCGGTTTCCATGATGTTAACAATGCGGTATTTACTTGGAGGTTAATGTATAATTATATAAAACCCTCCCAACAGCGGATTCCATGATGTTAACATTGCGGTATTTACTTGGAGGTTAATGTATAATTATATAAAAACCTCCCAACAGCGGATTCCATGATGTTAACAATGCGGTATTTACTTGGAGGTTAATGTATAATTATATAAAACCCTCCCAACAGCGGATTCCAAGATGTTAACAATGCGGTATTTACTTGGAGGTTAATGTATAATTATATAAAACCCTCCCAACAGCGGATTCCATGATGTTAACAGTGCGGTATTTACTTGGAGGTTAATGTTTAATTATATAAAACCCTCCCAACAGCGGATTCCATCATGTTAACAATGCGGTATTTACTTGGAGGTTAATGGATAATTATATAAAACCCTCCCAACAGCGGATTCCATGATGTTAACAATGCGGTATTTACTGGGAGGTTAATGTATAATTATATAAAACCCTCCCAACAGCGGATTCCATGATGTTAACAATGCGGTATTTACTTGGAGGTTAATGTATAATTATATAAAACCCTCCCAACAGCGGATTCCTTGATGTTAACAATGCGGTATTTACTTGGAGGTTAATGTATAATTATATAAAACCCTCCCAACAGCGGATTCCAAGATGTTAACAATGCGGTATTTACTTGGAGGTTAATGGATAATTATATAAAACCCTCCCAACAGCGGATTCCATGATGTTAACAATGCGGTATTTACTGGGAGGTTAATGTATAATTATATAAAACCCTCCCAACAGCGGATTCCATGATGTTAACAATGCGGTATTTACTTGGAGGTTAATGTATATTTATATAAAACCCTCCCAACAGCGGATTCCTTGATGTTAACAATGCGGTATTTACTTGGAGGTTAATGTATAATTATATAAAACCCTCCCAACAGCGGATTCCATGATGTTAACAATGCGGTATTTACTTGGAGGTTAATGTATAATTATATAAAACCCTCCCAACAGCGGATTCCATGATGTTAACAATGCGGTATTTACTTGGAGGTTAATGTATAATTATATAAAACCCTCCCAACAGCGGATTCCATGATGTTAACAATGCGGTATTTACTTAGAGGTTAATGGATAATTATATAAAACCCTCCCAACAGCGGATCCCATGATGTTAACATTGCGGTATTTACTTGGAGGTTAATGGATAATTATATAAAACCCTCCCAACAGCGGATTCCATGATGTTAACATTGCGGTATTTACTTGGAGGTTAATGGATAATTATATATAACCCTCCCAACAGCGGATTCCATGATGTTAACAATGCGGTATTTACTTGGAGGTTAATGTATAATTATATGAAACACTCCCAACAGCGGTTTCCATGATGTTAACAATGCGGTATTTACTTGGAGGTTAATGTATAATTATATAAAACCCTCCTAACAGCGGATTCCATGATGTTAACAATGCGGTATTTACTGGGAGGTTAATGTATAATTATATAAAACCCTCCCAACAGCGGATTCCAAGATATTAACAATGCGGTATTTACTTGGAGGTTAATGCATAATTATATAAAACCCCTCCCAACAGCGGATTCCATGATGTTAACAATGCGGTATTTACTTGGAGGTTAATGTATAATTATATAAAACCCTCCCAACAGCGGATTCCATGATGTTAACAATGCGGTATTTACTTGGAGGTTAATGTATAAATATATAAAACCCTCCCAACAGCGGATTCCATGATGTTAACAATGCGGTATTTACTTGGAGGTTAATGTATAATTATATGAAACACTCCCAACAGCGGTTTCCATGATGTTAACAATGCGGTATTTACTTGGAGGTTAATGTATAATTATATAAAACCCTCCCAACAGCGGATTCCATGATGTTAACAATGCGGTATTTACTTGGAGGTTAATGTATAATTATATAAAACCCTCCCAACAGCGGATTCCATGATGTTAACAATGCGGTATTTACTTGGAGGTTAATGTATAATTATATAAAACCCTCCCAACAGCGGATTCCATCATGTTAACAATGCGGTATTTACTTGGAGGTTAATGTATAATTATATAAAACCCTCCCAACAGCGGATTCCATCATGTTAACAATGCGGTATTTACTTGGAGGTTAATGGATAATTATATAAAACCCTCCCAACAGCGGATTCCATGATGTTAACATTGCGGTATTTACTTGGAGGTTAATGGATAATTATATAAAACCCTCCCAACAGCGGATTCCATGATGTTAACAATGCGGTATTTACTTGGAGGTTAATGTATAATTATATAAAACCCTCCCAACAGCGGTTTCCATGATGTTAACAATGCGGTATTTACTTGGAGGTTAATGTATAATTTCATTATTATATCTATCATGAAATACTGACACTCAGTTTTTATCTAGTTATACATGTTTATGTATTCCATTTCCAGATAACATTGAAGACTTGTAAGAGCTGTGAATTATGAAAAGGTTGGTTGATGAACGGAAGGAATTGGTTTCTAAAGGGGGAGTAAATAGGAGATGGGAAAATAAAATAGAAAATGGGTTAATTTGGGTTATTATTAGAGCGGGTGCCTTCTTCCCAGATGTGCATATCCTTCCGGCTTATCAGGGTTATTATTAGAGCGGGTGCCTTATTCCCAGATGTGCATATCCTTCCGGCTTATCAGGGTTATTATTAGAGCGGGTGCCTTCTTCCCAGATGTGCATATCCTTCCGGCTTATCAGGGTTATTATTAGAGCGGGTGCCTTCTTCCTAGATGTGCATATCCTTCCGGCTTATCAAAGTTATTATTAGAGCGGGTGCCTTATTCCCAGATGTGCATATCCTTCCGGCTTATCAGGGTTATTATTAGAGCGGGTGCCTTCTTCCCAGATGTGCATATCCTTCCGGCTTATCAGGGTTATTATTAGAGCGGGTGCCTTATTCCCAGATGTGCATATCCTTCCGGCTTATCAGGGTTATTATTATAGCGGGTGCCTTCTTCCCAGATGTGCATATCCTTCCGGCTTATCAGGGTTATTATTAGAGCGGGTGCCTTATTCCCAGATGTGCATATCCTTCCGGCTTATCAGGGTTATTATTAGAGCGGGTGCCTTCTTCCCAGATGTGCATATCCTTCCGGCTTATCAGGGTTATTATTAGAGCGGGTGCCTTCTTCCCAGATGTGCATATCCTTCCGGCTTATCAGGGTTATTATTAGAGCGGGTGCCTTATTCCCAGATGTGCATATCCTTCCGGCTTATCAGGGTTATTATTAGAGCGGGTGCCTTCTTCCCAGATGTGCATATCCTTCCGGCTTATCAGGGTTATTATTAGAGCGGGTGCCTTCTTCCCAGATGTGCATATCCTTCCGGCTTATCAGGGTTATTATTAGAGCGGGTGCCTTATTCCCAGATGTGCATATCCTTCCGGCTTATCAGGGTTATTATTAGAGCGGGTGCCTTCTTCCCAGATGTGCATATCCTTCCGGCTTATCAGGGTTATTATTAGAGCGGGTGCCTTATTCCCAGATGTGCATATCCTTCCGGCTTATCAGGGTTATTATTAGAGCGGGTGCCTTCTTCCCAGATGTGCATATCCTTCCGGCTTATCAGGGTTATTATTATAGCGGGTGCCTTCTTCCCAGATGTGCATATCCTTCCGGCTTATCAGGGTTATTATTAGAGCGGGTGCCTTATTCCCAGATGTGCATATCCTTCCGGCTTATCAGGGTTATTATTAGAGCGGGTGCCTTCTTCCCAGATGTGCATATCCTTCCGGCTTATCAGGGTTATTATTAGAGCGGGTGCCTTCTTCCCAGATGTGCATATCCTTCCGGCTTATCAGGGTTATTATTAGAGCGGGTGCCTTATTCCCAGATGTGCATATCCTTCCGGCTTATCAGGGTTATTATTAGAGCGGGTGCCTTCTTCCCAGATGTGCATATCCTTCCGGCTTATCAGGGTTATTATTAGAGCGGGTGCCTTATTCCCAGATGTGCATATCCTTCCGGCTTATCAGGGTTATTATTAGAGCGGGTGCCTTCTTCCCAGATGTGCATATCCTTCCGGCTTATCAGGGTTATTATTAGAGCGGGTGCCTTCTTCCCAGATGTGCATATCCTTCCGGCTTATCAGGGTTATTATTAGAGCGGGTGCCTTCTTCCCAAATGTGCATATCCTTCCGGCTTATCAGGGTTATTATTAGAGCGGGTGCCTTCTTCCCAGATGTGCATATCCTTCCGGCTTATCAGGGTTATTATTAGAGCGGGTGCCTTATTCCCAGATGTGCATATCCTTCCGGCTTATCAGGGATCGAAACAGTTACTTTTTTTATCGAAAAATGTTAAAATTAAACTGTTAAAGAACTACTATTTTTAGGCTAAAAAATAACAGTTAAAAAAAAACATTTATTTAAGAGAAAGTAAAAGTTACTAAGGAACTTCGAAAATTAGGTCCATGAAAATAAATTTAATGTAATTCTTTTGTTTCTTTCAATATTAAATAAAACTTTTAAAAGTATTTAAATCAAAAATTTCAGGGTTGAATAAGATAAAAATAATTGAAATGTTCTTTGTTTAAAAATGTATTTTTGTTTATTGACTGAAATATATTTGTTGATACAAAACAAAAAATAAGCATTAGTAAATTTAATTTATTCCTTTAAACTTTTTCCTATTTAGTATTTAAATAACAATTACTTTATGTATTTTATTTTTTTAAGTTGAAAAATAACAGTTGAAAAAATTTTAAACCCTAAAAGTTATTTTATAACTTTTAGTTTTTCAAAATTAAAATGAAAGTAAAAGTTTAATAAGTACTTTTTTAAAATAAAAGTACCATTATTTTCGAGCCCTGGAGTTAATGGAATACTGAACGGTGTAAATATCGTTAAATAAAAACAAAGACGTTAAAACAATTTATTATCATATGTTTAGTAAAGAAAATCTATACCTTGTTGATAATATTTAATAATAATTAAAACCTATACTAAGTTTATTAGTAAATATGGGTTTTAATATTTCACATTCAGGTTTGGAAGGAAATTCCTAATTTCTTTCTTACTAAAGCCATAAATATCCAGACAATTCAATAGCTGTTTAATAACTGTTCAATGTTCCCGATATATTTAATATATACAAAAATAAAATGTGAAATAATTTTAATATTTAAAAAAAAAAAAAGAAGAAAATCATAAGTAGATAAACACTATTTTTATTGCATAGTTAATTGTTATTTTAAATTTATTTTATTATATAATTAGAATAAAATTTAATTTTCGCCTAATCATGGAAGATATTTGTTTTCGAATATATATATATATATATATATATATATATATATATATATATATATATATATATATTACTCTGTGTTTGGATTGTAAAAAAAAAAATGTTCTAGCGATTCTTCCATTTTTGACTTCTCTGAACCGAATTTTTACAAAATTTCGTTATTTATTAAAGCTATTTATATTGTATTTAGATATAATTAAGTTACCTTATTAAAATAAGCATAGTTTGTTTGTTGTGTGCGCTATTTACATATACGTTTTTTTTAAATAATACAAATTACTTGAAATATTAGTCCTAATTACTCCTAATAAAGTTCATTTTGGCTTGTAAAAAAACTTTAAATCACTAACATAATACTTCCTATGCTATCAGGTTCTGTTTTTATCTAAAATATATATATATATATATATATATATATATATATATATATATATATATATATATATGACCGTATGTAAATGTGGATGTATATAATATAATGTAAGTGTATATAAAGTATTGTATATGTATGTGTTTTTGTGTACAAGCATATACATATGTAATGCAGTTATATAGGTAGTAATGTTTTAATATGTTTAATAGTGTATGTACTCCATAATAATGTAAACTCATTTTATTGCCTCACATATATAAATTTTTTTTTAAATGATATATTAATAAGAAGAGATTTGTAAATAACGAGCGAATCATCTCAGTTACGGCGCTGGAACATTGAAAAAAAAAATATATAAATATATTTTGGGGGGTTTCAAATGATTTATTGTTAATATTTCCTCAAGTGGAAGGTTCAAGTAAGAATTATTTATGCTTTACGGTCCATTGTTCAATTTAAAATGTTTTTAAGCTTCATTTTAAAAATTAATTATTTATTGATCAATACTTCGTCGCCATGTATATGTTATGATATCTTTGAATCATACCTAGTGGGTTCGATTCCCACTAGGGGTAATGGCTTTTCTTTAGAAAAATGAAAAGGCATCAGCACTATCCTGGCTAGAAAAGGGTGGTAACCTATAGATAAGCTGTCCTAAAATTCCTAGTTTATAATAATGGACGTTATTATTTAAATAAAAAAACATCTTTGAATTTTTCTAGCAATCCATACTATATTCTGTGTTTGTAAATTTATGTTGTGCATAATTATCATGCTTATTTCAACGTTGATTCAAAACATCTTTTTGAATTTTAATTGTGTAATAATTATGTTTATTTTGTGATATAGTTGATATTGTAGCTTGTAATTGGATACTTATGAATGTAGTATATTTTACTTTGTATATTATACTTGCCTATAAATGTGTATTATATCGAGTGTATATTTCGTACGTACCTTCGAAGAGCGACTGTCTCTGGCCTGCTTCGATGGAGTGTCGGGGGTGGACTGGCTCTCCGCCTCGTCTCTCCCCCACCAACCCTCTCATGCTCCTTCCCTCTCTTCTCTTTAGAAGCAATTTAAAGCAAGGTATGTATATATATATATATATATATATATATATATATATATATATATATGTATATATATATATGTATATATATATATATATATATATATATATATATATCAAAACAAGACACAATAATACTTTTACGATTTTAAGATAACAATTGATTTTAAAAGTTGAAAATGTCCTCTATATACTGACAAAGAAAATGGTTTTCAAAACTCAATAGACCATGCTGTTTTTTAATGCTCAAGTGAAAAGTTGGCTTCAAAATAAGACAGAAGAAAATATCAGCCAACTTTAAAACTAAGTAAAGCAGATTAAAGATGAAAATTCCTTAAAAATAGATAATATAGCAGATAAACATCTCAAAAACATACTTCTGTGACGCTTACAACTTTAAAGAAAATTATACAAGTCTATGATATTAAACACAAGACTTGTTCAATATTTGGTGATTCCTGAACAAATTGGTTATTCGAGACGCCTCATATATATATATATATATATATATATATATATATATATATATATATATATATATATATATATATTAAATACCGAATATATTAACCAATTGGCCTATTGAAGAAAATAAATTGTTTTTTAATAATTACAAATTATTCTCAACTTTATGCAAAGAAATTATTCAACGATTGAGTGAAAAATGAAAAATTGCATTTTTATTGAAGTAAAGCAGACCTTACTGAATATATAAATTTATTTTTATAATCCTTGTTGTATACTAATTTTTTTAAGTTAAAGTGAATTATTTATATGTAAACCTAACTAAAATACTAACTTGAACAAAATCAACTAAGATAAGAAAAAAACATACATGTGATATACTGTACCTTGTATGATACATGTAGTACAATAAACGGCCTTCTAAAAGGGCTACTTATAGAAGGAAAAATATATATATATATATATATATATATATATATATATATATATATATATATATATATTACTTCTGAGTACATTTATAAAATTAGTTTTACAAAATTATGTATTTCTGTTACTATATATGTATTTCTGACTACTATATATTTGTATAATACCACTAACTCACTCACTGACCAATCATCGGCCTGCCCAAACTACTTGATAGAAAAATTTGAAATTTTGCATGGACACTCCCTTTAGTACGTAAACACTAGCTAAGAAAGTTTTTTTTTATTTATTTAAATTTTTAAGTATTTTTAGAGGGGTATAAAGTTTTAGCTGGTTTTAAAGAGAGCAAACAGCAGGTAGCAAGTGTTGCTAGGACGATAAAGAACAGCTGTTACCGTACATTATCTATCTCATAGTATTATTTTTAATTAAGGTTAATTTCAACTGTGATGGCAGTCCTTGAATTACTAGAAATAAACTGTGATTTTGTCCCTCATAGAGTTTACGCTGGTGTATCAGCATCCCCAGTCAGAACACTTCTTGGTAATGCTCGCAAATATAATAGATGTTCCAAAATCTGAGAAACATAGATTTTTAAATTTTAGCGTATATTTATTATTGACAAGGAATTTTAACCTGTATCGGTTAAACTCCTGTAACTTCTAACCTACAGATAACGGATTATCTCTAGGTTATCGGTTTCTTGACACTGGTCCGGAGCACCCCGTAGTCGTCCGTATTCAATAATCATGCTGCAAAAAATCAACTTATTAGTTGCAGCAAATTTTAGAGTGTCCGTGAGGTTACCAAAACTGATCCTTCAAATCACATAAAGTATTTTAGTACCAAATTTTATTAAATTAAGGCCATTTGAGAGTGAACAGATTATATATATATATATATGTATATATATATATATATATATATATATATATATATATATATATATATATATATATATATAATTTTCATATGTGGTATTGAAAACTTAAAATTTTCTAGTCGGCACTACCGGATAGCGTCATGAGGTTTATAAGCGGGTTTCCTCCCTATAGCGGGAAGGAGGAACCGCGCTAAAACTACTCCAGCGAATTCCCTAAATCCTTGATAGTACCAATTACTGTAGTAAGGAATCCTATAAATATCCTAGGAATTACAGTAGAAATAAACGCTACGAGAATAAACCACTAACTTCTCCCCGCCCTATTATTGCTAGCTATAAAGGCAGCCTATCCTAGTACCTGTGGGATGCTGTATAAACCCTTTGCATGCAAATCATCCTCTAGATGTGACGTCATGCATCCTAATAGAGATACAATCTACATAGATTGAAGAATCTACAATATTTACATCTTTATTTACTTCTCACCAGCTAGCTCCTTTCATGTTCGGTAGGCCAAAACTGCAGGATCGGTTATCTACCTTTCATGTTCGGTAGGGCAAAACTCCAGGGTCGGTTATCTACCATTCATGTTCGGTAGGCCAATACTCCAGGGTCGGTTATCTATCATTCATCTTCGGTAGGCCAATACTCCAGGGTCGGTTATCTACCATTCATGTTCGGTAGGCCAATACTCCAGGGTCGGTTATCTACCTTTCATGTTCGGTAGGCCAATACTCCAGGGTCGGTTATCTATCATTCATGTTCGGTAGGCCAATACTCCAGGGTCGGTTATCTATCATTCATGTTCGGTAGGCCAATACTCCAGCGTCGGTTATCTACCTTTCTGTTCCTCTCCAAATCCATACACTATAGAAACAAAATATGTGTGGCAACAAATCATTTTTATTGTTATTGTTTCCAGTTGTAACGCGGTTCCTCCCTCCCTACAAAAAAAAAAAAAAAAAAAAAAAAAAAAAAAAAAAAAAAAAAAAAAAAAAAAAAAAAAGCAAATAGTGGAGGCGTGAGCACTTAACACTCCGTGCCAAAGGTCGTGGGTTCGATTCCCACTATGAGGTGGTGGCATTCCTTTAGAAAAAGTAAAGGCATCAGCCCTATCCTGGCTAGAAAAGGGTGGTAACCTATGAATAACCCGTCCTGAAATTCGAAGTTAATAATAATGTACGTTAAAATTAAAAAAAACAAAAACAAAAAAAAAAAAAACAAGGAATAGTGAATTATTAATAAAATGTAACAATTATTGAATATATTTCGCCTTATGTTCTATGAGATGTAAGAAAAGGGAGGTTAATTGACTAGGTTATGAATAGGGACAGAAAGATAAACAATGTAAGAACAGCAATCAGTGTTGGGCAAAACTAACGTTAGTAAACTAAACTAACGTTAGTTTTCCCTAACTAAAACTAAACTAATGTTATATTTTTAGTTTTAGTTTTAGTTTAGTTTTAGATTTGTATAATTATTAATCATATTGACTCCGTTTTTAGTAATGCAATTAGTTTAGTTTAGTAAAAGAGACCTAAATTTGTGATATTAGTTTAGTTTTAGTTTTTAGTTAACTAATTTAGTTTATCAAAGAACATATGTTTTCAAATTACGAGAAAAAGCCAACATTTCTTATTCTTAAGCAAGTTCTATTAGTTTTAATAATTTACTTAATTATCGAAATAACATATGATTTATATTAATTCACGTTATTTTAGTAAAATTAAACTAAACTAAACTAAATTTTTAGTTTAGTTTTTGGTCAATTCCCAAAGATTTAGTTTTAGTTTTAGTTTAGTTAAAATCCATTAATTAGTAAAATTTTAGTTTTAGTTTTTTTTAGGTTGCAATTTTTAGTTTAGTTTTAGTTTATTCCAATAAGTGAATTTAGTTTTAATTTTAGTTTTAGTTTTTAGTTTTGCCCAACATTCACAGCAATATTGCTCTATTCTTGCTTGCTATGTTATTATATTCTAATGGAATTACAATATTGTTATTTATATCATGTCCGACAATAGTGGAACAAATAAATATCTAACGTTCGAGTTGCTAGTTTGAGAATGATTTTGATTTGTTGAAAATGTTGTGATTCTTGAAAGGTTTTCACTAACGAGACTTGTTTATTAATATCAACCTTTTCAACATTTATTGTGGGCTGTCAAATACACTTTTTAACATTGAAACAGCATAAGTATTAAGGAAACATTTCATGTTGATTTCAAAAACATAATATATCTTTTAGAAATAAGCTGGAGGCCCGAGTTCAAATCCTGAGCATAGTACTAAAGATTTTTTCTTCTAGGGTCTTCGTTCGTGGATTGAATTCGGCCTCCTTGGCCACCCCTAGGCCAACCCAGCCTTTAATTAATTTATTAATGGATACCTAGGTGCTAATGACCCTAGCAGTCGAAACAGGAAGGGGAAAATCAGGCGGCCGGCGCATAGTACTGACCACACTATCTCCGTAGTGTGCCGTATGGTCATGAATCAGATACCTCTATAGTATCTGCCCCACAGGGCCCTCGTGGCCTCTTACGGGACTGATTTTTTTTTAATATATATATGTAGATAAATATATTTACATTACTCTTTTATATCAATAGGCATTAGATGCTCAAGAGGCAGGAGTCCGGTGCTCGTCACATCACACCTCAGTTAGAGACCACAAGGAAAAGCACCAAGTTGGCATAGTTACTTAGTTTTTCCAAATATTGCGAGAAAACTATAACATATTGCTCAGGAGTCCGATGCTTGTCACATCACACCTCAGTTAGGGACCACAAGGAAAAGCACCAAGTTGGCATAGTTACTTAGTTTTTCCAACTATTGCGAGAAAACTATAACATATTGCTCAGGAGTCCGGTGCTTGTCACATCACACCTCAGTTAGGTACCACAAGGAAAAGCACCAAGTTGGCATAGTTACTTAGTTTTTCCAACTATTGCGAGAAAACTATTACATATTGCTGTGGAGTCCGGTGCTTGTCACATCACACCTCAGTTAGGGACCACAAGGAAAAGCACCAAGTTGGCATAGTTACTTAGTTTTTCCAACTATTGCGAGAAAACTATAACATATTGCTCAGGAGTCCGGTGCTTGTCACATCACACCTCAGTTAAGGACCACAAGGAAAAGCACCAAGTTGGCATAGTTACTTAGTTTTTCCAACTATTGCGAGAAAACTATTACATATTGCTCAGGAGTCCGGTGCTCGTCACATCACACCTCAGTTAGGGACCGCAAGGAAAAGCACCAAGTTGGCTTAGTTACTTAGTTTTTCCAACTATTGCGAGAAAACTATTACATATTGCTCAGGAGTCCGGTGCTCGTCACATCACACCTCAGTTAGGGACCACAAGGAAAAGCACCAAGTTGGCATAGTTACTTAGTTTTTCCAACTATTGCGAGAAAACTATTACATATTGCTCAGGAGTCCGGTGCTCGTCACATCACACCTCAGTTAGGGACCACAAGGAAAAGCACCAAGTTGGCATAGTTACTTAGTTTTTCCAACTATTGCGAGAAAACTATAACATATTGCTCAGGAATCCGGTGCTCGTCACATCACACCTCAGTTAAGGACCACAAGGAAAAGCACCAAGTTGGCATAGTTACTTAGTTTTTCCAACTATTGCGAGAAAACTATAACATATTGCTCAGGAGTCCGGTGCTCGTCACATCACACCTCAGTTAGGGACCACAAGGAAAAGCACCAAGTTGGCATAGTTACTTAGTTTTTCCAAATATTGCGAGAAAACTATAACATATTGCTCAGGAGTCCGGTGCTTGTCACATCACACCTCAGTTAAGGACCACAAGGAAAAACACCAAGTTGGCATAGTTACTTAGTTTTTCCAACTATTGCGAGAAAACTATAACATATTGCTGTGGAGTCCGGTGCTTGTCACATCACACCTCAGTTAAGGACCACAAGGAAAAGCACCAAGTTGGCATAGTTACTTAGTTTTTCCAACTATTGCGAGAAAACTATAACATATTGCTGTGGAGTCCGGTGCTTGTCACATCACACCTCAGTTAAGGACCACAAGGAAAAGCACCAAGTTGGCATAGTTACTTAGTTTTTCCAACTATTGCGAGAAAACTATTACATATTGCTGTGGAGTCCGGTGCTCGTCACATCACACCTCAGTTAAGGACCACAAGGAAAAACACCAAGTTGGCATAGTTACTTAGTTTTTCCAACTATTGCGAGAAAACTATAACATATTGCTGTGGAGTCCGGTGCTTGTCACATCACACCTCAGTTAGGGACCACGAGGAAAAGCACCAAGTTGGCATAGTTACTTAGTTTTTCCAACTATTGCGAGAAAACTATTACATATTGCTCAGGAGTCCGGTGCTCGTCACATCACACCTCAGTTAGGGACCACAAGGAAAAGCACCAAGTTGGCATAGTTACTTAGTTTTTCCAACTATTGCGAGAAAACTATTACATATTGCTCAGGAGTCCGGTGCTCGTCACATCACACCTCAGTTAGGGACCACAAGGAAAAGCACCAAGTTGGCATAGTTACTTAGTTTTTCCAACTATTGCGAGAAAACTATAACATATTGCTCAGGAATCCGGTGCTCGTCACATCACACCTCAGTTAAGGACCACAAGGAAAAGCACCAAGTTGGCATAGTTACTTAGTTTTTCCAACTATTGCGAGAAAACTATAACATATTGCTCAGGAGTCCGGTGCTTGTCACATCACACCTCAGTTAAGGACCACAAGGAAAAGCACCAAGTTGGCATAGTTACTTAGTTTTTCCAACTATTGCGAGAAAACTATTACATATTGCTCAGGAGTCCGGTGCTCGTCACATCACACCTCAGTTAGGGACCACAAGGAAAAGCACCAAGTTGGCATAGTTACTTAGTTTTCCAACTATTGCGAGAAAACTATAACATATTGCTCAGGAGTCCGGTGCTCGTCACATCACACCTCAGTTAGGGACCACAAGGAAAAGCACCAAGTTGGCATAGTTACTTAGTTTTTCCAAATATTGCGAGAAAACTATAACATATTGCTCAGGAGTCCGATGCTTGTCACATCACACCTCAGTTAGGGACCACAAGGAAAAGCACCAAGTTGGCATAGTTACTTAGTTTTTCCAACTATTGCGAGAAAACTATTACATATTGCTCAGGAGTCCAGTGCTCGTCACATCACACCTCAGTTAGGGACCACAAGGAAAAGCACCAAGTTGGCATAGTTACTTAGTTTTTCCAACTATTGCGAGAAAACTATAACATATTGCTCAGGAATCCGGTGCTCGTCACATCACACCTCAGTTAAGGACCACAAGGAAAAGCACCAAGTTGGCATAGTTACTTAGTTTTTCCAACTATTGCGAGAAAACTATAACATATTGCTCAGGAGTCCGGTGCTTGTCACATCACACCTCAGTTAAGGACCACAAGGAAAAGCACCAAGTTGGCATAGTTACTTAGTTTTTCCAACTATTGCGAGAAAACTATTACATATTGCTCAGGAGTCCGGTGCTCTTCACATCACACCTCAGTTAGGTACCACAAGGAAAAGCACCAAGTTGGCATAGTTACTTAGTTTTTCCAACTATTGCGAGAAAACTATAACATATTGCTCAGGAATCCGGTGCTCGTCACATCACACCTCAGTTAAGGACCACAAGGAAAAGCACCAAGTTGGCATAGTTACTTAGTTTTTCCAACTATTGCGAGAAAACTATAACATATTGCTCAGGAGTCCGGTGCTTGTCACATCACACCTCAGTTAAGGACCACAAGGAAAAGCACCAAGTTGGCATAGTTACTTAGTTTTTCCAACTATTGCGAGAAAACTATTACATATTGCTCAGGAGTCCGGTGCTCGTCACATCACACCTCAGTTAGGGACCACAAGGAAAAGCACCAAGTTGGCATAGTTACTTAGTTTTTCCAAATATTGCGAGAAAACTATAACATATTGCTCAGGAGTCCGATGCTTGTCACATCAGACCTCAGTTAGGGACCACAAGGAAAAGCACCAAGTTGGCATAGTTACTTAGTTTTCCAACTATTGCGAGAAAACTATAACATATTGCTCAGGAGTCCGGTGCTCGTCACATCACACCTCAGTTAGGGACCACAAGGAAAAGCACCAAGTTGGCATAGTTACTTAGTTTTTCCAAATATTGCGAGAAAACTATAACATATTGCTCAGGAGTCCGATGCTTGTCACATCAGACCTCAGTTAGGGACCACAAGGAAAAGCACCAAGTTGGCATAGTTACTTAGTTTTCCCAACTAATGCGAGAAAACTATAACATATTGCTCAGGAGTTCGGTGCTCGTCACATCACACCTCAGTTAGGGACCACAAGGAAAAGCACCAAGTTGGCATAGTTACTTAGTTTTTCCAACTATTGCGAAAAAACTATAACATATTGATCAGGAGTCCGGTGCTTGTCACATCACACCTTAGTTAGGGACCACAAGGAAAAACACCAAGTTGGCATAGTTACTTAGTTTTTCCAACTATTGCGAGAAAACTATAACATATTGCTGTGGAGTCCGGTGCTTGTCACATCACACCTCAGTTAGGGTCCACAAGGAAAAGCACTAAGTTGGCATAGTTACTTAGTTTTCCCAACTAATGCGAGAAAACTATAACATATTGCTCAGGCGTTCGGTGCTCGTCACATCACACCTCAGTTAGGGACCACAAGGAAAAGCACCAAGTTGGCATAGTTACTTAGTTTTTCCAACTATTGCGAAAAAACTATAACATATTGATCAGGAGTCCGGTGCTTGTCACATCACACCTCAGTTAGGGACCACAAGGAAAAACACCAAGTTGGCATAGTTACTTAGTTTTTCCAACTATTGCGAGAAAACTATAACATATTGCTGTGGAGTCCGGTGCTTGTCACATCACACCTCAGTTAAGGACCACAAGGAAAAGCACCAAGTTGGCATAGTTACTTAGTTTTTCCAACTATTGCGAGAAAACTATAACATATTGCTGTGGAGTCCGGTGCTCGTCACATCACTCCTCAGTTAGGGACCACAAGGAAAACCACTAAGTTGGCATAGTTACTTAGTTTTTCCAACTATTGCGAGAAAACTATTACATATTGCTCAGGAGACCGGTGCTCGTCACATCACACCTCAGTTAGGGACCACAAGGAAAAGCACCAAGTTGGCATAGTTACTTAGTTTTTCCAACTATTGCGAGAAAACTATAACTTATTGCTCAGGAGTCCGGTGCTTGTCACATCACACCTCAGTTAGGGACCACAAGGAAAAGCACCAAGTTGGCATAGTTACTTAGTTTTTCCAACTATTGCGAGAAAACTATAACATATTGCTCAGGAGTCCGGTGCTCGTCACATCACACCTCAGTTAGGGACCACAAGGAAAAGCACTAAGTTGGCATAGTTACTTTTTTTTTCCAACTTTTGCGAGAAAACTATAACATATTGCTCAGGAGTCCGGTGCTCGTCACATCACACCTCAGTTAGGGGCCACAAGGAAAAGCACCAAGTTGGCATAGTTACTTAGTTTTTCCAACTATTGCGAGAAAACTATAACATATTGCTGTGGAGTCCGGTGCTTGTCACATCACACCTCAGTTAGGGACCACAAGGAAAAGCACCAAGTTGGCATAGTTACTTAGTTTTTCCAACTATTGCGAGAAAACTATTACATATTGCTCAGGAGTCCGGTGCTCGTCAAATCACACCTCAGTTAGGGACCACAAGGAAAAGCACCAAGTTGGCATAGTTACTTAGTTTTTCCAACTATTGCGAGAAAACTATAACATATTGCTTAGGAGTCCGGTGCTTGTCACATCACACCTCAGTTAGGGACCACAAGGAAAAGCACCAAGTTGGCATAGTTACTTAGTTTTTCCAACTATTGCGAGAAAACTATAACATATTGCTCAGGAGTCCGGTGCTCGTCACATCACACCTCAGTTAGGGACCACAAGGAAAAGCACCAAGTTGGCATAGTTACTTAGTTTTTCCAAATATTGCGAGAAAACTATAACATATTGCTCTGGAGTCCGGTGCTTGTCACATCACACCTCAGTTAGGGACCACAAGGAAAAGCACCAAGTTTGCATAGTTACTTAGTTTTTCATGGTAAAATATGGTCTTCCTAAATTCCCGGGCAATGTGTCATTTCTAATAAGTTAGAAATAACATAAACCATTAAATAATATTGTTCTTTATACACTTAGTTAGTGATAGACAGCTAGAAGCATAATAAGCTTACACTGTGCTGTAGTGCGGGCGTTGCCTACTCTACTTTTAACGAGGCGATTATAAAAGCAGATCTCCAAGGAGCGAAGAAAACTTAACATGTTTTCACTAATAAAAGTTTTACCACCATGAATACTAATATTGAGCCAGTTGAAGATCCGAGCCTTCAAATATGCACGAGAAGAGATGTAAACACCGAGAAAAGAGGGAAGCGGGTGAGGGGTTGGGAGGGGAAGGGGTTGATGGGAGGGGGTCGGAAGGGGGGGGCACCATTAAATTAAATGGAGACGAAATAGCCTGAACTAATGCTTCACCATTTTTTATTTATTTTTTTGGCCTGAATAATGAATAAGTGAAATAATTCCCGCATTTATGATTTGGGTTAATATAAACATAATGTAAATATATAAACAATAATCTAATGCACAAATATATATATTTATATATATATATATATATATATATATATATATATATAAAAATTCAAAATAAAAATAGACACTTAATGTAGTAATATATACATAATATAAACATCTACACAAGAGATTTTTTAGATTTTTTTTTTAACAAAAATCATATTGAGGTTTCTTTAGCCGAATCCCAACATTTCCATCTTTACTTACACAATAATGTATTGCAATTATATATATGTTATGTAATTTAGAGATACATACATAACGTAATGTACATTTCCATGGAGCGGAACGCCAACAAATAATAATAGTCAAGACCTGAAACACAGTAAAGTTTTGAGGTTTGCAGTCAACGCCCCTTGGTTCGTTCGAAACACCTTGCTCCATCGAGAATTGGGATTTGATCCAATCGCATTTCAGATAGAAGAATTATCCCGCAGATACCACGACAAACTGGCTGTCTCTTCTGATGCCAAGAATTACCAACTTGGAGAACCTACATGGTCGACGCCTCAAGCCTAGGCTGTACCAACACATTTTGTTTTAAAGTTATTTATTTATTCCCATTTGTGTAAAAAACTAATAGTTTTGGTCGAAAATAAAAATGGTTTAGTTTGTTCGTTTATATAATTTTGACCTTGGGAGGCTGGATGGCCTAGAGAGCCAAGGCACGAGCAGCCCGAGCCTATCGTGGGTTCGATTCCCACTAGGAGTGATAGAATTTCTATTGAAATAATAAACGAGCCCTATCCTGCCTAGAAACGATTGGGGGTGGTAACTTATTTTTCCTGGAGGCATAAATTTATATGGAAAAACTTTTTTTTTCTAACAAACCCGATGCACCCCAACCTTCATCGTTCCTGATTAGTGCGGCAGGATGATGGTGTAAGATCCCGATACACCTCGACCTTCATTGAGCTGATTAGTGCGGCAGGGTGATGGTCTAAGACCCCGATACACCACGACCTTCAAGGAGCTGATTAGTGCGGCAGGATGATGGTCTAATATCCCGATACACCTGGACCTTCATCGAGCTGATTAGTGCGGCAGGATGATGGTCTAAGATCCCGATAAACCTCGACCTTCATCGAGCTGATTAGTGCGGCAGGATGATGGTCTAAGATCCCGATACACCTCAACCTTCATCGAGCTGATTAGTGCGGCAGGATGATGGTCTAAGATCCCGATACACCCCGACCTTCATCGTTCCTGATTAGTGCGGCAGGATGATGGTCTAAGATCCCAATACACATCGATCTTCATCGAGCTGATTAGTACGGCAGGTTGAAGGTCTAAGATCCCGATACACCCAAACCTTCATCGAGCTGATTAGTGCGGCAGGATGATGGTCTAAGATCCCGATACACCTCGACCTTCATCGAGCTGATTAGTGCGGCAGGATGATGGTCTAAGATCCCGATACACCTCGACCTTCATCGAGCTGATTAGTGAAGCAGGATGATGCTCTAACATCCCGATACACCCCGACCTTCATCGAGCTGATTAGTGCGGCAGGAAGATGGTCTAAGATCCCGATACACCCCGACCTTCATCGAGCTGATTAGTGCGGCAGGATGATGGTCTAAGATCTCGATACACCTCGACCTTCATCGAACTGATTAGTGCGGCAGGATGATGGTCTAGGATCCCGATACACCCCGACCTTCATCGTGCTGATTAGTGCGGCAGGATGATGGTCTAAGATCCCGATACACCCCGACCTTCATCGAGCTGATTAGTGCGGCAGGATGATGGTCTAAGATCGCGATACACCCCGACCTTCATCGAGCTGATTAGTGCGGCAGGATGATCGTCTAAGATCCCGATACACCTCGACCTTCATCGAGCTGATTAGTGCGGCAGGATGATCGTCTAAGATCCCGATACACCTCGACCTTCATCGAGCTGATTAGTGCGGCAGGATGGTGGTCTAATATCCCGATACACCTCCACCTTCATCGAGCTGATTAGTGGGGCAGGATGATGGTCTAAGATCCCGATACACCTCGACCTTCATCGAGCTGATTAGTGCGGCAGGATGATGGTCTAAGATCCCGATACACCTCGACCTTCATCGAGCTGATTATTGCGGCAGGATGATGGTCTAAGATCCGGATACACCCCGACCTTCATCGAGATGATTAGTGCGGCAGGATGATGGTCTAAGATCCCGATACACCCCGACCTTCATCGAGCTGGTTAGTGCGGCAGGATGATGGTCTAAGATCCCGATACACCTCGATCTTCATCGAGCTGATTAGTGCGGCAGGATGATGGTCTAATATCCCGATACACCCCGACCTTCATCGAGCTGATTAGTGCGGCAGGATGATGGTCTAAGATCCCGATACACCTCCACCTTCATCGAGCTGATTAGTGCTGCAGGATGATGGTCTAAGATCCCGATACACCTCCACCTTCATCGAGCTGATTAGTGCGGCAGGATGATGGTCTAAGATCCCTATACACCTCGACCTTCATCGAGCTGATTAGTGCGGCAGGATGATGGTCTAAGATCCCGATACACCTCGACCTTCATCGAGCTGATTAGTGCGGCAGGATGATGGTCTAAGATCCTGATACACCTCGACCTTCATCGAGCTGATTAGTGCGGCAGGATGATCGTCTAAGATCCCGATACACCTCGACCTTCATCGAGCTGATTAGTGCGGCAGGATGATCGTCTAAGATCCCGATACACCTCGACCTTCATCGAGCTGATTAGTGCGGCAGGATGGTGGTCTAAGATCCCGATACACCTCCACCTTCATCGAGCTGATTAGTACGGCAGGATAGTGGTCTAAGATCCCGATACACCCCGACCTTCATCGAGCTGATTAGTGCGGCAGGATGGTGGTCTAAGATCTCGATACACCCCGACCTTCATCGAGCTGATTAGTGCGGCAGGATGGTGGTCTAAGATCCCGATACACCTCGACCTTCATCGAGCTGATTAGTGCGGCAGGATGATCGTCTAAGATCCCGATACACCCCAACGTTCATCGAGCTGATTAGTGCGGCAGGATGGTGGTCTAAGATCCCGATACACCTCCACCTTCATCGAGCTGATTAGTGCGGCAGGATGATGTTCTAAGATCCCGATACACCCCGACCTTCATCGAGCTGATTAGTGCGGAAGGATGGTGGTCTAAGATCCCGATACACCTCGACGTTCATCGAGCTGATTAGTGCGGCAGGATGATGGTCTAAGATCTCGATACACCCCGACCTTCATCGAGCTGATTAGTGCGGCAGGATGGTGGTCTAAGATCCCGATACACCTCGACCTTCATCGAGCTGATTAGTGCGGCAGGATGATCGTCTAAGATCCCGATATACCTGGACCTTCATCGAGCTGATTAGTGCGGCAGGATGGTGGTCTAAGATCCCGATACACCTCGACCTTCATCGAGCTGATTAGTACGGCAGGATGGTGGTCTAAGATCCCGATACACCTCCACCTTCATCGAGCTGATTAGTGCGGTAGGATGATCGTCTAAGATCCCGATACACCTCGACCTTCATCGAGCTGATTAGTGCGGCAGGATGTTGGTCTAAGATCCCGATACACCTCCACCTTCATCGAGTTGATTAGTGTGGCAGGATGATGGTGTAATATCCCGATACACCCCGACCTTCATCGAGCTGATTAGTGCGGCAGGATGATGGTCTAAGATCCCGATACACCCCGACCTTCATCGAGCTGGTTAGTGCGGCTGGATGATCGTCTAAGATCTCGATACACCTCCACCTTCATCGAGCTGAATAGTGCGGCAGGATGGTGGTCTAAGATCCCGATACACCTCGACCTTCATCGAGCTGATTAGTGCGGCAGGATGGTGGTCTAAGATCCCGATACACCTCCACCTTCATCGAGCTGATTAGTGTGGCAGGATGATGGTCTAAGATCCCGATACACCTCGACCTTCATCGAGCTGATTAGTGCGGCAGGATGGTGGTCTAAGATCCCGATACACCTCGACCTTCATCGAGCTGATTAGTGCGGCAGGATGATGGTCTAAGATCCCGATACACCCCGACCTTCATCGAGCTGATTAGTGCGGCAGGATGGTGGTCTAAGATCCCGATACACCTCGACCTTCATCGAGCTGATTAGTGCGGCAGGATGATCGTCTAAGATCCCGATATACCTTGACCTTCATCGAGCTGATTAGTGCGGCAGGATGGTGGTCTAAGATCCCGATACACCTCGACCATCATCGAGCTGATTAGTACGGCAGGATGGTGGTCTAAGATCCCGATACACCTCCACCTTCATCGAGTTGATTAGTGTGGCAGGATGATGGTGTAATATCCCGATACACCCCGACCTTCATCGAGCTGATTAGTGCGGCAGGATGATGGTCTAAGATCCCGATACACCCCGACCTTCATCGAGCTGATTAGTGCGGCTGGATGATCGTCTAAGATCTCGATACACCTCCACCTTCATCGAGCAGATTAGTGCGGCAGGATGGTGGTCTAAGATCCCGATACACCTCGACCTTCATCGAGCTGATTAGTGCGGCAGGATGGTGGTCTAAGATCCCGATACACCTTCACCTTCATCGAGCTGATTAGTGTGGCAGGATGATGGTCTAAGATCCCGATACACCTCGACCTTCATCGAGCTGATTAGTGCGGCAGGATGGTGGTCTAAGATCCCGATACACCTCGACCTTCATCGAGCTGATTAGTGCGGCAGGATGATGGTCTAAGATCCCGATACACCCCGACCTTCATCGAGCTGATTAGTGCGGCAGGATGGTGGTCTAAGATCCCGATACACCTCGACCTTCATCGAGCTGATTAGTGCGGCAGGATGGTGGTCTAAGATCCCGATACACCTCGACCTTCATCGAGCTGATTAGTGTGGCAGGATGGTGGTCTAAGATCCCGATACACCTCGACCTTCATCGAGCTGATTAGTGCGGCAGGATGGTGGTCTAAGATCCCGATACACCTCGACCTTCATCTAGCTGATTAGTGCGGCAGGATGGTGGTCTAATATCCCGATACACCTCGACCTTCATCGAGCTGATTAGTGTGGCAGGATGGTGGTCTAAGATCCCGATACACCTCGACCTTCATCGAGCTGATTAGTGCGGCAGGATGATGGTCTAAGATCCCGATACACCCCGACCTTCATCGAGCTGATTAGTGCGGCAGGATGGTGGTCTAAGATCCCGATACACCTCGACCTTCATCGAGCTGATTAGTGCGGCAGGATAGTGGTCTAAGATCCCGATACACCCCGACCTTCATCGAGCTGATTAGTGCGGCAGGATGGTGGTCTATGATCCCGATACACCTCGACCTTCATCGAGCTGATTAGTGCGGCAGGATGGTGGTCTAAGATCCCGATACACCTCGACCTTCATCGAGCTGATTAGTGTGGCAGAATGGTGGTCTAAGGTCCCGATACACCTCGACCTTCATCGAGCTGATTAGTGCGGCAGGATGATGGTCTAAGATCCCGATACACCCCGACCTTCATCGAGCTGATTAGTGCGGCAGGATGGTGGTCTAAGATCCCGATACACCTCGACCTTCATCGAGCTGATTAGTGCGGCAGGATGATGAGTTTGTTAGAAGAGTAGAAATATTGCGTCCTTTTCAAGCTAATTTCTAATTTGCTTCTTAAATTATCCTTCATCCCTGTAGGAGCTATTTAGTTTACCTTTTAAAAATTAATTTCCGCTTTAGAATTACCGAGTTTCATTCCAATATAAATAAATTCACACCGATATAATATATTGTTAATTTTTAAGACCTTCCAGATGGATGGGTTAATAACTTCATCGAATTATTTCGTATGGTAAGGCTATTTTACGAATTCTGGATATTTGTGGATTTTAACGAAGGTGTCTTTGATTATCAACTAGGTAGTAAAGATGGAGGAAGCGTTGATCGTCGGGGTTTCGGTCAGTGTTCTTATTCAATACCATCTTCAATATATTCAAGCCATCTTCAGGGCTGTAAAAACATATATGGTATAACAATGGTAAGGACAAAAAAAAGGCTAGAAACATTAACATAAATATGAGTACCTATATGCTTGAAAATATAAATGTATATATATATATATATATATATATATATATATATATAGTATAATAATAGCAATATAAATAAATATGCATGTATATGGTGGGGGGAAGTCGACCTGGGAGTAAGGACAGAGGGACGGCGGTAAAGATAAATGACTTGCCGATGGGTATTGCAGATACAAGGAAGGATCAGACGGTGTGTGGGAATAGGGCAACGAACCGGGTGGGATTACCTAACGGGAGGTTTTGAGGATATGGAAAATGTTGGAATAGGTTCAGGAGATGACTTCTTTGTCAATTTTGTCATTGACGGGATTGTTTTCTCCGACGATCAACGCTTCCTACTTCCGACGATCAACGCTTCCTACTTCCGAACGGTCGACCATATCTTCTCAATTATCTACAAGGTAGTAAATATGATGATTTTAAAACATTTTTCAAAAATCCAAAGTCCAGCCCCGAGTTTAAATCTGAACATTCATTTCATTTTTTTTATTCCTTCAATTATTAAGTAATTTTAGAAGAATGTAAAGGAAGAAAACGTCGTTCATCTTCCATGGGGTATTTTCGATTCTTAGAATGTTTCTATTTCTCTTAAGAAGTCTATCTATTGACTTAATTAGTCAATAGTCTGTTTCCCATTGTCGTAGGTCAATTTCTCGATTGAAGGGCAAGATATTAGTCAATGTCATGCCGGTACGGTTAGACGAGTTGACAGCATAGGTCATGTGTCCATCGGCCGATTACAAATGACCGATAATGAATTAGATTCCATCGACTGCTGATTTTTGAAACCTTGCTTCCGACCTATGAGGCCGGGGTCAGCTTATCATTAATAGAGCTTAATGAAATGGGTAAATTCATAAGCTCCTTTTACTACTATAGAAATTCAACGAGCTCCTGGCACACTAGGGAGATAGTGTGGTCAGTACTATGCTCCGGCCGCCTGATTTTTCCCCTTGCAGGTACTCATTAATTAATTAATTAACTAAAGGCTGGGTACGAGCCTAGGGACGATCTGGGACCCCAAATCCAACCCTCGAACGACGACACTAGAAGATAAATAAAGATATCTTTGTGCACGCTCGGGTTTTGAACCTGGGACCTCTATGTAATTAGTCGAGTGCTCTACCATTGAGCTAAGCTCGTCCCAGAATAATAATATGAGTGGTTATATATATATATATATATATATATATATATATATATAAACTAAAAAGGCAGATGGCGAAGGATCAGAAAAGAACCGTGCTCACTTGGTAGATAGAAGATTTTGAGGTTCATGCCTATTCGCTCTTGCAAGATAATTAGAAAAAGTAGAGAAAGAAAATGGATATATAAATATATATATATATATATCCTGGATAAAAAAGAAGCTCATCAATCTGAGTGTGTTGAGATGATGTTGATGCTGACTGTAGTGGGTTTTATCTGCCTAAACATGTTAGCTCTATCTTGAAGCCTTATAGATCTAGTCAGATGTAGAGGCAGAGTAGAATGTAGGAACCCCCGATGTTATGGAAGTTGCATTTGTTAGAATTGAGTTGGGGATATACTTGACAGAGTTTCTGATTCTTCATTCTTATCTTTAGAGATCTACTCCAGTATATATCTCCCTAAACATGTTAGCTCTATCTTGAAGCCTTATAGATCTAGTCAGATGTAGAGGCAGAGTAGAATGTAGGAACCCCCGATGTTATGGAAGTTGCATTTGTTAGAATTGACTTGGGGATATACTTGACAGAGTTTCTGATTCTTCATTCTTATCTTTAGAGATCTACTCCAGTATATATCTCCCTAAACATGTTAGCTCTATCTTGAAGCCTTATAGATCTAGTCAGATGTAGAGGCAGAGTAGAATGTAGGAACCCCCGATGTTATGGAATTTGCATTTGTTAGAATTGACTTGGGGATATACTTGACAGAGTTTCTGATTCTTCATTCTTATCTTTAGAGATCTACTCCAGTATATATCTCCCTAAACATGTTAGCTATATCTTGAAGCCTTATAGATCTAGTCAGATGTAGAGGCAGAGTAGAATGTAGGAATCCCCAAAGAGATGTTATGGAAGTTGCATTTGTTAGAATTAAGTTGGGGATATACTTGACAGAGTTTCTGATTCTTCATTCTTATCTTTAGAGATCTACTCCAGTATATATCTCCCTAAACATGTTAGGTCTATCTGGAAGCCTTATAGATCTAGTCAGATGTAGAGGCAGAGTAGAATGTAGGAACCCCCATAGAGATGTTATGTAAGTTGCATTTGTTAGAATTAAGTTGGGGATATACTTGACAGAGTTTCTGATTCTTCATTCTTATCTTTAGAGATCTACTCCAGTATATATCTCCCTAAACATGTTAGCTCTATCTTGAAGCCTTATAGATCTAGTTAGATGTAGAGGCAGAGTAGAATGTAGGAACCCCCGATGTTATGGAAGTTGCATTTGTTAGAATTGACTTGGGGATATACTTGACAGAGTTTCTGATTCTTCATTCTTATCTTTAGAGATCTACTCCAGTATATATCTCCCTAAACATGTTAGCTCTATCTTGAAGCCTTATAGATCTAGTCAGATATAGAGGCAGAGTAGAATGTAGGAATCCCCAAAGAGATGTTATGGAAGTTGCAATTGTTACAATTGACTTGGGGATATACTTGACAGAGTTTCTGATTCTTCATTCTTATCTTTAGAGATCTACTCCAGTATATATCTCCCTAAACATGTTAGCTCTATCTTGAAGCCTTATAGATCTAGTCAGATGTAGAGGCAGAGTAGAATGTAGGAACCCCCGATGTTATGGAAGTTGCATTTGTTAGAATTGACTTGGGGATATACTTGACAGAGTTTCTGATTCTTCATTCTTATCTTTAGAGATCTACTCCAGTATATATCTCCCTAAACATGTTAGCTCTATCTTGAAGCCTTATAGATCTAGTCAGATATAGAGGCAGAGTAGAATGTAGGAATCCCCAAAGAGATGTTATGGAAGTTGCAATTGTTACAATTGACTTGGGGATATACTTGACAGAGTTTCTGATTCTTCATTCTTATCTTTAGAGATCTACTCCAGTATATATCTCCCTAAACATGTTAGCTCTATCTTGAAGCCTTATAGATCTAGTCAGATGTAGAGGCAGAGTAGAATGTAGGAACCCCCGATGTTATGGAAGTTGCATTTGTTAGAATTGACTTGGGGATATACTTGACAGAGTTTCTGATTCTTCATTCTTATCTTTAGAGATCTACTCCAGTATATATCTCCCTAAACATGTTAGCTCTATCTTGAAGCCTTATAGATCTAGTCAGATGTAGAGGCAGAGTAGAATGTAGGAACCCCCGATGTTATGGAAGTTGCATTTGTTAGAATTGACTTGGGGATATACTTGACAGAGTTTCTGATTCTTCATTCTTATCTTTAGAGATCCACTTCAGTATATATCTCCCTAAACATGTTAGCTCTATCTTGAAGCCTTATAGATCTAGTCAGATGTAGAGGCAGAGTAGAATGTAGGAACCCCCGATGTTATGGAAGTTGCATTTGTTAGAATTGACTTGGGGATATACTTGACAGAGTTTCTGATTCTTCATTCTTATCTTTAGAGATCTACTCCAGTATATATCTCCCTAAACATGTTAGCTCTATCTTGAAGCCTTATAGATCTAGTCAGATATAGAGGCAGAGTAGAATGTAGGAATCCCCAAAGAGATGTTATGGAAGTTGCATTTGTTAGAATTAAGTTGGGGATATACTTGACAGAGTTTCTGATTCTTCATTCTTATCTTTAGAGATCCACTTCAGTATATATCTCCCTAAACATGTTAGCTCTATCTTGAAGCCTTATAGATCTAGTCAGATGTAGAGGCAGAGTAGAATGTAGGAACCCCCGATGTTATGGAAGTTGCATTTGTTAGAATTAAGTTGGGGACATACTTGACAGAGTTTCTGATTCTTCATTCTTATCTTTAGAGATCTACTCCAGTATATATCTCCCTAAACATGTTAGCTCTATCTTGAAGCCTTATAGATCTAGTCAGATGTAGAGGCAGAGTAGAATGTAGGAACCCCCGATGTTATGGAAGTTCCATTTGTTAGAATTGACTTGGGGATATACTTGACAGAGTTTCTGATTCTTCATTCTTATCTTTAGAGATCTACTCCAGTATATATCTCCCTAAACATGTTAGCTCTATCTTGAAGCCTTATAGATCTAGTCAGATATAGAGGCAGAGTAGAATGTAGGAATCCCCAAAGAGATGTTATGGAAGTTGCAATTGTTACAATTGACTTGGGGATATACTTGACAGAGTTTCTGATTCTTCATTCTTATCTTTAGAGATCTACTCCAGTATATATCTCCCTAAACATGTTAGCTCTATCTTGAAGCCTTATAGATCTAGTCAGATGTAGAGGCAGAGTAGAATGTAGGAATCCCCAAAGAGATGTTATGGAAGTTGCAATTGTTACAATTGACTTGGGGATATACTTGACAGAGTTTCTGATTCTTCATTCTTATCTTTAGAGATCTACTCCAGTATATATCTCCCTAAACATGTTAGCTTTATCTTGAAGCCTTATAGATCTAGTCAGATGTAGAGGCAGAGTAGAATGTAGGAACCCCCGATGTTATGGAAGTTGCATTTGTTAGAATTGACTTGGGGATATACTTGACAGAGTTTCTGATTCTTCATTCTTATCTTTAGAGATCTACTCCAGTATATATCTCCCTAAACATGTTAGCTCTATCTTGAAGCCTTATAGATCTAGTCAGATGTAGAGGCAGAGTAGAATGTAGGAACCCCCGATGTTATGGAAGTTGCATTTGTTAGAATTGACTTGGGGATATACTTGACAGAGTTTCTGATTCTTCATTCTTATCTTTAGAGATCTACTCCAGTATATATCTCCCTAAACATGTTAGCTCTATCTTGAAGCCTTATAGATCTAGTCAGATGTAGAGGCAGAGTAGAATGTAGGAATCCCCATAGAGGTGTTATGGAAGTTGCATTTGTTAGAATTGACTTGGGGATATACTTGACAGAGTTTCTGATTCTTCATTCTTATATTTAGAGATCTACTCCAGTATATATCTCCCTAAACATGTTAGCTCTATCTTGAAGCCTTATAGATCTAGTTAGATGTAGAGGCAGAGTAGAATGTAGGAATCCCCAAAGAGATGTTATGGAAGTTGCATTTGTTAGAATTAAGTTGGGGATATACTTGACAGAGTTTCTGATTCTTCATTCTTATCTTTAGAGATCCACTTCAGTATATATCTCCCTAAACATGTTAGCTCTATCTTGAAGCCTTATAGATCTAGTTAGATGTAGAGGCAGAGTAGAATGTAGGAATCCCCAAAGAGATGTTATGGAAGTTGCATTTGTTAGAATTAAGTTGGGGATATACTTGACAGAGTTTCTGATTCTTCATTCTTATCTTTAGAGATCTACTCCAGTATATATCTCCCTAAACATGTTAGCTCTATCTTGAAGCCTTATAGATCTAGTCAGATGTAGAGGCAGAGTAGAATGTAGGAACCCCCGATGTTATGTAAGTTGCATTTGTTAGAATTAAGTTGGGGATATACTTGACAGAGTTTCTGATTCTTCATTCTTATCATTAGAGATCTACTCCAGTATATATCTCCCTAAACATGTTAGCTCTATCTGGAAGCCTTATAGATCTAGTCAGATGTAGAGGCAGAGTAGAATGTAGGAACCCCCGATGTTATGTAAGTTGCATTTGTTAGAATTAAGTTGGGGATATACTTGACAGAGTTTCTGATTCTTCATTCTTATCTTTAGAGATCCACTTCAGTATATATCTCCCTAAACATGTTAGCTCTATCTTGAAGCCTTATAGATCTAGTCAGATGTAGAGGCAGAGTAGAATGTAGGAACCCCCGATGTTATGGAAGTTGCATTTGTTAGAATTGACTTGGGGATATACTTGACAGAGTTTCTGATTCTTCATTCTTATCTTTAGAGATCTACTCCAGTATATATCTCCCTAAACATGTTAGCTCTATCTTGAAGCCTTATAGATCTAGTTAGATGTAGAGGCAGAGTAGAATGTAGGAATCCCCAAAGAGATGTTATGGAAGTTGCATTTGTTAGAATTAAGTTGGGGATATACTTGACAGAGTTTCTGATTCTTCATTCTTATCTTTAGAGATCTACTCCAGTATATATCTCCCTAAACATGTTAGCTCTATCTTGAAGCCTTATAGATCTAGTCAGATGTAGAGGCAGAGTAGAATGTAGGAACCCCCGATGTTATGGAAGTTGCATTTGTTAGAATTAAGTTGGGGATATACTTGACAGAGTTTCTGATTCTTCATTCTTATCTTTAGAGATCTACTCCAGTATATATCTCCCTAAACATGTTAGCTCTATCTTGAAGCCTTATAGATCTAGTTCGATGTAGAGGCAGAGTAGAATGTAGGAATCCCCAAAGAGATGTTATGGAAGTTGCATTTGTTAGAATTAAGTTGGGGATATACTTGACAGAGTTTCTGATTCTTCATTCTTATCTTTAGAGATCCACTTCAGTATATATCTCCCTAAACATGTTAGCTCTATCTTGAAGCCTTATAGATCTAGTCAGATGTAGAGGCAGAGTAGAATGTAGGAACCCCCGATGTTATGGAAGTTCCATTTGTTAGAATTGACTTGGGGATATACTTGACAGAGTTTCTGATTCTTCATTCTTATATTTAGAGATCTACTCCAGTATATATCTCCCTAAACATGTTAGCTCTATCTTGAAGCCTTATAGATCTAGTCAGATGTAGAGGCAGAGTAGAATGTAGGAACCCCCGATGTTATGGAAGTTGCATTTGTTAGAATTGACTTGGGGATATACTTGACAGAGTTTCTGATTCTTCATTCTTATCATTAGAGATCTACTCCAGTATATATCTCCCTAAACATGTTAGCTCTATCTTGAAGCCTTATAGATCTAGTCAGATGTAGAGGCAGAGTAGAATGTAGGAACCCCCGATGTTATGGAAGTTCCATTTGTTAGAATTGACTTGGGGATATACTTGACAGAGTTTCTGATTCTTCATTCTTATATTTAGAGATCTACTCCAGTATATATCTCCCTAAACATGTTAGCTCTATCTTGAAGCCTTATAGATCTAGTCAGATGTAGAGGCAGAGTAGAATGTAGGAACCCCCGATGTTATGGAAGTTGCATTTGTTAGAATTAAGTTGGGGACATACTTGACAGAGTTTCTGATTCTTCATTCTTATCATTAGAGATCTACTCCAGTATATATCTCCCTAAACATGTTAGCTCTATCTTGAAGCCTTATAGATCTAGTCAGATGTAGAGGCAGAGTAGAATGTAGGAACCCCCGATGTTATGTAAGTTGCAATTGTTAGAATTAAGTTGGGGATATACTTGACAGAGTTTCTGATTCTTCATTCTTATCATTAGAGATCTACTCCAGTATATATCTCCCTAAACATGTTAGCTCTATCTTGAAGCCTTATAGATCTAGTTAGATGTAGAGGCAGAGTAGAATGTAGGAACCCCCGATGTTATGGAAGTTGCATTTGTTAGAATTAAGTTGGGGATATACTTGACAGAGTTTCTGATTCTTCATTCTTATCATTAGAGATCTACTCCAGTATATATCTCCCTAAACATGTTAGCTCTATCTTGAAGCCTTATAGATCTAGTTAGATGTAGAGGCAGAGTAGAATGTAGGAACCCCCGATGTTATGGAAGTTGCATTTGTTAGAATTAAGTTGGGGATATACTTGACAGAGTTTCTGATTCTTCATTCTTATCTTTAGAGATCTACTCCAGTATATATCTCCCTAAACATGTTAGCTCTATCTTGAAGCCTTATAGATCTAGTCAGATGTAGAGGCAGAGTAGAATGTAGGAACCCCCGATGTTATGGAAGTTCCATTTGTTAGAATTAAGTTGGGGATATACTTGACAGAGTTTCTGATTCTTCATTCTTATCATTAGAGATCTACTCCAGTATATATCTCCCTAAACATGTTAGCTCTATCTTGAAGCCTTATAGATCTAGTCAGATGTAGAGGCAGAGTAGAATGTAGGAATCCCCATAGAGATGTTATGGAAGTTCCATTTGTTAGAATTAAGTTGGGGATATACTTGACAGAGTTTCTGATTCTTCATTCTTATCATTAGAGATCTACTCCAGTATATATCTCCCTAAACATGTTAGCTCTATCTTGAAGCCTTATAGATCTAGTCAGATGTAGAGGCAGAGTAGAATGTAGGAACCCCCGATGTTATGGAAGTTGCATTTGTTAGAATTGACTTGGGGATATACTTGACAGAGTTTCTGATTCTTCATTCTTATCTTTAGAGATCTACTCCAGTATATATCTCCCTAAACATGTTAGCTCTATCTTGAAGCCTTATAGATCTAGTCAGATATAGAGGCAGTGTAGAATGTAGGAACCCCCGATGTTATGGAAGTTGCATTTGTTAGAATTGACTTGGGGATATACTTGACAGAGTTTCTGATTCTTCATTCTTATCTTTAGAGATCTACTCCAGTATATATCTCCCTAAACATGTTAGCTCTATCTTGAAGCCTTATAGATCTAGTCAGATGTAGAGGCAGAGTAGAATGTAGGAATCCCCATAGAGATGTTATGGAAGTTCCATTTGTTAGAATTAAGTTGGGGATATACTTGACAGAGTTTCTGATTCTTCATTCTTATCATTAGAGATCTACTCCAGTATATATCTCCCTAAACATGTTAGCTCTATCTTGAAGCCTTATAGATCTAGTCAGATGTAGAGGCAGAGTAGAATGTAGGAACCCCCGATGTTATGGAAGTTCCATTTGTTAGAATTGACTTGGGGATATACTTGACAGAGTTTCTGATTCTTCATTCTTATCTTTAGAGATCTACTCCAGTATATATCTCCCTAAACATGTTAGCTCTATCTTGAAGCCTTATAGATCTAGTCAGATGTAGAGGCAGAGTAGAATGTAGGAACCCCCGATGTTATGGAAGTTGCATTTGTTAGAATTGACTTGGGGATATACTTGACAGAGTTTCTGATTCTTCATTCTTATCTTTAGAGATCTACTCCAGTATATATCTCCCTAAACATGTTAGCTCTATCTTGAAGCCTTATAGATCTAGTCAGATATAGAGGCAGAGTAGAATGTAGGAACCCCCGATGTTATGGAAGTTGCATTTGTTAGAATTGACTTGGGGATATACTTGACAGAGTTTCTGATTCTTCATTCTTATCTTTAGAGATCTACTCCAGTATATATCTCCCTAAACATGTTAGCTCTATCTTGAAGCCTTATAGATCTAGTCAGATGTAGAGGCAGAGTAGAATGTAGGAACCCCCGATGTTATGGAAGTTGCATTTGTTAGAATTGACTTGGGGATATACTTGACAGAGTTTCTGATTCTTCATTCTTATCTTTAGAGATCTACTCCAGTATATATCTCCCTAAACATGTTAGCTCTATCTTGAAGCCTTATAGATCTAGTCAGATGTAGAGGCAGAGTAGAATGTAGGAACCCCCGATGTTATGGAAGTTGCATTTGTTAGAATTGACTTGGGGATATACTTGACAGAGTTTCTGATTCTTCATTCTTATCTTTAGAGATCTACTCCAGTATATATCTCCCTAAACATGTTAGCTCTATCTTGAAGCCTTATAGATCTAGTCAGATGTAGAGGCAGAGTAGAATGTAGGAATCCCCAAAGAGATGTTATGGAAGTTGCAATTGTTACAATTGACTTGGGGATATACTTGACAGAGTTTCTGATTCTTCATTCTTATCTTTAGAGATCTACTCCAGTATATATCTCCCTAAACATGTTAGCTCTATCTTGAAGCCTTATAGATCTAGTCAGATGTAGAGGCAGAGTAGAATGTAGGAACCCCCGATGTTATGGAAGTTGCATTTGTTAGAATTGACTTGGGGATATACTTGACAGAGTTTCTGATTCTTCATTCTTATCTTTAGAGATCTACTCCAGTATATATCTCCCTAAACAT
Organism: Gonocerus acuteangulatus; assembly: GCA_946811695.1. Taxonomy (NCBI): domain Eukaryota; kingdom Metazoa; phylum Arthropoda; class Insecta; order Hemiptera; family Coreidae; genus Gonocerus; species Gonocerus acuteangulatus. The sequence goes on along the minus strand of OX328124.1, from coordinate 132,144,846 downwards.
GTTAGCTCTATCTTGAAGCCTTATAGATCTAGTCAGATGTAGAGGCAGAGTAGAATGTAGGAATCCCCATAGAGATGTTATGGAAGTTCCATTTGTTAGAATTAAGTTGGGGATATACTTGACAGAGTTTCTGATTCTTCATTCTTATCATTAGAGATCTACTCCAGTATATATCTCCCTAAACATGTTAGCTCTATCTTGAAGCCTTATAGATCTAGTCAGATGTAGAGGCAGAGTAGAATGTAGGAACCCCCGATGTTATGTAAGTTGCATTTGTTAGAATTGACTTGGGGATATACTTGACAGAGTTTCTGATTCTTCATTCTTATCTTTAGAGATCTACTCCAGTATATATCTCCCTAAACATGTTAGGTCTATCTGGAAGCCTTGTAGATCTAGTCAGATGTAGAGGCAGAGTAGAATGTAGGAACCCCCGATGTTATGGAAGTTGCATTTGTTAGAATTGACTTGGGGATATACTTGACAGAGTTTCTGATTCTTCATTCTTATATTTAGAGATCTACTCCAGTATATATCTCCCTAAACATGTTAGCTCTATCTTGAAGCCTTATAGATCTAGTCAGATGTAGAGGCAGAGTAGAATGTAGGAACCCCCGATGTTATGGAAGTTCCATTTGTTAGAATTAAGTTGGGGATATACTTGACAGAGTTTCTGATTCTTCATTCTTATCATTAGAGATCTACTCCAGTATATATCTCCCTAAACATGTTAGGTCTATCTGGAAGCCTTATAGATCTAGTCAGATGTAGAGGCAGAGTAGAATGTAGGAACCCCCGATGTTATGGAAGTTGCATTTGTTAGAATTGACTTGGGGATATACTTGACAGAGTTTCTGATTCTTCATTCTTATCATTAGAGATCTACTCCAGTATATATCTCCCTAAACATGTTAGCTCTATCTTGAAGCCTTATAGATCTAGTCAGATGTAGAGGCAGAGTAGAATGTAGGAACCCCCGATGTTATGGAAGTTCCATTTGTTAGAATTGACTTGGGGATATACTTGACAGAGTTTCTGATTCTTCATTCTTATCTTTAGAGATCTACTCCAGTATATATCTCCCTAAACATGTTAGCTCTATCTTGAAGCCTTATAGATCTAGTCAGATGTAGAGGCAGAGTAGAATGTAGGAACCCCCGATGTTATGTAAGTTGCATTTGTTAGAATTGACTTGGGGATATACTTGACAGAGTTTCTGATTCTTCATTCTTATCATTAGAGATCTACTCCAGTATATATCTCCCTAAACATGTTAGCTCTATCTTGAAGCCTTATAGATCTAGTCAGATGTAGAGGCAGAGTAGAATGTAGGAACCCCCGATGTTATGGAAGTTCCATTTGTTAGAATTAAGTTGGGGATATACTTGACAGAGTTTCTGATTCTTCATTCTTATCATTAGAGATCTACTCCAGTATATATCTCCCTAAACATGTTAGGTCTATCTGGAAGCCTTATAGATCTAGTCAGATGTAGAGGCAGAGTAGAATGTAGGAACCCCCGATGTTATGGAAGTTGCATTTGTTAGAATTGACTTGGGGATATACTTGACAGAGTTTCTGATTCTTCATTCTTATCATTAGAGATCTACTCCAGTATATATCTCCCTAAACATGTTAGCTCTATCTTGAAGCCTTATAGATCTAGTCAGATGTAGAGGCAGAGTAGAATGTAGGAACCCCCGATGTTATGGAAGTTCCATTTGTTAGAATTGACTTGGGGATATACTTGACAGAGTTTCTGATTCTTCATTCTTATCTTTAGAGATCTACTCCAGTATATATCTCCCTAAACATGTTAGCTCTATCTTGAAGCCTTATAGATCTAGTCAGATGTAGAGGCAGAGTAGAATGTAGGAACCCCCGATGTTATGGAAGTTGCATTTGTTAGAATTGACTTGGGGATATACTTGACAGAGTTTCTGATTCTTCATTCTTATCATTAGAGATCTACTCCAGTATATATCTCCCTAAACATGTTAGCTCTATCTTGAAGCCTTATAGATCTATTCAGATGTAGAGGCAGAGTAGAATGTAGGAACCCCCGATGTTATGGAAGTTCCATTTGTTAGAATTGACTTGGGGATATACTTGACAGAGTTTCTGATTCTTCATTCTTATCTTTAGAGATCTACTCCAGTATATATCTCCCTAAACATGTTAGCTCTATCTTGAAGCCTTATAGATCTAGTCAGATGTAGAGGCAGAGTAGAATGTAGGAACCCCCGATGTTATGTAAGTTGCATTTGTTAGAATTGACTTGGGGATATACTTGACAGAGTTTCTGATTCTTCATTCTTATCATTAGAGATCTACTCCAGTATATATCTCCCTAAACATGTTAGCTCTATCTTGAAGCCTTATAGATCTAGTCAGATGTAGAGGCAGAGTAGAATGTAGGAACCCCCGATGTTATGGAAGTTGCATTTGTTAGAATTAAGTTGGGGACATACTTGACAGAGTTTCTGATTCTTCATTCTTATCTTTAGAGATCTACTCCAGTATATATCTCCCTAAACATGTTAGCTCTATCTTGAAGCCTTATAGATCTAGTCAGATGTAGAGGCAGAGTAGAATGTAGGAACCCCCGATGTTATGGAAGTTGCATTTGTTAGAATTGACTTGGGGATATACTTGACAGAGTTTCTGATTCTTCATTCTTATCTTTAGAGATCTACTCCAGTATATATCTCCCTAAACATGTTAGCTTTATCTTGAAGCCTTATAGATCTAGTCAGATGTAGAGGCAGAGTAGAATGTAGGAACCCCCGATGTTATGGAAGTTCCATTTGTTAGAATTGACTTGGGGATATACTTGACAGAGTTTCTGATTCTTCATTCTTATATTTAGAGATCTACTCCAGTATATATCTGAATATAATATATCTATATTATAGATAATACATTACTTTATTTTTCTTCTTTGTTTTTTATTTACAGAAATATTACAATCTACAGTATATGTATTATGTAATTTAACATAGGTATAGGTATAGCTTGACCACGCCTCAGGTGCCACCAGTTGTCAACCGAATACCTTCCTTTAAGAAGGATTCTAGGATGACCTGGAGTTACCTTACGCCATCCAACCACACTCTGCGACTAGCAGGGAGGATTGGGGGCGAATGAGGCGTGGCCTGTGATATCACGAGGAGAGAAGATATCCATCGATATCACTCTCAATTATCTTTATTACAATCACACTGACTTTTGAACACTTCACGACACTTCACTGCGTTAGTAGATCCCGGGGTCACTTCCTATGAAGACGTCTGGGTGGAGAGGAAGGATGATTGGTGCTGGATAAGGATTGGGCTATAGGATTAGGATGATTAATCAATTTACTATGGAATGATGAGAAGCGGCTAGGGATTATGTCTTGAACAAAAGGAATATTTAGGTCATTATGGAGGGTGCGATTCGAAACATAATAAGGAGCATTAACTATGGTACGTAGGATTTTGGATTGGAATGTTTGGATTCGGTGGATGTTGGAATGCTTGGCTGTCCCCCAGAGTTCGATTCCGTAAGTCCATATCGGTTTTATTAATGAGTTATAGACAGTTAGTTTGTTCTGTACGGTTAAGTGTGATGTTCGATTTAGTAGTCTGTATAGTTGTCCGAATCGTCGATTGAGTTCTTGCCGTTTATGTTTAATGTGTGCGTTCCAAGTTAATCGTGAGTCAAGATAAAACCCAAGGTATCGGACGGTGTTGGTTATAGGTAAAGGATTGTCGTTGAAGGAAACAGTAGGACAGGTTTTACGTCGAAGGGTGAAGGTTATTTGGTGACATTTTTCGACGTTTATCTTGATGCGCCACTCTTTGCACCACTGTTCAATTTGGGTTAAATGGGATTGTAAGTTCTGGGAAGCTGTGTCTGGATTTATGTGGGGTGAAAGGATGGCCGTATCATCTGCATACGTGGCCAGGAGGGTGTCAGCATGTGTTGGAATGTCAGCTGTATATAGGGTATAAAGGATGGGACCGAGGACACTACTCTGAGGAACTCCCGCTTCCACAGTGAAATAATCTGAGTAGGCTGTTCCATGCCGGACTTGGAAAAACCTGTCTGAGAGGGAGGAGCGAAGGATTAGGTGAAGGGTGCTGGGAAGGTGGGTTTTGAGCTTGAAGAGTAAGCCTGTCTGCCAGACTCGGTCGAATGCCTGGGCAACGTCCAAGAAGGCAGACGTGCAATACTCTTTTCGCTCAAGGGATGAGGAGATGAGATCAACAACACGAAGCCCTTGCTGCACTGTGGAATGTTGGGAGCGGAAGCCGAATTGATGAGATGTGATGAGATTTTAGATAAGTAGTAGGCGCTTTAATAAAATCTTTTCAAATAGTTTGGAAAATATTGGAAGAAGACTGATAGGGCGATAGGAGGAAGGATTGTTGGGAGGTTTACCAGGTTTAGGAAAGAGGACAACTATTGAGAATTTCCAGAGTAGGGGATAATGGGTTGTTCGGAGGATGCAGTTGTAGATGTAGGTGAGGAAAACAATGGCCTTGGTTGGAAGCTGTTTAAGGATTCTGGAGGTGATGAGGTCGTAACCAGGGGATTTCCGGGAAGGTAGTCGGGATATTAGAAATTTAACTTCAGATTGACTGCATTTGGTGGTAGGGAGAGAGGAAGTGGGGATTGTAGGAAATCATCTAATCCCGGTAAATGGGATTCAGGATCAGGAGGAGGATGAGGAGTAAATGTTTTTTTTTTAGATGATTAGCAAACAACTCGGATTTCTCATCGTCGGAGGCGGCCCATGTGCTGTCCTCTCGAAGAAGGGGTGGGAGATACAGGATGGTATTTTAGGATTTTACGGGTCGCTGTCCAAAGGGATTTGTCGGAAGTTGATAGAGATGAAAGGTAGGAATTAAAGGATTCGGAACGATGTTGGATTAGTTGTCGCTTTACTATTCGGCATAATTGATTGTAAGAGCGACGGTCGGAGGGATGGCGAGTTCTCTGCCACAGAGCTCGTGCTTGGCGTTCGGATGTTATTAGGTCTCTTAGGGATTGGGGTAGAGGACTTTCAGCTGGGATTGGTTGATGATGGCGTTTAGGAAGGGAGGAATTCCATGCACATTGTTGAATGGAGGTTGTGAATTGTTGGACAGCTATATCAAGGTCTTCAGGGGTTTTAAGGGAAATGTTGAGGTTAATGGTGTCTTCAAGGAGGGATCGGAAGAGGTTCCAATCGATAGGTCCAGTGATTAAGGAAGGAGGTTGGGGCTTTGGAATAGGTTGTAGCAAGAGTGTGAGTATTAGAGGACTATGATCAGAGGATAAGTCATCCAGGGAAACTATTGAGGTGAAGACGGATGTAAGACCAAAGGATACAAAGAAGTCTATTAGATCGGGGATACGGTTTGGATCGGTAGGCCAGTATGTTGGGGAATTCGGGGAAATGGTTGAGCAGTACTTTGAGGAGAGTGCAGAGAGTAGGGTACGACCACGGGAATTGGTTACCCTTGACCCCCACTGAAGATGCTTGGCGTTGAAATCACCTCCTAAAAGGAATTTGGAACCTAGGGATTCTAGAAGATCTAGAATTTCTGACTCAATTAGAGGTTTATTAGGAGGACAGTAGACACCTGACAGGGAAATTGGGAAGGAAAATGTGGAGATTGTAATAGTGGCGGCTTGGAGTGAATGTGTTGGATTGGTAGGACGGGGGTGATGGGATAAGGTTCTTCGTATTAGGATGGCAGATCCACCATGGGCTTTACCGTCTGGGTGGTCGGTACGGTAAGTGTTGTAGTCCTGAATTCGTAAATGTTTATTTTTGGTAAGTCGTGTTTCAGTGATGAGTGCGACATCTATAATTTTGTCTTGTAGTAATGTAGTCAGTTCGTTTGTGTGATTTGTGATGCCATTAGCATTCCAAAGTAGGATGGACAAGGATTTGTGTGTGGGAGAGGGGATCATTTTGAAAGGGTTGGGAGCAGGTGAGTAACTATAGTATTAAGGAGGGTAATGAGAGGACTAATAAGGGATCTGAAGTCTGACAAGAAGGTATTAAGGACGGAAGTGATGTCATTGGAGGAGGTTGGTTGAGGAATGAAGGGAGTGGCCCGTCTTGGAGTCGGTGTTGATGTGTTGCCTGGATGTTGGTCGGCGGGAGCTGTCTCATTGAGTACTGGTTCTTCTTGTTGGCTAGGTCCGGCAGTGAGTTGTGCGAAGGAAACTCCAGCTTCAACTCTTCTGGTGGGCTGTGAGCGTTCTTCGCCAGGAGGCAACTCACCGTAGTTTCGCTGCCGGGTGTTGCTCATTCTTTTTAGATTTTTGAATGTTTGGCAACCCTTGTAGTTAGCCGGGTGGTTTTGAGAGCAAAGTGCACACACCGCGGGGCTTTCCTTTGGCTTCCTGCACTCCTGGCTCTTGTGGTTTTCTCCACACCTGACACATCTTGGAATGTAATTACAATATGCCTTTGTGTGGTTATACGACTGGCAATTTGTACACTGTACCGGCTCCCGTTTGCGGTATGGTTTTTCGACTTGTACTCTAGTGTGGTAAAGCCTGGTGATGCTGTAAATTCTATCAACATTTCGGTTGATCTCTTGGCGATGACATTCGTCGCTTGCCTCGCCTTGAAGCCAAGCGAAGAGAGTTCTTCAATGATCTCTTCTGGAGGGGTGGAGGGATGGAGATTTCGTATAACCATTCGTAGGGCCTTTGAATCGTTTAAATATTTTATTATTGCTCTATATGTGTCAGGTGTTGAAGATATCAACAAGATATCTTTGTTGTGTTGGTTCTATTTATGCAGGTATATGTTTGTGAACTAACTTTTTGATTAAGATGAGTGCAGAAAATGTTTATGTTTTGGATGTTGCTGACAAATATGGGGGGAGGCCTTATGGTTTTATCTTTTGATTTTTCGGTTTCCATTTCCTCTTCTTGCTCCTTCTGTAACGCTTGGAATGGGTTGACTGTGAAAAATGCAGACTCTTCCTTTGTTTCTCCATTGATTTTAGATGTACCGGGAGTTCCTTCAGCTGATGTTGACGAATTCTCATTTTTTAAGGGCGGTTTCTTCCTTCTAGAAGGCGTGTTCTTGGACGGTGACGTAGGTGGAGAGCTGAATACATTAATATATACTTTTTGAATACTTTCTCGATACATTTTCTTTTATTTATAACGTATAATTTTCAAATAACTCTTTAATAATTATTAACAAAATTCTGACTGAATGTGAACAATTTACGGAGAAGAGGAAAAAGTGTTTGCTGGAAGCAAATTTATCAGAATTATTGGAAGACGATATATTTAAATAGAAAGGTATTGTAAAATATTTGAAAGGAGTCATCTTGTGTAGTTTAATATAATCATACTTCCACCGCCAGTGACTTCAGTAGAAGCGGTGTAAAACAATGAATTAAAATAAAGAAATGCCAAAATAATTTGGAATACTCAGAATTGCTGAAATTTCACGATAAGAGATATGAATATTTTTTGTATTTTTATTCACGAAAAATAAATTGTAACGTAATAAATGTGGTTATTCTTTAATATAGTCTCTGCTACCTAATGAATGAGTTATATACCTATCTATATATATAAAAATCACGTGTCTGTCTGTTTTTCTGTTTGTTTGTTCCTTATACAAATCCACACCGTTTGACCGATTTTGACCAAACTTGGAATAATGGTAGGTCTTGATACGAGAAATCTCCTAGGCTAGGTCAAAAAAATTTACCAGCTGTCTGTCTGTATGTTTGTTCCATATACAAATCCACACCGTTCGTCCGATTTTGACTGAACTCGGTACACATGTGGATCTTAATCTGAGGAGTGTCGTAGGATAAGTCAAAAACGTCTACCAGCTGTCTGTCTGTATGTTTGTCCCTTATAAAAATCCACACCGTTCGTCCGATTTTGACCAAACTTGGAATAATGGTAGGTCTTGATACGGCGATTGCCATAGGCTAGGTCAAAACGGCTACCATCTGTCTGTCAGTATGTTTGTTCTTTATACGAACCCACACCGTTTGACAGATTTTGATCAAACTGGGCACACAGGTTGGTCTTGATCAGGGGAGTGTCATAGGCCAGGTCAAAAACGTCTACCAGCTGCTGTATGTATGTGCTTTTTTTAAAAAAAATAAAAATCCTCACTGTTAGACCGATTTTTACCAAACTTGGCATACATGTATGTCTTGATACGGGGGGGGGGGGGGTATAGGTTAGGTCGTCTAGGACTCCCAGTTGGGAGGTCACGGGTTCACAGACACAGTTACAGATTCGTGTTATTAGATTTTAATAATACTTATTTGGTTTCTAACTTATTTAGACTTTTCTATATGTAGAAAGTAGGTGTAGCATGGCACGCCGGGTAACAGCTAGTAGGTGTAGCATGGCACACCGGGTAACAGCTAGTAGGTGTAGCATGACACACCGGGTAACAGCTAGTAGGTGTAGCATGGCACGCCGGGTAACAGCTAGTAGGTGTAGCATGGCACGCCGGGTAACAGCTAGTAGGTGTAGCATGGCACGCCGGGTAACAGCTAGTAGGTGTAGCATGACACGCCGGGTAACAGCTAGTAGGTGTAGCATGGCACGCCGGGTAACAGCTAGTAGGTGTAGCATGGCACGCCGGGTAACAGCTAGTAGGTGTAGCATGGCACGCCGGGTAACAGCTAGTAGGTGTAGCATGACACGCCGGGTAACAGCTAGTAGGTGTAGCATGGCACGCCGGGTAACAGCTAGTAGGTGTAGCATGACACGCCGGGTAACAGCTAGTAGGTGTAGCATGGCACGCCGGGTAACAGCTAGTAGGTGTAGCATGGCACGCCGGGTAACAGCTAGTAGGTGTAGCATGGCACGCCGGGTAACAGCTAGTAGGTGTAGCATGGCACGCCGGGTAACAGCTAGTAGGTGTAGCATGGCACGCCGGGTAACAGCTAGTAGGTGTAGCATGGCACGCCGGGTAACAGCTAGTAGGTGTAGCATGGCACGCCGGGTAACAGCTAGTAGGTGTAGCATGGCACGCCGGGTAACAGCTAGTAGGTGTAGCATGGCACGCCGGGTAACAGCTAGTAGGTGTAGCATGGCACACCGGGTAACAGCTAGTAGGTGTAGCATGACACACCGGGTAACAGCTAGTAGGTGTAGCATGGCACGCCGGGTAACAGCTAGTAGGTGTAGCATGGCACGCCGGGTAACAGCTAGTAGGTGTAGCATGGCACGCCGGGTAACAGCTAGTAGGTGTAGCATGACACGCCGGGTAACAGCTAGTAGGTGTAGCATGGCACGCCGGGTAACAGCTAGTAGGTGTAGCATGGCACGCCGGGTAACAGCTAGTAGGTGTAGCATGGCACGCCGGGTAACAGCTAGTAGGTGTAGCATGACACGCCGGGTAACAGCTAGTAGGTGTAGCATGGCACGCCGGGTAACAGCTAGTAGGTGTAGCATGACACGCCGGGTAACAGCTAGTAGGTGTAGCATGGCACGCCGGGTAACAGCTAGTAGGTGTAGCATGGCACGCCGGGTAACAGCTAGTAGGTGTAGCATGGCACGCCGGGTAACAGCTAGTAGGTGTAGCATGGCACGCCGGGTAACAGCTAGTAGGTGTAGCATGGCACGCCGGGTAACAGCTAGTAGGTGTAGCATGGCACGCCGGGTAACAGCTAGTAGGTGTAGCATGGCACGCCGGGTAACAGCTAGTAGGTGTAGCATGGCACGCCGGGTAACAGCTAGTAGGTGTAGCATGGCACGCCGGGTAACAGCTAGTAGGTGTAGCATGGCACACCGGGTAACAGCTAGTAGGTGTAGCATGACACACCGGGTAACAGCTAGTAGGTGTAGCATGGCACGCCGGGTAACAGCTAGTAGGTGTAGCATGGCACGCCGGGTAACAGCTAGTAGGTGTAGCATGGCACGCCGGGTAACAGCTAGTAGGTGTAGCATGACACGCCGGGTAACAGCTAGTAGGTGTAGCATGGCACGCCGGGTAACAGCTAGTAGGTGTAGCATGGCACGCCGGGTAACAGCTAGTAGGTGTAGCATGGCACGCCGGGTAACAGCTAGTAGGTGTAGCATGACACGCCGGGTAACAGCTAGTAGGTGTAGCATGGCACGCCGGGTAACAGCTAGTAGGTGTAGCATGACACGCCGGGTAACAGCTAGTAGGTGTAGCATGGCACGCCGGGTAACAGCTAGTAGGTGTAGCATGGCACGCCGGGTAACAGCTAGTAGGTGTAGCATGGCACGCCGGGTAACAGCTAGTAGGTGTAGCATGGCACGCCGGGTAACAGCTAGTAGGTGTAGCATGGCACGCCGGGTAACAGCTAGTAGGTGTAGCATGGCACGCCGGGTAACAGCTAGTAGGTGTAGCATGGCACGCCGGGTAACAGCTAGTAGGTGTAGCATGGCACGCCGGGTAACAGCTAGTATACTATAGAGGTGTCTGATTCTTGACCATACACAATTTTATATTTTTTTTCTTTCTCCTTTTCGCCTATGCTCATAGGAAAAAAATATTTTATTATTTAATCAATAAAAATTTGTAAATTAATTTAAAATATAATTATATCATTTATTGGCATTTTTAAAATTTAACTAAATTAATATCCTAAGCAAAGGTCTTATTATGATTTATGTATCACTAAATAAATTAGAAGTTTTATTTAATTAATATTAATATGTTTTCTATGATATGTCTCATATGATTTACGATTATTTAAGGCAAACTAATTAAACCTTATTCAGCTAACCATTCTTTTCTTTCCCTGTCTCTATTTCCTGGTTTTCAGGGATTGGTTGTAACAGCCTATGGTATCATGGTTGGAGTAGGAATGGCTTAACCTGAGCCAATACTAGCCATACCAACTAGGGAGATAGTGTGGTCAGCATATTGGTTTTCCCCATTACATGTACCAATTAAAGCACCCTGATTCTGACCTCTAATTGACGAAACTATGAGGTAAAATCGTCCTGTACCTACTACAATTTCCATCTGAGATCCTAGAGTACATGAGTGGTTAGAGTTACCACTGTGCCGAATTCTTAAAAGGAATATTCGTTCATAACTACAAAAAAAAAAGAAAAAAAAAAGTAACCTACAAGTAAAAACTGCGTGATTAACCATAACTATGATTTAATGAACTCACCAATAGATACTATAAAATTATTTGAAATATTAATGTTGTATTGTGATTTATATATATATTCATTCACTCGATGAGAATGGTGCACAGAAGCTGTAGTTATTCAGCTGGAATCAATAAACAAGAGGTTCGATTCACAATAAACACAGCGGAGATAGAAAACTCATTTCCAGTAATTCTATCATGGCACGGTATATTGCAGAACAACGGAACTTGGTGTTCAAATACATCCAGTTCCATTCACTCTAGTAATATATCAGCCTTAGTATGTATGCATGAAGGAGAACAGAACATGAGTCTAGTAACAGGCTAATGGGAAAGGGTGCTATAGAGGTATTTGATAACCTAGGCTTAAGGTTCACTAGGGAGATAGTGTGGTCAGTACTAGGATCCGGACGCCTGATTATCATATCTGCAGTTACGCAATGAAGGCTGAGTGGGCCTAGGGACGGTCCTGGACAACAAATCTAGGCACAAAACACCAGTAGATGTAAAGTAGAGTGTTATATAACTGTATGTATGCTATGAATGTGTGCTATGTATGTGTACTACGTTTGTATGTTATGTATGTATGCTATGAATGTGTGCTATGTACGTATGCTAAGTATGTGTACTACGTTTGTATGTTATGTATGTATGCTATGAATGTGTGCTATGTATGTATGCTATGTATGTATGCTATGTATGTGTACTACGTTTGTATGTTATGTATGTATGCTAAGTATGTGTACTACCTTTGTATGTTATGTATGTATGCTAAATATGTATGTTTGGATAAGAAGACATGCATTTACAACATTTTCTCGTAAAATTTAAATTTAGCACTGTTCTTGTTTAAGTAATCAATACTAATCTTGTTTAGTGTTCTAGCACTGTTTTTGTTTTTAGGGTTTAAGCACAGTTTTTGTTTAGGTTTTAGCACTATTATTGTTTCAGAAATTAGCACTGTTCTTATTTAAGGAATCAATACTAATCTTGTTTAGTGTTTTAGCACAAAAATAAATCTAACAAATAATAAATTATTATTAAAAATAGTTAACAATGTTTTTTATGTCTTACGCTTAGATTTTCTTTATGATACTTGTATTTATAATTTACACTTGGATGTAAATGTAATATTGTATAATTGTATGTATATTTATAATTTGCTTAACTATCCATTGAGACACTGATATACCAGCCTTTGTCCATGATTTAGCCAAATTTCCTTTACTAAAGGATTTACTTGTAGAGCATGGCTGAGCTCTCAACCATTGTATAATTCTCAGACCACCTTATGAAATGTCTAGACATTATGCTTTTTAGACTCTATATTCATGTTGGTATCATATCTTGAAATTTTGCTCAGAAGTAGCCAACACAAAAATTAAACACTATTTTATTTTATACAAAATTAATTAAGATATTTTTGTAAATTAAAATTTAAAATTAAAATAAATGAATTGGCTTCCATGGTCCTATGCACCTTAACAAGAAGTTTCTTTGGTCAGCCCCAAACTTCTTAAGGTGAAGGTAGAAACTCAGGAAGGCTAAAAGGTATTCAGCATTATAATGTTCATTACAAAAACATGTAACTCACATGAATGTCACCAGTCGCTACACCACCTGCTTGAGATAATCACGAGAAATATTACAGTATCAAAACACTGATTTTCATTAATAATAATGCACTTTTTAAAATATGTTTTTAAAGTATCTTAACAACACAAATTATTTTTTCGCTCTCCAGTCTTTTGTTGTCGAAGATATGTTAATTAACATATGTGTTATTGGAAACATATGTTCTGCTTCATTCATTTGTCTTAATGTTTAAAAATCGTTTACGTCCTTGCATCTTCGCATTCCACCTGATTCTGGAGTCAGCGCCCAACATCCTTTCTACATGCCTTTACCGTAACCCATCCACTACCACATCCTGATTTAACCCTTTCGTAGCTAATGACGTCACACGCCGATGCAGCACTGTGTGCCTCACTTGCTAACGGATGCATATATCATCGACACGTCCCACACTCCCTTTACCGTAACCCATCCACTACCACATCCTGGTACAAGCCTTACGTAGCTAATGACGTCACACGCCGATGCAGCGATGTGTGCCTCACTTGCTAACGGATGCATATATCATCGACACGTCCCACAAACCCTTTACCGTAATCCATCCACAACCACATCCTGGTACAACCCTTTCGTAGCTAATGACGTCACACGCCGATGCAGCGATGTGTGCCTCACTTGCTAACGGATGCATATATCATCGACACGCCCAACAAACCCTTTACCGTAACCCATCCACTACCACATCCTGGTACAAGCCTTTCGTAGCTAATGACGTCACACGCCGATGCAGCGATGTGTGCCTCACTTGCTAACGGATGCATATATCATCGACACGTCCCACAAACCCTTTACCGTAATCCATCCACTACCACATCCTGGTACAACCCTTTCGTAGCTAATGACGTCACACGCCGATGCAGCGATGTGTGCCTCACTTGCTAACGGGTGCATATATCATCGACACGCCCAACAAACCCTTTACCGTAACCCATCCACTACCACATCCTGGTACAAGCCTTTCGTAGCTAATGACGTCACACGCCGATGCAGCGATGTGTGCCTCACTTGCTAACGGATGCATATATCATCGACACGCCCAACAAACCCTTTACCGTAACCCATCCACTACCACATCCTGGTACAACCCTTTCGTAGCTAATGACGTCACACGCCGATGAAGCGATGTGTGCCACACTTGGTAACGGATGCATATATCATCGACACGCCCAACAAACCCTTTACCGTAACCCATCCACTACCACATCCTGGTACAAGCCTTTCGTAGCTAATGACGTCACACGCCGATGCAGCGATGTGTGCCTCACTTGCTAACGGATGCATATATCATCGACACGTCCCACAAACCCTTTACCGTAACCCATCCACTACCACATCCTGATTTAACCCTTTCGTAGCTAATGACGTCATACGCCGATGCAGTGATGTGTGCGTCACTTGCTAACGGATGCATATATCATCGACACGTCCCACACTCCCTTTTCCATGAATTTCAAACAAATAGAAAATATTTAACTGAATCCACCATACCTAAGTAGCCAAACCAAAAAACTTCTTAGATAAACTAGTTTTACCCATTTTTAACTTCAACAGTAACAACCATCGCCTTGAAAATGATTCGATTAGTTTCTAAACGTTTCAGAACCTATAGAGAGTGAACCTAGAAATGAGAAGCTGTAAGCGCAACGATTTTTCACGCGAAGTTCGTCCATAAAACAGTATTCAGCCAAGCGGATTCTGCTGGATAACGAATTTGACCTTTTACATTAGACAAAGTATATTTTTGACAAATTCCATCAAATTTGGACCATATTTGAATCTGCGATAGACCGTACAGACATATGTTAATGTATACAAATTTGAATCAGAGTTTTCTTCATAATCCATATGTTTTGAGACTGAAATGTTCTAGTCGGCACTTCCGGATTGTGTCATCACGCTGACGTCATCAGCAGATTTAATCCTTATGGAGATTGGTAGGAAACGAACTAAATGATTAGGTATTCATGTATGTGTATGTATATACACAAACTTCAAATAAAGATTATTTACTCCTATCTCCCGCTCCTGGTGCATAGGAGCCCCTGCAGAGTGGGAGATACTTTTCCCAGCAACACTCTCTCTGGACAGTCAGCCTGCTTGGCTCAGCTACTCCGTAGTCGACTCTCGGCTTAAGATCAGTGGTTCAATCCCACGTTTCACAATTTTTTTTTTTTTTTTTTTTTTTTTTTTACATTTTTTCTTTCTAAAATGCCTACGACATTGGACAGTGAGCAACAGTACACTTTCTTGGAATCTACCTCTACTCAAGACGGCGAAAATTTTACTCAGGGAAGACGTAAGCGTCTTCGAAAGAAAACTTCTACTAATTTATCGCCTAAAGCCAAACAGCAAAAAGGATCAAAAATAAATGAAAATCAAAATGAATCTCAAATTAATAAAAATCTCCTTTCAGTACCAAAAAAAGACCAGAAGCCGCCTAACATTTACGTCAGAAACATTAAAAATTACAAAAACCTCTGCTCTCGTCTCAGTCAAGCTGCTGGAGAAAAATCTTTCTCTTGCAGAGCCAGATTTAATGACATAGCGATCAGTGCTATCGACAGCGGTGCCTACAGGGCAATTATTAAAAGTTTAAACCAGATGGAAGCCGATTATCACTGCTATCAATTGCCAGAGGAAAAAGCATACAGAGTCGTGATTCGCAATTTACATCATACCACACCTCCTGAAGACATCGCAAATGCTTTGAAGGATCTTGGCTATAACGTTAAAAGAATAATTAATGTTCGCCACCCGACAACGAAAGCACAACTTCCTCTCTTTTTCGTGGATCTGGAAAAGGCAGAAAAAAGCAGAGAAATATTTAAAGAACAATATCTTCTCTACACCAAGATATCAGTGGAAGAGCCCCGCCGTCGACGCGAATTAACTCAATGTCACAAATGCCAAGAATACAACCATACCAAAAGCTACTGCAACCACGCACCTAAGTGCGTTAAATGTGGTGAGCAGCACAAGTCTGAAGATTGCGCTAAACCTAAAGACGCACCTGCAACCTGCGCCAACTGTGGAGAGAATCATCCAGCTAACTACAAAGGATGCGATGTCTACAAGGCCCTCAGAACTCTTAGGGCTCAACGCCAGAGGATGAGCAGCGCAACCCGTCTGACCAACGTACGGGCTTCTACCCTCAAAGATGCCACACATACTCAGCCTCAGCAGCCATCCAAGTCAGCTACTTCACCTCGGAGGCCAAATGTCTCGTATGCCTCTCTTCCCTCCTCTAGGCAAAAGAATGTGCTGGTAAATCCTCAACCCAATCCAATGCCAGTACAAAAACCACCAACCACCTCAACCCCAGCACAAAACCTCACACCTCCTTCCCAAATTTTCCAGAAGAATATCCCATCAGTTTCCTCTCCTAAACCTATTAATGCTTTTCCAGTTCCTCCTGCTCCTACACCCCAAGATCCCTTCAACCTGTTTTCCTCATTCCTAAATAAACTGGAAAGTTTATTAACCCCACTTATCTCCCTCATGACCTCCTTAATATCAGATATCCTCCCAAAACTCCTTAAATGACATTTGGATTGAACATTTTTGTTACATCAGAACATATTTTGTAGGGAATTTAGTAAGCTATCGAATGGTTACCTTACACTCACCCCGATTACCTAACCGTTTTCGATATATTTCGGAAAAGATCCGAAAACTTTCAAGCCCATTATTAATTTGTACCCCAGGTTTTGGACTCTTCGAGTTCAAAGACAAAGAAAAAGCAGTGCATCCCGTCAGAACCAGGTTCCGGCAACTAGCCCTAAAGAGGATCGACCCACACAGCAACTGCAGCCCTCTACATCATCCCTCACATCTAAACGTAGGCCAACCATTTCTTATGCCTCTCTTCTCTCCTCCAAGGAGAAAAAGGTGCAGGTAATTCTACATCCTAATCCCAATCCACAACAAAAACCACCAACCACTTCCGCACATATAAGATATGTCAGAATCCACGTCTTCAGCACCCCAACAAAATATTACAACAGACTACCCACCTAAATCTGCTAATGCTCCCCCAACCCCTAAAGCAGTTCCTCCCACTCCTACACCCCAAGACCCTTTCATTTTGTTTTACACATTTTTAAACAAATTGGAAACGTTGTTAACCCTACTTATCTCCCTCATGACCTCCTTAATATCCGACATCCTTCCAAAGCTCCTTAAATGATATCCCCCAACCCCAATTCCCTCACCATATTCCTATGGAATGCTAACGGACTTATCTCACGACGACTAGAGCTTGAACTCCTACTTACAGAAAGAAACATCGACATCGCACTGATTACAGAAACACAACTACTTACCACAAACTACTTCTCAATCCCAGGATATGTGTGCTACAGGGCAGATCATCCCTCCGATTCCCGGCATGGAGCAGCAGTAATGGTGAAAAGTTCTTTGGCTTACTTTTCACACTCCACTCTCCCGACAGAAAGCATGCAGGTAAGTACAATCTCCCTTTCCCTTTCTGCCTTCAATATAATTGTTTCTGCGGCGTATTTCTCTCCAAATTTTACCAACCTGAATTCCTCACTCTATTCCAATCTCTTGGTCCTCACTTTCTCATAGGGGCTGATTTCAATACGAAACATCCCAGAAGGGGAAGCCGTCTTACCAATCCTCGTGGCAGAATTCTTTATGACATCCTTCAATCCCAAAATTATGACACCATTTCCTCTGATTCTCCTACATATTGGCCAATCGACCTCTCTCGCACTCCCGACCTTCTCGACTTCTTCATCACTTGTGGCCTACGAGGAATATCATACTCGGTTCAGTCACTGCTTGAACTCTCACACCAGGGCCTATGAACTGGGAGTTATTCCGTCAACAACTCTCTCAACTCATAGATCTCAATGTTCCCTTGAAAACTCCATCCGACGTGGAGGCTGTTTTGATGTTCACAAAAGCCATACAAGACAGTGTTCTGAGCTCAAGCAGACCAAGAACTCGTCTTCCTTTTCACCCTAAGCCTCAACTCCCAGACCACATCCTTAACCTCTTGTCAGCTAAGCGCCAAGCAAGCTCTCGCTGGCAGAGGTCTCGTTACCCATCCGACCACACTTCCTTCAATCGACTTACTCGCCTCCTAAAAAAAGCCCTATCCGAATTCCGATCTGAATCCTTCAATGAATACCTCCAATCACTCACCACCGAAGACAACATTCTCTGGCAAGCAACCCGTAAAATCCTAAAATTTCATTCCGTTCCTCAACCTCTTCAACGCAGCGACGGAACTTGGGCTAGAAGTGATGAAGATAAAGCCGAACTATTCGCTTCCCATCTGGAATCTACTTTTTCCCCTCACCCAGAAACCAGCTCCTCCCAAGACCTAGAAATACACGATTACCTGAATAGCCCTCTTCCACTCTCCTTTCCTCCTAAGGTATTCCATCCTGCAGAAGTTAAATACATTATCAGACACCTCCCAAGAAAATCTCCCGGTTATGACCTTATAACAGCCCTAATCCTATAAAACCTACCTCACAAAGCAATTATTTTCCTCACTTATATATTCAACTCAATCCTAAGAACCACCCACTTCCCAAATCCATGGAAGTACTCAATAATAATCCTTATACCTAAACCCCAGAAATCTCCCAAGATTCCATCATCGTATCGTCCTATCAGTTTGCTCCCAATCATGTCCAAGATATTTGAAAAACTTCTCCTAAAAAGAATTCTGTCCACGATCCCTCCAAATTCCTTACCTGATCACCAATTTGGTGCATTCAACCATCCAACAATGCTTCAGCGTTGTTGACACCATATCCCACGCGCTTGAAAGTAGAAACTACTGCACGAGTGCCTTTCTCGACGTCGCCCAAGCGTTCGATCGTGTTTGGCACCCGGGGTTGTTATACAAAGTACGGCGCATACTTCCTCACACATATTTCCTAATCCTGCAATCCTATTTATCTAACCGTTCCTTCCAAGTAAGATCTGGTTCCGCACTGTCTAGTTCCCATCCCATTTCCTCCGGAGTACCACAGGGAAGTATTCTTGGTCCCCTCCTTTACCTTTTGTACACCGCAGACATCCCTACCCACCCCAGCACCCACTTAACTACCTATGCTGATGATACAGCCATATTTTCCTCCTCTCCTGACCCCGTAACTGCTTCCTGTTATCTACAAGAACATCTGGAATCTATCGAGCACTGGTGCAACAAGTGGAAAATAAAGGTGAATCCTGAGAAATGCTGCCAAATCACATTCACCATCAATAAGAGAGCCTGCCCTCCAGTCATCATATTCAGCCACGAACTCCCCATATCCAACGAGGTGCGCCACCTGGGATTATTACTGGACAGTAGACTCACTTGGAACCCACACATCCGACTGAAAAGACAAGAACTGAACAGGAGATACGGACTCTTACGACGACTACTGGGACCTTCATCAAAACTCACAATACACAACAAACTCATTGTTTACAAAACCATAATCCGACCTATTTGGACTTACGGACTTGAACTCTGGGGAACAACTAAAACTTCTAACATACAGAGAATACAGGCATTCCAATCCAAAGTCCTCCGCAAAATAGTTAATGCTCCTTTCTATGTTTCCAATAAAACCCTTCATAGTGACCTCAACATCCCTTTCGTTCAAGAACTGGCAAAATCCCGCTTCCTAACGTTTCATTCCAAACTGTCCTTCCATCCTCATCCCAGAGCACAAACACTTTCCTCCCAAACTCACCCCAAAACACCCGCCTAGAAGGCTCAAGAGACATTGGCCTCGTGATCAATTAACTGAATAGAGACAAAACATTATTCTAAGTAGGAAGTGCCAGTATTGATTGGCTCCTTCCAAATGTGTTATTATCTTTATTATTATTGTGTTATTATCTTTATTATTATTGTGTTATTATCTTGGGGGTTTTCTCCTCAGTCACCTGGGATAAATTCTTTCGGGGGCCGTTGCCAACCGAAAGAATTGTTTTTATTGATTGTTTTTTTGTTGATTTTTTACGGGCGTTCATTTAAAAATTTCCGAACCGTTCTGGCGGTATCAAGCAGTACCGCTTGTTGGGCACTTTTAATTAGATCCTCCGGCAGTTTCAAATAGTTATTTGCGGCAATCGTCGTTTTTGGAATGAGCCCGTTGGTCGAGATTATGACGGCTGTAATCCTTGCGGAATCCAAATTATACAAGTCTTTCAGCTCTATGGCCAACTCCTGATACTTGCGCAGTTTCTCGGCATATGATTTCCGGACATTCTCATCATTGGGGATTGCGAAATCAATAATATCGGCTGTCTTACTTCCCTTGTCAATGATAAGAATGTCTGGTTTATTGTGATGGACAGTACGGTCCGTTAACATTGCTTCGTCCCAATACATTTTAATTGTACCTTTCTCCAAAAGTCTATTTGGAACGTAGCGGTAATAAGGGACCACACCATCCAACATACCATATTTTTCTGCGAGTGCTTGATGATATATTTTGGCCACGTTATTGTGCCGCTGAAGATAATCGGATCCCGCAAGAATCTCACAGCCCCCCGTAATGTGCTGGATCGACTCATACGTTTTGTTACAAAGTCTACATTTGTCAGAGATGTTGACATCCTTCAAAACGTGACGTCGATAGGATCTTGTTGCTATTACTTGATCCTGGATGGCTATTACAAACCCCTCTGTTTCGGGGAATAGCCTTCCAGAAGTCAACCATGCTACCGACCATGAGAGCACCACCTCCGGATCAAATAACCGATTATGGTATCGCCCGTGTAATGCTTTCTTTAGCCACGAGCCAAGGCGATCCGATTCTGTCGTAATTTCCGGCCAGTTGCTTGTTTTCAATTTTAAGGCTGTATAATTTTCGTCCAGTTTGACCATTTCCTTGAAAAGACGATTCTCGCTTGCCATTATGTAGCTCCTCAGGTTAATTTCCTGGGAGCGACATAAGTCTTGAATATTTGCGAGACCTGGTCCTCCTTTATTCCTGGGTAAATACAGCCTTTCAATTGACGTTTTGGGGTGGTGCATACATGCCTTAGTCATCTCTGTTCGTATGAGACGATCCAGTTCTTGTAACGATGTATCCGACCATTTGATGACTCCGAAGCTGTAAATCAGTGATGATATTGCCCATGTATTAATTGCCTTTATTTTCTGCCTGCCATGTAGATAGCTTTTTAAAATCAGACGCAAGCGTTTAAGAAGCACAGCCTTCAGTTCCTCTTTTACTTCTCTTTTGGCTATTTTCAGATGTTGTTGTACGCCAAGATACCTGTACGACTCATCCTCCTCGAGTTCACGGATAGTATCACCATCAGCTAACGCAATGTTATTGGTCAAAACTGATTGCCCTTTTGAAACATGCAGTACGGCACACTTGTCAATACCAAACGTCATGCCGATGGTGCTACTTAAATCTTGAACAATATCCGTCATGCTTTGTAGCTGGACAGGATTCTTTGCGTACAACTTAAGGTCATCCATAAATAGACTGTGGCTTATCCTGGTGTCGGGATTATTTACAGTTAGCTGGTAACCAAATCCACTGTCACGAAGTAACTGGCTCATTGGATTGAGGGACAAACAAAACCATAAAGGACTAAGGCTATCGCCTTGATATATTCCTCGTTGTATCTTCATTGGTTCACTTTCAATCCTATTTGTGCCCTCTCTAAAGATGAGCTTTGTTTTCCACGTAGCCATCATACGTTACAGCAGATCCGTTACATTTTCAGCAATCTTGTAGATATTTAATACTTCGACCAACCAGGAGTGAGGAACTGAATCAAATGCCTTCTTGTAGTCTATCCACGCCATCGAGAGATTTCGCTGTTTCGCCGAGACCTGAGAAGCGATAAATGTATCTAAAACCAACAACTCTTTACATCCCTTAGAGCCACAGCCGAGCTGCTCTGGGGCTAGTAACTCATATTGATTCAAATGATCTTGAATTTTTGATGCAATAATGGATGTAAAGAGTTTATAGACACCATTTAGGCATGTTATTGGTCTGTAGTCTTTTGGGTCTAGGTTCTCATTTATTTTCTTTGGAATCATATAAGTGATTCCCTCAGCGAAATCTTCTGGAATTGGCATATGACCTACAAGAATGTCTTGATAGCACTGTGCTATTGCTCCATGAAGGCTGGTGAAATACTTCAACCAATAATTTTGTAAGCCATCGCGCCCGGGAGCTTTCCAGTTGTGCAACTTCTTAATCGCTTGTGTCACGTCTTCTACAAGAATTTGGCTGTTTTCCATTTGCGGAACATTCTTTATTTGCTCTCGCACTTTTGACATCCAATCCACATTCTTGCTATGGGACACTGGCACTTCCCATACGTCTGCCCAATAGCCTACCATCTTGTCCATTTCAATATTTACATCACTTACCTTGTCTTTATTGCTTTTAATTAAGGTGCGATAAAAGTCCCTTTCTCGAGCCCTAAAAAGAGAATTTTGCTTCCTTCTGAGGAACGCTTCATTGTACCTACGTATTCTGTTTGCGTAAACAGCTAGTTTCTGTTTTTGCTTGTCTAAATACATAGATAATGATTCAATCAAGCGTTCCTCATCAATCATTCCTATATGAAGCACAATTATTTCATCAATTTTAGCTTTTAGTTTGTTACTAGCAGACTGCGGACATCGCACATAGTTGGTTAAAATACCAATTCTGCAGCCAAGTTCAGATATTTTCTTTTCTAACCTTTTCCTCCAAGGTGGGGATTTATCTGATTTTGATTTAGTTCCATCGGCAGTAACTTCTTTATCCCGCCTGCAGTCTAAGTAGTAACAAACTGCTCTTGCTCCTGAGTATATTAAATCGCGTACATTGTCTATATCATTGACTGATTCAACGTGCGCTTCTAGGACTTTATTCATCGCCATTACTGCTTTAAAAGCCTTTTTACTGTAAGTGATGCGAGGGACACTTGGCCTGTGGTCGAACGGAATGCCGGCAAAGCAAAGATGTTCCGTAATGAATTGGTCTTCAAGAGTGGCAATAAGTTCCTGATCATCATCCTTTACATTTTCATCACTCACTAAGATTTCAGCCTCGGTATCATCAACTTCATTCACAGGGCTTTCATTCCTATTTAATATTTCGCCGCTGCCTGCATCTGAGCTTTGTCGGACTTCATTCTTTATCCTTTCCAACTCAAAACCCTCCAGAATCTTACCTGTACGTAAAATACGTCTTACTCGATCTGCAAGGTTTTGAGAAGTCAAATGTATATCAGGATATAATTCCTTCCAGTACTGCTCGATTCGCCTTGTATAACCCGTCTTTTCATGTTCACATTTTGTGGCCAGATAGTACGCTCGCATGACTGCAATATGCATGTCTTTGGTCCATTTCATGCGTTTCTGCGTAGATCTTGGCCTTTGTCTAACAGGAGCGGGAGAAGAATCACTCTCCTCCAAGCTCAAGTCAGAACCTGATTCGGTGCTCAACATAACCGTTTTCGTTGGCCTTGGTCTTACGGGCCGATACGGCATCGGGGCACCGCTCGCACTGCCTGCCGATGTCGAGGGCTGACAATCAGTTCCCTCCTGAGCAGCCCTCACTCCAGATTCGTCCGAGGCTTTTTCTTTCCTTCTCACCATTGTTAATGGGTTGTGCATTTTATACCTACTGCCAGGTATAGCACCCAGGGAAGGTGACCCTGGGGTGTGTACTGTAGGTGACCTTATGTCAGTGTAAGTGTTTAGTGTACTGTGTGTGTTATGTGTGCGGTGTACTGTACTCGGGAAGGGGGGTTCGTAAAGCCCCAAGCAACTGCGCGTTTCAGTCGCTCCCTGCCTTTTTATTATCTTTATTATTATTGTGTTATTATTTTTTTTTATTATCTTTATTATTATTGTGTTATTATTTTTATTATTATTATTTCCTATTCATTGTTTTTGTTTGTTTTGTTTTTTATTTATTTGCTTATTTGTTTTTTAATTCTTTTGTATTTCAACTCAATTTCTGTATACATTCATTATTTATATTTGAAAGCAAACTTAACTAATGTACTCTCCAAATGTACAGATGTTAAATAAACGTATTACTAATAAAAAAAAAAAATTACTCCTATCGAAAGTTCCGACAATAAATTATAAAATATGTTGTATTAGCACTTATTCCAGTAAGGTGTTTATGTCACTGTTTATTTATATATCATTGTGGTTTAGAAATATGTTTATGTAAGCGATTCACGTAAATAACCAAATTAATTAACATTTCTAATTAAGGAGTTAATCTGATTTCCAGACCTTCGCCTAACTGATAAGGAGATCTCCAAAGTGGTTGTAAGTTGCTTCGCCGAAAAGCAAGATGAATCAGTGAGTTGAATCGACAATGCTTCGAAAAGCAATCAGATCTCCTCGTGGTTTAGGTTTACTTTGGCCGGTTTCCAAACAAACTCTGGATACTTAATGCAAAACCAAAATTTTTACTAGGCAAGTCTTTTGGATAATGGAAGTCCTTTGCAATCTCCTGTATCAACTAAACCTTACAAAATCCGAGCAAGTTCGAAACTTATAGTACGCCTACATTAGACCAGTAATTCACCTTATCCGATCCGATATCGGTTGACCGACACAGACCGACAACGGCCGACGTCACTGCCTACATTGGCCACGACCCGATCCTATCCGATCTAGACACAACTCGTCAGTAATGACGTCCTACTGAAGTGAAAATGAGTGATTAATTTAAGAAATATCACCTAATAAGCATAGAAACCTTCGATTAGGTCGAATGTTGGAAGAAGGAGTTGTATTGAAATCGGTTAAGATTTAGAGACTTTAGCATTTTTTGAAAAACGAAATGTCGTTTGTCGGTCGTCTAATATCAGTCTAGAAGCTAACAAGTTTGAACGGCCGAGAATCGATGGTCATCGGATCGCATCGGGTAGCTCTGTAGCTACCTGATCGGGATCATCTTGGTGCATCCTAACAAGGTTTTCGATGAAGCTCATATTCCTTTCCTCCCAATAGGGAAGGCGAAATCTACTATAGCCTTAGCTCTATGGAAGGAGACGGAAAGGTCGACGGGAAAATGGCCACGTTCCACAGGCCATAAGTCAGGGACAAATCATTCAATGTTTCGTGTGTCGCCTAGAACTATTCACTCTCATTCTACGTTCTGTTCAGACGGGGAACTATAAACCAGCAGAGGATATAAACCATAGGCAGAGGATATAAAACATAGGCAGAGGATATAAACCATAGGCAGAGGATATAAACCATAGGCAGAGGATGTAAACCATAGGCAGAGGATATAAACCAGCAGAGCATATAAACCATAGGCAGAGGATATAAACCAGCAGAGCATATAAACCATAGGCAGAGGATATACACCATAGGCAGAGGATATAAACCATAGGCAGAGGATATAAACCATAGGCAGAGGATATAAACCATAGGTTGAGGATATAAACCAGCAGAGGATATAAACCAGCAGAGCATATAAACCAGCAGAGCATATAAACCATAGGCAGAGGATACTAGGAAGCATATAAACCATAGGCA
This sequence comes from Gonocerus acuteangulatus, assembly GCA_946811695.1. NCBI lineage: Eukaryota > Metazoa > Arthropoda > Insecta > Hemiptera > Coreidae > Gonocerus > Gonocerus acuteangulatus. Next base: position 132,119,589 of record OX328124.1, on the reverse strand, counting down.
GAGGATATAAACCATAGGCGGAGGATATAAACCATAGGTAGAGGATATAAACCAGGAGAGGATATAAACCAGCAGAGCATATAAACCATAGGCAGGGGATACTAGGAAGCATATAAACCATAGGTAGAAGATATAAACCATAGGCAGGGGATACTAGGAAGCATATAAACCATAGGTAGAAGATATAAACCATAGGCAGAGGATATAAACCATAGGCAGAGGATATAAACCATAGGCAGAGGATATAAACCAGCAGAGCATATAAACCATAGGCAGAGGATATAAACCAGCAGAGCATATAAACCATAGGCAGAGGATATACACCATAGGCAGAGGATATAAACCATGGGCAGAGGATATAAACCATAGGCAGAGGATATAAACCATAGGTTGAGGATATAAACCAGCAGAGGATATAAACCAGCAGAGCATATAAACCAGCAGAGCATATAAACCATAGGCAGAGGATACTAGGAAGCATATAAACCATAGGCAGAGGATATAAACCATAGGCAGAGGATATAAGCCATAGGTAGAGGATATAAACCAGGAGAGGATATAAACCAGCAGAGCATATAAACCATAGGCAGGGGATACTAGGAAGCATATAAACCATAGGTAGAAGATATAAACCATAGGCAGAGCATATAAACCAGGAGAGGATATAAACCAGCAGAGCATATAAACCATAGGCAGGGGATACTAGGAAGCATATAAACCATAGGTAGAAGATATAAACCATAGGCAGAGCATATAAACCATAGGCAGAGGATACTAGGAAGCATATAAACCATAGGCAGAGGATATAAACCAGCAGAGCATATAAACCATAGGCAGAGGATACTAGGAAGCATATAAACCATAGGCAGAGCATATAAACCATAGGCAGAGGATATAAACCTTAGGCAGAGCATATAAACCATAGGCAGAGCATATAAACCATAGGCAGAGGCTACTAGGAAGCATATAAACCATAGGCAGAGGATATAAACCAGCAGAGCATATAAACCATAGGCAGAGGATACTAGGAAGCATATAAACCATAGGCAGAGCATATAAACCATAGGCAGAGGACACTGTGAAATGAAGAATCGAATTGCCTAAAACAAGTCTACTAGGAAGCATATAAACAGGAAACCGTAATCACTACGATTCTAGTCGCTCTAATATCTCATCAAAACATTGTTCCAAGTGCGGATTCTGCTGGTTAGAAAAACTTTAACAACCTTTCCTTTGAGGCAAAGCATTTTTGTAAGAAATGTCAGGAAAATCGGGACAGGAATACACATCTGTCAGTATACATCGGGACAGGAATACACATCTGTCAGTATACATCGGGACAGGAATACACATCTGTCAGTATACATCGGGACAGGAATACACATCTTTCTGTATACATCGGGACAGGAATACACATCTGTCAGTATACAGCGGGACAGGAATACACATCTGTCAGTATACATCGGGACAGGAATACACATCTGTCAGTATACATCGGGACAGGAATACACATCTGTCAGTATACATTGGGACAGGAATACACATCTGTCAGTATACATCGGGACAGGAATACACATCTGTCTGTATACATCGGGACAGGAATACACATCTGTCAGTATACAGCGGGACAGGAATACACATCTGTCAGTATACATCGGGACAGGAATACACATCTGTCAGTATACATCGGGACAGGAATACACATCTGTCAGTATACATCGGGACAGGAATACACATCTGTCAGTATACAGCGGGACAGGAATACACATCTGTCAGTATACATCGGGACAGGAATACACATCTGTCAGTATACATCGGGACAGGAAAACACATCTGTCAGTATACATCGGGACAGGAATACACATCTTTCTGTATACATCGGGACAGGAATACACATCTGTCAGTATACAGCGGGACAGGAATACACATCTGTCAGTATACATCGAGACAGGAATACACATCTGTCAGTATACATCGGGACAGGAATACACATCTGTCAGTATACATTGGGACAGGAATACACATCTGTCAGTATACATCGGGACAGGAATACACATCTGTCTGTATACATCGGGACAGGAATACACATCTGTCAGTATACAGCGGGACAGGAATACACATCTGTCAGTATACATCGGGACAGGAATACACATCTGTCAGTATACATTGGGACAGGAATACACATCTGTCAGTATACATCGGGACAGGAATACACATCTGTCTGTATACATCGGGACAGGAATACACATCTGTCAGTATACAGCGGGACAGGAATACACATCTGTCAGTATACATCGGGACAGGAATACACATCTGTCAGTATACATCGGGACAGGAATACACATCTGTCAGTATACATCGGGACAGGAATACACATCTGTCAGTATACAGCGGGACAGGAATACACATCTGTCAGTATATATCGGGACAGGAATACAGATCTGTAAGTATGCATCGGGACAGGAATACACATCTGTCAGTATACATCGGGACAGGAATACACATCTGTCAGTATACATCGGGACAGGAATACACATCTGTCAGTATACATCGGGACAGGAATACACATCTGTCAGTATACATCGGGACAGGAATACACATCTGTCAGTATACATTGGGACAGGAATACACATCTGTCAGTATGCATTGGGACAGGAATACACATCTGTCAGTATGCATCGGGACATGAATACACATCTGTCAGTATACATCGGGACAGGAATACACATCTGTCAGTATACATCGGGACAGGAATACACATCTGTCAGTATACATCGGGACAGGAATACACATCTGTCAGTATGCATCGGGAAAGGAATACACATCTGTCAGTATACATTTGAATATATACACTGCAGATCTTGAATTTACCATGTTGGTTGTATTATTTATATTGAAGCTAATAACTGATCTACTGATCCGATATAATTACATAATATTCCTGAAAGATCAATGCTGTGCATAGAGGTGTACCACGATAGTTAGGTTGAGAATGGATGGTTCCTACCTCGCTGACCCAATATCTTGGATTCTTGCCAACACGTCAACACCATACATCTCTTATACAACTCCAAGCGGAAATCCTCTAGGCCTTCTTAGGATATCTCTTAGAAACAACACAAATCTTCCACGTAATCAACGATATACAATTATGAACTGAACAATAATGATATTATTCCAGAACAGATCCACCAGTCCTAGCTAATTATAGCAAGTAAAAATAGTACAATCTGACTTTAAATTAATTAGAATAAATCTATTTTCGGTTCTCCAATTATAAGAATACATACAATGAATATGGTGATGAAAAAAAACTAACAGAAAATAATATTTTTCTTAATATTATGCGAAACCTTTCACATAAATTACAATAACTACTCAAATGGGAAGTAGGGGGAAATTAATTATTGAAGAAAGCGAGAAGATTTATTCGCCAAAATTGCTTAAATTATTAGTTTATATTGGCGACGTTTCAAACCTATCCAGGTTCATCATCAGGCGTCTATATAAATAAAATGAAAAGTATGGAGGAAACATATCCTATGTGACTAATAACAATACAGTAATATATTTAACATATTTAAACTTAAATTATAGTAATATATTCTTTCACACATCCCGATTGTACTCGATAAGCCCTTTGCTATAATCTTCCTTCAAATTTCTTATTCTGTGTGCCAATTTTTCGCTTATGTAAATGTTTTCAATGGGGAGGAGATGGTTTGAACTAGTCCGCCTTCATGTCTACTTAAAGGACAAAACTCACCGATCAGTCAAATGTGCAGTAACAAATTGAAAATAATGCCACATAAAAGTATTAGGTAACGCAAAAAGTCCTGTCGTTTTGGTTTTTTTTTTTAAATAGGTAAAACTAAAGCAAAAAAATATTTCAAATGAGTTTTATTCGTCGAAATAATCACCCTCGCTCCCCAAAACCTTCCTTCGACGTGCCTCAAGGTCACAAACTCCTTCTTTATAAAACTCAGCAGGTTTGGATGGAAACAATGTTTCTAAGGTGTTTTAGAAGGACATCCGCGAACGATTTACTGTACTGTTGTCTAGAGCTCTGAACAGATGGTGATCAGATCGTGGGTGAGGTAGAGTCTCCCAGCAAATCGCTAAGAGTTTGTCCCGTGTGATCTTGCGGTCGGTCAGGTTATGCAGAACCCACTTATCAAGTTGTCTCGTGTGATCTTGCGGTCGGTCAGGTTATGCAGAACCCACTTATCAAGTTTGTCCCCTGTGATCTTGCGGTCGGTCAGGTTATGCAGAACCCACTTATCAAGTTGTTTGGTCTTATCAATTTGATGTAGGTGATTTGTGATGGTTGACACATGAGGAAACGTTAAGTTTTCCAGCGATTTCAGAGCAAGTTTGTCGTGGATATGACTCAATGATATCTGTCAGGGCGTCGTCATCTACAACTTCCGCCCTTCCACTTCGAAGTTCTTCCATGAGCGATTCAGCCCCTCTACGAAATTTTGCAAACCAGAATTGCGCCTTCCGATCTGAGAGAGCATCCTCCCAAACACCTGACGTAGTTTACGAGCCACCTCGGTGGCTTTTAGGCCTAATTAAAACTCGTAGAGTAAAATTGAGCGAATTTGCGTTTCAAGAGAGATCATTGTAATAAAATATTTCCAGCTCAGAGCGTCAACTGGATTAAAGTTAAAGTTGTCCAGCTTACTACCGAAACAAGCATCATCCAATCCGACGAAGCTGCTCTTTATTTATCACTGTGTTATTAATGTAAGAAATTTGTAAACATTGGATTTAAAATAAAACTACAGGACTTTTTGTGGTACTTGGTAGAATAATCCTACAAACGGAACGAAAATTATAATTCCATCCTTAGGTTCATACACTAGCGTGTACAGAAAATAAGTTGGGGGGGGGGGGGGCAGGGAGCACCTCGGCATTTGGGGTGTAGGGAAAATCTTCAATATTTTAGGGTAAAATGATCGTTGTTATAGGCTTTTTTTACATGAAATGTTCTCAACAAAACAAAATTTCGGGGAAAGGGGGGCTGCAGGTCCCTCAGCGCCCCACTTATATACGCCTATGGGTTCATAAGAAAATATCCAAGGAATCCTATGAGGAATGAAATGATGTACCTGAGTCCATTAGACCATCTAGGCAATGTGTCGGGTTTCCTAGACTCATCTGTATTATCCAATATTGCCTAATAACTCAGTGAAAGCATCAATCTTATGTTCTAGTCTACACCTGGTCATGAGCGTATATAAGGGGGGGCTGAGGAGGCTGCAGCCCCCCGAATTTTTCGAAAATGTGTGTATTTTATTTTATTTTTTTCCCCCTTACCATAGTATCCATATGGCACGTGAGTTTATTTTTCAGCACAACGCATGCCATTTTCAGCACATTTTGTGCGTATAAAATATTTTACACTAGCTGTTCGCCGGCGTTCCCTGCTACACCAGTGTGGATTTGTAAAGAAACACATATATCGTATCAAGATCTACCTGTTTACTAAGTTACGTCATAATCGGGAAACTGTGTAATTTGTATAAGGAGCAAACATACAGACAGACAGTTGGTAGATATTGTTCACCTAGCCTATGACACTCCCAGTATCGACCTACCTCTGTGCCAAGTTTGATCAAAATCGGTCAAACGGCGTGGATTTTTATATGGAGCAAACAGACAGACAAACACATAAACACCCAAACAGGCACGTGATTTATATATATATATATATATATATATATATATATATATATATATATATATATATATATACATATATATATATATACAGTAGACTCTCTCTAACCCTGCGGCCTCCGAGAGGAATGAGTGACGGATCTCGGAACTAGCCGGAGCTAGACCTGCTCTAGGGTTCCTAGAAAACCTTCCCTTCCTAGCTAGCCAAACATTTGTTCCGTGGTATTTCATTGAAAGGAAGACAAAGAAGGATTCCTTTTAGACGCAGCAACTTGTGTTTTTACAAGGAATATAAATGTTTCTACTATGGCACCTGCGGCTGGTTACGCCTGATTCCAGCCAGTCTAGTTCGAATATTTATCGCGAGGGGAATCATGGGCGTAAGAAGGGCGGGGGCCACGGGTGAGCAGCCCCCCCCCCCCCCCATCGAAATTTTGATTAAGTCGGTAAAAACATGTCAAATAAAAATAAAAATTAAATAATTTGTTGAAGGTGTAACAGCGTTTTAGTTTGCTAACTATTCCATGTTCTAGATTGTTAGCATTCCATACTCCGGAAATGCTCCCCCCCCCGAAATAATTTTCTTTATACGCCCATGTTCCTTATCAATGTTATGAGATAACAGGGCTTTTGCTGATATGAGATTGTGAATGAACCAAACCCGGACTAGACTTACACCCTGCAAGAAGACAAGGATTAATCCATTGATGGAGAAAAACTCGTTATGAATGGATGGAACCTTCTCGAGAGAATCCGCTATAAATATTCATAGATTCATTAACAACAAACTCGATTAGGAGGAAAATCTCCAGTTTTCCTAAACCTCAGATGATTCATGATTCTACCGTCTAAATATTCTAACATTGGATAGGGTTTCTTGGAATTCTACATTATCTGATAATACACAATATATTACGGATATTATACATCTGTGACCGCTCTCTTAAACTACAACATCCTTTGTGTATATTTAATAATTATTTAAGTAAAGGGTAATAATTAACTAAAAACAAAAACAAAAAAAAAAAAAAAAAAAAAACGGCTTGGGCGTATATAAGGGGGGGCTGAGAGGGCTGCACCCCCCGCAATCGGTAAGAATGTATCGTAAATACCTTAAAAATAATAATAAGATCACTCAGTTCAGAAAAAAATAATTTCTTTTGGGTGTAATAGCGTTTTAATTGTCTAACTATTCCATGTTCTAGATTTTTATTATGCCATACCCCCCAAAATCCTTTCAGCCCCCCCCCCGAAATTCTCCAAGTCCCCTCCAAAATTATTTTCTATATAAGCGTGAACATCCTTCTCATTTACTAGCCTTGTTTTATTGAAAAAAAATGCAATCATAATAACAGCACCCAATTAAAAAATAAGGCGTACAACATAAATAAAAATTAATAACTGAAGTTAACAGAGACACAAAAAGAGGAACTACTTCTGGAGTTTAATATTATCAAATGTGAAGCAGGTGATTTTGCGAGGATTATGGCTGGGGCTGTAACGGTACTTATTGTCAGGACCTTAGAAAGAGGAGCAGGTAGCCAAACCATTGTTTCCTCGTCAAACTTCTAGCCGAGTCTGGCATATTTTGTTGAATAAAACTAAAGATAATTCTGGAATCGCCTTTTCTCAGAAATGGCTAATCTAATGAAAAAAGTGTGAAGACAAGTTTTGTACATAATTGCACGATCTACAATTTATGTCTGAACTATTTTTACCATAAAACAAAACGTTTCGCTGAAAATTCCTAAAAACATTTTTTTGCGAACTTTGACGTCGAATAAAATTCTTTGCACTCACGGGATCGATAAGGGATTTTCCCAATTCCCTTATAATGTTGTCCCTATGTTTCACGCACCTGCAGGAACATCTTTCCGCCATACAACATTGGAGTGAATGGTGGAGAATAAAAATCAACGCAGAAAAATGCAAACAAGTGACATTCACACTCAACCGAAGATCATGCCCTCCTGTTTACCTCAGGAACACTCCTCTCCCGGAATCTAACGAGGTTCGATATCTAGGGTTATACCTTGACAGCCGACTGACATGGAACCCTCACACTCAACCGAAGATCATGCCCTCCTGTTTACCTCAAGAACACTCCTCTCCCGGAATCTAACGAGGTTCGATATCTAGGGTTATACCTTGACAGCCGACTGACATGGAACCCTCACACTCAACCGAAGATCATGCCCTCCTGTTTACCTCAGGAACACTCCTCTCCCGGAATCTAACGAGGTTCGATATCTAGGGTTATACCTTGACAGCCGACTGACATGGAACCCTCACACTCAACCGAAGATCATGCCCTCCTGTTTACCTCAGGAACACTCCTCTCCCGGAATCTAACGAGGTTCGATATCTAGGGTTATACCTTGACAGCCGACTGACATGGAACCCTCTCAACCGAAGATCATGCCCTCCTATTTACCTCAGGAACACTCCTCTCCCGGAATCTAACGAGGTTCGATATCTAGGGTTATACCTTGACAGCCGACTGACATGGAACCCTCTCAACCGAAGATCATGCCCTCCTGTTTACCTCAGGAACACTCCTCTCCCGGAATCTAACGAGGTTCGATATCTAGGGTTATACCTTGACAGCCGACTGACATGGAACCCTCTCAACCGAAGATCATGCCCTCCTATTTACCTCAGGAACACTCCTCTCCCGGAATCTAACGAGGTTCGATATCTAGGGTTATACCTTGACAGCCGACTGACATGGAACCCTCTCAACCGAAGATCATGCCCTCCTGTTTACCTCAGGAACACTCCTCTCCCGGAATCTAACGAGGTTCGATATCTAGGGTTATACCTTGACAGCCGACTGACATGGAACCCTCACACTCAACCGAAGATCATGCCCTCCTGTTTACCTCAGGAACACTCCTCTCCCGGAATCTAACGAGGTTCGATATCTAGGGTTATACCTTGACAGCCGACTGACATGGAACCCTCTCAACCGAAGATCATGCCCTCCTATTTACCTCAGGAACACTCCTCTCCCGGAATCTAACGAGGTTCGATATCTAGGGTTATACCTTGACAGCCGACTGACATGGAACCCTCTCAACCGAAGATCATGCCCTCCTATTTACCTCAGGAACACTCCTCTCCCGGAATCTAACGAGGTTCGATATCTAGGGTTATACCTTGACAGCCGACTGACATGGAACCCTCACACTCAACCGAAGATCATGCCCTCCTATTTACCTCAGGAACACTCCTCTCCCGGAATCTAACGAGGTTCGATATCTAGGGTTATACCTTGACAGCCGACTGACATGGAACCCTCTCAACCGAAGATCATGCCCTCCTGTTTACCTCAGGAACACTCCTCTTCCGGAATCTAACGAGGTTCGATATCTAGGGTTATACCTTGACAGCCGACTGACATGGAACCCTCTCAACCGAAGATCATGCCCTCCTGTTTACCTCAGGAACACTCCTCTCCCGGAATCTAACGAGGTTCGATATCTAGGGTTATACCTTGACAGGCGACTGACATGGAACCCTCACACTCAACCGAAGATCATGCCCTCCTGTTTACTTCAGGAACACTCCTCTTCCGGAATCTAACGAGGTTCGATATCTAGGGTTATACCTTGACAGGCGACTGACATGGAACCCTCACACTCAACCGAAGATCATGTCCTCCTGTTTACTTCAGAAACACTCCTCTCCCGGAATCTAACGAGGTTCGATATCTAGGGTTATACCTTGACAGCCGACTGACATGGAACCCTCACACTCAACCGAAGATCATGTCCTCCTGTTTACTTCAGAAACACTCCTCTCCCGGAATCTAACGAGGTTCGATATCTAGGGTTATACCTTGACAGCCGACTGACATGGAACCCTCACACTCAACCGAAGATCATGCCCTCCTGTTTACTTCAGAAACACTCCTCTTCCGGAATCTAACGAGGTTCGATATCTAGGGTTATACCTTGACAGCCGACTGACATGGAACCCTCTCAACCGAAGATCATGCCCTCCTGTTTACTTCAGAAACACTCCTCTTCCGGAATCTAGCGAGGTTCGATATCTAGGGTTATACCTTGACAGCCGACTGACATGGAACCCTCACAATCAACCGAAGATCATGCCCTCCTATTTACCTCAGGAACACTCCTCTCCCGGAATCTAACGAGGTTCGATATCTAGGGTTATACCTTGACAGCCGACTGACATGGAACCCTCTCAACCGAAGATCATGCCCTCCAGTTTACCTCAGGAACACTCCTCTCCCGGAATCTAACGAGGTTCGATATCTAGGGTTATACCTTGACAGCCGACTGACATGGAACCCTCTCAACCGAAGATCATGCCCTCCTGTTTACTTCAGACACACTCCTCTTCCGGAATCTAACGAGGTTCGATATCTAGGGTTATACCTTGACAGCCGACTGACATGGAACCCTCACACTCAACCGAAGATCATGCCCTCCTGTTTACCTCAGGAACACTCCTCTCCCGGAATCTAACGAGGTTCGATATCTAGGGTTATACCTTGACAGCCGACTGACATGGAACCCTCACACTCAACCGAAGATCATGCCCTCCTGTTTACTTCAGAAACACTCCTCTCCCGGAATCTAACGAGGTTCGATATCTAGGGTTATACCTTGACAACCGACTGACATGGAACCCTCACACGAGACTGAAAAGACAAGAACTGAACAAACGATACGGACTACTTAGACGACTTCTTGGAGCCTCATCTAAATTATCGATACAGAACAAACTAACGATATACAAAACAATCATTCGACCAATATGGACATACGGACTTGAACTCTGGGGATCTGCAAAACCATCCAACATCAACAGAATACAGGCATTCCAGTCAAAAGTACTTCGTAAAATTGTAAATGCTCCTTTCTATGTTTCCAACAAAACCCTTCACAATGACCTCAACATCCCATTTGTCCTTGACCTGCTAAAACCCGATTCCAAATGTTCCACTCCAAATTGTCTTACCATCCTAATCCTGAAGGTCTATCCTTATCATCCCAATCCCATCCAGACAATCCTCCCAGGCGGCTCAAGAGACAGTGGCCTCGAGACAATTTAATCATCTGATCTTATCGTGAACATTAGAACATTTAGCAAGACATCTCTGGAAGTGCCAACAGTGGTTGTCTTCGTCCATATTTTGTATGTCTGTATTATTTTTTTTTTCTTTTCTTTCATTTTACTTTTACAGTTTTTGTCAAATTGTACATAATATCTGCATGAACAGACTTGATTATTGTACTGCTAATAATTGTACAGATTTCAAATATAAGAAATAAATAAAAAAAAAAAAAAAAAAAAAAAAATCTTTCATGCAAATTTTCAGGTTGCTAGGAATTTATGCAAAGGTACTTGTATTTTTCTAACCCATCTATTTCTAACAAGAGAAAATTAGTCTCATTTTACCTATCCTGTTTTACACAAAAATACATTTCCTAATACAAGAAATTACAAAAATAAAAAGCAATAAAAAACTAAGAGAAAGGGACAAAAATTACAAAAAGAACGACAAAAACATAAGAACAAAACAAACGTATTTCAAGTTTTAAGCACTTATTTCTTCGATCGACATCACCTAATCAAAAATTGTTTCAGAATCTTTTTTGTAGAGAATTTAGAAAGCTTTCAAATAGTTCCTATCCACTTATCAAAATTTCCCAACCGTGTTCGAGATATTAATGAAAGTACATTAAGTTCCCAAAACTTTTCATGTCTGTTAATATCATATTTTATTCTAAACATTCCTTAACTCCAACCGTAACCAAAATTTTAACATATTAGTTTTGATGAAATTCGGACATTCAGAAAATGTTTCAACTGAATCCCATGCGTATATAATAATATATGCGTATATATTTGTCTGTTCGCTCTGATTGGAAAAGTTCCACACTTTAATGAGAGTATACTGGATTGGGGGCATTATGGTAGAATACTCCTAGCTCTATGGTCTGACGGATGAAGTGTATGGGAATAGGCTTATGTATTATATTATTATTCTTATATTTATTATTGTTACTGTAAATATTTATTTTGTTATGTATTCGCTTTATTTATGATTACTTACTAGTAATTTATGTATTTGTTATATCTTATAAATATTGCACAGCATCTAGGCCTGTTGTGGTTGTAAGCTTCCATAATCAGGATGAAGGAGGCGCCCTAAAATTATCTTCACCGTTATGTATTTAGGACTGTTTGGTTCTAATTTAAGTGCATTGAACCCCTGATTAAGAATATATATATATATATATATATATATATATATATATATATATAAGTGAGGATGTGTGTATAATTTTTAAAAAAGGTTATTGTCAATATATACTTGATAGGATTGATATAGATTTGAAATTTGTTTTCAAAACTTCACCTGGAGTTTGAGTGGAAGCTGGATATCTTGGGAATGTTCTGAAGAAAGGTGTCGTGGTGTTAGGATGAAGGATTCAATCCTCGAGTTGAGGCTCAGTATGGAATCCTTGCACAATTATTTCAAATATAATTGTTATTTTCGATACAAATATTACTAATGCTGTAGGTAAAAGGATTATGGGTTGCATTTCTACGTTTAACGAGGAGGAAGAAGTGGTATATATATATATATATATATATATATATATATATATATATATATATATATATACCCCTCCAAGTGTAGACGGTAACCCATCAAGGAATAAACTATGTTCGAGAACATAATAATTGACCGAGGCGTGGAAATTGGTGAATAACAATGAGTGGATTTATGAAGTTAGGGGATTGACAGAAGTAGGACTCACATCATGTGTTAGAAAAGTCCGTCACGCAGGAGCTGCATAGCTAAGCACTTTCCTCAGAATTTGGGTAGTGTAGACTACATTCCTGAATAATTTGCTTATAATAACCTACTTGTATACATATGCATAAATAAAATGAAAACATGAATAGTGCTGCTTTTTTACATTTGTAATGAGCAGCGGTTTTAATTGTAATTAATTTCCTTCCAGAGTTTTGTGAAGGCTTGGTACTATTTAATGAATATACAAAAACTTGGACCGATTTTGGAATTTAACGAACTCGCTCGTTTGCCTAGAGATTGCTGTATACCAAATTACGTGATGAAAAAAAAAATACCCTGCCGGCTATCGTGTTAACAGACAGACACACAAACACACACACACACACACCTATATATATAGGGGAAGGTGTTGTACCTTTGACCAATTTGCAAAATTGAATTTTTTTTTTGGGCTTGAATATTAAAGCTAAATTCATTTTTTTTTTTATTTCATTGTAATTAGTATTCCATCGCTCATCATATTTAATTTTTTCAAGGTTCTAGCTTTGCATTTAATATTTTTTATTAATTTTTAAAAAAATAATCGTACAGTGGTCAAAGGTACAACATGTAGTTATACATTTGACCCTGTGGTGTTGTACCTCTGACCACGTAAAAACAACACAGCAGTGCAGAAAAAATAACTGTATTCAGTAATATAATAATTAATTGTAAGTTTAATAAATACAGGACATGGATGTAAGCATAATAAAAAGCTATTATTGATATTATGTTATGCTTAATATGCTGAAAAATCCAGTCCAATCGATAAAGGTTTTAACTGTCAAGCAGATCCACTAGCAATAGTAGGGTATGGAAGTTTAGCCACAATGTCTTCAACATCAATATCATACAAATTTTCATCTTCTCTCGTAAACTTGTCACTTAAAGTTTGTTTTTTCAAATATTGGATCTTAAACATTGGACATTTAATACCACAGATATCTTACTAAATATGTAATAGTCTTTTGACTTTTATTTTAAACAAGTATAAAATTTCCTTTTTCCAAATCATATTTTTCAAATTGTTACTGGTCATCGACTTAACTCACGACATTTATCAGACAGATCAACATCACTTTCTCCTGAAGAAATTTCCGTGTCAGTAGCAGAATCTGAACTGTCATTAGAATAATTTACCACTTTTTTAAGGAAGGGGTTTATTTGTATGTGGTGTCTTCCGTTTAGGGTGGTGTCTTACGTCTTTTTTTCAGCTTCAATAATTAGCTTTTCAGGAATATCTGTCAGGATACGAGGTTTCCCTTTAGGCCAGCCCCTATTTGACATTTTCCTTGCCTCCATCTTACAAATTCAAGTGGAACGATAAGGGGCGATAGGTTCCAACTGCAACACTGAGGATTAATAAAGTCAGTTTGAACTTATTTAATTTATTATTTTTTAAATTCTTTGAACAATTGAAGAAACCAATATTAATTATTTTTTAAAAAGTTGTAGCAGAAGAACATAAAAGTTCAATTATGGGAAAATTACTCAGGTGTGTTGTACCTTTGACCTGTTGAAAGGTACAACAACTAGTCGTGGTCAGAGGTACAACACCCTGGTAGTGCAAATTAAAAAGCATGCTAAAAATTTTAGGGTTAAGATAAATCAATTTCAGAAGCTACACCATGTTTCTTATTGTAATAGCTACTTTGTCAACTGATATAATACAAAAAATATTAAGAGGCAAAACGTCATCAATAAATAACTTACATTTTTATGATAAAAATGGATAAGTATTTTTTGGAAGAATGCTCTTTGACTTGAATCATCCAAAGTAGGTTACACAAGCCCTCTAGTGAAGGAGCTAAACACTAATTACACCAAAATTTATAAAATGTTGCGACGTGCCGCCACAGCATCGGTGGTCTACCGAACGTATATATATATATATACATTTTAACGGGGTCATTTTCGGTGTCTACTAGGCAGGATCGATAAAAATTTGAAGAAATGTTTCAAAAATTCCGTCATGAGTGCAACCTCAATAGCTACTTTCCTTCGAAGGAAAGTGCTAAAACCTGAAATTCTGAATACGCACGTAAAAGTCAGGCCTTGGGTTTGAGCTGTAGATAGTGGATGTGTTCCGTCCCTTCTATAAAGTATTCGGTGGGAACTAGAAGCATTCAGACCGACACATAGATTCCTTTGAAGATGCCGCTCGCTGCCTTTGATCTAGCCGCCGGGAGGGGTGTGGTCCTTCTCAGAGAGAATCCTGTCTCCCAAGTCTCGAAGGGATGTCAGACCTCAGAGGTTGGACAGAATTAGGACGGCCCAATAATGGAGGTGTCCGTCAACTTTATATCCAGGCTCCGATGAAAAATAAAGGGAGGAATAGCAATTTGGTGGTTCTCGGCTTTAGATCCGACCACAAAGCGACCTTGGACTTGGATAGAACAAAAACCAATTAGAATCTCGACGCTAAAGCCAACCTTCTGAAAATACATTGTCGGGATTTCATGGCCCTTCTTGCTGGATTACATACAGAATTAAAGAAGTTTTATGACAAATATTACAATAATTATTATTTATTGGTTATCATTTTCGCCTATTCTATTTGAAATACAATAGCCCTAATGCAAATTTATTTCTGATTTCTGAAAAGTAAGAAATAATGTGTACAAGTAGAGATCTTGGATTACACCCTATTTATAATAACTCAGCGGTAGACCGCTCGACTAATGAACTGGAGGACCTGAGTTCAATACTCGAGCTCGTGCTAATGATTTCTATCTTATAGTGTCTTCGTTCGTGTGTTGGATTCGTTGTCCCAGATTGGTCCACTCAGCCTTTGATTAATTTATTAATGGGTACCTGCCTGCAAAGGAAAAACTCCGCTTGTCGGAGTGTAGTACTGACCACGCTATCACTCTAGTGAGGACTACACAGCTCTTGTGGTCTGTTACGGGACTCATCTTCTCATCTATACACTAGCTTTTACCCGGCGTGCTATGCTACACCTACATTATACTAAATAGCTGTTACCCGGCGTGCTATGCTACACCTACTTTATACTAAATAGCTGTTACCCGGCGTGCTATGCTACACCTACATTATACTAAATAGCTGTTACCCGGCGTGCTATGCTACACCTACATTATACTAAATAGCTGTTACCCGGCGTGCTATGCTACACCTACATTATACTAAATAGCTGTTACCCGGCGTGCTATGCTACACCTACATTATACTAAATAGCTGTTACCCGGCGTGCTATGCTACACCTACATTATACTAAATAGCTGTTACCCGGCGTGCTATGCTACACCTACATTATACTAAATAGCTGTTACCCGGCGTGCTATGCTACACCTACATTATACTAAATAGCTGTTACCCGGCGTGCTATGCTACACCTACATTATACTAAATAGCTGTTACCCGGCGTGCTCTGCTACACCTACTTTATACTAAATAGCTGTTACCCGGCGTGCTATGCTACACCTACATTATACTAAATAGCTGTTACCCGGTGTGCCATCCTACACAAAGCTTAAAACTGTTAAATGTTATGTTGGAAGAAAAGAAAAATGGCTACTAGGAGCAATATTGCTTAATTCCACTAAATGTTGCATCTTCTTCTCCAACAGAAATGAACAAAATTGATCTTAACCACCATGCAGTTTACATATAGACTGCAGAGTGAGGCTGAGGTTCTACTTGTCGACATTACTTCAGAGTAAGGATGAGGTACTACGTGTCGACATGAGTGCAGAGTAAGGCTGAGATACTAAGTGTCGACATTACTTCAGAGTAAGGCTGAGGTACTACGTGTCGACATGACTGCAGAGATAGGCTGACGTTCTACTTGTCGACATGACTGCAGAGTAAGGCTGAGGTACTACGTGTCGACATTACTGCAGAGTTAGGCTGAGGTTCTATTTGTCGACATGACTACAGTGTGAGGCTGAGATACTACGTGTCGACATTACTGCAGAATAAGGCTGAGGTACTACGTGTCGACATTACTTCAGAGTAAGGATGAGGTACTACGTGTCGACATTACTGCAGAGTTAGGCTGAGGTACTACGTGTCGACATTACTGCAGAGTTAGGCTGAGGTACTACGTGTCGACATTACTGCAGAGTTAGGCTGAGGTACTACGTGTCGACATTACTGCAGAGTTAGGCTGAGGTACTACGTGTCGACATTACTGCAGAGTTAGGCTGAGGTACTACGTGTCGACATTACTGCAGAGTTAGGCTGAGGTACTACGTGTCGACATTACTTCAGAGTAAGGCTGAGGTACTACGTGTCGACATGACTGCAGAGATAGGCTGACGTTCTACTTGTCGACATGACTGCAGAGTAAGGCTGAGGTACTCCGTGTCGACATTACTGCAGAGTTAGGCTGAGGTACTACGTGTCGACATTACTGCAGAGTAAGGCTGAGGTACTACGTGTCGACATTACTGCAGAGTTAGGCTGAGATACTACGTGTCGACATTACTGCAGAGTTAGGCTGAGGTACTACGTGTCGACATTACTGCAGAGTAAGGCTGAGGTACTACGTGTCGACATTACTGCAGAGTTAGGCTGAGATACTACGTGTCGACATTACTGCAGAGTAAGGCTGAGGTACTACGTGTCGACATTACTGCAGAGTTAGGCTGAGGTACTACGTGTCGACATTACTGCAGAGTAAGGCTGAGGTACTACGTGTCGACATTACTGCAGAGTTAGGCTGAGATACTACGTGTCGACATTACTGCAGAGTAAGGCTGAGGTACTACGTGTCGACATTACTGCAGAGTTAGGCTGAGGTACTACGTGTCGACATTACTGCAGAGTTAGGCTGAGGTACTACGTGTCGACATTACTGCAGAGTAAGGCTGAGGTACTACGTGTCGACATTACTGCAGAGTTAGGCTGAGGTACTACGTGTCGACATTACTGCAGAGTAAGGCTGAGGTTCTACGTGTCGACATGACTGCAGAGTTAGGCTGAGGTACTACGTGTCGACATTACTGCAGAGTAAGGCTGAGGTACTACGTGTCGACATTACTGCAGAGTAAGGCTGAGGTACTACGTGTCGACATTACTGCAGAGTTAGGCTGAGGTACTACGTGTCGACATTACTGCAGAGTAAGGCTGAGGTTCTACGTGTCGACATGACTGCAGAGTAAGGCTGAGGTACTACGTGTCGACATTACTGCAGAGTTAGGCTGAGGTACTACGTGTCGACATTACTGCAGAGTAAGGCTGAGGTTCTACGTGTCGACATGACTGCAGAGTAAGGCTGAGGTACTACGTGTCGACATTACTGCAGAGTTAGGCTGAGGTACTACGTGTCGACATTACTGCAGAGTAAGGCTGAGGTACTACGTGTCGACATTACTGCAGAGTTAGGCTGAGGTACTACGTGTCGACATTACTGCAGAGTAAGGCTGAGGTTCTACGTGTCGACATGACTGCAGAGAAAGGCTGAGGTACTACGTGTCGACATTACTGCAGAGTTAGGCTGAGGTACTACGTGTCGACATTACTGCAGAGTTAGGCTGAGGTACTACGTGTCGACATTACTGCAGAGTTAGGCTGAGGTACTACGTGTCGACATTACTGCAGAGTTAGGCTGAGGTACTACGTGTCGACATTACTGCAGAGTAAGGCTGAGGTTCTACGTGTCGACATGACTACAGTGTGAGGCTGAGATACTACGTGTCGACATTACTGCAGAGTTAGGCTGAGGTTCTACGTGTCGACATGACTGCAGAGTTAGGCTGAGATACTACGTGTCGACATTACTGCAGAGTTAGGCTGAGATACTACGTGTCGACATTACTGCAGAGTTAGGCTGAGGTTCTACTTGTCGACATGACTGCAGAGTTAGGCTGAGGTACTACGTGTCGACATTACTGCACAGTAAGGCTGAGGTTCTACGTGTCGACAGGACTACAGTGTGAGGCTGAGATACTACGTGTCGACATTACTGCAGAGTTAGGCTGAGGTACTACGTGTCGACATTACTGCAGAGTTAGGCTGAGGTACTACGTGTCGACATTACTGCAGAGTTAGGCTGAGATACTACGTGTCGACATTACTGCAGAGTAAGGCTGAGGTACTACGTGTCGACATTACTGCAGAGTTAGGCTGAGGTTCTACTTGTCGATATGACTGCAGAGTTAGGCTGAGGTACTACGTGTCGACATTACTGCAGAGTAAGGCTGAGGTTCTACGTGTCGACATGACTACAGTGTGAGGCTGAGATACTACGTGTCGACATGACTACAGTGTGAGGCTGAGATACTAAGTGTCGACATGACTGCAGAGTTAGGCTGAGGTTCTACTTGTCGACATGACTGCAGAGTGAGGCTGATGTCTACTTGTCGACATGACTGCAGAGTGAGGCTGACATACTAAGTGTCGACATGAGGTTCTACGTGTCGACATTCCAGCAGAACGGAGCTATGGTTCGGTAGAATGAATCCCTGAGAAAGAGGAACACCTATAGAATCTGGCATCCCCATCCAAGAGAAACGCCCAAGAATTCCCCATTTGGTTCCCCCTTCCCCTCGGCATAACCCCCCCCCCTTCCTGAGGGATCCACCCCCCAAACCCACCACAGCTGTTACATCTGACAGCCACTCGTCCCAGTGGAATTCCAGAATATACGGTTTTTTAATATTTCTTTTTATCCATACAGGATTGCCTACGCTATGTCTGTTTTTATTTTTTTTTTTGTTGTACTTTTTTGTTGTATTTTATGAATGTGGCAGGTTATTCTCCAAAATAAAAATGTCCAATTTTCCTACATCATCCCTTAAGCTATACTCCTTGAAATGTTATTAAAGAATGTATTCTACACAACCCCAGGGGACGTTAAGAGGATATACATATCAGGGTTTTTAGTAGATATACACATCAAGGTTTCGGTTCTTATTTCTAGTGGAAGTCTAGACTTCAAACCTTCTCGATGGAATAACACAACATTTGATTAGTAAGTAATAAAACAAGTCCTAACAAAACTTCTAAAATAGAAAGGTATTTCATATACCGAGATGAATGCGTTTACCCTTGATGAAGCCCGTCGTCATTGGTATCGGTTGGATTACCAATAAGAGAGAACTTGTTAAGCTGCTGTTCAGACAGTACTGAGTCTAGTTTGTAGATTAGGTTATGGTGAGATATCTTGTTTACGATGGTTAGGGTCGTCCAACTAAGTTGTGTTTTCATTCTCTTCCAGAAAGTATGGTCCATTCTTATTCATAGGCAACTAATTTTACGTTGTTTTTTTTCTGTCTATTAAGTATTACAACTCCAGAAGAAAGTTACAAGTATAAAATGCCAGACCTATTCATATTTATTTTGTAATTATAAAGGTTATTTCAAGGAATTTATTATGGAATGCAGCCTCCACTACCCTAATTCTGAGAAATGCAATTAATTATAAAGCTCCTGCGTGACGGAAAATCGTATAAATACTTTTGGTGTGTATTTTCGCTATATTTGCTTCCGTAAGGGTGCAACTACATTGGTCCCGACCCGATCCATCCGATCCGATACCACCGATTCTCGGCCGTTCAAACTTGTTTGTTCCTGGACCGATCTCGGAAGACCGACGCAAAATGGCGCCAAACGACATATAGTGTTTCAAAAAGGTCTACAGGTTCTACACCTTAACCGATTTAAATGCATTTTTTTTTAATGAAAGCAAATAATGTTTAAAACAACTTCGTCAATTCACATATTTGTTTTTTTCCCCTTGGTTATTAAATTATGTGGAAAGTTGTTAATAGCTGTCCAATGTTTATAATTTTCCATTGCTTAAAACCTTCCAATTGTTATAACCTTCTAGATAATATTCTTATCAATTATTTTTAAATATGAATACTAATGCTACTCTTATCGTAGTATAACAGTTAAAAAGTAACTGTTACACTACGATATGAGTACCTCCAAAAACCTAATGGAAGGTTTCTATGCTTATTAGGTGGTATTTCTTAAATTAATCACTCATCTTTACTTCACTACTAGGTCATTACTAACGACCTGTGACTAGATCGGATCGGGTCGGGACCAATGTAGGAACTCACGTCGGCCGTTGTCGGTCAAATGATATCGGATCGGGAGAAATACGGGTCCAATGTAGTAGGTGCAGTCATATGCAGCTCCTGCGGGACGGTATATCCCATAAATACTTTCGGTATGTATTTTGCTTTCTAAAATCGCCCTTTGTCGACACTATACATATTATGGATTTCAATGAATCGTTTTTTGACAACAATAGGTTATTAAATATTGATATCTTTTGCAATCAAAACTAAGAAGGTTGACTCTAAGGTTGATATTAGGCACATTTCTATTCGTCTGATGAAAATGCTCACTAATCTAAATTAAAATCTAAAAATTCAGCGAATAATTTTACTATTTAATTCCTTCATTAAGATAAGACAGCAAACAGAATCTTATTATTCTAAATGTTCTTCTTGAGAGAATGAAAGAGTTTCTTCGTTTCATCTTGATGGAGGACTCACAATATTCTCTTATGTTGCTCGAATAATTAATGCCAGGAAAAGTTGATACATCCAGAAAACATCTTGAGACTCGCAGTTAGTACGTCATCATTGCGTGTTTTCATGGGAGGCTTAGACTTGCAACCGCTTAATATTTCCCCTTGAATAAAAGGAAACAAACACAAAACTTTAGTATTTTTAAACATTGTTATTTTTGATTGATTTGTATGCGAATTCCTCCCAGTATCTTATTATCTTCGGTCTATGTTAGAACGCGACGTTTGCCTAACAAAACCGGCGACTCCGGTTGTCGGAGAATCTGTCTTTATATAGTCTAAAGCTTTGGTGTCCTTCATTTAAACGACATTTTGTCTATATTTTCATCAATTCTTAATTATTTGTTGTTGTTCTTTTTTTGTAAGAATTTAACATTAAAATGAATATTTCGGTAAAAAAAAAAAAAGGTAAGTAAAGGGTAACGATTTTTGTACTAGAGGTTTTCTTTATAAATGATCGGTAGTTGAGGAAGGAGGTCTAGTGAGGACGCTTAGAGGAGGAAACTCTTAGTTTCCTGTACATTGTGGCACCTGAAATTCCGCTTTTCTTCGAGACGTTATTGTAGTTGCTGTTAATATTTCTCACGGAATATCAAGGCAAATTATTAGCTGTTTCTAATCCAAGCATTTCAAGCTACCCTAGGATTAGGGACGGAATCAACATGATGCGGTTCCTGCGTGTCGGGCACTGATTATCTGGTATATTGGATCAAGAGAGAATTGAAGAATATTCTACAAACATTTCCTTCATTTCTACCTCAATAGCTGCATTCCTGAATCTGCCAACAGATCACTTTATGAACAGACTTATTCGCTTTTGGACTTTTTTTTACGGCACTTGCGCAGGTGGGCCATTATAGCTGGGCGATCTACAGGTTTCCACCCTTCGTAAACATCCACGGTACAGCAGGAAATACCTTCAACTGGACTTGAACCACCGTTAGCCGTAGGCAGACCCTGGACTTATTATTTTTGCAACTTTTGTTAGAAGCATGCATGGGCGTATATAGAAAATAATTTCGGAGGGGGCTGGTAAAATTTCGGGGGGGGGGGGCTGAGACCATTTCCGGGGTATGGAATACTAACAATTTAGAACTTGGAATAGTTTTAACCCACTAAAACGCTATTACACCCAAAATAAAATAATTTTTATGAAGTAAGTGATTTTATTTAATTAAATAAAATTAATTTAATTATTAAGGGTTTATGACACATTTTTCCCGATCAAATAAAAATATCGGGGGGGGGGGGCTGCAACCCCTCAGCATGTATTAATAAAGGTTGCAAAGTCGCAAGGTGTGGCAAAACGCCCGATTTTAAGAAAACAAACCTCTAGGAACTTAAATATTTATGATTTTGGTATCATATTTTTTTTTTGGTTGATTTTAAGGCGTGTCAACCGTTGGGGTCATTTTTAAGGTATCTTTGACTCCTGAGTCGAATAAGGCCACTACCAATTCGATAGAATAATTATTTTGGAAGATAAACGGGTTTTATATTATGAAAACCGTGAAAAAATGGTAAGTATTCAATTTAAAAAAGTCATATATTACTCAATTGGTAGAGATATGTATTGGTAGAGATATGTATTGGTAGAGATATGTATTGGTAGAGATATGTATTGGTAGAGATATGTATTGGTAGAGATATGTATTGGTAGAGATATGTATTGGTAGAGATATGTATTTTTTTAAATGTATTTTCCAGTGCTGAGTAGAATAAATTAACAAACAATGTAATACAGTTTAATGGTCTCGACGTATTTCCATTTATTAAAATTTTCCCTTGTAACGAATAAATTTTGATATTTTTACTCGAGATATTAGTTAGACCTGACTGTAAATGTTAAGTTACTTGCTATCACGAACTGTTAATGTTAAGTTACTTGCTATCACAAGCTGTAAATGTTAAGTTACTTGCTATCACAAGCTGTAAATGTTAAGTTACTTGCTAGCACAAACTGTTAATGTTAAGTTACTTGCTATCACAAACTGTAAATGTTAACTTACTTGCTATCACAAACTGTAAATGTTAACTTACTTGCTATCACAAACTGTAAATGTTAAGTTACTTGCTATCACAAACTGTTAATGTTAAGTTACTTGCTATCACAAACTGTAAATGTTAAGTTACTTGCTATCACAAACTGTTAATGTTAAGTTACTTGCTATCACAAGCTGTAAATGTTAAGTTACTTGCTAGCACAAACTGTTAATGTTAAGTTACTTGCTATCACAAACTGTAAATGTTAAGTTACTTGCTATCACAAGCTGTAAATGTTAAGTTACTTGCTATCACAAACTGTAAATGTTAAGTTACTTGCTATCACAAGCTGTAAATGTTAAGTTACTTGCTATCACAAACTGTTAATGTTAAGTTACTTGCTATCACAAACTGTAAATGTTAAGTTACTTGCTATCACAAGCTGTAAATGTTAAGTTACTTGCTATCACAAACTGTAAATGTTAAGTTACTTGCTATCACAAGCTGTAAATGTTAAGTTACTTGCTATCACAAGCTGTAAATGTTAAGTTACTTGCTATCACAAGCTGTAAATGTTAAGTTACTTGCTATCACAAACTGTAAATGTTAAGTTACTTGCTATCACAAGCTGTAAATGTTAAGTTACTTGCTAGCACAAACTGTTAATGTTAAGTTACTTGCTATCACAAACTGTTAATGTTAAGTTACTTGCTATCACAAGCTGTAAATGTTAAGTTACTTGCTATCACAAACTGTAAATGTTAAGTTACTTGCTATCACAAACTGTAAATGTTAAGTTACTTGCTAGCACAAACTGTTAATGTTAAGTTACTTGCTATCACAAACTTGCTGAAAAGATGATTGTGTTCTAGCATTTTTAGATGTAACGGGAGCAGTCGACAATATCGGTATAAGCAGATTTTGAAGTCGTTGGAAGCTCAGGGAATATCTCCAGACCTTATGAATACTGTCTCCGCCTTGCTCTGGAACAATGAAATAAGAGTTGCCTCCGGTATGAAACCAACGGACCCTATAATGGTTAAGCGAGGCGTGCCACAAGGAGGTCCACTTTCGCCTGCACTCTTCATATTAGGAATCGACCACCTTTATAAAGAAGTATGCGAACCAAACTTCGCTAATGAATTTGGCTACTAGTTGCATGACAGTGCGGACAGAGTAATTCTCACGGGGTTTGCTGATGATCAAGCCGTGACAGCGTGCAATGTAAATGCTGTTACGCGCACAATTAATATTGTTACGCGGATCTTCAGGGAGATTGGCTTGTTTATAAATGCCCGAAAGAGTTACGCCATAGTGATGCAAAAAGGCATACATGAAAAAAGAAAACTAATCCTAGAGAACGGGGACGAAATAGATTAAATTGAAGATGGCGCAAAAATAAAATATCTAGGTTGCAATTTCGCCAAGGAGCTTGAAGTTAACGAAAATGGGATACGCAAAATAAACGAAAATTTAAGCAAGCTTACTTCGTCAAACCTATTAAGAGGAGATGAGAAGCTGAATATTATAAATCACTATGTTTTCCCATCGTTAACATTCCCTCTACAGACAGCTCCCTTGATGAAATTACGTTCTACATTTCTAGAAGGTGTCGATGTCATAATAAGAAGAGGCGTCAAAGCCATGCTTGGTCTCCCTGCAAACACCTGCAGTGCAATGTTGTATGCTCCTCGAAGATTCAGAGGTCTAGGTCTTCTGAAGTGTCAATGGGAAGCTCCACTGCAGCACTGGTCGATCGCTCAGAAGTTGGATCGGATATCGGATGGACTTTTTCGGACGATCTTCGATTATGATAAAGAATCGACTGAATGTATCGGCAGATTAAATATGGACATCAGAGACCTACCTGAAGACCACAACATTAGACAAATTAGGAGATCTCTGCGTGAGAAGTCTTTTGAGGAATTGACTGAATGCAAATGGCAGGGCATTGGAGTGACCCATTTCAGAGATTGTCCAAAGAGCAATAAATTCATTTACGACAAAAACTCCTGTCCGGCTCTGAATGGACTAACGCTCTGAAATTAAATGTCAATTATGCCCCACTGCGTGGTGTCCCCGGTGTAGCGGGATCTGCTGATTATGCCCCACTGCGTGGTGTCCCCGGTGCAGCGGGAGCAGCTGATTATGCCCCACTGCGTGGTGTCCCCGGTGCAGCGGGAGCAGCTGATTATGCCCCACTGCGTGGTGTCCCCGGTGTAGCGGGAGCAGCTGATTAAACCCCACTGCGTGGCGTCCCCGGTGTAGCGGGAGCAGCTGATTATGCCCCACTGCGTGGTGTCCCCGGTGTAGCGGGAGCAGCTGATTATGCCCCACTGCGTGGTGTCCCCGGTGTAGCGGGAGCAGCTGATTATGCCCCACTGCGTGGCGTCCCCGGTGTAGCGGGAGCAGCTGATATTGGACCCCTTTGTCGTAAATGCGGCAGAGAGCCTGAAACTCCAGCCCATGTGCTGGTTAGTTGTCCAAACAGTATGCTCCTGGTTACTCGGCGACACCACAATGTGAAGCACAGGCTGATAGCTCTCCTTGAAGATAAAGGCTACGAGTGTCATGAAGAATTATACGCCATAGACGACCAAGGTTCTTCAAGATACGCTGACATTTTGGAAGATAAACGGGTTTTATATTATGAAAACCGTGAAAAAATGGTAAGTATTCAATTTAAAAAAGTCATATATTACTCAATTGGTAGAGATATGTATTGGTAGAGATATGTATTGGTAGAGATATGTATTCTTCCAAATGTATTTTCCAGTGCTGAGTAGAATAAATTAACAAACAATGTAATACAGTTTAATGGTCTCGACGTATTTCCATTTATTAAAATTTTCCCTTGTAACGAATAAATTTTGATATTTTTACTCGAGATATTAGTTAGACCTGACTGTAAATGTTAAGTTACTTGCTATCACGAACTGTTAATGTTAAGTTACTTGCTATCACAAGCTGTAAATGTTAAGTTACTTGCTATCACAAGCTGTAAATGTTAAGTTACTTGCTAGCACAAACTGTTAATGTTAAGTTACTTGCTAGCACAAACTGTTAATGTTAAGTTACTTGCTATCACAAACTGTAAATGTTAACTTACTTGCTATCACAAACTGTAAATGTTAACTTACTTGCTATCACAAACTGTAAATGTTAAGTTACTTGCTATCACAAACTGTTAATGTTAAGTTACTTGCTATCACAAACTGTAAATGTTAAGTTACTTGCTATCACAAACTGTTAATGTTAAGTTACTTGCTATCACAAGCTGTAAATGTTAAGTTACTTGCTAGCACAAACTGTTAATGTTAAGTTACTTGCTATCACAAACTGTAAATGTTAAGTTACTTGCTATCACAAGCTGTAAATGTTAAGTTACTTGCTATCACAAACTGTAAATGTTAAGTTACTTGCTATCACAAGCTGTAAATGTTAAGTTACTTGCTATCACAAACTGTTAATGTTAAGTTACTTGCTATCACAAACTGTAAATGTTAAGTTACTTGCTATCACAAGCTGTAAATGTTAAGTTACTTGCTATCACAAACTGTAAATGTTAAGTTACTTGCTATCACAAGCTGTAAATGTTAAGTTACTTGCTATCACAAGCTGTAAATGTTAAGTTACTTGCTATCACAAACTGTAAATGTTAAGTTACTTGCTAGCACAAACTGTTAATGTTAAGTTACTTGCTATCACAAACTGTAAATGTTAACTTACTTGCTATCACAAACTGTAAATGTTAACTTACTTGCTATCACAAACTGTAAATGTTAAGTTACTTGCTATCACAAACTGTTAATGTTAAGTTACTTGCTATCACAAACTGTAAATGTTAAGTTACTTGCTATCACAAACTGTTAATGTTAAGTTACTTGCTATCACAAGCTGTAAATGTTAAGTTACTTGCTAGCACAAACTGTTAATGTTAAGTTACTTGCTATCACAAACTGTAAATGTTAAGTTACTTGCTATCACAAGCTGTAAATGTTAAGTTACTTGCTATCACAAACTGTAAATGTTAAGTTACTTGCTATCACAAGCTGTAAATGTTAAGTTACTTGCTATCACAAACTGTTAATGTTAAGTTACTTGCTATCACAAACTGTAAATGTTAAGTTACTTGCTATCACAAGCTGTAAATGTTAAGTTACTTGCTATCACAAACTGTAAATGTTAAGTTACTTGCTATCACAAGCTGTAAATGTTAAGTTACTTGCTATCACAAGCTGTAAATGTTAAGTTACTTGCTATCACAAGCTGTAAATGTTAAGTTACTTGCTATCACAAACTGTAAATGTTAAGTTACTTGCTATCACAAGCTGTAAATGTTAAGTTACTTGCTAGCACAAACTGTTAATGTTAAGTTACTTGCTATCACAAACTGTTAATGTTAAGTTACTTGCTATCACAAGCTGTAAATGTTAAGTTACTTGCTATCACAAACTGTAAATGTTAAGTTACTTGCTATCACAAACTGTAAATGTTAAGTTACTTGCTAGCACAAACTGTTAATGTTAAGTTACTTGCTATCACAAACTTGCTGAAAAGATGATTGTGTTCTAGCATTTTTAGATGTAACGGGAGCAGTCGACAATATCGGTATAAGCAGATTTTGAAGTCGTTGGAAGCTCAGGGAATATCTCCAGACCTTATGAATACTGTCTCCGCCTTGCTCTGGAACAATGAAATAAGAGTTGCCTCCGGTATGAAACCAACGGACCCTATAATGGTTAAGCGAGGCGTGCCACAAGGAGGTCCACTTTCGCCTGCACTCTTCATATTAGGAATCGACCACCTTTATAAAGAAGTATGCGAACCAAACTTCGCTAATGAATTTGGCTACTAGTTGCATGACAGTGCGGACAGAGTAATTCTCACGGGGTTTGCTGATGATCAAGCCGTGACAGCGTGCAATGTAAATGCTGTTACGCGCACAATTAATATTGTTACGCGGATCTTCAGGGAGATTGGCTTGTTTATAAATGCCCGAAAGAGTTACGCCATAGTGATGCAAAAAGGCATACATGAAAAAAGAAAACTAATCCTAGAGAACGGGGACGAAATAGATTAAATTGAAGATGGCGCAAAAATAAAATATCTAGGTTGCAATTTCGCCAAGGAGCTTGAAGTTAACGAAAATGGGATACGCAAAATAAACGAAAATTTAAGCAAGCTTACTTCGTCAAACCTATTAAGAGGAGATGAGAAGCTGAATATTATAAATCACTATGTTTTCCCATCGTTAACATTCCCTCTACAGACAGCTCCCTTGATGAAATTACGTTCTACATTTCTAGAAGGTGTCGATGTCATAATAAGAAGAGGCGTCAAAGCCATGCTTGGTCTCCCTGCAAACACCTGCAGTGCAATGTTGTATGCTCCTCGAAGATTCAGAGGTCTAGGTCTTCTGAAGTGTCAATGGGAAGCTCCACTGCAGCACTGGTCGATCGCTCAGAAGTTGGATCGGATATCGGATGGACTTTTTCGGACGATCTTCGATTATGATAAAGAATCGACTGAATGTATCGGCAGATTAAATATGGACATCAGAGACCTACCTGAAGACCACAACATTAGACAAATTAGGAGATCTCTGCGTGAGAAGTCTTTTGAGGAATTGACTGAATGCAAATGGCAGGGCATTGGAGTGACCCATTTCAGAGATTGTCCAAAGAGCAATAAATTCATTTACGACAAAAACTCCTGTCCGGCTCTGAATGGACTAACGCTCTGAAATTAAATGTCAATTATGCCCCACTGCGTGGTGTCCCCGGTGTAGCGGGATCTGCTGATTATGCCCCACTGCGTGGTGTCCCCGGTGCAGCGGGAGCAGCTGATTATGCCCCACTGCGTGGTGTCCCCGGTGCAGCGGGAGCAGCTGATTATGCCCCACTGCGTGGTGTCCCCGGTGTAGCGGGAGCAGCTGATTAAACCCCACTGCGTGGCGTCCCCGGTGTAGCGGGAGCAGCTGATTATGCCCCACTGCGTGGTGTCCCCGGTGTAGCGGGAGCAGCTGATTATGCCCCACTGCGTGGTGTCCCCGGTGTAGCGGGAGCAGCTGATTATGCCCCACTGCGTGGCGTCCCCGGTGTAGCGGGAGCAGCTGATATTGGACCCCTTTGTCGTAAATGCGGCAGAGAGCCTGAAACTCCAGCCCATGTGCTGGTTAGTTGTCCAAACAGTATGCTCCTGGTTACTCGGCGACACCACAATGTGAAGCACAGGCTGATAGCTCTCCTTGAAGATAAAGGCTACGAGTGTCATGAAGAATTATACGCCATAGACGACCAAGGTTCTTCAAGATACGCTGACATCGTCGCATTCCCCCAGAATAGTACAACAGCCTACGTTCTTGACCCCACGATCTGATTCGAGACTAATGATCCTGAGCAGGCAGAATCCATAGACAGAGGAAAGAAAGGAATATATTCAAAATGCGTGAAGTACCTTGAAGATAAATTCCATGAGAAATATGGGTCGAGGAACTACGTTATTAAGGGTTTATGGTTCGGCACGAGAGGCACAGTTCCGAAAATGACGTCCAATTATCTGGAAGAACTAGGAATCCCTCCAGAAAACCTTCCTGTTTTAGCCGAGTCAATACTAATTGACTCGCTAGGCATAATAAGCCAACACATATACAGGAATTGATTAAAATAATTCCTTTCAATTTTTTTAGGCTGAATAGCTTTACTTAACTTAACTTCAGTTAACATTAACTTATTTTCTTTATTACTCCTATAAAGAAAAAAAATGGTGTTCCGGAAATATGGCCTCTTCTGAAGAAATGTTTTCACCACTTTATAAAGAACAGGACTGGGATTTGAATCATCAATCAGAAATCAATACCAAACCTGGAGGATCAGCATGCTGTGTTGCCAGCAACCCAACGAAGTTGGGCAGCCCACTTTATTATTTAATTCATTTTAATAAAGTTTTCTTCTTCTTCTACACATGGTACCTACTACAGTATTTAATAAATACAAAAAACTTCATATTTTCTTCTTTTGATCCGATGCAGGGACAGGATACAGTCCCTCTAGTCGGAGATAGCGCTTCTTGCGGCTGGCAGGCTAATTCTATTGAAATATATCACAAAGTAAACCCCCCTTTCCGATTGACAAATTTAGCTCATTTTTACAACACTTCTTGCTGTGAGTTACCCAGGACGTATACCGCGTTTCGTTACAATACAGCAGAAATTACGACCGGTATGAGTATATTAGTAATTTGGGTCCGGAATAAACCCCCCTCTTAATGAACCGATTTAGTTTATTTTTACAACACATTTGTACCTGCAGATTACCACCACGAATACCGAGTTTCGTCTAAATATAACAAAGAGCAATAAATTCATTTACGACAAAAACTCCTGTCCGGCTCTGAATGGACTAACGCTCTGAAATTAAATGTCAATTATGCCCCACTGCGTGGTGTCCCCGGTGTAGCGGGATCTGCTGATTATGCCCCACTGCGTGGTGTCCCCGGTGCAGCGGGAGCAGCTGATTATGCCCCACTGCGTGGTGTCCCCGGTGCAGCGGGAGCAGCTGATTATGCCCCACTGCGTGGTGTCCCCGGTGTAGCGGGAGCAGCTGATTAAACCCCACTGCGTGGCGTCCCCGGTGTAGCGGGAGCAGCTGATTATGCCCCACTGCGTGGTGTCCCCGGTGTAGCGGGAGCAGCTGATTATGCCCCACTGCGTGGTGTCCCCGGTGTAGCGGGA
The DNA here is from genome assembly GCA_946811695.1 of Gonocerus acuteangulatus. NCBI lineage: Eukaryota > Metazoa > Arthropoda > Insecta > Hemiptera > Coreidae > Gonocerus > Gonocerus acuteangulatus. Next base: position 132,088,839 of record OX328124.1, on the reverse strand, counting down.
GCAGCTGATTATGCCCCACTGCGTGGCGTCCCCGGTGTAGCGGGAGCAGCTGATATTGGACCCCTTTGTCGTAAATGCGGCAGAGAGCCTGAAACTCCAGCCCATGTGCTGGTTAGTTGTCCAAACAGTATGCTCCTGGTTACTCGGCGACACCACAATGTGAAGCACAGGCTGATAGCTCTCCTTGAAGATAAAGGCTACGAGTGTCATGAAGAATTATACGCCATAGACGACCAAGGTTCTTCAAGATACGCTGACATTTTGGAAGATAAACGGGTTTTATATTATGAAAACCGTGAAAAAATGGTAAGTATTCAATTTAAAAAAGTCATATATTACTCAATTGGTAGAGATATGTATTGGTAGAGATATGTATTGGTAGAGATATGTATTCTTCCAAATGTATTTTCCAGTGCTGAGTAGAATAAATTAACAAACAATGTAATACAGTTTAATGGTCTCGACGTATTTCCATTTATTAAAATTTTCCCTTGTAACGAATAAATTTTGATATTTTTACTCGAGATATTAGTTAGACCTGACTGTAAATGTTAAGTTACTTGCTATCACGAACTGTTAATGTTAAGTTACTTGCTATCACAAGCTGTAAATGTTAAGTTACTTGCTATCACAAGCTGTAAATGTTAAGTTACTTGCTAGCACAAACTGTTAATGTTAAGTTACTTGCTATCACAAACTGTAAATGTTAACTTACTTGCTATCACAAACTGTAAATGTTAAGTTACTTGCTATCACAAGCTGTAAATGTTAAGTTACTTGCTAGCACAAACTGTTAATGTTAAGTTACTTGCTATCACAAACTGTAAATGTTAACTTACTTGCTATCACAAACTGTAAATGTTAACTTACTTGCTATCACAAGCTGTAAATGTTAAGTTACTTGCTATCACAAGCTGTAAATGTTAAGTTACTTGCTATCACAAGCTGTAAATGTTAAGTTACTTGCTAGCACAAACTGTTAATGTTAAGTTACTTGCTATCACAAACTGTAAATGTTAACTTACTTGCTATCACAAACTGTAAATGTTAACTTACTTGCTATCACAAACTGTAAATGTTAAGTTACTTGCTATCACAAACTGTTAATGTTAAGTTACTTGCTATCACAAACTGTAAATGTTAAGTTACTTGCTATCACAAACTGTAAATGTTAAGTTACTTGCTAGCACAAACTGTAAATGTTAAGTTACTTGCTATCACAAACTGTAAATGTTAAGTTACTTGCTATCACAAACTGTTAATGTTAAGTTACTTGCTATCACAAACTGTAAATGTTAAGTTACTTGCTATCACAAACTGTAAATGTTAAGTTACTTGCTAGCACAAACTGTAAATGTTAAGTTACTTGCTATCACAAACTGTTTAACAATTCTCTGCAGAAAATAATAACGGTAAAGGCGTCTTTGGTAAAAGAAACGCATCACTTATTGACACCATCATTCTAGTAAGCTGTGCACACATACGGCCGAGTAGGCGATGAAATTTATAGGAAAACAACTTCAAAACATGTACTTTTAGGTAAAACTATGCGGAGAGGATAACTAAGTACCGCTTTTAGGTAAAACTATGCGGAGAGGATAGCTAAGTACCGCTTTTAGGTAAAACTATGCGGAGAGGATAGCTAAGTACCGCTTTTAGGTAAAACTATGCGGAGAGGATAGCTAAGTACCGCTTTTAGGTAAAACTATGCGGAGAGGATAGCTAAGTACCGCTTTTAGGTAAAACTATGCGGAGAGGATAGCTAAGTACCGCTTTTAGGTAAAACTATGCGGAGAGGATAGCTAAGTACCGCTTTTAGGTAAAACTATGCGGAGAGGATAGCTAAGTACCGCTTTTAGGTAAAACTATGCGGAGAGGATAGCTAAGTACCGCTTTTAGGTAAAACTATGCGGAGAGGATAGCTAAGTACCGCTTTTAGGTAAAACTATGCGGAGAGGATAGCTAAGTACCGCTTTTAGGTAAAACTATGCGGAGAGGATAGCTAAGTACCGCTTTTAGGTAAAACTATGCGGAGAGGATAGCTAAGTACCGCTTTTAGGTAAAACTATGCGGAGAGGATAGCTAAGTACCGCTTTTAGGTAAAACTATGCGGAGAGGATAGCTAAGTACCGCTTTTTTTCTACGCCAAATAAACTACGGATAATTCAGTTCCATTACAGATGTAACTTCACAACATAACTGCACCAATTTCATGGTATATTTTGGCGAAAAAAAAAGAATTCTTTTAAAAGCTACATATACTCATGAGACTTCCTGGGCATATAATTTTTTTAGGAATAAAATAAGTGGTGAAACATATTGTTCTACTTTTCCCTAAAAACTGATAGATTTTTATTCGGTGAGAAAACGGGTCAACAAAAAGGTTTTTTGTGATCCTACCTATTAATAAAATGGAAAAGCAATATTATAGAAGTATTCTACAACTAATTTGTTATAAAAAAAAGTCCGTCACGCAGGAGCTGCATAACTAAGCACTTCCCTCAGAATTTGGGTTGTGTAGACTGCTTTCCAAAACAGTTTGCTTAAAATATCCTATACAAATAAAATAAAAACATGGATAGTTCTCTTTTAATTTTGTAATAAGTAACTGTTCAATTATTAATTTGCTTCCAGAGTTAAGGAATCATCGAAAAGGTGCTAGATCACGAGCTAAGGCAACAGGTTACCTTTCACTCTAGCCAAAGAGGATTCATTAAAGGGTTACCTGGTTGCTATGTCAACACTTGCATCATCCAAGCGATATTGAATGAATCTGCAAAGAGAAAAGATGATTGTGTTCTAGCATTTTTAGATGTAACGGGAGCAGTCGACAATATCGGTCATAAGCATATTTTGAAGTCGTTGGAAGCTCAGGGAATATCTCCAGACCTTATGAATGCTGTCTCCGCCTTGCTCTGCAACAATGAAATAAGAGTTGCCTCCGGTATGAAACAAACGGACCCTATAATGGTTAAGCGAGGCGTGCCACAAGGAGGTCCACTTTCGCCTGCACTCTTCATATTAGGAATCGACCACCTTTATAAAGAAGTATGCGAACCAAACTTCGCTAATGAATTTGGCTACAAGTTGCATGACAGTGCGGACAGAGTAATTCTCACGGGGTTTGCTGATGATCAAGCCGTGACAGCGTGCAATGTAAATGCTGTTACGCGCACAATTAATATTGTTACGCGGATCTTCAGGGAGATTGGCTTGTTTATAAATGCCCGAAAGAGTTCCGCCATAGTGATGCAAAAAGGCATACTTGAAAAAAGAAAACTAATCCTAGAGAACGGGGACGAAATAGATTAAATTGAAGATGGCGCAAAAATAAAATATCTAGGTTGCAATTTCGCCAAGGAGCTTGAAGTTAACGAAAATGGGATACGCAAAATAAACGAAAATTTAAGCAAGCTTACTTCGTCAAACCTATTAAGAGGAGATGAGAAGCTGAATATTATAAATCAGTATGTTTTCCCATCGTTAACATTCCCTCTACAGACAGCTCCCTTGATGAAATTACGTTCAACATTTCTAGAAGGTGTCGATGTCATAATAAGAAGAGGCGTCAAAGCCATGCTTGGTCTCCCTGCAAACACCTGCAGTGCAATGTTGTATGCTCCTCGAAGATTCAGAGGTCTAGGTCTTCTGAAATGTCAATGGGAAGCTCCACTGCAGCGCTCAGAAGTTGGATCGAATATCGGATGGACTTTTTCGGACGATCTTCGATTATGATAAAGAATCGACTGAATGTATCGGCAGATTAAATATGGACATCAGAGACCTACCTGAAGACCACAACATTAGACAAATTAGGAGATCTCTGCGTGAGAAGTCTTTTGAGGAATGGACTGAATGCAAATGGTAGGGCATTGGAGTGACCCATTTCAGAGATTGTCCAAAGAGCAATAAATTCATTTACGACAAAAACTCCTGTCCGGCTCTGAATGGACTAACGCTCTGAAATTAAATGGATCTGCTGATTATGCCCCACTGCGTGGTGTCCCCGGTGCAGCGGGAGCAGCTGATTATGCCCCACTGCGTGGTGTCCCCGGTGCAGCGGGAGCAGCTGATTATGCCCCACTGCGTGGTGTCCCCGGTGTAGCGGGAGCAGCTGATTAAACCCCACTGCGTGGCGTCCCCGGTGTAGCGGGAGCAGCTGATTATGCCCCACTGCGTGGTGTCCCCGGTGTAGCGGGAGCAGCTGATTATGCCCCACTGCGTGGTGTCCCCGGTGTAGCGGGAGCAGCTGATTATGCCCCACTGCGTGGCGTCCCCGGTGTAGCGGGAGCAGCTGATATTGGACCCCTTTGTCGTAAATGCGGCAGAGAGCCTGAAACTCCAGCCCATGTGCTGGTTAGTTGTCCAAACAGTATGCTCCTGGTTACTCGGCGACACCACAATGTGAAGCACAGGCTGATAGCTCTCCTTGAAGATAAAGGCTACGAGTGTCATGAAGAATTATACGCCATAGACGACCAAGGTTCTTCAAGATACGCTGACATCGTCGCATTCCCCCAGAATAGTACAACAGCCTACGTTCTTGACCCCACGATCTGATTCGAGACTAATGATCCTGAGCAGGCAGAATCCATAGACAGAGGAAAGAAAGGAATATATTCAAAATGCGTGAAGTACCTTGAAGATAAATTCCATGAGAAATATGGGTCGAGGAACTACGTTATTAAGGGTTTATGGTTCGGCACGAGAGGCACAGTTCCGAAAATGACGTCCAATTATCTGGAAGAACTAGGAATCCCTCCAGAAAACCTTCCTGTTTTAGCCGAGTCAATACTAATTGACTCGCTAGGCATAATAAGCCAACACATATACAGGAATTGATTAAAATAATTCCTTTCAATTTTTTTAGGCTGAATAGCTTTACTTAACTTAACTTCAGTTAACATTAACTTATTTTCTTTATTACTCCTATAAAGAAAAAAAATGGTGTTCCGGAAATATGGTCTCTTCTGAAGAAATGTTTTCACCACTTTATAAAGAACAGGACTGGGATTTGAATCATCAATCAGAAATCAATACCAAACCTGGAGGATCAGCATGCTGTGTTGCCAGCAACCCAACGAAGTTGGGCAGCCCACTTTATTATTTAATTCATTTTAATAAAGTTTTCTTCTTCTTCTACACATGGTACCTACTACAGTATTTAATAAATACAAAAAACTTCATATTTTCTTCTTTTGATCCGATGCAGGGACAGGATACAGTCCCTCTAGTCGGAGATAGCGCTTCTTGCGGCTGGCAGGCTAATTCTATTGAAATATATCACAAAGTAAACCCCCCTTTCCGATTGACAAATTTAGCTCATTTTTACAACACTTCTTGCTGTGAGTTACCCAGGACGTATACCGCGTTTCGTTACAATACAGCAGAAATTACGACCGGTATGAGTATATTAGTAATTTGGGTCCGGAATAAACCCCCCTCTTAATGAACCGATTTAGTTTATTTTTACAACACATTTGTACCTGCAGATTACCACCACGAATACCGAGTTTCGTCTAAATATAACAAAAATCACGGCTGGTAGTGGCGAATTGGTATTGTGGGTCGGAGTAAACCCCCCTCCCCTTCTAACGAACGGATTTAGTTTATTTTTACATCTTACTTTTGCCTCTAGATTACCACAACGAATACCAAGTTTCGTCGAAATATAACAAATATTACGGCTGGCATGGTCAAATTAGTGTTTTGGATTCGGGGTAAACCCCCCCTTCCGGTGGACCGATTTTGGTGGTTAATGAACTCGTTCAATAGTTTGCTAATTGAATGCTATATACCAAGTTTCGTGACGAAAAAAACAAAAACTCTGGCCCTTATCGTGTTAACAGACACACACACACACACATATATATATATATATATATATATATATATATATATATATATATATAACTTACGAGTCGGACGGGAAGCACTATGTTTTTAAAAAGGACAATAGAGAGCACAAGGGAGATAGTAATAACTCAGAGGTTAGATAAGAACTGAAGAACTTTAATCCTGCTGGGCCTTATATAGGCTCAGCTTGTTTTGTTTACATAAATCTGTCTTCCTCTCCCCTGACAACCCCCCCCCCTAGTTTCTGGCAGTCCAGACAGAAACTAAAGATAACAAAATAACAAAAAGAAAATACAACTTAGAAGGAAGACAGTAAGAAAGAAAACAAAAATGAAATAACTACAATTCTATGGTACTTACATATAAGATTATTTACACTCTATTAGACTGAATACACTATATACCCCTATGTACAACACCCAACCTGGTACTCTCCATCACTCTCCTGGTTTGGTACACTGCACTTCCTTTGGTTCAGGTAACCGTATTTTCAGTTGCTCTAAATGAACGTTCCTTTGCTTGAAAGGTTCCTCCCGGGACCTGATGGTTACGATGTTGTGTTCTCTGAGAGCTACGACAACGTACGGTCCGTCATACCTCACCTCCTGTTTGCTGCGATTCGTTGGAATTCTGCGGAACACAATGTCACCTAACTGCAGTGGTCGGACAGGTTTCTGTATCCGTAGGTTATGTTTCTGGACTCTTTTCTCTTTTTCGTGCTGGAGGCGCGTTTTTGCTTCGCGGACAATTCTCCTTTGGTTGCCTTGGAGGTGGAACACTGCGGTGACAACGCCTGGCTCCCCCGCTGCTTCTCGCACAACTCTTCCCAACCGGAGCGTCCCGAACAGTACTTCAAAAGGAGTGAATCCTGTGGCGGTATGGACTGAGTGATTGTATGCCGTGACTGCGACGTCCATAGCATCTTCTCCCGTGATCCCGCGGTCAGCATGGAGCAGCCGTAGGTGTTCGCTGAGTTTGTTATGCACTCTTTCAATCCCGCCGTGGCTCTGTGGGTGGCCCGCCGTCGTAACATGAAGTCGCGTTCCCCACCGCTTGAGGAGGTCCTTCACATCCGCATTACAAAACTCTCGGCCCCCATCTGTGATTAACAGTTCTGGCGTCCCGTATGCTTGGGCCCACCTGAGGGGACTCTTCACAACTTCGTTTGCGCTCTTGGAGACGATGGGAACAGCCATGACTGTTTTACTAAATACGTCCACGATGGTGACCCACGTCTGGTTCTTCCAAGTAAAAACGTCCGCTTGTAATGTCATGAGGGGACCGTTAGGAGTTGGTGTTTCTTCTTGTGTCGCTTGTGGAGGCCTCCGGTCATACTTAGCCTTATTGCAGACTTCGCACTCCCCTACAACCCGCCGGACCATACGTGACATTCCTTTCCAGTAATACTTCTTTTTTAAACTGGCTAGAGTCTCTGCTACTCCCCTGTGGTTTGACTTGCCTTGATGTTGTGCGACTGTCACGTCAAGTTGTATCTGGGGATCTGCTACGACTTCCCCCAGTCTCGTGCATCGGACGAAAACTCTGTCTATGCCAATTCGCTCTTGTTCCCACAGTCGTGCAATTCTTTCCCAAACAGCAGCGTTGCCAACATATAAGAACGTGGTTGTTCCTGGGACTGATGCATCGTCGAGTAACCGGCTTATAACGTCATCTGTCGCAGAAATCGGCGCACGCACTGTACAGCGGAGACTGGACTTCGTTTTACGACTATAAGTAATCTGAGGCGTACCCGTCGTGGACGACTTCCAGATTATGTATCTTCTTTTTCCAACTATGATGTCGTCAGATTCGGCCATGGTTCGCTCTCGTTCTCCTGCCGACTCTGTCCTCTCAGCATCACTGGCATTGCTGGCGGTGTCGTCGGGATTCCAATCTTGGAAGAACTCCCGCAGGGACTGTCTGTGCTCCTCCTCCACCGTAGTTGTGACGTTAATGCGCTGCAGTCGGGACAGCCAGTCAGCTACAACATTCTCTTTGCCGGGGGTATATTTGACCTGGAAGTTGTATTGAGCGAGGCGTTCTTTCCATCGGAGAATTCTGGAAGAGGTGTCCTTTAAAGATGCGACCCACTGGAGGGGTTTATGATCTGTCTTGATTGTGAACGGCCTACCGTACAGGTACGGCCGAAAATGTTCTGTGGCCCAAACGATTCCTAACAGCTCTCTCTCGATGGCGCTGTATCTTTTTTCAGCTTCCGTGAGCCGCCTGCTCGCGTACGCTATCGGCCTTTCTCCTTCCGGCCAATGTTGCGCCAGAACGGCTCCGACTGCGTGATCGCTTGCATCTGTCGTCAAGATGAATGTTTTGTCAAAATCTGGAAATGCGAGTACTGGCTCCGACTTCAGCATTGCAATGCACTGCTCGACGTTAGACACCATCTGCGGAGTTACCCGAATTCTGTTGCCTTTTTTCAGGAGGCCGTTGATTTCAGCAAGTTTATCTGCCATGGCTGGGACGAACTTTCGATAGTAGTTGAGAGCACCTAGCAACCTTCGAATGCCTTTCGTGTCGGTTGGGACTTTGATACCGGTGAGCGCGTCTACCTTCCCTGGATCTGGTTGGACTCCGGCTTGCGAGAAGACGTGCCCCAAAAAGGTGACGCTAGGAAGTCCGATGCGTGTCTTCTCTCGTGACAGCTTCAATCCAAATTCTCGCAGCCTTTCGAAGACTTTCCGCAGGTGTTGTTTGTGTTCGTCCAGGGATTTGCTGAAAACTAGGAGATCGTCCATGTATCCCGTACAGAAATCTGGTCCTAGTCCGGTGAGGAACTCGTCCATCAGCTTCTGGAAAGTGGTCGGTGCATTCTTCAGTCCGAACGGCATTCTGGTAAACTGATAGCGTCCCCGCTCGAATGAGAAGGCCGTCTTGTCTTCGTCTTTTGGGTCCATTAAGATCTGGTGATATCCCGCCTTGAGGTCCAATGTGCTGAAAATGCGAGCTCCGTGAAGTCTGTCTACTATATCTTCCAGCCTCGGCAGCGGGTACTTCTCATCTCGAGTAACACTGTTTAGTTTCCGGTAGTCCACCACCACTCGATACTTGCCGGGGGAACCTGCTTTTGAAACAGCCCACAAAGGGCTATTATACCTCGACACACTAGGGACAATAATGCCTTGTTTGAGCAGCGCTTGGATTTCCTCTTCTATGGTGTCTTTTAGAGCTTGTGGGTATCTGCGTTCCTTGACGTAGACTGCTCGATCTTCGGTTAACGGTATTTCGTGTCTCGTTCTCCCAGTCGCGCTGAGCGGTTGGCCCTCGACGTGATAAACATCCCGGAATTCTTCCACTATCTCTTGCAGTTCGGTCGTATCGCGACTGCCGGCGCTGATTGCCTGGTTTTGTTCCTCCGCGGTATCCGTGTAACGGTAACACTGGTTACCCATTGCTACTGTCCAGCTCCCCTTCTCCGATGACAGTTGCCCCTGTAATATGTTGAGGGCGTCACATCCTAGGATGCCGTCGTATTCCCTGGGCATGTTTGGAACTACATGGGCTACGATCACTTTTCCTCCGATGTCCCACATCTCAGTCGGGATCTTGATTTCTCCTGCTACTGCGCAGTCGCCTCCGAGTGTCAGTAACTTGCAACGGCACTTCCTCATCGCTTGGTTCATCCATTCTTGCGTCTTCCTATTCAACGCTGCTTCACCCACGAGTGTGCAGGTACTCCCCGTATCCACCAACCACCTGAGTCCCGCCTCCTCCACTATGGGCAACCCACTACCTTCTTCATGACGCAAACTCTTCGGGTTGCCGCTCTTCTGCCACCAATCTCATTGTCGGTTGCTGTTGGCTCGCGCTCGTCTCAGGACGGCTGCATACGAGGCCAGGGTTTTGACTGCTTTTGTGGGTCTGTCTTGCTCTGATGTGCTGTCGTCGTCTGAGTCCGTCTCGGATATGTTTTCTCTGGGTTGGGCACGTTCTCTCCGCACTCGGTGGAAATTTACTTCCATTGGCTCGCCCAAGTTTTTCTCTGGTTTACGCACATAAGGGCACTGTCTCGCGACGTGTCCAGAATTTTCGCATTCAAAACATTTAATGTTTGGACAGCGTGCAGCTATGTGTCCGGGTCGACCGCACTCATAGCACTTCCGCTCACTCCCTTCACTCCTCTTCCGCGGTGAATCACGTCTAGACTGCTCTGGAGGTGCAGGTGGTCTCGGTGGTCTCCTGTCTCTCTCCCTGAGACGTCCGCTTCCTTCTGTGGGTCGGCGGTATTCTCTGCGTGGCCTCCCTCTTGGTGTGAGCCAGAAATCCTCCTCTAGCGTTGCAGAATGTCTCTCTGTTTCTTTTTCCCCCTCGTCTATGATCATTTGAGCGACGGTTGCGAACTCCTTCGCTTCCTCGAAGGACCGACCCGTTTCCTTGCTGAGGTGTACCTTGAGAATTTGCGGTAAGACTAACTTCATCGCGGCAGTTGTTGCTGTCTCTTGGCGTTCACCTAACTTATCAACAATCTTGTTGTGCCATGCGATAAGCTTAGCAGCGAAATTTCCGTCCGATTGATACGGCTTCTTCGTTTCTTGGAGCATTTTGACGAAGTCCTCCTCCGGGGCCCATCTCCCACCTCCGTAGGCTTTCTTTAATCTCTCCTTGAGGGTGTCCCACGGGGTGCTTGTATCACTCTGTACCTGGTTCAACACGTGTCTGCGCACGCGTCCTATGAGTGCTGCTTTTAGTGTTACTACGTCGTCGCCGTCTAGCCAGCTGGCTGCTGCTTTGCTGGCAATAGCGTCGGATATGCGTTGTCCATCCTTTAAAAAATGAGAAAGTTCTCCCACGTCGCCAGAGAATTTCTCTATTTGGCTGATCGCGGTCCGCATGTCTTGCGCGTTAGATGACTGGAATTTCAACCATTCCAGAGTGACCGTAACGTCTTGACCTTTAGCCATTCTTCTTTGAAAAAGTCGGTCTTGGACTGTTTCGCGACTCTTTTTCCTCATACAGCACTTCGCGTCACGCTTACACTCCCGGGTTTCGGCACCACTTACGAGTCGGACGGGAAGCACTATGTTTTTAAAAAGGACAATAGAGAGCACAAGGGAGATAGTAATAACTCAGAGGTTAGATAAGAACTGAAGAACTTTAATCCTGCTGGGCCTTATATAGGCTCAGCTTGTTTTGTTTACATAAATCTGTCTTCCTCTCCCCTGACATATATATATATATATATATATATATATATATATATATATATATATATATATATGCATATCTATGAATATATATATATATATGCATATATATATATATATATATATATATATATATATATATATATATATATATATAAATTTTAACGGGGGTCATTTTCGGTGTCTACTAGGTAGGATCGATAAAGATTCGGAGGAATTTTTCAAAAATTTCGTCATGAGTGCAACCTCAATAGCTAGTTTCCTTCGGAGGAAAGTGCTAAAATGTTAGGTCAAACGCGATTGAACACCTTCGGTTTTGGAGGTTTTTTCCCTCTCGGCACCAATGTGCGTCGTGGTGGATGGAAGTTGACCACTCGAAAGCTTAAACTCTTACGCCACATTTTTACAAAAAATAGGCACGCATAAGTGTGTATAAGATCCTTTCCAGCCTGAGGAATGAGTGCTTAAACCTTCATTTATTTTATTCCACGGAACTTGATTATTATGTTTATCATTTTCTAAATGTATGCTTATTGTAATATAATATATTAGGTGTGAACATGTGCACTGAAGCTATTGACACATTTATAACATCATATTCTATATACTAATGCTTCATTTTTTTTTTTTTTTTTTTTTTTAACGGCGCATCAACTATTTGGCTATTAGCGCCGGGCTATCTACAGGTTGTCACCTTTTTATAATGCCAATATGGGCGTGGTCGGTCACCCATTCAGGTACTGACCACGCCCGACGTTGCTTAACTTCGGTGAAGACTAATGCCTAATGTTATAACTACAGCTGTTGTGAGTGTAGAGAAGATGGACACTGCTGAGAACAATGCGAAGACCAGAATGATTCCTTCCTTAACTGGAAACATGAAAATCAACTCCATCCAATAATTACAGATTGGAGGGCCTACTCTAGTAATTGGTTAAGGAAGAAACAGGAACCCGATGGAGCATGAAGCCCTGGGCTTTGATTAGGGACCATCCACAAGTATGGCCGAGGTCTGTGGCTAGAAAGAGGGAATGGCTAATTGATAAGGGAACAACAACAGAGGAATCGGCGAAACGGAAACATCAAACGGTTGAGCTAGCCAACCGCTAGCTTCGGTCTGTTTGACGTCAAGGAGTCTAGTTCACAAGGTGTGCACGTCCCTTGCAGGAGTTGAGGAACAGAGGTAGGTAGGTGGTCTTTCATCAGGAACATCAACAGGAAAGGCTGCAACCGAGGAGAAAGGAGTCCATCACATCAAAATCGGCATACCAAAGAACCCGAATAAAGCAGACCAACAATAATAATACCCAAAGGTTCTAAAGCAAGACTTTGCTGGATAAGGACCAAATACTTTAAAATTGAGTCCAAGTCCCAGAAAACCTTATTCTGAATAGAAAACAAGCAGACATTTTAAAGATTATGTTTATGATTGTGAAAACCAACTTCCACTATTCCGTAATTCCTGCAATTAATAGAACAATCTTCTTAGCAATTAGATATGGATATTCATGATGAAAACACTCGCACGTACCATTACATGCACATTGATGATGAAAACACTCGCACGTACCATTACATGCACATTGATGATGAAAACACTCGCACGTACCATTACATGCACATTGATGATGAAAACACTCGCACGTACCATTACATGCACATTGATGATGAAAACACTCGCACGTACCATTACATGCGCATTGATGATGAAAACACTCGCACGTACCATTACATGCACATTGATGATGAAAACACTCGCACGTACCATTACATGCACATTGATGATGAAAACACTCGCACGTACCATTACATGCGCATTGATGATGAAAACACTCGCACGTACCATTACATGCACATTGATGATGAAAACAGTGAGCTTTCAATTTAATAATATATATATATATATATATATATATATATATATATATATATTATTTATACGTAATTTTAATTGTATTTAACAGTAAAATAAATATTTTAGTAAAGAAAGTTAAGTAAATTATAAACATATTTGCAATAATGTCTTCCTAAAGAGAAGGTTGTTGTGACAGCGGAAGAACTAACTTCCGCTTAAACTACTGTTTCCTGTGTTTTATCGACAATCTTGCTTTTCTTGCAGATTTCATTGGAATTGTAGTTTCACGATGGATCTAAACAGAGTAATTATTCAGAAGTATTCTATATCTTCAAAATGGCGCTAGAGATTAGAACGGAACCGCGCTAAGATGACGCAGTTCCTGCTAGTCGGTCTTTTATTTATTTCTTTATTTATTACAGTCGTTTCATTGCTAGGGCATGCGTCATGTTTATTTATTACAGTCGTTTCATTGCTAGGGCATGCGTCATGTTTATTTATTACAGTCGTTTCATTGCTAGGGCATGCGTTGTGTTTATTTATTACAGTCGTTTCATTGCTAGGGCATGCGTCGTGTTTATTTATTACAGTCGTTTCATTGCTAGGGCATGCGTCATGTTTATTTATTACAGTCGTTTCATTGCTAGGGCATGCGTCATGTTTATTTATTACAGTCGTTTCATTGCTAGGGCATGCGTCATGTTTATTTATTACAGTCGTTTCATTGCTAGGGCATGCGTCATGTTTATTTATTACAGTCGTTTCATTGCTAGGGCATGCGTCGTGTTTATTTATTACAGTCGTTTCATTGCTAGGGCATGCGTCGTGTTTATTTATTACAGTCGTTTCATTGCTAGGGCATGCGTCGTGTTTATTTATTACAGTCGTTTCATTGCTAGGGCATGCGTCGTGTTTATTTATTACAGTCGTTTCATTGCTAGGACATGCGTCGTGTTTATTTATTACAGTCGTTTCATTGCTAGGACATGCGTCGTGTTTATTTATTACAGTCGTTTCATTGCTAGGGCATGCGTCGTGTTTATTTATTACAGTCGTTTCATTGCTAGGACATGCGTCGTGCTTATTTATTACAGTCGTTTCATTGCTAGGACATGCGTTACGTTTATTTAATATCAGTCTGACAGACAACGCGAAGTGGCTTTGTATTACTTCTTCGTAAAATTTATTTTCCACATATACTGAAATGAAATTGATAAACACATTGGTTTGTTGGACGAATCTGGTTTTCGTCTTATAATAGACCTTTTGTATTTCAATTTCAGGAATACCTTTCATATTAAATTTATTATTAATCCACGCCAATAGGAGAAACAACAATTAAAACTCTCACTCTCGGAATAGTCTGAGCCAGGGAATTCACAAAACCAACTTTTCAATAATTGACTTTAGAATGAAATGGAAAGCGAAGTTAGAGCAACGAATCAGAAAAAATACAACTCCTGCAGGAAAACTCTATCCATGATTTCACAAAGGAAACTTTTTCACGGATTCACTTCACAACTCATGGAATTACTAACAAGCAAACACGGGGAAATGGAACCAATCAGTAATATATATATATATATATATATATATATATATATATATATATATATATATATATACAGTGGAACATGGATAATTCGAAATCGTGGTTAATTCGAATATTTCTCTCTGTCCCTAGAATTTAGGGCATAAACAATGTAAAAAAATCGTGGTTAATTCGAATAAAATTTTGGATAATTCGAATTCTTTACGAGTCTGTGCCTCCAATGGAAAGTGGTCAGTCTTAGATCTTGTGAAAATATTCTCCCCTCGGGTAAGGCGAATAGTAAGATACGGATGTAGGGGTTCCTGGACAAGAAGCGCGGCGGTCTCATAGTCTAGTTCTTGGACTCTAGGAGTTCTGCAAAGTGGTGGGTCGCGCTTCCTCTCTTCCAGGGGTTGTAGTTACATCCTGACGTTTAATCCTAGAATTCCCTCCCACCATCCCTTCCATCTTCATTTCTTATTCAGTTATGTCAGTCAGCGCCAAGATCTGTTGTATTGTTTGTGCCTTGAATTTCTGGTGAACAGTAGAGTTGTTGATTTAGGATGTGGAAGCCTAGAAGTTGTAAAACTTTAACTTTGCCGGAGAAAATAGCTGCGATTAAAGAAGATGAAAAAGTAATAAAGAAAAAAATGCCAATGAATTCCGCCTAACACTTTATCAACTCACCTGAAAAATAAAGAAAAAGGTTCTTGTCCATGAAAATGACTTTTTTCAAAATAATAGACTTTTATTTTTACTTTTTTGATAAATTATTTATTACTATTGTACGTAATCAGCAATTTATAAAATGTTTGTTATTGTCTAAATAAAATGTATGTATTTTTTTTAAATGTGAAAATATGAAATTCGATTTTTTACCCTTTATTTTCAAAAACTATTATAATTCGAATTTTGTATAATTCTAACTTTTTTATCGGTCCCTAGGGGAAGTTCTACTGTATTTATATATACATATATATATATATATATATATATATATATATATATATATATATATACACAAGCATACAGGGCTTGACTGGAGAGGATACATGGGGAACATCCTCTTTCAGAGCTTCCTGCAATCAGAACGTATGGGGCTCCTTCCGAAATCTATGATGATGTCGCCAGCCTCACAGAAGCCATCTAGTCCACTGCCGACAAGAGTATCCCAAGGATTCCCTAGTAGCTTTGAGGCGAGGTTACCCCAGAGCATTGGACTAATAAGCTGGGGGCGAGGTTACCCCAGTGGTAGAGCACTGGACTAATAAGCTGGGGGCGAGGTTAGCTCAGTGGTAGAGAACTGGACTAATAAGCTGGGGGCGAGGTTACCCCAGTGGTAGAGCATTGGACTAATAAGCTGGGGGCGAGGTTACCCCAGTGGTAGAGCACTGGACTAATAAGCTGGGGGCGAGGTTAGCTCAGTGGTAGAGCACTGGACTAATAAGCTGGGGGCGAGGTTAGCTCAGTGGTAGAGCAATGGACTAATAAGCTGGGGGCGAGGTTAGCTCAGTGGTAGAGCACTGGACTAATAAGCTGGGGGCGAGGTTAGCTCAGTGGTAGAGCACTGGACTAATAAGCTGGGGGCGAGGTTTGCTCAGTGGTAGAGCACTGGACTAATAAGCTGGGGGCGAGGTTACCCCAGTGGTAGAGCATTGGACTAATAAGTTGGGGGCGAGGTTAGCTCAGTGGTAGAGCATTGGACTAATAAGCTGGGGACGAGGATACCCCAGTGGTAGAGCATTGGACTAGTAAGCTGGAGAACCTGAGTACAAATCCCGGGCATTCAGGGGACGGGATTCGGTCTATCTGACCCTCCCTAGGCCAACCCAGCGTTCAATAAATGAGTACCTTGGGTGCTAATGACTCTAGCAGTCGAAGCAGCAAAGGGGAAAAGAAGGCGGCCGGAGCATAGTACTGACCACACTCTAAAACTGACCACGTTCTAAAACTGTTTATATTATTTTAACCCATTTATTTGTAAGGGTGCGAGGTTAGCTCACAAGGGGAGTATAAAGCGATGGGGTCACCGATCTGGACCAATTTTTTTCTGGTGATTCTACATCGAAAAATAGTCGACACGTGTCTGAGCGTTCCGTCCAATGCGCCTTAGGAGCCGAGAAATAAAATAAAATAGGTTGAAAGTGCTTTATTTTTTATATCGAGTTTAGAAAATGATATAGAGATGATTCTTTCACCAATTCATTTTTTTTTATAGAGTAGATTAAAAGAAAAATATTACCGTTAAACAATAATTTATATTTCATCAAATATATTCAAAAATATGCTTACGTTTTCAAGTAAACTAGTATTATACATTTTTTTACACCAAAAATAATAGTAGATTTAAAATCAGCACCCCAAGAAACCCTAATGTGGTATATATCGTCGATACAAATGCAAAGTATCGAATGTGAAAAAACGCATTTTTCATTTTAAATCTTTACTGATTGCTGTTGGACTGATGGACGGAGAACTCCCGAATCTAAGTTGACACAGTGAAAGGAGGATGTAACCACTGTCGAAAAATAGAATCTGCCGACTATTTCACTGTCCAAAAGCAGAGTAATAACTAAAATTATTTTCACTCTTGAAAGTGGTGATTTTCACATTCGATACTTTGCATTTGTATCGACGATATCATTCAAAACAAATAATGATTTTTCCCAGTCAGGAAGAGACTAAATATTTGTAAGCGAAAAAGTAATGTGACGTTTTGAAATTCAATATCTCCCCCTGAGATAATCCGATTTTGACGTCATTGAAATCTTTCGAAAGAAGAAAGACTCCTTTTTCTAGGACTAATCAGGATTTCAGACTAGGAAAAATTATTATTTTTTGTTTTCAATGATATTCACTATATTAGGGTTTCTTGGGGTGCTGATTTTAAATCTGCTATTATTTTTGGTGTAAAAAAAATGTATAATACTAGTTTACTTGAAAACGTAAGCATATTTTTGAATATATTTGATGAAATATAAATTATTATTTAACGATTATATTTTTCTTTTAATCTATTCTATAAAACAAATGAATTGGTGAAAGAATCATGTCGATATCATTTTCTAAACTCGATATAAAAATAAAGCACTTTCAACCTATTTTATTTTATTTCTCGGCTCCTAAGGCGCATTGGATGGAACGCTCGGACACGTGTCGAATATTTTTCGATGTAGAATCACCAGAAAAAAATTGGTCCAGATCGGTGACCCCATCGCTGTATACTCCCCTTGTCAGTGGTAGAGCACTGGACTAGTAAGCTTGGAGGCCTGAGTTCAAATCCCGAGCTAGCACTAAAGATTTTTTCCTCTAGTGTCTTCGTTCATGGGTTGAATTCGGCCTCCCTGACCGTCCCTAGGCCAACCCAGCCTTTAATAAATTTAATAATGAGTACCTTGGGTGCTAATGACTCCAGCAGTCGAAGCAGCCAAGGGGAAAATCAAGCGGCCGGAGCATAGTACTGACCACACTATCTCCCTAGTGTGGTGTATGGTCATGAATCAGACACCTCTATAGTATCTGCCCCTCAGGGCCCTCGTGGCCTGTTACGGGACTGATTTTTTTTTTTTTTTTTAATAAAAATTAAATGCTATATCTTTTGTCTGTCATCTCAAAGCTTTCCCTAGTCATAAACGAGACATGTCAGTTTTTTTTTTAGTTTTACATAGAGAGTTGTTCATTCAAATGATACTGTAAATAGCGGAATCGTCGGGAATAATTTCATCGGGATTTTGCGCATGCGTCATTTGAACTTTTCCAGCTAACTGAACAGGCTATGGTTGAAATTCTTGTTTTTTGGATTGCTATAAATGGAATCGAAATAAAATAAGATAAAAATCATAATATAACTGCTATTGCATCGTAATATATTCCCAACTTTCCAAACAAGATGAACTTATTAAAGATTAGGTGTTATCACTAAAGCCCGGAAGTTAGGCATTTATTTTTGGATGAAATAGGCAGGCAAAAAGGCACTTAAAATACTGAAAATAGGCAGTACTGTAATTAAAATAGGCATTTGTTAGGAGTGAAGGCAAAGAGGAATCTTACTCATTATTAATAAAAATATGTATTTTAAATACTCATTCATTTCTTTATTACCAACTAGCTGTTACCCGGCGTGCCATGCTACGCCTACTTTCTGCTTCCATAAAATCAAAAATAAATTAGGAACCCCGTTCATTGTTTCGAACCCGTGACCTCCGAACTGTGAGTCATAAACGATTTTAACATAGCCTATGGCTCTCCCCGAATCAAGACCTACATGTGTGCCAAGTTTCATCGAAATGTTTGGATTTGTATTAGGAACAAACGGACAAACAGTCGTGATTTTTATAAATATAAATAGATTTATCACAGAATTATTGTACTTACTCTCAAGGGAATTACTTCCCTTGTTACAAGCAACAACAAGATGCTTTTTCAAAGTATCAACTGTTATAGACCTCCTCAGAAAAAATGTTTTTCATCATGGCAAAACTTCCTCTGCATTATCTTGTCATTTCTAAATCCGGAATACCAGGTACTAACACCATTGTCACAGCAAAAGGGATGTGAGGAAGGAGCTATGACTTATTTCTCTCATCCTCTCTCTTTCCTGATATTCATTATGCTTGTGCAATCCTTCTACCAAGGAAGGTTCTGTTATATACAGAGGTTAAATCCATGGGTTGGGAAAATAAGCTTTCGAATAGATATTTCTGACGGCAATTTGTATTTTGAGCAACCTTTTTTGTCTTCGATGAACGTAAATTCAATATGTGCTTTTTGAAATGTTTAAATCGCAGAAAAAAATTGCATAACAAGCAAAAAAGGCAAAAATAGGCAATGGAAGCCAAAATAGGCAAAATAAAAATTGTCGCTAGACTTCCTAACTCCACGAAAACATATTTATTTCTATCTGATTCTTCAATACATATATCCATCAGATAAAAAAAGGCATTTTGCAGCTTTCATAAAGCCTACAACCCCTAGCAGCATTAGAAGACTTCCGTCAGCCCCTCCCTCCCGATTTCTCCACACCATAAACTAATTCCTTTTCGAGATAAACCTCAGCTTTTAGCCTAAATCCTCTGAGCTATTTTCCAGCGAATTCTCTCTACAACTTCCGTATCTCTTTACAATCTCCCTCGGCTTTATTAACATTTAATATTTATCTTAGATTTCCTCCATTACCTCTTACACTTTCCTCAGCTCGCGCTCCTTCATCTTCAACAAAAGTATTTTTTACATTTAAAACTAAAGTATTTATTTATTATTAATCAATGTTTCAATTCCAAAGGCAATCAATATTAAATTTATAAACAGATGTTATATACAATAGAATGAAGAAAGTTGTGTTTGTTTTTCAAGAATATATTCCCTTAATATAACATGGAGCTGCGGGTCTAGAACCAACTGAAGATGGAGTTCAATAAGCCTGGTAAGCTGAGAACTGATGGAAGTATTTTTTCCTTCATTTATGATCATATCCATAGACAAAAACCTTATTTTATATTTATTTTGTAATTCCCTGGCAGCTTTGAATTTACTGCGACATTTTAAACTAGAAAAAATGCCTATTTATGTTTCTTTTTATTTATATAAAACACAACAACAACAACTTTTCTTTTGTTATTATTAAAATGTATTTTTGTTTCTGTTTGAGAGATCAGCTGTTCTGCTGAGTGTGTTCACTAGGTTCTTTTTTCACTCTGTTTAAAGATTAGTATTGTGCAACTATTACAAAGTGTATTCGCAAGAATTTGATCCGCTTTGGCGCGGATTAATACCTTCTTTAAGAAGAAGTATGAAAACTGGGCGCCGGAAGGAAGGAGGAAAGAGGAAAAGCCTGGAATGTATGAAGGAAGATCCTAACCTAGGCAGTACAGAAGAAGTAAGTGAAGACGTTTCCATGGCAACGGGAGATCTACCATTCACTTCAGAACCTCAGGTAACCTCAAATTATTATATTGAATTCCCTGCGATTGGCAACACTGCTAGTTCTCAACAGCTGTTTTCACTGGAGACCAAATCAAACCCATTCATTGAACCTCAAAGAAAAAGAAATAGATATTGTTCAAAATCAGCTGTTTTAAATACTGATTCAACACCAGTTCAACTTCATAATTCTTTCTCTCCAATTCAAAACTTAAATGATAATGACGATAATAACAATACAGAAACAAATAAAAATAGTGTTAAAATCCCACCAATATTCGTTTGTGACGCTGACGACTACCAAAAAGTTTTAAGTGACATAAAAACTATTGTAAAGTCAACATTTTGTTTGCAACAGTGTTTTAAAAAAATAAAAGTTACATTAACTTCGATTGACGATTTCCGTTCTTTGACCAAATTTTACGACAAAGAGGACGTAAAGTACTATACTTTGCGAAATCCCGCGGACAGAAAATTGTCGGTTATTATTAGAGGCGTGCCATACAGTATTACCGATCAAGAACTGTTTGATGAATTGTCAGAAAAATACCCTGTCTCCAAGGTTACTAGATTACTGAACAGAGAACGGTTCCCAACACCTCTTATTGCAGTAGAGCTGGAAAATAGTCCCAACGGTAAATCAATATTTAACCTAGAGACCCTTTTTATTCAATAGTCTCGGTTGAAGAAAGGAAGCAACACAGGGGTGTTCTTCAGTGTAAAAACTGTTGCCGCATGGGACACACAAAAAATTACTGTCGTTTAGACACAAAATGTGCTAAGTGTTCGGGAGATCACAACTATTTAGCTTGCCCTAATCGAAATAGCACTGAATCCCACTGTGTAAACTGTGGAGGCAACCACTCTGCAAACTATAGAGGATGCCTGGAATACAAAAAATTAAAAAACATACTGCAAAAAAAAATAATAGCTTCTGAAAATAAATCCTTCCCCACTAGGACTTCTAAACCCTTTCCCTCTAAACCCGCTCCAGCAAAACCTCCACCACCACCTCCAACTGAAAACCTACCAACTAACACTCAAAAAAGACAAACCTCTTTCCCGCTACAGAACGCATGGACTCAGCATCGTAGAACAGACGAAGAACAGACTAAAACATCCAACCTTACTGACACTAACCAAAATTCAATCAACAATATGACAGACCTACTTCTCAACCTTATAAAACCACTTATTCCAACAATAAAAGCTTTCATAACTAACTTTTTAACATCTATTTTCTCTTCTTTAAACAATGACAGTTCCTAATTTGGGCAATCTCTCTTTACTTAACTGGAATGCAAACGGACTAAAAAAAAGACAGACCTTACTGACAAACTTTCTTAGCAGAAACGACATTGACGTTGCTTGCATCACTGAAACACATCTCATTAGCACTGACAAATACAGGACACCAGGATACCGAATGTACAGAACGGACCAACGATCTAGACGTGGTGGAGTCGCAATTCTAATTAAGAAACATTTAGCCCACAATAGTTTGGTTCTGCCCTCCCTTGATCGCCTAGAAGCAGTAGGAATTAGTTTGGCACTTCAAAACAGGAGTAGTGTTAATATAATATCTGCGTATAGCAGACCTGGGATTCGGCTCATACAAGACGATTTTCAAAAACTATTTACAGGGGCTCCTACAATAATGATGGGTGATTTAAATAGTAAACATCTCTCTTGGAATTGCCATAAGCAAAACAATAATGGGACACAACTATTGAGAATTACTGAAAATCTTGGACTCATTATTTCATCACCTGACGAACCAACATTTTACCCGACTCAAAGACGCTACAAATCCGACATACTAGACATAGCCATAATTCAGAACTTCCAATTGCCATTATATCATGACGTACTTACTGACTTAGACTCTGACCATTTACCTGTCATTCTTACTTTCCATGAAAGTCCAAAATCTGAACCACCCCCACCAAGACTCATCAATGGACCTATAGACTGGGGAAAATTCAAGACAGAAATGCATGACAACACGGACATTCCACTTACATACAAATCCAGTCATGACATTGACTCGACTATAGCAAAATTCATTCAAACGATACACATGGCTGTACAAAATTCTTTAAAAACGCACCCATCATTAAGCTGTCGATTATCTAATACAACCACGCCCCCACATGTTCTAAAACTCATCCATGAAAAAAATATTCTTCGAAAGAGATGGCAAAGATCTAGAGACCCGGAACTCAAGCGACAAGTAAACCGTTTATCGCGCAATATTCGTTTTGAACTTGACAAAGACAGGATACACAAATACAGCAATTACTTGACAAACATGACTCCTGGAGACCCATCGCTTTGGCGAGAGACAAGACGACTACTAAAACAATCCTCTGAAATTCCCCCCTTAAAAGACGGACAAAACATTGTAACAACTGACGCAGACAAGTGTAGACTTTTAACAGAATGTTTTGAAAACAAACTGAAAACTGGAGACCACAACGACCCACAGACGGACATTGCAGTATGTACTTCACTCTCAGAAACAAGACTAACTGACAGTACAATCGACTTCATACAGCCTAAAGAAATTTCGCTTCTCATACGTAGGCTTCCTAAAAATAAATCACCTGGAGAAGATCAGATAACGAACTCGGTGTTGAAACAGTTACCCAGGAAATGCATCAGCCTGTTAACAAGTATCTTCAATGCTTGTCTCCGGCGAGGACATTTTCCAGAAAGATGGAAACATGCCATTGTGATCTTCATCCACAAGCCTGGGAAACCGAAGAACAACGCTGGCTGTTATCGGCCAATAAGTCTGCTGAATACTCTGGGGAAACTTCTCGAAAGGCTCGTTGACGTTAGATTAAGAAGACATCTTTTAGACAGCATACCTAACCATCAGTTCGCATTTAAACCAAAGCACTCTTCTGTCCAACAATTACAAAGAGTCTCTGAAATGATAACAGATTGTTTTAATAAGAAGGAATACGCCACTGGACTGTTTCTCGACGTAGCCAACGCTTTCGACTCAGTTTGGCACGAAGGACTCCTGCACAAGCTACGGAACACCAAGCCTCCAGCTTACCTCTACTCCATCATTTCCTCCTTTCTTCGTGGCAGGACATTCCAAGGAAGAGTGAAGACAACACTCAGCACGAAAAGAACTATCAAAGCTGGTGTACCGCAGGGGGCCATACTAAGCCCATTGCTCTACATATTGTACTGCAGTGATATGCCAGAACCTGACAACTCAGCCCTTGCTACCTTTGCAGACGATACACTCATCATCACGAAGAGCACCGACGTCAAGGAAGCGATTCTTCACTTGCAAGAAGCTGCAGATGAGGTGTCATCCTGGTTCCGAAAATGGAAACTAGCAATAAATCCGGTGAAATCTTCATGTAAAGTGTTTTCTCTCAGAAAATTCCAAAATGAAGATTTACCAGAGCTGAAAATTGGTCATCACTCAATTCTCTGGACTCCAAAAGACCAGAGTATACGCTATCTCGGAGTACATCTAGACACAAGACTGACTTGGCGACATCACATACACAAAAAACTACAAGAAGGTCACACACGACTGTTACAAATTTACCCATTAATAAATAGAAAAACTCCCCTAAAACACACCTGTGGTACACTACTATACAAATCGACAATACTACCCATACTAACGTACGCATGTCCTGTCTGGTTTGGCGCCAGAACCACACACATAAAACGTCTACAAACATTTCAAAACAGAGTACTCCGAATAGTGTCCAATGCTCCTTGGTTCGTAAGGAACAGCCAGATCCATAGAGAATTGGAGGTTGATCCATTTTTCACTCACATAGAAAAGCTAGTGCGAAAATATCACCAGACTCTTCCAGCCTCCAGCAGTTCCGTGTTTTATCAACTTGGACAAAGAAAAGCCTCGCGAATCAAACACAGACTTTATCAAGACATTTTAACCCTTTAAATTTTTATCTTACAAATATTGTTTTGTGTATAATACGTTTTGTATTGGTCCAATAAAATTGTTTTTGTCTTGTTTGTTTTGTTTCTGTTTGAACAGATGCTGAAATCAACTGTCTTCGGCTTTATGAATACGGCTATAAGTGTCATGAAAACAAAAAAAATATTTTATTTCTATACCTACTTGTTCAATATTGTTCATAAGTACATTGTACCTAATACCTAATACTTGTAAATATCTATATTTGTTAAAAAGTGTATACCTCATACCTACTTGTAAATATCTACTTGTTAAGAAGTGTATATGCAAATTACACCCAAATAAAGTCTCATTATTATTACTCTGAATTTACCTTTGTTCTTTTTTATCCACATAATAAAGTCATCTCTCTGTAGGCTGCTAGAAGCCAGTAACAGAGTGCCAGCAATCTAAAGTCTAGGGGTACGCACTTGAAAGTAGAGTGCTAGGCACTCTATTGTTGGATGCTAGCTTTGGGTGTGAGAACTCTACTATAGGATGCAGAATTAGCATTCCAGCACTCTATTATAAAATGCGGGCACTCTAACTAGTGGAATCCTATTTTAGGCTAAAATATGTGGAATCCTATTTTAGACTAAAATGTCCTATTTCAAAATACTGGCACTGAGTCACAGTTTTCAGGCTGCCGGCAGCCTGAAAGAAGATGCGAGCAGCCTGTTTTTTTTCTCCGTGCACTTCCGGATTGCGTCATGAGGTCAGCCTTATAAGCGGGGTTCCTCCCTGTGGAGGGAGGAACCCTCCTCTCTAATAAAAGGTTACTCAGAAGTTAAAGTGTTATAAAGTGACCTTCCGAAATGGTAATAATAAATTAAGAATATAGCGAAATATATAAATGTTACTTATCAATGAGAAAGATATCCAGTTTGTACTGATGGAGCAAAACGAAAGCATCGAAATTCTTTTGATGTACAGCTCTGAAGAAGAACAAACAGTTACCAGTGTTTGTTGAGGCACGGTCCCTATTTAACCAGCGAATTATAGGCTTTCAAAAGGGTTGCTAGCCCTCACAAAGGCTGCCAAACATTCGGGGGAAAGGACTTGAAGTTGTGGATTCTGGAATGATTCCTGAAACGGAAGTGGATATTGCCTGAGTGAAGTGTAAGCAGGTTAATGTTTCCAGCATCGTATTGAACTTCTGAATGTAAACACCACATCACGGTACTTCCTATCCATGAAGTATGGAAGGCTGGGGTTTCAGGTAGACCACCACCATACATCACATCACGGTACTTCCTATCCATGAAGTATGGAAGGCTGGGGTTTCAGGTAGACCACCACCATACATCACATCACGGTACTTCCTATCCATGAAGTATGGAAGGCTGGGGTTTCAGGTAGACCACCACCATACATCACATCACGGTACTTCCTATCCATGAAGTATGGAAGGCTGGGGTTTCAGGTAGACCACCACCATACATCACATCACGGTACTTCCTATCCATGAAGTATGGAAGGTTGGGGTTTCAGGTAGACCACCACCATACATCCCCACCATACATAATAGATCCATTTTGCTGAATATCGGAGTCGTTATATCTTTTTTTGTGGATTTGTTGTATAAAGAGCACTAAAAGATAGATCTAGTGTGTAGTTTTTCCAAATCCCCAAAGAAATATCAAAAGTTGAAAGTATGAATCCAGCGTAATGTAATAAAGCTGACATGAATCCAGCGTAATGTAATAAAGCTGAGATGAATCCAGCGTAATGTAATAAAGCTGACATGAATCCAGCGTAATGTAATAAAGCTGACATGAATCCAGCGTAATGTAATAAAGCTGAGATGAATCCAGCGTAATGTAATAAAGCTGAGATGAATCCAGCGTAATGTAATAAAGCTGACATGAATCCAGCGTAATGTAATAAAGCTGACATGAATCCAGCGTAATGTAATAAAGCTGACATGAATCCAGCGTAATGTAATAAAGCTGACATGAATCCAGCGTAATGTAATAAAGCTGACATGAAGTACCTTCATCTCCAATAGATCATACAAATAGGGCAGGATTTACCACTATCAGCATTTCTTCAAGGAATCTAGGTGCAATAATGAAACAATTTTTGAAAAAATTACTTCAAATATTCATTAATCCTATCTAGTAGATACCGAAAATGACCCACATTAAAATTGTAGAGGTAAATACATAAAAAAAGAAGTTTTTAATTGTTTTTTTTTTTATCTCTCTGTTTGTGTAAGTTTTCAATGGGTTGATGTTAGTTTTATCGCATTTTTTTTTCCTTAAAACACGAGAAGAATGTTAGTATTTTGAATTGACTTATAGAGCCTTGGGGATGGAAAAGGGAGAACCAGATCTTTACCTGCCCGAGGCTAGTAGGCTTCATTGCACTCCATAAATCAAAAAGTATTCTAGGAAAGCTGACAGCTATTTTACCGAGGTCCGATGTGTTTTCCATTTTGGTTACATTTGGTGTTAAGGAAGTATTCGAGGAAAGAAGAATTATTAATGCATGAAATGTTTTGGGATCTTGGTATTTTAAATCGAGTTCAACAGTAATATGAGTATTCCAGTATTTTAAACAGCATTTAATACTAAAACGAATATTTTAGTAAAGAAAGTAGAGTAAGTTATAAACATATTTGCAATTTCCGCTTAAACTACTGTTTCCTGTGTTTTATCGACAATCTTGCTTTTCTTGCAGATATCATTGGAATTGTAGTTTCACGATGGATCTAAACAAAGTAGTAACTGTTTCTATTCTATATCTTCAAAATGTTGCTAGAGATATGAACGGAACCGCGCTAAGATGACGCAGTTCCTGCCAGTCGGACTTTTTATACATTCATTATTCTATGGTCATATAATGTCAGTTCCTTGCTTTAAGATTACTATTAGAATTAGAAATATGCCAGAAGCTCTTCGTAGCTGACTTCCATTCCCATTACTGGTTAAGATATAACCCATCCTAGCATATACCATTAGCTTTTTTTTTTTTTTTTGTTTTGTATTAAGGGGAATATGAACCACAATGGGTCATGGTCACCCTGTGAAAGTAACACCCAAGGGGGTACAATACCATCAGCTTGATGGAACATAGCTTGGAGAATCCCCTAATGATCCTAGCCCGATCTGAAGACCTCTGTAAGCAAGGGCTAGAACCGAGAACCAACCCTTGTAGTTTTCCTTTAGTTCCCTGTTTGTCCGCGAGGTGGTGTTATTCTCTATCCATAACGATATCCTCTTCCATCGAGTACAAAACAAACAGACATCATTGGTCGTTTACTCACCGTTCTATTCACGGTTTACTTCTCTTTCTCCACACTAAACTATTATTAATCCCTTTAATAGTTTCGTGGTAACTACTCCTTTATAAGGATCATAATTACTTACAGCCTCCAATTTGTATAACTAACATTTACCTTTGTTAAAATTTCGTTAAAACAGCTTGAATTTTGAACGTAAGTGTAATATTTCTGCTGAGGCGAATAAAAGATTAAGTAGGCATAAGCCTTATTTTATTTTTTAAGGCGCACCGACTTCTGGGCCATTAGCGCTCCATGGTGCTACGAAGCATTTTCTCAATGAGCCGTGAGGTAAGACCCTATCAGCCCTATTCTAGCTATAAAAGGGTGGTAACGTGTAGAAAACCCGTCCCCGTTGTGAATAATTTAAATTTTTAATCTAGCACAAAAAGCTAAAATTATTTTGAAATATGAAGGTTATATCTAGTATAAAACGCAGGAATTTTATTCTTAAGGCTGAGTAATATTCGTAGGGCTATAGTCCGACCGCAAAGTAAGGAACCAGAAGGGGCGTGGCCGGAAAGGAGGTAGACCTTTCCCCACATGGACTGAAGGCAGCGCATGCGCACTACCTAGTTCTTTTCTTGGCGGTACACCTGTAGATGGTACTGTAGTGCGGGATACCCTAGCGCCTGGAGTGCCCAGTGTGCTGAATCACACGATGTTTCTTCGGAAGATAATTCTCTTGTACTTTCCATTCCGCATGTTCCAGGTGTTTCTCAAACAGAAACATTTTAGACTACATAATCAGAACCCTTATTGTCATCCGAAGAAAACTCTGCTTCACTTTCGCTCACACCCCTCAAAAGTTCTAACGATTCTTGTTCAGAATAAATTTTCTTAGAAACATTTACACAAACAATTGTTCACTTGAAAAGAACCAAATATACTAATGAAATATGCTTGATAAATATCAGGTAAATATAAACAACGCTTTACGGTAGTAAAAATAGGAGGGAGCAGTTATAAGTACAGGTAGGCTGAGTAGTTAGAAGATAAAGTCACAAAAATGAAGTCCTATGCCCCCTATGGGCTTTGAAGGACCCCAATCTGCCTTTTTAGCGCGGTTCCTCCCTCCCTTCATAGGGAGGAACACCGCTTAGAAGTTTGATCTCATGAAACAATCCGGAAGTGCCAACTAGAAAATTTCGCGTTTCACAACCTCTAGAGATCGAAAATAACGGTGGTTCAAATTTGTATATATATATATATATATATATATATATATATATTTGTCTGTTCGCGGTTTTCCGGCCCCCTAATGGTCCGATTTTGATGAAATTTGGTACAAAAATCCGTCGTCCAATTTGAAAGGTCAAGTTCGTTAACCAGCAAAATCCGCCTACTGTAAGATGGCGTTTGGGGCGAAATTCGCGCAAACAAAAATCGTAACTCTTACGTTTTTGAGTTCATATGCTTGTAACTACTCTTTTTATAGGCTTCTTGAGCTAGTAAAACGAATGAAACCATTTTTAAGGCGATAGCTTTAACCATTTCCGAGAAAATCGGAAAAATAGTTGTTAAATAAAGTTTTTGGTTTGGTTACTTAGATTAATGGGATACAGTTAAAATATTTTCTGCATGTTTAAATTCCATACATAAAAAGATGTGCAAAGTTTGGTTACGCTTGGAGTTAAGGAAGAATTAGAATAAAATATTTTATTAAGAGACATGAAAAGTTTTGGGAACTTCGCATATTTTCCTTAATATCTCGAAAACAGTTGGGAAATCGTCATAAGTTGATAGAAACTATTCAAAAGCTTCCTAAATTCTCTATAATTAATATTCTGAGAAGATTTTCGATTAGTCGATGTCAATTGGGGAAAACGGTGGTGAAAACTTTGAATGTGTTCTATTGAACGGGGTTTCGTAGTTGTTTAGCTCACTTTTTAATTGTTTGTTTTAAATTGTATTTATTTTATGAAACATTTAGATAGTTTTGAATATATTGAGCAATGAAATAAAAATTTCATGTCTGTAGCAGTGGAGCCTGGCCAAGCCAGGCTCTAGTGTGTTCCAGGTATAAGGGTACGCTGCTGGCCCTTTGTCACCGGTCCGTCTAGGTCATTCCATTGGGTTTTAGGTGATATCATCCAGAATAGGTTTTTTTAGGTTCTTCCAAATTTGCATGAATGATACTACAAGACGCGAATCATATAAAAAATCGATCTTTATCATGTTTAGGAGAAAGGAAAAAACTACGTGAAAACCTAAGAATCCGGTTCCTTGTAATAACTGTTTCTATTCTAAGTATACAAAATGACACTAGGGATATGAATGGAACCGCGCTAAGATGATGCAGTTCCTGCGAGTCGGACTATTATGAAATTTATTTATTCTTCTAAGGATTTGATATTTAGTTATAAAAAGTCGAGATATTACATTTGATGCTGGTATTCTGGAAGATGCATACTCCTGAAATTCTTTCCAGGCTTTACATAAACAGAAGCCACAACTATCAGCGATAATCTGTGGTTCTGAAACACTTCATTCATTGTACATGTTGTATAACTCATTCATATATTCCAAATGGAAGAATTGGTTTGGTAAAGGAAGGAACGTAGGAAGTATTTTTTTTTTTGTGTGTGTGTTTAACGGCGTATCAACACTTGGGCTATTAACGCCGGGCTATCTATAGGTTGCCGCCCTTTTATAATGCCAACAGCATGTGGTCGGTTACCCGTTCAACTATTGGCCACGCCCGACGTTGCTTAACTTCGGTGATCTACGGGAACCGGTGCATTCAACGTGGCTATGGCCTTTGGCCGTAGGAAGTCGATTTGTTGGAAGTAGCCATATCGAGGATAAATCTGCGAAAACTGTTCATTAACCACCTCAAGACGATCCTCAAGTACTGTGGTACTCATTGGACAGCGAATCTACCAGCCAGTATTTATAGAAAGATTTACAGCAATCCGAAAAAGTGAAATAGAATAACTAGACATTGCAAACGTGTTACAAAAGTTGTATCTACCGGAGATTTCCTACCCACGAACCGACAGGTTAACGCCTATCATTTAGTACCGATACTTCCTATCGACGTAGATACCAACCCCAGACCTAGCCTATATAGGCAGCAGGACCTAACCTATATAGGCAACAGGACCTAGCCTATATAGGCAACAGCAGTAACACCAAGCCTATAAAAGCAGTAAATGGATGTTGGATGTATCTATATTGGTGCGATAGTAGATTTATCTATTGCTGAGGGAGTCATTCATAAATTCCACTTCATTGATGTCTAGTGGCTTGTGAGTAATCCTGTCAGCGGCTAGTCATGTGTGATCTTGGCTATCTCTCACTCGGTATCTCTCTCTCTCTTGGAAAATATCGAACTTTTATACAAGCTGAAGCTTTGGTAAATAATATAATATATGCCTGGAAAGGCTCCTACCCCCCTACAGATATAATATATGCCTGGAAAGGCTCCTACCCCCATACAGATATAATATATGCCTGGAAAGGCTCCTACCCCCATACAGATATAATATATGCCTGGAAAGGCTCCTACCCCAATACAGATATAATATATGCCTGGAAAGGCTCCTACCCCCATACAGATATAATATATGCCTGGAAAGGCTCCTACCCCAATACAGATATAATATATGCCTGGAAAGGCTCCTACCCCAATACAGATATAATATATGCCTGGAAAGGCTCCTACCCCAATACAGATATAATATATGCCTGGAAAGGCTCCTACCCCAATACAGATATAATATATGCCTGGAAAGGCTCCTACCCCCATACAGATATAATATATGCCTGGAAAGGCTCCTACCCCAATACAGATATAATATATGCCTGGAAAGGCTCCTACCCCAATACAGATATAATATATGCCTGGAAAGGCTCCTACCCCAATACAGATATAATATATGCCTGGAAAGGCTCCTACCCCAATACAGATATAATATATGCCTGGAAAGGCTCCTACCCCAATACAGATATAATATATGCCTGGAAAGGCTCCTACCCCCCTACAGATATAATATATGCCTGGAAAGGCTCCTACCCCCATACAGATATAATATATGCCTGGAAAGGCTCCTACCCCCATACAGATATAATATATGCCTGGAAAGGCTCCTACCCCAATACAGATATAATATATGCCTGGAAAGGCTCCTACCCCCATACAGATATAATATATGCCTGGAAAGGCTCCTACCCCTATGCAGATATAATATATGCCTGGAAAGGCTCCTACCCCAATACAGATATAATATATGCCTGGAAAGGCTCCTACCCCAATACAGATATAATATATGCCTGGAAAGGCTCCTACCCCAATACAGATATAATATATGCCTGGAAAGGCTCCTACCCCAATACAGATATAATATATGCCTGGAAAGGCTCCTACCCCAATACAGATATAATATATGCCTGGAAAGGCTCCTACCCCAATACAGATATAATATATGCCTGGAAAGGCTCCTACCCCAATACAGATATAATATATGCCTGGAAAGGCTCCTACCCCCCTACAGATATAATATATGCCTGGAAAGGCTCCTACCCCCATACAGATATAATATATGCCTGGAAAGGCTCCTACCCCCATACAGATATAATATATGCCTGGAAAGGCTCCTACCCCAATACAGATATAATATATGCCTGGAAAGGCTCCTACCCCCATACAGATATAATATATGCCTGGAAAGGCTCCTACCCCTATGCAGATATAATATATGCCTGGAAAGGCTCCTACCCCAATACAGATATAATATATGCCTGGAAAGGCTCCTACCCCAATACAGATATAATATATGCCTGGAAAGGCTCCTACCCCCCTACAGATATAATATATGCCTGGAAAGGCTCCTACCCCCATACAGATATAATATATGCCTGGAAAGGCTCCTACCCCCATACAGATATAATATATGCCTGGAAAGGCTCCTACCCCAATACAGATATAATATATGCCTGGAAAGGCTCCTACCCCCATACAGATATAATATATGCCTGGAAAGGCTCCTACCCCAATACAGATATAATATATGCCTGGAAAGGCTCCTACCCCAATACAGATATAATATATGCCTGGAAAGGCTCCTACCCCAATACAGATATAATATATGCCTGGAAAGGCTCCTACCCCAATACAGATATAATATATGCCTGGAAAGGCTCCTACCCCAATACAGATATAATATATGCCTGGAAAGGCTCCTACCCCCCTACAGATATAATATATGCCTGGAAAGGCTCCTACCCCCATACAGATATAATATATGCCTGGAAAGGCTCCTACCCCCATACAGATATAATATATGCCTGGAAAGGCTCCTACCCCAATACAGATATAATATATGCCTGGAAAGGCTCCTACCCCCATACAGATATAATATATGCCTGGAAAGGCTCCTACCCCTATGCAGATATAATATATGCCTGGAAAGGCTCCTACCCCAATACAGATATAATATATGCCTGGAAAGGCTCCTACCCCAATACAGATATAATATATGCCTGGAAAGGTTCCTACCCCAATACAGATATAATATATGCCTGGAAAGGCTCCTACCCCAATACAGATATAATATATGCCTGGAAAGGCTCCTACCCCAATACAGATATAATATATGCCTGGAAAGGCTCCTACCCCCATACAGATATAATATATGCCTGGAAAGGCTCCTACCCCCATACAGATATAATATATGCCTGGAAAGGCTCCTACCCCAATACAGATATAATATATGCCTGGAAAGGCTCCTACCCCCATACAGATATAATATATGCCTGGAAAGGCTCCTACCCCTATGCAGATATAATATATGCCTGGAAAGGCTCCTACCCCAATACAGATATAATATATGCCTGGAAAGGCTCCTACCCCAATACAGATATAATATATGCCTGGAAAGGTTCCTACCCCAATACAGATATAATATATGCCTGGAAAGGCTCCTACCCCAATACAGATATAATATATGCCTGGAAAGGCTCCTACCCCAATACAGATATAATATATGCCTGGAAAGGCTCCTACCCCAATACAGATATAATATATGCCTGGAAAGGCTCCTACCCCAATACAGATATAATATATGCCTGGAAAGGCTCCTACCCCCATACAGATATAATATATGCCTGGAAAGGCTCCTACCCCAATACAGATATAATATATGCCTGGAAAGGCTCCTACCCCAATACAGATATAATATATGCCTGGAAAGGCTCCTACCCCATACAGATATAATATATGCCTGGAAAGGCTCCTACCCCCATACAGATATAATATATGCCTGGAAACGCTCCTACCCCCATACAGATATAATATATGCCTGGAAAGGCTCCTACCCCAATACAGATATAATATATGCCTGGAAAGGCTCCTACCCCCATACAGATATAATATATGCCTGGAAAGGCTCCTACCCCAATACAGATATAATATATGCCTGGAAAGGCTCCTACCCCCATACAGATATAATATATGCCTGGAAAGGCTCCTACCCCAATACAGATATAATATATGCCTGGAAAGGCTCCTACCCCAATACAGATATAATATATGCCTGGAAAGGCTCCTACCCCCATACAGATATAATATATGCCTGGAAAGGCTCCTACCCCCATACAGATATAATATATGCCTGGAAAGGCTCCTACCCCAATACAGATATAATATATGCCTGGAAAGGCTCCTACCCCAATACAGATATAATATATGCCTGTAAAGGCTCCTACCCCCATACAGATATAATATATGCCTGGAAAGGCTCCTACCCCAATACAGATATAATATATGCCTGGAAAGGCTCCTACCCCCATACAGATATAATATATGCCTGGAAAGGCTCCTACCCCAATACAGATATAATATATGCCTGGAAAGGCTCCTACCCCCATACAGATAAATCTTTAAATGATTTTAAAGGAAATCCTAAAATTAGTGAGAAAAATAAAAACCATTTTCTTCCGAACCTCCCTTAAACCCCTCAAACCCTTTTCTTATTTCTATACCCCCATCCCTCCCTTAAACCCCTCAAAACCTTCTCTTATTTCTGTACCCCCATCCCTCCCTTAAACCCCTCAAAACCTTCTCTTATTTCTATACCCCCATCCCTCCCTTAAACCCCTCAAAACCTTCTCTTATTTCTATACCCCCATCCCTCCCTTAAACCCCTCAATACCTTCTCTTATTTCTATACCCCCATCCCTCCCTTAAACCCCTCAAAACCTTCTCTTATTTCTATACCCCCATCCCTCCCTTAAACCCCTCAAAACCTTCTCTTATTTCTATACCCCCATCCCTCCCTTAAACCCCTCAAAACCTTCTCTTATTTCTATACCCCCCACCCCTCCCTTAAACCCCTCAAAAACTTCTCTTATTTCTATACCCCCATCCCTCCCTTAAACCCCTCAAAACCTTCTCTTATTTCTATACCCCCATCCCTCCCTTTCATTCCCTCTCCTTCCCTGTCCTATACCTTTCCACATCCCTGTCCACACTACCTTCTACTTGAAACAATGAAATGGGAAATCAAATTTCCCTAGAATGTGTAGAAAAAGGTGTGAGCGGCCCGCTGGCTCCTCCCTCTATCTCCAACGCTGAGGGCGTCGAGAATACAAGGGAGGAGCCCAGTGATCTATACACGCCTGTCAAAATAAGAAGAGAGGTCGGCCCAAGGGTTGAAAACGAGGCCAAGGAATCAGTCCGCTGACCAATAATGTACCACATATGTTTTTACCATAATCCATTGAAACCAATTCTTCCATGGGACTGTACGTGGATTTTCGGAGTTCAGAGATGGACTTAATGAAAACCTACAACCCTTTGGTCGTGGCTCTTCAGGATACAAAATTTCCTGAGGGTTTTGTGAGGCCTATTGTAGGATACAAGAGTGTGCATAAAAACACAGGATTTTGCCGGGGGGCGAAGTCATGGAAGTGTGACACCCTGGAGAACATCGGAGCTCAGCCTATAGGTTTTTTTTGTTTTTTTTGGGCGTGTCAGCTTTTTAGCCATTAACGCCAGAGCCTATAGGTTTAATCACACCTTTACAAGCAGTGACTGTACGACGAAAATCCCCGATAGAAGCAACTGTTTTTTTCAATGCTTCTCCCGGATGGCAGAGCATATGATGTCGGAGACGTCAAAAACATTATAGATCAGCTTCCTCCACCTGCAATAGTTCTGGGAGATTTGAACACACATCACGTCTTCTGGGGTTCCGTGAGGTCCACCCCTCAAGGTCGTTTGCTCTACAATATGCTTGAGGAGATGAACCTCTTGGTCCTTAATGATGGCTCTCCCACCCACTTCTGATCACTGGATCATTACATGCCATATACCTAACTGTAACGAGCTACTCTATCACCAGGCACCTGTCGTGGAATATTCTGAGTGATCTGCACCGGTCAGATCATATTCCCATCTTGGTTAATCTGGCCGGCAGGCACAACGAATACACAAGTCCTGTGAAATGGAACGTTAAAAAGGCTGACTAGAATACGTTTAGAGAATCATTTATTGCTCCCGAATCAGTTGACACATCAGACGTGTCGATACAAATATTATCTAACTCTATTAATAGCGCCGCACAAATGGCAGTCCCTCTAACATCACCTTACCCTCCACGGAAAATTCCAGTACCATGGTGGGATGAGGAATGTTTTGAGGCCAATAGTATAAAAAAGAAAGCTTTTAATCGCTTTAAAAGACATCGATCGGAAGTAAACCCAATAACATTTAAAAAAACTAGAGCAGTCGAATGGCGAATAAAAATGAAAGGGAAAATAGAATCCTGGACGCCTTATGTCCTGTAATTTTTGCCGAGAATTTTTTTTCGCATTTAGCCTGGCACTTAATAGTGAAGATTTCCAGATTATTGAAGATCACAGAAGATTGTAACATTATATTTAAAATAGAGGAATTTAACTAAGCACTCCAAGCTGCATCTTAGAAGTTATTTTCTGGATGTGACCGAGTACCATATGAAATGCTTGTAAATCTCCCAGGGGAAGGAAAAAGAAAGAGTTTCCTGCTGCCTGGAAGGAATCTATTATTGATCCAATTTTGAAACCCGGCAAAGACCCAATGAATCCAGGTAGCTATAGACCCATCTCACTTCTCTGTTGCATGGGAAAGCTCCTGGAAGCCATGGTGAACTATCGGTTAGTTCACGGTTTGGAGAAAACTAATCTTCAATCAACGTATCAGGCAGGATTCAGGCAAGGATTTTCCACCCAAGATCAACTAGCACTGCTGGAACATGATATACAGAGGGCTTTCTACTCACGTCAGCATACTACAGTCATTTATTTCGACATGAAGCATGCGTATGACAGAGCCTGGAAATATGACACCCTCCGAAGCATGGATGGGGTTTAAGGGCAGATAGCCTCTGTTTATCTCTTCTCTCTGTCCTCGTTGAAAGTGCAAGAAACTGGAGTCCCCCAAGAATCTATTCTGAGTATTACCCTGTTCCTTGTCGCAATAAATGGCATCGCTGACAATATATGTGCAGAAATTGGCAGGACCCTCTAAGCAGACGATTTTGCTCTCATTGGAACCTATCCAGCTAAACTTATCGAAGCCCAAGATTTTTCTTAGGAAAAACATTGCAGGTTTGCATTTCTGTAGGCTTCGGAGACCTCACAATCATCTAAGGCTAACGCTGGGTGGTTGAGAGGTAAAGTTCACAGAGATACATTAATTCCTGGGTCTGATAATAGATAAGAAACTGAGATGGAAACACCACATTAACCATATTATTCAACGGTGTGAGTCCTCTCTTAACATATTACAAACATTATCAAGGTTAAAATGAGGTGCTGAGAAATCTTATTTGTTAAAAATATTTTACAGGGCACAGGAAACCACAGGTTCTTACGTTGGAGCCTGGGGAATTTGATAGACAAGCGACCTTCGGTTGTGAGCCCATGGATGCTCCCAGACCCACTTATTGACCTCACTCTTGGTCAGTTGGGAAAACAGGATACTGCCTCTTCGATACACCGAAAAATTTTTCATGAAAAATTACTGCAGAATGCGGAAAACATTGTAATCTTCACGCTAAATAACAATTTTAGATTTATTCTTTAACTGACCTTATTCTTAATCTTCTTATTTTCGTGGTAGACGGAAGGTCAAATAATAAAAACTTCACCACAAAGTTTCACTAACTTTATTACCTCCCTACATGTTTCACACCTTTTTTGGTGCCTCTTCAGGGGAAAAAGTTACATATATAAAACTTACAGCCTCAATCTAAGGAGGATAACCTTCCACCAGTATGGTTACGTCTAGAATGATCCTGGATTTTTTCAGACCATGATCATTCTTGACGTGGCTTTACTGGTGGAAGGTTATCCTTTTCAAATTGAGGCTGTAAGTTTTATATATGTAACTTTTTCCCTGAAGAGGCACCAAAACAGGTGTGAAACATGTAGGGAGGTAATAAAGTTGGTGAAACTTTGTGGTGAAGTTTTTATTATTTGACCTTCCGCCTACCACGAAAATAACAATTTTAGGTTTAGTTCTAGTCTTACGATTTGATCTGATGTATTTTAAAATGATTTAACTCAATTTGTACATAGCATGCTTAGATTTGGGCTTCAACTTACTTCCAGATTAAATTATAGCTCAATACTTTACCCAACAAACATGACTGTATACCAAGATATAGAAATCAGCAAAAAAAAAAAAACAGTTATTATAGAAATTATTAAAAATGACACAATTTTTAATGGTACTAATGATCCAAGTGATCGAAGTGCCATTAAAAAAAAACTCTAGAATATAGTTGATTAATTCCGAAGCTGCAGTTCGTTGAATCCATTATTCGATGTTTCTACTTCAACTCTCAGCAAGAACACTTCTTG
Source organism: Gonocerus acuteangulatus (assembly GCA_946811695.1). Taxonomy (NCBI): domain Eukaryota; kingdom Metazoa; phylum Arthropoda; class Insecta; order Hemiptera; family Coreidae; genus Gonocerus; species Gonocerus acuteangulatus. The sequence continues at coordinate 132,050,433 of OX328124.1, read as the reverse complement.
ATCATTGAGCTGGATTCTTTATCAACTTGAGGAATTCAGCCGTCAATTACATAAATGAATTTCATGATTTAATAAATCCTTTTCACGATTTAAAATTGTAATTTTCTGCCAATAAATTAAAAGGGCCGGTGTTTTAATTTGCAAATTATTCGTTCCACTAATGAATTCATTAAAAACGACTTTGTCTGTTTAATACTTTACTTTGGTTTCACTTCCTCTGTGCTACATCCCTCTATACAGACATGGCCTCCAAAATCAGCTTCCGCTAGTTGTCGCGGTCTTGTGCTGCCAGTTTCCAGTTCCGGACTCCGAACAGACTGCGGGCATCGGCTGCTACTCCATCTTGCCATCTCAGCTTGGGTTTGCCAACTCGTCTGGTTCCATGAACTCTCTTAGAGAATAGTTTTCGAGGCGTGTCTTGGTCTGGCGTCCCGGCCAGGTGTCTTGGTCTGGCATCCTGGCTAGGTGTCTTGGTCTGGCATCCTGGCCAGGTGTCTTGTTCTGGCATCCTGACTAGGTGTCTTGGTCTGGCATCCTGGCCAGGTGTCTTGGTCTGGCGTCCTGGCCAGGTGTCTTGGTCTGGCGTCCTGGCTAGGTGTCTTGGTCTGGCATCCTGGCCAGGTGTCTTGGTCTGGCGTCCTGGCCAGGTGTCTTGGTCTGGCGTCCTGGCCAGGTGTCTTGGTCTGGCATCCTGGCTAGGTGTCTTGGTCTGGCGTCCTGGCTAGGTGTCTTGGTCTGGCATCCTGGCCAGGTGTCTTGGTCTGGCGTCCTGGCCAGGTGTCTTGGTCTGGCATCCTGGCCAGGTGTCTTGGCCTGGCATCCTGGCCAGGTGTCTTGGTCTGGCATTCTGGCTAGGTGTCTCTGTCTGGCATTCTGGCTAGGTGTCTCTGCCTGGCATTCTGGCTAGGTGTCTCTGTCTGGCATCCTGGCTAGGTGTCTTGGTCTGGCATCCTGGCCAAGTGTCTTGGCCTGGCATCCTGGCTAGGTGTCTTGGTCTGACATCCTGGCTAGGCGTCTTGGTCTGGCATCCTGGCCAGGTGTCTTGGTCTGGCATCCTGGCCAGGTGTCTTGGTCTGGCATTCTGGCTAGGTGTCTTGGTCTGGCATCCTGGCCAGGTGTCTTGGTCTGGCATCCTGGCCAGGTGTCTTGGTCTGACATCCTGGCCAGGTGTCTTGGTCTGGCATCCTGGCTAGGTGTCTTGGTCTGACATCCTGGCTAGGTGTCTTGGTCTGACATCCTGGCCAGGTGTCTTGGTCTGGCATCCTGGCCAGGTGTCTTGGTCTGGCATCCTGGCCAGGTGTCTCTGTCTGGCATTCTGGCTAGGTGTCTCTGTCTGGCATCCTGGCTAGGTGTCTTGGTCTGGCATCCTGGCTAGGTGTCCTGCCCAGCGGAGACGTCCACATTTTATATGCTTTACTATGTTAGCCTCCCTAAATAGGTTGGCCAACTCTTGGTTTGTCCTACATCTCCAGTTTCCCTGGTCGAGGACACTCCCATATATGCTCCTCTAGATCCGTCTTTCAAAATAGAGGAGGGATAATTCATCTCGCTTCGTTATAGTCCATGTTTCTGAGCCATAACAGAGGACTGGTCTGATGAGGGTTTTATAGAGCAATATCTTTGAGAATCTTGTAAGAATGCTCCCTCTCAGCTATCTACCAAGACTATAAAAAACTTCTGTTTGCTGCCAGTATCCTAGGTACGTACTTAAATTGGTTCTTTTTTTGAAAGGAGCAGGGACCCATGGTGACAGTTTCTCCTGGCCTAGCTTGTTTTCCTTTCGTTCACTTTGAATCCCAGTTTACAAGCAGCTTCCCCTAAAGCAAAAAAAATAAAAATGTCTCTTTTACTGCATTCAGGGACCTACCCACTAAATCCAGATTACTTACAGTACAACGTCCTTATGAGTTGTGCATATGATGTATGGGCCCTTTCTTGGGTACAAATATTGGAGTTAATTCACGACCCTCGAAACTCCTAGCATATCCTCCTTTAAAAAGAATATACACAAAGTTTTTCTACTCAAAAATACATTCTATTCATTAAGATTACACTCCTAAGCTGAAGAATAATGCAAAGCAAGTGGGTGTATTAACGATATTTTCAGAAGTAAATCTATTAGATTCTACTCTGAATCTCCTCCTCTACTAACTCCATTTACTTTTCACGGTTTCTATTACTTCTGCTATTCTCCTGCTTGGATCTTCCTTACCACTTCTGTAGATTAATATACTAAAATAAATGTAAGGTTACATTAAACGATAAATTCCTAAACATTTTGAATTGGTTTGTCCTTCACACTACTCTCCTCAAACTATTAACAATAATTTAGAAACATAGTGAGGATTAGTGAAGATTTGAGTCTCTTTCAGTACAGATATAAATATATTTTATTTTTTTTGCTTAGATTTGGACAGAAGACTGATCTTCACTCATTGAAATTGACAAATTCACATATCCCACCAGGAGTTCAACAAACCAGAGACAAAATTCTTCAAGTGGCAAATAGCTTTTTAAAATTTATAATTCCGGGAGTCAAATAATTTTAATAAGTCATTTTTTGGTTTCATGATTTCTTCATAAGAGGCTATATTTACTTGAAGAGAAAAGAATGGAAGTATTCAATATCAAACTCTGAGTTATATGATGTTATTTATTTAAATTTTAACGTACATTTGTTATTGAGAAAGAATTTTGGAACGAGTCATCTATAGGTTACCACCCCTTTCTAGCCAGGATAGGCCTTTTCTTTTTTTTAAAGAAAAGCTATCACCCCTAGTGGGAATCAAACCAACCCCCCTATATGATATTAAAATAAAGCTATAGAACCTTATTATGTGAGAAAGACTCTGTACTCGTCCATGAGAGGTTTAAGGAGTAGAACGGAGAATGAACCGTACATCTCTACGTTCTATAACGGCAGAGAGGATTATCTGTCCAAAACATCTTTCCTTCTTAAGAGAATTTTGAAATAGAAGGATATGATAGCCTATTCATACTTTCAACTTAAGATTTTAAACAATTTTTGTCGAGTTGGATGTTGTTGAGAAAAGGAAGGAAGAAGTCAACCTCCATCTCTTCTAGAAGCAAATAGTTTTTAATGCTCAATATGTAGGTGTTTTAAGCATCCAACTTGGTTCTAGTTTTCACATCACCTCTCAGGCCTATTTTTTGTTTTTCTTTTTTCCCAAAATGAGTACTCCCAATGTCTGGTTAGAGGCTGCTACCGCACTGCAGAGTTTATACACGTTACTCCATGTAGGGTGCGTTTACATCTGATAGTTATTACAGGATGTATTGATGTCAGACAGAAATTTTATCTAATGTAAACTGGAAACAATTTATGTCTGAGATATATATTTCTATCAGGAGCAATAAGGGTGCGTTTACCCTTATATCTAATACTTCTCGCAGGAAATATATCTCAGGTGTAGGATATAATAATTATCTATCCAACTCCTGAGATATATTTCCTACGAGAAGTGTCAGATGCAAACGCACCCTTTGTTACCCGCCTTAAATATGCTTTATGACAATATAAGCAGTTTCCGATCTTTTAAATCCCACTCACCACAGATCCATTCTTTAGGATACTCATCCACAGCTTACTAGTCCTCTTTTGCAGTATTTTTCATTTCCCCTTTTTTTTTTCTTTTTTTTTAAATTTTTGTTCTGTCAGAAAAAAAGGATAGTGTGAGTAGGTTTAGATGTTTCAAGAATTACAATTGATAAATATGTTATTTATTATTTATACTAAACACATATATTTTCAATAAAATTTTGTAATATTTATATATTAACAATAATAACCCTTCTTAATGGAACTGTGAATTCACAGACTTAACAATAATAGTAAGCTAATAGAGGTATTCCATGAATCCAATGGAGAAACATTAAAATAAAATTAAATTCAAATAAATTAGATTAAAATAACAAATAAATAAACAAGACAAAACAATAAATGAACAAAAATTACATAAAGTCATAGAATATAACAAAACAAAACAAAACTTAATCTATACTTTATAATAATTTAAAGTATCACAGATAGAATAATATATAAATTAAAATTTATCACATATAAAATATTATTTAAATAATGTTTGTTATCTCTAAGAAATCAATAAAATTTGCTGAAAATAACTATTTACATCTCATTATCGTTCATTGGTAACAGGATAATACAATCGAAAGAATATCAGATCTAATAATAGAATTTATATTCCTATCATGGACACAAAATATACATAATGGCAGGAAAATTCCCACAAATATGAAATGGTACAATGAAAAATGTTTTAAATGCATGTTTTGAAAAAATCTCACAATCTTGCTCAAATTTAATATTTTTATAAGAATTACATTATTTCTACACATTCTAAAATATTTATTCACAAATTATCATGTGAATAAATTTGCATTCATATATTTTAATGTGAATTTTTTTGTAATCACTTGATTTTTTGTGAATATTCACATTTTTTGTGATTATTTACAATTTTTTTCTGTGAATTTATTTGTATTCGCAGGAAAATTTGCGAATACAATTTTATTTGTATTTTTATATTTAATACACGTGAATACAAATAAATTCGTATCCACACTTATGAATACGAATTTATTTATATTTGTATTTACAAATATATGATGTACGAATAAATTCGTATTTTTAGTTATAAATAAAATTATACCCATCTCTGCATTGAAATATATCATAGTTCATTTCGTAAAAGAGTTATATCCAACCAATAGGTGATAAACGTTTCACGTGAATTCTTTAATTCTCTATGCTTTTTTTTACATCATAGAGATTCTGAAGTGGCAACAACTTGAATTATTGACCCTACAATCTTTCCTCTTTTTCTTTTTGAGTCTTTGATAATACTTAAATGTAGTTATTTGGTAAGAAACAATTACGAGTTAATGTCTTTTAAAGGATGTGCCTTCAACCAACGTTCCCCATTACTGCCTTATCTAATCCAAAATATTTTTTCTCTCACGAGGAAATTGACATTTCTCAGGGTTTTGGCATTGCAGTAAAAAAACGGAATTATCCAAACGGTGTTAGGGAATTTAACGTTTATCATATTAAACATATAAATAATAGATTTAAGTAGTTTGTTTCAAATCCATGATAGGAGTAGAACGGACAATACTTTGGCTGTGAACAGGAATCTTGTTCCATTAGAACCATAGGAGAAATCTACTTACAGGTTCAGTAATTCAATGAGATTATCACATTATAATCAATATGTACATACAACAAAAGTCAATAACAAACTTATACGTAACAGTCCATTTATACCGAGTACTAATTACAATCACTTACTCAATATTTAATTTTCTAGACAAAGAACTAAAAATTAAAATTTACAGCAAATTCTAACTAAGTAAGAATTATTGGCACATCGTCACGTTTTGGCATTGTATCACTCAGAGAATTTGGTGAATTCAAGATTTTCTACTTTCTAAAAATATTCCATTGACATCAAATAAATATTGCTTTGTTTGCTTTGGGAAATATTTTCATGTACAACATCAAAATCGATCCTTAAACACTAATTTTGTAATACTCATAGTCTTTGGGTTTCAAAATAGATTTTTTTTTTCTTGTTTTCTACTTTTTTTGAAAAATGTAAATTGGTAAATAATCATAGACAAGCTGATATACACACTCATCCTACTTTTTGAAAACATAATATTCTCAAATCTTATTTTTGGCATACTATTCATTCAACGCATACAAGGTATAGTTGGGATTCGGCTAGGAATCCCAACTATACCTTGTCTGCGTATCTCTCCAATGGCTAACTATCTCCATCTCCACTATTCATTCAACATTTGAATTGTTTAATTATTTGACAACAGTTTATCTTATGATCATAGATCTTTAATTTTTGTTTTTAATTAAAAATGTGCATTGAATAAGGATAATATTGTGATTAAAGAACATTTAATATATAATGACACAAATATTTTGTTTCTCTCAAGGTAATGGGAAGGACATATAAATGGAACTTATTCTATTTTGCCACAAAATACTTCTTAACTAATAACTGGACAGCTTGTGGTTACATAATTAAATAATATAACTGCAATTATTAATGAATAAATAAATAAAACAAGGTGATCGTAGTGTAAATTGGAGTCTGTCTTTGCGCAAATCCTATAATTCTGATATAAATCTTTGAGAAAAATAAAAATTAGATCTAATTTAATACTCTTTCAAAATGAAAATGAATAGATATTCGTTGGTTGAGAGTTGTTGAAGATTTGTAAACATCGAGCATTATCAAGTCTGAGGAGATGTTATTATTCTTCCCAACAACTTCATCTTCAACAATATTCATTCTTATTAATAATCTATTTCGTTCCCTTGAGTGCATTATATACATTCATACAACTGCGAGGCAGGATGTCGTATGAGGTTGTACTTACATTTCGTAATACCCTACAGCAGACTGCCGAGATTATAGGCAAGTATTATGCGGAATTGTAGTCCATCTTTCTGCTCATCTTATCTGAGAACATTTTTTTTTGTTGCAACAATTGTATTTCTATTACAGAATACCTATTTTATATATATATATATATATATATATATATATATATATATATATATATATATATATATATATATAAAATAGGTTTTTTTTTTTTAAATAGGTTTTTTGCAACAATTGTATTTCTATTACAGAATACCTATTTTATATATATATATATATATATATATATATATATATATATATATATATATATATATATATATATATATATATATATATATATATATATATATATATAAATGTTCCAGAATATTAACAATAATTTATCTTTATGCACATATGAATCTATAAAACAATTGTCTTGAATTTATACAGTTTGTTCAATATATCTTACAGTTAGCTTAAGCAGAAAAGATGCTTTGATCAAAAATAATAATTTATCAATGTTCTTATAATTAATTCTATTTGCTCTGCATTTTTAGTTCCTAAGCTTTTACGCTTGTACGACTCATTCAATACAGTCACAACCATTTTCTGTCAAGTGGACGATTATTAAGAACTCAGACTCAACTTGTGCTTTCCGATTAGTCCAGAGGAATGTTTATTACAATCGGTAGTAGTAGAAGATATTGATAAGAAGAAAGAAAAGGATGAGATAAGGAAGAGGAAGCGCTATCGAGCTGGAATCGGGATCTTCTTCCTTTGCTGGTTGGTTTATCGTTCTTGCTGCAGTGAAGACACTCGTGCTGAGAGGTACGACTATCCTTGGACTCTGCCGTTTGATGAGTAAAGCTAAATTCCCTGCTTCTCGTATACAGGCCTCGCGGACTAGTCCTCCAGCATCCTTCTTGCTGGGCACTACTAGGACGAGGAGGGAGTACTCGATAGTGAGATGGCCTCGAAGAGAACAATCTGCGGTTAGTACTTCTCGCTCGAGCGTTGCCATGATAGCTTCCACACTGAACTGCTCCACGCCTTGTCCATTCATTGCCAGCAGAACTCGATCGATTTCCTTGTGACTGAAACAGTATTTAAATTTGTTTATATAAATTATTTATATAAATTATTAATATGAAAGTAAACATTCTTATAATTGTTATTCGTTGTTTTTTTTTTTTTTTAAGTGCATCTGCTCCTGGGGCCATTAGCACTTCTCATCTTGAATTTGTATCAACTTCACTTAAATGTAATTATATTTTCCTTGCAAGAGTGTATTCCACTTTCTACATTCTACCCCCAGCTTCTAGTCTACTTCGAAGTTTATGTGTGATTAACGGATGAAGTCCATGCTGACCAGGCTATTGGTAGCGTTCACTTTAGATGTTCGGCCATGTCAGTGATCCGCATTGTTTTTCTTTTTTTTTATGGTTAACATCAAACACACTGGATCATGGAGTTGTCATTTTAATGAGAACAGAAGCAATAGTTATTCATGCAGAATTCTAGTTGCAATATTGTAATATTTAAAGAGACCACGGTGTATATGGTGACTCCTTCCTTCACAGCGCTTTTAGCTAATTTGTTGACTCTCACATTACCTGGACTACCACAGTGGCTTGTAATCCAGGATAAGATTGTTAGTCATTTGTTTTGTTGAAGATTATATACGGCAGTGAAAATATCGACAATATTAGGATGAGTGGAGAAGGGATTCGTTAATGACAATAAAACTGAAAGAGAATCAAAAAATATGAAAATAACGTGTCCCTCGGGAATTACGATGGACAGAGATTTAAGTATAGCAACTAGTCGGGCGGTGTAAACTGAGCATACTGGATTTAAAGTAAACTGGCAGGACAGAGAGCCATAAAGATATGCAGCCCCTACTCCATCATTAGTTTTCGATCCGTCTGTATATACATGGGGAGAGTGTCTGTATATACATGGCTACCTGCTGGGAGAGTGTTACAGATCCGTGTGAATTCGTTTCTAAAAATCATTACGGTTGTGTATTTTTAATGAATTTGGATAGGGATAAGTTGATACGGAGTGGTGGCAATTCCCAAGGGAGATTCACTGAGTAAGATTCCTTCATTAGCATCATCATTTCTATTTTGAGTTTTTCTTTTATTAAAAAATATCTTGTTAACAAATTTTTTCTTTTACATATTTGATGCAATGGATTTTATAAATTATTGATTTAAGTGGTAGGCAGGGAAGCCAAGATAGAAATGTAATATTTTAGGGTTTTAGGGATCTTGCTGAAAATGCAGAGGTGGCTCTCCGGAGTCTGCACATAACCTCAGTGCTGGGCTCGGACGGAAGACACCAGTAGAAATTCTGATTCTGCCATGATGTACAGTGTACATTGTACACAATCCAACATACGGAAGGAGCTAGTCGACGTAGATCCACCTGGATCTTACAGTCTAACTCCGGTATAGCATCAGCATGCTTGTTCGATCTCCTCCCCATGTTGTACTGGCCATTGTTTTCAGGATATTCTGCATGCGAAAGCCAGTTGACTTTAGCTCTTTTAGGTGGCTTGTCCAGTTCAGATTTCTATCAAAGAGAAACCTAAATATTTTATTCTGTCGCTAAATGTAATGGTCTCATCATTAATACGAAGAGGAGGGGGGTTCTCAACTTTTCTCAGCACAAAAAATAGTACAAACTGTTTATATTGAAGGTATGATGAATCCATTGTATAGTAGCCATGTGGTAATGGTGTTAAGATTGTTTTGTATAATATTTGTGTAGACTACAAGGTCATCTGCATATAACATAGCCTTAACTGGGAGCGGAACTCATGAGAGGACTGGGTTAATGGCTAGAGAGAACAACAATGGACTGATAACGCTTCCCTGTGGGACACCATTTTCTTGGACGAAAATGGTGTCCCAAATATTCATTCGATATATGCAATCCATTATGTATCCTAAATGAGTGATTAGAGAAGAAGTTGACTATAAATTTCAGCATATTGCCTTGTACTTCATATTTGATTAGTCTCTTGATTATCAATCTTCTCCATATGCAATCAAAGGCGTTTCTTAAATCAAAGAAGACTGCTAATAGTTTTTCCTTATTTTCAAAGGCTTTGTGGATGTCAATTTCTAACCTCACCAGGTTATCTCTTGTGCTGTGTTCTCGTCTGAAACCTGTCTGCTGGGGAGCCTCATGGTAATTACTTTCAATAAACCAGTGGAGCTTATTGACTACCATTTTTTCAAATAGCTTACACAGGAAGCTGGCCAAGGAAATAATTTGATAACTGGATAACTCATTGCTAGGCCTGCAACACTCAGTGTGTGACGAATGCCAAAGAACATTATGAGCACTGCTTTAAAACAGCTACACATTTTTTTGTGTGCGTCTTGTTAATCCTGTGTATATATACATTGCATCTCTCTATCAGCTAGTCATCTCTGTTGCCACCTACAAAGATTGGATATACAGTGACTATGCATGGTTTATTATTGCTTGCTCATGTTGGGGCGTTTGGGGGGTAAGGAAATTATTATAGTGACATGTATGTATTTGCAACAGTGCAGGTGTCCTGCCTTGATCCTTCGGCTTCTGAGACCTCTTTGGTTAGTATTGGCATAATACTCTAACTACGGTTAAATTAAAAAAAGAGTTTCAGAATATAATTTTCACAGTTTATTCACCTTCTGCCTACAAAAGAAAAATGAAAATAAAATAATATCATCCGTACCTGAAGAGTATTTGAATGGCGCCAGCACAGACTGGACAACAAGCGCCAGGCGGAGTTATAGCCTCGCATGTAGCTTCTGCTAGCGGAGGGCACGTCATATTCGGACATTGGACTTGCGGGATTTCACTCATACTCCCTAAATACGAGCAAGCGCCTTCATAATCCACAGAGATATATCGAGCATGTGCAGCACATTCTGACTTGTAAGTATTCCCATCAACACCACACACTTCACCTTCTCTCTTGCAATTCGCCTAAATTTGTTAATGAAACAATTATATTAAGCATATTGTAGAATTACTTAATAACACACTATAAAAATTATTATAAATAAGCGTTGATCATTTTTTTATGGCATGAATTCAATCAACAAATTTTGCAATGTATGAACATTAGTAATGTAATTTATTATTTCAAAGTCTTATAATGTAAAAATAAACAATGATAAAAAGGTAATATACAAAACGTATTTCATTACATGCAATGGATAGCGGAGTATAAGTAGTTAGATAATAATACCAACGAAGTTCAATAACTTCACAGCGTAATCAATATGCAGAAAAAGGAAGCAAAGGACAAAGGAGGCCTCTTCCTCGGACAGTCTGCTATACTAGATCGTGGCAGTCACATTTAGGTGGCTCCCATTTTATTTTGGAGCAAAGTTTTCATAAAAATTAGAATTTCTAAATGTATTCAGCCTTTTTTTTCAGTAGGACTTGTCCAATTAATTGTACAATTAATATTTCTAAATAAATACAAGTTTATGCTTCAAAAGAATCAATTAAAATATAAGAGGCATTGTAACTTCAATCAAAGCAGGTTTTTTTTACAGTGCAATATCCATGGTGCAGCAAAGAATATTTTCAACGGGTGCTGAAACTAGACAAATCCCTGCTGCGAGGTGTATGAGCCTGCCTTTAGCTTACCAAAGTCAAGTCATGTTGGGATTGTACAGTACTGGGACGAGTGACTATCAGCATAAATCATGTCCCTTTGACTTTATTATCGGGTGGGAACGTACAGATAGCCGGCACTAATATCCCACAACTTCATATCCCATACAAAAAAATAAATAAATAAATAAAATGATTTCCTTATTATTATCATTATTTTCTATTATTTCTTTGTTCTTGTATGTTCACTGGCATCATTAGCAAATATTATCATTATTGTTTTAATAATTAATTCAGCTGTGAAAAAGAGTATAAAAGAGCAAAATTCTTTGTTTATTGTAGTCAGAGCGTTGCTGAGTAATGTGATGTTCACGTGAATTCACTCCTATCTGTGCATATAAATATGTAAACTCATCTCTAATAATGTTTCCAGCACTGAGCATTACATATAATACAGTAAAATGTGGGCAACTCATCTCTAATAATGTTTCCAGCACTGAGCATTAGATATAATACAGTAAAATGTGGGCAACTCATCTCTAATAATGTTTCCAGCACTGAGCATTAGATATAATACAGTAAAATGTGGGCAACTCATCTCTAATAATGTTTCCAGGACAGACTATTTCATATAATACAGTAAAATGTGGGCAACTCATCTCTAATAATGTTTCCAGGACTGAGCATTACATATAATACAGTAAAATGTGGGCAACTCATCTCTAATAATGTTTCCAGGACAGACTATTTCATATAATACAGTAAAATGTGGGCAACTCATCTCTAATAATGTTTCCAGGACTGAGCATTACATATAATACAGTAAAATGTGGGCAACTCATCTCTAATAATGTTTCCAGGACTGAGCATTACATATAATACAGTAAAATGTGGGCAACTCATCTCTAATAATGTTTCCAGGACAGACTATTTCATATAATACAGTAAAATGTGGGCAACAATTTATTTCTGTACTTTCACCTTAATTCAGTCAAGATCTGTCACTAACGGAACAAAATAACAACAACAAAAAATGTGAGAATGCAACAGATAATCAATAATACAACTCATCCTTTGAGCCTTTCACTGGTAATTTACTTATAAATTAATTGACTTACTAAGCACGAGCCGAAGTATGCAAGTTCTCTGCGTGCCCTCACAAGCCTGCAAGGATTCGTGTGAGTTTGACCTTCAGTATCGCAGACTGGATCTTCTGGGTAGATTGAACAATCGGATCTTTTCGATACTGGACAAATATATATACAATTAGATTCATTTACATAATTGTGTTGTGATGATTTACCACAAACTTCATTTTATTACTATTAAATAACAGAAAAATCGTAAAAAAAAATTATTAAAGAAATGGAAAAATCTAGTAAAATACTAAGGATTTTTAAGACATTGATTTTTATTAGTGAAAAATCTACTTTTTAGATCATTAAAAAAAAAAATCCCTATAAACACTTTTGGATGTCATTTTTGACAAATAAAAAAAAAATGGAAATCATCCCTTAAACTTAAAAAAAAAGAAAAGAAAAGTGTAATTTGAGTGAAATAAAATTGCAAAATTGTACTGTAAATGAAATGAAAAGTAATAAATGTTATTCGAGTCCCTCGTGTTCTAGAAGAAGAGTGAAGAATTCACAGACATAGAGCGAGTGCTTGGGCATGGAGTGAGTTCTAGAAGAAGAGTGAAGGATTCACAGACATAGAGCGAGTGCTTGGGCATGGAGTGAGTTCTAGAAGAAGAGTGAAGGATTCACAGACATAGAGCGAGTGCTTGGGCATGGAGTGAGTTCTAGAAGAAGAGTGAAGGATTCACAGACATAGAGCGAGTGCTTGGGCATGGAGTGAGTTCTAGAAGAAGAGTGAAGTATTCACAGACATAGAGCGAGTGCTTGGGCATGGAGTGAGTTCTAGAAGAAGAGTGAAGGATTCACAGACATAGAGCGAGTGCTTGGGCATGGAGTGAGTTCTAGAAGAAGAGTGAAGGATTCACAGACATAGAGCGAGTGCTTGGGCATGGAGTGAGTTCTAGAAGAAGAGTGAAGGATTCACAGACATAGAGCGAGTGCTTGGGCATGGAGTGAGTTCTAGAAGAAGAGTGAAGGATACACAGACATAGAGCGAGTGCTTGGGCATGGAGTGAGTTCTAGAAGAAGAGTGAAGGATTCACAGACATAGAACTAGTGCTTGGGCATGGAGTGAGTTCTAGAAGAAGAGTGAAGGATTCACAGACATAGAGCGAGTGCTTGGGCATGGAGTGAGTTCTAGAAGAAGAGTGAAGGATACACAGACATAGAGCGAGTGCTTGGGCATGGAGTGAGTTCTAGAAGAAGAGTGAAGGATTCACAGACATAGAGCGAGTGCTTGGGCATGGAGTGAGTTCTAGAAGAAGAGTGAAGTATTCACAGACATAGAGCGAGTACTTGGGCATGGAGTGAGTTCTAGAAGAAGAGTGAAGGATTCACAGACATAGAGCGAGTGCTTGGGCATGGAGTGAGTTCTAGAAGAAGAGTGAAGGATTCACAGACATAGAGCGAGTGCTTGGGCATGGAGTGAGTTCTAGAAGAAGAGTGAAGTATTCACAGACATAGAGCGAGTGCTTGGGCATGGAGTGAGTTAGCAAACAGGCTAGTAAATAAATCGCAAACAGAAACAAACAAAGTTAAATATTACAAGAAACCAATATCACTTAGATACAAATTGAAATAATCGTTCAATATTTAACACAAACTATATCAGTAAATAGATAAGATTTATCTATTTACTCTTATGATATTGGGAGGCATTCCTACAATAAATGAGAAGATGTATCAATTACAATTAGGACAGCTGAAAATGTATTCATATGAACAAAATTTTGAATTTGCTGGCTAGGTATTGATATATAATTAAAAAATTTTTACCACAAATGTGCTGTGAACAATTTTTGTGAAGAACAGCTAAGCAAACTTGTGGCTTTGGAAGACACACATCATCCTTCCTTTGACAAACTGTTTTATTACAGTAATCTACGTCTGAACATGGTCCATCGGTCCATCCTCCGACTTCAAGGCACCTGCAATTCACATTTTCAATCCAATTATTCATATTATTGAAATTATGTGATCAATTAAGATTATTGTAAATTTCATACATCATATATTTAGGCGTAAGTTTTGATGATACCGCCGGAAGAAGTGCTTCACATTTGATAAGTGTTGGTTTGATTCTATTGAAGATGAAATATGAAGAACTTCTGATTCTAATATCTCCAAATACACCATACAACCATTACATTGAAACCCTAAATTAGCAGATTCTATTCTAATATCTCCAAATACACCATACAACCATTACATGGAAACACTAGAATAGCAGGTTCTATTCTAATATGTCCAAATACACCATACAACCATTACATGGAAACCCTAAAATAGCAGATTCTATTCTAATATCTCCAAATACACCATACAACCATTACATGGAAACCCTAAAATAGCAGGTTCTATTCTAATATCTCCAAATACACCATACAACCATTACATGGAAACCCTAAAATAGCAGGTTCTATTCTAATATCTCCAAATACACCATACAACCATTCATGGAAACCCTAAAATAGCAGGTTCTATTCTAATATCTCCAAATACACCATACAACCATTCATGGAAACACTAGAATACCAGGTTCTATTCTAAAATCTCCAAATACACCATACAACCATTACATGGAAACCCTAGAATAGCAGGTTTAACTTCTTCTTAATGATGATTAGCCAAGATTTACATGTTTAATCGACTACCCTAGTGTTGTAACTTGATGAATATAATTAATAAAGAGAAGGATTCATGAGAACTGAATTGAAGAATGTATTTTGTAATAACCTATAACACAACTGAACAGTGTTTTGTTTTCGTTGCCAAGCAACCATACTGCTTAGCATATGAAATATACCTCACCTAGTCAATAAAGGAATATCGTACCGTGCAAGACATTGGTTCGGGTAGGTAACACCATTCCAAGCGCAGACAGGAACATAATGGGGTGCACAGTTGCATTGAAGGGAGCTGGATGCTAGGGAAGTCGTCCCGTTCACTGAAGATACATTACACAATTTCTTGTTGCAGATAACTTCACTGTAGTAACACGAGCACAGATTACAGCCCAACCACCACGAAGAACCGTGTTCTGGAAAACAAAAGAAAAATTGTTATTTATAATCACAAATTGATTGTATTTTACCATTTATCCTCATCTCTTTCTCTCTTTTCTTCCACTATTAGAACACTTTATAAAGGATAAGGATTGTAAACAGCATCATCAGAGATGGAATTTTCAAAACTTAAATCTTGAAAATTGAACCCAGATTCATCCATTTTACTCTCTGTTATCATACCAATTATGCAATTGAGCTTCACATCACACCATGGCATAATTTATTAAAAGGAGCCAAGGTTTTAAATTGTCAAGTATTCTTTTTTATTTGTTTGTAGAAATTAATTTAGGATGTTTTGACATGAAGATTTGTAGGATAATTATTAAGACACGTAGGAATTAAATAGAATATCCACCTCTAGTCCATTAGCACCGAGCTGTAAACAGGTAGCCACCCTTACAAACACTCCACGTGTAGTAGGGACGGTTAACTTCCCACAGACGGGACATGAACCCTCATCTCACATATGAGAATCCAGCATCCATGAGACTCCGTCTCTGTTATTCTTTCTACACATAATGCAATACAAATTGAATGGATGATACATAGATTGGTGATCCCGGCTTTGGAATTCATTTTATATTTTCTTATTATTTCCTTAAATTACTTTAATCCTTTAACGCACAGAGGGACATATATATCCCACTTAGATACTCTGCCTGCAAGGTTGTGAAGGGGCTCAGAAATTAGTAAGATCTATCAGAGGGACATATATGTACCACCCTATTTCTTGGAACCAAATTTATTTCAATACAATAAGTACAGATTTGCAGTTGTTTTGAAATGCCCTACAGTAACTACAGTAAGAAACAAAATAAAGGTGTTTCATTTAAAAAAAGTTTTGTGCGTTAAAGGGTGAAAGTAAGAAAGAATGTAGATGGAGTTGTTCATAACATTCCTTAGTACTATTCAATGCTTTTTATCACCCCCATACTAACCTTTAAATGTTCTTTAGGAAATAATTTCAACATTTTCTCCTAAAAGGAGAATCATTTCGCTCGATGTGATCTGATCGATAAAAGATTTTTCTTCTTAGAAGAATATTTTCCTTCCCGAACGTGAAAATCTCAATGTCTTTTATAACTTTAATTCTTAACTTCATTTATTTGTTTTTGTATTATCTAATTAACTTTAATGCTTTTTATTTATTTTTTAATATTCAATCATAATCATACAATCTGATTCATCAAACAATTGATATTATAATTATTATTATTCTATAATATTGGATTATTATACTCATATACAAATCTATTTGCACACCGTATCTCTTGCAATTAGAGTTTGCTAATCCTGAAGGTTTGCAAGACTCCCTGCAATGCTTGAACACTCCTGTCCTGGAGCATTGGCAAATCTTGTGGCAAATATTCTTCCCAGGTTTTGGAGCTCGTGCGTAAGATCTTTCAGGCACGAGTATGTTTTGGGTCTTCCCGATTAAACAGCCTAAAACAGGAAAAGAAGAGATAACAACTACTAAGTAAACTTCACAATATACACAATAACAGAAAACATTAGAAGTTACAGCTTATCGACTTTCTCTAACCAAATTTAAAGAAATTATTTGAATTGTTTCATCTTTTTTCCTGACTTCCTGTAGGAAATAAAACACATTTTTCGTGTCGACTCAATGATGCGATCCAGAAATACTGATGAGAAATGTCATCATTTCATAACTCTTAGATCACAACAAAAAAACAGATTGTTAAAATTTGTGTGTGTATACATATACCAATAAATAAATATGTATTTATAAGGCCCTGTATTCCCTTAGTCTTGGAATAAGTGAATAAAGATGGGAGAAAAGGTTTGCTGTCCAACATTGGAGATGTGGGAACAATGAATCCACAGAGACTGCGTCTGGCTCATTCACACGATATGTGCCTTCAACAACGCTAAAACCGATGTAAATCTTGACAAGCTCTGTAAATTGACCATTCTCTTATTTTCTATATTTTCAAGCTAGAGTATATATATATGTATATATATATATATATATATATATATATATTTATATATATATATATATATATATATATATATATATATATATATATATATATATATAAATCACGTGTCTGTTTGTTTGTTCCTTATACAAATCCACACCGTTTGACCGATTTGGACCAAACTTGGCAGACAGGTAGGTCTTGATACGGGAAATCTCCAAGGCTAAGTCAAAAAAATCTACCAGCTGTCTGTCTGTATGTTTGTGCCTTATACAAATCCGCACCGTTCGTCCGATTTTGAATAAACTCGATACCGTCTCCACACCGTTCGTCCGATTTTGACTAAACTCGGTACACATGTAGATCATAATCTGGGGAGTGTCGTAGACTAAGTCAAAAACGTCTTATAACTGTCTGTATGTATGTTTGTCCCTTATAAAAATCCACACCGTCGTTCGATTTTGACTAAACTCGGTACACATGTAGATCTTAATCTGAGGAGTGTCTTAGGCTAAGTCAAAAACGTCTTATAACTGTCTGTCTGTATGTTCGTCCCTTATACAAATCCACACCGTTGTCCGATTTCGACTAAACTCAGTACACATGTAGATCTTAATCTGGGGAGTGTCTTAGGCTAAGTCAAAAACGTCTTATAACTGTCTGTCTGTATGTTCGTCCCTTATACAAATCCACACCGTTTGTCCGATTTCGACTAAACTCAGTACACATGTAGATCTTAATCTGGGGAGTGTCGTAGGCTAAGTCAAAAACGTCTTATAACTGTCTGTCTGTATGTTTGTCCCTTATACAAATCCACACCGTTCGTTGGATTATGTTTGTCCCTTATACAAATCCACACCGTTCGTCCGATATCGACTAAACTCGGTACACATGTAGATCTTAATCTGGGGAGTGTCGTAGGCTAAGTCAAAAACGTCTACCGGCTGTCTGTCAGTAAGTTTGTTCCCTATAAAATCAAAACCGTTCTATATGTTTTGATCAAACTGGGCACACAGGTTGGTCTTGATCAGGGGATTGTCATAGGCTAAGTCAAAAACGTCTACCAGCTGCAGTCTGTATGTTTTTATTTTATTTTTTTTTTTATTTATTTTTTTTTTTTTTATTTAAATCCACTCCGTTAGACCGATTTTCACCAAACTTGGCATAAATGTATGTCTTGATACGGAGGTGTTATAGGTTCGTCAAGTCGTCTAGGACTCAAAGTTGGGAGGTCACGGGTTCGAAACAGTTACAGGTTTGTGTTATTAGATTTTAATAATACTCTTTTTGTTTCTAATTTTTTTGGGGCTCTTCTATATGCAGAAAGTAGGTGTAGCATGGCACGCCGGGTAACAGCTAGTATATATATATTTTAGTGTTACAGCATTTATCTTGAGCGGTAGTAGTTTTAGTATTGAATTTTACAGGACTCCCAGCCTGCTTTGGAAAAATTTGAACAATGTATTTTTTCATAACCTAAGAGTAATGAAACATTGACACTTGTGGTGAGGAGTTCTGTATCCTTTTTTACCAGGTTGATGTCATAAGCGGGTGTTACTCCGTATAAAGGGGAAGGGAGGAAATGATGATTAAATTGAACTACAAGGTATGTTGCTGCCTTCATGAAATTATAAAAAGCATAACTCTCACAAACCCCTTGCCAAAAAATATAAATTAAAAATAAATATGATTAGATAAAATGGAATAAGAAAGAGCGTACCTTTGGTACAGGCATACATATTACATTCCTCCCTGGAGCTGCAAGATCTATTCACTCTGCACTTTTCGTTGACACCGCAAACACCTGCTGAATCCTTACAGGGATGTGTCAGCTGTTCATCGGTCTTCTGGTCGACGTCAGACAGATCAACAGTAACGTTGATGCAGTTGTTCTGAGCGTCTGCTGGTGCAAGTGTTTTACAGATAGCTATTGCAGTCTCCAATGCGTTCGGCTTCTTCACATCTATGCATTCCTCCATCAGCTCCATGCACTGGTCACTGGAACAAGCCCATTTCAATAAATCATATGATTTTACATTATTTATATTAAATTTGTCAATATTTAACTTTCATTTAACACACATAAATAAAATACAAAGCGTATTATAAAAATGTAACACGTAGACAATAAATTTCCACACTGCAGTGTTATTATAAGGCGGAAAGAAAAAAGGGTTTCCATTTATATTTCTTCAAAATGCATTAGTTTATTTGATAAAGAAAGGCATCCATTCTGCTTTGAGTCTACTGGCAAAATTCTTGGTGAGCTTTAGCCATTCCTTTGTAGCATCTTCATACTTACTTTTTCTTCTGTTTACCATTTCAATTCACTCATTCTCTGAATGTGGTTGCTTAAGTTGACGCCTCACTCTATATTCTTCAATCCACCATTAATTTGTGACTTCGAGGAAGCGCACCTTTCTTTCTGTCACGATATATTTTCTTCGAAACTCTGATCAGATGAAGTAACCCCTATCAGCTGAAATTCCTTCCAAGCGCTAAAATACCTCCCATCAACTGAAAGACCAGGTCACCAGTATATTGTAATGATATTTTACATTACATATTTAAAAGTTTTAAAATTAACACAGAAAATTCTGAAAATTCAAAAAGCTCATTGATATGTTAAATTCATTGGGATAAACAAATATTATTTGTTATATTTGTCTAGCAGTCTATACAGGTAGCATTGGATACCGGTAGGACGCTCCCGCCATGAAAGTTAGTTCAGTCTGTTACAAGCGGTTTAGTGGAATGGAAGACACAGTCTCATAAATGCAGTTCAGTAGAAAAGAAGTCTCAGTCTCATACGGTAGTGCAGTTCAAAAGAAACAACGCCATTCCTAATGCAGCTCTAGTTCAGTGCACAGCTAGTCTCATATGGTCATCAGTTTTCATGAAGCCTAGGCTCAGTCTGTTAATGAAGATACAGTTATAAAGAAGATCCTGTCCTATGCAGATAATACCAAGCTGGCTTTATATCAGGTAATGCTTGTTTATCCGTATGCCTGGATGTAGCTTATCCATGAGTTTTTTGTTTTTTATTATTTTAAATTATCTTTGTTTTACTTTACTGGACTCGAACCCGATCCCTGAGATAAAGAGTTTTTAAAATTTAATATTATCAAATTTTTATTTTAATTATAACATTTTGGTACATCAACGTGTGACTATTATAATTTCATTTTATTAAATTATAACATTTTGGCTCCCAACGTAGAGGCGTAACGTAAATAAACTTATTAAAAATAAAACTTTTTATTTTATTATAACAATATATTTTAAATGGTGTAACTCTGAACTATGTTGGTGCACACTCCTGACATAAAGCAATAAAGCATATTTTATATATGTTTTTAAGGTATATATATACCTTTCAAATTTTTATATATACCTTTCAAATTTTTATATATACCTTTCAAATTATATTAATTATTTAGAATTCAAACACATTAACCTCAGCCACTACCGTTTATAGAAAAAAATTTGGGGGGGGGGGGGGCTGGGAGCACCTAGGCATTTGGGGTGTAGGGAAAATTTTAAATACTTTAGTTTAAATGGTGGGTTTTAAGGTCTTCTGGACACCTAGTAGACCAGGGTAAATGAAGAAGACATTTTTCCTTGTTATAGGTTTTTTTTTTAAATTGAAATGTCCTCATTTTGGGGAGGGGGGTGCAGCCCCCCCTTATATACCCCCATGACCTCAGCTAAATAGCCCCAGGGGCTTTCAGAGACTCTACTTTGTAAGGAAAGACAGAAGAATGTAAAGTCTTCAACCTATTCTTCAGCCGATGAATTAGAATAGCTTTCAGAACCCCTACCTATTTATTTCACTCAGAAATAGACGTTGACCTTCAAGATTACCAAGATGGTGAGAGTCGAGATTTGGTCATAATAATTTAATTGGCGCTAATAGCCAAATAGTTGATGCGCCGTTAAAAACGAAAAAAAAAATAATTTAATTAAACTACCTTTTTTATGAAAAAAAAAAAAAAGAACTTGTAGTTTCACCATCAGCTTGATTTTGAAACCTCCTATAATATAAAAAAAGTGCAAGTCGTGGGAACTGTGTGTTCTTTGCTTGTTTCCATTCTTCTCCCTAGTGTCATATGGAAAGCTTAGAATAGAAATAGTTAATGTTGTACCTTAATCTTTCTTGAAAAACAAATTTTTAAATTTAAAAATGAAATCTCAAAGAGAAGCAAGATCTAGGCACCAAAACAGGAAGCTGACAGGATTTTAAGCAGACATTTCTCTATTTAAACACCAATTACTTTAATAAGATTTCGAATAGATTCTTTACATTTCCTATGATTTCCCAACCAATTCCGATATATATAGGAATATATCTGAAAATCCCAAGAAAACCTGTTTCTTCCATTTTCCTCGACACTGGTTATAGATATGGCATTGGAAATAGTTTAATTAAACTATTACGTACAAAAAGTGTACCTGGAGGCCTAGTAACACAAAAATGTAAGCGTTACGGTTTATTGCACAAATATCGCCTCATAAAAAATCATGTTTCAATGGACGGATTCTGCTGGTTAATGAATTTGACCTTTGAAATTACACAAATTATTTGTGCACTAAAATTCAATAAAATCAGTAAAATATATACAAAATTTGAACCGGCGTTATTTTCGAAATATATGGGTTCTGAAACATAAAATTTTCTAGTTTGCACTTGCGGAGTATGTGATGAGGTTAACTGCATAAGCGGGGATCCTCTCTACTTCACATTTATTATAATAATTATTTAGTCAATTTTTCCACTAAGCCGAAAATTCCGGTGACCGAACCCCGACAATCCCTACCTTTAATTTTAATTTTTATTGAAAACTAGCTGGCCCGGCGAACTTCGTACCGCCTAACAGTTGATTCTTTAATTTTTTTTTTTGTTAATACTTATTCTGCTATTTGGGACACCGGGTCAGCTAGTAAAATAAAAAATAAAATAAAAAAGAAACTTAATAAGTCCACAATTACATTATGTCAAAAAATAAAAATTACAAAACAATTAAAATTCTTTTAATAGTCACTAAAAATTAGTTAGCCTTTCCTTTTTCCTAAAGAAAACCCACCACCCCATAGTGGGAATTGAACCCACGACCCTTGACAGGGAGTGTTAAATTCTCAAGCCACACCACTGCCATCGAGCCTCCTCATGTTCTTATTATAACTGTTATAGTGAATTTTTGCTTATACACAAAAAAACTAATACGTTAACTGTTAAAAATATTATAATTGAGAACATATGTTTTTATTTAAAAATGAATTTGCGTTAAGGAAGTGAAAAAGACCTGAAAAGTGTTGTGTTTAGACTTTTTCGGGCAATTTTTTTCATTTTTCTCTCCGTAAGAACCAACCTCGTAGTTCAAGGAATATTATAAAAAAAGAATTAGCGAAATCGGTTCAGTTGTTCTCGAGATTTGCGCTTACCAGCACATTTAGCGATTCATTTTTATATAATAGATATACAAATACGTTAACTGTTAAAAATATTATAATTGAGAACATATGTTTTTATTTAAAAATGAATTTGTGTTAAGGAAGTGAAAAAGACCTGAAAAGTGTTGTTTTTAGACTTTTTCGGGCAATTTTTTAAATTTTTCTCTCCGTAAGAACCATCCTCGTAGATCAAGGAATATTATAAAAAAATAATTAGCGAAATCGGTTCAGTTGTTCTCGAGATTTGCGCTTACCAACACATTTAGCGATTCATTTTTATATAATAGATTTTATGTATTCATTATATTGTATAAAAGATATTGTAATAAATAAGTATCTTCCTACTTACAAACATATTCGTGTAGTCTGCGTACTTCTATCGCATGGTTTTATCTGGTTAATACAAGCAAGAGGTTTGAATTTCTCGGGAGGACAGTATGTGAGATCTTTAATGTAGAGTTTCGCTTTATTGAAGAGTTTCAGGTATCCAGTCTTCTCTATTTCTGCAATATCTTCTTGTGCAGCATGATCGGCTTCTACATTGCACGCTCGGAACATATCCAACGGTTTATTGTTGAACTGAGTGCAGTAGGACAGCCCGTTGCAGCCGAGTTCACAGGGCTCGGCAACTGGAATAGGAGAAAAGGAGAATTCCTAAGAAGTAAATAAAGTATAACATGGTTAATTTTTGAAAGATTTCAACATCCTGGCTAGGATTTGAATCCCAGAGAGGATCTTGTGAATTATCCTATTCTCATACTGCATATTAAGATAACTCATGAAAACGAATCAAAAGTTCAGATTGATGCCATAGTCTCATATTTAATTGTAGCCTGGCAATGTTAGAATCATTTAAGGCTTAGATTAGGTATAGTTATTAAACCAGCCAGGGTGAAATACCCATGGCAATAACCCACCAGCCAGTGACTTCATTTTCAAATCTTTATTATCCTGGAAAAATTATCTCTTAGGATTTTGATTTGCCTCCAGATCCTACTCCGATTTTACCGAAGAAAAAACAACTTGAATAAACGATCTCCTTCGGATGAACTAGCTTGTCATGCTGTTCATGATATGAAGCACAATAGCATAATCGACAAGAGATCAGAGTCTAAATCAGGAGTATTTGACTACAAACCTCAGCCTCGGGACTTGATTCTTGTAAATAACTAAAAAAATGAGCCAATAATGGAGGACACCGGCATGTTTATTATACAGTGATTTGAAAAATATCCAGCTCTTGTGTAGTAGAACAGGTAGAAGTGGAATATTCATGTTAATGTTTTCCCTCCTTGGGAACAGTGAAATCTTCCATCAAAGCCTAATCTTAATAAAATTTGTTTTTAAATTATTAGATTCAAACATTCTGAGCTTTGCTTTGACACCATATGTAGGAAAAGTTTAAATAAAATATTTATTTATTTAAATTTTAACGTCCATTTATTATTAACTACGAATTTTTGGACGGGTTATCTATAGGTTACCACCCTTAAACAAAATATAATATAGCATGAATTGAAAATTACTTTCTCATCAATAAAATATTTAGCCTGTAGATTGGATAGAATGAACCCATGTCAAGACACCAAATCTCTCTGTCTGGAAGTAAAACATAATTTTGTCATGTGAAAGCTCAGTCGTGGCTAACATTTAAACAATGTTCAGTATTTTTAAGTATCCTTGACTTAAAGCATATGCTTTAAATGGAAACAAAATATTGATTAGAACCAATGTTATGAATAAGTGAGTAATTTAACAACACCGAGTAAGTGACCAGCCCGCCACTGGGATTTTCTATTTATCAACGCACAACCGACTTTTTCTTATAAAATGCTACATTCTGTTATTATTCTGTTATTATTCTGTTATTATTCTGTTATTATTATTCTGTTATTATTCTGTTACGGCGAAAAAAAAAACAAAAACATTTTTTTGCAATTTTCCCGTACATTTTGGATCTGTTTTTAGTGATTATTACATGCATACTATTCATTTAAATATTTGAATTAATTTCCGTTGTTCAGACATCCACAAATTACATTCTTCATTTTTTCTCAGTGCAATTAGTACAAAACACCAGTTGTAAATAAATTGTAAAATTGCTATACAAATCAAAATTAACATTTACTATTATTTTTCTATGCAAATTAATTGTTACTATTATTATATTTTTATGAAAATCGCAAGCTAGGGAAACGCTTCAATTGTGAAAAGGTAATTCCCAGGTAACATATTTTAATACCTGGGTAATATGTGATTTATACTGAAATGATATTGAGGAATATGAAAAATCCCTTTGTATATTATTATCCTTTTCTTTGTTTTAGGGAACAAGGACCTTTCACATTACAGATCTAAAGTCTCCACATTCACTTACACACCATACCCCATAATCCCCTTCCCCTCATTTCCTCAAGGTTAAAAATATTATTTGTAAAAGATATTTATTTATTTTCAAGTATGTTCCGTCACAATTTTTATATCTTTCACTACTAAAAAATGCCTATCGAGCAGCCATCCACAGCCTACATCTAGAAGCGGTTCCCTTTCAAATGGCGGCTGTAGAAGCGTGTTTGACAGGCATTTTATAGCGTTGAAAAATGTTCAATATCTTGATGCATTCGAACCATTGATAATATTTTTTGAAAAAAGAAAAAAAAATGCAGCCAGGCTAAATGACCTTATGCCATACGGTTTAGTCACCAACGTGTTAATAAATTCTGTGTAAGTTGTGACCATTTATTCATGTTCACACAAATTTACCGTTTCCTCAAATGTTCTTTATACACGCATCAAGATCAGCTATATTTTAAAAAATGCGCCATGGATCAGCCAGTAGCACTAATGCACCGGTTTAAATTTTTAATAAATGAATCCATTCCACTATCGAATACCTTCATCATAACATTGTAACAAATCTTCTTCTGTGGAGTTCTGGCAGTTCCTCTCATACTCCAAATAACTGGTCGTTGAATCCGAAAACGCCCTGATACAGTTTCGTTTGCAGTTATTGCTTACAGCTTTGTAGCAGCAGTGGAGTAAAGCTCCATCGTTTCCTAGAGACTCGGTGCTTTCTTTCCTTGACAATTCCGCAGGCTCCGAGTGGAGAAGGCATTGGGCTAGCCTCATCTCTCCTTCCTGCAAAGAGAATGTAGAAAAAATATGTTTTTTAGAATTTATTTATGAAAGTATGCAGACTGTAAAACTGTATTGTGGGATCATGCAATTAAAAATATGCACATGTCTTCAAATATGTTGGAATAAATTATAATAAAAAAAAAAAGAAAAAAAAAAAGGTGATAAAATATTTTGAGATTTTCAAATATAATAGATGAAATATATATTGGTATCAGTCTTTTTTGATTTTAATATTTCTTTAATGAAAAAACCTGTTTCTAGAAATTGCTGTGTAAAATTTAACACCCATCTTTACTTTACTTATCTGGAGTTGGCGTACCTGTGAAAGGTTATCCTAGACTAACACTCAAATCCTGACTCTCTCTATCTATATATATATATATATATATATATATATATATATATATATATATATATATATATATATATATATATATATATATATATAAATTGCTCCTAAAGAAGACAGAAGAATATTAGTGAAGGTCCAGTATCGGTGATGGGGCGCATATATGTATGTTTCTATGGAGGGAAGGAGGAAATGCTCTAGAATAATGTGCTTATACTTGCAAAATATTATAAAGTTCTATAATTTGTTTTAAAAAGATCAGATTTTTTATTTAAAAACACCTTATCTCGATAAAAAGAAAATATTGACTGTCTCTATTCGAATCTTACCAAATGGCCCTAGAGATATGAACGGAAACACGCCAAGGTGATCCAGTTCCTGCGAGTTAGAACGTTTTTTTTATAGATATGGCTGAATCCATGAAGAAAATCCTTAATTTTAATTGTCTACCTTTACGATTTATTTCTTAAAGCACTACTAGTTTCCTACATGTTAGGTGCCTCATCAGAAGCATTACTTCAAAATAATGCAATGAATTTGTTGGCTCGAAGTCCTATGATTATAATCGTAATCGTGATTATGATTACTATTATGCCCAACACTGCTGAGGGTTGTGTTTAGCTATGCAACTCCTGTGTGACGTGCTTTCTGTATTTAAAAATTATTATTAACATTTAATGATTAGAAGTTGAAACATTTAATTTCAATATTTGTAAAGAAATATTACATGAAGTACTAGAGCACCACACGCATCCTTCAGGTTGTTCATGATCTCTATGTCGTAAATCCGTTTCTTCAAATTCCTCCGACAAGTCTCTTTACAATCGTTTGTAGACGCATGGTCACAACAATGTAAATCTGGAACATGAACAAATATTTAAATCAATGATTACAATAAATATAAATGGTACTTTTGACAATTTTGAAGGAAAGTCAATCGGTGAATTTTGGAGACTAAAATCTCTACAATAACTCACATATGCAAGCAAGCTGTTAAAGGAAGCCAAATTTTACAAATTTAAGACACCAACAGATTAGAGACTAAATTATATTTTAGGCTCCAATTATTTTTACTTGAAACTATAATATTTTTATTATTAACATTTTAATGTCTTCTGAGAGATAACACAGATTCTTGGGATGAGTTTTCTAAGGTCACCGCCTTTTTCTACCCCGGATAGGGCTCATTTATTTTCTCTTTTTTTCCAAAGAACCATTGGAATCGAACCGATGAACACCTTAACACTCACGGTCAATAAGCCTCCTGTTGTGTTAATTTTACATTTTTAACAATCAAAATATTATATTTTTTTCCCTAAGAGAGAACATACAAATATTTTTTGGAACAATAAGTAACCCAATTGAGTATTTCTTTAGAGTAAAACTGCCAGATTGAAAAAAAAGAAAGAACTGGATTGGGTTTGAAATGCTACCTGATAATTTTAATCTATTTTGACCCACACATGTGATTTTCCAAATCATTTGTAAATATTCTTGAGTCTCCTTCGAATTTAAATTACAGAAAGGTAATTCCATTCAAAAATCTAAAAATTGTGAGAGTACTGAGGAATGGATATCAGCGAAAATTTGTTAAATCAATTATTTCAAATGCAACTTTATTCTCAAAAGATACTGTATTTATGAGGATGTCTGGAAATTGTTAAATCCCCCAGAAAATATATCTATTTCACAATCATTCAGATGATATAGGACAATTATAAATTGTCTGCAATTTTAGTTTCTGAATAATAGCAGAAAGAGGGGTCTCCCATGGTCTAGTGGCTAGCGCGCTAGATTCATAAGCGGGAGATGGTGGGTTCGATTCCCACCGGCGCACAGTGGGCAAAATTCCACTTTTAGGGCGTCAAAATTATTTTTTTGTGTTTTTCAATATTTTTGAGGTCACTGAGCTAGGGAAAAATATTTTAAAAAAATCGTTGACCCATAGTTCTTAGTAGACACAATAGATAAAAATTTGGAAAACATTTTGTAAATCTATGGAACATTTAAGTAGTACCTTTTTGCATCTATTATTTACATAAACCTAATACTTATATTCATAAAAAATAATACATAGGCTATAATTCGAAAATAAATAACAAAAATAGACAACTTGAAGAAACAAGTAATTGTACTGACTTGTTTTTTTTTGTTTGTTTTTTTTAATAATAACAAATATATACAATTATATTATGCACTAAAAAGGAATTATCCATCAATCATCGTCTGATTCAATACTGCTACATCCTTCAGTATTTTCTTTTGACGAGTCAGTATCGTCAGCCTCATTTTCTAATGACAGTTCTTGAAGTGGATCATGTGGTAAACTACACTTCAATAGGCTAATTAAATATACATCGGTAACATGAAATTTAAATAATCATGTATAGTTTCTGTCCAAAAAATGGAAAAGTAATTACAAGAACAAAACTGCAATAAACACTGGAAAAATGTTCCCTTTCTTAGAGTCCAATCAATATACCCTTCCGCGCCCGTTGATGATCCAAGAAAGTAAATATTTTACCTTAATCCTACTAATACTAGACAGTATTTAGTAAGTGATTTGTAAAATATTTTTTTGAATTTTGTCCATTATTATGTATTTATAAAGAACATACCACTAGGTAATGAATCCATTGTGAAAAGAATTTATAAAATTTGCACACAATTTTTAAAACACAACTAAACAGAGTTGGAACAAGACTAAACAGAGAAAGTGGAAGAGACTAGCAATGGTTGCCTTCCATATTGTTTTAAACAGGTTTGGGTTAAAATAAATAAAAAAAATGTTCTGTTTTTAATGAATAGAAGACTTTAGCAATTTTTGACACGTAAATTGACTTTCTACGATGACATCACATTTTCGACTTTTGTCGCTGTAAAATAGTCGTTTTGCCCAGTGTGCGGCGGCAGAAATTTTCTCATCTCAGGGTTTGCTGAGAAAATTCCTGGCTGCACCCTGGATGTCGGCGCTAATGGCCGTGATTTGTCGATACGCCGTAAAAAAAAAAAAAAAAAAAAAAAAAAAAAAAATAGCAGAAAGCGTAAATAATGGAGTATTTCTTTGTTTATATTTTTCATAAAAATGATTGGAGGCCTAATAATGAACGACGGTTAACTATATTGACAATGATATACAATTTGAAGGTTTTATATTGATTAAACAATTATTAAGAGATGGCCCTGGTTAGTCCACAACAATTTTCAGAGCGAGGCTCTTTCTCACAAATAACTGACTTTCCCTTCTTCTATTTCTTCGTTTCCATATGCTTTGTTATGCTTCATGGTATGGGGTCATGAGCGGTACACTATTAGATTTATCAACAATTTCCTTAAAGAATTCCTACCTAATATGTTTCATTGTATTAGTTTTCTGTCTCTTTAGGGGGGGGGGGATTAATAAATATTATCAGCCAGTGTTTGTTGAGATGTTCTCATGACATTTTAAAAGGATTGAACCCCGGAATTAAATATCATATTTTTCAAATCAATATCCTGCTCTGAGTATTATTGATGCAAATGACACGACACACATCCAATAGGTACATTAATAAATTAACAGATTTATTAATCTGTTTTAATTTACTTTTCCATTTAGATTCAAAAGGTTTGTAAAAGGTTTATCTTCAAAAGGTTTATCGGTACTTACGTATTAGCGTCAAAGCAGGTTAAAGAGCCGGGTCTCAGAGAACTGGATCTACACCGTGTCAGAGATCTGGATCAAGGAGTCAAATCAGATTTCGCCAATATGGCGACGGGATTATCAACGATTTAGGTTAACTAGAGTTTTGATATATCCTTTAGCTAGCGAAAACGCGTAGCACTTATTTTAATAGCATAATTACTATGCGTTTCCGCTCGCTACGCTCGCTCAAGATTATATCTAAACTCTAGACAATCCAATTCGTTGATAATATAGATCAAGGATTGTTCTTCGCTGGATAAAGGAATGATAAACAATTTGGCATCGCTTCGAAAAATTAGCTTTCATCCTAGCTATTCTGATGTCGCTATCTCGCACAGAAACTGAAATCGCGTAACAAAAAAAAACATCAACAATTGCGTGGGTAAATAAAGCACAAATGAATTGCGTTGAAAAGACAAAGGGAACAAGATGGCTACTATAAACACATTAGATGATATCTCTGATAGTGATTGACCAATAGAAATGCGTTATCCATGATCCAGATCTCTGAACGAGACCCGCCTCTTTAACCTGCTTTGACGCTAATACGTAAGTACCGGTTTATCTTCCCTTAAAGGCTTTTTCATGATATTAATTAAGTCCCATTAAGAGGAATCTTAACACATTTGCTGTGGCTGTCATTGTTTGGGAATACTTCAGTATCAAGTGCATTTTATATTTGAATTTTTCAAGTAGACATTTTTACTTCATAAAAAATCTTCCAGCGAGCCGATTTGAAAACGGAAAAACACTGTTGGAAAGCCCAAACAATACTGACGGCAACTGTCTTTACCTGGAGCTGTAAAAGTGAATCCCCTCCATTTACAAACCTTTTGAATCTAAAGGGAAAAGTAATGGAGGAGTGTCCTTCCGAAGGTACACTCGTAAGCGGGTAGGATTGCTAGTGTCCTTCCGTAATCACACCCACAGCCAAAGTGTTAATGTACCCAACTAAGCTGATTACGTTTCACTTCCATATCTCCCTATATCTTCTCCTCTTTCCTGATCCCCCTTCATCGAGAGATATCCCAGCGCTTTCCGAGTAATACTTACATTTCTGTGGAGCAGCAAGGAAGAAAGGCCTACTGAGATTGTTAAGACATCCTTCTACTAGAGGCGTGCAAAGGGAAGATAGCCCTGACCAAGACACTTTCCCTGGTTCTTGGAGCCATTTCCTGCAGAGATCGTGACAGTCCGGTGTCCGAGCTAGTCCACAGCATTCTTCCCCTTTCTGAACAAATACACAGTCATGGATCAAAGAATTTCAGATTCAACATGGAAATGTAAAATAATAAAAAATGCATCCTATTCTCATTTTATTTTCTTGCTTATAATAATGTTATTCGTTTTTGTAACTTTAATTTTGCTCTTTACATTTCACATGATAACATTGTTGACTTAACAACTTCTCTTACTAAGCTTACATATAGAGTAATATTTTTATTTTAAATTTGTATATTCAATCAAGTTTATTTATATGTAATTCTTAAGGGACAAAGTCCTAGAATAAATTTCTTCTTCTTTTCTTTTATTCCATTTCATTTCTTTGCAACAAAAGTTGGTACAAGAAATTTTGTGATGAAAGCCATGCAAAATAAAAGGAAACATCTACATTTCTCTTGCTTTTGTGGGACTGAGTTAATAAATATATATATATATATAAAATATTAAATGATTATTCGTAAAGAGGATATAAGCGTAAATGTGGAGATGTACCTGTTGCTTTTGAACGCATGAATATAGAGCTTCTTCATCCCCTCTCCTGCAGTGATGCTGCAATTCTCCAGGACGGATTGCATTCTTACAAGCTATTCTACATTTCTCTGTCTGCGCTTCTTCGCAGCAACCGGACCAACTCTTCTCCTCGCCGACTGTAACACAGCATCCACATATATCAACATTATGGAATATATTTACATTATAATACACTTCATGGGAGGGATAGAAAATCATTTCAGGGGGGGGGGGGCTGGGACCATTTCTGGGAAATGGAATATTAACAATTTAGAACTTGGAATAGTTTTAGCCAACTAAAACGCTATTAAAACAAAAATAAAATATTTTTTATGAACTAAGTAATCTTATTTAATTTATTTTTAAAGGTTTTATGACACATTTTTACCAATCAAATCAAAATTTCGGGGGTGGAGGAGGGGGGCTGCAGCCAGATTCCGTGAGGTTGTAGTAGGTCTAGGAGATCCAAGCTACTTGAATTTACTCCATTCCCTTTCTTTGGAAACCAATACTCTGGGTATCGGACTAAACACCTTGGAAGATTGGTTCTCCAGCTATAATCTGGCTACTACTGTCCTGAAACACAGGATCATCCTGGCTAGGAAATCTATGGAGCAAAACAATATGAATTCCCGACTACTCTCTTATACAGAAGAACAGAATAATTTTCCTGTTTATTTGTGTTCCAGAAAGACTGCACAATAATGAAAAATAAATAAATACGTACTAACTTCATTGGCTTTAAATCGTGATGAAAATATTGATACTTCAACAGGAAATTATGTAAAAGAAAAATCCTGAGAGTCTTAAATTTTATAATTCCACAAATGAAGGTGTTAATGAGATGTGTGCAGATTATAATACAGCCCACCTAATGGTGGAAGGTTGTCTTTTGAAATAATCTACCGTATGTTGAATGTTAACAGAAATAATTCATATATTATGCTAATAACGCATAAAATTAACACTCAAACATTTAAAGGAAGAGTGTTTCTGATGGAACATGGTGGCAATTCTGTGAGGAACCGTTTCGTCATCTTGCACACAGTACTTTAGTATAACTTGGAATCTGACGAGCTATTTGTAAAATACTAAAGATTAACTAAGAACAAACACAGCAGGAGCTCAGAAACAGGGAAAAGTCCGACTCACAGGAACTGCATCATCTTAATGCGGTTCCGTTCATATTTTTAGTGCTATTAGTAAAGGAGTAGAAGCAGTTATTGGTAGGTTTTCATCTTTTGTAAAAAAATATAAAATTTAATCTCAAATAAAAGTAAGATTTTAGACGCCACCACAGGAAACCAAAACTATCCTCAGCTGAAATTACTCCATCCTTTTTCACAACGTTTGCTAATGAAAACACTATTACCAATACGTTTCTCGTTTTCTTTCCTTGTTTACTGTTAAGCTCAATTTATAAAAGAACAAACAATTAAAAAGTGAGGAAAACAGAAACAACAATTTTGAAGTTTTAAGCACATATTTATCCAATTGACATAGCCCCTTCAATAATTTACTTTAACATCTTTTTTGGAGAGAATTTCGCAAGCTTTCGAATGGTCACCTTCCACAAGCCACGATTTCACAACCGTTTTCGGGAATATATACCAAGATACGAAAAAATGTCATATCTGTTAGTAAAATATTTCCCCCCCCCCCCAAAACTTCTTTAACTTCACATGGACCAATGCACCTAAAATTTAAATATCTTAAGATTAGATGAATTCAAGCGTCTGGAACTGAACCAATCGTTTCTGAATACCCAAACAGAAAATAAGTCGGGAAAAGTACTTTTCCCGTAAACGTTTACTGATATTGCTTTAAAAATGGTTTCATTAATTTTCCTACGTTATTGTACATATAAAACGAGTTCCTGCAAGTATATTAACCCTTTCCGTACGCAAAGGGCCTCTACGAGATGTGTTCTGCTGTACGGGATACTAGCACTCGGCACTGGTCCCCCTGTACGGGATACTAGCACCCGGCACTGGTCCCCCTGTACGGGATACTAGCACCCGGCATTGGTCCCCCTGTACGGGATACTAGCACCCGGCACTGGTCCCCCTGTACGGGATTCTAGCACCCGGCACTGGTCCCCCTGTACGGGATACTAGCACCCGGCACTGGTCCCCCTGTACGGGATACTAGCACTCGGCACTGGTCCCCCTGTACGGGATACTAGCACCCGGCACTGGTCCTCCTGTACGGGATACTAGCACCCGGCACTGGTCCTCCTGTACGGGATACTAGCACTCGGCACTGGTCCCCCTGTACGGGATACTAGCACCCGGCACTGGTCCCCCTGTACGGGATACTAGCACCCGGCACTGGTCCTCCTGTACGGGATACTAGCACCCGGCACTGGTCCCCCTGTACGGGATACTAGCACCCGGCACTGGTCCTCCTGTACGGGATACTAGCACCCGGCACTGGTCCTCCTGTACGGGATACTAGCACTCGGCACTAGTCCCCCTGTACGGGATACTAGCACCCGGCACTGGTCCCCCTGTACGGGATACTAGCACCCGGCACTGGTCCTCCTGTACGGGATACTAGCACCCGGCACTGGTCCCCCTGTACGGGATACTAGCACCAGGCACTGGTCCCCCTGTACGGGATACTAGCACCCGGCACTGGTCCCCCTGTACGGGATACTAGCACCAGGCACTGGTCCCCCTGTTCGGGATACTAGCACCAGGCACTGGTCCCCCTGTTCGGGATACTAGCACCAGGCACTGGTCCCCCTGTTCGGGATACTAGCACCAGGCACTGGTCCCCCTGTTCGGGATACTAGCACTCGGCATTGGTCCCCCTGTACGGGATACTAGCACCAGGCACTGGTCCCCCTGTACGGGATACTAGCACCCGGCACTGGTCCCCCTGTACGGGATACTAGCACCAGGCACTGGTCCCCCTGTTCGGGATACTAGCACCAGGCACTGGTCCCCCTGTTCGGGATACTAGCACTCGGCACTGGTCCCCCTGTACGGGATACTAGCACCAGGCACTGGTCCTCCTGTACGGGATACTAGCACCAGGCACTGGTCCTCCTGCACGGGATACTAGCACCCGGCACTGGTCCCCCTGTACGGGATACTAGCACCAGGCACTGGTCCCCCTGTACGGGATACTAGCACCCGGCACTGGTCCCCCTGTACGGGATACTAGCACCCGGCACTGGTCCTCCTGTACGGGATACTAGCACCCGGCACTGGTCCTCCTGTACGGGATACTAGCACCAGGCACTGGTCCCCCTGTACGGGATACTAGCACCAGGCACTGGTCCTCCTGTACGGGATACTAGCACCAGGCACTGGTCCTCCTGCACGGGATACTAGCACCCGGCACTGGTCCCCCTGTACGGGATACTAGCACCAGGCACTGGTCCCCCTGTACGGGATACTAGCACCCGGCACTGGTCCCCCTGTACGGGATACTAGCACCCGGCACTGGTCCTCCTGTACGGGATACTAGCACCAGGCACTGGTCCTCCTGCACGGGATACTAGCACCAGGCACTGGTCCCCCTGTACGGGATACTAGCACCAGGCACTGGTCCTCCTGTACGGGATACTAGCACCAGGCACTGGTCCTCCTGCACGGGATACTAGCACCCGGCACTGGTCCCCCTGTACGGGATACTAGCACCCGGCACTGGTCCTCCTGTACGGGATACTAGCACCAGGCACTGGTCCTCCTGTACGGGATACTAGCACTCGGCTCTGGTCCCCCTGTACGGGATACTAGCACCCGGCACTGGTCCTCCTGTACGGGATACTAGCACCCGGCACTGGTCCTCCTGTACGGGATACTAGCACTCGGCTCTGGTCCCCCTGTACGGGATACTAGCACCCGGCACTGGTCCTCCTGCACGGGATACTAGCACTCGGCTCTGGTCCCCCTGTACGGGATACTAGCACTCGGCTCTGGTCCCCCTGTACGGGATACTAGCACTCGGCTCTGGTCCCCCTGTACGGGATACTAGCACCCGGCACTGGTCCTCCTGTACGGGATACTAGCACCAGGCACTGGTCCTCCTGTACGGGATACTAGCACTCGGCTCTGGTCCCCCTGTACGGGATACTAGCACCCGGCACTGGTCCTCCTGTACGGGATACTAGCACCAGGCACTGGTCCTCCTGCACGGGATACTAGCACCCGGCACTGGCCCCCCTGTACGGGATACTAGCACCCGGCACTGGTCCTCCTGTACGGGATACTAGCACCCGGCACTGGTCCCCCTGTACGGGATACTAGCACCAGGCACTGGTCCTCCTGTACGGGATACTAGCACCCGGCACTGGTCCTCCTGCACGGGATACTAGCACCCGGCACTGGTCCTCCTGTACGGGATACTAGCACCCGGCACTGGTCCTCCTGTACGGGATACTAGCACCAGGCACTGGTCCTCCTGCACGGGATACTAGCACCCGGCACTGGCCCCCCTGTACGGGATACTAGCACCCGGCACTGGCCCCCCTGTACGGGATACTAGCACCCGGCACTGGCCCCCCTGTACGGGATACTTTTCCCTCTCTCGGTCACATCGCTTCAACTTTAAGCGATCTCCTCGCCGTACTTAAACTCGTCTTTTATCATTTTCATTTTTATTTTGCTTACAATTATTATTAATTTTTATTTAAGTTGAATAGCTTTGGCGTTTAAATAATTATTTTATGTTGAAAAACTTAACAATAAAAAACACAGGTTTTCTAAGTTTAAAAAAAAAACACGATTATAAGATCTTAATACTTCAGTACTAAAAGTGAACTGATTTTGCAAATAAATGCTGTTAGGAATGTACAGAAGTGTAAAAACAAACGGTAATTTGACGTGAGTTGACCGGGTAAATGGGCGGAGAAGGCAACGAATTCTAATTCGACATAAAACGACCAAAAACTTCATTCAACTGCCATCTAGTAATAAGCAGGAATACTAGAAGTACAATACGGTAACGCTAGATAGCTCTGAAGTCGAGAAATGAGAAGATAAAGAATGCGAGAGATACGCCGAGCTCTCGACTGCTGTACTAGTCCACGGTACGTGGGTCCCGTCTTCCTTCGACTTCTACACAAGTCCACGGTATGTGGGTCCCGGCAGCTCTCGACTGCTGGAGCAGTCCACGGTACGGAAAGGGTTAAATCGAAAATGTTAGTGTTACGATTTTTTTCGCGCGAATTTCGCCAGAAAAATTAGGTTCCGGTGGACAGATTTTGCTGGCTAATGAACTTGACCTTTCAAACTAGACGGGATTTTTGTACCAAATTGCATTAAAATCGGACCATTTTTCAGCCTATGAGGGAGCGAACAGACAAATATATATATATATATATATATATATATATATATATATATATATATATATGCATATATATACATTTGAACCACCATTATTTTCATGATCTATGGGATCTGAAACGTTATGGGAGGAACCACGCTAAAACATAAAAAGTTAGACATTTCTCGTTATAAATGCTACATTTATTGTATATGTCTATTAAGTTACGTTAATCTTTTAAAGCAATAATACTTAGCTCAATTCCCGCCAAATTATGAATTAAATTTAGCGCCAAAATCTGTTTCCGGCGACCGGACCGATGACGTCACTTCCGTAACCCTTTGCGACAATATGTGACGCAATATTTTGAGACTCCCCAGCGTTATGCCATTTTCTTGTCGAAGCCCGATAACTGTGCTTGCTCGAGCTCATAGATAATGTAAGAAGAGCTGAATCTTCGCCTGGATTCGAACCCACAACCCCCGCCAAAGCACTACCGATCCTAGAATGTCCATCCTTCCTTTCTACTCCTGAGAGGATACTCGAGGAGGTGATGAAAGTCAAAGGGGATGGTTTAGAAGGTCCAATCTTAGAAGGTCTGCGTCTTGTTAGATTCCTTCCTTTCTACTCCTGAGAGGATACTCGAGGAGGTGATGAAAGTCAAAGGGGATGGTTTAGAAGGTCCAATCTTAGAAGGTCTGCGTCTTGTT
This sequence comes from Gonocerus acuteangulatus, assembly GCA_946811695.1. NCBI lineage: Eukaryota > Metazoa > Arthropoda > Insecta > Hemiptera > Coreidae > Gonocerus > Gonocerus acuteangulatus. Next base: position 132,012,879 of record OX328124.1, on the reverse strand, counting down.
AGATTCCTTCCTTTCTACTCCTGAGAGGATACTCGAGGAGGTGATGAAAGTCAAAGGGGATGGTTTAGAAGGTCCAATCTTAGAAGGTCTGCGTCTTGTTAGATTCCTTCAATACCAAAACCAACAAAATAAGTCATTGAAAAGAAATTGAATATGTTGCCGTAATGCCAACATTCTAATTTTTAGCGCGGTTCCTCCCTCCCCCATAGGGAGGAACCCCGCTTATAAGGTTGATACAATGAAACAATCCGGAAGTGCCGACTAGAAAATTTTGCGTTTCAGAACCCCTAGAAACCGAAAATAACGGTGGTTCAAATTTGTATATATATATATATGTATATATTTATTTATATATATATATATATATATATATATATATATATATTTGTCTGTTCGCTCTCTAAATAGAAGACGAATGATCCGATTTTGATGAAATTTGGTACAAAAATCTGTCGTCCAATTTGAAAGGTCAAGTTCGATAACCAGCAAAATCCGCCCACTGGAAGATGGCGTTTGGGGCGAAATTCGCGCAGAAAAAATCGTAACGCTTACGTTTTTGAGTTCATAAGCTTGTAAGTACTCGTTTTATAGGCTTCTTGGGCTAGAAAAACGAATGAAACCATTTTCAAGGCGATAGCTTTAACCGTTGTCGAGAAAAGTGGAAAAATAGTTTTTGAATACCGTTTTTGGTTTGGGTACTTAGAATAACGGGATTCAGTTGAAACATTATCTGCATGTTCTACTTTCATTAAAACTAATATGTTGAAAGTTATGTTACGTTTGGAGTTAAGGAAGGGTTAGAATAAAATATTTTATGAACAGATATGAAAAGTTTTGGAAACTTCGTATACTTTCATTAATATCTCGAACACGGTTGGGAAATCGTGGTAAGTGGATTAAAACTATTTGAAAGCTTACTAAATTCTCTACAAAAATGATTCTAAAACTATTTTTGATTAGGTTATGTCAATCGGAGAAATAAGTGCTTAAAACTTCAAATACGTCTGTTTTTTTCTTATGAAAGGGTTTTTGTCGTTCTTGTTGTAATTTTTGTCTCATTCCCTTCGTTTTTTATTGCTTTTTATTTTTGTAATTTCTTATGTTGCGAAAATGTTGTGTGTAAAACAGGATATGAAAAATGAGGCCAATTTTCTGTTGCTAGAAATAATATAAATTTTGGGAACTTTCATTAATATCTCGAAAACTGTTGAGAATTTTGGTAAACGGAAGAATACCATTAGAAAGCTTAATTAATGCTCTACATAAAAGGTTCTAATGAAAGTTTTGATTAGGCGATGTCAATCGGAGAAATAAGAACTCAAAGCTTTAAAGTAATTGATTTCGCTTATTCGAAGTGTTCTTTTTGTCTGTATTTTATTCCTTGTTATTTTTTAATTGCTTATAGTTGGATAATGTATTCGAAAATAAAACAGGTTAAGTAAAATAACAAAAACAATTTATTATTAGAAATATAGAGTTCCAAGATTCCAAGACCTTGTAACTAGCGGGACGGTTTCTATTGTTGCCGACCCTTCCAGGTAAGATTGTATATCCTACCTTTCAAGACTGGTGGAACCAAAATATAACTGTCAGGGTTCGGTCACTGCTACTTAATAAAACTACATTTTATCGTAAAAATTGTTTTATTGTGCCGACGTTTCGGCTTGAACTTCAAGCCTTCATCAGGGCTGTAAATACAAGTAGGACATATTTAACACTAATATATGCACATACCTATGTAAATATACCTAACATATATATATATATATATATATATATATATATATATATATACATATATAATATATATATTTATATATATGCATATACACATACACATATACACGCACACATATGTACATATATATGCCCACATACATACACATATGGGGTATGTATTATTAAGTAGCAGTGACCTAACCCGGACAATCCCTACCTTGCATCATCAACGGTCAACGATCTCCTCTCAACAAAATAATAACTGCTTCTATTTTAATCTTTCGAAATTAGACTAGGGATAAGAACGGAACCGCGCTAAGATGAGGCAGTTCCTGCGAGTCGGACTTTTTTAACGTTGGTTGTAATTAACTGAGAATTTTTGGACGGGTTATCTATAGGTTACCACCCATTTGAAGCCACAATAGGGCTGATGCCTTTTCTTTTTTACAAAGAAAAGCCAACACCCCATAGTGGGAATCGAACCCACGAACCTTGTCACGGAGTGTTAAGTGCTCACCCCTTAACACTCGCGGCTACCAGGCCTCCAATATCTATTACTATGAAGAAAAAAAAAACAACATATTTTTATCTATTTATTTATTAATGCATTTATACTTGAGAAGAATGTACCGCAGTGACTATAGCACTGAGCAGCATGGTGGACGTGTAATTGAATGAATGAGAGAAAGACTTGAAGGAATATGATCCTATAACAAGTACGGCCGTTATGAAGGTGGTGTTTGTATAGAATATGACGAAAGCTGTAGCTTCATACTCCGCAAGATAGCCGCATCTCCACATTAGATTCTCGTACAACACTTCCTCGGTCGTGTTCTTCTTCTGTGGTGCTACTTGCTGTTCCAACTCCCGCTGTTGGTAGATCCTCTGTTTGTACAAAGGTACGACATGTCTGTAGGTCAACACCATCAGTACTGTAGCCAGCATTGTCGACAGTACGTACACCAGCAAGAACTCTGACAGGTCGTACATCCGTACTTTGGAGTAAAGCCATGTTGGTATCGTGCACACCAGGACAGCGTTTCCGTTGTAGGTGATGCTCTTCCGAACATTGGCATCTAATCTGAAATTCCAAAAACCACCTCTATCATTCTTTCTCGGTTTCTCGTCCTTTTTAAGTTTTGTCATTCTGCAGACTCGATTATCTTCACTTCAAAAATACAACGAACTCAACAATTAACTAAACACAAAAAAACAGTAAAAATAAAAACGATCACTAACATGAAAACTATTCAACGTGTAGTTTGATTTATGAAATATATGCTTTCCAAGTGTTTTAATAGCACCCACTCTAAATAATGTTTAAATCTTCATAAACATAACCATAAAAAGGAATGACTATAAAAGACCATATGTTTCCACAATGGAGTACAACCATCCTTCAATTTGGGGGAGTATATTTTCTAACCTAACGATATGTATATTCTGCCGTAGAATAAATATAATATATTTTGATTAAAATATAAAATAAATAAAGTATTTTATATTACAAATAATGAAAATAATAAAAATTATATATTCTTTCAAGAATAGATCATATGTTGATAAGAATAAACTGTCATGATCAGCTGATAGTTGAGTATATTTGACAATAGCTCCCTATAATACCTAACAGATTTTTAGATAGATTAAATAAAATCCGACTTGCAGGAACTGCGTCATCTTAGGGCATACACGTTCTTATCCCTAGTGTCATTTGGAAAGATTAGAATATAAACACAATGCATTAGTCTTTCGTGATTTTTTTCTTCTTTTTTTTTTTTTAATTGATAATTTACAATCTGTACAAATAAGTACAATAAGTAAATTTGTTCAAACAATAGCAAGACACTGGATGTGATTAGGGGAGAAGGCAGACATTACTGCTACTACTAATGTTCAAACAATAGCAAGGCACTGGATGAGATGAGAGGAGGAGGCAGACATTACTGCTACTCCTAATGTTCAAACAATAGCAAGGCACTGGATGAGATGAGAGGAGAAGGCAGACATTACTGCTACTCCTAATGTTCAAACAATAGCAAGGCACTGGATGAGATGAGAGGAGAAGGCAGACATTACTGCTACTCCTAATGTTCAAACAATAGCAAGGCACTGGATGAGATGAGAGGAGAAGGCAGACATTACTGCTACTCCTAATGTTCAAACAATAGCAAGGCACTGGATGAGATGAGAGGAGAAGGCAGACATTACTGCTACTCCTAATGACAACACACTGGATGAGATGAGAGGAGGAGGCAGACATTACTGCTACTCCTAATGTTCAAACAATAGCAAGGCACTGGATGAGATGAGAGGAGAAGGCAGACATTACTGCTACTCCTAATGTTCAAACAATAGCAAGGCACTGGATGAGATGAGAGGAGAAGGCAGACATTACTGCTACTCCTAATGTTCAAACAATAGCAAGGCACTGGATGAGATGAGGGGAGAAGGCAGACATTACTGCTACTCCCAATGACAACACACTGGATGAGATGAGGGGAGAAGGCAGACATTACTGCTACTCCCAATGACAACACACTGGATGAGATTAGGGGAGAAGGCAGACATTACTGCTACTCCCAATGACAACACACTGGATGAGATTAGGAGAGAAGGCAGACATTACTGCTACTCCCAATGGTAACACACTGGATGAGATGAGGGGAGAAGGCAGACATTACTGCTACTCCCAATGGTAACACACTGGATGAGATGAGGGGAGAAGGCAGACATTACTGCTACTCCCAATGGTAACACACTGGATGAGATTAGGAGAGAAGGCAGACATTACTGCTACTCCCAATGACAACGCACTGGATGAGATTAGGAGAGAAGGCAGACATTACTGCTACTCCCAATGGTAACACACTGGATGAGATGAGGGGAGAAGGCAGACATTACTGCTACTCCCAATGGTAACACACTGGATGAGATGAGGGGAGAAGGCAGACATTACTGCTACTCCCAATGGTAACACACTGGATGAGATGAGAGGAGAAGGCAGACATTACTGCTACTCCCAATGGCAACACACTGGATGAGATGAGGGGAGAAGGCAGACATTACTGCTACTCCCAATGACAACACACTGGATGAGATGAGGGGAGTAGGCAGACATTACTGCTACTCCCAATGACAACACACTGGATGAGATGAGGGGAGAAGGCAGACATTACTGCTACTCCCAATGGCAACACACTGGATGAGATGAGGGGAGAAGGCAGACATTACTGCTACTCCCAATGACAACACACTGGATGAGATGAGGGGAGTAGGCAGACATTACTGCTACTCCCAATGACAACACACTGGATGAGATGAGGGGAGAAGGCGGACATTACTGCTACTCCCAATGGCAACACACTGGATGAGATGAGGGGAGAAGGCAGACATTACTGCTACTCCCAATGACAACACACTGGATGAGATGAGGGGAGAAGGCAGACATTACTGCTACTCCCAATGACAACACACTGGATGAGATGAGGGGAGTAGGCAGACATTACTGCTACTCCCAATGACAACACACTGGATGAGATGAGGGGAGTAGGCAGACATTACTGCTACTCCCAATGACAACACACTGGATGAGATGAGGGGAGAAGGCAGACATTACTGCTACTCCCAATGACAACACACTGGATGAGATGAGGGGAGTAGGCAGACATTACTGCTACTCCCAATGACAACACACTGGATGAGATGAGGGGAGTAGGCAGACATTACTGCTACTCCTAATGACAACACACTGGATGAGATGAGGGGAGAAGGCAGACATTACTGCTACTCCTAATGTTCAAACAATAGCAAGGCACTGGATGAGATGAGGGGAGAAGGCAGACATTACTGCTACTCCTAATGACAGTTATGTTCTTATCTTATTTTAATGTAAAATTGGTTGAACTATGTACACTATTTACAATACAATAAGTTATCTCGTGGCCAATGGCGGCGAGGAGGATTATCAGGGATAACATTGGAAGAGAGGGATCTGCCAAGAGGATTGGGTGGCCTGGGAGTTTAGAGAAAATATTCAGGAATCGGGACAAAGGGTATATCCAGTGTCTCGATGGTTAGTCAAGTTTGAAACGTAGAAAGGAGTGTTGAGGATTTTACGGAGGACTTTGGATTGGAAACGTTGGATGATGTCGTCAAAAATGTATAATGTCAAAGCGAATCAAGATTTTAGGCGCCATAAAATGACAGTATCCTAAGCGGATAATGAAGGATCCTAAGCGGATAATGAAGCATCCTAAGCGGATAATGAAGCATCCTAAGCGGATAATGAAGCATCCTAAGCGGATAATGAAGCATCCTAAGCGGATAATGAAGCATCCTAAGCGGATAATGAAGCATCCTAAGCGGATAATGAAGCATCCTTAGCGGTTAATGAAGCATCCTAAGCGGATAATGAAGCATCCTAAGCGGATAATGAAGTATCCTAAGCGGATAATGAAGCATCCTAAGCGGATAATGAAGCATCCTAAGCGGATAATGAAGCATCCTAAGCGGATAATGAAGCATCCTAAGCGGATAATGAAGCATCCTAAGCGGATAATGAAGCATCCTAAGCGGATAATGAAGCATCCCAAGCGGATAATGAAGCATCCTAAGTGGATAATGAAGTATCCTAAGCGGATAATGAAGCATCCTAAGCGGATAATGAAGCATCCTAAGCGGATAATGAAGCATCCTAAGCGGATAATGAAGCATCCTAAGCGGATAATGAAGTATCCTAAGCGGATAATGAAGTATCCTAAGCGGATAATCAAGCATACTAAGCGGATAATGAAGCATCCTAAGCGGATAATGAAGCATCCTAAGCTGATAATGAAGTATCCTAAGCGGATAATGAAGCATCCTAAGCGGATATTGAAGTATCCTAAGCGGATAATGAAGCATCCTAAGCGGATAATGAAGTATCCTAAGCGGATAATGAAGTATCCTAAGCGGATAATGAAGCATCCTAAGCGGATAATGAAGCATCCTAAGCTGATAATGAAGCATACTAAGCGGATAATGAAGCATCCTAAGCGGATAATGAAGCATCCTAAGCGGATAATGAAGTATCCTAAGCGGATAATGAAGTATCCTAAGCGGATAATGAAGCATCCTAAGCGCCATAAACAGACAGCATTCGTTTTAAACACCGTTTTCTCCAAAAGAGACCGCTGTAAGGAGAATTGCAGAAGATCCTCAGGGTTGTTTACTCTGGATGGTTGTTTAAGCGATTTACTGCACTCACATGCAAGGAAGCTATCGATGATAATGGAACATTCATCGGATGATGATACCGGCTTTCTATCTTGTATCATCAAAATCAAAGGCATTTTCTACAATTTATAGATAACAAATGCATCAATATTTTTCAATTATTTATGTCCTTAGTTTTATATGGGAAGTTTAAGTATCGAAAAAAAAATTGGCTTTAGTTCTTCCACAACAAAAAGGAGGTGCTTTATCCGACGAACGGAAACCCAATTTTTTCACGGGCAGTAAGTAGGTTTTAAAATGACAAACTTGGAAGCAATTCCCCAATAATTATCTTATTAATTTCTCTCCTTCACGAATATAAACCTGCCTAGGAGATTAAAGTGATATTACAATAAGGATTGTTATAAGTATAAACCTGCCTAGGAGATTAAAGTGATATTACAATAAGGATTGTTATAAGTATAAACCTGCCTAGGAGATTAAAGTGATATTACAATAAGGATTGTTATAAGTATAAACCTGCCTAGGAGATTAAAGTGATATTACGATAAGGATTGTTATAAATATAAACCTGCCTAGGAGATTAAAGTGATATTACGATAAGGATTGTTATAATTATAAACCTGCCTAGGAGATTAAAGTGATATTACGATAAGGATTGTTATAATTATAAACCTGCCTGGGAGATTAAAGTGATATTACGATAAGGATTGTTATAATTATAAACCTGCCTAGGAGATTAAAGTGATATTACGATAAGGATTGTTATAAGTATAAACCTGCCTAGGAGATTAAAGTGATATTACGATAAGGATCGTTATAATTATAAACCTGCCTAGGAGATTAAAGTGATATTACGATAAGGATCGTTATAAGTATAAACCTGCCTAGGAGATTAAAGTGATATTACAATAAGGATCGTTATAAGTATAAAGCTGCCTAGGAGATTAAAGTGATATTACGATAAGGATTGTTATAAGTATAAACCTGCCTAGGAGATTAAAGTGATATTACGATAAGGATTGTTATAATTATAAACCTGCCTAGGAGATTAAAGTGATATTACGATAAGGATCGTTATAAGTATAAACCTGCCTAGGAGATTAAAGTGATATTACGATAAGGATCGTTATAAGTATAAACCTGCCTAGGAGATTAAAGTGATATTACAATAAGGATTGTTATAAGTATAAACCTGCCTAGGAGATTAAAGTGATATTACAATAAGGATTGTTATAAGTATAAACCTGCCTAGGAGATTAAAGTGATATTACAATAAGGATCGTTATAAATATAAACCTGCCTAGGAGATTAAAGTGATATTACGATAAGGATGGTTATAAATATAAACCTGCCTAGGAGATTAAAGTGATATTACGATAAGGATTGTTATAATTATAAACCTGCCTAGGAGATTAAAGTGATATTACGATAAGGATTGTTATAAATATAAACCTGCCTAGGAGATTAAAGTGATATTACAATAAGGATTGTTATAATTATAAACCTGCCTAGGAGATTAAAGTGATATTACGATAAGGATTGTTATAAGTATAAACCTGCCTAGGAGATTAAAGTGATATTACAATAAGGATTGTTATAAATATAAACCTGCCTAGGAGATTAAAGTGATATTACAATAAGGATTGTTATAATTATAAACCTGCCTAGGAGATTAAAGTGATATTACAATAAGGATTGTTATAAGTATAAACCTGCCTAGGAGATTAAAGTGATATTACAATAAGGATTGTTATAAGTATAAACCTGTCTAGGAGATTAAAGTGATATTACAATAAGGATTGTTATAATTATAAACCTGCCTAGGAGATTAAAGTGATATTACAATAAGGATTGTTATAATTATAAACCTGCCTAGGAGATTAAAGTGATATTACAATAAGGATTGTTATAAGTATAAACCTGCCTAGGAGATTAAAGTGATATTACAATAAGGATCGTTATAAATATAAACCTGCCTAAGAGATTAAAGTGATATTACGATAAGGATCGTTATAATTATAAACCTGCCTAGGAGATTAAAGTGATATTACGATAAGGATTGTTATAAATATAAACCTGCCTAGGAGATTAAAGTGATATTACAATAAGGATTGTTATAATTATAAACCTGCCTAGGAGATTAAAGTGATATTACGATAAGGATTGTTATAAGTATAAACCTGCCTAGGAGATTAAAGTGATATTACAATAAGGATTGTTATAAATATAAACCTGCCTAGGAGATTAAAGTGATATTACAATAAGGATTGTTATAATTATAAACCTGCCTAGGAGATTAAAGTGATATTACAATAAGGATTGTTATAAGTATAAACCTGCCTAGGAGATTAAAGTGATATTACAATAAGGATTGTTATAAGTATAAACCTGTCTAGGAGATTAAAGTGATATTACAATAAGGATTGTTATAATTATAAACCTGCCTAGGAGATTAAAGTGATATTACAATAAGGATTGTTATAATTATAAACCTGCCTAGGAGATTAAAGTGATATTACAATAAGGATTGTTATAAGTATAAACCTGCCTAGGAGATTAAAGTGATATTACAATAAGGATCGTTATAAATATAAACCTGCCTAAGAGATTAAAGTGATATTACGATAAGGATCGTTATAATTATAAACCTGCCTAGGAGATTAAAGTGATATTACAATAAGGATCGTTATAATTATAAACCTGCCTAGGAGATTAAAGTGATATTACGATAAGGATTGTTATAATTATAAACCTGCCTAGGAGATTAAAGTGATATTACAATAAGGATTGTTATAAGTATTAAGCTGCCTAGGAGATTAAAGTGATATTACAATAAGGATTGTTATAAGTATAAAGCTGCCTAGGAGATTAAAGTGATATTACAATAAGGATTGTTATAAGTATAAAGCTGCCTAGGAGATTAAAGTGATATTACAATAAGGATTGTTATAAGTATAAACCTGCCTAGGAGATTAAAGTGATATTACAATAAGGATTGTTTGCATATTTCTACAATGACCCCACCTATATAGTTTGCAGGTAAGTCTACAAGTTGGCTTGATGCCTCGGAGTATACTAGATCTGACAGAGAGGTTCATAACGGAGGAGGTCTAGAATAGACGACTACACCTCATTACAGACTTGCTGAGGATACAAATAGTCTTTTCTTTAGCTATTAGTCATGGGTAGTCTACGGCAGAGGTAGGGATGTAGGGGGCAACCAATTGGCTGCTTTTTAAATATACAGGTTTTTTTTTTGTTTAAAAATAATTTATAATGAGATAAATATATTTAGCCGTTGAAGTGATGTGATGTCAAGGGATGGTTGGGATTCGGTTAGAAGAAAAACAGGCAGAAATCTATATTGGACGCTTCGGCTGCACTTCGGCTGCTTTCTTCAGCTAAAAATAAATATACACAAATACAAACGAGAATAATCAAACAGTTAGAAATCTTTTAAAAATCATGGCAATAAATTATGAACCAATTTGCCAATAAATTATGAACCAAGGAAAAGGATTGGCTACTAATTTCTTGTCATGATGCCATTGTGTATATTTATTTTTAGCTGATGAAGCTGCCAAAGTGCAGCCGAAACGTCCAATATAGATTTCTGCCTGAAGATATAACGTGTTTTATCCCAATCATCCCTTGACTACTTATATACTTAATGCATCAAAACCGAAATCACAAATTCTTTTTTTCTTGTGGTTGTTATTGTCAGGAGAAGGTTCTTATTAAAGAAAAACTTCCGACTCGCAGGAACTGCGTCATCTTCTTGCATTTCTCCTAGTGTAACCTCTACATCTTAGGGCATATCCCTAGTGCCACCTGCTGCTTTGCAGTTATTTCTTGCAGTTAAGGTGGACAGTATATAGAACAAACAACTATATATATATATATATATATATATATATATATATATATATATATATTTATATATATATAATGCTTGTATATATTAGAAGGCTAAGAGGATTGTGAGTGTTGATTCATCCCACAGGAAGCAACACTGCTTGAATACTAAGTCTGGTATCCTTCTTCTCGACGAGAATTCCAACCTCTAACACCATTCAATATAATCCCGTCTGAGTATACTCGAAATTCTGCATGTTTTAACTGATTTTATAGCATTTAAGGAATTTTTTATTTTGAATATTTTAACATATTTTATCAAAACTCTATATTTTTACATATTCTGCCTTAAATAGTTTTGGTACATATTTTGATATTATGATGATAGGCGAGACACCGAGAAAGAAAATAATACTTTACCCAGTGAGTCTAGATCAGTGTGTCTTTTTTAATTGCAAGAAGCAAAGATGGTTCTTGACTTTTGTATCTAGCATTGATTTAGTATCAATCAATGCCAACGGCCATAGCCACGTTGAATGCACCGGTTCCCGTAGATCACCGAAGTTAAGCAACGTCGGGCGTGGTCAGCACCTGAATGGGTGACCGACCACGTACCGTTGGCATTATAAAAGGGTGGCAAGGGATAGCCCGGCGCTAATAGCCAAATAGTTGATGCGCCGTTAAAAACGAAAAAGTATCAATCAATATTAGATAAGAAAAGTATGTTGTTAACGGATAGGGATGCAATCATACGGAGAGTAATAGAGAAAATCCAGGTTTTACAAGGATAGGGATGCAATCATACGGAGAGTAATAGAGAAAATCCAGGTTTTACAAGGATAGGGATGCAATCATACGGAGAGTAATAGAGAAAATCCAGCTTTTACAAGGATAGTGATGCAATCATACGGAGAGTAATAGAGAAAATCCAGGTTTTACAAGGATAGGGATGCAATCATACGGAGAGTAATAGAGAAAATCCAGCTTTTACAAGGATAGTGATGCAATCATACGGAGAGTAATAGAGAAAATCCAGCTTTTACAAGGATAGGGATGCAATCATACGGAGAGTAATAGAGAAAATCCAGCTTTTACAAGGATAGTGATGCAATCATACGGAGAGTAATAGAGAAAATCCAGGTTTTACAAGGATAGGGATGCAATCATACGGAGAGTAATAGAGAAAATCCAGCTTTTACAAGGATAGTGATGCAATCATACGGAGAGTAATAGAGAAAATCCAGCTTTTACAAGGATAGGGATGCAATCATACGGAGAGTAATAGAGAAAATCCAGCTTTTACAAGGATAGTGATGCAATCATACGGAGAGTAATAGAGAAAATCCAGCTTTTACAAGGATAGGGATGCAATCATACGGAGAGTAATAGAGAAAATCCAGCTTTTACAAGGATAGTGATGCAATCATACGGAGAGTAATAGAGAAAATCCAGCTTTTACAAGGATAGGGATGCAATCATACGGAGAGTAATAGAGAAAATCCAGCTTTTACAAGGATAGTGATGCAATCATACGGAGAGTAATAGAGAAAATCCAGCTTTTACAAGGATAGGGATGCAATCATACGGAGAGTAATAGAGAAAATCCAGCTTTTACAAGGAGATACTGGAAATAAATTTAAAAAAAAAAAGATAAAAGCCTGACTTTGAATAAACCCTGGATGTTAGGATATCCAGATTATTGATGACATGAAGAGCGACAAAACAGCAAGTAGATGTTTAAGAGTAGAGTTGAATTCCATGGAGATTACAGCCTTCGAATACACACCGGGCGCTTCAGTAGATATTGAAGGAGCATTCAGTACCTTGAAAAATATACTCAGATCGGGCCGGAGTCATTTCACCTTGGGCAATTTAAAAATCCATCTTGTTGCAAACAATTTTACAAAATCATGTTCATTCAATTTACCCTAATTTATTGAGTGTTAGCCATTTTGTCTACACATTTTCAACTTTCCATTTACAATAACAGAGTTCCTACTTATTATTTATGATTTTCTTTTCAATATTTTATAGTGTTTTCAGTAGTTTTTTATTTAGTAGTTTCAGTTTTGTTAATAATATTTTATTACTAATAGCACTAGAGATATGAACGGAACCGGGCTAAGATGACGTAGTTCCTGCGAGACGGACTTTTTTAATATTCTGTCTGTTTATGTTTATTTTACTAATCCCTCCTTTTCAATTTAGTTTTGTTTACAAATTTGTTTATTTTAGCTCTAATACACTTCTATTTTTTTTGGCCGGTGAAACTTATTCATTCTGTGCTGAAATTTCATTTAAAATGGATCTCCCAAGTCTCCACTTGCGCCATGTTATGCTTTGGGAATTCTATGAAGAAAAAAAGGTTGCTTCAACTTATCGAAACCTTTTCTGCAGTCTCCAAAACTAATTAAGCAGCAGGAACATGAATTTAGTCGATAAAGTGCAAAAACGCGGTGTTACCTTTCTTTAATTCAAAACCAAAGGATTTTTTTAGTTATACAACAAGATGTTAAATACTTGTTAGATTAAATGTGTTTTTTTTTTATTTTATCCTATTTCTTAATTACCAAATATATATATATAATTAGTCGGTATATAAAAAAACAGTCCCGTGGCAGGCCAAAAGGGCCCTGAGGGGCAGATACTATAGAGATATCTGATTCATTACCATAAGGCACATTAGGGAGGTAGAGTGGTCAGTATTATGCTCCGGCCGTCTGCTTTTCCGCTTTCCAGCTTTGACTGCTAGGGTCATTAGCACCCATATTAAGGTACCCATTAATAAATTAATTAAAGGCTGGGTTGGTCAGGGAAGGTCACGGAGGCCGAATCCAACCCATGAACGAAGACACTAGAAGATAGAAATATTTTTTGTTTGCTCAGGAACTCATCTAACTCTATTACTGAGCTAACCTCGCCCCCATGTATATATATATATATATATATATATATATATATATATATATATATATATATATATATATATATATATATGTGTGTGTGTGTTAATACGGCATTCTCCAGCGGTCGATTTATTTGCGTAATATTTCGCAGAAATCACTTCTGCTTCTTCAGACGGTCCATGTCTTTAATTTTTTTTGTATACTTGTTATTTTATAATAACCTATATATTCGATTGATCATATTGCCATATGGGAAGTTTCAGATGTACATTGTTGTACCGAGACCTGTTGACATAGAGTAGAGCCGATGGGACTGCTTTGAGGCTGTTCTACGTCTTGCTGCTTTGCGCTTGCTTGTATTTTCCCACCCGATCTTCCTTCAATAGTTCTGAGAACGGGTTTCCATGTAGGATGTAGAATGACACCTTCATCTCTGTTCAGAGTCTTAGGTTGCTTGAATATTTCGACAGCCTCTCTTACTAGTCTTCTTTGACGATTGTCTTCTTTGGCTAGGATTCTGGCTTCGTCAAAAAGCATTTGTCCGGGGCATTCTTCACCATGTCTTGCAACGGCAGACGTTTTTGTGCGTCTCAGGCGGTAGTCAGCGCAATGTTGGCCTATTCTAGTGGCTATTTTCTTCCCCGTCTGAGACGGTAGTCAGCGCAATGTTGGCCTATTCTAGTGGCTACTTTCTTCCCCGTCTGAGACGGTAGTCAGCGCAATGTTGGCCTATTCTAGTGGCTACTTTCTTCCCCGTCTGGCCTATTCTAGTGGCTATTTTCTTCCCCGTCTGAGACGGTAGTCAGCGCAATGTTGGCCTATTCTAGTGGCTACTTTCTTCCCCGTCTGAGACGGTAGTCAGCGCAATGTTGGCCTATTTTCTTCCCCGTCTGTCCTACGTAGACTGTCCCACAGTCGCAAGGGAGAAGATAAACGCCTTTGTCTTGCAGCCTCTGTTTATCTTTTGCCGATCCTAGCCAGTCGCCTATTTTATCCAAAGGTCGAAAAGCGACGTCTACTCCTTGACTTATGGACAGTCTGCCTATCTTCTCACTTATCCCTCGGACGTATGGCAGCGTTACTCTCTGACCCAGTTCTTCATTTTGTGTCTCAACAATTTCTTTTTGTTTTTTCTTTTTAGTACGACTGACTGCTCTATCTACTTCCCTTGTTGCATAGCCGTTAGTCTTGAGGTCGTTCTTGAGGGAAGCGAGTTCTTTATCTAGGTAGGCTTCGTTGCTACATAATTCGAAAGCCCTGTGAGTCAGAGTCTGCACAACTCCTCTCTTCTGCGCTGGGTGGTGGTGGGATTCGGCATGCTGATATCGTCCGGTAGCAGTAGGTTTCCTGTAGACTGTATGCCCCAATCCGCCGCCTGGTTCCTTGATGATCAGAAGATCCAAAAATTGAAGCTTTCCATCCTTCTCTTCTTCCATTGTAAAATTGATTGATTGGGTGGGAAGCATTCAGAAAGCTTAGGAACTTTTTTTTTTTTTTTTTTTTTTTTTTTTTATGAAATGATCAATCGAATATATAGGTTATTATAAAATAACAAGTATACAAAAAAATTTAAAAACATGGACCGTCTGAAGAAGCAAATTGTGATTTCTACGAAACATTAAGCAAATAAATCGACCGCTGGAGAATGCCGTATTAACACAAATAATTCTCCCCAGCGAAGAAACCTCAAAAATAATATATATATATATATATATATATATATATATATATATATATATATATATATATATATATATATAAATATATATATATATATATATATAAATATATATATATATATATATATATATATATATATATATATAAATATATATATATATATATATATATATATATATATATATATATCATTATCTGTTTTTGCTGACTGGTATTGATCCTGACCGCAGCTGAAACCACTAGTATATGAAGGAGCTCCCTTTGCCTACTAGATTCCCGAAGAGAACTCCTTTGATCATCCACCTGGAACTTGGATGAAGGACTTGGCAGGTTTCTAGCTGATGTATTGTCTTGGAGTATACTACAATAGCTAGGATAATATTGGCACATTTAGGGGGTTTCTACTTACAAGCTTCGACAATACTATACCTCGTTCATATACACAGGAAAGTTCTATTGCGCATGCTCCAACTTGTGACGGAAATTATTTTGCTTTCGATCTCCTTTCTTTACGGCCATTTGCAAAGCTGAATGAATTCTAAACTATTCTCTAAATATCACAACAACCTGAAATTAACCTCATATTCCTGTTATAGAGCAAAAGGCCGATTCGGAGGAACTGCGTCATCCCAGAGCCTTATCATTCATATCTCTAGTAGCAATAGTAAAACTTCGAATAAGTGTAGTTAATATCTTGTGAAATCATTAAACACCTACTCTCATGAAATCTTGAAGATAAGTAAGATTAAGGTGCCATTATCTACTGAAAACTAATAGTAGGGAAAATTACTCATTCTGTCTCCTCGAATTCTGCTAGGAAAGGATAGTAGGATATTACAAAAAACTCATACTAGAAAATTCATTTTACAGTTAAAATCAATAATGAAATCAACAAACAATAAAATACTGAAGAAAAGGAGCGTAAAGAACCGTTCAAATCAATGAAATCATCACTTTCCAGGTTTTAAGCACTTTATTCTCCCCCAGAGGTCATCTCATTGACCATATGTTGAGAACCGTTCAAATCAATGAAATCATCACTTTCCAGGTTTTAAGCACTTTATTCTCCGCCCGAGGTCGTCTCATTGACCATATGTTGAGAACCGTTCAAATCAATGAAATCATCACATTCCAGGTTTTAAGCACTTTATTCTCCGCCCGAGGTCGTCTCATTGACCATATGTTGAGAACCGTTCAAATCAATGAAATCATCACATTCCAGGTTTTAAGCACTTTATTCTCCACCCGAGGTCGTCTCATTGGCCATATGTTGAGAACCGTTCAAATCAATGAAATCATCACATTCCAGGTTTTAAGCACTTTATTCTCCGCCCGAGGTCGTCTCATTGACCATATGTTGAGAACCGTTCAAATCAATGAAATCATCACATTCCAGGTTTTAAGCACTTTATTCTCCATCCGAGGTCGTCTCATTGACCATATGTTGAGAACCGTTCAAATCAATGAAATCATCACTTTCCAGGTTTTAAGCACTTTATTCTCCACCCGAGGTCGTCTCATTGGCCATATGTTGAGAACCGTTCAAATCAATGAAATCATCACATTCCAGGTTTTAAGCACTTTATTCTCCGCCCGAGGTCGTCTCATTGACCATATGTTGAGAACCGTTCAAATCAATGAAATCATCACATTCCAGGTTTTAAGCACTTTATTCTCCATCCGAGGTCGTCTCATTGACCATATGTTGAGAACCGTTCAAATCAATGAAATCATCACTTTCCAGGTTTTAAGCACTTTATTCTCCACCCGAGGTCGTCTCATTGACCATATGTTGAGAACCGTTCGAATCAATGAAATCATCACTTTCCAGGTTTTAAGCACTTTATTCTCCACCCGAGGTCGTCTCATTGACCATATGTTGAGAACCGTTCGAATCAATGAAATCATCACATTCCAGGTTTTAAGCACTTTATTCTCCGCCCGAGGTCGTCTCATTGACCATATGTTGAGAACCGTTCAAATCAATGAAATCATCACATTCCAGGTTTTAAGCACTTTATTCTCCACCCGAGGTCGTCTCATTGACCATATGTTGAGAACCGTTCAAATCAATGAAATCATCACTTTTTAGGTTTTAAGCACTTTATTCTCCCCCAGAGGTCATCTCATTGACCATAAGTTGAGAACCGTTCGAATCAATGAAATCATCACATTCCAGGTTTTAAGCACTTTATTCTCCACCCGAGGTCGTCTCATTGACCATATGTTGAGAACCGTTCTAATCAATGAAATCATCACATTCCAGGTTTTAAGCACTTTATTCTCCCCCAGAGGTCATCTCATTGACCATAAGTTGAGAACCGTTCAAATCAATGAAATCATCACTTTTTAGGTTTTAAGCACTTTATTCTCCCCCAGAGGTCATCTCATTGACCATAAGTTGAGAACCGTTCAAATCAATGAAATCATCACTTTTTAGGTTTTAAGCACTTTATTCTCCCCCAGAGGTCATCTCATTGACCATAAGTTGAGAACCGTTCAAATCAATGAAATCATCACATTCCAGGTTTTAAGCACTTTATTCTCCATCCGAGGTCGTCCCATTGACCATAAGTTGAGAACCGTTCAAATCAATGAAATCATCACGTTCCAGGTTTTAAGCACTTTATTCTCCCCCAGAGGTCATCTCATTGACCATAAGTTGAGAACCGTTCAAATCAATGAAATCATCACTTTTTAGGTTTTAAGCACTTTATTCTCCCCCAGAGGTCATCTCATTGACCATAAGTTGAGAACCGTTCAAATCAATGAAATCATCACTTTTTAGGTTTTAAGCACTTTATTCTCCCCCAGAGGTCATCTCATTGACCATAAGTTGAGAACCGTTCAAATCAATGAAATCATCACATTCCAGGTTTTAAGCACTTTATTCTCCACCCGAGGTCGTCTCATTGACCATATGTTGAGAACCGTTCTAATCAATGAAATCATCACATTCCAGGTTTTAAGCACTTTATTCTCCCCCAGAGGTCATCTCATTGACCATAAGTTGAGAACCGTTCAAATCAATGAAATCATCACTTTTTAGGTTTTAAGCACTTTATTCTCCCCCAGAGGTCATCTCATTGACCATAAGTTGAGAACCGTTCAAATCAATGAAATCATCACTTTTTAGGTTTTAAGCACTTTATTCTCCCCCAGAGGTCATCTCATTGACCATAAGTTGAGAACCGTTCAAATCAATGAAATCATCACATTCCAGGTTTTAAGCACTTTATTCTCCATCCGAGGTCGTCTCATTGACCATAAGTTGAGAACCGTTCAAATCAATGAAATCATCACGTTCCAGGTTTTAAGCACTTTATTCTCCCCCAGAGGTCATCTCATTGACCATAAGTTGAGAACCGTTCAAATCAATGAAATCATCACTTTTTAGGTTTTAAGCACTTTATTCTCCCCCAGAGGTCATCTCATTGACCATAAGTTGAGAACCGTTCAAATCAATGAAATCATCACTTTTTAGGTTTTAAGCACTTTATTCTCCCCCAGAGGTCATCTCATTGACCATAAGTTGAGAACCGTTCAAATCAATGAAATCATCACATTCCAGGTTTTAAGCACTTTATTCTCCATCCGAGGTCGTCTCATTGACCATATGTTGAGAACCGTTCAAATCAATGAAATCATCACTTTTTAGGTTTTAAGCACTTTATTCTCCCCCAGAGGTCATCTCATTGACCATAAGTTGAGAACCGTTCAAATCAATGAAATCATCACATTCCAGGTTTTAAGCACTTTATTCTCCATCCGAGGTCGTCTCATTGACCATATGTTGAGAACCGTTCAAATCAATGAAATCATCACTTTTTAGGTTTTAAGCACTTTATTCTCCCCCAGAGGTCATCTCATTGACCATAAGTTGAGAACCGTTCAAATCAATGAAATCATCACATTCCAGGTTTTAAGCACTTTATTCTCCATCCGAGGTCGTCTCATTGACCATAAGTTGAGAACCGTTCAAATCAATGAAATCATCACGTTCCAGGTTTTAAGCACTTTATTCTCCCCCAGAGGTCATCTCATTGACCATAAGTTGAGAACCGTTCAAATCAATGAAATCATCACTTTTTAGGTTTTAAGCACTTTATTCTCCCCCAGAGGTCATCTCATTGACCATAAGTTGAGAACCGTTCAAATCAATGAAATCATCACTTTTTAGGTTTTAAGCACTTTATTCTCCCCCAGAGGTCATCTCATTGACCATAAGTTGAGAACCGTTCAAATCAATGAAATCATCACATTCCAGGTTTTAAGCACTTTATTCTCCATCCGAGGTCGTCTCATTGACCATATGTTGAGAACCGTTCAAATCAATGAAATCATCACTTTTTAGGTTTTAAGCACTTTATTCTCCCCCAGAGGTCATCTCATTGACCATAAGTTGAGAACCGTTCAAATCAATGAAATCATCACTTTTTAGGTTTTAAGCACTTTATTCTCCCCCAGAGGTCATCTCATTGACCATAAGTTGAGAACCGTTCAAATCAATGAAATCATCACTTTTTAGGTTTTAAGCACTTTATTCTCCCCCAGAGGTCATCTCATTGACCATAAGTTGAGAACCGTTCAAATCAATGAAATCATCACATTCCAGGTTTTAAGCACTTTATTCTCCACCCGAGGTCGTCTCATTGACCATATGTTGAGAACCGTTCTAATCAATGAAATCATCACATTCCAGGTTTTAAGCACTTTATTCTCCCCCAGAGGTCATCTCATTGACCATAAGTTGAGAACCGTTCAAATCAATGAAATCATCACTTTTTAGGTTTTAAGCACTTTATTCTCCCCCAGAGGTCATCTCATTGACCATAAGTTGAGAACCGTTCAAATCAATGAAATCATCACTTTTTAGGTTTTAAGCACTTTATTCTCCCCCAGAGGTCATCTCATTGACCATAAGTTGAGAACCGTTCAAATCAATGAAATCATCACATTCCAGGTTTTAAGCACTTTATTCTCCATCCGAGGTCGTCTCATTGACCATAAGTTGAGAACCGTTCAAATCAATGAAATCATCACGTTCCAGGTTTTAAGCACTTTATTCTCCCCCAGAGGTCATCTCATTGACCATAAGTTGAGAACCGTTCAAATCAATGAAATCATCACTTTTTAGGTTTTAAGCACTTTATTCTCCCCCAGAGGTCATCTCATTGACCATAAGTTGAGAACCGTTCAAATCAATGAAATCATCACTTTTTAGGTTTTAAGCACTTTATTCTCCCCCAGAGGTCATCTCATTGACCATAAGTTGAGAACCGTTCAAATCAATGAAATCATCACATTCCAGGTTTTAAGCACTTTATTCTCCATCCGAGGTCGTCTCATTGACCATATGTTGAGAACCGTTCAAATCAATGAAATCATCACTTTTTAGGTTTTAAGCACTTTATTCTCCCCCAGAGGTCATCTCATTGACCATAAGTTGAGAACCGTTCAAATCAATGAAATCATCACATTCCAGGTTTTAAGCACTTTATTCTCCATCCGAGGTCGTCTCATTGACCATATGTTGAGAACCGTTCAAATCAATGAAATCATCACTTTTTAGGTTTTAAGCACTTTATTCTCCCCCAGAGGTCATCTCATTGACCATAAGTTGAGAACCGTTCAAATCAATGAAATCATCACATTCCAGGTTTTAAGCACTTTATTCTCCATCCGAGGTCGTCTCATTGACCATAAGTTGAGAACCGTTCAAATCAATGAAATCATCACGTTCCAGGTTTTAAGCACTTTATTCTCCCCCAGAGGTCATCTCATTGACCATAAGTTGAGAACCGTTCAAATCAATGAAATCATCACTTTTTAGGTTTTAAGCACTTTATTCTCCCCCAGAGGTCATCTCATTGACCATAAGTTGAGAACCGTTCAAATCAATGAAATCATCACTTTTTAGGTTTTAAGCACTTTATTCTCCCCCAGAGGTCATCTCATTGACCATAAGTTGAGAACCGTTCAAATCAATGAAATCATCACATTCCAGGTTTTAAGCACTTTATTCTCCATCCGAGGTCGTCTCATTGACCATATGTTGAGAACCGTTCAAATCAATGAAATCATCACTTTTTAGGTTTTAAGCACTTTATTCTCCCCCAGAGGTCATCTCATTGACCATAAGTTGAGAACCGTTCAAATCAATGAAATCATCACATTCCAGGTTTTAAGCACTTTATTCTCCATCCGAGGTCGTCTCATTGACCATATGTTGAGAACCGTTCAAATCAATGAAATCATCACTTTTTAGGTTTTAAGCACTTTATTCTCCCCCAGAGGTCATCTCATTGACCATAAGTTGAGAACCGTTCAAATCAATGAAATCATCACATTCCAGGTTTTAAGCACTTTATTCTCCCCCAGAGGTCATCTCATTGACCATAAGTTGAGAACCGTTCAAATCAATGAAATCATCACTTTTTAGGTTTTAAGCACTTTATTCTCCCCCAGAGGTCATCTCATTGACCATAAGTTGAGAACCGTTCAAATCAATGAAATCATCACATTCCAGGTTTTAAGCACTTTATTCTCCATCCGAGGTCGTCTCATTGACCATATGTTGAGAACCGTTCAAATCAATGAAATCATCACTTTTTAGGTTTTAAGCACTTTATTCTCCCCCAGAGGTCATCTCATTGACCATAAGTTGAGAACCGTTCAAATCAATGAAATCATCACGTTCCAGGTTTTAAGCACTTTATTCTCCACCCGAGGTCGTCTCATTGACCATAAGTTGAGAACCGTTCAAATCAATGAAATCATCACATTCCAGGTTTTAAGTACTTTATTCTCCCCCAGAGGTCATCTCATTGACCATAAGTTGAGAACCGTTCAAATCAATGAAATTATCACTTTCCAGGTTTTAAGCACTTTATTCTCCCCCAGAGGTCATCTCATTGACCATAAGTTGAGAACCGTTCAAATCAATGAAATCATCACTTTCCAGGTTTTAAGCACTTTATTCTCCCCCAGAGGTCATCTCATTGACCATAAGTTGAGAACCGTTCAAATCAATAAAATCATCACATTCCAGGTTCTAAGCACTTTATTCTCCGCCCGAGGTCGTCTCATTGACCATATGTTGAGAACCGTTCAAATCAATGAAATCATCACATTCCAGGTTTTAAGCACTTTATTCTCCACCCAAGGTCGTCTCATTGACCATAAGTTGAGAACCGTTCAAATCAATGAAATCATCACATTCCAGGTTTTAAGCACTTTATTCTCCCCCAGAGGTCATCTCATTGACCATAAGTTGAGAACCGTTCAAATCAATGAAATCATCACTTTCCAGGTTTTAAGCACTTTATTCTCCGCCCGAGGTCGTCTCATTGACCATATGTTGAGAACCGTTCAAATCAATGAAATCATCACTTTCCAGGTTTTAAGCACTTTATTCTCCCCCATAGGTCATCTCATTGACCATATGTTGAGAACCGTTCAAATCAATGAAATCATCACATTCCAGGTTTTAAGCACTTTATTCTCCGCCCGAGGTCGTCTCATTGGCCATATGTTGAGAACCGTTCAAATCAATGAAATCATCACATTCCAGGTTTTAAGCACTTTATTCTCCACCCGAGGTCGTCTCATTGACCATATGTTGAGAACCGTTCAAATCAATGAAATCATCACTTTCCAGGTTTTAAGCACTTTCTTCTCTATCCGAGGTCGTCTCATTGACCATATGTTGAGAACCGTTCAAATCAATGAAATCATCACTTTCCAGGTTTTAAGCACTTTATTCTCCACCCGAGGTCGTCTCATTGACCATATGTTGAGAACCGTTCAAATAAATGAAATCATCACTTTCCAGGTTTTAAGCACTTTCTTCTCCACCCGAGGTCGTCTCATTGACCATATGTTGAGAACCGTTCAAATCAATAAAATCATCACATTCCAGGTTTTAAGCAATTTATTCTCCACCCGAGGTCGTCTCATTGACCATAAGTTGAGAACCGTTCAAATCAATGAAATCATCACTTTCCAGGTTTTAAGCACTTTATTCTCCCCCAGAGGTCATCTCATTGACCATAAGTTGAGAACCGTTCAAATCAATGAAATCATCACTTTCCAGGTTTTAAGCACTTTATTCTCCCCCAGAGGTCATCTCATTGACCATAAGTTGAGAACCGTTCAAATCAATAAAATCATCACATTCCAGGTTCTAAGCACTTTATTCTCCGCCCGAGGTCGTCTCATTGACCATATGTTGAGAACCGTTCAAGTCAATGAAATCATCACATTCCAGGTTTTAAGCACTTTATTCTCCGCCCGAGGTCGTCTCATTGACCATATGTTGAGAACCGTTCAAATCAATGAAATCATCACTTTCCAGGTTTTAAGCACTTTCTTCTCCACCCGAGGTCGTCTCATTGACCATAAGTTGAGAACCGTTCAAATCAATGAAATCATCACATACCAGGTTTTAAGCACTTTATTCTCCGCCCGAGGTCGTCTCATTGACCATATGTTGAGAACCGGTCAAATCAATAAAATCATCACTTTCCCGGTTTTAAGCACTTTATTCTCCCCCATAGGTCATCTCATTGACCATATGTTGAGAACCGTTCAAATCAATGAAATCATCACATTCCAGGTTTTAAGCACTTTATTCTCCGCCCGAGGTCGTCTCATTGGCCATATGTTGAGAACCGTTCAAATCAATGAAATCATCACATTCCAGGTTTTAAGCACTTTATTCTCCACCCGAGGTCGTCTCATTGACCATATGTTGAGAACCGGTCAAATCAATAAAATCATCACTTTCCAGGTTTTAAGCAATTTATTCTCCGCCCGAGGTCGTCTCATTGACCATATGTTGAGAACCGTTCAAATCAATGAAATCATCACTTTCCAGGTTTTAAGCACTTTCTTCTCCACCCGAGGTCGTCTCATTGACCATAAGTTGAGAACCGTTCAAATCAATGAAATCATCACATACCAGGTTTTAAGCACTTTATTCTCCGCCCGAGGTCGTCTCATTGACCATATGTTGAGAACCGGTCAAATCAATAAAATCATCACTTTCCAGGTTTTAAGCACTTTATTCTCCACCCGAGGTCGTCTCATTGACCATATGTTGAGAAACGTTCAAATCAATGAAATCATCACATTCCAGGTTTTAAGCACTTTATTCTCCCCCAGAGGTCATCTCATTGACCATATGTTGAGAACCGTTCAAATCAATGAAATCATCACTTTCCAGGTTTTAAGCACTTTCTTCTCCATCCGAGGTCGTCTCATTGACCATATGTTGAGAACCGTTCAAATCAATGAAATCATCACTTTCCAGGTTTTAAGCACTTTATTCTCCACCCGAGGTCGTCTCATTGACCATATGTTGAGAACCGTTCAAATAAATGAAATCATCACTTTCCAGGTTTTAAGCACTTTCTTCTCCACCCGAGGTCGTCTCATTGACCATATGTTGAGAACCGTTCAAATCAATAAAATCATCACATTCCAGGTTTTAAGCAATTTATTCTCCGCCCGAGGTCGTCTCATTGACCATATGTTGAGAACCGTTCAAATCAATAAAATCATCACATTCCAGGTTTTAAGCAATTTATTCTCCACCCGATGTCGTCTCATTGGCCATATGTTGAGAACCGTTCAAATCAATGAAATCATCACATTCCAGGTTTTAAGCAATTTATTCTCCACCCGAGGTCGTCTCATTGACCATATGTTGAGAACCGTTCAAATCAATGAAATCATCACATTCCAGGTTTTAAGCACTTTATTCTCCACCCGAGGTCGTCTCATTGACCATAAGTTGAGAACCGTTCAAATCAATGAAATCATCACTTTCCAGGTTTTAAGCACTTTATTCTCCGCCCGAGGTCGTCTCATTGACCATATGTTGAGAACCGTTCAAATCAATGAAATCATCACATTCCAGGTTTTAAGCACTTTATTCTCCACCCGAGGTCGTCTCATTGACCATAAGTTGAGAACCGTTCAAATCAATGAAATCATCACTTTCCAGGTTTTAAGCACTTTATTCTCCGCCCGAGGTCGTCTCATTGACCATATGTTGAGAACCGTTCAAATCAATGAAATCATCACATTCCAGGTTTTAAGCACTTTATTCTCCACCCGAGGTCGTCTCATTGACCATATGTTGAGAACCGTTCAAATCAATGAAATCATCACATTCCAGGTTTTAAGCACTTTATTCTCCGCCCGAGGTCGTCTCATTGACCATATGTTGAGAACCGTTCAAATCAATAAAATCATCACTTTCCAGGTTTTAAGCATTTTCTTCTCCACCCGAGGTCGTCTCATTGACCATATGTTGAGAACCGTTCAAATCAATGAAATCATCACTTTCCAGGTTTTAAGCAATTTATTCTCCACCCGAGGTCGTCTCATTGACCATATGTTGAGAACCGTTTAAATCAATAAAATCATCACTTTCCAGGTTTTAAGCACTTTCTTCTCCACCCGAGGTCGTCTCATTGACCATATGTTGAGAACCGGTCAAATCAATAAAATCATCACTTTCCAGGTTTTAAGCACTTTATTCTCCACCCGAGGTCGTCTCATTGACCATAAGTTGAGAACCGTTTAAATCAATGAAATCATCACATTCCAGGTTTTAAGCACTTTATTCTCCACCCGAGGTCGTCTCATTGACCATAAGTTGAGAACCGTTTAAATCAATGAAATCATCACATTCCAGGTTCTAAGCACTTTATTCTCCGCCCGAGGTCGTCTCATTGACCATATGTTGAGAACCGTTCAAATCAATGAAATCATCACATTCCAGGTTTTAAGCACTTTCTTCTCCACCCGAGGTCGTCTCATTGACCATAAGTTGAGAACCGTTTTTGTAGAAAGTCTAGTAAGCACTTTCCAATCACCATGGTTTCGAAATATTTCAGAATTTACAGGAAACCCCCGAAATTGTTACTGTGTTTAATCAAATATTTTTTTATGAAACTTCCTTAACTCCGAACGTAACCAAAATTTAAATATCTTAGTTTGTATCAGACGTTCGTATATGCGATATTTTACTTTTCGGATCGATTTCGGAAAGGGGTGCCAGTGATTTTATCAGTAACTGTGATTATTTTAACTAAATAACGTCAATTTGACTCTGTAAAATGTGTAAACATATGTTGCAGTAACCTCATCAAATTGTCAATGTACCATATCGTCCCTAGTCAATCTACCATATCGTCCCTACCATGTCAATTAACCATATCGTCCCTACCATGCCAATCTAGCATATCGTCCCTACCATGCCAATCTACCATATCGTCCCTACCATGTCAGTCTACCATATCGTCCCTACGATGTCAGTCTACCATATCGTCCCTACCATGTCAGTCTACCATATCGTCCCTACCATGTCAATCAACCATATCGTCCCTACCATGTTAGTCTACCATATCGTCCCTACCATGTCAATCAACCATACCATCCCTACCATGCCAATCAACCATATCGTCCCTACCATGCCAATCTACCATATCGTCCCTACCATGTCAGTCTACCATATCGTCCCTACCATGCCAATCTAGCATATCGTCCCTACCATGCCAATTTACCATATCGTCCCTACCATGTCAGTCTACCATATCGTCCCTACCATGTCAGTCTACCATATCGTCCCTACCATGTCAGTCTACCATATCGTCCCTACCATGTCAGTCTACCATATCGTCCCTACCATGTCAATCAACCATATCGTCCCTACCATGTCAATCAACCATATCGTCCCTACCATGTCAATCAACCATATCGTCCCTACCATGCCAATCTAGCATATCGTCCCTACCATGCCAATCAACTATATCGTCCCTACCATGTCAATCTACCATATCGTCCCTACCATGCCAATCTACCATATCGTCCCTATGGAATATGCAAATCGGAGCAAACTAGAGAACCAACATATTCTATCCATTGACCAAGTAATATATTGAAAATGGTCTTATTCCCACTGCTTTCCCTTGATGAAAACAACCAATTGAGCGATAAAGCACTTTAGCCAGACAGGAAGTATCTGGAGAAGTATCTCCACTAATGTTGCACACCTCCAGATAGATAGATAAAAAGCTGTATTTAAGTTTTTACTTTTTTCAGGAAGGCCACTTAATGTGCTTAAAATAACATAATGTTACATTAAAATTATAAAATATAATACTAGTTTTATAATAGTGAAAAATTTATACCTAAATAAAAAGAAAAGAAGAAGAGAAAAAAAATATATGTATAATAAGTCACAAAAATTATAATAATTCAGTCTTGCACATTCAGTCCTAGATTAAAGAAACAGCCTCAAAACATTAATCGAATCTGATAAAAGCACGGATTCTGAGGGCATATATAACATAGGCGGAGAGGTTGTTGAGCTTCTCACGGTCTCTTAAATCCAGTAATGCAACAAGGCTGTCTTCAGCGATGTCTGCAGATGTAGTGGAGTCTAGCTTTGGCGTACATCGGTACACAATTCCATCTAAATCCAAGTAAAAGATTAATTTTTGCTCTGGCCTTTCAGCACTTATAGTAAGAGAGAAGATTTGATGCTGTTCTACCAGACTGATCGGCAGCTCAGAGTAACTAATAGCCAGCCGTAGGTTTATTTCTGAAGATTTGAGAGTTAGATCTCTCCAAAATACAGTACTTTTCTGGGTTTCTTAGTATCTTTTCTGGGTGTCTTGTTAATAAGTATATTCGTAGATGGCTACAAGACAATAAGAACTGTTGATATTTCTAGTAGCCGAATTGTACATATACAAAGATCTCCTCATCTTTGGGAAGATTTTCCATTCTTACATGAAATTTTCATGAATCCATTTTAACTGAAGTGAGATACTTTTTGTGAATCCTGCGAGTAACAAATTACTCCCTCGTAGAGTAGAGCGTAGTGTTTTCATAAGGACAAATCACTAGATTGCTGGAATATACACAGGCTGAGGGAAATCAGTGAGAGCCAATATCTAGAAGGAAAAGAGAGAGCCATGTTATAGAAGAAACAGGACGGGGTGTCCTATATTGGACCAAGGGCTAATGTGTTTGCCGAGTAAACACGACGTGACGGTTAAAGAAGGGTGGAATACTAGCTTCCAGGTGTTGTCCCGGGGGGGGGGGGGGGGTTGTTTATCATACTCTCTTCTTATTGGAGGCCGTTAGGCAGGGCAATGACAAGCGTGTTAGCATTCTTTAGAGAAATACCCATCACAAAATGGAATATTTTAGGCCTTTAGTTGTTATGACGAGGAATCACAGAAACTAGCTGCCTTTCCTCCAAAAGCGGTTTGAGATTACGTAATCCATCTGCGGTTTATTTTCATGTATGCCAGATATAATTTTTAAACAAAAAAATACTGGTATAATCCCCCAAACTATGAAATACGGAAGAACCACACAACGGAAATAAAACGCACCAAATATCAGTTAGAAATTAATGACTCCTAATTGATCGTAAAATTGAAAAAAAACATGGGCGTATATAAGGGGGGGCTGCTGTCCCCCCTCCCCCAAATTTTGACTTGATCGGTAAAATGTGTCATAAACCCCTTAAAAATAAATTAAATAAGATCACTTAGTACATAAAAAATATGTTATTTTAGTTGTAATACCATTTTAATTGTCTAGACCTATTTTAAGTTCTAGATGGTTAGTATTCCATACCCCGGAAATGGTCCCCCCCGAAATTATTTCCTATATACGCCCATGAAGAAAGCCTATAAAAAAGCTACCTGCAAGCCATTTAACGCAAAAACCTAAGTACTACAATTTTTTTCGCGCGAAACTCTACAGATAACGAACATGACGGCGAAATTAGGCGAAAAATTCCTGTACACAATTTCATCAAAATCGATCCATTTTTGAGGCAGCTATAGAGCGGAAATGACTCCCCCTCCCCACCTTCCTGGCGTTCTCCATGGGAAAAAACTATTACCAATACGTTTCTCATTTTCATGACTTACTTTATCAATTAAAATAATAATTTCACTACTAAATACAATTAGAAAAACAATAACCAATTAAAACCTTAGGTAATCAGTGACAAAACTCCGTTGAAAAGAACAATACTTACAATTTTGAAATTTCAAGCACTTATTTCTCGGATTGACATCGTCCCATCAAAAATAATATCTGAACCTTTTTTGCAGGGGATTTAGAAAGCTTTCTAATGGTCACCTTCCACTAGAGGAAGAAGAAATATTTTATTGCTAGTACTTACTTAACTCCAAACGAAACCAAAATTTACCTATCTTATTGCTAGTTTAGAAGAATATTGAACGTCTGGAACAAGTTTCAACTAAAATAATCGTTTCTGAATACCCAAACTAAACATTAGTTTGGAAAAGCAGGTGTTTCAATGTTTGTCGAAAACGCTTACAGTTATCTCTTTAAAAATAGTTTCATTCGTTTTTCTACGTTAATGAACCTATAAAACGAGTACCTCCAAGCAGAGTTGGGCAAACGTTAGCGCGCGCTAAAAGCTGATACCTCTCCGCTAATTTAGCGAAACTGTAGAAAGCCAGCGCTAATAATTCGCGGTTAGCGGCGGCAGTGCGCTAACCGCTAATCTATTTATGAAATATTGTAATTGCTAATAGCTTAAGCTATAGTTACAACTTGTAACTATAGCTTAAGCTATTAGCAATTACGATATTTCATAAATAGATTAGCGGTTAGCGCACTGCCGCCGCTAACCGCTAATTATTAGCGCTGGCTTTCTACAGTTTCGCTAAATTAGCGGAGAGGTATCAGCTTTTAGCGCGCGCTAACGTTTGCCCAACTCTGCCTCCAAGCATATGAACTCGAAAACATAAGCGCGAATTTTGCAGCAAAAAGCATCTTCCAGTGGACGGATTCTACTGGTTAACGAACTTGACCTTTCGAATTAGACAAAAGATTTTTGTACGAAATTTCATCAAAATCGGACCATTTTTGAGCCGTCAATAATATCCCTAAGAAGGGAGGGAGGAACCGTGCAAAAAATGTTCTTAAGAAATTTTCGATGAGGCCATGTAAATCGTAGAAATAAGTGCTTAAAACCTCTAAAGTGTTAATTTTGTTTTGTTGAACGGGATTTTATCACTGTTTACATCAAATTTCAATTGGATGTTCTTTTTTGTAAAATGTGTATGTTAGCAAAACAAGGCAAGAAAATGAGAAAGGTATTGGTAATGGTGTTTTCCCAGTCCGAACGTTGAGAAAGAGAATACCGTAATTTCCACTAATGATACCGTCAGTTTCCTGTTCTGATGCCTAAAACCATATTATACCTTTCACGGAAGATCAAAACTTACCAATAACTGCTTCTATTATTGTACTATTGGAGCTAGAGATATGAACGGAACCACGCTAAGATGACGCAGTTCCAGCGAGTCGTGCTTTCTTAATAAACTTCTATTTATTTTTATTTTTTTTAACGGCGCATCAACAAATCTTGGCCATTAGCGCCGACATCCAGGGTGCAGCCAGGAATTATCTCAACGAGCCGTGAGATGAGAAAATTTCTGCCGGAGGTGGAAATCGAACCAACCATCTCCCGCTTATGAATCCAGCGCGCTAGCCACTAGACCACGGGAGAACCCTACATAAACTTCTATTTTTGAGAAAATGCAGATTTGCCATCCATGTAATGTTGAACCCCTCCTTATTGTAAGTATTCTAGAATGTAGGAGTATTGTCCTATAACTAGATGTCGTATTGTCCTCTATTAGCAGCTTCCCTACGAGTCCTCCAAGAATTAATACCAATTACACACTTCCTGTCATCTACACTGCTGCTAACACTCCCTCACTCGACCCTTAGTGTCTTTACTTACTCATGACGGGGTGGACAAAGTGTCAGTGACTGCCGTGAAGGGGTTTATATTCGACAAGGTAGATGCTCTCATTTCAACGGGGTGTTGGTCTTGGTCAATAACTAGGTCATGTGTACTGATAAAATACAGTTAAAGATAACATTTCATTCTTTTAGGACCCCCCCCCCCCACCAGGACGAAAACACGGTTATTACATAGACCTTATGAAGCGATCTGGAGGTGTCAATGCGTAATGTCAACCTTTCAGATCAAGTCACGAAAGTAACAGTGGCTTCAAATTTGCATATATATACCGTAGGTCCGATTTTCATGGAATTTGTTAGGAAAATAGTTTGTCTGATTTGAGAGATCATGATTGTGAACATTTCGTCCCTACCATGTCGAACTATCGAATGAGAAAATCGAAGCGAACGAACATATTCAATTCATTAACGAAATAATATATAGAAAAGTTGTTATTCGATACTTTATTTAAGGCCCTAAAGGCTATTCTAAAGGGGTTTGAGTTGCGACAAGCCGTATCCTCCACAATCCGAGAGCAAAGTACAGAATCTGAAAAACGAGATTTGTCATATCGGATTGACATGGTAGGGACGATTTGAAAGCCCGATAAATGACCTTTACAATGAAGGTTTATGCGGAAATGTTGTTATGACCATAGAAGGCAGTGAAAACGTTGTAAGATTCGATCCACATGTGGGGGAATATTAAATATTACTTTTCAAAGTATTATCATTGAAGTAAAGGCACGGTTTGGCCACGCAAAGTAGAATTAACGCTGGTTTTAAAAGTTCCATTCAGGGGTTGTGATTAATATTTAGGGTTCTTAATAATAGCTATATATAAACCCGCTAAGATTGCTCATATCTTGTAGGAATGTATTTATATTAAGTAGATTCTTATGAGTTCGAATAGGCCATATATTCCGGAAACATAGAGATTGAGTTGTTAAACGACAGTAATAAACTAATGATAGTAAAACTTGTTGTGATAGTAATAAATCATGGATCAGCTGTCAGCTGGATAGGATGGAAAATTAATGATTATAATTTGTTGTTGATAAAATATTGCAGAATCTCCATGAATATATAGTGATTGATAAGTTCCTAATAACACCACCAGGTGGGGTTGAAGTACCTCGTATTGTGGATATTATAGCCGTCCTGTCTGCACATTCAATCTAAGGATTGTAGGCTGTTTCTATTATACATATGGTTCAAGGTTCAGGATTATTTATGCAGTAATTCATGGGGTACA
Source organism: Gonocerus acuteangulatus (assembly GCA_946811695.1). Taxonomy (NCBI): domain Eukaryota; kingdom Metazoa; phylum Arthropoda; class Insecta; order Hemiptera; family Coreidae; genus Gonocerus; species Gonocerus acuteangulatus. The sequence continues at coordinate 131,980,425 of OX328124.1, read as the reverse complement.
AGTTCAATAAATGCAGTTTTATTTATGGATATATCAAGAATCTAATATTTATTATTTTAACGGGTTTCCTTTGTCCCCCATACGGAGGAAATACGCTTATGATCTCAAACAATCCACAGGGTAGGGCCGATGAAAGATATCCACGTTTCAGACCTCATTCCTCATCAAAATAGAAGTGGTACGAATTTATATATATATATATATATATATATATATATATATATATATATATATATATATATATATTTATATATATATATTTATTCGAAAAAATCCGACGGTCTTTCAAAGAAACATAGGGACAATGTTAACAATGACGAGCGACCAACTGACATAAAAACAAACAATGACTGGATTGTGAACTTAACTGACAAGACTATTCCCGAACATGTTACTAAGTTTCTAACTCTAAGCAGCAAATTCAATATCTTAAAACCGATAAGAGAGGAGGAAAGGATTAATCTGATAACGGACTTGGAATACATGCTAGATAACGTAGATATGCCAAACAAAGAGAAGAATAAAATTAGACAAAAAAGTGTAAACTTTCTAAATAACACTAAAAACACTATATGCTTTAAAAACATACCCAATCATACTGACATTGTACTAGCTGAAAAATTAAATAAATACGAACGTATCACTAGACATTTTAAAAAGGACAATCCTGACATTTTAATAATAAAAGCGGACAAATCGAATAAAACGGTCTTAATCGATAGGGATACATATAACCAGCAAATGGAAAACATTTTAAAGAATCCAAACGTTTATAAACAAATAGACTATAACCCGACTACTAGCCTTAAAAAGTTATTAAATATTTAGACAATTCGGTAAAGAAGCGATATATAAGTAAAATAGATAAAAGAAAGCTAGTAAATCATAATTGTATGACCCCGTTAATTTATGGACTTATCAAGTTGCATAAAGAAGATAAGCCTTTACGACCTATTATCAGTGCATGTGAATCCCCAATACAAAAACTAGCGAAAATGTTAGGAGATGATCTAAAATTATTTTGTGATAATAACCCTTTTGATATTTTAAGTGCGACACATTTAATAGACAATCTTAAAGATATTAAGATTTTACCGGATTTTAAATTAGTATCATTTGACGTGGTTAACATGTTCCCAAATATTCCCGTAGAGTTAGCAATCAAAATAATGAATGCCAATTGGAACCAGATTGAAAAACACACAAAAACTAATAATAAAGAATTATTCATCGAAGGAATTCGCTTATGTTGCAAATTTGGATATTTTCAATTTAATAATAAATTATATAAACAAGTTTATGACATAGAGATGGGAAACCCGCTTTCAATAGCTATTAGTGGAATAGTTATGACATACAGATGGGAAACCCGCTTTCAATAGCTATTAGTGGAATAGTTATGACATAGAGATGGGAAACCCGCTTTCAATAGCTATTAGTGGAATAGTTATGACATAGAGATGGGAAACCCGCATTCAATAGCTATTAGTGGAATAGTTATGACATAGAGATGGGAAACCCGCTTTCAATAGCTATTAGTGGAATAGTTATGACATAGAGATGGGAAACCCGCTTTCAATAGCTATTAGTGGAATAGTTATGATATAGAGATGGGAAACCCGCATTCAATAGCTATTAGTGGAATAGTTATGACATAGAGATGGGAAACCCGCTTTCAATAGCTATTAGTGGAATAGTGATGGCATAGAGATGGGAAACCCGCTTTCAATAGCTATTAGTGGAATAGTTATGACATACAGATGGGAAACCCGCTTTCAATAGCTATTAGTGGAATAGTGATGAATTCTATTCTTATAGAACTTATTTCGGAGCTCAAAATTAAAATACAGTTTTTATACAGATACGTTGATGACATGCAGATGGGAAACCCGCTTTCAATAGCTATTAGTGGAATAGTTATAACATAGAGATGGGAAAGCCGCTTTCAATAGCTATTAGTGGAATAGTGATGAATTCTATTCTTATAGAACTTATTTCGGAGCTCAAAATTAAAATACAGTTTTTATACAGATACGTTGATGACATAGAGATGGGAAAGCCGCTTTCAATAGCTATTAGTGGAATAGTTATAACATAGAGATGGGAAAGCCGCTTTCAATAGCTATTAGTGGAATAGTTATGACATAGAGATGGGAAAGCCGCTTTCAATAGCTATTAGTGGAATAGTTATGACATAGAGATGGGAAAGCCGCTTTCAATAGCTATTAGTGGAATAGTTATGACATACAGATGGGAAACCCGCTTTCAATAGCTATTAGTGGAATAGTTATGACATAGAGATGGGAAAGCCGCTTTCAATAGCTATTAGTGGAATAGTTATGACATACAGATGGGAAACCCGCTTTCAATAGCTATTAGTGGAATAGTTATGACATAGAGATGGGAAAGCCGCTTTCAATAGCTATTAGTGGAATAGTTATGACATAGAGATGGGAAACCCGCTTTCAATAGCTATTAGTGGAATAGTTATGACATACAGATGGGAAACCCGCTTTCAATAGCCATTAGTGGAATAGTTATGACATGCAGATGGGAAACCCGCTTTCAATAGCTATTAGTGGAATAGTTATGACATAGAGATGGGAAACCCGCTTTCAATAGCCATTAGTGGAATAGTTATGACATGCAGATGGAAACCCGCTTTCAATAGCTATTAGTGGAATAGTTATGACATACAGATGGGAAACCCGCTTTCAATAGCTATTAGTGGAATAGTGATGAATTCTATTCTTATAGAACTTATTTCGGAGCTCAAAATTAAAATAAAGTTTTTATACAGATCCGTTGATGACATAGAGATGGGAAACCCGCTTTCAATAGCTATTAGTGGAATAGTTATGACATACAGATGGGAAACCCGCTTTCAATAGCCATTAGTGGAATAGTTATGACATAGAGATGGGAAACCCGCTTTCAATAGCTATTAGTGGAATAGTTATGACATAGAGATGGGAAACCCGCTTTCAATAGCTATTAGTGGAATAGTTATGACATAGAGATGGGAAACCCGCTTTCAATAGCTATTAGTGGAATAGTGATGAATTCTATTCTTATAGAACTTATTTCGGAGCTCAAAATTAAAATAAAGTTTTTATACAGATACGTTGATGACATAGAGATGGGAAACCCGCTTTCAATAGCTATTAGTGGAATAGTTATGACATACAGATGGGAAACCCGCTTTCAATAGCTATTAGTGGAATAGTTATGACATAGAGATGGGAAAGCCGCTTTCAATAGCAATTAGTGGAATAGTTATGACATAGAGATGGGAAACCCGCTTTCAATAGCTATTAGTGGAATAGTGATGGCATAGAGATGGGAAACCCGCTTTCAATAGCTATTAGTGGAATAGTTATGACATAGAGATGGGAAACCCGCTTTCAATAGCTATTAGTGGAATAGTTATGACATAGAGATGGGAAACCCGCTTTCAATAGCTATTAGTGGAATAGTTATGACATAGAGATGGGAAACCCGCTTTCAATAGCTATTAGTGGAATAGTGATGAATTCTATTCTTATAGAACTTATTTCGGAGCTCAAAATTAAAATAAAGTTTTTATACAGATACGTTGATGACATAGAGATGGGAAACCCGCTTTCAATAGCTATTAGTGGAATAGTTATGACATACAGATGGGAAACCCGCTTTCAATAGCTATTAGTGGAATAGTTATGAATTCTATTCTTATAGAACTTATTTCGGAGGTCAAAATTAAAATACAGTTTTTATACAGATACGTTGATGACATAGAGATGGGAAACCCGCTTTCAATAGCTATTAGTGGAATAGTGATGACATAGAGATGGGAAACCCGCTTTCAATAGCTATTAGTGGAATAGTGATGACATAGAGATGGGAAACCCGCTTTCAATAGCTATTAGTGGAATAGTTATGACATAGAGATGGGAAACCCGCTTTCAATAGCTATTAGTGGAATAGTTATGACATAGAGATGGGAAACCCGCTTTCAATAGCTATTAGTGGAATAGTTATGAATTCTATTCTTATAGAACTTATTTCGGAGGTCAAAATTAAAATACAGTTTTTATACAGATACGTTGATGACCTTATTTTATGCGTAAAAGAAAATGAAGTAGACGAGCTTTTGAAAATTTTTAATAATAAATGCAATAATTTGCATTTTACAAAAGAGTTAGAAGTGAATAAGAGTATGGGATTTTTGGATATGGAAATAATTAGAAAGGAGAATAATTTCCTAGAGTATAAATGGAAACCTAAGATATATCATTCAACAAGGATGATTAATTTTTACTCCAGCCACCCTTTTAATTTAAAAAAAAGTCCGTCTCGCAGGACTGCATCATCTTAGCGCGGTTCCGTTCATATCCCTAGTCTAATTTGGAAAGATTAAAATAGAAGCAGTTATTATTTTGGTTCCACCAGTCTTTTTTTTTAAATTAATTATTATATTGGCGTGTCAACCCTTAAGGTCACTAACGCCATTCCTGTGAGTAGTAAAGTCTTGAAAGGTCATGATTTACAATCTTACCTGGAAGGGTCCGCTAAACTAGAAACAGACCCGCTAGTGACAAGGTCTTGGAATCTTGGAAATCTATATTTCTAACAATAAATTGTTTTTGTTATTTTTCGTAACCAGTTTTATTGTCAAATACATTATCCAACTATAAGCAATTAAAAACTAACAAGGAATAAAACAGACAAAAAGAACCATTGGAATAAACGAAGCAATTAATTTAAAGCTTTAAGCACTTTTTTCTCCGATTGACATCGCCTAATTAAAACTTTCTTCAGAACCTTTTTTGTAGAGCATTTAGTAAGCTTCCGAATGGTAACCTTCCGCTTCACAAGATTGTCAACGGTTTTCGAGATACTAACGAAATTATACAAAGTTACCAAAACTTTTTTTGTCTGTTAATAAAATATTTTATTCTAACCCTTCCTTTACTCTAAACGTAACAAAAATGTCAACATATTAGTGTTGATGAAACTCCAACATGCAGAAAATGTTTCAACTGTATCCCATAATTCTAAGTACCAAAATCAAAGACAAAGAACCCTCCCTAGGAAGGACGCTAGGCAGTTGAAACGCTATATATCTTGGAAATCCATATCTCTAACATTAAATTGTTTTTCTTATTTTTCTTAACCTGTTTTATTTTCAAATACATTATCCAACAATAAGCAATTAAAAAATAACAAGGAATAAAAAACAGACAAAAAGAACAGTTCGAATAAGCGAAATCAATTACTTTAAAGTTTTAAGCTCTTATTTCTCCGATTGACATCACCTAATCAAAACTTTCATTAGAGCCTTTTTTTTAGAGCATTTAATAAGCTTTCAAATGGTATTCTTCCGTTTACCAAGATTCTCAACCTTTTTCGAGATATTAAGGAAAGTAAACAAAGTTACTAAAACTTTTTATGTCTGTTAATAAAATATTTTATTCTAACCCTTCCTTAACTCCAAACGTAACCAAAATTTCAACATATTAGTTTTGATGAAAGTAGAACATGCAGAAAATGTTTCAACTGAATCCCATGATTCTAAGTACCCAAACCAAAAACGGTATTCAAAAAATATTTTTCCAATTTTCTCAAAACGGTTAAAGCTATCGCCTTGAAAATGGTTTCATTCGTTTTCCTAGCCCAGGAATCATATAAAACGAGTACTTAGAAGCTTATGAACTCAAAAACCTAAGCGCTACGATTTTTTTTTGCGCGAATTTCGCCCCAAACGCCATCTTCCAGTATGCGGATTTTGCTGGTTAACGAACTTGACCTTTTAAATTGGACGAAGGATTTTTGTACCAAATTTCATCAAAATCGGACCATTCGTCTTCTATCTAGAGAGCGAACAGACATATATATATATATATATATATATATATATATATATATATATATAAATATATATATATATATATATATATACAAATTTGAACCACCGTTATTTTCGGTCTCTAGGGGTTCTGAAACGCGAAATTTTCTAGTCGGCACTTCCGGATTGTTTCATTGTATCAACCCTATAAGCGGGGTTCCTCCCTATGGGGGAGGGAGGAACCGCGCTAAAAGAACCTTTTATATAATAGAACATTATCAGCTTTACGGAGAACATCTCCTAAATTTTACAGTGAAATAAAAAATCAATTGAGAAATTTGTTCACGGAAAATAATTACCCTAGGGATTTAATTGAAATTCAAATAAAAAGAGCCGAAAACACATAATATATAATAAACGATTAATTGACCTTCCGGAAAATAGTGATAAATGTAAATTTGAACCTCAACTTTTTAATTTACCGGACGAATTTTTTAACGATTTACAAAACAAAAAGAAAAGAAAATATTCTGAAATGTTTATTGAATCAAGGCAATCTAAAAAAGTTAAAACAAATACAGAAGTAATAAACAAGGAAGTGCAGAATAATAAGCGTAAAAGAGATCTTAATGATAATTCCGAGATATCGAACAAAAAACAAGGATTATTGGTGCAAACTAATATTAAACATTTTTTCATTAAAAATAACGGCAGATTAGAAGAAACCACGTTAAATAATCACTTATTTTTACAAAAAAATGAAACAATTGGTTTTAAATAACAATATTGACAAAGATGTAAATCCAATTAAGCAATATTTTACGTTCGATTATCATCCTCTTATAGAAAACAAAATAAAAACAATATGTAAAGATGTTTGTAAAATTGGCTGGAAATATAAACATACAATAAACAATGTATTTAGTAATATTAAAGACAGGGTTAAAGCATCAGGTTCAAAATATAATATTTATAAAATCAACTGCAATGACTGTAACAAATGTTTTATTGGGGAATCTGCGCAATTATTAGGTAATTATCTAGGCGCACGGTAGTGCGTCAGGACAAGTTCCGGCCTAAGCATACTGTGTGTATATTACAGGAGGTCTTACAGCCGATTTTTACCATGTCATAACTTCCAACCAGGTAAAGATAAAGTTATGAAATTTTACACGGGTTTTATACTACTAGATGTGAGTAAAACTGAAAATTTTCATAATTCTACATCGAATAGTTTCTGAGATATAAGCGATCGAAAATCGGGATTTATAGGACTCACTCACTCACTCACTGACTCATCAAAATTATTAGGCACTTCCCATGATGCTAGAGACTTGAAATTTTGCATGAAGATAGATATAAAGACGTCATTAAAGGAAAAAATCGAAAAATCGCGAAAAGTTGTGTTTGACTCCGCTTCCGGGGCGGGGGCGTGCCAGTTTTGTACTTCCTTCGGAAACCCATCATTCCGTCCGAAACCCATGATGTGGGGTATCAAATGAATTGCCTCGGTATGAAGAACCTATATTTGATGTTATAAGAAACAATTAGACGCATATAGGCTCGGTAAAAATCTTATTCCAGCTGTCTGTCTGTATGTTTGTTCCTCTTACAAATCCGTACCGTTTGACCGATTTTGACCAAACTTGGGACACAGATGGGTCTTGATACGGGGCGAATCATAGGCTAGGTTAAATTGTCTATCAGCTGTCTGTCTCTCTGTTTGTTTCTTATACAAATACACACCATTTGACCGATTTTGTCAAAATTTGACACACATGTCGGTCTTTATCCGGGTAGTGTCATAGGCTAGTCAAAATCGTCTATCAGCTGTCTGTCAGCATGTTTGTTCCTTACACAAATTCACACCATTTGACCGATTTTGACCAAACTTGGCACACAGGTAGGCCTTGGTCCGGGGAATGCACTAGGCTAGGTAAAAAAGGTCTTTCAGCTGTCTGTCTGTATGTTTATTCCTTATACAAATTCACACCGTTTGGCCTATTTTGACCAACCTTGGCAAGCAGGTAGGTTTTGATACGGGAGTGTCATATATTACCTATGAGGTTTTGTACTTTTGTTCCATCGGAAAGCCATAATTTCTTCTAAAATCCATCATGTGGGGTATCAAATGAATCTTCTTGGTAAGGAGAACCTATATTTGAAGTTTTAAGAAACATTTCGTAAATAAAGTCGTAGGGGTTCACTGCATAATATACTTCAAAGCAGATACTAAGTTTTTCAAAGTCGAGCCATCTAAATTACAAAGTTTAGGATCACAAACCCAAAATGTATCGTATTTGCTCTTATATTTTTCTTGAAGGCCTTCTGCACTTTCCCTATTGTGATCTTTATCCTCGGGATAAGGGTCCTGTGTTTTACAGTGTAATAGTTTAGTTAAGAGAGCAATCAATTTGTCCTCTAGAGTAATGTCATCTGGAAGAGCTTCTAACTTTTCTAGGCTAGTGATTAGATGTATGTAGGTTGATTATTGGTAGCAAATAGCAAGCTGTAAGGAGAACCTTATGCAGAAGCCAAAGACCCTGGTTTTATATGAAGTACAAAAGCCAGTAGGTATGCGGCAACTAAATTCTATTTAATACTTAGAAAAAAGTAATGAGATCCCCAAAAAAACATAAATGTGAAATAGAGGCCAAGTTCCTGCCCCCACAAAGAAACACTCCCTTCCTCAAAAATATCCCCTCCTAAAACCCCCCAAAAAAGCTTTACCATTCTACACTCCAAAAAAGTAGTATGAGTTGGTGTATTAATTCAACCAAAAATATTTGCCAATACAAGAGATGATACAAGAAAGAAATGTCCAAGTTCATTACTTGGAAGACCTCATAGTTACTTACTAAGAACAGTAAAGACACTTCAACTGACCTTTAAAAACAACAATAAAAATACTTATATCCAGTTACTAAAATATCACTTTCCTCAACCAGGTATATTCTTAAACTTGGCAAAGTTTTTTCTTTGTGCCGAAATTATCTTTAGAGAAAAACTAAACATTGCCAAGTTTAAGAATATACCTGGTTGAGGAAAGTGATATTTTAGTAACTGGATATAAGTATTTTTATTGTTGTTTTTAAAGGTCAGTTGAAGTGTCTTTACTGTTCTTAGTAAGTAACTATGAGGTCTTCCAAGTAATGAACTTGGACATTTCTTTCTTGTATCATCTTTTGTATTGGCAAATATTTTTGGTTGAATTAATACACCAACTCATACTACTTCTTTGGAGTGTAGAATGGTAAAGCTTTTTTGGGGGGGATATTTTTGAGGGAGGGAGTGTTTCTTTGTGGGGGCAGGAACTTGGCCTCTATTTCACATTTATGTTTTTTTTTGGGGATTAGGTCTTTACGTGTTATACAACACGTAAAGAGCATTGACAGACAAGAAAACGGTACAGCATTGACGGAGCATGCAATAACAAAGAAACACGGATTCAATTTTAAAGAATTCAAAATATTAAATAAAGAAAGAAATACCCTAAAAATAAAAATAAATATTTTTATTTAAAAATATTTATATTTTAAAAAATTCGAAAATAGCAGTTAACAAAAGAACTGATCTGAAAAATGTGCACCAAATTGTCCATGGTAGTATAATAGATTAATACCCAAAAAAATTTTAAAAAATATTTGACGAGTAGACTTTACTAGGACAACAACGAAGGACAGATAAAGACAGGGCCATTTTGGCAATCCACATACATGGTTAGTAATAAGCCGGACTCCAGAGGGAGTACTTGGGAACGAGAGGACTTCCTTGCAAAGTAGGACTTAACACTTTTTATAAAAAATATGTAATTTACTTATAATTATTTCAATATTTAGGCTAGGGGTAATATTTAAGGGAGCATGATAATTTTTTAATGCATTTTGTGGAACATTGATAGTTTTAATATAATAAAAAAAGGTTTCTGTGATGTTTCAAAAAATGATATTTTGTTGTAGAAGTGCCCCTGAAGAGGTGCGAAGAAAAGACGCACGAAACATGTCGGGCCCAATAAATAAAGTAGTATAAAAAAAGGGAAGACTGCTTTAATGACCTCATGCCTACTAGGATAAAAAAGAATATATATATATATATATATATATATATATATATATATATATATATATAAATATATATATATATATATTTGTGTAGTCGCGCTCTGAAGCATTCATAATGGTCCCAATTTTGGTGATGTTTGGTACATAGAAGTTCGTTAGAATAAGTTCCGGTTAAATATTTGCGAAATAAATCGTGAGGATTATGGTTTTGTGATTGTAGCCTTCCGAGTAAACATGGTTTATGTAATTTGATGTGTATAATTGGCTGAAATCCCATTATCAGGGTTTGGATAATGGTAACCGTGCATTACAGTCGGCGTTCAAATGGTTTTCAAAATATTAAAATAAAATATTAACTTTTTTTTTCTATTTCGAGCATTGACTGTGAGGTCGGCTAATTAACGAACTTGACCATTCAAATCTGAGGAATAACTTTTTGTATTTTGGAGCCCTTGAGAGAGCGAACTAACAAATACACACTCACATATATATATATATATATATATATATATATATATATATATATATATATATATACTCACAAATATCACCTTTATGGTCGTAATTTATGAGCTATGAAACATGAAATATTCTAGTCGGCACTTGAGGATTGCGTCATCGGATCGGAGTCATAACCGTGTTTACTCCCTATAGAAATAAGCATGCGCAGAAAACATCTACCTTCATATGGCGGTTGATGGGAAATATGGCGGTTGATGGGAAATATGGCGGTTGATGGGAAATATGGCGGTTGATGGGAAATATGGCGGTTGATGGGAAATATGGCGGTTGATGGGAAATATGGCGGCTGATGGGAAATATGGCGGCTGATGGGAAATATGGCGGTTGATGGGAAATATGGCGGTTGATGGGAAATATGGCGGTTGATGGGAAATATGGCGGCTGATGGGAAATATGGCGGTTGATGGGAAATATGGCGGCTGATGGGAAATATGGCGGTTGATGGGAAATATGGCGGTTGATGGGAAATATGGCGGTTGATGGGAAATATGGGTTTCAAGCCGTTGAAGTGTTTATTTTAGGATGTATTTCATTTCTGTATCGGTTTTATTTTTATTGCGGTTTGAGAATGGCTTTGAGAGTAGAACGTAGGAAATTGTACTGTATACTTTCTAAATAAAAGGTCAGTGAATCGGATATAAATAGATAAGCTATGATAAACTAGTAATAGAGAGACTAGACTTCCTTTGATGTTCGCCGACTGGAAGGACTAGCTTTGATATACACCGACACTTGGCAAGGGTTTAGGTCGCTTGCTATGTTTAGAATCGAAGCTCAGATTCACTCCCGGAGTCGCTGCTTCTGCACATAGCTTCAGGTGTTCGGTTATTATATACTATAGTTCTAGTTATGGAGATTGTATTCTTATAACAGTGTATTGTACATTTGATATCATCATGATGATTAGATAGTTAGCCGTCGAGGTGATAAGTAAAGATGTAATGGTTGGAATTCGGCTAAAGAAACCTCAATATGATTTTGTTTTAAAAAATCTATATTTCGGACGTTTCGGCTACTCATTGGTAGCCTTCGTCAGCTAAAATGACAAAAAAAAAAAGAAATTGATACAAAAACAAAAAAAATTATGATTGTGATAGGTAACAGAGCTATAGATACAATTAACTTATAAAAGAACATATCGTCTTAAATTCTTAGAATGAAAAAGTAAATAGGTACAATAATTGATTTTAATAGTAATTAGTAACATTAATTGATTTTACAAAGAAATAAGAAACTACATACCAATGACAAATATAGTAGCTAATAGTAACATTAATTAATTTTACAAAGAAATAAGATACTACATACCAATAGAAATGCCGAGCGGCAGAGGAAGACCAAGGTTGGCAATTAAGTAACCATTGTGAAAGTGTCGAAGGAAAAAGGAATCTACTGGGGTATATGTAGCTGAAAACAGCAGTTAAACGAACCATCACTAACAAAGAAATAGATAAATCTGCACTTGCAAAACACGCCATTACACAAAAACACACTTTTAACTTCGACGACACGAAAATTCTTGCTACACAACGAAACAAAAAAAGACTACAGATCTCTGAATGTGTACACATAAACTTAAACAAAAACAATATAAACTACAAAACTGACCAACAAGGCATTTCTCCTATGTACGCTAATATTTTCCAAATACTCTCCCGACCTCCCACCTAGATTTTCCCATGCCCCTTGGGTATCCTTCCATTAACACCTTTTTCTCCTTTCCTGTCATAAAATGTCATAGACATGCCTTTTGATCCTTACCGACCTTTCTCCCACCACCTGCTGTTTTCAGTTTCATATACCCCAGTAGATTCCTTTTCCTTCGACACTTTCACAATGGTTACTTAATTGCCAACCTTGGTCTTCCTCTGCCTCTCGGCATTTCCATTGGTATGTAGTATCTTATTTTCTTTGTAAAATTAATTAATGTTACTATTAGCTACTATATTTGTCATTGGTATGAAGTTTCTTATTTCTTTGTAAAATCAATTAATGTTACTAATTACTATTAAAATCAATTATTGTACCTATTTATTTATTCACTCTACTCATTCTAAGAATTTAAGACGATATATTCTTTTATAAGTCAATTGTATTTATAGTTCTTTTACCTATCACAATTATAAACTTTTTTTTTTTGTTTCTGTATTAATTTCTTTTTTTGTCATTTTAGCTGACGAAGGCTACCAACCAGTAGCCGAAACGTCCGAAATTTACATTTTTTAAAACAAAATCATATTGAGGTTTATTTTGCCGAATCCCAACCATTCTATCTTTACTTTAATATCATATTGAAATAAACTAATATACAACCAGATATGATAACAACGAGGTATTAAAACACCTACCCCCATTGGACCTAAACATTCACCTTCAAATTTCGAATGAAATCCTTCAAGATGGTGTATGCCTTCACTCGTGGAACCAATCTATAATAGAGGCATCCAATTTCTAGAAAACATATCACCAAATCGTAAAACTGTTTAGGATTGCTTTGACATGTGGAAATAGATAAGTTACTGTCGAGAATCGGTGAGCCTTTAGACCCAAGGATAAAACTTTAGGCTTACAGTCCAGGCAACGAATGGTTAAAAAACAGTTATAGGTGGACATTTTTGTAACACAATTTTGGACTACGTAACATTGTTTGGGATGGATAGGAGGTCAACGTATCAAAAGTCCTCGCTCGTAGCCTTTGTACCGGGGGGGAAGGGGGGTTTAGAAGGTCCCATTTTTCGGGTTTTCACTTATATCTTGGAAATCCTGCGGCCTAGCGACATGACCATTCTATAAAAAATGAAATCTGATTAAATTTCCAACAATTTCTATTTCATAAAGTTTTTCGAGATATCTTTAGTTTTCAAAATATCCGCTCTTGAAAGTCTGTCATTTTGGGAAAAAACACACTTTTTTCAATTCTCGACCTCTCTTCAACTATAAACCCAAAAAATAAATGCCATTTATATGGTTGTAGAGCATTACATTCCCTTCAATAATATATATAACTTTACTATTTTATGTATTTTTGTTCAAACGTGAAAACAGTTTTAGTGTTCATCGTGATATCTAGCGACAACTGTCGACCAACGAACCTTTCAATTTCTCACCATTTCCAGTCAATGTATTGTCCAAAATATACTCCATTATGTAAATGCAGTGAGTACTGGAAGTATAAATAGCACAAAATATATAATTTTGGGCCGACTGACCAGTTATTCACACTCAATTAGATAGGATCTTGTCCATTATATTGGCAATGGTTTTGCTAAGACCATGTGAGTTCGTATATAACGTTTGAAATAAAATACATAAAATAGTAAAGTAATATATATTATTGAAGCGAATGGAATGCTCTACAACCCTATAACCGACATTTATTTTTTGGGTTCATCGTTGAAGAGACATCCGGTCGAGAATAGAAAAAAGTGTGTTTTTTCCCAAAATGACAGACTTTCAAGAGCGGATATTTCTAAAACTAAAGATATCTCGAAAAACTTTATTGAATAGAACATGTAGGAAATTTAATCAGCTTTCATTTGTTACATAATGGTCATGTCGCTAAGACGCAGAGTTTCCGGGATGTAAGTGAAACCCCGAAAAATGGGACCTTATATATGTTCCCGAGTGAGGATTGTCACTACTGTATCCAGGAGAAGGGAGTACCTCAAGGAGGAGTACTAAGTTCTACACTGTTCAATATATCAATCTATGCTATTAGTTCTTGCATCCCTTACACAGTAGGCTGTTGTCAATATGCTGACTACTTACTCATATACACATCAACCCCTGACATACAGACAGCACAAGACAGATTACACTAGTCTATCAGACCTCCAGGAGAAGGGAGTGCCTCAAGGAGGAGTACTAAGTACTACACTATTCAATATATCAATCTGTGCTATTAGCTCTTGCATCCCTGGCACAGTAGGCTGTTGTCAATATGCTGATGACTTACTCATATACACATCAACCCCTGACATACAGACAGCACAAGACAGATTACACTAGTCTATCAGACCTCCAGGAGAAGGGAGTGCCTCAAGGAGGAGTACTAAGTACTACACTATTCAATATATCAATCTATGCTATTAGTTCTTCCATCCCTTACACAGTAGGCTGTTGTCAATATGCTGATGACTTACTCATATACACATCAACCCCGGACATACAGACAGCACAAGACAGATTACACTAGTCTATCAGACCTTCAGGAGAAGGGAGTGCCTCAAGGAGGAGTACTAAGTACTACACTATTCAATATATCAATCTGTGCTATTAGCTCTTGCATCCCTGGCACAGTAGGCTGTTGTCAATATGCTGATGACTTACTCATATACACATCAACCCCTGGCATACAGACAGCACAAGACTGACTACAAGTCACAGCAAAGAACCTAGAGATTGCTGTTCAATAAGGGCGTTCAAATTTTCATTGGAAGAATTGAGGAGATGCATTACAACTTTCTGGCTGAGGGGGGTAACAAGTTTTAATACGCCTTCATAGCGCCAAACCTTGATTCAAATACCATTTAGTGACAGTCCGTAATACTAGAAGTACGCTACGGTGACTCTAGATAGCGCTAAAGTCGAGAAATATCGACAAAACACGAGATGAAAACCTCTTTCTTCTGCGTTTTGAATTCAAATCCTCCAGAACACCAGCCGATTGCTTTACTGCTGATCCTAACTCGCCACTCATCATTACTGCAATATAAGAACCAATGTTTGTTGAATAATTCAATATCGTATCTGAGTTTATGCTCAGCTTGGATCAAATCAATGATTTCCTCCCTTCCAGATGACAAAATAGCCTAAACGTGCCTTCGTTTACCTCCACGTTCCGACACACACTCTCTCTCTCTCTTCACCGCACCCTCCCCCTCTCCCTCTTCCCTTTCCCTCCCCTCTCCCCTGAATGAAAAACTCAACCTACTGCATGCGGGATTCGATCCTGCATCTCCTCGGATAATCATCAGATGTCCTATCCATCCTACCACTATAGACGACCTTCTAAATCGACATTATCTTCTGGAATCGAACCCACGACCTTAGACTTCGAGTAAAAGGGCAGCATGAAATAATGTTCTTCGCATATTGACTACCTATATAATTTCCGCTGTATTAGTAGAGAGATATATTCTGAATAAGATAATTAACCGACTGCCTACAGAAATCCCCCATAAATCAGGGGAATTCCCCTTCTCCTTATTGCTCCGAAAGGGGAAAACGGTGGGGTGGGGAGATTCTTCATCAGAGCTAATATTTCTCCGACCTGGCTATATAAATTCTCTCAGAGTTATTCCACTAAAGGTAGAATTTATTTAAAATATAATTAGTCGCCATATTGTTTTCGCAGAGGCTCAATATATTCCATTTCCTGCAGTAAGGCTGCTCTTGTAGTTCTCATTATAATGTTCCCAGTACTCCAGCGGTCACAATTTCGGGAACTTCTCATGATATCTGAATCCAGGCGCATGATAACGCACAAACACATATTTGTGAATTTCACTATGCAAACTATGCCAGTTTTCGGTTAATGATGGCCTCAATAATGATCGGATCTATTGTAAAATATCTTGCATTTGAAGAATCAGGCCCTTAGGGTAACGTTTCAGGATTATTATAAACTCAGGGATGACATTAAAATGATCGGGATAGTATGAACTCCATGTAAGTTAAAACGTCCATAATTTAACGAAAACTATCCATGTTGGGAATGCAAAAATAAGTGAGAGGGTATTATTACGTCCTTGACAAGGTATTAAGAGCCTAAAACTTGGCCCGATACTATGATATCATAACTTTCATAGGCAAACTGTTTTTGTAAACGGTTGGAACCTTTTTTCGACGTTAGTTTTTCTTCGGGGATAAAGATGACAGTGGGCTTTACCTGAATGTTCTATTGAATCATCATTCTGCTCAGAAGAAGAGCTCTTAGGGCCTAAATTGCTACGTGCCAAGAGGTTGTGCAGCAACAGGAACTATTTGAAGGAGGAAGTGGAGTATTCGCGGAAGGATATCCTCAACAATGGCTATAGAGAGAAGGAAGTAAGGGCTGTCAGAAACAGGTGTGTGGATTTAGATACACCCAAACAATATTGTACTCCACTAGATAAATATATGCTACTAGCTGTTACCCGGTGTGCCATGCTACACCTACATCCTGAATGTAGAAAAGCAAAAATCACTCAGAAACCAAGTAATATTAAAATCAAATAACGCACATCTGTAACTGTTCGGGTTCACATTTTCGAATCCGTGACCTCCGAACTGCGAGGCCTAGACGATTTTAACCTAGCTTATGACACTCATCGTATCAAGACCTACCTGTGTGCCAGGTTTGTTCAAAATCGATCAAACGGTGGGGATTTGTATAAAGAACAAACAGACAAACGGACAAACAGACGGACACGTGATTTTTTTACATATAGATGTACATCGTTTGAAGCCGAAGTCATTGCCATAAATATGTGTGCGGTCCTATATGAATAGCGCCTATCCTATGGACAACCGCTATAACATACTCTTTGAGTCGAGCTGCAATAAAAGCTCTAGCCATGAACAGATTAAAGTCCAAGGTTGTGGAAGAGTGTAAGGCCAGCTTGAATATGCTGGTTCTTCGAAACAAAGCCAAGCTAGAGTGTAAGGCCAGCTTGAATATGCTGGTTCTTCGAAACAAAGCCAAGCTAGAGTGTAAGGCCAGCTTGAATATGCTGGTTCTTCGAAACAATGCCAAGCTAGAGTGTAAGGCCAGCTTGAATATGCTGGTTCTTCGAAACAAAGCCAAGCTAGAGTGTAAGGCCAGCTTGAATATGCTGGTTCTTCGAAACAAAGCCAAGCTAGAGTGTAAGGCCAGCTTGAATATGCTGGTTCTTCGAAACAAAGCCGTGGGTTACGGAATACTTCAGCATCCAGGGGAATGAAAAAGCGGACGACCTGGCTAATATTTTGGCTATGTACACGACCTATTTGAACAGAACCTGTATGTGGGATAGCACCAGCAGTGGCCAGACCAAGCTTTCGGAGATAGGCCGCAGCTGGTCACAGAAGGAAGTGGTGTCATATTATGCTATTCGCTGACAAGATGAGGACCGAGATCCTTCTTAATCTCTTCAGTACTAACTTAAGGTTATTAAAAGCTCTACTTTAGCTCTACTGCAGACTGTCGACACCTTAACTTAAGGTTATTAAAAGCTCTACTTTAGATCTACTGCAGACTGTCGACACCTTAACTTAAGGTTATTAAAAGCTCTACTTTAGCTCTACTGCAGACTGTCGACACCTTAACTGAAGGTTATTAAAAGCTCTACTTTAGATCTACTGCAGACTGTCGACACCTTAACTTAAGGTTATTAAAAGCTCTACTTTAGCTCTACTGCAGACTGTCGACACCTTAACTTAAGGTTATTAAAAGCTCTACTTTAGATCTACTGCAGACTGTCGACACCTTAACTCCATGGGGCTGACCAGAACTAGATGGTGTAGACTATGTTATGAAGCTGACGATAATTGTATGTAAGTCCAAGGAGCAAAAAGGTTTCTGCACTTATGAAAGGCGCTCATGAAGATACCAGAACAACTCTAAGGAGGTCCATTCCCGATACGAGTCTGGTCATAGAACAGAACCACACGTCGGGTGGGACAATAGGTCTTACAGGTCTCGGTGCGGTTCTTTCTGGACAATTTCAGGCACCTGTATTCTAATATAATATAATCTACCGCGTTTCCATGGCGCTCTTTTCCCATTATTTAGCTTGGAATAGAAATTACTGGAATCATTTCTTATTTACTAGCTGTTACCCGGCGTGCCATGCCACACCTACTTTCTGCAACTAGAAAAGCAAAAGAAATTTGAAACCAAATAAATAATACCAAACTCTAATAATGCAAATCTGTTTGGGTTCTCAGTATCCAACCCGTGACCTCCGAACAGTGAGTCCAACACGATTTTGACCTAGCCTATGACACTCTCTTTATCGAGACCTACTTCTTTGCAAACTTCGGTCAAAATCGGCCTAATAGTGTGGTTTTGTATAAGAAACAAACTGCTCATAGACGATTTTGTGTGTGTGTGAGAGAGTGAGTGAGTGTGCTAGCTGTGTAATTGGTGTTAGTGTAGTTGATGAGTGTAGATTGGTGATGATAGTTACCCCCCCCCCCCCTCCTCCTCCTTCTATTTCCTAGATTCTTCCCTTCTCCTAGTCTTCCTAGCTAGATTCTAGAATTATCTAACATCTCTTGTCATCCCACTAACTTATGAAATTGTTATTTAGGAAATTACCTTTCTTCAATTAAAACTTAGATACTTAAATGCTAGTGATGGAGATAGCGAATGCTAGTGATGGAGATAGCAAATGCTAGTGATGGAGATAGCGAATGTTCCATAGTATTCTAAATAAACAATGTTGCTCCACAATTCCTTAAATCGGTAATAAATCATTTTTTGGGTCAAATTTGTACTCCACGTTTATGTTGTGTGTACAATTATAGAATATGCTACTACGTTTATGTTGTGTGTACAATTATAGAATATGCTACTACGTTTATGTTGTGTGTACAATTATAGAATATGCTACTACGTTTATGTTGTGTGTACAATTATAGAATATGCTACTACGTTTATGTTGTGTGTACAATTATAGAATATGCTACTACGTTTATGTTGTGTGTACAATTATAGAATATGCTACTACGTTTATGTTGTGTGTACAATTATAGAATATGCTACTACGTTTATGTTGTGTGTACAATTATAGAATATGCTACTACGTTTATGTTGTGTGTACAATTATAGAATATGCTACTACGTTTATGTTGTGTGTACAATTATAGAATATGCTACTACGTTTATGTTGTGTGTACAATTATAGAATATGCTACTACGTTTATGTTGTGTGTACAATTATAGAATATGCTACTACGTTTATGTTGTGTGTACAATTATAGAATATGCTACTACGTTTATGTTGTGTGTACAATTATAGAATATGCTACTACGTTTATGTTGTGTGTACAATTATAGAATATGCTACTACGTTTATGTTGTGTGTACAATTATAGAATATGCTACTACGTTTATGTTGTGTGTACAATTATAGAATATGCTACTACGTTTATGTTGTGTGTACAATTATAGAATATGCTACTACGTTTATGTTGTGTGTACAATTATAGAATATGCTACTACGTTTATGTTGTGTGTACAATTATAGAATATGCTACTACGTTTATGTTGTGTGTACAATTATAGAATATGCTACTACGTTTATGTTGTGTGTACAATTACAGAATATGCTACTACGTTTATGTTGTGTGTACAATTACAGAATATGCTACTACGTTTATGTTGTGTGTACAATTATAGAATATGCTACTACGTTTATGTTGTGTGTACAATTATAGAATATGCTACTACGTTTATGTTGTGTGTACAATTACAGAATATGCTACTACGTTTATGTTGTGTGTACAATTATAGAATATGCTACTACGTTTATGTTGTGTGTACAATTATAGAATATGCTACTACGTTTATGTTGTGTGTACAATTATAGAATATGCTACTACGTTTATGTTGTGTGTACAATTACAGAATATGCTACTACGTTTATGTTGTGTGTACAATTATAGAATATGCTACTACGTTTATGTTGTGTGTACAATTATAGAATATGCTACTACGTTTATGTTGTGTGTACAATTATAGAATATGCTACTACGTTTATGTTGTATGTACAATTATAGAATATGCTACTACGTTTATGTTGTGTGTACAATTACAGAATATGCTACTACGTTTATGTTGTGTGTACAATTATAGAATATGAAACTACGTTTATGTTGTGTGTACAATTATAGAATATGCTACTACGTTTATGTTGTGTGTACAATTATAGAATATGCTACTACGTTTATGAGAAATTGTTTTATACTCGAAAGATAGTTCAAACATTTCATGCAATTTTATTCTGAGAGTTTTTTGGATATTACATCATCATATTTCTATATATAAGAGAGTTGAATGTTTTCTGTAGCATACATTATTTGTGAGAAAAATAAACAGGAAGAAAGCTCCCTAACAAAAATTGTCAAAAATTAAATGTTTCTAGGTAACTAACCATTAGTGCTTCTCAGAATTGTTGCTCTGTGATCTTTAAATTACCGTATATTTCGAGAAACTAGAAGCATTAAAGAATTATTTTATTTGTGGATAGCGGACGGTTCGAAGCTTTTCGTAATATATTTGTTAAATGTGTTGTGTAGAATTATAGATGGCCGTTCTATAGTTTCATGCATCATCTACAATAAGAATTATCATACACATGTGGATTGAGCTGAGGAAATACTCCACTCGACTAATATGCTGAAGGACCTGCGTTTAAAGCTAGGATGAACACTGGAGAGTTTTCATTTTCTGGTGTCGTCGTTCGAAGTTTGGATTCAGGATTCCAGACCGTCCCTAGGCCCACCTGGTGTTTAATTAATTCATTTGTGGGCATCCGCAAAGAGGAAAATTAGACGGCCAGAGCATATTACTGACCACAGTGCATTCGTTCCTTATTCTTCATTGTCTTATATTTCATTGTAACTTTCTCCTCTTTGCATGGGCGTATATAAGGGGGACTGAGGGGGATGCAGACCTACCCATAATAGGTAATATATGTGTCATAAAAACCTTAAAAATAAATTAAATAACACCACTTAGTTCAGAAATAATAATGATTTTGGAGTGTAATAGCGTTTTAATTTGCTAACTAATCCCCCCCCCCGAAATTCTCTCAGCCCTTTCCAAAAAATGTTTCTATAAACCCGCCCAGGCATCTTTGAGGAAGAGTAATACATATCCATCTTCCACGAGTTGTCTTTTTCTGTATGAGCTGGAATATTATACTAATTAGAGTATTTTGAAGGTTCTTCATTTGACAACAAATATTCCTGTTTGAGTTTGCCTTTAGTGTCCAATGCTAAGCCGAGTAATAACTACATCTTACTATCTGGATTGTATTGCTGATGATTCCCAGGCTTGTACTCGTACAGTATCTTAAATATATTGCAGTTAATTTGCATCAATCTCTGTCTATAATGTTGTCCAGTTCTGTTGGGGCATTTTCTTTAGGTGTAAAAGTAGTTCCTTAAAGGAGAGAGATTTGGTGACTAGGTCGAGAAACTTTGTTCGATCCCCAGAGTTGGAAATTTGCCATTTCCAATTTTGCAAATAATATACCTCATATTGGTGAATTTCCTCGTGGGAATATCCACCAGGGGATTATCCTGATAAAGGTGGCCTGTATGAGATGAGACAGTGACTGACAACATCAGCGACAGGATGACACATTAGCGAGAAGTTGTTGATGTACGGAAGTTGCAGGAGTCTATCGTGTTGGAACAGCTGGTGAGAATGTCCATGCTTCAGATACTCCAAGATTCAGGGGCCCAGCTCTCTCCTAGTTATGGATATCTAAATGCAAGTATATATATTTTATTATTAACACAAATAAAAACTTTAGTACTTGCTCATACAACAATTTGTTCAGAGAGAGTCGGGGCCCCTGTGAGGCTCAACTATTTTTTTTCGTCGTGAAAGTTAAAATCTGAAGTTGCGAATGGGACACCACTTTTATGGTTGATGTTTGTAATCCGTCCTCCTATGATAATGATTCGCTGTAAAAATATTACGTTTTCAATAAATTTCGCGGGCCTCAAGAACGCGGTGGGCCTCACACGACCGCGATAGACCTCACTGGACAGCGATGACCCACAAGGGCCTCACAGGACCGCGACAGGCCTCACAAGATCGCGATAGACCTCACTGGACAGCGATGACCCACAAGGGCCTCACAGGACCGTGACAGGCCTCACACGACCGCGATAGACCTCACTGGACAGCGATGACCCACAAGGGCCTCACAGGACCGTGACAGGCCTCACACGACCGCGATAGACCTCACTGGATAGCGATGACCCACAAGGGCCTCACAGGACCGCGACAGGCCTCACACGACCGCGATAGACCTCACTGGACAGCGATGAACCACAAGGGCCTCACAGGACCGCGAAAGGCCTCACAAGATCGCGATAGACCTTAGTGTATTTGTTCCTTTAGCTTATAAACTCCTAAAGCTAATACTGTATTTATATCTATGTTATGGGTTACTGATTATTAAAAAAAAATCCCAATGTCTGTTTGCTAGCTAAGATACAACAACACGTGTATGTTTGTGTGTAGTCCTCTTTATCCTGGTTCCCAGGACACTCCAAGGTAAATACTCTATCTTCACAAAGGACTGGAGTGGAGTTATGAATGGGAAGCTGTTTCATTCATAACTCGCTCCTCAAGACACAGCAGCCAATCAGGGTCGAATAGAGTCCTGTAGTCATGGCAACAGTCAGGGGGTCTTTTATTCTCATCCGTATATACACTTTTGTATTATTATTATTTTCTTGATAAATTTGTTTCATTCATTTTTAGCACTCCTTGAACGAATGAGGCAATTCTTCATAGCTTCTTATCACAAGATACCAAAACTGCCCCCCGTAAACACACACACACACACACATACACATATATATATATATATATATATATATATATATATATATATATATATACCTAAATAATTTATAAAATTCTCGTGTCACAGTTATAGTGTTTTACTCCTCCGAAACGGCTAAGCCGATTTGAATGAAATATAATATGTATATTCAGTAGGTCAGAGAATACGTTAATAACTAATTTTTATACCCCTAAGTCATAAGGGGTGCCCACCGGAAAAAATATTTTTTTTATTTTTGCACAACATATGTAATTTTTATTTTCTTTATGATTTAGCATTAAAAAATGCATACAACCCTAAATTTTCAACCTTCTACCACCAATCCCCATTTTAACGATATTAGTACTTTAATTATAATAAATAAATTTTAATTATAAAATGTAGTTTTATTCAACATATCG
Source organism: Gonocerus acuteangulatus (assembly GCA_946811695.1). NCBI lineage: Eukaryota > Metazoa > Arthropoda > Insecta > Hemiptera > Coreidae > Gonocerus > Gonocerus acuteangulatus. Next base: position 131,957,060 of record OX328124.1, on the reverse strand, counting down.
CACTAGTATTTCTAAAGTGACACAACTCAAAATAAAACAACTGAAAATGTGCCACTCTTGCCTATGTAGATGGAATAGCATTAAGACAGGAAGAGCGATACAAGTACCCTCTGGTGTACAAGCTCTTAAGCTAGGTACATACACTCGTGCCTATGTAGATGGAAGAGCATTAAGATAGGAAGAGTGACACAAGTTCCCTCTGGTGTACAAGCTCTTAAGCTAGGTACATACACTCGTGCCTATGTAGATGGAATAGCATTAAGACAGGAAGAGTGACACAAGTTCCCTCTGGTGTACAGACTCTTAAGCTAGGTACATACACTCTTGCCTATGTAGATGGAATAGCATTAAGACAGGAAGAGTGACACAAGTACCCTCTGGTGTAGAAGCTCTGAAGCTAGGTACATACACTCTTGCCTATGTAGATGGAATAGCATTAAGACAGGAAGAGTGACACAAGTACCCTCTGGTGTAGAAGCTCTGAAGCTAGGTACATACACTATTGCCTATGTAGATGCAATAGCATTAAGACAGGAAGAGTAACACAAGTTCCCTCTGGTGTACAAGCTCTGAAGCTAGGTACATACACTATTGCCTATGTAGATGCAATAGCATTAAGACAGGAAGAGTAACACAAGTTCCCTCTGGTGTACAAGCTCTGAAGCTAGGTACATACACTCTTGCCTATGTAGATGGAATAGCATTAAGACAGGAAGAGTAACACAAGTTCCCTCTGGTGTACAAGCTCTGAAGCTAGGTACATACACTCTTGCCTATGTAGATGGAATAGCATTAAGACAGGAAGAGTAACACAAGTACCTTCTGGTGTAGAAGCTCTGTAGCTAGGTACATACAGTTTTGATGGTTCATAAAGAGATATTTACCATGTCTTTCATAGTCAGAACTGAATGCCTATGTAGATGGAATAGCATTAAGACAGGAAGAGTGACACAAGTTCCCTCTGGTGTACAAGCTCTGAAGCTAGGTACATACACTCTTGCCTATGTAGATGGAATAGCATTAAGACAGGAAGAGTAACACAAGTACCTTCTGGTGTAGAAGCTCTGAAGCTAGGTACATACACTCTTGCCTATGTAGATGGAATAGCATTAAGACAGGAAGAGTAACACAAGTACCTTCTGGTGTAGAAGCTCTGTAGCTAGGTACATACAGTTTTGATGGTTCATAAAGAGATATTTACCATGTCTTTCATAGTCAGAACTGAATGCCTATGTAGATGGAATGGCATTAAGACAGGAAGAGTGACACAAGTTCCCTCTGGTGTAGAAGCTCTTAAGCTAGGTACATACACTCGTGCCTATGTAGATGGAAGAGCATTAAGATAGGAAGAGTGACACAAGTTCCCTCTGGTGTACAAGCTCTTAAGCTAGGTACATACACCCGTGCCTATGTAGATGGAATAGCATTAAGACAGGAAGAGTGACACAAGTTCCCTCTGGTGTACAGACTCTTAAGCTAGGTACATACACTCTTGCCTATGTAGATGGAATAGCATTAAGACAGGAAGAGTGACACAAGTACCCTCTGGTGTAGAAGCTCTGAAGCTAGGTACATACAGTTTTGATGGTTCATAAAGAGATATTTACCATGTCTTTCATAGTCAGAACTGAATGCCTATGTAGATGGAATAGCATTAAGACAGGAAGAGTGACACAAGTTCCCTCTGGTGTAGAAGCTCTGTAGCTAGGTACATACAGTTTTGATGGTTCATAAAGAGATATTTACCATGTCTTTCATAGTCAGAACTGAATGCCTATGTAGATGGAATAGCATTAAGACAGGAAGAGTGACACAAGTTCCCTCTGGTGTAGAAGCTCTGAAGCTAGGTACATACACTCTTGCCTATGTAGATGGAATAGCATTAAGAGGGGAAGAGTGACACAAGTACCCTCTGGTGTAGAAGCTCTTAAGCTAGGTACATACACTCTTGCCTATGTAGATGGAATAGCATTAAGACAGGAAGAGTAACACAAGTACCTTCTGGTGTAGAAGCTCTGTAGCTAGGTACATACAGTTTTGATGGTTCATAAAGAGATATTTACCATGTCTTTCATAGTCAGAACTGAATGCCTATGTTGATGGAATAGCATTAAGACAGGAAGAGTGACACAAGTTCCCTCTGGTGTAGAAGCTCTTAAGCTAGGTACATACACTCGTGCCTATGTAGATGGAAGAGCATTAAGATAGGAAGAGTGACACAAGTTCCCTCGGGTGTACAAGCTCTTAAGCTAGGTACATACACTCGTGCCTATGTAGATGGAATAGCATTAAGACAGGAAGAGTGACACAAGTTCCCTCTGGTGTACAGACTCTTAAGCTAGGTACATACACTCTTGCCTATGTAGATGGAATAGCATTAAGACAGGAAGAGTGACACAAGTACCCTCTGGTGTAGAAGCTCTGAAGCTAGGTACATACAGTTTTGATGGTTCATAAAGAGATATTTACCATGTCTTTCATAGTCAGAACTGAATGCCTATGTAGATGGAATAGCATTAAGACAGGAAGAGTGACACAAGTTCCCTCTGGTGTAGAAGCTCTGTAGCTAGGTACATACAGTTTTGATGGTTCATAAAGAGATATTTACCATGTCTTTCATAGTCAGAACTGAATGCCTATGTAGATGGAATAGCATTAAGACAGGAAGAGTGACACAAGTTCCCTCTGGTGTAGAAGCTCTGAAGCTAGGTACATACACTCTTGCCTATGTAGATGGAATAGCATTAAGACGGGAAGAGTGACACAAGTACCCTCTGGTGTAGAAGCTCTGAAGCTAGGTACATACACTCTTGCCTATGTAGATGGAATAGCATTAAGACAGGAAGAGTAACACAAGTTCCCTCTGGTGTACAAGCTCTGAAGCTAGGTACATACACTCTTGCCTATGTAGATGGAATAGCATTAAGACAGGAAGAGTAACACAAGTACCTTCTGGTGTAGAAGCTCTGTAGCTAGGTACATACAGTTTTGATGGTTCATAAAGAGATATTTACCATGTCTTTCATAGTCAGAACTGAATGCCTATGTAGATAGAATAGCATTAAGGCAGGAAGAGTGACACAAGTTCCCTCTGGTGTAAAAGCTCTGAAGCTAGGTACATACACTCTTGCCTATGTAGATGGAATAGCATTAAGACAGGAAGAGTGACACAAGTTCCCTCTGGTGTAAAAGCTCTGAAGCTAGGTACATACACTCTTGCATATGTAGATGGAATAGCATTAAGACAGGAAGAGTGACACAAGTACCCTCTGGTGTAGAAGCTCTGTAGCTAGGTACATACACTCTTGCCTATGTAGATGGAATAGCATTAAGACAGGAAGAGTGACACAAGTTCCCTCTGGTGTAGATGCTCTGAAGCTAGGTACATACACTCTTGCATATGTAGATGGAATAGCATTAAGACAGGAAGAGTGACACAAGTTCCCTCTGGTGTAGAAGCTCTGTAGCTAGGTACATACACTCTTGCATACGTAGATGGAATAGCATTAAGACAGGAAGAGTGACACAAGTTCCCTCTGGTGTAGAAGCTCTGTAGCTAGGTACATACACTCGTGCCTATGTAGATGGAATAGCATTAAGACAGGAAGAGTGACACAAGTTCCCTCTGGTGTAGAAGCTCTGTAGCTAGGTACATACACTCGTGCCTATGTAGATGGAATAGCATTAAGACAGGAAGAGTGACACAAGTTCCCTCTGGTGTAGAAGCTCTGAAGCTAGGTACATACACTCTTGCCTATGTAGATGGAATAGCATTAAGACAGGAAGAGTGACACAAGTTCCCTCTGGTGTAGAAGCTCTGAAGCTAGGTACATACACTCTTGCCTATGTAGATGGAATAGCATTAAGACAGGAAGAGTGACACAAGTACCCTCTGGTGTAGAAGCTCTGAAGCTAGGTACATACACTATTGCCTATGTAGATGGAATAGCATTAAGACAGGAAGAGTAACACAAGTTCCCTCTGGTGTACAAGCTCTGAAGCTAGGTACATACACTCTTGCCTATGTAGATGGAATAGCATTAAGACAGGAAGAGTAACACAAGTACCTTCTGGTGTAGAAGCTCTGAAGCTAGGTACATACACTCTTGCCTATGTAGATGGAATAGCATTAAGACAGGAAGAGTAACACAAGTACCTTCTGGTGTAGAAGCTCTGTAGCTAGGTACATACAGTTTTGATGGTTCATAAAGAGATATTTACCATGTCTTTCATAGTCAGAACTGAATGCCTATGTAGATGGAATAGCATTAAGACAGGAAGAGTGACACAAGTTCCCTCTGGTGTAGAAGCTCTTAAGCTAGGTACATACACTCGTGCCTATGTAGATGGAAGAGCATTAAGATAGGAAGAGTGACACAAGTTCCCTCTGGTGTACAAGCTCTTAAGCTAGGTACATACACTCGTGCCTATGTAGATGGAATAGCATTAAGACAGGAAGAGTGACACAAGTTCCCTCTGGTGTACAGACTCTTAAGCTAGGTACATACACTCTTGCCTATGTAGATGGAATAGCATTAAGACAGGAAGAGTGACACAAGTACCCTCTGGTGTAGAAGCTCTGAAGCTAGGTACATACAGTTTTGATGGTTCATAAAGAGATATTTACCATGTCTTTCATAGTCAGAACTGAATGCCTATGTAGATGGAATAGCATTAAGACAGGAAGAGTGACACAAGTTCCCTCTGGTGTAGAAGCTCTGTAGCTAGGTACATACAGTTTTGATGGTTCATAAAGAGATATTTACCATGTCTTTCATAGTCAGAACTGAATGCCTATGTAGATGGAATAGCATTAAGACAGGAAGAGTGACACAAGTTCCCTCTGGTGTAGAAGCTCTGAAGCTAGGTACATACACTCTTGCCTATGTAGATGGAATAGCATTAAGACGGGAAGAGTGACACAAGTACCCTCTGGTGTAGAAGCTCTGAAGCTAGGTACATACACTCTTGCCTATGTAGATGGAATAGCATTAAGACAGGAAGAGTAACACAAGTTCCCTCTGGTGTACAAGCTCTGAAGCTAGGTACATACACTCTTGCCTATGTAGATGGAATAGCATTAAGACAGGAAGAGTAACACAAGTACCTTCTGGTGTAGAAGCTCTGTAGCTAGGTACATACAGTTTTGATGGTTCATAAAGAGATATTTACCATGTCTTTCATAGTCAGAACTGAATGCCTATGTAGATGGAATAGCATTAAGACAGGAAGAGTGACACAAGTTCCCTCTGGTGTAGAAGCTCTTAAGCTAGGTACATACACTCGTGCCTATGTAGATGGAAGAGCATTAAGATAGGAAGAGTGACACAAGTTCCCTCGGGTGTACAAGCTCTTAAGCTAGGTACATACACTCGTGCCTATGTAGATGGAATAGCATTAAGACAGGAAGAGTGACACAAGTTCCCTCTGGTGTACAGACTCTTAAGCTAGGTACATACACTCTTGCCTATGTAGATGGAATAGCATTAAGACAGGAAGGGTGACACAAGTACCCTCTGGAGTAGAAGCTCTGAAGCTAGGTACATACAGTTTTGATGGTTCATAAAGAGATATTTACCATGTCTTTCATAGTCAGAACTGAATGCCTATGTAGATGGAATAGCATTAAGACAGGAAGAGTGACACAAGTTCCCTCTGTTGTAGAAGCTCTGTAGCTAGGTACATACAGTTTTGATGGTTCATAAAGAGATATTTACCATGTCTTTCATAGTCAGAACTGAATGCCTATGTAGATGGAATAGCATTAAGACAGGAAGGGTGACACAAGTTCCCTCTGGTGTAGAAGCTCTGAAGCTAGGTACATACACTCTTGCCTATGTAGATGGAATAGCATTAAGACGGGAAGAGTGACACAAGTACCCTCTGGTGTAGAAGCTCTGAAGCTAGGTACATACACTCTTGCCTATGTAGGTGGAATAGCATTAAGACAGGAAGAGTAACACAAGTTCCCTCTGGTGTACAAGCTCTGAAGCTAGGTACATACACTCTTGCCTATGTAGATGGAATAGCATTAAGACAGGAAGAGTAACACAAGTACCTTCTGGTGTAGAAGCTCTGTAGCTAGGTACATACAGTTTTGATGGTTCATAAAGAGATATTTACCATGTCTTTCATAGTCAGAACTGAATGCCTATGTAGATAGAATAGGATTAAGGCAGGAAGAGTGACACAAGTTCCCTCTGGTGTAAAAGCTCTGAAGCTAGGTACATACACTCTTGCCTATGTAGATGGAATAGCATTAAGACAGGAAGAGTGACACAAGTTCCCTCTGGTGTAAAAGCTCTGAAGCTAGGTACATACACTCTTGCCTATGTAGATGGAATAGCATTAAGACAGGAAGAGTGACACAAGTTCCCTCTGGTGTAGAAGCTCTGTAGCTAGGTACATACACTCTTGCATATGTAGATGGAATAGCATTAAGACAGGAAGAGTGACACAAGTTCCCTCTTGTGTAGATGCTCTGGAGCTAGGTACATACACTCTTGCATATGTAGATGGAATAGCATTAAGACAGGAAGAGTGACACAAGTACCCTCTGGTGTAGAATCTCTGAAGCTAGGTACATACACTCTTGCCTATGTAGATGGAATAGCATTAAGACAGGAAGAGTGACACAAGTTCCCTCTGGTGTAGAAGCTCTGTAGCTAGGTACATACACTAGTGCCTATGTAGATGGAATAGCATTAAGACAGGAAGAGTGACACAAGTTCCCTCTGGTGTAGAAGCTCTGTAGCTAGGTACATACACTCGTGCCTATGTAGATGGAATAGCATTAAGACAGGAAGAGTGACACAAGTACCTTCTGGTGTAGAAGCTCTGAAGCTAGGTACATACACTCTTGCCTATGTAGATGGAATAGCATTAAGACAGGAAGAGTGACACAAGTTCCCTCTGGTGTAGAAGCTCTGTAGCTAGGTACATACACTCGTGCCTATGTAGATGGAATAGCATAAAGACAGGAAGAGTGACACAAGTGCCTTCTGGTGTAGAAGCTCTGAAGCTAGGTTCATACACTCTTGCCTATGTAGATGGAATAGCATAAAGACTGGAAGAGTGACACAAGTGCCTTCTGGTGTAGAAGCTCTGAAGCTAGGTACATACACTCTTGCCTATGTAGATGGAATAGCATTAAGACAGGAAGAGTGACACAAGTTCCCTCTGGTGTAGAAGCTCTGTAGCTAGGTAAATACAGTTTTGATGGTTCCTAAAGAGATATTTACCATGTCTTTCATAGTCAGAACTATGATGGTGTGGATAAAACCGAATTTTCAGTTGTGTCACTTTAGAAATACTAGTGCAATATGATCTTTGACAAAGAGGAATATGGCTCCAGATTCAAACCTGTTCCTGAAGTTATTACCAACATTGAATTCATGTTTCCAAATGACATCGTTCGGAGCAATGGAAATAATAAACAATTTAAATGGAAATGGTCAACAATTTAATTCAACATTCAAAATCAAAAGCCAAATTTATCGCAAAGTGGGATCATTGCTGCCAATGCCAAACCAACCACATCAATTTTTACAAATTTACTTTATGGGGGATGAGGACTCCGAAAACACTCTCGCAAATCGCGTGGATGCACGTTGGGGCTACATTAACCTCAATTCCCGGTTTGCCAGGCGCATGGTCAGTAAGCTGGACGATCTATTGAATGAGCAGAATGCATCTTCACTCTCGCCAATCACATGGATGCACGTTGGGGCTACATTAACTTCAATTCCCGGTTTGCCAGGCGCATGGTCAGTAAGCTGGACGATCTATTGAATGAGCAGAATGCATCATCACACTCGCAAATCGCGTGGATGCACGTTGGGGCTACATTAACCTCAATTCCCGGTTTGCCAGGCGCATGGTCAGTAAGCTGGACGATCTATTGAATGAGCAGAATGCATCTTCACTCTCGCAAATCGCGTGGATGCACGTTGGGGCTACATTAACCTCAATTCCCGGTTTGCCAGGCGCATGGTAAGTAAGCTGGACGATCTGTTGAATGAGCAGAATGCATCTTCACTCTCGCAAATCGCGTGGATGCACGTTGGGGCTACATTAACCTCAATTCCCGGTTTGCCAGGCGCATGGTCAGTAAGCTGGACGATCTATTGAATGAGCAGAATGCATCTTCACTCTCGCAAATCGCGTGGATGCACGTTGGGGCTACATTAACCTCAATTCCCGGTTTGCCAGGCGCATGGTCAGTAAGCTGGACGATCTATTGAATGAGCAGAATGCATCTTCACTCTCGCAAATCGCGTGGATGCACGTTGGGGCTACATTAACCTCAATTCCCGGTTTGCCAGGCGCATGGTCAGTAAGCTGGACGATCTATTGAATGAGCAGAATGCATCTTCACACTCGCCAATCGCGTGGATGCGCGTTGGGGCTACATTAACCTCAATTCCCGGTTTGCCAGGCGCATGGTCAGTAAGCTGGACGATCTATTGAATGAGCAGAATGCATCTTTACACTCGCCAATCACGTGGATGCACGTTGGGGCTACATTAACCTCAATTCCCGGTTTGCCAGGCGCATAGTCAGTAAGCTGGACGATCTATTGAATGAGCAGAATGCATCTTCACTCTCTCAAATCGCGTGGATGCACGTTGGGGCTACATTAACCTCAATTCACGGTTTGCCAGGCGCATGGTCAGTAAGCTGGACGATCTATTGAATGAGCAGAATGAATTGTTGAAATTATTTAAATCAAAATTGTACAAATTAAAAACTGACAATCACGCTATTTTTTTTTTTTTTTTTTTAATGGCGCATCTACAACTTGACCATTAGCGCCGGGCTATCTACAGGTTGCCACCCTTTTATAATGCCAACATCACGTGGTCGGTCACCCATTCGGGTACTGAACACGCCCGACGTTGCTTAACTTCGGTGATCCACGGGAACCGGTGCATTCAACGTGGCTATGGCCGTTGGCTACAATCACGCTATTGTCATCAATCCTGATAAAGAACCTGAATCTGGAGAGTACATTTAATGCACCTGTTGCTGGAATCGTGGTTGGCGACCGTGGAGCTACGCGAGAAATCATGATTCGAAGAAGAATAATCTTAAAACCAATGCTGATAGACACGATTCGTACGACAAATAATTATTAAACAACGAGATCCTGTAACAGGTCCGGGTTTATTAATTCAATATCAAAATATCCACTAGAAACTATGTATGTGGCAAAACAACGTTTGCCGGTCAGCTATTATATATATATATATATATATATATATATATATATATATATATATATATATATATATATATATCTTATAAAACTTGTTATCTAAGAATTGCTAAAAGATAATGAACAATGTCTGTAATAAATTTCAAGAAGTTCAATTTTCATACTTTCTTGTAACAAATATAAAAAAATGGGTTTTTATTTTGAAATGTATTGTAGGAGGACCAAACAAAAACCTAACAATTAAAAATGGTCCAAGCATCGCGAAAAACTGGAATCAGCATCGCGTTTACTCGGCATCGGGACTTCACTTGGAAAATGGTATTTCTAGCCCATGTAACAAATTCTTCTTCACATAAACACTCTTGAGTATAATTTTGGATTAGTTAAGGAAGAATTTTAGCCCTTAATAAAAATGCTACATAATAATAATGTGTAATATTAGTGTTCAATATTCATGACAAGTACGTCGAGTCATCACTACACGTGCTTGGTCCTACCTCCTTGCCATGTCATATATGACATGCTAATGTCAAAAATGGCCGTTATATAGTATTCAAGTTTAATGGACACCAGGTCCAAGCATTTCTCTCCGAAAGTTAACTACAGTAATATGGTGTAGAAAACCAAGCAATCCACAAGTAAGGAGTCGTGGAGTAGCCAGCCAACATGCCAAATCAGAATCTCAAGCAACCCATCACATAGCAAACATCATCACCCATTCACAACAAGCATCATATTATTATTATTAAAGTAAGGAGTTATTGTTAATTATAGTTATATTATCTAATAGCCTTTAGTTTATGACCCCGCACATTCTCCACACACATGTCCACTCACTCAATCACACACCTCCCTGAGCTACAACCAGGAAGATGTACCATATCTCATGGAAAGGGATGCTATATCATTCAAATTTATACAATTAGTATATAGATAATAATAATGTATAATGTAAATATATAATTAATTAATAATATTAACACATGCACATAAAAAAAAGAGTGGAATGTTTCAAAGACGCCATATTCTTATGTATTTCGACACGCTGAATTCGAATCCGAGGTCTGTTTTACCCCATCGGCGTAAAATCCAGATAATTTCAAAGACAAATATGCTCATTTGCAAAATAACCATACATGTCCCTGAAATTACCTTGATTTTGCGCCGACGTGCTGAAACAGACCTCGGATTCGAATTCAGCGATCCTAAAAAACCATGGAAGCTCTAGTTATTTCTTCTTTAACGACTTCATACGAAATTTGACCTTCAAATGTTCTTTAACCTGATAGAGTGAAACGGACTCCGAATTCAGATTCAGCTTGTCGAAATACATAAAAATATGGTGTCTTTGGAAAATACCAATTTTTTTGTGTGTGTGCGTGCTATTTTTTTTATTTTATTTTATTTTTTTTACGGCGCATCTACATCTAGGTTATTAGCGCCGACATCCAGGGTGCAGCGAGGAATTTTACCAGCGAGCCGTGGGATGATAAAATTCCTGCCGGAGGTTGGGGATCGAACCCACCATCTCCCGCTTATGAATCCAAGGCGCTAGCCATTAGACCACGGGAGACCCTTGGGTGTGTTATTAAAAGAGTTTTTCTAAAAAATGTTTAAATTGGATTGATTCGTTCTGACGACTGATATAATAAGTGTCATGAATTCTGGCTCACATGATGACTTTTTTCTTTATGTTGCGTATTTGTTCAGAGTGATTTTGCTTATAATGTGAAAAAATATAACTTGTCACTTGGGGAAAGCGTAGAGAGGGCTCGTCGTTGCTGGTTCTACAACCCTCCAAACCCTCGCCCTGCCTAGGCTAAGGAGCAATGGCAACCCAGCAAGGCTGTCATTGGATAGAAACGCCTGTACCTTCACTTACCCATTCACACACTATACATACATAGCTTTTAAGATAATCTGCTTTTGTAATCAACGTAAAAATTGTTCAATATTCCGATTAATTTTAACAATCGGGGTTTATAGAAAAATTTCTCCTTGAATGCTTAATACATTTCAATGAAAAATAAATTATTACGGACATTTGGATACAATGACCTGAACCGGATACAATGACCTGAACCGGATACAATGACCTGAACCGGATACAATGACCTGAACCGGATACAATGACCTGAACCGGATACAATGACCTGAGCCGGATAAAACAGTTCCTAAAATCTGGAATACGTTGATAATAGATAAAGTGCTGAACAGTGGATGACAGGAACGAACAGCTGTTAGTGATATCGTTAATCCGATGGAAAAACCTTGTTTATACTTTTCTTTTTATTCCGTATTTTTTTTTATTTGTCACTCAAGTGATTCATTATTGAAATAACTTTAACAACCGGGAAAAGCTTTCGAGATATAAATAAATTATCCCATCCAAAAATAGGGCAACACATCAGGATGCTTTAGTGATTTCTCTACCAGCTAAACACAACATATCAGCATGCTTTAGCGATTTCTCTACCAGCTAAACACAACATTCATTTACAGAGTATTCTGGAGCGGGTGGAAACAGTACTTCAGGATTATAGATAAAATAGTGAGGCTGCATTTTAAAACCCATGTCCAAACCACAGAAACTTCCATACCATGTGTTTGTGAATTTTTAGACCATGAATTGAAAACAGTTAATATTATTGTCATTACTGGATGGTGGAAATTTATGTTTTTAGTAATAATAATAATAAAAAAATAAGTCCCATAACAGGCCACGAGGGCCCTGAGGGGAAGATACTATTGAGGTATCTGATTTATGACCATACGGCATACTAGGGAGATATTGTGGTCAGTAGTATTCTCCGACCGCCTGATTTTCCCATTTGCTGCTTCGACTGCTAGAGTTCTTAGCACCCAAGGTAACCATTAATGAATTAAATAAGGCTGGGTTGGCCTAGGGACGGACAGGGAGGCCGAATCCAACCCATGAACGAAGACACTAGAAGATGAAATATTTAGTACTATACTCGGGATTTGAACTCAGGTCCTCCAGCAGTTTACTCTAGTGCTCTACCACTGAGCTAACCTCGCCCCCATGTATACAGGGTGTCCCGATTTTAATTGGCAAAACTTCAGGAGCGTGTAGGAGACCAAAAACTAAGAGATCCTTTAGAGATTTCCTCGTTTTGGTCTCATTTTGGAGAAAATCGCAAAAAAGGAAATAAAACAAGTTTTCATTTTTGTACTTACTTATTTAAGTTTTCAACAGGAAAAATTATCATTGCGAATTGTTTCACGAAACCAATTACTAAAATTCAATGAATAGTTTTCGTGTACGGTTTCTGCAACGGTAATGCTTTAGAAGCAGTGCGAGAGTATGCGGTTTCTGCAACGGTAATGCTTTAGAAGCGGTGCGAGAGTATGCGGTTTCTGCAACGGTAATGCTTTAGAAGCGGTGCGAGAGTATGCGGTTTCTGCAACGGTAATGCTTTAGAAGCGGTGCGAGAGTATGCGGTTTCTGCAACGGTAATGGCTTAGAAGCGGTTCGAGAGTATGCGGTTTCTGCAACGGTAATGCTTTAGAAGCGGTGCGAGAGTATGCGGTTTCTGCAACGGTAATGGTTTAGAAGCGGCGCAAGAGTATGCGGTTTCTGCAACGGTAATGCTTTAGAAGCGGTGCGAGAGTATGCGGTTTCTGCAACGGTAATGCTTTAGAAGCAGTGCGAGAGTATGCGGTTTCTGCAACGGTAATGCTTTAGAAGCAGTGCGAGAGTATGCGGTTTCTGCAACGGTAATGCTTTAGAAGCAGTGCGAGAGTATGCGGTTTCTGCAACGGTAATGCTTTAGAAGCGGTGCGAGAGTATGCGGTTTCTGCAACGGTAATGCTTTAGAAGCAGTGCGAGAGTATGCGGTTTCTGCAACGGTAATGCTTTAGAAGCGGTGCGAGAGTATGCGGTTTCTGCAACGGTAATGCTTTAGAAGCAGTGCGAGAGTATGCGGTTTCTGGAACGGTAATGCTTTAGAAGCAGTGCGAGAGTATGCGGTTTCTGCAACGGTAATGCTTTAGAAGCAGTGCGAGATTATGCGGTTTCTGCAACGGTAATGCTTTAGAAGCAGTGCGAGAGTATGCGGTTTCTGCAACGGTAATGCTTTAGAAGCGGTGCGAGAGTATGCGGTTTCTGCAACGGTAATACTTTAGAAGCAGTGCGAGAGTATGCGGTTTCTGCAACGGTAATGCTTTAGAAGCGGTGCGAGAGTATGCGTTTTCTGCAACAGTAATGCTTTAGAAGCGGTGCGAGAGTATGCGGTTTCTGCAACGGTAATGCTTTAGAAGCGGTGCGAGAGTATGCGGTTTCTGCAACGGTAATGGCTTAGAAGCGGTTCGAGAGTATGCGGTTTCTGCAACGGTAATGCTTTAGAAGCGGTGCAAGAGTATGCGGTTTCTGCAACGGTAATGCTTTAGAAGCGGTGCGAGAGTATGCGGTTTCTGCAACGGTAATGGTTTAGAAGCGGTGCGAGAGTATGCGGTTTCTGCAACGGTAATGCTTTAGAAGCGGTGCGAGAGTATGCGGTTTCTGCAACGGTAATGCTTTAGAAGCAGTGCGAGAGTATGCGGTTTCTGCAACGGTAATGCTTTAGAAGCAGTGCGAGAGTATGCGGTTTCTACAACGGTAATGCTTTAGAAGCAGTGCGAGAGTATGCGGTTTCTGCAACGGTAATGCTTTAGAAGCGGTGCGAGAGTATGCGGTTTCTGCAACGGTAATGCTTTAGAAGCAGTGCGAGAGTATGCGGTTTCTGGAACGGTAATGCTTTAGAAGCAGTGCGAGAGTATGCGGTTTCTGCAACGGTAATGCTTTAGAAGCGGTGCAAGAGTATGCGGTTTCTGCAACGGTAATGCTTTAGAAGCGGTGCGAGAGTATGCGGTTTCTGCAACGGTAATGGTTTAGAAGCGGTGCGAGAGTATGCGGTTTCTGCAACGGTAATGCTTTAGAAGCGGTGCGAGAGTATGCGGTTTCTGCAACGGTAATGCTTTAGAAGCAGTGCGAGAGTATGCGGTTTCTGCAACGGTAATGCTTTAGAAGCAGTGCGAGAGTATGCGGTTTCTACAACGGTAATGCTTTAGAAGCGGTGCGAGAGTATGCGGTTTCTGCAACGGTAATACTTTAGAAGCGGTGCGAGAGGATTAGGATTAGGATTGGATTTTAGGGCGAGTAACTTTTCGGTTTTTACACCCTCTTTATAGAAGTTTAGTTAACCTAAATATATGTTTTTCCATTTTCAATAACAATTTTTCCATATCAATAACAATTAAAATATATATAGCTACACTCAAAGACAGTTCTTATACTCTACAATTATATTTCATGCTAAATAATGTTATATATTATATTAAAATTACTGTAACAAGTTTAGGACTTTGTAAATAAATACTAAACATCAATAAATAGTGGTATAATAAAGGTAGTAGAAGTAATATATATGTGTATATATATATATTATTTATTTATATATATGTTTTTTTTTTTTTTTTTTCCTCTCCTTTTTTTTTTTTTTTTTTTTTTTTTTTTTTTTTTCCTAAATTTTTTTGAATAGGTCTGTTTCCCTTAAAGTATTAATAGCTTTATCCAAAGTTGTTGGATTATTTCCAAGACAGTCATTTACCCGTCTAGGAAGACCACTGGAGAGGAATAGGGTTCGGTATGCTGGGCAGTCTTCGATGATATGTTGGACCGATAGTTGGATATGGCAGCTGGGGCATACTGGTGGTGGTTCTTTTTTTATTATGTAGGAATGGGTCAAATTTGTGTGGCCAATTCTCAGGCGGGTAAGAACCACTTCTTCCCTCCTGTTAGCACGTGTTGAGCTATCCCATTTTCTTGTCGTATCCTTTATGGTTCGTAGCTTATTGCTACATGGTTCAGCTTTCCACATGTCTTCCCATGCTGAGGTTGCTTGTTGTTTAAGCCAAAGCCTGATGTCATTTGGCTCTAAGCAGTGCGAGAGTATGCGGTTTCTGCAACGGTAATGCTTTAGAAGCGGTGCGAGAGTATGCGGTTTCTGCAACAGTAATGCTTTAGAAGCGGTGCGAGAGTATGCGGTTTCTGCAACGGTAATGGTTTAGAAGCGGTGCGAGTGTATACGGTTTCTGCAACGGTAATGCTTTAGAAGCGGTGCGAGAGTATGCGGTTTCTGCAACGGTAATGCTTTAGAAGCGGTGCGAGAGTATGCGGTTTCTGCAACGGTAATGCTTTAGAAGCGGTGCGAGAGTATGCGGTTTCTGCAACGGTAATGGTTTAGAAGCGGTGCGAGAGTATGCGCGCCGATTCACAAATAGAAGAGTGCTTAATCGACGAGTATTTTTGTTAACTTTTAATAGACTACGAGAGACTGGGTCATTCTTACTTCATAATGAAGGCGACCAATTCCAAGCAGCATTGCGAGCAGATCGTCGGTGAGGAAATTGAGTCCAACACCTGCATTAGGAATATCGCAGCAGGCAATATGACGAACATTGAAAGGTGATAATCGCCACCTGTATCATCTTCAAATATTGCTGAATTTATTACTTTAAATCATGTAAAGATATTGAATTTTAGTTATTGTTTTCTTCGTATGGGGAACCTTGGGAAGCAGGAAGTTTATTCCCTGTCAATCAACTCAAGAGGCCGAATCATAGATGAAGTGCATCAAATATCATCAGAACAGTGTTTAGCTGCAATTTATCAAGTCAGTGCTAGATGTAATATCATCAGAACAGTGTTTAGCTGCAATTTATCAAGTCAGTGCTAGATGTAATAGAATCAGAACAGTGTTTAGCTCCAATTTATCAAGTCAGTGCTAGATGTAATATCATCAGAACAGTGTTTAGCTGCAATTTATCAAGTCAGTGCTAGATGTAATATCATCAGAACAGTGTTTAGCTGCAATTTATCAAGTCAGTGCTAGATGTAATATCATCAGAACAGTGTTTAGCTGCAATTCATCAAGTCAGTGCTAGATGTAATATCATCAGAACAGTGTTTAGCTGCAATTTATCAAGCCAGTGCTAGATGTAATATCATCAGAACAGTGTTTAGCTCCAATTTATCAAGTCAGTGCTAGATGTAATATCATCAGAACAGTGTTTAGCTCCAATTTATCAAGTCAGTGCTAGATGTAATATCATCAGAACAGTGTTTAGCTCCAATTTATCAAGTCAGTGCTAGATGTAATATCATCAGAACAGTGTTTAGCTCCAATTTATCAAGTCAGTGCTAGATGTAATATCATCAGAACAGTGTTTAGCTCCAATTTATCAAGTCAGTGCTAGATGTAATGCTCGCGTTTCTCCAACAGGGCAACATTTAATAACTAAACTAAATAGATGATAACATAAAAAAATAAAATAACCCAGTCTTTCGTTGTCTATTAAAAATTAACTGAAATACTCGTCGAATAAGCAATCTTCTATTTGCGAATCGGCGCGCCAACACTCGCACTGCTTCTAAACCATTACCGTTCCAGAAACCGTATACGAAAACTATATCAGCATCAAGAGATTGAATTTTAGGAATTGGTTTCTTGAATCAAATCGCAATGACAATTTTTTCCCGGAGAAACGTAAAAAAGTAAGTACAAAAATAAAAACACGTTTCGTTTCTTGTTTTACGATTTTCTCCAAAACGAAGCAAAAACGAGGAAATCTCTAACGGACATTTGTCTTAGTTTTTTGGTCTCCTACACGCTTCTGAAGTTTTGATATTTAAAATGGGGAAATGCTGTATAGTAATTGTTATAATTCCACGATTTCCACAGATGTGCTTTTTAATGGAGAACTTTTTTTGAGACTTTGTCCCATTTTCAATGCCGTCAAGTATTCTATGATGATGTTAATCCTAACCATGGATGACGGTAAGTGATCATCAAAGAACATCAATTTTCCACCATCTAGATAGATAGATAAAATTCTGTATTTTGTTTGAAAAACAGTTACAGGGGTCTGGCTACAAAACATTATAATAGATAAATAATAATAAAAGAAAAGAGAGAAAAAAAACATTTCTCATTGGATCGTAATAAATATAAATAATATAAATCTTCATCATGATAAACAGAAAAGTACATTAGATAAATTTATGAAAATAAAAAAATATAAATTACTTGCTACTATTCAAAAAACACAAACGATCTTGTCATTAGAGCTTCCATGGTGAAGCGGAAGAGCCTGAACATCGAGTCCTTATTCGAAGGTGAAAGAATCAGCGTGAGATTGTCTTCATCTTGAAGGTATGTAGTGCGGGCAGATCAGTAGATTGGGCATTCCAGGAGAAAATGGGCGAGTGTCTCGGGTTTCCGGAGGTTGCATATAGTGCAATCTAGTCCTGTGTCGATCCTGTAGGAGGTGCCTTTAAGATACAGCCTCAACTCCGAGTCCCTTGAGAGTCTGAGCTGCATGAGGGCTCTAAACCGTCCCGAGCCTACGACTAACCCCTGAAATTCCGTGCCGAAGCCAACGAGTTAAGATAATTGACGAACATTCCTGGCTGAGTTTTCGCTCTGGATTTTGATGTGCTTGCAACAAGTGCTTATACTGAAATACACTATGATCAACAAACAAACCTCGCCCAGAACAGGTGATCGGAGAGTCGGCAAACATCAATGTATTGGAGAGTAGGAGAACAAACACCAAATGTCCGACAATATCTGCCAATACAGCTCAATTCTACCTGACAAAATCTAATTCATGCGGTAAATACCAAATCTAAAAAATCCTTAATTAGATTCAATACTCGTTACGATATTATCGTTATCAATACAAAATCCCGGATAAAAAAAAAAAAAAAAAACATTAACTTTTAGCACATTCCGAAGGACTAGAGTTATTCAGGTTGCACTCATACAACATTTTGCAAATCTTCAGTGATCCTACTTACTAGATATCAATAATGACCTTATAAATATATATATATATATATATATATATATATATATATATATATATATATTCACTCCCAACAGGCGTAAGGGCCCAATGGGGCATATTTTGTAGAAATATCTGATTCCTAACCATACGGAGCTCTAGGAAGTATTAAGCTGCGACCGCCTGATTTTTCCTTATACAGGTACCAATTGAAAAGGCTGGGTGGGTCTGGGGACGGTCCCCGTATCCGGCCCTCTAACGATGACACTACATGATGAATGTATTACTGAGTTTTGAAATAAGGTCCTCCAGTACATTTATAGAGTCCTCTACTATTGAGCTAACCTCGCCCATATAAATTCCCATATCAAACGAATGGATATATTTGGGAAGCCCAAGAAGTATACCACTATACTGTGGTATACCAGTACCACTACACTGTGGTTTACCAGTACCACTACACTGTGGTATACCAGTACCACTACACAGTGGTATATCTGAACGACTATACTGTGGCATATCTGAACAACTATACTGTGGTATACCAGTACCACTACACTGTGGTATATCAGTACCACTATACTGTGGCATATCTGAACCACTATACTGTGGCATATCTGAACCACTATACTGTGGGATACCAGTACCACTACACTGTGGTATACCAGTACCACTATACTGTGGCATATCTGAACCACTATACTGTGGCATATCTGAACCACTATACTGTGGTATATCTGAACCACTACACTGTGGTATACCGGTACCACTATACCGTGGTATACCTGAACCACTATACTGTGGTATACCGATTCATTTTCCTCTTTTGAAACATGATTCTTTACCCCAACATTCAAAAACTCCATTAAATTTTAGTTCAGCTCTTTCTTGGGAATTGTTTGGGAGGCTATTTAGCGAAGGAACACATTTCCTAAGCGATTTAATGTTTCCATAGATACGATAAAGTTCGGTCGCCATTTTCGAATAAAATTCAAGATTTCCTCAAAGTCAACCTATTCCAGATTTAAATCAACATTTTCCAACTCAAACTCAATCTTCTACAATATAAAAATAACCTTTTCCAAACTCACACGATAGTTTTTTAATCAGGATAGACTGAATTTGAAACGAGAAAGGTTGAATATACTTTTTAAATGCTACATAATAATCCCAACCGCCAAAATAAAAAAGGTAGTATCCTTAGCGAAGTACTTACATTCTTCTTCGGATTGGTTCATGCATTTCCAGAAGGCAACCTGAAACAGGAAAATAGAAAAGTTAACCAAACATTGGCATAAAATATACATTGGGATGTGTTTTAGTGTTTAATAGCCGAATATCCGTGCTTCGTCACGGCAGATAAATAGTTATTTTATTGTCTTTATTAATGTATCGTCAAAATAAACGCTGCTATATAATTTTGTGCAGTTTATTATAGCTCGGTTCCCGTCATACTGTATGTTATGCATCAATTGATTGATGATAGGTTACCAGTAACAGAGGTTTAACCAGTGGATGTTAAAATTCCTAGTCAATAATAAATGGACGTTAACATTTAGAAATTAATATTTCCAAGATGTCATTGGGAAACATCTATTATATTTGCGAGAATTGTTCACATTGCGAGCATTGAACACCCAAGAAGTGTTCTGACTGGGGATGCTGATGGGTGAGGAGGCCTGTGCAAGGGTTCGGGATATTGTTACCTTGGATGGACCATGACACCAGGTATAGCGAATACGTAGCTACGGGGCAGCGCGGGCTTTTTCGTAGCGTAAACTCTATGAAGGACAAAATCACAGTTTCTTTCTAATAATTCATGGTCTGTTATCATAACCGCAAATAAAAATAATAATATTGTGAAAAAGATACAGTACGGTAACAGCTGAGCTGTTATCGTCCTAGCAACGCATGCTGCCTAGCTCTAACCAACTAAAACTTTAATCCCCTCTAAAAATACTTAATTATCTGCTACCGTTTTCAATGAATATTGATTCGGTTAATTTTTCTAGCTAGTTTTTGGTTTAGATATTGAGAAAGGATTGATTTAGTATAATATCGCCACCTCCATAGCCACTCCGCCTTCCTGCTCAATTTATATTATAGGTTTTCGATAATCATTTTCATTTTAACAAACCCTATTATAGCCTCTATCAATATCACAGAATAATATCACTTATATTATAATCCGCTATTATGCAGAGTTTAATGAATACTTCAGTTTAGATTAGATTTTCTTTCTGCCGGTAAACACACGGAGCTTGCTGCCTCAACCAGTTACTAACTCGGGTTACTATCCAGTTACAGACCGATTGGTGACTTGGCTACACATACGAGGCTACTAGTTGGTGACTCAAGCAGTTACTAACTAGGGTTACAATCCAGTTACAGACCGATTGGCGACTCGGCTACACACACGGAGCTACTAGTTGGTAACTGAACCAGTTACTATTTCGAGTTACTAACCAGTTACAGACCGATTGGTGACTTGGCTACACATACGAGGCTACTAGTTGTTAACTCAACCAGTTACTAACTCGGGTTACTAACCAGTTACAGGCCGATTGGTGACTTGGTTACACACACGAGGCTACTAGTTGGTAACACAAGCAGTTACTAACTCGGGTTACTATGCAGTTACAGACCTATTGGTGACTTGGCTACACATACGAGCCTACTAGTTGGTGACTCAACCAGTTACTAACTCGGGTTACTATCCAGTTACAGACCGATTAGTGACTTGGCTACACATACGAGGCTACTAGTTGTTAACTCAACCAGTTACTAACTCGGGCTACTAACCAGTTACAGACCGATTGGTGACTTGGCTACACATACGAGGCTACTAGTTGGTGACTCAACCAGTTACTAACTCGGGTTACTCACCAGTTACAGACCGATTGGTGACTTGGCTACACACACGAGGCTACTAGTTGATAATCAACCAGTTACTAACTCGGGTTACTATCCAGTTACAGACCGATTGGTGACTTGGCTACACATACGAGGCTACTAGTTGGTGACTCAACCAGTTACTAACTCGGGTTACTAACCAGTTACAGACCGATTGGTGACTTGGCTACACATACGAGGCTACTAGTTGATAATCAACCAGTTACAGACCGATTGGAGACTTGGCTACACATACGAGCCTACTAGTTGGTGACTCAACCAGTTACTAACTCGGGTTACTATCCAGTTAGAGACCGATTAGTGACTTGGCTACACATACGAGACTACTAGTTGTTAACTCAACCAGTTACTAACTCGGGTTACTATATAGTTACAGACCGATTAGTGACTTGGCTACACACACGAGGCTACTAGTTGGTAACTGAACCAGTTACTAACTCGAGTTACTATCCAGTTAGAGACCAATTAGTGACTTGGCTACACATACGAGACTACTAGTTGTTAACTCAACCAGTTACTAACTCGGGTTACTATCCAGTTAGAGACCGATTAGTGACTTGGCTACACATACGAGACTACTAGTTGTTAACTCAACCAGTTACTAACTCGGGTTACTATATAGTTACAGACCGATTAGTGACTTGGCTACACACACGAGGCTACTAGTTGTTAACTCAACCAGTTACTAACTCGGGCTACTAACCAGTTACAGACCGATTGGTGACTTGGCTACACATACGAGGCTACTAGTTGGTGACTCAACCAGTTACTAACTCGGGTTACTCACCAGTTACAGACCGATTGGTGACTTGGCTACACACACGAGGCTACTAGTTGATAATCAACCAGTTACTAACTCGGGTTACTATCCAGTTACAGACCGATTGGTGACTTGGCTACACATACGAGGCTACTAGTTGGTGACTCAACCAGTTACTAACTCGGGTTACTAACCAGTTACAGACCGATTGGTGACTTGGCTACACATACGAGGCTACTAGTTGATAATCAACCAGTTACAGACCGATTGGAGACTTGGCTACACATACGAGCCTACTAGTTGGTGACTCAACCAGTTACTAACTCGGGTTACTATCCAGTTAGAGACCGATTAGTGACTTGGCTACACATACGAGACTACTAGTTGTTAACTCAACCAGTTACTAACTCGGGTTACTATATAGTTACAGACCGATTAGTGACTTGGCTACACACACGAGGCTACTAGTTGGTAACTGAACCAGTTACTAACTCGAGTTACTATCCAGTTAGAGACCAATTAGTGACTTGGCTACACATACGAGACTACTAGTTGTTAACTCAACCAGTTACTAACTCGGGTTACTATCCAGTTACAGACCGATTAGTGACTTGGCTACACATACGAGGCTACTAGTTGTTAATTCAACCAGTTACTAACTCGGGTTACTAACCAGTTACAGACCGATTGGTGACTTGGCTACACATACGAGGCTACTAGTTGTTAACTCAACCAGTTACTAACTCGGGTTACTAACCAGTTACAGGCCGATTGGTGACTTGGTTACACACACGAGGCTACTAGTTGGTAACACAAGCAGTTACTAACTCGGGTTACTATGCAGTTACAGACCTATTGGTGACTTGGCTACACATACGAGCCTACTAGTTGGTGACTCAACCAGTTACTAACTCGGGTTACTATCCAGTTAGAGACCGATTAGTGACTTGGCTACACATACGAGACTACTAGTTGTTAACTCAACCAGTTACTAACTCGGGTTACTAACCAGTTACAGGCCGATTGGTGACTTGGTTACACACACGAGGCTACTAGTTGGTAACACAAGCAGTTACTAACTCGGGTTACTATGCAGTTACAGACCTATTGGTGACTTGGCTACACATACGAGCCTACTAGTTGGTGACTCAACCAGTTACTAACTCGGGTTACTATCCAGTTAGAGACCGATTAGTGACTTGGCTACACATACGAGACTACTAGTTGTTAACTCAACCAGTTACTAACTCGGGTTACTATCCAGTTACAGACCGATTAGTGACTTGGCTACACATACGAGGCTACTAGTTGTTAACTCAACCAGTTACTAACTCGGGTTACTAACCAGTTACAGACCGATTGGTGACTTGGCTACACATACGAGGCTACTAGTTGGTGACTCAACCAGTTACTAACTCGGGTTACTCACCAGTTACAGACCGATTGGTGACTTGGCTACACACACGAGGCTACTAGTTGATAATCAACCAGTTACTAACTCGGGTTACTATCCAGTTACAGACCGATTGGTGACTTGGCTACACATACGAGGCTACTAGTTGGTGACTCAACCAGTTACTAACTCGGGTTACTAACCAGTTACAGACCGATTGGTGACTTGGCTACACATACGAGGCTACTAGTTGATAATCAACCAGTTACAGACCGATTGGTGACTTGGCTACGCACACGAGGCTACTAGTTGGTAACTGAACCAGTTACTAACTCGGGTTACTATCCAGTTAGAGACCAATTAGTGACTTGGCTACACATACGAGACTACTAGTTGTTAACTCAACCAGTTACTAACTCGGGTTACTATCCAGTTACAGACCGATTAGTGGCTTGGCTACACATACGAGGCTACTAGTTGATAATCAACCAGTTACTAACTCGGGTTAATAATCAGTTACGGGCCGATTGGTGACTCGGCTACACACACGAGGCTACTAGTTGATAATCAACCAGTTACTAACTCGGGTTACTATCCAGTTACAGACCGATTGTTGACTTGGCTACACACACGAGGCTTCTCATTACGAACTAGAATCTCCCGTGTTCAGTCTTATCATGGATGTCGTAGGTGAAATGTCGGGAGATTCAAGTGATGAAAAAAACCAATAATATTGTACAATTACTTCAGGTATCGGAAAATAAGAGTGTCCATTAGTTGTTGGATGCACCCAAACCTTGAAAAAGTCCGAATCGCAGGAACTGCATCATCTTAGCGAGGTTCTGTTCTTATCCATAATTTCATTTGAAAAGGTTAAAATAAAAAAAGTTATAATTTTGGTTTGACCTTTTATGAAATAATTTTTGACCCAAATAGGTCAGAGTTCCAAGGATACATAATACTCTACCGGATAGAACTTGGCTCCCTGGAGTTGTCAAGGTTCGCTTTAGAAACACACTACTTACTGTTTCTTATTTTCATTTACCATAATAATAATTTTAAAAATAATTTAAAACAATAAAAAAAATCAATGAAAAAGTTATTTTAAAAAAAGGCAAAAACCTGTTCCAAAGAACAAAACAAACACATTTGATGTTTTAAGCACTAATTTCTCAAATTGACATCGCCTAATCGAAAATGCCTTCAGGATCTTTTTTGTAGAGAATTTAATAAGCTTTCGAATGGACTCGATCCACTTACCACGATTTTGAACCGTTTTTGAGATATTTAGGAGGTTCTGCCTACGCCTTCTCCGATTTGTGTTTCCTTGAACAACCAAGACGGTGGTAGTTATATAGGTACAATAGAATGTTTTTCAACTTCCCCCACCAACAACTGATTGATTTGTTGGTTAGCCATCACTCACGTTAGTAACTGATCCCCTAGCGACTGGACATGCGAATTACCAGGTAACCAGTCACAAACGTCACGACTCAAAGTAATCTGGTCAGTAAGGAAAGTGATTCGCGTCCCTTGTCAGTTCCTCTTCAGTTGCTCATTGTTTATAGCGCCTTGTGCAATCTGAAATGTTACCTTCGAACTAACCTGTGTCGGTGTATTGTTATAATGTTAAAAGCAATTACAATATGATCAAATGTACGCAAATAGGGATTCATGAACGAGTTAAGGAATGTTTGGATTTTTGGTGAGGGAAACTTATATTTTTGACGTTTTTGCAGCCTCCTTCAAATAACAAATGAATATACAGAAATAAAGGAGAAAAAAAAAACACAAAAGAGTAATCCCTTTCCTTTATATTGGTTCCCATCACTAAGTTTTCATATTAAAGTTCCTGTTGGAGTTTTGACAAAAAGGTAAGTCTTGCTCCGTCATAAGGCAGGAATATCTTCCACTAGAGTTATTAAACAGGAAGGGACTAAGGCTTTCTCCTTGTTGTACACCTTGTGTTATCGGAAAGGGTTTTATTTTGTAATTTAGTTCTTAACGATCTTCGATACAATCTTGGTATCATGGTATGTAGATTATGGATTATATCAGTCTTTCAACAACATTGCGTTTATTTACTAATCTTAAGGGGGGGGGGCTGGGAGAATTTAGGGAAGGGCTGAGAGCATTTGGGGGTATGGGATACTAACAATATACAACTATTAGACAATTAAAATGCTATTACACCTCAAAAATATTATTTCTTCTGAACATTGTGATGTTATTTAATTTATTTTTAAGGTTTTTATGACACATGTTTTCTGATTTGGGTGGGGGGGATGCAGCCACACAGCCCTCCCCCCGTTATTCGCCTATGCATGGAAATACGCTGAATCAAGCCCAGACAGAAGGTTTCCTATTCCTTATATAATTTATGATTGTAAGCATAACTCAGGCACTGTTCTTTATTTTTTTTGTCTATGTCATATCAGCAATTGGGCTATTAACGCCGGCCTATCTACAGGTAGCCACCCTTTCATAATACCAACAGCACTTGGACGGTTACCCATTCAGATACTGGCTGCTTAACTCGGGTCATCAACGGGCATTCAAGGTGGCTAATATAATTAACGAAACATATTTTGCACTAAAATGCCGTCTGTTCCCTACGAATCATACATACAGCATACTATAAAGTGGCTTGATGTTGGCCGAGGATGGTCTTTGAGTACATCAAGTGTTCTATTTTTAGAGCCCTCTTTCTGGGAGATGAATATGCAACAGAACAGCTGGTCATTGATCATACAGTATACATACAACATCTGCATATCCAAAGCTGCAAGCTTACAACATATCTCAGCAAACAATTCAGCATTACCTGTTTTAAGAAACCACTAATAAATGCAACACATTTCAGGAATTCTCTGTTTATATATTTTTACCTTTTTTAATAAATTTCTATTGGAGTAAACCCCGACTCATAGATAAATATTTGCGTATGAGAATTTCTGTGATGCCTCAAGGAGCGGCGATAGATCCGCAACAGGTTCAGATTCATTGTAACTTGTCTTCGTTTTGACGATAACATCATCGGTACCTGCAGTCTAGTAAGAGGATTGGCACATTATGATATTAACCCACATCTATAAACGTACGGGTCGTATCTGACCTTCTAGGCATAAAACTGCGCATGTCTCTTCAAACACGCACTCTAGCGTAAAAGGGCTTCAGGTACCCTCTCAATCAGTACCGAGGAAGCAACTACTCAATGTAAGTGTTTGTCTAACCAGGGTCGGATCAGTGTTGGGCAAAAATTATTCAGAATGATGAATAAAGATTAATGAATAAATATATTATTTTATTCATGATTGAAGAATAATTACTTTTATTCTTTATTCTTTATTCTGTGAATGAATTTTATGTTTTATTCACAAATTATTCGAATGATCAATCAGAATAAACATATTTTAGTGAATAATGATAGATTTATTATGACGTTGGCAGCCAGAAATATGTATATATATGAGTGTTTAAGGAGGATTAATCAGTAGACCAACTAGAAATAAATAATAACTAATGATGAATAATGAATGATGAATAACGAATAATGAATAACGAATAATTCTGTGAATAATTCATGATGTACCGTGTGAATAAGACAATTCAGTGAATTATTCATCATTCACTAAAAATGTATTCGAATAATCATTCGAATAATAATTTATTCGAATAATGCCCAACACTGGGTCTGATACGACCCAGTGTTTATGATAATGTTCTTAACTACAGATATTACTGTTCTAGGTTTTCATTAAATAACTCATGGCTTCTAGAGAAAAAAAAATTATTTACTAAGATAGAAGACTTTATGACCGAATTGAGACGACAAGAGAAGCAATCTGATGCGGAATTACACGACCAAATTGATGAAATAGGTTCAGAATCTGACGATGGTATTCTCTAAAATAATGATGACGAAGGAGTCGAGAAACTCTCAAATCGAGATGATGAAGAAATAGAATATCAAGATATAGAACATGATTTTGTCAATTCGACCCACATCTGTCCCAGTGTGCCCCAATGCCTTTGACCCACATCTGTCCCAGTGTGCCAAGTGTGCCCCAATGCCTTTGACCCACATCTGTCCCAGTGTGCCCCAATGCCTTTGACCCACATCTGTCCCAGTGTGCCCCAATGCCTTTGACCCACATCTGTCCCAGTGTGCCAAGTGTGCCCCAATGCCTTTGACCCACATCTGTCCCAGTGTGCCAAGTGTGCCCCAATGCCTTTGACCCACATCTGTCCCAGTGTGCCCCAATGCCTTCGACCCACATCTGTCCCAGTGTGCCCCAATGCCTTTGACCCACATCTGTCCCAGTGTGCCCCAATGCCTTTGACCCACATCTGTCCCAGTGTGCCCCAATGCCTTTGACCCACATCTGTCCCAGTGTGCCCCAATGCCTTTGACCCACATCTGTCCCAGTGTGCCCCAATGCCTTTGATTCTTTTATCAAAACAGAAATGTTCCTAACGTAACGTGTTCCTCAAGTTTTATTGTGATAATCAATTAGTTATTTAGTAGAATATATATGTATATATATATATATATATATATATATATATATATATATATATTTGTTATTAGATACTAATTTCTTAACGTCTTCTTAACAATTTACTATATTTTCTTATTTTTTTTTTTTTGTTGTTTTAGAATTAGTTTTATTTTCCTGAACTCAAATGCTTGTTTTATTTTATGAGCTGTCTTTTATGTTTTAAAAGTTTTTAGTATTCCCCTAATATTTGAAAATAAATGAGTAAATCCCAATAACTTATTGCATTCCTCCCTCAAAAATGGCTCTACTAAATACGGGGTCTGATACGACCCAACGTTTATGTGTGAGTGTCAACCTTAAACGTTTATAGAGGAGGGTTAATAATGTATTAGATACTAATAAAAAAAAATCCGAAAACCCGGCGTGTAAATTAAATTGTTGCTGGTAAATAATGAGATTTTACAACTATGTTGGTGAAAACGACGAATAGGTTGCAAAATGGCTACCTAACTCCAGGGTTGTTATCTATGGTGTGTAAGTTGGAATTAAAATGTAATTCAAATGATATTTCAGTTATGAATTAGATTTTTCATTATACTGCATCAAAAAACATGTGTTTTCAATACTCGGTTCGAGTCCGTGAAATAGTACTTTTCGGGCCTAGGCACGAAAAATCTTTTTGGTGCGCTAACCTTACCTGCTACTAATAAACATGTGTTTTCAATACTCGGTTTGAGTCCGTGAAATAGTACTTTTCGGGCCTAGGCACGAAAAATCTTTTTGGTGCGCTAACCTTACCTGCTACTAATAAACATGTGTTTGAAGGAGGTTACTTTTAGATACTGTCATTCATTCTAATATTTGTTTACTTATAATTAAAGAGCCAGAACTGGAAAATAATTCCTTTAATCAAAAGTTATCTGTATTCCAAAAGGCAATGCCAAACAAAGGTTTTAATATAATGAATAATCAGAATTGTACTGTAAATATTAATGTAAATGTATAACTACTTTTCTTCTATTATAGGTTAATAAACACATGTTTTTTTTCAAATAAAAAAAGGTGTCAATTTAATTTCTTTTACTGTATCTTTAAGTTATTAATGAAATATAAAAGGGTTTTAATGTACTCAAGTATGAGCAGTATAATGAAAAGTATTGTTCATAACACCTACCAAAAGTGTGTTTTCGGTGATTGGTCTAATTTCCGCGTTAAACTCGACCGCGCACCGAAAACAACCAATTTTGGTACTAGTGATGAAAATAACAATTTTAATTGTAATTGAAAACTCTGAACATATCAATTATAGTAATTGAAAAGAAAAATTAAATTTGGATAAACTTTATTTTAATTAAATATAATGGTAATTCCTAATTCAATTACGATATTCCCTACACTGATTGTTATCCAGAGTTCATGGACGTATATTTAAGGCGTCCTGAATACTTGGAGGGGAAAACTCTGGAATAAGAAGTGAAATGAATTGAGGAAATGGAGTTTTCCATGCGGAACTTGTACATTTTCTGCACTCTACACGGCGGGGAACTTTCTAACGAGCTGACTCTGTTACTTTCCTATATCTAGCAGACTTGTCAGTAACGAGGTATCACTTTGGGACGGTTCTGAAGGCTATTTGTAATCTATTTCAGAGATATATTTTCTTGGGTCTTGTTCATTAACGGGGGGCCACTATCTTTTCTAGTCTAAACATGATAATTTATTTAGAATTATTTAAAAATGACATTTCTCTTTAAGTGTAAATCTAACTTTGTTATTTCAAATTATAATGCGCGTATAAAAATGACGCCGGCCCCCCTTGAGACCAGGGGCCCCTGACCAATTGTACACCGTGCCCCCCCCTAGCGGAAGCTCCCTGCACGCTCATGAAATTCTGCCATTTAAATTCGGGACACCCTTTATACGTATATATCCGAGAGACCGGAGAAAAATCTAGTTTATTCCCGCTCACTCGACAATGGTCAGATATATGGCCTTGGAAATAGATTCATTACATTTCTACAATTACTTTTATGGGATCTGAAACATAAATTTTTTTTTGGATTGTGTGATGAGGCAGTAAAGAACCGCGCTAAAAGAAAAAAAAAATTGGTGATTTATTTAATCCTTACAAAACACCAAAATAGTAGGAAATAATAACACCAATATAATGTAAAAACACCTCTTGATTATAACCATATAATACATTAATTGTAGATTTTCGCCAAAATGCCACCATCTGCTTTCATTTAAAAGGCTTGGTACATAATGCAGAGATTATTTACAACTCCCGTCCTAGGAAAATAAAAGAAATAGACGAATATGCTACATTTATATGCAAATGTAAATACATTATTTCAAAAATGAATGTTTACACGATTAGGGATTTTTTTTTCATAATTCAAGAGACTTTAAATGTTATGTTTGTGTAAGCAGCAAGATTTGAAATTGTATTTTTGTTCTTTGTTTTTTTGACTGGTCCAATTTCCAAATATTTGGATTGCTGGAAATATCTATCAATCTATCCATCCATCAATCCATCTATCCATCCATCCATCCATCCATCCATCCATCCATCCATCCATCCATCCATCCGTCCGTCCGTCCGTCCATCCGTCCGTCCGTCCGTCCGTCCGTCCGTCCATCCATCCATCCATCCATCCATCCATCCATCCATCCATCCATCCATCCATCCATCCATCCATCCATCAGTCCATCCATCAGTCCATCCATCCATCCATCCATCCATCCATCCACCCATCCATCCATCCATCCATCCATCCATCCATCCATCCATCCATCCATCCATCCATCCATCCATCCATCCATCCATCCATCCATCCATCCATCCATCCATCCATCCATCCATCCATCCATCCATCCATCCATCCATCCATCCATCCATCCATCCATCCATCCATCCATCCATCCATCCATCCATCCATCCATCCATCCATCCATCCATCCATCCATCCATCCATCCATCCATCCATCCATCCATCCATCCATCCATCCATCCACCCATCCATCCATCCATCCATCCATCCATCCATCCATCCATCCATCCATCTATCATCTCTTGCCTATAGATTCTCTCACACATCTACTCTCCCATATTTGGACTATTGGTTTTGTTCTCCTTTCCCGCGGTTTTTGATGTGATTAGCCGAGGATATATCTTCCCCACCCCTTCCAGCTAGCGGCTATTGGATTCCCCCAGAGATCCTGACGTAGACTTCACCTTCCTACAGAAGCTAACGAATCGAGAACTTAAGGAGGTGATGATATTGTCTCACTTCTAGAAATTCTCTAGACAGAATAAAGCAGAGTTTGTCCTCCATTCGAGTAATACCCAGCTTAGACGAAGATTCTTCCAGAGTAAAACTTCTCCGAGTATTTTAAATCTTGAAGTTTCATTAATTAAAACGGATTATAGTTGTTTGAGAACGTCTCCAGAAATCGAGAATCTTCTAAACGATAGTCGAGCAATATTCAAATAGGGTTTAAGGGAGGACAGAAGGATTGGAGAAAGAGTAAACTTTATATTCCACTTCAGAAAACTTGGGAATATTGGGACTATATATATATATATATATATATATATATATATATATATATATATTCCCAAGACTATGTTATAGTCCCTCTTTCCCAAGTTATGGTGGTGAGCATCACTCGTTAGCCACCATTGGTGCTGTCCAAACCACATTTGGAAGCTTTTAGTTTGCTATTAATTCGTGTGACGGCAATCGAGGAGTAGACGGTGATGGAGTAAACTTCTGTAGTTCGGTAGGAATTGCTTGATGAAAGAAGATGAAACGGAGAGCGATAGTGAGATTCTAGATGAGGAAGTGAGGAAGAAAGGACGATAGAAGTAACCTAAAGATAAATCTTAAATATAAACATAACCCATATTGTGGGAGGGAGCTTATGGTGTTCTTGGATGGTGATCCCTGGACTGTTCCTTCGTAGATCCCGTAACACTAACATTTACCTGATACCATGTGTACATGTGAATGAACTTAACCAGAAATAGTGATATGGTTTGTCATGTGGGGATATAAGACACAAATTCCGCCTTTTTCCTGCTTTAGCGGGTCTACTGAACCACTTGTTCACTAGGTGTGAACGAATTCTAGTGACTTATCACTAAGCCATAATGAGATTTGGCAATAACGAGCAGACCGTAATGAATGCACCTGTACACCGACGTGGGAATTAGTACTTGTATCCCCCCTTCGGCACCTGTGGATACAGGAACCGTTAGAGAGGTCGTTATCCGAGCCAATGTCGGTAAGTTCCACAATGGTACCTTGGGATGAGTTGATGGCGTCTGTCGGAAGCTCCGGGCTGGTTTGCCGAGGTTACTGGTTACAAACAGACTCAGTGTGGACGTTGCATATGTAGGTATCCCATTTCAAGGGTGTGTCAGCATGGTTGTGGCATGCGAGTGCAGGCGTGTGTCGTCTGTCGGAAGCTCCGGGCTGGTTTGCCGAGGTTACTGGTTACAAACAGACTCAGTGTGGACGTTGCATATGTAGGTATCCCATTTCAAGGGTGTGTCAGCATGGTTGTGGCATGCGAGTGCAGGCGTGTGTCGTCTGTCGGAAGCTCCGGGCTGGTTTGCCGAGGTTACTGGTTACAAACAGACTCAGTGTGGACGTTGCATATGTAGGTATCCCATTTCAAGGGTGTGTCAGCATGGTTGTGGCATGCGAGTGGAGGTGTGTGACGTCTGTCGGAAGCCCCGAGCTGGTTTGCCGAGGTTACTGGTTACAAACAGACTCAGTGTGGACGTTGCATATGTAGGTATCCCGCTCCAGGGATGTGTCCGCAAGGTTGCGGCATGCGAGTGCAGGTGTGTGTCGTCTGTCGGAAGCTCCAGCCTGGTTTGCCGAGGTTACTTGTTACCAACAGACTCAGTGTGGACGTTGCATATGTAGGTATCCCGCTCCAGGGATGTGTCCGCAAGGTTGCTGCATGCGAGTGCTGGCGTGTGTCGTCTAATCGGAAGCTCCGGGCTGGTTTGCCGAGGTTACTTGTTACCAACAGACTCAGTGTGGACGTTGCATATGTAGGTATCCCGCTCCAGGGATGTGTCCGCAAGGTTGCTGCATGCGAGTGCTGGCGTGTGTCGTCTAATCTGAAGCTCCGGGCTGGTTTGCCGAGGTTACTTGTTACCAACAGACTCAGTGTGGACGTTGCATATGTAGGTATCCCGCTCCAGGGATGTGTCCGCATGGTTGCTGCATGCGAGTGCAGGCGTGTGTCGTCTAATCTGAAGCTCCAGCCTGGTTTGCCGAGGTTACTTGTTACCAACAGACTCAGTGTGAACGTTGCATATGTAGGTATCCCGCTCCAGGGATGTGTCCGCATGGTTGCTGCATGCGAGTGCAGGCGTGTGTCGTCTAATCTGAAGCTCCAGCCTGGTTTGCCGAGGTTACTGGTTACAAACAGACTCAGTGTGGACGTTGGATATGTAGGTATCCCGCTCCAGGGTTGTGTCCTCAAGGTTGTGCCATACGAGTCCAGGCGTATATCGTGGCCTTATTGAGTACATCAGCAACATTGTGACTTGGCGGACGGATAGATACCTGGGAGGTATTGGATGCGTACGGCCGGGCACGTCTCTCTGCGGTACCTTCGACGTCCACACTGTCATCTAAAGAGATTTTAATACAGTAATTATTATTTATGAGTCAGATGTTAAATCCTGCCATACTGAAGAATTTAATTTGTTTTCGGAGTTCCTGCGAAACTTACTATTTTGATTTATTAATGTTCATATTTTATTAAATGCCTTTTCTCTTGATGATAAACCTTACAAGCAGAAAATATTTCTAAAATTTGAAAGTCGAGATATTTAGGGTAACTGCCCCAATTATTGACACATTAAGCAAAATTGTCAGGCATTATTTCTGTATATTTCTTATTTATCGACTAATCCATTTTATTTAACGGTTTTTATGCTCGCCTAGGACTGTAGAATAAATACAGCCCATAATTTCATTCGAAATTGAATGATTACCAAGATTTTCACCAATAATACGATCGTGTCTTTTTTCACCAGTTATTGACAGGTAAAATCCAGTTATTGACAGGGAAATGACCCAATTATTGACAGTTAAAATCTAGTTTTTAACACGGAAAGGAACCAGTTATTGACTTTTCAACGAACTACAACCAATATATTTTTTATAAAATTTATGATGAACTCAAATTATATATTAGTATAGATACTCTAAAACTATATTTGGAAGCAAAATTAGGAGTGGAATGTATAAAAAAAGTGAAAAAATGAAATAGTAATTATATTAGGAATAAAATAAATAAATAAAAGTAAAGGAGTATTAAATGAAAAAAAACTGAATATTCTATTTACATATAAAAACAAAAACAGAGAGTATATTGCATACAACATAGGAAATACAATACCGCACACATCATATAAGGAAAAACAAAACTAATATTATAAATATAATAATTTATTCAGAAGGGCGTAATAACATTGTTCCTATCAAACAAAAATCTAATCTAACAGTAATGAAACTACCTATAATTTATTAGTATGAAAATATTGGAGGTTTAAATCAAGAACAGCCTAATATGAGATCATACATATAATAAATCATTTATATAAAAAATGTCAATCAATTTTTAACGATTCAGGGAATATCACTCTTCCGGTTTCACAATCACCAAATAGTAATGGCTTTGGCAATTTGGCAATGGCCCTAGATGAAACACTTTGTAGTAGCTTGTTAAATAAAACACCTTAGCCGAGAATACAATATTAGCATTGCCCTTCAACTTCCCGACCTCCTTCCCAATATCCAGACACCTGACTACAGAAATACCTCCAACCCTCTGACATAACTAGGAGTAGTTTTTTATACCTCGCTGCTTCCTCTTCTTTACTCTCAGGATAGATGGGAGGTTCTTATAGTCCAGGTTATTTCCGGAACATGAATCTTTGTCTGTGGATAGGGCATGGCAATCCTCAGTGTAGAACGCTTTAGTCTACTCGTTATTTAAAGCAGCTGCGTTATTCACTCATGGGCTCTTGCTCACTAAGATATAGTCACTAGCGATTAACACACCGATGCTAGCGCCCCTAAGGATGCTGGTACAGGAACTGTGAGATCCATTCCCTCAAATTTGAGAATTTCGCCGTCAAAATACCTTCACCAC
This sequence comes from Gonocerus acuteangulatus, assembly GCA_946811695.1. Classification (NCBI taxonomy): domain Eukaryota; kingdom Metazoa; phylum Arthropoda; class Insecta; order Hemiptera; family Coreidae; genus Gonocerus; species Gonocerus acuteangulatus. Next base: position 131,922,240 of record OX328124.1, on the reverse strand, counting down.
AGGTTTCCAAGTAGGAATGGAATACCAGCTATAGGATCTGTGACATCCATCGCCAGTATCTCAGGCTACCAGTAGGAGTGGAATACCAGCTATAGGATCTGTGACATCCATCGCCAGTATCTCAGTCTACCAGTAGGAGTGGAATACCAGCTATAGGATCTGTGACATCCATCGCCAGTATCTCAGTCTTAAGTGATTTCCTAGTTTATAAAAAAAATTAATGAACTTCATTTTGATTAGTGCCTTTTTAGCACTTTCCTCCGAAGGAAAGTAGCTATTGAGGTTGGACTCATGACGGAATTTTTCAAAAATGTCTTCAAATCTTTATCGATCCTACCTAGTAGACACCGAAAATGACCCCCGTTAAAATTTATATATATATATATATATATATATATATATATATATATATATATGTCTGTGATGTATGCAGCGTTATTTGTGGAGTTCTCGATTTCGTAGAAGGTAGAAAATTAAAGTATTAAAAATTTAGGTACCTCACACCTGTTCGGAGAGGCTGTTAGCAGTACTACCGGTGGAGTAATAGATGCACTGACGATGAGAACCATGTTCTCGAAAAGCTTTTGCTAATAAATACTTTGAAAAACAGTGGAGAGACATTAATTTTCTACCTTCTACGATATATATATGTGTCTGTTAACACGATAGCGGCCAGAGTTTTTGTTTTTTCGTCACGAAACTTGGTATATAGCATTCAATTAGCAAACGATTGAACGAGTTCGTTAACCACCAAAGTCGGTCCACCGGAAGGGGGGGTTTACCCCGAATCCAAAACACTAATTTGACTATGTCAGCCGTAATATTTGTTATATTTCAACGAAACTTGGTATTCGTAGTGGTAATATAGAGAGAAAAGTGAGATATAAAAATGAACTAAATCGGTTCATTAGAAGGGGGGGTTTACTCCAGACCCACAATACCAATTCGCCACTACCAGCCGTGATTTTTGGTATATTTCGACGAAACTCGGTATTCGTAGTGGTAATCCATAGGTAAATATGTGTTGTAAAAATAAACTAAATCGGTTCATTAGGAGGGGGGGTTTACTCCGGACCCACAATACGAATTCGCCACTACCAGCCGTGATTTTTGGTATATTTCGACGAAACTCGGTATTCGTAGTGGTAATCTACAGTTAAATAGGTGTTGTAAAAATAAACTAAATCGGTTCATTTGAAGGGGGGGTTTACTCCGGACCCAAATTCCTAATATACTCATACCGGTCGTAATTTCTGCTGTATTGTAACGAAACGCGGTATACGTCGTGGGTAACTCATGAGAAAGAAGTGTTGTAAAAATGAGCTGAATCGGTCAATCGTAAAGCGGGGGTTTAATTTGTAATATATTTCAATAGAAAAGCCCGCCAAACGTAGGTTCACAAAGCCGCCGCAAGGAGCGCTTTCTACCACTAGAGTGACTGTATCCTGTTCCTGCGTTAGATCAAAATACGATAATATGAGGTTTTTTGTATTTATTACGTAGTTTAGTAGGTACCATGTGTAAACATAACTCTGGAAGCAAATTAATAATTGATCAGTTACTCATTACAAATTTAAAAGAGAACTATTCATGTTTTTATTTTATTTATGTAGGATATTTTAAGCAAATTGTTCTGGAAAGCAGTCTACACTACCCAAATTCTGAGGAAAGTGCTTAGTTATGCAGCTCCTGCGTGACGGACTTTTTTTATGTGTGTTATTGTAACTTGTTATGAATAAAGTTCTAATTCAGACCTCCTTTTTCTTATAAAAGAAAGTTCCTCACTTTCAAACAATGAATATAAATAAATGGCGGTGAAAAATACAGGTGTTAGCAGTTCCAGGTAAAGCACACCAGTCGGCGGTTCTAGTGTTAACAAACCGGATCTAAGGACAGATTCTGATCGCCTTTCTGAATGGCAAAATCACAAGGACGATATTGCATTCGTTTATTTTAGGTGGAGACGTCGCACAGTGGTGGCAGAGCGGAAAACGTTCGATTTTCGAAATTGCTGATGTCGTTTATCTAGTTTGTGATTCTCACACTATATAAGCTCTAGGATCTAAAAACAGGTTGATTTGTCACCTTTTTTAGGATATTCCCGTTAATTTAGCTCCAAAGTCAAAATAAATGAGTGATAGTGAAAGAGGGACAAAAAAATTAACAATTCTTCCCCCAGCTCTACGATAGACAACTAAGCCACACATCACTCAAACTGAGCATACAAAAAATTAGAGCGCTTAAAAACGCTATAAGGTACGATTTTTTTAAAAAGCATTGACAACAGCTATGATTACGGAAAACGTGCCGGCTTCCTCAGAGATGTGGAAGATCACTTTTCCATCTACACGTGTTAAAGTAAAGATTATAAGAAAAATCATCTGTTTTTATCTGCTTGTCCGATCAGTAGGCCGCAAAGAAAGGAAAGTTTTAGAGTAAGCCTTTGTCTGTTTCACTATCTAGTTTAACCAATATGTTGAGATAATACATGTCCCACGTCAAAACACGTCAAAATTCTAGGTACTAAAGTTGTTTAGTCATGAGTTTTAATGAGTCAAAATTAAATACCGCGATTTGTCTGACTGCTTGTGGGGTGGTACCAACTTCGACGTATTCCTTCAACAAAAACACCCTGAAATAATTTAAATATACACTCAAAATACTTGTTTTGTTGAGTAAAACCTGTTACGAAATGTTTAACGTTCCAATAGGCTTTTATTTCCTAATTAGTACTTTAATGTTCTTCAAAATTAATCAAAACAATTTAAATTAATGTATTTTTTTTGTTTGGAGTCGAATGAGACCATACCCTGGTTTCTATGTTGATCCGTTCTCGAGATATTGCTGAAAGTTTTTCAGCTTTTTGGCCCTACTGTGCGTCGTTGTCGGTAGAATGAGAGACTTCTGGTCGACTATTTTCGGAAACCGAGGGATTCGTTATCAAGCACTCACTTGAGCTTGGAGTAGAGTGAACCTTCTCCCGCTCTTGTTGGACAGTGAGCTACAAAATTCAGTCACGCAGGAGCTGCATAACTAAGCACTTTCTTCAGAATATAGGGAGTGTACTCTGGATTTCTTAATAATTTTCTTAATATAACCTATATAAATGAAAAATAACAGTTATAGTTTTGCAGTTTTATATTAATAATGAACATGTGACTCAATGTACAGCGGAACCTGGATACATCGCCCACGCTCAGCGCCCCTAGTGGTAGAATAAACAACCAATCCCTGAGCTCGTTTCACGGTTTAATTCAATTTTAGGATAAAAAATACCGACTTGCAAGAACTGCGTCATCATAGTACGAATCCTTATTGCCATTAGTCAAGGGATTAAACCAAATTCATTAAAATGAATCTATTTTTTAGCCAGCTAGAGAGCAAACAGAAACACTAAAGGTAGATGGCGTCGTAAATCATGCTAGCTTATGAAATTTCCTGTTAAATTCCTGTTAATCTCCTATCCAAGAGCTTATCATCATAGATGTAAAACCCCTAAATTAAAATAAATAAATAATCTGCTATCCTTTTCTTTAGAAAATGTTATAATAGAGTTCTCTTATCCAGTTTTATAAACAGATACATTTTCCTATTATAAGCAATTACAGAAACAACAAGCAATAAAAACTAAGAGAAATAGACATAAAGAACCATTCACATAAATGAAACGAACTTTTTGAAAGACATATATATATATTATATAGCGCAAGGCACTTGGCTAGGCAGTTTTTCCAGTTCCAGGTACGAAGACCGTGTGTATATTAAGACGAACAAACATGAGCGGGTGTTTATACCCCCATAACTCTGGTTCTATCTGTGATAGAACCAGAGTTATGGGTGTTTATACCCCCATAACTCTGGTTCTATCTGTGATAGAACCAGAGTTACGGGTGTTTATACCCCCATAACTCTGGTTCTATCTATGATAGAACCAGAGTTACGGGTGTTTATACCCCCGTAACTCTGGTTATATCTGTGATAGATTCTAGACATTTTAACCATACATAGTTGATACAGTGTACAAAAAAAACTTAACAAACTTAATAGTTTCAGCTCTGAACATTAAAAATCTTGAAACTAGAGAATTTACTTCTCGACAAGCTAGGAAATTTACATTTGTCCGGATGCTAGACCTTAGCGTGATATTAAAGGAGAAAATTCTCAGTTAGTGAGTGAGTCCTATAAATTCTGATTTTCCATCGCCTATATCTCATAAACTATTCGATGTAGAATTATGAAAATTTCCAATTTTACTCACATCTAGTAGTATAATACCTGTGCATAATTTCATACGTTTGTCTTTTCAAAGTTATGAAAGTGTAAAAATCGGCTCTAATGCCTCGTGTAATATAGACACAGCGTGCATGGGCCGGAACTTGTCCTGGCGTACTACAGTGGACTTAGATCAGCCATCTTACTGTCCATCCTCTTCTTGCAAGTATAATCGGATTGCCTTCAGATAAACCCTTCAATACGAGAAATGGTTATCTTCTTGGAGTATCTCATGTAAAAATATTTTACATGGGAAGTAATTACTCTGAGGAAATTAAGTCAATTATATACACCTCATATTGATATATATTTCAGTGCCTCATTCAATGATTATATTGAAGGGCTACTAAAGGGTGGGAACCTGTAGATAGCACGGCTCAAATAGCCCAGCTGTTAGCTCTATTACGCTGGGCAGCAACTTCTAACATTCTCAGTAATTTGTTACACTATTTTTAAATTTGTTGATCCAGCCGTTTCCGCGAAACCGTGGCTGTGCATTTATTATATACCCATATATAATATATATTTTAAAAATATAAATTATTTCTTTAATCATATCCCATTCCATATTAAATCTAAAAGGCTTAAATCAAACCATATCCACCTAAGTACATAATTTGATTTTATACATACTATGTGTAAAATAAAATTAAAGTTTATACCCATTTCCTGCGGTTGGCCCAGTAATTTACTTCAAATTACTGGGCCAACCGTATGCAAAATAACCAAAATTTAATTCAAATGATATCGAAAATAACTAATTAAGCAAACTAAACTTCGTCCTGATCTTTAACCAAATTCAAGTCTTCACTGATTTAATACTTTTAAAGAAGTAATAATATATATGCATAAAAATAATATTAAATACACTTGAAAGTATATACACACACACACATATATATATATATATATATATATATATATATATATATATATATATATATATATATATTATATACAGTAGGCCCTTTATTCGTCTCTCTCTCTAATCCTGTGGTCTCCGAGAGGAATGAGTGACAGATCTCGGAACTGGGCGGAGCTAGACCTGCTCGAGGGTTCCTAGAAAACCTTCCCTTCCTAGCTACCCAAACATTTGTTTCGTGGTATTTCATTGAATGGAAGTCAAAGAAGGATTCCTTTTAGACGCAGCAACTTGTGTTTATACAAGGAAAATATGTGTTTCTACTAAGGCACCTGCGGCTGGAACGCCTGATTTCAGCCAGTCTAGTTCCTACATTCATCGCGAGTGGACAGCAAATGTTAAAAGTAATTTTCATAAAATTTTAATATACGCTAGAAAAATGGTACATATTATTATATCCTCAAATAATAGGGTTTTTTAAATACATAATTGACCGTTAGCAACTGAAGTTTCCAATCCGGCGTTTTCTCTAATCCGACTGTACCTCAGTCCAGACGACGTCGGATTAGAGAGAGTCTACTATATATATATATATATATATATATATATATATATATATATATATATATATATATATATGTAAAGTTCCTTCACTCTAGGACTACTCTTATATAACAAAGACATGTGATCATGCAGGCGGTGGGTCTATTTAGATAGGCAGAGCCCATATGTTCAGAACAGTAGAAGAGAGTTATTGTATTGTAATGCTTCAATGTATGGGTTATAAACTTTGTAATTTAATTATTCTTTACAGGTATGTAATTTGGCTACCGCTAATGATTGTTATTATTGTTGTTTTGTTTATTATAATGTATTTATATATTCTTTACAGAATAATAAGATCTAGTTTATAAAAGAGAAGGAGTTTTTAATATCCTTACATATATATATATATATATATATATATATATATATATATATATATATATATATATATCCTCATATATATATATATATATATATATATATATATATAATGAGGAGATAGAATGAACTTGTAATACATTCATACAATCTTAAATACAGATATGTGAATGAAACAAAAGGGCGTCCCCTTCACCCTCGTAAATTAGACAACCATTACAAGCCAAGATGTTGTCGGATCTAAATTTTTTTTTTTAATGTAATACATTAATTTTATCAATAAAAACATTCAATCAATTCCAATGATCAAAAATCATAATATTGAATTAAGGTCATTGTTGAATTAAGATATATTTACATTTTGAAGATGTGTCAGTCTGATATTTCCAAGTCTAATCAGGATTGGAATGTTTAATCTCTACGATATCAGTGCTGATATTATCTTAGAAAAAAATAAAATATTATTTTATGTTCAATTGTAAAAGTTCGTGAATTATTTAGTCGTAACTTAATTATCAAGCATAACAAAAAAGAAAACCCTTGTTGTTCTAAATTAGCTTTCATTTAAAAACAAAAAAGGAAGTGAAATCGGTTACGATTTAGAGACTGTAGCCCTTCCTGAAACACAAAATATCGTTTGGTCCCCCTGTGCGGTGGCGAGGAGTATCCTCCATCGACTGAAGATGATGGAGGAGCCCTTCAATACCCGCAAGGTAATGCTTCTCAGCACACCCATCGGGACACCAAGCTGCCTTAAACTGTTGGCAGAAGCACCGCTCCACACACCCCTCCAGCTCAATGTACAGGACGTTACCTCCACGTCGGTGACATACATACTAACATACCAACCAGAAGTAGGCTCTGGTCCTTCATTGAGCCAATGTGTCGAAGCCTTGCAAGCAGAGGATTCCTTTAGCCCTGCTCCATCGTTGGACGAATAGAGTCGGTCAGCCCACCAACGCTTTCTAGCCTCAGGGCACCAGGAGTCATCTTGCATCAAGCCCTGCCACGCTTTCCGCAGCCTTTTGGTCACTCCCACCGATCGATAAGCTGTCCACTCCATCCTAGACAGACGGCCTATAGTCAGAGCCGGAACAAGAACGCTCATGCATGGAACACCTAAGCCTCCATCTGTGCACGAAGCATGGAAATATCCAACAGGGATATCCTTTGGCAATCTCAGTCTCCTCCTCACCGCTGCTCTAACCATTACATCCGCCGGCTGCTATGAACGTCCTCCGAACTGTCTCCTGGAGATCCAGCGCTCTCAGACGTGCAGCCAATATCTTGTGAGTTCCACGGACGCCACGCTGATTGGTCTGTAATCACAATGCGTCTTCAGAATTTTCTTATTGAGGATGAAGACAGTCCCTGCACGAAGGGATCTTATTATTCTGAATCTCTACTACTTCGAAAGGCGTCCGTAATGTACTGATCTGTATAACTTTAGGTGCCAAACCTTCCTGATCAAATGGCCGGAAGGGATCCCAAAACCGGGCGCCAAAAGTTCTCCATTTCGTCCAAAGAATGCCTGCGTTCTAGAGGACCTCATTCCAATATCTCCTTTACCGCCTCCAAGATAGAGTTTCGCCGCCCTACTTCTATTAGACTTCCAAAATTTTTGTAGGTGTTGATATTCTAACTGGCGGCGCACGGTAGTGCCGAATCCTGGATTTTCGGGAAAAAACTATAGGTAACTTCTTTCTGATTTTGGTAACACTTTTGAAGAATTTTTTTGTGGTGAATCCCATGAAACCACTACCATTTCAGAATTGTTATTTATTCAGATACATTTATTTGTTATTCCTAAAGGACAAAGAATACAGTATTTCATTCATTCACGCTCTGGAGTAACAATAATTATTCCTGGAACTTACCAAGTGCTGGGGACAGAAGTTCCTCACGTCTAGGAGTCGCTGTTCCTTAGTCTCGAGGTCAGAAATGGTGTCGTGGAACAGCTGTGAACAATAAAACCATACAATGAATGATGATTTTACTCTAACAATTTTCAAATATATATAAATATTACGGAAATATATTTTCTCTCCAGAAGGATATACTCTTAGGAACAGAATATAGTTTTTAGTTTACTAAAGTAATATGTATAGAGTATAACGTTTAGCGGTATTATGTATATAGTTTATTATAGAATTATATAATCATCTAGAATTATATTAGGATAGGTTAGGATATATACTATTGGAGACCCTATGAGCAGAGGCAGAGGCTTTCCAATTGTGGGTGCCCTAAATTCTGGAACCGATCTAATAAATCCCAATATTGTTGGACAAAGGCTTGACCTTTCTTATAAAGAACGAAGGTGGAGCTGTACTGGCCTATTAAAATTTGCGCGCTCAAAATTTATAAAATTGGCCAGAACCGCTGGTATAAAAACAGCCTTAAAGTAAAGCATCGGGGATTTGAGATATGATCTTGATGGAAATCTACCACCGGACACCATAATGTGTAATCTACTTTTATAGCCAGTGGCATCAGGCTTTTATTGGTTGTCGTCCTTCGTAACCGTCCATATTGGAGTAGGGAGCTGTTTCAACGAGCCCATCGCAGCAGGATAATAGAGATTTCTAACCAATTCTAGGAATACAGAATCACATGTAGTGGATTGGGTGTTGGCTCCCATCTCCCAGCAAATCACCGAGACACATTCCTAGTATTCTTTTAGGTTTAATTAGAATTGAACTGTCTAGTTCTTGTTTTGTACAAGTTTCATTTCTATAGGACCTGATAAAAAAAATCTCACTTTGTTAATCCTAAAGTTTACATTGTTGTTCACTAGCTTTCTTTACATATGTATATATATATATATATATATATATATATATATATATATATATATATATATATATTTTATCACATTCCGAACAAATTATAATTAACATTATACTCATGAACGAATATTTGAAATATTATAAATTTTCATCAATCCTAAGGTGATTTTAATGAAACGAGCTCATAAAAATGGTCTTTATTACAATTAAGGTACAAGGCTTCCCCTAAAAAACTGAAAAATAACAAAATTAAACATTGCTGAGATTTATTAGCGCATGGTTGAGCAATACTATTTGCCTGGCTAATGAATGATTTCACAAATCCAGCTTCTAAGTAACGGATTTTTTTTTAACCTTCCAGGAGGCAGGGCCGCCACATCTCATAGCCGGGCCCAGGACCAGATCACGGGCCCCCACTTCTCAGAGCCGGGCCCAGGACCAGATCACGAGCCCCCACTTCTCAGAGCCAGACTGAAAATAACAGTACTTTGCTATACGAATTTGGACATTTTAAAATTATTTTCATCTTGAGTTTTGAGTGAAATGGAATAAAAGCTGAAAATCGGTGCAGCAAAGGTCATTTTCGGTACTTGTAGTTTTATTACGACTCCTAATGAAATATACTATTCTGGGACTGCACTTGTTTTGTCGTTTAAGTACATTAAAAAATATATAGATCCCATTCCAATATAGGCTACGCCCGTCTATATTTCTAAACCCCATTCTTTTTACAAGCTCATAACCTATACATTTTTTTCCAATTAGCGAGGCCCAGCCCGGGCCCGGGAGAACTGTACCCGGCAGTCCCCCCATATTTTTGCAACATCTGTAGGAGCGTGGGGAATAGAGTATTCCTGCTATGTTAGATGCTGATCAACGGTGTTATTATTTTATATCTGTACCCCGGAGGTAAAGGACACCATGTCACATCTTTGTATTTGTTCAGGAGTTCCAATGTTCCATAACTATGAACTTTTAAAATTTGTTTCTTCCTTACTTATAGAAATAGTTTAAAGAACACATTGTCCCATTGTTATTGGCATCGCTAGGTGATTGTTAGTGTTGATAATAGTGAAACAGAACCAAGTCCTCCACATAGTGTCTTCTATCTCTAATGAAAACAGGCATGATTTTATTTTCACTGTATTATCTTCGTTATTTATGGGAACAGGATGTAGTGTCTTATAGTATTATATGGATCAAGAAATACACATTAAGAACATGTCAAGTTAATTTAGTAAAAAATTGGACATGGTGTTTTTTACCTCCGGGGTACAGATATTATACATGTATTAATAAATATATTTATGTAATTGTTAGTACTGTTTATTCATTATATATATTTGGATACATGAAGATAAAAATGCGTTAATATTTTTTAAATTTATTTAATAAATATAATAATAAAAAAAAAATCAGTCCCGTAACAGGCCACGAGGGTCCCGAGGGGCAGATACTATAGAGGTATCTGATTCATACGGCACACTAGAGAGATATCATAGAACAATATCCTACCGAATACCTATCTGAGTATCTCACTAAATATATACTCCTGCCGATCTCTAAGAGGTCGTGCTTTATGCCGAGGAACTGCTTAGAAAGTGAAGCAAGTCACAATAGATCCAGAATAAAGGATAGAGATGAACGGCTAAAGCAGTTACTAGTCGGTTAGTATTGTATATACTGCTGCCTATCTCTAAGAGGTCGTGCTTTATGCCGAGGAACTGCTTAGAAAGTGAAGCAAGTCACAATAGATCCAGAATAAAGGATAGAGATGAACGGCTAAAGCAGTTACAAGTCGGTTAGTATTGTATATACTGCTGCCGATATCTAAGAGGTCGTGCTTTATGCCGAGGAACTGCTTAGAAAGTGAAGCAAGTCACAATAGATCCAGAATAAAGGATAGAGATGAACGGCTAAAGCAGTTACAAGTCAGTTAGTATTGTATATACTGCTGCCGATCTCTAAGAGGTCATGCTTTATGCCGAGGAACTGCTTAGAAAGTGAAGCAAGTCACAATAGATCCAGAATAAAGGATAGAGATGATCGGCTAAAGCAGTTACAAGTCGGTTAGTATTGTATATACTGCTGCCGATCTCTAAGAGGTCGTGCTTTATGCCGAGGAACTGCTTAGAAAGTGAAGCAAGTCACAATAGATCCAGAATAAAGGATAGAGATGAACGGCTAAAGCAGTTACAAGTCGGTTAGTATTGTATATACTGCTGCCGATCTCTAAGAGGTCATGCTTTATGCCGAGGAACTGCTTAGAAAGTCAAGCAAGTCACAATAGATCCAGAATAAAGGATAGAGATGAACGGCTAAAGCAGTTACAAGTCGGTTAGTATTGTATATACTGCTGCCGATATCTAAGAGGTCGTGCTTTATGCCGAGGAACTGCTTAGAAAGTGAAGCAAGTCACAATAGATCCAGAATAAAGGATAGAGATGAACGGCTAAAGCAGTTACAAGTCGGTTAGTATTGTATATACTGCTGCCTATCTCTAAGAGGTCGTGCTTTATGCCGAGGAACTGCTTAGAAAGTGAAGCAAGTCACAATAGATCCAGAATAAAGGATAGAGATGAACGGCTAAAGCAGTTACAAGTCAGTTAGTATTGTATATACTGCTGCCGATCTCTAAGAGGTCATGCTTTATGCCGAGGAACTGCTTAGAAAGTGAAGCAAGTCACAATAGATCCAGAATAAAGGATAGAGATGATCGGCTAAAGCAGTTACAAGTCGGTTAGTATTGTATATACTGCTGCCGATCTCTAAGAGGTCGTGCTTTATGCCGAGGAACTGCTTAGAAAGTGAAGCAAGTCACAATAGATCCAGAATAAAGGATAGAGATGAACGGCTAAAGCAGTTACTAGTCGGTTAGTATTGTATATACTGCTGCCTATCTCTAAGAGGTCGTGCTTTATGCCGAGGAACTGCTTAGAAAGTGAAGCAAGTCACAATAGATCCAGAATAAAGGATAGAGATGAACGGCTAAAGCAGTTACAAGTCGGTTAGTATTGTATATACTGCTGCCGATCTCTAAGAGGTCGTGCTTTATGTCGAGGAACTGCTTAGAAAGTGAAGCAAGTCACAATAGATCCAGAATAAAGGATAGAGATGAACGGCTAAAGCAGTCACAAGTCAGTTAGTATTGTATATACTGCTGCCGATCTCTAAGAGGTCGTGCTTTATGCCGAGGAACTGCTTAGAAAGTGAAGCAAGTCACAATAGATCCAGAATAAAGGATAGAGATGAACGGCTAAAGCAGTTACAAGTCGGTTAGTATTGTATATACTGCTGCCAATCTCTAAGAGGTCGTGCTTTATGCCGAGGAACTGCTTAGAAAGTGAAGCAAGTCACAATAGATCCAGAATAAAGGATAGAGATGAACGGCTAAAGCAGTTACAAGTCGGTTAGTATTGTATATACTGCTGCCGATCTCTAAGAGGTCATGCTTTATGCCGAGGAACTGCTTAGAAAGTCAAGCAAGTCACAATAGATCCAGAATAAAGGATAGAGATGAACGGCTAAAGCAGTTACAAGTCAGTTAGTATTGTATATACTGCTGCCGATCTCTAAGAGGTCGTGCTTTATGCCGAGGAACTGCTTAGAAAGTGAAGCAAGTCACAATAGATCCAGAATAAAGGATAGAGATGAACGGCTAAAGCAGTTACTAGTCGGTTAGTATTGTATATACTGCTGCCTATCTCTAAGAGGTCGTGCTTTATGCCGAGGAACTGCTTAGAAAGTGAAGCAAGTCACAATAGATCCAGAATAAAGGATAGAGATGAACGGCTAAAGCAGTTACAAGTCGGTTAGTATTGTATATACTGCTGCCGATCTCTAAGAGGTCGTGCTTTATGTCGAGGAACTGCTTAGAAAGTGAAGCAAGTCACAATAGATCCAGAATAAAGGATAGAGATGAACGGCTAAAGCAGTCACAAGTCAGTTAGTATTGTATATACTGCTGCCGATCTCTAAGAGGTCGTGCTTTATGCCGAGGAACTGCTTAGAAAGTGAAGCAAGTCACAATAGATCCAGAATAAAGGATAGAGATGAACGGCTAAAGCAGTTACAAGTCGGTTAGTATTGTATATACTGCTGCCAATCTCTAAGAGGTCGTGCTTTATGCCGAGGAACTGCTTAGAAAGTGAAGCAAGTCACAATAGATCCAGAATAAAGGATAGAGATGAACGGCTAAAGCAGTTACAAGTCGGTTAGTATCGTATATACTGCTGCCGATCTCTAAGAGGTCATGCTTTATGCCGAGGAACTGCTTAGAAAGTCAAGCAAGTCACAATAGATCCAGAATAAAGGATAGAGATGAACGGCTAAAGCAGTTACAAGTCAGTTAGTATTGTATATACTGCTGCCGATCTCTAAGAGGTCGTGCTTTATGCCGAGGAACTGCTTAGAAAGTGAAGCAAGTCACAATAGATCCAGAATAAAGGATAGTGATGATCGGCTAAAGCAGTTACAAGTCGGTTAGTATTGTATATACTGCTGCCGATCTCTAAGAGGTCGTGCTTTATGCCGAGGAACTGCTTAGAAAGTGAAGCAAGTCACAATAGATCCAGAATAAAGGATAGAGATGAACGGCTAAAGCAGTCACAAGTCAGTTAGTATTGTATATACTGCTGCCGATCTCTAAGAGGTCGTGCTTTATGCCGAGGAACTGCTTAGAAAGTGAAGCAAGTCACAATAGATCCAGAATAAAGGATAGAGATGAACGGCTAAAGCAGTTACAAGTCGGTTAGTATTGTATATACTGCTGCCAATCTCTAAGAGGTCGTGCTTTATGCCGACGAACTGCTTAGAAAGTGAAGCAAGTCACAATAGATCCAGAATAAAGGATAGAGATGAACGGCTAAAGCAGTTACAAGTCGGTTAGTATTGTATATACTGCTGCCGATCTCTAAGAGGTCATGCTTTATGCCGAGGAACTGCTTAGAAAGTCAAGCAAGTCACAATAGATCCAGAATAAAGGATAGAGATGAACGGCTAAAGCAGTTACAAGTCAGTTAGTATTGTATATACTGCTGCCGATCTCTAAGAGGTCGTGCTTTATGCCGAGGAACTGCTTAGAAAGTGAAGCAAGTCACAATAGATCCAGAATAAAGGATAGAGATGAACGGCTAAAGCAGTTACTAGTCGGTTAGTATTGTATATACTGCTGCCTATCTCTAAGAGGTCGTGCTTTATGCCGAGGAACTGCTTAGAAAGTGAAGCAAGTCACAATAGATCCAGAATAAAGGATAGAGATGAACGGCTAAAGCAGTTACAAGTCGGTTAGTATTGTATATACTGCTGCCGATCTCTAAGAGGTCATGCTTTATGCCGAGGAACTGCTTAGAAAGTCAAGCAAGTCACAATAGATCCAGAATAAAGGATAGAGATGAACGGCTAAAGCAGTTACAAGTCAGTTAGTATTGTATATACTGCTGCCGATCTCTAAGAGGTCGTGCTTTATGCCGAGGAACTGCTTAGAAAGTGAAGCAAGTCACAATAGATCCAGAATAAAGGATAGAGATGAACGGCTAAAGCAGTTACTAGTCGGTTAGTATTGTATATACTGCTGCCTATCTCTAAGAGGTCGTGCTTTATGCCGAGGAACTGCTTAGAAAGTGAAGCAAGTCACAATAGATCCAGAATAAAGGATAGAGATGAACGGCTAAAGCAGTTACAAGTCGGTTAGTATTGTATATACTGCTGCCGATCTCTAAGAGGTCGTGCTTTATGTCGAGGAACTGCTTAGGAAGTGAAGCAAGTCACAATAGATCCAGAATAAAGGATAGAGATGAACGGCTAAAGCAGTCACAAGTCAGTTAGTATTGTATATACTGCTGCCGATCTCTAAGAGGTCGTGCTTTATGCCGAGGAACTGCTTAGAAAGTGAAGCAAGTCACAATAGATCCAGAATAAAGGATAGAGATGAACGGCTAAAGCAGTTACAAGTCGGTTAGTATTGTATATACTGCTGCCAATCTCTAAGAGGTCGTGCTTTATGCCGAGGAACTGCTTAGAAAGTGAAGCAAGTCACAATAGATCCAGAATAAAGGATAGAGATGAACGGCTAAAGCAGTTACAAGTCGGTTAGTATTGTATATACTGCTGCCGATCTCTAAGAGGTCATGCTTTATGCCGAGGAACTGCTTAGAAAGTCAAGCAAGTCACAATAGATCCAGAATAAAGGATAGAGATGAACGGCTAATGCAGTTACAAGTCAGTTAGTATTGTATATACTGCTGCCGATCTCTAAGAGGTCGTGCTTTATGCCGAGGAATTGCTTAGAAAGTGAAGCAAGTCACAATAGATCCAGAATAAAGGATAGTGATGATCGGCTAAAGCAGTTACAAGTCGGTTAGTATTGTATATACTGCTGCCGATCTCTAAGAGGTCGTGCTTTATGCCGAGGAACTGCTTAGAAAGTGAAGCAAGTCACAATAGATCCAGAATAAAGGATAGAGATGATCGGCTAAAGCAGTTACTAGTCGGTTAGTATTGTATATACTGCTGCCGATCTCTAAGAGGTCGTGCTTTATGCCGAGGAACTGCTTAGAAAGTGAAGCAAGTCACAATAGATCCAGAATAAAGGATAGAGATGAACGGCTAAAGCAGTTACAAGTCGGTTAGTATTGTATATACTGCTGCCGATCTCTAAGAGGTCGTCCTTTATGTCGAGGAACTGCTTAGAAAGTGAAGCAAGTCACAATAGATCCAGAATAAAGGATAGAGATGAACGGCTAAAGCAGTCACAAGTCAGTTAGTATTGTATATACTGCTGCCGATCTCTAAGAGGTCGTGCTTTATGCCGAGGAACTGCTTAGAAAGTGAAGCAAGTCACAATAGATCCAGAATAAAGGATAGAGATGAACGGCTAAAGCAGTTACAAGTCGGTTAGTATTGTATATACTGCTGCCAATCTCTAAGAGGTCGTGCTTTATGCCGAGGAACTGCTTAGAAAGTGAAGCAAGTCACAATAGATCCAGAATAAAGGATAGAGATGAACGGCTAAAGCAGTTACAAGTCGGTTAGTATTGTGTATACTGCTGCCGATCTCTAAGAGGTCGTGCTTTATGCCGAGGAACTGCTTAGAAAGTGAAGCAAGTCACAATAGATCCAGAATAAAGGATAGAGATGAACGGCTAAAGCAGTTACAAGTCGGTTAGTATTGTATTCCATCTGCAGTGTTTCAAAGTACTCACTCCACATTCCTAGAAGTGGGCAAGAAGTACTATAGCCTGTTCAGATAAATCAAGTTCAAGCCCGCATTCCCAGGGAAATAATCACAATAGTTCCATCATTTGCATATTGCCATTTCAGTATACGACAAGCTAACTGAGACTCAATGAAAAGAGCGACTCCCAGGAACTGCGTCATCTTAGCGTGGTTCCTTTCATATCCCTAGTGTCATTAGTAAAGGAATAGTAGCAGTCATTGGTAGGTTTTGATGTTTCCTGAAAAATATATAATAACATCTCAACGAGAAGGAAGTGTAGACATTTTTCCAAAATTCGTTGATTAGTGGAACATCTATTGCGACATTACTTCTGAAAATACTGTAAACGTGAGTATATAACCTGGAATTGCAAGGCATTAATGAAGATCTTCCATAATAGACTGTTTAATTACTAACGAACCTGTACAATTCTAGCGGTGATTGTTGGCGTTATTACCAGCTTCATGGACATTTCAACAGGCCGGAAATGGGTGGGGGGGTGTCGAAAATTCCCGGGGATTGTGAATGAACCCCCCCCCCCCACCGAGGGCAGTGTTGCCAACCCTTCTATATTCACTGGAGCGGAAGTGGGGTTTTCCCCCCAACACTGTCAGCGAAATCTAACAGGATCATTAAGCAGACTTCCCCCCAGTCTTGGAATTACCCCCAACAGCTACTTCATAATGGAATCTTTACTTCGCTACTATTGTACATAGCGGAAGATGTTAGTTAGCATTGGACGTCTTCTTTCCGATTTGGGCTATATTGTAGTGTATTTCGTCTGTCTGTAATTGTAAGTGTACAAAGCATTCGTATTTCAGTTATCAAATAATATGCATTATATTTACTTTTCATTTCTTTATAACGCCAGATTTTCATTATTATGTCTCTTCGTCACCGGCACTTCTTGTAAAGGCTACTGGGTAACACATGTCAAGTCTCTCACGGCACTTCTTGACCAGTCTTCAGGGGCACTTGTCAAGTTTCCAGGGTTACTTGTTGTCAAATCTTCAGGGGCACAACTTGTCAAGATTCCAGAGTTACTTGTCAAATCTTCAGGGGCACTACTTGTTAAGATTCCAGGGTTACTTTTCAAATTTTCAGGGGCACTACTTGTCAAGTTTCCAAGGGTTACTTGTTGTCAAATCTTCAGGGGCAGTACTTGTCAAGTTTCCAAGGGTTACTTTTTGTCAAATCTTCAGGGGCACTACTTGTTAAGATTCCAGGGTTACTTTTCAAATTTTCAGGGGCACTACTTGTCAAGTTTCCAAGGGTTACTTGTCAAATCTTCAGGGGCAGTACATGTCAAGTTTCCAAGGGTTACTTGTCAAATCTTCAGGGGCACTACTTGTGAAGACTCTAGGGTTACTTGTCAAATCTTCAGGGGCACTACTTGTCAAGTTTCCAAGGGTTAGTTGTTGTCAAATCTTCAGGGGCAGTACTTGTCAAGTTTCCAAGGGTTACTTTTTGTCAAATCTTCAGGGGCACTACTTGTTAAGATTCCAGGGTTACTTTTCAAATTTTCAGGGGCACTACTTGTCAAGTTTCCAAGGGTTACTTGTCAAATCTTCAGGGGCAGTACTTGTCAAGTTTCCAAGGGTTACTTGTCAAATCTTCAGGGGCACTACTTGTCAAGTTTCCAAGGGTTACTTGTTGTCAAATCTTCAGGGGCACTACTTGTCAAGATTCCAGGGTTACTTGTCAAATCTTCAGGGGCACTACTTGTCAAGATTCCAGGGTTACTTGTCAAATCTTCAGGGGCACTACTTGTCAAGATTCCAGGGTTACTTGTCAAATCTTCAGGGGCACTACTTGTCAAGTTTCCAAGGATTACTTGTTGTCAAATCTTCAGGGGCAGTACTGGTCAAGTTTCCGAGGGTTACTTGTCAAATCTTCAGGGGCACTACTTGTCAAGATTCCCAGGGCATTTCTGTCAAAACTTCGACTCGTAGTTCAAGTTGCCCTAAAACAGCCTGTTTCACACTAATTTTGAAGTTATTATGTAATAATAACCATAACAGAAACACCCTTTCTTAATATCGCTTTGATTATGGACTTCTTTAGATCTGCCACACGACAGTTTCTATAATATGAAGCAATTTAGATGTCAAAAATATAAAACAAAATAGTTTATAACGAATTAATTCTATTTTATATGATTCCTGAAAGGATTGGAAAATATATATTAATATTTTGGAGTACCTCATAGGGATTTAAAAAAAAAAAAAAAAAATAGGAAACCCTGGCCATTACACATACATTGGTGCACATGTTTTATATACATATAAGCACATATATATATTTATATATATACATATATATATATATGTCTTGTAGAAAGTCGTTGACAGTGGATCAGTCTTTTTCATTTTTGATAGTGATAAATTTATAGTAAAATTCTTAAGTTCCCAAGGAGGGAACGTCAAGATTTCATTTCTGTGAGTAGGAGCGGTTAGCTCCTACTCACAGAATGTTAGCTCCTTTTCTTTCTTTTTTTTTTTTTTTTTTTTTTTTTTTTTTTTTTTTTTTTTTTTTTTTTTTTTTTTTTTTTTTTTTTTTACGGCGCATCAATCCTTTTCTTATTCTTAACACTTTTGTAATATTTAGTTCCATAAATTTCTACTTTTGTATATTGTATATTTTGTTTTGTAATTTAAAAAGAGCAAGTCACCTTCGTTGCGAAGCTCTTAAAATAAATAAATAAAAATAAATATATATATATATATATATATATATGCATATATATACATATATATATTAAAAGAGAACCCAAGAACCTTTAGACTAGTCCAGAGCAGCATGGGTAAAACCCAATCCAACACAGACCCGAAGCAAATTTCCTGAATATTTGCATTTTGCTTTGCATAGAATTGGAAACTATTCTAATGTTACATAATTCTAACAGTTGGATTCACTCTTTGTCACTTATTCAGCCTTTTACGTTTTAACACATTTTACAAGCTCTGGAATAATATTCAGATTGTAATAATGAATAAATTGTTTTACAAAACAACAATACAATGATATCTGCTATTGGAATTCATAATTATATATATATATATATATATATATATATATATATATATATATATTGGATATATATGGCGCTGGTCAAAAGAATAGTACTCTTTCTTATGTACTATTGTATTGTTGGCATGCCCTACATGTTTCGTGGCCATTATAATCGCCACCCATATTAATGGGCTGACCACACATGGGGGTTTAAAGGCCTCGGAGGAGATGGCATATAGGCCACGAAACATGTAGGGCATGCCAAAAATAAGGTAGTACATAAGAAAGAGGAGTACTATTCTTTTGACCAGCGCCATATATATCCAAAAAAAAATACATATTCGTAATTAATGGGCAAAAATACGTGGAATAGTATATATATATATATATATATATATATATATATATATATATATATATATATATGCTGACAAGGTTGGAGCAGCTACAATCATATACAAAGACTATAAACTATTAACAACACTCATATTTAGATTTGGACATTACTGTACAAACAACCAAGCTGAACAACTAGCTATATTAAAATCTATAGACTACATTAATAAACACATCACTACACCATCTTCTATACAGATACATACAGACAGCATGATAACATTACAAAAACTCAAAAACACTGACATACATGAAGCACTAATAGAAAAAATACGACAACTGTTAAGAATATGCCAAAATATGCATACAATATATTTTAAATGGATAAAGGGACATTCTGGTGACGAAGGTAACGAAATCGCCGATCGTTTCGCCAAAGCAGCGTCAAAAGATACGTCACTACCGATAGAATATAATAAACTTTCAAAAACTCATTTAAAATATATATTAAAACTAGAATCAATTGCAGAATGGCAGCAAAAATGGGATACCTCTAACAAAGGTCGCCATTTATACAAATTTATCCCAATCATACAAAACTTTTATAATAAAAACATACAGACAAATTTTTACACGATACAAGTACTCACTGGACACGGGGCGTTTCTATCCTATTTAAATAGATTTAAAATAAAAAGAGAAAATTCATGCCCCTGTGACAGACATTCAGAACAGACAGCACACCACATCATATACAATTGTACACTGTTTAACGAATACAGAAACCGAATTAAAAAGAAAATAACCAATTGGCCTATTGAAGAAAATAAATTGTTTTTTAATAATTACAAATTATTCTCAACTTTATGCAAAGAAATTATTCAACGATTGAGCGAAAAATGAAAAATTGCATTTTTATTGAAGTAAAGCGGACCTTACTGAATATATAAGTTTATTTTCATAATCCTTGTTGTATACTAATTGTTTTAAGTTAACGTGAATTATTTATATGTAAACCTAACTAAAATACTAAATTGAACAAAATTAACTAAGATAAGAAAAAAAAAACATACATGTGATATACTGTACCTTGTATGATACATGTAGTACAATAAACGGCCTTCTAAAAGGGCTACTTTTAGAAGGAAAAACATACATGTGATATACTGTACCTTGTATGATACATGTAGTACAATAAACGGCCTTCTAAAAGGGCTACTTTTAGAAGGAAAAACATACATGTGATATACTGTACCTTGTATGATACATGTAGTACAATAAACGGCCTTCTAAAAGGGCTACTTTTAGAAGGAAAAACATACATGTGATATACTGTGCCTTGTATGATACATGTAGTACAATAAACGGCCTTCTAAAAGGGCTACTTTTAGAAGGAAAAAAAAAATCATTAACGGGTGTTCCTTATTGGAAATTTAATGTAGATTCTAAAAATGTGGTCTTTATTTACTATACAGTGATCACAAATTCCGAAACCTCAGTTTTTCTTTAAAAAAACAAGTAATTTTTAAAAAAGACAAAAGTTTGAGTAGCTGATATATATATATATATATATATATATATATATATATATATATATATATATATCCCTATAACTAAGGATAAGAGTTTTTAACAATGAGTAAAAACGGGCATTTATCAATTATTTAAGTTTTATGAAACTGAAAAGTTGTTTGTTGTTGATTAAGAATTCATTCCACAACTCGTCCCCTGAAACCATTAGAAGCATTTTCTCAATGTTCCTAAATAGAAGCACATGCTTTATGTTGGTTATCATTGCTTCGCGGACGTTTAATATTGTAGAGTTTTAATATTAACCTGATAGGTCGATGATGTTTAGTACACATAGGAGAATGATTTAACAATGGTCTAAATGATTCTAAGTTTTATCACTTCGGGATCACTAAAAGTATTTACAATATATATTTTTTTTTTTTTTTTACGGCGCATCAACATATCGTGGCTATTAGCGCCGACATCCAGGGTGCAACCAGGAATTTTCTCAGCGAGCCCTGAGATGAGAAAATTTCTGGCGCCGGTGGGGATCGAACCCACCATATCCCGCTCATGAATCCAGCGCGCTAGCCACTAGACTACGGGAGACCCCTATTTTTACAATATTATCTAAATAACAGGAGTTTATTATGATTAAAGAATTGTGATGATGAACTGGTAAACGGTAGATGCCTGGTGCTCAACCATGCGATTCAGCTAGAGTTTCAGGTAGGTCTTCTTATAGGTTCGCCTTTCGACACTGTGGAAGTAGTTTTCGGGTTCCCGTATGTTTTATAATTAGTACTGTGGAAGTAGTTTTCGGGTTCCCGTATGTTTTATAATTAGTACTGTGGAAGTAGTTTTCGGGTTCCCGTATGTTTTATAATTAGTACTGTGCCTATATATTACGAAAACAAGTTGCAGCTGAAGCATATCTACGGGCAAAACGGTAGATGCCTGGTGCTCAACCATGCGATCCAGCTAGAGTTTCAGGTAGGTCTTGTTATAGATTCGCCTTTCGACACTGTGGAAGTAGTTTTCGGGTTCCCGTGTGTTTTATAATTAGTACTGTGCCTATATATTACGAAAACAAGTTGCAGCTGAAGCATATCTACGGGCAAAACAAGTTGCAGCTGAAGCATATCTACGGGCAAAACAAGTTGCAGCTGAAGCATATCTACGGGCAAAACAAGTTGCAGCTGAAGCATATCTACGGGCAAAACGCCCTCGACAACGTCTGACAGAATTGACGTTTCTGGTTTCGGACCCCTTTGGAGATATTGTGTGAAGGTTTCTGTTCGTCGATAAGCACGCACACTTTCTTGCATGCCTCACACATGCTACAGACCTTGCCTCTCTTCAGGATTTGCATAGTATTGTAAACCCGAGCATAAGTCCATACGAAGGTTTAATAACAACTTGCAAGAGTTGATGAATCTTCATATTCTAGCGGAACTCGGAAGGTTTCTGCGGAGGAATACTTGGAAAACTTGTAATATATTCATTATTTTCCTTTATATAGCAGTGTATACATGAATAGAGAAGGAAGGATGTAGTATCGGCTGAGGCTTGTTTCGCTTATGATTAACTAGCTGACTACCCGTGATTCACCACGGCCGAGAAGTATCGGCTGAGGCTTGTTTCGCTTATGATTAACTAGCTGACTACCCGTGCTTCACCACGGCCGAGAAGTATCGGCTGAGGCTTGTTTCGCTTATGATTAACTAGCTGACTACCCGTGCTTCACCACGGCCGAGAAGTATCGGCTGAGGCTTGTTTCGCTTATGATTAACTAGCTGACTACCCGTGCTTCACCACGGCCGAGAAGTATTTTTTATATTGAGTAAAATTAGATATTATCAAAATTAACACCATGTGGAGGTAACCGTGCTTGTTAACAAATTTGAAGTTTTAAGCACTTATCTCTTCCATTGACATCGCCCCACCAAACATTACAACAGAATCTTATTGTAGAGAATTTAGTAACCTTTCGAATAGCCGCCTTCCACTTACTACGATTTCCCAACCGTTTTCGAGATATTTTAGAAAATATACTGAGATCCGAAAACTTTGTATCACCATTCATACAATTTTTTTCCATATACATCGTTTCTGAATACCCAAACAGAAAATTAGTTTTGAAAAGTATTTCTATCAATTTTTCTGGTAAATGGCTACAGAACTCGCTTAAAAAATGGTTTCATTCGTTTTCCTACGTTAAGGAATCTTTCACACAAATTTTGCTCCAAAATCCACGTTCCAATGTTTAAGTACTTTTAGAGTACTTAAACATTGGAATATCAAAAAAACCTTTCTTAGCGAGTGCTTACACTCTAAACGTATTGTCCGTGCATAATTTCAAATTTTTGTGTCCAGTGGTTCGGGATATTATTTACCTCGGACGGGCCATCACCCCCGAGTAATCCCTAAACCACAACACAACTCTAAACTCTATGAGGGACAAAATAACAGTTTATTTCTAGTAATTCAAGGACTGCCATCATAGTTGAAATTAACCTCAATTAAAAATAATACTATGAAATGGATAATGTACGGTAACAGCTGTTCTGTTATCGTCCTAGCAACACATGCTGCCGAGGCGTGCATGTTCTAACCAACTAAAACTTTAAAAATACTTGAAAATTCGAATATCAAAAAATCCTTTCTTAGCGAGCGTCTACATTCTATAGGGAGTGTCCATGCAAAATTTCAAAATTTTCTGTCGAGTAGTTTGGGCTGGGGTTGATAGGTCAGTGAGTGCGAGAGTGAGTGAGAGAGTGAGTGAGTGGTATTTGACAAATATATAGTAGATTTGATTTGGAAAAAAGTTTTCCTTCAGGGTTATTAGATAACAGAAGAAATATAAACACACTTTTTCCATCCTTGTGTTTTGTTTTGGTACTTATAGAGTCATTTCGCAGCCAACATTGCTTTGCATAACCCGAAAATGAAAATGTAAAATTTCTGATCGGATATGAAGTTTAAAATACAACAATACAACTTTCAGGCTCGGATCTCACGAGCAAACATAGGCGTGATGAACTTTGCGTAAGGACATTTTTAGCGCGGTTCCTCCCTCCCCCATAGGAAGGAACCCCGCTTATAAGGTTGATACAATGAAACAATCCGGAAGTGCCGACTAGAAAATTTCGCGTTTCAGAACCCCTGGAGACGGAAAATAACGGTGGTTCAAATTGGTATATATATATATATATATATATATATATATATATATATATATATATTTGTCTGTTCGCTCATTTCTGGCTTCCCTAATGGTCCGATTGTGATGAAATTTGGTACAAAAATCCGTCGTCCAATTTAAAAGGTCACGTTCGTTAACCAGCGAAATCCGCCCACTGGAAGATGGCGTTTGGGGTGAAATTCGCGCAAAAAAAATCGTAACGCTTACGTTTTTGAGTTCATAAGCTTGTAAGTACTCGTTTTATATGCTCCTTGGGCTAGGAAAACGAATGAAATCATTTTCAAGGCGATAGCTTTAACCGTTTTGGAGAAAATTGGAAAAATAGTTTTTGAATACCGTTTTTGGTCTGGGTACTTAGAATCATGGTATTCAGTTGAAACATTTTCTGCATGTTCTACTTTCATTAAAACTAATATGTTGAAATTTTTGTTACGTTTGGAGTTTAGGAAGGGTTAGAATAAAATATTTTATTAACAGGCATCAAAAGTTTTGGTAACTTTGTATACTTTCCTTAATATCTCGAAAAAGGTTGAGAATCTTGGCAAACGGAAGAATACCATTAGAAAGCTTATTAAATGCTCTAAAAAAAAGGTCCTAATGAAAGTTTTGATTAGGCGATGTCAATCGGAGAAATAAGAGCATAAATCTTTAAAGTAATTGATTTCGCTTATTCGAACTGTTCTTTTTGTCTGTTTTTTATTCCTTGTTATTTTTTAATTGCTTATTGTTGGATAATGTATTTGAAAATAAAACAGGTTAAGAAAAATAAGAAAAACAATTTAATGTTAAAGATATGGATTTCCAAGATATATAGCTTTTCAACTGCCTAGCGTCCTTCCTAGGGAGGGTTCTTTGTCTTTGATTTTGGTACTTAGAATTATGGGATACAGTTGAAACATTTTCTGCATGTTCGAGTTTCATCAACACTAATATGTTGAAATTTTTGTTACGTTTAGAGTAAAGGAAGGGTTAGAATAAAATATTTTATTAACAGACAAAAAAAAGTTTTGGTAACTTGTATAATTTGGTTAGTATCTCGAAAACCGTTGACAATCTTGTTAAGCGGAAGATTACCATTCGGAAGCTTACTAAATGCTCTACAAAAAAGGTACTGAAGAAAGTTTTAACTAGGCGATATCAATCGGAGAAAAAAGTGCTTAAAGCTTTAAATTAATTGATTTCGTTTATTCCAATGGTTCTTTTTGTCTGTTTTATTTCTTGTTATTTTTTAATTTCTTATAGTTGGATAATGTATTTGACAATAAAACTGGTTAAGTAAAATAACAAAAACAATTTATTGTTAGAAATATAGATTTCCAAGATTCCAAGACCTTGTCACTAGCGGGTCCGTTTCCAGTGTAGCCGACCCTTCCAGGTAAGATTGTAAATCATGACCTTTCAAGACTTTACTACACACAGGAATGGCGTTAGTGACCTTAAGGGTTGACACGCCATTATAATAATTAATTTTAAAAAAAGACTGGTGGAACCAAAATAATAACTGCTTCTATTTTAATCTTTCCAAATTAGACTAGGGATATGAACGGAACCGCGCTAAGATGATGCAGTCCTGCGAGACGGACTTTATATATATATATATATATATATATATAAAACTCCGACTCGCAGGAACTGCGTCATCTTAGCGCGGTTCCAGTTTTTTTTTTTTTTTTTTTTTTTTTTTTTTTACGGCACATCTACATCTACGTCATAAGCGCCGACATCCAGGGTGTAGCGAGGAATTTCACCAGCGAGCCGTGGGATGATAAAATTCCTGCCAGAGGTTGGGAATCGAACCCACCATCTCCCGCTTATGAATCCAAGGCGCTAGCCATTAGACCACGGGAGACCCCGGTTCCTGTTCATATCCCTATTCTCATTTGAAAAGCATAGAATAGAAACAGATAATATTTTCCTCGGCCTTTGTTGGAAGGGTTTTATGGCTATACCTGGGGTCAGGTCCGCAAGACCCTAGAATCCTCTTCTACCGATAGGTACTTCATTTCATACGTTTCAATGAATTGGAATATATCAAATATTTTCACACATTCCTGTGTTCTTTTACTATAGTAATAATTCTACAGATAAAATCAATTAAAAAATAAAATAAAAAAACCAACAGCATAAAGGCAATTGAAAATATTCAAAAGACGTCATCGAATCTCTTTCTCTTGGCAAGCTATATTTCTAACAATGAATTGTTTTTCTTATTTTGCTTAATCTGTTTTATTGTCAAATACATTATCCAACTATAAGCAATTAAAAAATAACAAGGAATAAAAACAGACAAAAAGAACAGTTCGAATAAGCAAAATCAATTACTTTAATGTTTTAAGAACTTATTTCTCCGATTGACATCGCCTAATCAAAACTTTCATCAGAACCTTTTTTGTAGAGCATTTAGTAAGCTTTCTAATGGTATTCTTTCGTTTACCAAATTCTTAACCTTTTTCGAGATATTAAGGAAAATATACAA
Source organism: Gonocerus acuteangulatus (assembly GCA_946811695.1). Lineage (NCBI taxonomy): Eukaryota > Metazoa > Arthropoda > Insecta > Hemiptera > Coreidae > Gonocerus > Gonocerus acuteangulatus. The sequence goes on along the minus strand of OX328124.1, from coordinate 131,895,636 downwards.
AGTTACCAAAACTTTTTATGTCTGTTAATAAAATATTTTATTCTAACCCTTCCTTAACTCCAAACGTAACCAAAATTTCAACATATTAGTTTTAATGAAAGTAGAACATGCAGAAAATGTTTCAACTGAATCCCATGATTCTAAGTACCCAAACCAAAAACGGTATTCAAAAACTATTTTCCCAATTTTCTCGAAAAAGGTTAAAGCTATCGCCTTGAAAATGGTTTCATTCGTTTTCCTAGCCAAAGAAGCCTATAAAACGACTACTTACAAGCTTATGAACTCAAAAACGTAAGCGTTACCTTCGACCTAGAGAGCGAACAGACAAATATATATATATATATATATATATATATATATATATATATATATATATATATATACATATATATAAATATATACATATATATATATATATATATATATATATATATATATATATATATATATATATATACAAATTTGAACCACCGTTATTTTCGGTCTCTAGGGGTTCTGAAACGCGAAATTTTCTTGTCGGCACTTCCGGATTGTTTCATTGTATCAACCTTATAAGCGGGGTTCCTCCCTATGGGGGAGGGAGGAACCGCGCTAATATATATATATTTGTCTGTTCGCTCATTTCTGGCTTCCCTAATGGTCCGATTCTGATGAAATTTGGTACAAAAATCCGTCGTCCAATTTAAAAGGTCAAGTTCGTTAACTAGCAGAATCCGCCCACTGGAAGATGGCGTTTGGGGCGAAATTCGCGCAATAAAAATCGTAACGCTTACGTTTTTGAGTTCATAAGCTTGTAAGTACTCGTTTTATAGACTTCTTGGGCTAGGAAAACGAATGAAACCATTTTCAAGGCGATAGCTTTAACCGTTCTCGAGAAAATTGGAAAAATAGTTTTTGAATACCGTTTTTGGTTTGGGTACTTAGAATCATGGGATTCACTTGAAACATTTTCTGCATGTTCTACTTTCATTAAAACTAATATGTTGAAATTTTTGTTTCGTTTGGAGTTTAGGAAGGGTTAGAATAAAATATTTTATTAACAGACAAAAAGTTTTGGTAACTTTGTATACTTTCCTTAATATCTCGAAAAAGGTTGAGAATCTTGGGAAACAGAAGATGACCATTAGAAAGCATAACTAAATGCTCTACTAAAAATGGCTCTGATGAAAGTTTTGATTAGGCGATGTCAATCGGAGAAATAAGAGCTTAAAACTTTAAAGTAATTGATTTCGTTTATTCGAACTGTTCTTTTTGTCTTTGATTTTGGTACTTAGAATTATGGGATTTAGTTGAAACATTTTCTGCATGTTTGAATTTTATCAACACTAATATGTTGAAATTTTGGTTACGTTTGGAGTAAAGGAAGGGTTAGAATAAAATATTTTATTAACAGACAAGAAAATTTTGGTAACCTTTTATACTTTCGTTAGTATCTCGAAAACCGTTGACAATCTTGGGAAGCGAAAGGTTACCATTCGAAAGCTTACTAAATGGTCTACCAAAAAGGTTCGAAAGAAAGTTTTGAATAAGCGATGTCAATCGGAGAAATAAGTGCTTAAACTTTGAAGTAATTGATTTCGTTTATTCGAACGGTTCTTTTTGCCTGTTTTTATTCCTTGTTTTGTTTTTTTTTTAATTGCTTATAGTTGGATAATGTATTTGACAATAAAACAGATTAAGTAAAATAAGAAAAACAATTCATTGTTAGAAATATAGCTTGCCAAGAGAAAGAGATTTTTTTTATCTCTGTTTACCTTTGTTTTTTTTTTTTTTTTTTTTTTTTTTTTTTTTTTTTTTTTTTTTTTACGGCGCATCTACATCTAGGTCATTAGCGCCGACCTTTGTTCTTAATTTTTTTTTTCTCGGTTTGCCTTAGTTTTTAATATCTTGCTGTTATTTTGATTGCATTTTTTTTTCAATAAAACATGACAAGTAATTGAGAAGCGTGTTTGTATTTTGAATTTACTTTGAGAGTCTTGCTTTAGATTGAGGAATTTCCGCTTCTAACCTGTGGGTGTTAGAAAAAAAAAAAAAAAAAGATTAGTTCTATTTTAAACTTTCAAAATGACAATATGGATGAGAATGGATACGTCTTAAAATGACGCAGTTCCTGCAGAAAGAGAATGTTTAGACTCTGTGTAGGGTCAGACATTTAGCCGGGTCGAGCTACTAGGCAGGCTTCAGGTAGGTTTTATTGCACTTCATAAATCAAGATGCATCCTAGGAAAGATGACAGATATTGTACCTGTAGGAAGTCATAAAGCCAAATGCTATAGTAGAAATATAATTATATTTTGTGGTTGTTGGCGTAATACATTAAAAAATAACATAATAATACTTTCCCATTTTCTTGTACAATTTTATTTTGTTTAATTGCATTTAACAGTAAAATGAGTAGTTTAGTGTTTTTAATTGCATTTAACACTAAAATGGATATGTTAGTAAAGCAAGTTAAGTCAAATAGAAACAAATTCCTAGTAGAGTCTTCGAAGAGAGAAACTTGTGACGGCGGAAAGGGTAATTTTTGCTTAGAATAGTTTCTTGTGCCTTGCCGACAATCTTGCTTTTCTTTGGAATATGTGTTTACATTAAGAATGATCTAAACAAAGTAATAACTGTTTCTATTCTAAGTATACAAAATGAAACTAGGGATATAAATGGAACCGCGCTAAGATGATGCAGTTCCTGCGAGTCGGACTTTTTAGGAAGTTGTGGCTAATAAAAGTGTCACTTTCGATGTCTACTTTCAAACGTAGCGCTTAGTTAGGTCTCTAGACGTTTCGTGCCTTATTGCTACCTCTTCAGGGCTTACACGCGGTTCGTGTTTAGAATCGTTACCGATATCTTCTTATGGACTCCAAGTTTCGAAACTTCCTCCTGATACTCCCAATTTCAATACGGTCATTTTATTTCGTAATTAGCTGTTACCCGGCGTGCCATGCTACACCTACTTTCTGCATCTAGAAAAGCGAGAATAGATTAGCAACCAAATAAGTAATATTAACATCTAACAACGCCAAGCTGTAACTGTTGTGGTTCACACTTTCGAACCCATGACCTCCAACCTGTAAGTCCTAGACGACTTTGACCTAGCCTATGACACTCCGCGGATCAAGGCGGTCAAAATCGGTCAAACTGTGTGGATTTGTATAAGGAACAAACAGCTGGTAGACGATTTTGACCTAGGCTATAACACTTCCCTGTGTGCGAAGTAACGTCAAAATTTGTCAAACGGTGTGGATTTTTACAAGGAACAAACAGACAGACACACAAACAGACACATGATGTTTATATATAAAGATTTCACAATATATCTGTAGATGGTTGAGAACGCATTGTTATTCTTGATTATATGTTATTGGCCCAAACCTATCTAAATAATCGCCTAGGAAATGAATCCCCTATTCCATACGAATTGCAGAGGTAGGAGAAGGATGTTTCACCATCAACTTGACAGAGACCTCACACCCGATGCATAGTTGATCCCGAGATCCAGACAGGTGCCTTGGAGTATTTATGAGCTAACAAGCCTCCAACATCCTGGAACTCCAGGTAGATTCAGAACCTTAGAGTTCTGCTATTGTTGTTCAACTCAGCTATAACTCAAGGGTGGAATATCTCATCTCCTCCTGAGTTATGCTAGAGCAGCCTCTCTACTTCCTTACTGTTATCCACTTCAGTCCATCCTTTACAAATACCCGAGGCTAGTTTTATATGGATCGAATCAGTAGTAGGATAAGAACATATTTTGGACAATAACGTCCTACCCGCTGCAGATTCAACTAACACAAATTCCCAGCAAGACAGTGTATATAATGAAAACAATTCTTAGCAAAACCAAAAAAATATAAATCCATGTGGGCAATTAAAATTGAAAAACTTGAAGGGAAATTTCTTGGCTTGTGTAGGAGGAAATTCCTCGTGAGATGCTGATATTCAGGATTTTGTAACACCATAAAACATAAAATGGATAGTTAGTGACCTTTTGTGCCCCACCAGGGTAAAGTATGACAATCATTGTTTAAAGAAAGTGAGCGATATGGACTTTTCAAGAACGAAACCATTCTCCACGTTACTTCCGAGGAGATGAAAGTTTTTATTAGAATATTCATGGTGACCGGGTATAATAATATACCATTATAATAATCCCGATCGGTTGTATAATATTCTACCAGTGAAGACATTTTATTGGTACGCCACATCAGACATGCAAAATCTGTTTGTTGCTTTGCCAATGCGAAGAAAACAACCAAATTCGCAGGGTCAACATCTTCTGGCCCACTTTGTGCCAGGGCTGTAGCAGACATTAGGTTTGAGAGAATGGATCATTTTCTGGGCAAAACACATGAAAATAATGTGAGAAATTGTGCAAGGGCTGTAAATTGTAAGTAAGATCTGGATGTGTAAAGCATATCCCTGCTTGCAAACCGCGATTTTAAATATGGAGTCTGGCGGGCTTATTTCAACACTCAACAATTGTTCATCTTAATTTTAATCACTGCAGTGTTAAACCTAGAATTAGTGTGTTTGTGTGGCATAGAGGTACACACATGTTACTGTATTTTTTTTTCTTTTATTCAAAAAAATTAATTAAAAAAAAAATAATAAAAAACATTGTTTAATCAAATCACTAATTAATATCTGAAATTTTTAGGTTCGGAAAATGAACTCCTCAGACCAACATTCGGGGGTTTTGAGAGGTCTCACAGCCGGAAAACAGAGCCTGGGATACTCAGAATCACAGTGCATCTGCTTGAAGGTTAAATGGATATTACAGAATAAATTAATTTAATCAGATTTCTATTGAAAGGACGAGTAGACTTGTCGATTCTTGTCTATTGACAATCCGCATACAAGAACAGGCTTCCTTCAGAGTTGGCAAAAGTCCTTGAGTTGAATGCAGTTTTGGCGTAACTACTCGAGACGAGTCCTGGAATTAGAAGCTTTGTAAGTGAAGGAGATCCTTCAGAGGTATTCGGAAGAGCAGAGATACAGAGTCTGGGGGATTTATTTGTATCTTGCAGAAGTGGACTGTAGAATCGATCTCTGGAAGCTGTACGGAGCCAGCCAGTCTGGCACAATGTTCCACAACAACATCACCAGAACACCCCCAAACCATCCCCCCCCACCCCGACCATCCCCAAACCCCTGAGGTACTTATGGAGCCTCTTATCAACCAGCTCTCTCTTATCAGCTTTCTACCTGGAATAACACCAAACGAAAACCTCTCTGACGATACATTTTTAAATGATATTTACTCACATTCTAAACAAACAAATACCCCATTATTATGTATTGTTATCCAAAAAAGAAAATTACAAATTTATCATATAAAATTTAAACGAGAAATGTCCATTTCCATCCACGCACGGTTTCCTCCCATCCTCTTTCGGTAAAGAAACTCAACCAATCTATATTGAAGGAAGATATTCAGCTCCAAGACAGGACAGCACATCTTCACGGCCTCCAGAATGTACGAAACAGGATGAAATCACTTCTACTTTCATGATCCTCTCTGAGATATTACAAGGAGGTAACCACCGGAACAGCTGTCCGCTTCTCTAAAATAGCATATGTCTTTTATAATATTAAAAATAAGAGCAATTTATATATAAGTATAAGTGTTAATATTAATTTGTATACATGCATATATAGATATTTGCCTGTTCAGAGTAATTTATAAAACTGGCCTAATGTTGATGAAGTTCTGTCTAACTATACTTCTACTATACTTCAAAACGTCTAAAACGAAATGTCAAGTTGGTTAAGCCGTAGGCTTTGAGGTTTCAAATATAAACAAACTATTAAAAGCTGTAGATACGGGGTGCCCATAACTATTAAAAGCTCTAGATACGGGGTGCCCATAACTATTAAAAGCTCTAGATACGGGGTGCCCATAACTATTAAAAGCTCTAGATACGGGGTGCCCATAACTATTAAAAGCTCTAGATACGGGGTGCCCATAACTATTAAAAGCTGTAGATACGGGGTGCACATAACTCGAAGGCCATTTATATTTCCTGAAAAGTAGCTTTAGTCGAAAAGTTTGACATTTTCGATAATTCCCTTAGTCAGAAAACCATGACTGAATTTCCGGAAAAGTTCTTTTCCCTTTTCTCAAACCTAAATATTAAACTTTTATTTTAATCATTCTAAGCTATTATACGGAAAAGCGCCAAGATGGAACATTCTCTACGAGTAGGACATTTTATGAGACAGATTTGCTGTTCCATTTTGTATAGGAATTGATGATGTGTTATCGTAATTTCACTGATGAAAATAATCAAAACATACGTTATTTGGCAGGAGAGTATAAAACCTTGTGAACCCTGAACAATGCTGGCGTAGATTACAGATATCTTAGAGTTGAAGAATCGAGCGTAGAATGCTTCTTGGGGACATCAATAGCCGAGAGCATTACTGGGATAGTGGTGATGGGGTAAATATTTGCTGGGGGTGGGGGGCACTCCGGTTCTTCGGCAGCCCCCTCCATTCCTACTCGAATCAAGGAACGGGATTTCGCTGTTTTCTACGATTCAAGCTTCTTGTTTACAGCGATCTGTTTCGTTTATTTTAAGCGGCAGCAATCTGCAGTTAGATGATAGAGAGCATGGTGAATTCCTGCAACGTTCATTGCATTTTCAATCAGCCTCTTAACTGGCCCAGAGGGGTAAATACTGTAGGGGTATATAGATAGATAGTGTGGTCAGTACTATGCTCCGGTCGCCTGATTTCCCCGTTTTCTAACTTATTATGTGGTGTCAAAAAGTAAAAAATAAAAAGAGTAAAGGGTCAGTTATTAGGATCATGGATTTGATACGTTAACGCGCTACAACAAACACATTCAGATCTGTCTTGTTGTTCCATAAAAAGGAGTGAGTTAGTAAACTGGCAAGTCTCGCCACAATATCTTCTTCTCGTCTTGTTAGGTTTTCTTTCGACCAAACTCCTGTTGTATTCTTCGTTCGTCGCAGTTTGCTTTGAGAATTAGTCCATTCTGTCTGCCAGTCGTTTAATGCCTTATTTTCTGCTAATTTGCATAGGTCAGTTGCTGTCCTTTTGTTCAGGTCAGGTATAGGTCTTTGAGTTGCAGTTTTTGCTAGTAAGTCTACTGTAGTTCTCTGTGAAATCCCTTCAAGTCCAGGTAACCAAAACATAGTGATATGTCTGTTCTTTGTTTGTAGTCGGAATAAATGTATAAAAATCTCTGTAACAATAGGGTGTGTGCTGTAAATGTTTTTCAGTGAGTGTAAAGAACTTAGTGAGTCAGTGTATATTGCTAAGTCGTTCGTATCTGTGTCTTTAGTAGTTTTTACTGCTAACATTATTGCGTGTAGTTCTGTTGTGTATACGGTAGTGGAATCTGCTAATCCTATGTGATAACATTGGTTTCTAGTAATAGGAGCGGCTACGGTCCCGTGATGTGTTTTTTCATCCGTCCCTAACTACACAATGATTGTATAATAAGAAAGACTACAGAACGATTTTCAATAGACTACCTAAATATATCTTCGATGAAACCACGTCAAGTTCTCACCGTGTCTTCAATCGAAGACATTTATACGAAGCTACAGCTCGAGTAGAGAATTTACTGGACCGGGCTTGAATTTTTCTTCGTCCGCGGGTAATTGGTTTCTCTTGAAATTTATTTCCTTAACAAACCTTCCAACATTTTTCTCTTTTTTCTGTCCGCAACAGAAGTAAATTCAAGGAAATTATTCTAAAAACAAGAAGGATTCAAAGGTTGAAATATACTCTGGCTACTTTACTCCAAGTTATTTTTAGATTAAACAGCAAAGATTAACTCCATAATTTTGCTTGTAAAATTCATTGATAATTAAAGGGGTTAGGGCAACATGTTTAACAAAACTTAACTGTAGCTGCTATATGTTGGATATTATGTAGGACTATGAGTCTATGATGCAAAATATACTAAAATATGACTACAAGCTCTGTCTGCTACTTAATCTTGTTGGTCCTAACCATTTCAACTGATAGTCCTACATAATATCCAACATATAGCGGCTACAGGTAGGTTTCGTTAAAAATGTTGCTTGGCGCTTTTATGCCCCAATCCCTTTTATTGTAATCTGGTATCAGCGAATAATAGTAGATTATGCAATATTTACGAAAAATGACTAATAAAGAGTTTGTTTTCTTTAAAATGTTCCAAGTCCCTTGAAACACCGAAGAAAGAAGTCCAACTCACTGGAACTGCGTCATCTTAGCTTGTTTTTGTTCTTATTCCCCGTTTCATCTCTCTAGAGAGTTTGGCATAGAAACAGTCATATTTTCTCTAATTTAGTCATGGAAAAGAAGAAAAACAATGTATAATAAAATCTCAATGACTGGTCATTAGCACCAGTCAGTTTTACAATATAGTTACTATTGACTATGGTTCATCTTTTTTAGATTATAGGTGCTTTTACTGCCAAGGTCATTAGCACCAGTCAGTTTTACAATATAGTTACTATTGACTATGGTTCATCTTTTTTAGATTATAGGTGCTTTTACTGCCAAGGTCATTACCACCAGTCAGTTTTACAATATAGTTACTATTGACTATGGTTCATCTTTTTTAGATTATAGGTGCTTTTACTGCCAAGGTCATTAGCACCAGTCAGTTTTACAATATAGTTACTATTGACTATGGTTCATCTTTTTTAGATTATAGGTGCTTTTACTGCCAAGGTCATTAGCACCAGTCAGTTTTACAATATAGTTACTATTGACTATGGTTCATCTTTTTTAACAAATAACCGAAGAACCGTTTAACCTAAGACTAGAACTAATCCTAAATAAATGAGATATTTACATATTTACACGATACTTACTAATAGTCACTCATACAATAAATACATCCATACGCAACACACACACACACACACACACACACACACACAAGCCTAAATAATTATTTATATTGAATAAAAACGTTGACGGAATAAATAAATGCGCACAAAAAATATACACTCAATATACATCTCATCTTTCTAAATAATCTCACAGAATAAATAATGTGCAACTATATCAGGTCATAAATTTTGATATCCTTCAAACACTCTAACAGTCTCCTCACAGATGGCTCATTTCTACATAATAAATTACTAAGGTTACTGGCTAACTGGTGTCGTAGCCTGGCTTCCACCAGCGAAGTGCAGTCCACCAAGATGTGTTTTACATCAAGGAGGTCCCCACATCGCGAGCATTGAGGCCTTCGGCGCCCAACCAGGTGGTAACCATGTGTGAGACGTGTATGGCCGATTCTCAATCGGGTTATGACCACGTCATCACGTCTGTTGGGGAAGCTCATTGGTTTTAGGGTTGTAACGAAGTTATCCACGTTTTTAAGGAATACTGATTTATTGTCGTATTCAGATTGCTATTTTTCCTTTACTAAATGTTTCAGATATTGTTTCATATCTCTGATGTGCAGAGGGGAGGCATGGTCTGGCGTTGCTGTTCCGCTGCTGTGGCGCCAACTCATCAGCTCTGTTATTTCCATCAATACCTACATGCCATGGTATCCATACCATCGTGTCTCTAGATCGTACATTAGTTGCTAGAGCAATGATGTCTAGCAGAAGAGGGTCACGGGTAAATTTATTTTTGAGCGCAGCTAGAGAACTATGAGAATCTGTGCAAACTAGTATTTTCGAATCAGGATTTCCGTAACGCCCTAGTGCTATTTTGATTGCCATGAGTTCGGCGTAAAATACGCTTGTATTTGGATGCAAGGGAACCGAGTGTTGTCTTTCCTTGTCTATGAATATACCACACCCAGCTCCATTGCACATCTTTGAGCCATCTGTGAAGATCACTAAATGATCAGTGTATCCTTGAATACGCTTGTATTTGGATGCAAGGGAACCGAGTGTTGTCTTTCCTTGTCTATGAATATACCACACCCAGCTCCATTGCACATCTTTGAGCCATCTGTGAAGATCAGTAAATGATCAGTGTATCCTTGAATACACTTGTATTTGGATGCAAGGGAACCGAGTGTTGTCTTTCCTTGTCTATGACTATACCACACCCAGCTCCATTGCACATCTTTGAGCCATCTGTGAAGATCAGTAAATGATCAGTGTATCCTTGAATACGCTTGTATTTGGATGCAAGGGAACCGAGTGTTGTCTTTCCTTGTCTATGAATATACCACACCCAGCTCCGTTGCACATCTTTGAGCCATCTGTGAAGATCACTAAATGATCAGTGTATCCTTGAATACGCTTGTATTTGGATGCAAGGGAACCGAGTGTTGTCTTTCATTGTCTATGAATATACCACACCCAGCTCCTTTGCACATCTTTGAGCCATCTGTGAAGATCACTAAATGATCAGTGTATCCTTGAATACACTTGTATCTGGATGCAAGGGAACCGAGTGTTGTCTTTCCTTGTCTATGACTATACCACACCCAGCTCCATTGCACATCTTTGAGCCATCTGTGAAGATCACTAAATGATCAGTGTATCCTTGAATACACTTGTATTTGGATGCAAGGGAACCGAGTGTTGTCTTACCTTGTCTATGAATATACCACACCCAGCTCCATTGCACATCTTTGAGCCATCTGTGAAGATCAGTAAATGATCAGTGTATCCTTGAATACACTTGTATTTGGATGCAAGGGAACCGAGTGTTGTCTTTCATTGTCTATGAATATACCACACCCAGCTCCATTGCACATCTTTGAGCCATCTGTGAAGATCACTAAATTATTAGTGTAGACTTGAATAGCTTCGAGAAATAGAGTTTGGTAAACAAGAGTGGACGTTACATTTTTACCACATCGAGCTAAAGAAAGGTCTATAAAAAGGTGTGGGATAATCCATGGTCTTATATTTGGATGTTGGGAAGCCATAATTTTATCCCGAGAGCCGTCATACAAACGCTTAGTCTCATCTGCTCACACAACCAGTGGTCTCGTTATCGTCCGTCTTGGATTATATATGCCTGATATAGTGTCACTCTCTATAATATCGTGCTAAAAGTGATGTATTTTTGCGCGTAGCGATGTTGCATATGTCAAAGTTAGTAAATTCCTCCTATGCTCTGGGGGTAAATGTCCGGACTCCACATATATCGAGTCTATTGGGCTGGTTCGAAAGGTGCCAATTGCTACTCTAAGTCCCGCCGTGTAAAGCCTATCCAGCTGGCGGAGCCATGATTTACGCGCAGATCCGTAAATTGCACATGCGTAATCAATTCTGGACCTAATCAGTGCATCAAAAATCTGTAAAAGTACAGATTTTTCCGCTCCCCACTTCAGCTTAGAAAGAGTTTTTAAAATTCGAAGAGATGCTTCACATTTCTGTATAACATGTCTAATATGGCTTTTCCATCTTAGTTGTCTATCCATTACCACCCCAAGAAATTTATGTTCACTGCAATATTTTTTGATATAAAACAGGCATACGATCGAGTGTGGAGACACGACATTCTCCGTCGACTGCACGGGTGGGGATTCAGAGGTAGGATGCCCCTCTTTCTTAAGAGCTTTCTTGACGGAAGATCCTTTAGGGTCGGAGTAGGTGGCGCCCTATCTCCCCCGCGTGTGCAGGAGAACGGAGTCTCACAGGGACCTGTCTTGAGCGTGACATTATTTTTAATTGCAATTAACGGAATTGCCGACAGGGTGGGGGGAGAGATGGGTCGGTCGCTTTACGCGGACGACCTCGCTCTGTTTCTTTCTCATCCTGCTGATGAATCCGAATCACAAAGTTTGCAAGAAGCGATCAATTCAGTCAGTGAAACATCGATGAGGCGAGGTTTAACACTGTCTCCCGAAAAGACAGTAGGCGTTCACTTTTGTAGACTTCGGAAACCTCATAATCACCCTTTACTGTATATGGGTGATACTGAGGTGGTCAGTATCACCCATATACAGTAAAGGGTGATTATGAGGTTTCCGAAGTCTACAAAAGTGAACGCCTACTGTCTTTTCGGGAGACAGTGTTAAACCTCGCCTCATCGATGTTTCACTGACTGAATTGATCGCTTCTTGCAAACTTTGTGATTCGGATTCATCAGCAGGATGAGAAAGAAACAGAGCGAGGTCGTCCGCGTAAAGCGACCGACCCATCTCTCCCCCCACCCTGTCGGCAATTCCGTTAATTGCAATTAAAAATAATGTCACGCTCAAGACAGGTCCCTGTGAGACTCCGTTCTCCTGCACACGCGGGGTAGATAGGGCGCCACCTACTCCGACCCTAAAGGATCTTCCGTCAAGAAAGCTCTTAAGAAAGAGGGGCATCCTACCTCTGAATCCCCACCCGTGCAGTCGACGGAGAATGTCGTGTCTCCACACTCGATCGTATGCCTGTTTTATATCAAAAAATATTGCAGTGACATGTTGGTGAGAGGCGAAAGCATTTTGTATATCGTGCTCTAATAGCATTAGTTGATCTTGGGTTGTGTATCCTTGTCTAAAGCCGGCTTGATAAGTGGATATAAGGTTATTCATCTCCAATTCATGAACCAGGCGGTAATTCACCATAGCTTCCAGGAGCTTTCCCATACAGCAAAGCAGTGATATAGGGCTGCAGCTTCCTGGAAACTTTGGGTCCTTACCGGGTTTTATGATAGGTACAATAATTGCCTCTTTCCAAGCCTCGGGGTACTCAGCACTGGTCCAGAGTTGATTAAATAACTCAAGTATTTTAATTTTAGCTATATCAGGGACATTAAAAAGCATTTCATATGGCACCCCGTCGCATCCAGGAGACGACCTCCTGGATGCTGCGTGAAGTGCCCTCTGAAACTCCTCAATTTTGAACGGGGCATTGTACTCTAATGAAACGTCATCCATCGTTCCGAAGTCTAGAAGAGCTGATTCTTCGTTAGTTTTTATTTCTAAAAATTCGTTTGTGTAGCTGGAAGAATCGAATGAGGAGCTGAAGTGGTCTGCAAAAACCGTAGCAAGCATTTGTGGCTCATTGGTATGCGTTCCATTATTTAGGAGGAATGGTGCTTGACCCTTGAAATACCTACCTCCTATTGCCCTTATTTTACTCCAGACTTCGGAAGAAGATGCATTTCGAGTCATAGATGTTACATAAGAGGCCCAGGAGTCTCTCTTTTTTTGAATTTTTACTCTCCTCTCTACAGCGCGTGCTTTCTTGAAAGCAATAAGATTTTCTTGAGTGGGATGTCGTCTGAAGCGGTAAAATGCCTTCTTTTTAGTCCTATTAATCTCTTTGCATTCCTCATCCCACCAAGGAACAGGCGGTCTTCTTGAGTGGGGCGAGGTAACTGGTATTGATTGGCATGCCGCGTCATTTATTGCCATGGTCATTTTATTGAGGAGATCGCCTGTTGATTCAGCTGACTCAGGTAAACGGAATAGCTCTCGATACTTATCCCAGTCAGCCAGCTTAACATTCCATTTTATTTGTTCTCTATGCTCACTATGTCTACCAGCATGGGTTATCAATATTGGGAAATGATCTGACCGGTGAAGATCCTCAAGCACGTTCCACTGGAGATATGTTGTGATTGATGGACTTGGGACTGAAAGATCGATTGCATCAAGTTTTCCTGATGATTCAGTGAAGTGAGTGGGCGAACCGTCATTGATAATCACGAGGTCCATCTCCTCTAGAACGCTGTAAAGTAAGCGGCCAAAGGAGGTGGACCTTTGCGATCCCCAGGATATATGGTGAGTATTGAAATCACCGAGCACCATTATGGGGGGTGGTAATTGATTTAAGAGATCCTTTATATATATATTATATATATATCCACTTCCATCTGGTAGATACAGTGAGCAGATAGTGATTGTGAAAGGAGCCTCTAGGCGCACAGCGACAGCATGTAATGATGTTATTAGGTTTACCGGCTGTGCTCCCAGATTCTCCATAGTATAAAGGGCAACACCACCATGGCTTCGGCCACCTGGCAATATTCGTGGCTCCTTGTGTGTGCATCTGTATCCAGACAATTGCCGGGCATCTCCCACAGGAAACTTAGTTTCCTGTAGAGCCACCACTAGCGGATTGAAAGTTCGTGAAAGAAAGCGGAGCTCGTCACTATGCTCGGAAAGACCGCGTATGTTCCATTGAAGGATTCTATTAAGCTGTGACATTTTGGTATTAAAAGGTTCCTTTTGATCTGACTCAGCAACAGATTTCCTGGTGTTTCGCTTTTTCTCGCTTTATCTATTGGTTTTTTTTCGCCTATCTTTTAATGAGGGGGTGGCCCTCCTCCGCCTTCCTTTACATCTTTGGGGCATCCCGCCTCTAAGAATGTAGAAGGGGTCAGTGGGGGGGTCTTAACGATAGGGGAAATTTGTTTTCCCAATTCTTTTTTTACATCCATCGAGGTGGATGTGATTGAGGGGGGGATAGGGATAGGTTTTGGGATAGTTAAGGAAAGGCAGGGAATAGGAGATGGGGGTGGGTTTGATTTGGATGTTTGAGGTATAGGGATGATGAGGGAAGTAGGTTTGTTTGCTTTTTTTGTTAAATGTTCTTCCCTTGATTTCGTCTCATTTTGCACTGCACTGGAGTAAGAACCTCTGCAGGCATAAGATGTACTCTTTGCAAGTACTCTAGCTTCTCTAAATGTCAAAGTTTTAATTTCGGTGCGCATTTTCTGAATTTCTTTCTCTATTTGAAACTCTTGGCAGTCTTTAGAACGTGAGTTATGCGGGCCATTGCAGTTCGGGCATTTAGCAGGAGATGGGCAAGGTTCCGGTTTATGGGTAGGATATCCACAAATACAAACCTCTCGCTCGGACTTGCATCTCACTGCCGAATGGCCAAACTTTTGACACCTGAAGCACCTCAACGGTGCTGGAATATAAGGCCGGACTCTTAATTTATAAAAGGCGGCATTTATGTTATTCGGAATCTCTGGCCGATCAAATGTTAGCATGACGCTTCCAGTGAATTTGAGGGTTTCGTCTTTGCCATTCGCTGACCTTTCTTTGCGGAAAAATCGTCGTACAGCAATGACACCCTGATCACTTAAACCTTCTAATATTTCTGCGTCTGTAGCGTGCTCAAAATCAAAGCATGTAATCATACCCCGAGAAGTATTTAGAGTTTTGTGCAGGTCTGCCTTAACTCTAAACTCTCCCAGAGTTTCAATTTTCAACATTTTTTCTGATTGAGCTTGCGCTGCTGCTTCGATCAGTAACGAACCATTTGCCATTTTCCTGATCCCGGCTACATTCCCCAATTCTTGTTGAATGATTTTGTTCAGCAAGAATGGAGACACCTTGCTGAAGGTTTGATCATCATCTCTACTTAAAATAATGTATCTTACAAATTTTTGGGCTTTTATCACAGGTTCTTCTAAGAGTCTTTTCTTTCCTCTTTTTACCTTCTTTTTCTCAGGCGACCTTGACGGCGTACTGTACGGAGCCAAGGTAACTGAGAACTCAAGTTATCTTTTGTCAACGTCTGGTGAGAAGCAAGTTATATCTTGCTTCTCACCAGACGTTTTAGATGCACTATTACCTGAAGCTTCCTCGAGGGATGCTGAAGGTTTTATATCGTGAGGCGTGGGTAGTTCCATGTCCATGCGAGTGTCGCCCAGAGGGTCCTGCATTCCCTCTGGGTTATCCATTAGGGGCAGTCCGGCTGTGTTCCTTGAAGAGCTTGTAGGTACGATTTTTTAGGTGACTCAGACCCCTAATCTTCGCCACCGAGTCTGCTGGTGGGGCTGCCACCTTGGCCGGCAGACCGACACAGTTCCTCCCGAAGGAGAGGATCCACTCAGCAGGGGAGGTGTCCCTGCCTCATCGTGGATCCCCGCCTCTGCTTTTCGCCGTCCTTATGGGTTCACCATAAGAGCGTTGCCCAGGGGGTACCACGGGGAGGAAAAGCAGTAGGCGTTGACGGGAATCAGGTATACTAGGAGATGCTAAGCAGTGGAATAGGGCACTATAGCTTAGCAGAGCTCCTATAAGAAGTCGGACGTCTCCCGTATCCGCACGTCCGCTCCAGCAACCCTTTAGCCCGCCCATTTACCCCCCTAGATCTGTTAGAGTGGAAGTTATTCAAGATATTCTCTTTAGGATATGATTTAGAGGTACTAGATCTCTTAGAGTTGAAGTTATTCAAGATATTCTCTTTAGGATATGATTTAGAGGTACTAGATCTCTTAGAGTTGAAGTTATTCAAGATATTCTCTTTAGGATATGATTTAGAGGTACTAGATCTCTTAGAGTTGAAGTTATTCAAGATATTCTCTTTAGGATATGATTTAGAGGTACTAGATCTCTTAGAGTTGAAGTTATTCAAGATATTCTCTTTAGGATATGATTTAGAGGTACTAGATCTCTTAGAATTGAAGTTATTCAAGATATTCTCTTTAGGATATGATTTACGTAGAACAATATTATCGTCAATTTAAGACATAGTTCAGTTTTATCAGATGAGCCATTCCTGATATTGTGGCCTTGAAAGTCGCGAGAAAATTAGCAAAAAGATCAATATTTTAAAAACGTTTGGAGCTTTGCGGTAGGTGTTAACGACCTCCTATCGGGCTCAAACTTATGCTATCTAAATATCGGGAAAGATTGATCATTTTGTCAGGGTGCCGCTTATAAAATTCCGAAATCGGTTTTTAGCGCCCACTCTACAAATAGTGCTCCTGCGTGGCGAAATTTTAACATCATAGAAAGTTAAGAAGCATGAATTAAACCAGAAACGTTGACAAAATAAAATTGAACAAAGGCAAAGCAAGAGAATCGATCATATTTAGATGGACTCTGAAAATAAAATGCCAACTTGAACCCCCCCCCCCCCCCCCCCTAGAAAAGCATTGACAGCTGTCCTAGACAGCCGCGTCTTTTCCTTCCCTGGTTATTGGTGAGGGTGTGTCTTCATATCTCCCAAGGTTAGTACATGGAAGATAGCAATATCAGATCCACAATCCACAATATTCCGCCAAATCAATATTAAACATTTATATTTCAGAAAATTCGACAAATATTATTCACTCGACATAATCCTTTAAAAATGAATAATATTTTTATTATTCATTTTTTTCATTGCCCCCCGTCGTGCATAGGGCTCTCAAAATGTTCCTAAATATTGAAAATTTCACATTTTTAAGAGTTATTTTATGTATCTTTAGTATACCTACTTTTATGTATCTTTAGTATACCTACTTTTATGTATCTTTAGTATACCTACTTTTATGTATCTTTAGTGTACCTACTTTTTTTAACCCAATAGTTACAGTGTTTATATTTTTGAACATAAAAGCCAAAATTTGTTAATTTATTTACACAATAATAAAACAAAATGTTTTTATGTTCAAAAATAGAAACACTTTAACTATTACATTAAAAAAAGTATATTAAAGATACATAAAATAACTCTTAATAATGTGAAATTTTCAATATTTGGGCAAATTTTGTGCCCTATGCATGACTGAAAGATATCAACTCATCTAAACCAAATGAAAACTTATTTTTTTTATGCTCTATTCGAAGACGTTAAAAACTATTATATTACGAAATCATCAAATTCAAAAATTTTTAAAATAGTAGCAAAAAGGAAGATTTTTCATATTTTGTAAAATTTCAAAGCGTATGCGCGAACGGAAGATGTCAACCGATTTTGATAATTTCTGTTTCATTTTATTTCTCTAGATAATTCGCAACTATTCCGTACTATTACAACTTCGAAATATTACAACTTCGAAACTGGCGTAGTTTTCTTGTTTCAATTTTGTCTACTTTCATATTATGTCCCGAGAGCCAAAATACTTTTATTCATTTAGGTATTTCTTCCGAAAATATATTCTATTGCACTCAAATGCCAAACTGAAATACTTCGAGTGTCGTAAGTAAAATTCTTAACTAAATTGAAGAGAATTTCTAGTTTACAGTCATTACATATACATTTCACCTCGTAAGATTTCCTGGTGAAATCGTGGAAATATATGTAAATAAATGGAACTGACAATATCCATCCTGACAAGAGACTCGTAGGACTTCCATCTCCATGATTAGTACTATTAGAAGCAGGGTTTGTGACAGTTATTTCTTTTTTATTAAAAAAAGTTAAAATTTAACTGTCAAAAGAAACTTATATTTTTTAAGTTAAATAAAAAGTTAAAAAACTTTTATTCAAAAGTTTTAAGAGTAAAAGTTATTTAGGAACTTTTTGTTTTAATATGAAATAAAAGTTTTAAGTATTTTAATCAGATGAATGTGAAATGTTTAAAAAGGGTCTCACCGTGTTTCCATATGAAATCTGCACTGGCGTCTTCCTTGACTTTGATGTCATTATTTTATTTCTAGTTCCTAGAAATAATTTTCGTCCATTATCAAACCTCTAACTGTACTCGTTTTGAGGGAATAAGGCTTGAAACCTCAAACTTCAAAGTAGTTTTTCTAGGAAACTATACTAGATATTTAAATGGAACTAATATGAATTGAAGCTATTAATTAGGTGTACCTTGCGTATTTTTTTCATAATTTTCCGACCACTTACAAGTTAAGAAAAAAAATTGTGAAGATTTGAAGGGCGGTTTTCCCTAACTACCCCTCAAAGCACACCTACCAAATAAATCAGTAATTCCTCAACTATTATCCGTAAAAGTTTCATAGATGTGTGAAAGGTACATCATACATGAAATTACAAAAACCCTATATCGATAGCTAAACACTAAAAACCAGATGTATCGAAAATATCTCAACTTACTCTTAGGACGTTTTTGTTATTTAAATATGAACCCTCAGATTGCTCAGTGCATAATCTGTATTATACAGATCCAAAAACTATTGTCATATTGCAAGCCACTAAAATAATAAATACTAAAAATATTCATTATCTACAAAAGATAATTAATCTTAATCACTATTTCCCTAATAGTTTTGTTATCTCTTGTAACTTCGAATAAACGTGTTAATATTTCCGCGGGTTTAATTTTTTTTTGTTAGTAACGACCAAAGTTATAAGAAATAAACTATCGAGGCTACCTGTGAACATCAATCTATGCTCCTATTTCCTTTAGCGTAATCATACGTGTATCTTTTTATGCCCTTGTAATTGTATTTAAAAAAAAAACACATTTTTTTTTTTCACAAGAGAAACATCCCATGTCTCTATTATATTCCAACAAGTACAATAAAAAACCAAACGAAGGAATTGCATCACTTGGTAAACTGTAAAGAACGAAAAATATACAGTGAATGAATATGTAACATTATGTAATAAAATTTATAAATAATTGATGAACCAGATGTATACGAATAATACCATTTGTTTATAGATGTATATATGTGATGATGTAACTGATGAATATATGCAATAACTGTTTGGAGCGAAACGCCTTAGATGCGCAAGAATGCTCATAAAGAAATATATATATATATATATGTATATATATATATATATATATATATATATACATATATATATATATATATGTATATATATATATATATACATATATATAAAAAATTGTATTCAATTCGATATTTGTTGCTATTGAAGTGCCGATAATGAACTTTAATCCTTAATATGTTGCCATTTTCTTATAAGTACTCAACTTGAATATCGCTTTTATTGCCGTCTAATAGAACAGCGAACTAACGTTTGTTCCAGTTTACCAAAACTATTGAGGAAAATAGTGATTAAGATTAATTATCTTTTGTAGATAATGAATATTTTTAGTATTTATTATTTTAGTGGCTTGCAATATGACGATAGTTTTTGGATCTGTATAATACAGATTATGCACTGAGCAATCTGAGGGTTCATATTTAAATAACAAAAACGTCCTAGGAGTAACTTGAGATATTTTCGATACATCTGGTTTTTAGTGTTTAGCTATCGATATAGGGTTTTTGTGATTTCATGTATGATGTACCTTTCACACATCTATGAAACTTTTACGGATAATAGTTGAGAAATTACTGATTTATTTGGTAGGTGTGCTTTGAGGGGTAGTTAGGGAAAACCGCCCTTCAAATCTTCACAATTTTTTTTCTTAACTTATAAGTGGTCGGAAAATTATGAAAAAAATACGCAAGGTACACCAAATTAATAGCTTCAATTCATGTTGGTTTCATTTAAATATCTAGTATAGTTTCCTAGAAAAACTACTTTGAAGTTTGGGGTTTCAACCCTTATTCCCTCAAAACGAGTACAGTTAGAGGTTTCAACCCTTATTCCCTCAAAACGAGTACAGTTAGAGGTTTCAACCCTTATTCCCTCAAAACGAGTACAGTTAGAGGTTTCAACCCTTATTCCCTCAAAACGAGTACAGTTGGGGGTTTCAAGCCTTATTCCCTCAAAACGAGTACAGTTAGAGGTTTCAACCCTTATTCCCTCAAAACGAGTACAGTTAGAGGTTTCAACCCTTATTCCCTCAAAACGAGTACAGTTAGAGGTTTCAACCCTTATTCCCTCAAAACGAGTACAGTTAGAGGTTTCAACCCTTATTCCCTCAAAACGAGTACAGTTGGGGGTTTCAAGCCTTATTCCCTCAAAACGAGTACAGTTAGAGGTTTGATAATTGACGAAAATTATTTCTAGGAACTAGAAATAAAATAATGACATTAAAGTCAAGGAAGACGCTAGTGTAGATTTCATATGGAAACAAGGTGAGACCCTTTATTATTAGTTATTTACTGAAAAATATTTGTTGAAAGAAAACAAAAAATAAACATTAGTGGCTTTAATTTATTTCTTCAAACGTTTTTTTATTTAGTATTTTAATATCAAATATTTTAAAACATAATTTTTTAACTTGAAAAATAACAGTTAAAAAAATATAATAAAAGTTAATTTATAACATTTACTTTTTCAAAATGAAATTAGAAGTAAAAGTTTAATAAATACTTTTTAAAAATAGAATTTATGAATTATTTTCGGCCCCTGCTTAGAAGTCATCACATCTATGACTCCAACAAGAATTAACAACTATTCCAGAATCACGAGTAGTGACGGGGATATGATCACAACGGCTGTATCTTCCAACATAGACTATGCGGGACTGTAAGGTTCCTCTATGTGATTTTAGGCCAACTAGTAGTGACGGGGATATGATCACAACGGCTGTATCTTCCAACATAGACTATATGGGACTGTAAGGTTCCTCTATGTCATTTTAGGCCAACTAGTAGTGACGGGGATATGATCACAACGGCTGTATCTTCCAACATAGACTATGCGGGACTGTAAGGTTCCTCTATGTGATTTTAGGCCAACTAGTAGTGACGGGGATATGATCACAACGGCTGTATCTTCCAACATAGACTATGTGGGACTGTAAGGTTCCTCTATGTGATTTTAGGCCAACTAGTAGTGACGGGGATATGATCACAACGGCTGTATCTGCTAACATAGACTATGCGGGACTGTAAGGTTCCTCTAAGTGATTTTAGGCCAACTAGTAGTGACGGGGATATGATCACAACGGCTGTATCTTCCAACATAGACTATATGGGACTGTAAGGTTCCTCTATGTGATTTTAGACCAACTAGTAGTGACGGGGATGTGATCACAACGGCTGTATCTGCTAACATAGACTATGTGGGACTATAAGGTTCCTCTATGTGATTTTAGGCCAACTAGTAGTGACGGGGATATGATCACAGCGGCTGTATCTTCCAACATAGACTAGGTAGGACTGTAAGGTTCCTCTATGTGTTTTTAGGCCAACTAGTAGTGACGGGGATATGATCACAACGGCTGTATCTGCTAACATAGACTATGTGGGACTGTAAGGTTCCTCTATGTGATTTTAGGCCAACTAGTAGTGACGGGGATATGATCACAGCGGCTGTATCTTCCAACATAGACTAGGTAGGACTGTAAGGTTCCTCTATGTGATTTTAGGCCAACTACAGCCAATAGTAGACAAAATAGAATTAGGAAGTGATGCTGTAGTAGAGGAATAAGGAGTCACAACAAAAATCTCAAATAATTATTTAATCCAGAAATGCGGTTAGCACACTTGGATCTTCTTGGGACCTTCTGATAACATCTATCACATGTTTACAATTTTAAGACTTTGCTCTTGGATTGTAGAATAGCCCCTTGTAACCCCTTAAGAATAGCCTTTAATGCCCTAAATAAAGTATCGAATAAGAACATTATACAATATATTACTACATCAATGGATAGAATATGTTGGTTCTCTAGTTTGCTGTGACTATCCTATTCGATAGTTTACGACGATACGTACGAACTGGATCACTAAGACTTAAATTAACCGTTTCTTGCCAATATCCTTTGTAAGTACAAACATGTATTTGCTTAAATTTCAACCAGATAAATTTACTTCATGTTCGTTCCAAGTTGTTAACTGCGGGTATAACCGCGATAACTATTAACATACTTCATGTTCGTGTTGTTCCAAGTTGTTAACTGCAGGTATAACCGCGATAACTATTAACATACTTCATGTTCGTGTTGTTCCAAGTTGTTAACTGCAGGTATAACCGCGATAACTATTAACATACTTCATGTTCGTGTTGTTCCAAGTTGTTAACTGCAGGTATAACCGCGATAACTATTAACATACTTCATATTCGTGTTGTTCCAAGTTGTTAACTGCAGGTATAACCGCGATAACTATTAACATACTTCATATTCGTGTTGTTCCAAGTTGTTAACTGTAGGTATAACCGCGATAACTATTAACATACTTCATGTTCGTGTTGTTCCAAGTTGTTAACTGCAGGTATAACCGCGATAACTATTAACATACTTCATGTTCGTGTTGTTCCAAGTTGTTAACTGCAGGTATAACCGCGATAACTATTAACATACTTCATGTTCGTGTTGTTCCAAGTTGTTAACTGCAGGTATAACCGCGATAACTATTAACATACTTCATATTCGTGTTGTTCCAAGTTGTTAACTGCAGGTATAACCGCGATAACTATTAACATACTTCATATTCGTGTTGTTCCAAGTTGTTAACTGTAGGTATAACCGCGATAACTATTAACATACTTCATGTTCGTGTTGTTCCAAGTTGTTAACTGCAGGTATAACCGCGATAACTATTAACATACTTCATATTCGTGTTGTTCCAAGTTGTTAACTGTAGGTATAACCGCGATAACTATTAACATACTTCATGTTCGTGTTGTTCCAAGTTGTTAACTGCAGGTATAACCGCGATAACTATTAACATACTTCATATTCGTGTTGTTCCAAGTTGTTAACTGCAGGTATAACCGCGATAACTATTAACATACTTCATATTCGTGTTGTTCCAAGTTGTTAACTGCAGGTATAACCGCGATAACTATTAACATACTTCATATTCGTGTTGTTCCAAGTTGTTAACTGCAGGTATAACCGCGATAACTATTAACATACTTCATATTCGTGTTGTTCCAAGTTGTTAACTGCAGGTATAACCGCGATAACTATTAACATACTTCATATTCGTGTTGTTCCAAGTTGTTAACTGCAGGTATAACCGCGATAACTATTAACATACTTCATATTCGTGTTGTTCCAAGTTGTTAACTGCAGGTATAACCGCGATAACTATTAACATACTTCATGTTCGTGTTGTTCCAAGTTGTTAACTGCAGGTATAACCGCGATAACTATTAACATACGTCCGAGAGACGCCTATCATTATTTACAGTTTCATTTAAAAGATTTGCCCCCAAAAGACTTTTAACATGCATACGTCTCACAGACGCATGTTACCTATGACGTACAAAATTTTCATGAGCCCAGTTGAGGTTGGAGTTATGTTTTAAGAAAGAAGATTTCCACTGAGTGAGTCAGTTATGATTGTTATCTTCTTCTTTGTTATGTTTTAATTTTCTGGGTCTTCAATGTTTGATCCTTTGATGCAGAAGTGCTGGTTTGAAAACATAATTTAAATCCATTTTTGGTATATTGTTTAAACTGGGGCTTATAATTATCGACGGTTCATTGCTTCTGTTAGAAAATAGAAACAAGAAAACACCCCGCTAGCTCGACCAAACATCAAACAGAGAATGCAGTATTTCCCATACCGGGAGAAACAGCTTCTGTTTGTTGTCATAACAAACCTCCAGAGAATATGCTACAGTAAAACAATTACTTCCCTCTCGATGTCTAATTGAGAGGACGGCAATTCCAGGTGTTCTCTATTGACAAGTAACCTTACGACAATAGCTAGTTCACATTGAGAGGACGGTCTTCAGCAATCCCAGCTGTTCTCTATTGACAAGTAAACCTTACGACAATAGCTAGTTCACATTGAGAGGACGGTCTTCAGCAATCCCAGCTGTTCTCTATTGACAAGTAAACCTTACGACAATAGCTAGTTCACATTGAGAGGACGGTCTTCAGCAATTCCAGCTGTTCTCTATTGACAAGTAAACCTTACGACAATAGCTAGTTCACATTGAGAGGACAGTCTTCAGCAATTCCGGCTGTTCTCTATTGAAAAGTAAACCTTACGACAATAGCTAGTTCACATTGAGAGGACGGTCTTCAGCAATCCCAGCTGTTCTCTATTGACAAGTAAACCTTACGACAATAGCTAGTTCACATTGAGAGGACGGTCTTCAGCAATCCCAGCTGTTCTCTATTGACAAGTAAACCTTACGACAATAGCTAGTTCACATTGAGAGGACGGTCTTCAGCAATCCCAGCTGTTCTCTATTGACAAGTAAACCTTACGACAATAGCTAGTTCACATTGAGAGGACAGTCTTCAGCAATTCCGGCTGTTCTCTATTGACAAGTAAACCTTACGACAATAGCTAGTTCACATTGAGAGGACGGTCTTCAGCAATCCCAGCTGTTATCTATTGACGAGTAAACCTTACGACAATAGCTAGTTCACATTGAGAGGACGGTCTTCAGCAATTCCGGCTGTTCTCTATTGACAAGTAAACCTTACGACAACAGCTAGTTCACATTGAGAGGACTGTCTTCAGCAATTCCAACTGTTCTCTATTGACAAGTAAACCTTACGACAATAGCTAGTTCACATTCAAAAGGATGGTCTTCAGCAATCCCAGCTGTTCTCTATTGACAAGTAAACCTTACGACAATAGCTAGTTCACATTGAGAGGACGGTCTTCAGCAATCCCAGCTGCTCTCTATTGACAAGTAAACCTTACGACAATAGCTGGTTCACATTGAGAGGACGGTCTTCAGCAATTCCGACTCTTCTCTATTGACAAGTAAACCTTACGACAATCGCTAGTTCACATTGAGAGGACGGTCTTCAGCAATTCCGACTCTTCTCTATTGACAAGTAAACCTTACGACAATAGCTAGTTCACATTGAGAGGACGGTCTTCAGCAATCCCAGCTGCTCTCTATTGACAAGTAAACCTTACGACAATAGCTAGTTCACATTGAAAGGACGGTCTTCAGCAATTCCGACTGTTCTCTATTGACTAGTAAACCATACGACAATAGCTAGTTCACATTGAGAGGACGGTCTTCAGCAATTCCGACTCTTCTCTATTGACAAGTAAACCTTACGACAATAGCTAGTTCACATTGAAAGGATGGTCTTCAGCAATCCCAGCTGTGCTCTATTGACAAGTAAACCTTACGACAATAGCTAGTTCACATTGAGAGGACGGTCTTCAGCAATCCCAGCTGCTCTCTATTGACAAGTAAACCTTACGACAATAGCTAGTTCACATTGAGAGGACGGTCTTCAGCAATTCCGACTCTTCTCTATTGACAAGTAAACCTTACGACAATCGCTAGTTCACATTGAGAGGACGGTCTTCAGCAATTCCGACTCTTCTCTATTGACAAGTAAACCTTACGACAATAGCTAGTTCACATTGAGAGGACGGTCTTCAGCAATTCCAGCTGTTATCTATTGACAAGTAAACCTTAAGACCATAGCTAGTTCACATTGAAAGGACGGTCTTCAGCAATCCCAGCTGTTCTCTATTGACAAGTAAACCTTACGACAGTAGCTAGTTCACATTGAGAGGACGGTCTTCAGCAATTCCGACTGTTCTCTATTGACAAGTAACCTTACGACAATAGCTAGTTCACATTGAGAGGACGGTCTTCAGCAATTCCGACTGTTCTCTATTGACAAGTAAACCTTACGACAATAGCTAGTTCACATTGAGAGGACGGTCTTTAGCAATTCCAGCTGTTCTCTATTGACAAGTAAACCTTAAGACAATAGCTAGTTCACATTGAGTGGACGGTCTTCAGCAATCCCAGCTGTTCTCTATTGACAAGTAAACCTTACGACAATAGCTAGTTCACATTGAGAGGACGGTCTTCAGCATTCCAGCTGTTCTCTATTGGCAAGTAAACCTTAAGACCATAGCTAGTTCACATTGAAAGGACGGTCTTCAGCAATCCCAGCTGTTCTCTATTGACAAGTAAACCTTACGACAGTAGCTAGTTCACATTGAGAGGACGGTCTTCAGCAATTCCGACTGTTCTCTATTGACAAGTAACCTTACGACAATAGCTAGTTCACATTGAGAGGACGGTCTTCAGCAATTCCGACTCTTCTCTATTGACAAGTAAACCTTACGACAATAGCTAGTTCACATTGAGAGGACGGTCTTCAGCAATTCCAGCTGTTATCTATTGACAAGTAAACCTTAAGACCATAGCTAGTTCACATTGAAAGGACGGTCTTCAGCAATCCCAGCTGTTCTCTATTGACAAGTAAACCTTACGACAGTAGCTAGTTCACATTGAGAGGACGGTCTTCAGCAATTCCGACTGTTCTCTATTGACAAGTAACCATACGACAATAGCTAGTTCACATTGAGAGGACGGTCTTCAGCAATTCCGACTGTTCTCTATTGACAAGTAAACCTTAAGACAATAGCTAGTTCACATTGAGAGGACGGTCTTCAGCAATTCCGACTGTTCTCTATTGACAAGTAAACCTTAAGACAATAGCTAGATCACATTGAGTGGACGGTCTTCAGCAATTCCGACTGTTCTCTATTGACAAGTAAACCTTACGACAATAGCTAGTTCACATTGAGAGGACGGTCTTCAGCAGTCCCAGCTGTTCTCTATTGACAAGTAAACCTTAAGACAATAGCTAGTTCACATTGAGAGGACGGTCTTCAGCAATTCCAGCTGTTCTCTATTGACAAGTAAACCGTAAGACAATAGCTAGTTCACATTGAGAGGACAGTCTTCAGCAATTCCGGCTGTTATCTATTGACAAGTAAACCTTACGACAATAGCTAGTTCACATTGAGAGGACGGTCTTCAGGAATTCCGACTGTTCTCTATTGACAAGTAAACCTTAAGACAATAGCTAGTTCACATTGAGAGGACGGTCTTCAGCAATTCCGGCTGTTATCTATTGACAAGTAAACCATACGACAATAGCTAGTTCACATTGAGAGGACGGTCTTCAGCAATTCCGGCTGTTATCTATAGACAAGTAAACCTTACGACAATAGCTGGTTCACATTGACAGGACGGTCTTCAGCAATTCCGACTCTTCTCTACTGACAAGTAAACCTTACGACAATAGCTAGTTCACATTGAGAGGACGGTCTTCAGCAATTCCAGCTGTTCTCTATTGACAAGTAAACCTTACGACAATAGCTAGTTCACATTGAGAGGACGGTCTTCAGCAATTCCGACTCTTCTCTACTGACAAGTAAACCTTACGACAATAGCTAGTTCACATTGAGAGGACGGTCTTCAGCAATTCCGACTGTTCTCTATTGACAAGTAAACCTTACGACAATAGCTAGTTCACATTGAGAGGACGGTCTTCAGCAATTCCGACTGTTCTCTATTGACAAGTAAACCTTACGACAATAGCTAGTTCACATTGAGAGGACGGTCTTCAGCAATTCCGACTGTTCTCTACTGACAAGTAAACCTTACGACAATAGCTAGTTCACATTGAGAGGACGGTCTTCAGCAATTCCAGCTGTTCTCTATTGACAAGTAAACCTTACGACAATAGCTAGTTCACATTGAGAGGACGGTCTTCAGCAATTCCGGCTGTTATCTATTGACAAGTAAACCTTACGACAATAGCTAGTTCACATTGAGAGGACGGTCTTCAGCAATTCCAGCTGTTCTCTATTGACAAGTAAACCTTAAGACAATAGCTAGTTCACATTGAGAGGACAGTCTTCAGCAATTCCGACTGTTCTCTATTGACAAGTAAACCTTACGACAATAGCTAGTTCACATTGAGAGGACGGTCTTCAGCAATTCCGGCTGTTCTCTGTTGACAAGTAAACCTTACGACAATAGCTTGTTCACATTGAGAGGACGGTCTTCAGCAATTCCGGCTGTTCTCTATTGACAAGTAAACCTTACGACAATAGCTAGTTCACATTGAGAGGACAGTCTTCAGCAATTCCGACTGTTCTCTATTGACAAGTAAACCTTACGACAATAGCTAGTTCACATTGAGAGGACGGTCTTCAGCAATTCCGGCTGTTCTCTGTTGACAAGTAAACCTTACGACAATAGCTAGTTCACATTGAGAGGACAGTCTTCAGCAATTCCGACTGTTCTCTATTGACAAGTAAACCTAACGACAATAGCTAGTTCACATTGAGAGGACGGTCTTCAGCAATTCCGGCTGTTCTCTGTTGACAAGTAAACCTTACGACAATAGCTTGTTCACATTGAGAGGACGGTCTTCAGCAATTCCGACTGTTCTCTATTGACAAGTAAACCATACGACAATAGCTAGTTCACATTGAGAGGACGGTCTTCAGCAATTACGGCTGTTATCTATTGACAAGTAAACCTTACGACAATAGCTAGTTCACATTGAGAGGACGGTCTTCAGCAATTCCGGCTGTTCTCTATTGACAAGTAAACCTTACCACAATAGCTAGTTCACATTGAGAGGACGGTCTTCAGCAATTCCGGCTGTTCTCTATTGACAAGTAAACCTTACGAGAATCGCTAGTTCACATTGAGAGGACGGTCTTCAGCAATTCCGACTGTTCTCTATTGACAAGTAAACCTTACGACAATAGCTAGTTCACATTAAGAGGACGGTATTCAGCAATTCCGACTGTTCTCTATTGACAAGTAAACCTTACGACAATAGCTAGTTCACATTGAAAGGACGGTCTTCAGCAATCCCAGCTTTTCTCTATTGACAAGTAAACCTTATGACAATAGCTAGTTCACATTGAGAGGACGGTCTTCAGCAATTCCGGCTGTTCTCTATTGACAAGTAAACCTTACGACAATAGCTAGTTCACATTGAGAGGACGGTCTTCAGCAATCCCAGCTGTTCTCTATTGACAAGTAAACCTTAAGACAATAGCTAGTTCACATTGAGAGGACGGTCTTCAGCAATCCCAGCTGTTCTCTATTGACAAGTAAACCTTACGACAATAGCTAGTTCACATTGAGAGGACGGTCTTCAGCAATCCCAGCTGTTCTCTATTGACAAGTAAACCTTACGACAATAGCTAGTTCACATTGAGAGGACGGTCTTCAGCAATTCCGGCTGTTCTCTATTGACAAGTAAACCTTACGACAATAGCTAGTTCACATTGAGGGGACGGTCTTCAGCAATCCCAGCTGTTCTCTATTGACAAGTAAACCTTACGACAATAGCTAGTTCACATTGAGAGGACGGTCTTCAGCATTCCAGCTGTTCTCTATTGACAAGTAAACCTTACGACAATAGCTAGTTCACATTGAGAGGACGGTCTTCAGCAATTCCAGCTGTTCTCTATTGACAAGTAAACCTTACGACAATCGCTAGTTCACATTGAGAGAACGGTCTTCAGCAATTCCAGCTGTTATCTATTGACAAGTAAACCTTACGACAATAGCTAGTTCACATTGAAAGGACGGTCTTCAGCAATCCCAGCTGTTCCCTATTGACAAGTAAACCTTACGACAATAGCTAGTTCACATTGAGAGGACGGTCTTCAGCAATTCCAGCCGTTCTCTATTGACAAGTAAACCTTACGACATTAGCTAGTTCACATTGAGAGGACGGTCTTCAGCAATCCCAGCTGTTCCCTATTGACAAGTAAACCTTACGACAATAGCTAGTTCACATTGAGAGGACGGTCTTGAGCAATTCCAGCTGTTCTCTATTGACAAGTAAACCTTACGACAATCGCTAGTTCACATTGAGAGGACGGTCTTCAGCATTCCAGCTGTTCTCTAATGACAAGTAAACCTTACGACAATAGCTAGTTCACATTGAGAGGACGGTCTTCAGCAATTCCGGCTGTTATCTATTGACAAGTAAACGTTACGACAATAGCTAGTTCACATTGAGAGGACGGTCTTCAGCAATTCCAGCTGTTCTCTATTGACAATTAAACCTTACGACAATAGCTAGTTCACATTGAGTGGACGGTCTTCAGCAATCCCAGCTGTTCTCTATTGACAAGTAAACCTTAAGACAATAGCTAGTTCACATTGAGAGGACAGTCTTCAGCAATTCCAGCTGTTCTCTATTGACAAGTAAACCTTACGACAATCGCTAGTTCACATTGAGAGGACGGTCTTCAGCAATTCCTACTGTTCTCTATTGACAAGTAAGCCTTACGACAATAGCTAGTTCACATTGCGAGGACGGTCTTCACCAATTCCAGCTGTTCTCTATTGACAAGTAAACCTTAAGACCATAGCTAGTTCACATTAAGAGGACGGACTTCAGCAATTCCGACTGTTCTCTATTGACAAGTAAACCTTACGACAATAGCTAGTTCACGTTGAGAGGACGGTCTTCAGCAATTCCGGCTGTTCTCTATTGACAAGTAAACCTTACGACAATAGCTAGTTCACATTGAGAGGACGGTCTTCAGCAATCCCAGCTGTTCTCTATTGACAAGTAAACCTTAAGACAATAGCTAGTTCACATTGAGAGGACGGTCTTCAGCAATCCCAGCTGTTCTCTATTGACAAGTAAACCTTACGACAATAGCTAGTTCACATTGAGAGGACGGTCTTCAGCAATCCCAGCTGTTCTCTATTGACAAGTAAACCTTACGACAATAGCTAGTTCACATTGAGAGGACGGTCTTCAGCAATTCCGGCTGTTCTCTATTGACAAGTAAACCTTACGACAATAGCTAGTTCACATTGAGGGGACGGTCTTCAGCAATCCCAGCTGTTCTCTATTGACAAGTAAACCTTACGACAATAGCTAGTTCACATTGAGAGGACGGTCTTCAGCATTCCAGCTGTTCTCTATTGACAAGTAAACCTTACGACAATAGCTAGTTCACATTGAGAGGACGGTCTTCAGCAATTCCAGCTGTTCTCTATTGACAAGTAAACCTTACGACAATCGCTAGTTCACATTGAGAGGACGGTCTTCAGCAATTCCAGCTGTTATCTATTGACAAGTAAACCTTACGACAATAGCTAGTTCACATTGAAAGGACGGTCTTCAGCAATCCCAGCTGTTCCCTATTGACAAGTAAACCTTACGACAATAGCTAGTTCACATTGAGAGGACGGTCTTCAGCAATTCCAGCCGTTCTCTATTGACAAGTAAACCTTACGACATTAGCTAGTTCACATTGGGAGGACGGTCTTCAGCAATCCCAGCTGTTCCCTATTGACAAGTAAACCTTACGACAATAGCTAGTTCACATTGAGAGGACGGTCTTCAGCAATTCCAGCTGTTCTCTATTGACAAGTAAACCTTACGACAATCGCTAGTTCACATTGAGAGGACGGTCTTCAGCATTCCAGCTGTTCTCTAATGACAAGTAAACCTTACGACAATAGCTAGTTCACATTGAGAGGACGGTCTTCAGCAATTCCGGCTGTTATCTATTGACAAGTAAACGTTACGACAATAGCTAGTTCACATTGAGAGGACGGTCTTCAGCAATTCCAGCTGTTCTCTATTGACAATTAAACCTTACGACAATAGCTAGTTCACATTGAGTGGACGGTCTTCAGCAATCCCAGCTGTTCTCTATTGACAAGTAAACCTTAAGACAATAGCTAGTTCACATTGAGAGGACAGTCTTCAGCAATTCCAGCTGTTCTCTATTGACAAGTAAACCTTACGACAATCGCTAGTTCACATTGAGAGGACGGTCTTCAGCAATTCCTACTGTTCTCTATTGACAAGTAAGCCTTACGACAATAGCTAGTTCACATTGCGAGGACGGTCTTCAGCAATTCCAGCTGTTCTCTATTGACAAGTAAACCTTAAGACCATAGCTAGTTCACATTAAGAGGACGGACTTCAGCAATTCCGACTGTTCTCTATTGACAAGTAAACCTTACGACAATAGCTAGTTCACGTTGAGAGGACGGTCTTCAGCAATCCCAGCTGCTCTCTATTGACAAGTAAACCTTACGACAATAGCTAGTTCACGTTGAGAGGACGGTCTTCAGCAATTCCGACTTTTCTCTATTGACAAGTAAACCTTACGACAATAGCTAGTTCACATTGAGAGGACGTTCTTCAGCAATTCCGGCTGTTTTCTAATGACAAGTAAACCTTACGACAATAGCTAGTTCACATTGAGAGGACGGTCTTCAGCAATTCCAACTGTTCTCTATTGACAAGTAAACCTTAAGACCATAGCTAGTTCACATTGAGAGGACGGTCTTCAGCAATTCCAGCTGTTCTCTATTGACGAGTAAACCTTACGACAATAGCTAGTTCACATTGAGAGGACGGTCTTCAGCAATTCCAGCTGTTCTCTATTGACAAGTAAACCTTACGACAATAGCTAGTTCACATTGAGAGGACGGTCTTCAGCAATTCCGGCTGTTCTCTATTGACAAGTAAACCTTACGACAATAGCTAGTTCACGTTGAGAGGACGGTCTTCAGCAATCCCAGCTGCTCTCTATTGACAAGTAAACCTTACGACAATAGCTAGTTCACATTGAGAGGACGGTCTTCAGCAATTCCGACTGTTCTCTATTGACAAGTAAACCTTACGACAATAGCTAGTTCACATTGAGAGGACGGTCTTCAGCAATCCCAGCTGTTCTCTATTGACAAGTAAACCTTACGACAATAGCTAGTTCACATTGAGAGGACGGTCTTCAGCAATTCCGACTGTTCTCTATTGACAAGTAAACCTTACGACAATAGCTAGTTCATATTCAGAGGACGGTCTTCAGCAATTCCGGCTGTTCTCTATTGACAAGTAAACCTTACGACAATAGCTAGTTCACATTGAGAGGACGGTCTTCAGCAATCCCAGCTGTTCTCTATTGACAAGTAAACCTTACAACAATAGCTAGTTCACATTGAGTGGACGGTCTTCAGCAATCCCAGCTGTTCTCTATTGACAAGTAAACCATACGACAATAGCTAGTTCACATTGAGTGGACGGTCTTCAGCAATCCCAGCTGTTCTCTATTGACAAGTAAACCTTACGACAATAGCTAGTTCACATTGAGAGGACGGTCTTCAGCAATTCCAGCTGTTCTCTATTGACAAGTAAACCTTACAACAATAGCTAGTTCACATTGAGAGGACGGTCTTCAGCAATTCCAGCTGTTCTCTATTGACAAGTAAACCTTACGACAATAGCTAGTTCACATTGATAGGACGGTCTTCAGCAATTCCAGCTGTTCTCTATTGACAAGTAAACCTTACGACAATAGCTAGTTCACATTGAGAGGACGGTCTTCAGCAATTCCGACTTTTCTCTATTGACAAGTAAGCCTTACAATAGCTAGTTCACATTCAGAGGACGGTCTTCAGCAATTCCAGCTGTTCTCTACTGACAAGTAAACCTTACGACAATAGCTAGTTCACATTGAGAGGACGGTCTTCAGCAATTCCGACTCTTCTCTATTGACAAGTAAACCTTACGACAATCGCTAGTTCACATTGAGAGGACGGTCTTCAGCATTCCAGCTGTTCTCTATTGACAAGTAAACCTTACGACAATAGCTAGTTCACATTGAGAGGACGGTCTTCAGCAATTCCGACTGTTCTCTATTGACAAGTAAGCCTTACAATAGCTAGTTCACATTCAGAGGACGGTCTTCAGCAATTCCAGCTGTTCTCTATTGACAAGTAAACCTTACGACAATAGCTAGTTCACATTGAGAGGACGGTCTTCAGCAATTCCGGCTGTTCTCTGTTGACAAGTAAACCTTACGACAATAGCTAGTCATATTGAGAGGACGGTCTTCAGCAATTCCGACTTTTCTCTATTGACAAGTAAGCCTTACAATAGCTAGTTCACATTCAGAGGACGGTCTTCAGCAATTCCAGCTGTTCTCTACTGACAAGTAAACCTTACGACAATAGCTAGTTCACATTGAGAGGACGGTCTTCAGCAATTCCGACTCTTCTCTATTGACAAGTAAACCTTACGACAATCGCTAGTTCACATTGAGAGGACGGTCTTCAGCATTCCAGCTGTTCTCTATTGACAAGTAAACCTTACGACAATAGCTAGTTCACATTGAGAGGACGGTCTTCAGCAATTCCGACTGTTCTCTATTGACAAGTAAGCCTTACAATAGCTAGTTCACATTCAGAGGACGGTCTTCAGCAATTCCAGCTGTTCTCTACTGACAAGTAAACCTTACGACAATAGCTAGTTCACATTGAGAGGACGGTCTTCAGCAATTCCGACTCTTCTCTATTGACAAGTAAACCTTACGACAATCGCTAGTTCACATTGAGAGGACGGTCTTCAGCATTCCAGCTGTTCTCTATTGACAAGTAAACCTTACGACAATAGCTAGTTCACATTGAGAGGACGGTCTTCAGCAATTCCGACTGTTCTCTATTGACAAGTAAGCCTTACAATAGCTAGTTCACATTCAGAGGACGGTCTTCAGCAATTCCAGCCGTTCTCTATTGACAAGTAAACCTTACGACAATCGCTAGTTCACATTGAGAGGACGGTCTTCAGCAATTCCGACTCTTCTCTATTGACAAGTAAACCTTACGACAATCGCTAGTTCACATTGAGAGGACGGTCTTCAGCATTCCAGCTGTTCTCTATTGACAAGTAAACCTTACGACAATAGCTAGTTCACATTGAGAGGACGGTCTTCAGCATTCCAGCTGTTCTCTATTGACAAGTAAACCTTACGACAATCGCTAGTTCACATTGAGAGGACGGTCTTCAGCATTCCAGCTGTTCTCTATTGACAAGTAAACCTTACGACAATAGCTAGTTCACATTGAGAGGACGGTCTTCAGCGTTCCAGCTGTTCTCTATTGACAAGTAAACCTTACGACAATCGCTAGTTCACATTGAGAGGACGGTCTTCAGCATTCGAGCTGTTCTCTATTGACAAGTAAACCTTACGACAATAGCTAGTTCACATTGAGAGGACGGTCTTCAGCAATTCCAGCTGTTCTCTATTGACAAGTAAACCTTACGACAATAGCTAGTTCACATTGAGAGGACGGTCTTCAGCAATTCCAGCTGTTATCTATTGACAAGTAAACCTTACGACAATAGCTAGTTCACATTGAGAGGACGGTCTTCAGCAATCCCAGCTGTTCTCTATTGACGAGTAAACCTTACGACAATAGCTAGTTCACATTGAGAGAATATTCCAAACATACAGATTCAACTTTGTCAGAGATATTTCTCTATTACTGCCCTTTCTCTTGGGTCAATTGCTAATCTGAAACTGTATTCTAACCTATCACATTCCTTCAGAAATATTTACATGTCACTTCGTAATCGGACCTCATTAAAGCCCATTTATCACATACTAATATATAGATAATACTTCAGATTAAAACCTAATGAAAAATAAGTTTATGTAGCTGTAAAGAAACCTCCCAGTGTTATGGTTTAAAAGAGGAAATTTGCCCCGCGAATAGATTTTTCCTTTTCATTCAAAGTCGAGTGTCTTGGGATGACTGTGACCCACCTGACCACACAGGTTGTTTATCTGCAGAGAGTGTAACCAGCAGACACACATCCCTACTTGACCACACAGGTTGTTTATCTGCAGAGAGTGTAACCAGCAGACACACATCCCTACTTGACCACACAGGTTGTTTATCTGCAGAGAGTGTAACCAGCAGACACACATCCCTACTTGACCAAACAGGTTGATTATCTGCAGAGAGTGTAACCAGCAGACACACATCCCTACTTGACCACCCAGGTTGTGAATCGGCAGTGAGTGTGACTAGCAGACACACATCCCCCTTGACCACCCAGGTTGAGTATCTGGAGAGAGTGTGACCAGCAGACACACATCCCCCTTGACCACCCAGGTTGAGTATCTGCAGAGAGTGTGACCAGCAGACACAAATTCCCACTTGACCACCCAGGTTGTGTATCTGCAGAGAGTGTGACCAGCAGATAGACATCCCCACTTGACCACCCAGGTTGAGTATCTGCAGAGAGTGTGACCAGCAGACACACATCCCCACTTGACCACCCAGGTTGAGTATCTGGGGAGAGTGTGACCAGCAGACACACATCCCTACTTGACCTAGCTTGTTAACCCTAATCAATGGTCCGACAGCTTTCAGCACGATAACAATCACTAGAATTCCCACGATCAAACTGTGGCTAGCCAGACTCAGTTCTTGTCTGCTATATTCATAATAGTCTCTCTGACTTCTTCTAACCGCTCTTTTACTGAAGAAGATCAAAGTATTTTTTGGTCTGTGGATTATTTCAATTTCTGGCAAATTTGATATGTATATATATATATATATATATATATATATATATATATATATATATATATATATTATATATATTGATAAAGAATTTATTGATTAAGAATTTATTCATTGAATAAATTATTCATCCACTGATTTAATTTTAATTCTATGAATAACAGGGTTGGCCCATTATTCATTACATTTTTATTGATTAAGAATTTATTCATTGAATAAATTATTCACCCACTGATTTAATTTTAATTCTATGAATAACAGGGCTGGCTCATTATTCATTACATTTTTATTGATTAAGAATTTATTCGTTGAATAAATTATTCATCCACTGATTTAATTTTAATTCTATGAATAACAGGGTTGGCCCATTATTCATTACATTTTTATTGATTAAGAATTTATTCATTGAATAAATTATTCACCCACTGATTTAATTTTAATTCTATGAATAACAGGGTTGGCCCATTATTCATTACATTTTTATTGAATAAGAATTTATTCATTGACAGATTCTTTTTATTCAATCAATAATGTATTTATTTTATTTTATTTTTTATTCATTATTTTTATAGATACATTTAAAATAATTTGGCTCATGGAATAACAAACTCAGATTCTTTAAGTTCAGTGAACAATATCATTTGAATAAATAATTTTCATTCAAATTAGGAAAACGCTTAATGAATTTAGTTATTTTATTAGAAAAGATTTTTGAAATAAATCACTTGTCAAAATAAATCAATTTCATTCAAAAAATTGTTTCATTCGAATAAATAACTTTTATCTTATGGGAATTTGCATTCAATAAATCATTTTTATTCAATAAAAATTTTCATTTAATAAATGATTGTTATTTAATAATGAATAAAAATAAAATGTTACGTTATTCATTGAATTGACTGAATAATGAGTGAAAAATTATTCATTTTTTATAATGAAATATTAATCATTATTCTGAATGATTATGCCCAACCCTGGTTCTAAGCCCTTCTTGTGATTTACAATCTGAAATAGAACTTTGAAGATTAACGTTGAAACCCTCTGGATATTACATCTTTAACGAGAAGGGAATATTGAGGCCTTTATGGAGGTTGAGGTTGGAAATATGGAGTATATTGCTAAAATTCATGGTTTAGTAGTAGTAAAAATAGTACTAAAGATAGTCATAAAGATGCTTGGTTGGTGGGAAGTACTTCTAGAGGCTGTAACGGATCTTGAAGAAAAAAAGTACGACTCGCAGGAACTGCGCCATCTTAGCGCGGTTCAGTTTCTAACCCTAGTGTCATTTGGGAAGATTGAAAGAGAAACCGTCTTTATTTTGTTCCAACCTTTCCCCCGTAAACAAAGGGCCCGTTATCAAGGGGCAGCGTACCCTTATACCTGGAATCCCACCCACCACTGTTTGGCTAGCCCAACTGCTACAAATAGTTATTTCAAATATCAAATTTTTTTCTATTTTTCTTGATTTCTTCTACAGTAATACTAATTCTATAAATAAATGCAATTATAAAAAAACAACTACCCATTAAAATGTGAGCTAAACAACTACGAAAACCCGGTCAAAAGAACAAAACAAACACGTTTGAAGTTTTAACAGACATAAAAAGTTTTGGCAACTTTGTATACTTTCCTTAATATCTCGAAAAAGGTTGAGAATCTTGGTAAACGGAAGGATACCATTAGAAAGCTTATTAAATGCTCTAAAAAAAGGTACTAATGAAAGTTTTGATTAGGCGATGTCAATCGGAGAAATAAGAGCTTAAAACTTTAAAGAAATTGATTTCGCTTATTCGAACTGTTCTTTTTGTCTGTTTTTTATTCCTTGTTATTTTTTAATTGCTTATTGTTGGATAATGTATTTGAAAATAAAACAGGTTAAGAAAAATAAGAAAAACAATTTAATGTTAGAGATATGGATTTCCAAGATATATAGCTTTTCAACTGCCTAGCGTCCTTCCTAGGGAGGGTTCTTTGTCTTTGATTTTGGTACTTAGAATTATGGGATACAGTTGAAACCTTTTCTGCATGTTCGAGTTTCATCAACACTAATATGTTGAAAGTTTTGTTACGTTTAGAGTAAAAGAAGGGTTAGAATAAAATATTTTATTAACAGACAAAAAAAGTTTTGGTAACTTTGTATAATTTCGTTAGTAACTCGAAAACCGTTGACAATCTTGTGAAGCGGAAGATTACCATTCGGAAGCTTACTAAATGCTCTACAAAAAAGGTTCTGAAGAAAGTTTAAATTAGGCGATGTCAATCTGACAAAAATCTCAAAACTGCAAAAAATGGAGTTGTCCAACTTTGATACTAAGCTCCTCAAATATATATATATATATATATATACAAATTTTAACCACCGTTATTTTCGGTCTCTAGGAGCTCTGAAAAGCAAAATTTTCTAGTCGGTACTTCCGGATTGTTTCATGAGATCAACCTTATAAGCGGGGTTGCTCCCTATGAAGGGAGGGAAGAACCGCTGCCACTGAGGGACAGTCTGGGACCCCGACCGCCAAACATAGAATGCATAATTTTTTTTGCACTTACGAGTTTTGAACTCAGTTCCTCCGGCATGTTAGTCTTGTACTACCACTGAGTTTTGAACTCAGTTCCTCCGGCATGTTAGTCTTGTACTACCACTGAGTTTTGAACTCAGTTCCTCCAGCATGTTAGTCTTGTGCTACCACTGAGTTTTGAACTCAGTTCCTCCAGCATGTTAGTCTTGTACTACCACTGAGTTTTGAACTCAGTTCCTCCAGCATGTTAGTCTTGTACTACCACTGAGTTTTGAACTCAGTTCCTCCAGCATGTTAGTCTTGTACTACCACTGAGTTTTGAACTCAGTTCCTCCGGCATGTTAGTCTTGTACTACCACTGAGTTTTGAACTCAGTTCCTCCAGCATGTTAGTCTTGTGCTACCACTGAGTTTTGAACTCAGTTCCTCCAGCATGTTAGTCTTGTACTACCACTGAGTTTTGAACTCAGTTCCTCCAGCATGTTAGTCTTGTACTACCACTGAGTTTTGAACTCAGTTCCTCCAGCATGTTAGTCTTGTACTACCACTGAGTTTTGAACTCAGTTCCTCCAGCATGTTAGTCTTGTACTACCACTGAGTTTTGAACTCAGTTCCTCCAGCATGTTAGTCTTGTGCTACCACTGAGGGACAGTCTGGGACCCCGACCGCCAAACATAGAAGGCAATCTACAGGTTGTCGCTCTTTTATAATAACTACAGCACATGGTCAGTCACCCATTCAGGTACTGGCCACGCCCAACGTTTCTTAACTTGGGTAATCAACGGGAACCGGTGCATCAATCTGGCTTTGGCCATTGCCTTGTCCCGCATATTAATTACAAACTAAACCAGATTAAATATCATATATATATATATATATATATATATATATATATATATATATATATATATATATATATAGTGAATACTTCGTGAATAGTTGAAATCCTAAAGAAAATTGACCTTGGAAAAGATGACGAGAAGGGAAGAAACCATGTTAGGAGAGTCGTTTAAACTCTAACAGAAGCAAATCTCAGAGCGGGGGTCGTGAAGGAATTCTTTGCTGGGGGGGGATGTCCCATGAACATCTAGAGAACTCCCCAGTTATTCCTATAAACCCCTCTCTTCCCCGCTCTTACTCCTATCCAGGAGGTGGTCTTTAAATCAACATACCCAACCTTTTCACATATTTTGATTTTATTTTGAGAGTGGGGGCAGAATGATGACGGACCCATTTTCTCAGAATTACCTGAAAACATTACCAAACATATAAAACCACAAGAAACTCATGGATAGGCGATAAAAGGTTGATTCCTCCATCAACTACAGATTGACTAAAAAGATGAAATGTAAAAGTGCAACCCTTCGAAATACGACTGATATTTCATGTTTTTCCACGGTATTAGAATAAAGATGACTGACTACATTTGTCTAGGAAGAACCGCACCGAGGCTTGTGAGTCCCATTGTGGCACTTGGTGTAGTGTTCTGTCATTCTACCAGCGCCGTATCAGGAATGAACCTCCTCAGAGTTGTAAGGTTCAGCTCTGGTCTAGTCGATAAGTGTAGTTCCGATATGAAGAAATCGACAGCTGGAAAAGGCAAACGGCTCCATATGATATGGCTCAGATTTCCATCATCTTCCAAGCATAGTCGGCAACTAGTTATGTTGGTCACCCCCGTGGACTTCGGATGCCGATGCAAACTACAGGGTCCTGTATGGAAGAAACTAGCTAAATGCATTTCATTCTACCGCGGTTCCTCCCTCCATCCATAGAGAGGAACCCCGCTTATAAGGTTGATCTGATGTCGCAACCTGTAGTTGCTTGCAGCAACAAGTTTTATAGTTTTATTTACGTAGACAAAAGAAGCCATTTTTAACGCGATATCTGTAAACGTTTTTGAGAAAAGTGGAAACAATTTATTTTGTAATTTGTAATTTTCGCTTTGGGTACTTAGAATAGTGGGATGTATTTGAAATATTTTGTACATGTTTAATTCCATCAAA
Organism: Gonocerus acuteangulatus; assembly: GCA_946811695.1. Lineage (NCBI taxonomy): Eukaryota > Metazoa > Arthropoda > Insecta > Hemiptera > Coreidae > Gonocerus > Gonocerus acuteangulatus. The sequence goes on along the minus strand of OX328124.1, from coordinate 131,854,606 downwards.
ATGTTTGAATTCCATCAAGATGTTTGAATTCCATCAAGATGTTTGAATTTAGGTTACATTTGGATTTAAGGAAATATTCGAGAAACAGAATATGTTTTTAATAGATAGGAAGCGTTTTGGGTTATTCGTATATTTTCGTAAATATCACTCAAACGATTGGGAAATCATTGAAAATGGAAAATGACCATTTGAAAGCTTGTTAAATTCTCTACAAAAAAAATTCTGAAGCAATTTTTTACTAAATCTACAGCTTAGTCCTTTTGAAGTTAATTATTTTTTCTAAATAAACACAACAAAAATGCATCCACAATTTTTTTTTACAATTAACAAAAAACAATCAAACATTTAAGGGTTCAAAATATGACTGTGTATTTATAAAACTTCTACAAAGCGAAATATTTATTAATTTTTCATTGGGAATTTACTCTAAAAGCATTTAGGATTTCTGCGCCCCCTTCCCCCAGTAATAACGTGATCAGTAGTCTGAAGTAGGCTACCCATCCATCACTCGTCCTCCAAGCTACGTGCCTTTATAGGACCACCCAGAGTATATAGAACATCAATTTTTTCTTCATATGTATACTTGGATATTTTTCATTCACACCAGACTGCACTGTCGCATTCGCATACAAGTAGTTTTTAGACTGGAAAGTGTTTGATGCAGAAATGAGTCCTATCAGAATTCCATAGAAAATTATATCTAAGATAACTATAAAATAACATGTCAAATTAAAGATATTATTTATTTTTTTAAATGGATAAAGTAGGCCAATATAATTAAAGAATAAAATATATAAAAATAAGTAAGATGGTTATAATAAACAAAAGACGGCGCTAATGACCTAGAAGTAGATGCGCCGTAAAAAAAAAAAAAAAAAATAAAAAAAAAAAAAAAAAAAAAAAAAAAATAAACAAAAGAGCCAACGGCCATAGCCACGTCGAATGCACCGGTTCCCGTTGATGACCGAAGTAAAGCAACGTCGGGCGTGGTCAGTACCTGAATGGGTGACCGACCACGTGCTGTTGGTATTAAAATAGGGTGGCAACCTGTAGATAGCCCGGTGTTAGTAGCCAAATTGTAAGTAAATAAATAAACAAAAGAGACAAGTACATATAATAATAATAAAAGACAAAGGTCCATACGAAAAAATTAACAAAGAGAAGAAATTCGTTAATCATAAAAAAACTGATTATAAAATATGTTAACTTTATTACAGAACAAAATTAAAAAAATAAATTTAAACAGCAAGAACAAATAAAGGCAAGAATAAATAAAGATGATAATGGAAGAAAGGTATTTTTATGAAAATATAAGCCTGATTAAAAGAAATAAAAAATATTCTATAAAATAAGTACAAAAAAAACATATCAATTTAAAAAGGCGGATAAAAAAAAAGATTTTATTTAATTTTTGAATACCATAAAGCACACATTCCCTGATTATACAATCCTGTCATTGTTTGAATAAATAAATACAATTATACTCCTTGAATATTATTGTATCGATATATTCCAAATTTATGTAATAGTAGCTGTTACCCAGTGTGCCATGCTACACCAACTTTATATTATATAGTTGTAAGGAACAAACATACAGCTGGTAGATTTTTTTCACCTTGCCTATGACACTTCCCGTATCAAGACCTGCCCCCCCCCCCCCAGTCCCGTGCCAAGTTTGGTCAACTTCGGTCAAACGGTGTGGATTTGTATAAGGAAAATAAAGACAGACAGCTGACAGATGATTTTGACCTAGCCTATGACACTCTCCGATCAAGACCTACCTGTGTACCCCGTTTGGTCAACATCGGTCAAGCGGTGTTAATTTGTATAAGGAAAATACAGACAGACAGACAGCTGACAGATGATTTTGACGTAGCCTATGACACTCCCCGTATCAACCCCTACCTGCGTGCCAAGTTTGGTCAACATTGGTCAAGCGGTGTTAATTTGTATAAGGAAAATACAGACAGACAGACAGCTGACAGATGATTTTGACGTAGCCTATGACACTACCCGTATCTACCCCTACCTGTGTGCCAAGTTTGGTCAACATTGGTCAAGCGGTGTTAATTTGTATAAGGAAAATACAGACAGACAGAAAGCTGACAGATGATTTTGACCTAGTCTATGACACTCCCCGTATCAACATCTACCTGTGTGCCAAGTTTGGTCAACATTGGTCAAGCGGTGTTAATTTGTATAAGGAAAATATAGACAGACAGACAGCTGACAGATGATTTTGACCTAGCTTATGACAGTCCCCGTATCAACCCCTACCTGTGTGCTGTGAAGTTTGGTCAAAATCGGTAAAAAGTCCGACTCGCAGGAACTGCGTCATCTTAGCGCGGTTCCATTCATATCCCTAGTGTTATTTTGTAGACTTAGAATAGAAACAGTTATTACTTTGTTTGGATCATTCCTAATGTAAACAAATATGAAAAAAAAACAACAAGATTTTCGGCTAGGGATGAAACTATCCTAAGCAGAAATTACTCTTTCTGCCGTCCCAAGTTTCGGTCTACGAAGACTCTTCTACGAATATATTTCTAATTTACTTAACTTGCAGTGCTAACATATCCATTTTACTTTTAAATGCAATTAAACAAAATAAAATTGTACATGAAAATGAGAAAGTAGTGTTATGTTTTATTGAACTAAGGCCACATTCAACCACAAAATATAATTATATTTCTAGTATAGAATTTGGCTGCATGACTTCCTACAGGTAAAGGTAACTGTCAGCTGTCCTAGAATGCTTGATGAGAACAATGAATCTTGATTTATGAAGTGCAATAAAAGCCTACCTGAACCGGCAGACTACCTCGACCCGGACTGACCCTACACGGCGAATATTTACGTTTCAGTTCTGTTACAGGTTCAAAGAATTTGTATTTATTCCCCTGTTTTATTGAGAAATACATCCTCCTCCTAGAAGCAATAACAAAATAACAAGAAATAAAAACAGACAAAAAGAACCGTATAAATAAACGAAATCAATTATCGTTTATCAAACTTCTAAGTTATATGTACTTATTTCTCCGTTTGACATCGCCTAATCAAAACTTTCTTCAGAACCTGTTTTCTAGAGCATTTAGTAAGCTTTCGAATGGTAACCATGCGTTTACCAAGATTCTCAACCGTTTTCGAGATATTAAGGAAAGTATATGAAGTTTCCAAAGCTTTTCATCTCTATTAATAAATTATTTTAATTTAACCCTTCCTTAACTCCAAACGTAAGTAAATTTTCAGCATACTAGTTTTGATGAAATTAGAACATATAACAACAAGCAATAAAAAACCAAGGGAAAGAGACAAAAATTACAAAAAGAACGACAAAAACCCGTTCATAAGAACAAAACAGACGTATTTGAAGTTTTAAGCACTTATTTCTCCGATTGACATAACCTAATCAAAAATAGTTTTAGAATCATTTTTGTAGAGAATTTAGTAAGCTTTCAAATAGTTTCAATCCACTTACCACGATTTCCCACCCGTGTTCGAGATATTAAGGAAAATATACAAAGTTACCAAAACTTTTTAAGTCTGTTCATAAAATATTTTATTCTAACCCTTCCTTAACTCCAAACGTAACATAACTTTCAACATATTAGTTTTAATGAAAGTAGAACATGCAGATAATGTTTCAACTGAATCCCGTTATTCTAAGTACCCTAACCAAAAACGGTATTCAAAAACTATTTTTCCAATTTTCTCGACAACGGTTAAAGCTATCGCCTTGAAAATGGTTTCATTCGTTTTTCTAGCCCAAGAAGCCTATAAAACGAGTAATTACAAGCTTATGAACTCAAAAACGTAAGCGTTACGATTTTTTCTGCGCGAATTTCGCCCCAAACGCCATCTTCCAGTGGGCGGATTTTGCTGGTTAACGAACTTGACCTTTCAAATTGGACGACAGATTTTTGTACCAAATTTCATCAAAATCGGAACATTCGTCTTCTATTTAGAGAGCGAACAGACAAATATATATATATATATATAAATAAATATATACATATATATATATATACAAATTTGAACCACCGTTATTTTCGGTTTCTAGGGGTTCTGAAACGCAAAATTTTCTAGTCGGCACTTCCGGATGGTTTCATTGTATCAACCTTATAAGCGGGGTACCTCCCTATGGGGGAGGGAGGAACCGCGCTAAAAGCTGTGGATTTATATGAGGAACAAATTGAATGGCTTTTTCTTTTTTTGTTCCACAATATAGTATCCTTATATTGTGGGAGTTCATTTAGGTTCTGGAGGTTCCATCTTGCAACACTGCCTGCATTACAATCAAAGTAATATACATTTTTTTTATATGTTTTTCTGAGTTTTAGAAGTATAATAATATTAAAACACAGAAATATGATAGCGTAATGATAACAACTATAATAATACAAATAAAAATAGTAATAATAATATTGAAAAAGAAACAAATAAGAATATCAAAATTATAAATTAATGGAAAGGAATAAAAAAAAGAATGAATATAAATGAATGAAATAAAATAAAATAACTGATTAATGAAAAGAAAACGTCCGTTCTTGCAATGGCTTATTCTTGCGATTGTTAAAACAGAATTCAATCAGGATTGTGGTCATGAGAAACTGTTCAATTATTTACAGCAGCATTATTTTTCAAAAACAAATACACTACTTTTCTCATTTGTTCCGATACTAAACATAAAGGTATGAATTCTGTATACGCACTTTTGATAAGATAATATGATATAATAATACAAAATAATGATTTGTCAAAATGAAATTATTTACAGTGATAATCCATCAACTCAGTTTAAAAATAAATATATGTCAAGAATGCTTTACATACATTCAGAAAAATTTCACAAAAAGTTTTAGCGGAAATATTTTACTACAGCTCATGACAAACGTGTAGTAGATAGGGTGGGAGAAAGAGTAAAATCCTTGGTCTCTAATGGAAGTTATGAGCAAATCTGAAACTAAAAATGTAAAAAACTCAGTAGAGTTTGCTAATGTTGCATCTAGTTTAATGACAAACACTACAATTCTCCGTATGAGCCAAGTAGATATTGAGCCTGCTATAAGTTCGGACAGTCCATGGGTTACTGTTAAAGACATAGGTTATATTTAGCAAATGCATGTGATAAAATGCAATTCGCAAATCAAAAATTCAACTATTGAAAACAAACTGAAACCAGCAAGTTAACAGATCAAAAACTTAATATTTCAAATTTTAATGTTAGTTACTGGTGTGCAGTTACATGTGATAAAAATTAAGTTGTATTTCATTTTATATTGCCCAGCAAACCCTTCACTGAAGTAATGAATGTTTTGTACATGTAGGTAGTTTTCATTCTGAATAGCTTTGGGTTATTTTTTATAGTTTTTAAAATTAAATCGCTATACTATAAAAAGTAATATATTGTTAGCTAAAATTTTAATTGAACAATTTTTTGTATTTAACGGAAAAAAAATTAAAGAGTAAAAAACTATTTTTTCATGTGATAGTTTATACATTTTAGAATAATAATAAAAAAATATTTTAGTGATTTTCTTTTTATCGTTTGAGGATATTCCACTTAGTGCGGAACGCCATATTTAATTTTTACAAAATGCATTTTAACACTTCAGGATTTTTTCAGAACATTTATAATTACTTTATGCTCATATTATTTTTTTTTCTGGCTTCCATATTTATTGAAGTATTGTCATAGAAAATGTCATCAACATTGGTCGATAGGTATGATTTATATTCTAGAACTAAGTGCACTTCCTTTGTCCAATCGATGATAACTCCAAAATTTGAAATACTTTAGCAGGGTATAAAATTAAACTATTTGAGATTGAGAAAAACTATTTTATATTCTTACTTATATCCATGAAAGGAATGAACATGCCAAGTTTCATTAAAATCTGAGATCATGGGTGTCAAATCCTATTTTTTTGGGGTTGATTTGACATGGAATGACCCAAATGTTTAAATATCATGTCACACATAGATGATTTTAGGTGGTACGTTAAAGAACTAAAAGTATTTAAATTATTAAAGTTCTGTACAGATCCATGGGTTAATGTTGGAGGCATAGTTTATGTTAAGCAAATGCATGAGATAAAATGCAATTCACAAATACTAAAAAATTAACTATGGAAAACAAACGGGAAACTCCAAATCAACAGATCATATACATAATATTTCAAATTACTTACTAATATATGATATTAATCCAAAACCTCAGAATATAAGGTTATAATTTAGATAATCACAACATTTTTGTACGTTACATATAGATGATTTTAGGGGGTACGGTAAAGAACTAAGAGTATTTAGATTATTAAAGTTCTGTACAGATTCATGGGTTAATGTTGAAGACATAGTTTATGTTAAGGAAATGCATGAGATAAAATGCAATTTGCAAATAAAAAAAAAACCAACTATGGAAAACTAACGGGAACCTGCAAGTCAACAGATCAATAACTTAATATTTCAAATTACTTACTAATATATGACATTTGTCCAAATCTTGAGAATATACGGCTATAATTTAGATAAACATACAAAGGTTATACCTGAAAAGTTTTGTTCGCAAAAGAAAAACTTTTAACAAACAAAAAAAAAAAAAAACTTTTCTTGGCTTGCTAATCTCCACCTAGGCAACACTGGAAAGAAAATGGCGACTGTAAAGTCAACAGATCAAAAACTTAATATTTTAAATTACTTATTAATATATATTAATCAAAATTCTAAGAATATAAGGCTATAATTTAGGTAAACACAAATATTTTACAAAAACTAAAAAGTTTTGGAAACTAGATAAACAAACCAAACTTAAAAAAAAAAGAAGGATAATGGTTAATGGCTTCTAGGAGCTCAGTGTTGCTCTACATTTTCATCAGAAATTAATAAAATTGATCTTATATGATATTACTTGTCCAAATCTTGAGAATATAAGGCTATAATTTACGTAAACATACAAAGGTTAAAACTGAAAAGTTTTGTTCCAAAAGAAAAACTTTTCGCAAAAAAAGAAGAAAGTTTTGGTGGCTTGTTAATCTCCATCTAGGCAACACTGGAAAGAAGGTGGTGATTTCTGACAGTTCACTCTTCTATATTTCACAGTTTCGAAATCGTTATTTCCGAACTGTGAAGCCTAGAAGATTTTGAGCTGGCCTAGGAGATTTCTCTTATCAAGACCTACCTGTGTGCCAAGTTTGGTCAAAATCGGTCAAACGGTGTAGATTTGTATAAGGAAAAAACGAACAAAAACAGTCAGACACGTGATTTATATGTATATACATATATATATATATATATATATATATATATATATATATATATATATATATATATATATAATCTAGCTTCAATTGTAGCCTTTTGACATGCAATAAATGTTGAAATTCCAAGGAATATGGTTGCAAAAACAAACATTCCTATTTTTAATCCAATTTCTGAACGAAATCAATAAACAAGGGTCTATTAGCTTTATTGAAATTTATTCGGATTTACATAATCCTCAATTTAGAATTCAGAGATTACAAAAAACACTGTCAATACTAATTACTGTTGTAAACAGAGAATATCGGCGGGGGGAGGCGAGGGGGAGGGAAGAGGGAGAGGGGTTGAAGGTCAATCATTGGGAAGTGTGAATAAATTTGAGATTGTATAATTCAGTCGAGTTTATGAATCAACATTTCGAATTGCCATGTTATTAAGGTAAATCATGGAAAGGGAGGATTATTCAGATGTTAACATTACTCTTCTGGAGATTATTTTATTCTGAATTGAAACTGTTTGCTGCTTTGAGAACTAGAGCTTGAAATATGATAGAATTTTACATAGTTATATAGGCAACGAAAAACACTTTTATTTTGGAGCAAAACAAATAGTTTTTTACACAAATGGAAGAGAGAGAAAACAAAAATTAAAGAGCTAGGCTTGAGGCGTCGACCATGTAGGTTCTCCAAGGAGGTAGATCGTGGCAGCTGAAGAAAGAGGTAGTTTGTCTTGATACAGCCTAGGCTTGAGGCGTCGACCATGTAGGTACTCCATGGTGGTATATCGTGGCAGCTGAAGGAAGAGGTAGTTTGTCTTGATACAGCCTAGGCTTGAGGCGTCGACCATGTAGGTACTCCAAGGTTGTAGATCGTGGCAGCTGAAGGAAGAGGTAGTTTGTCTTGTTACAGCCTAGGCTTGAGGCATCGACCATGTAGGTACTCTAAGGAGGTAGATCGTGGCAGCTGAAGGAAGAGGTAGTTTGTCTTGATACAGCCTAGGCTTGAGGCGTGGACCATGTAGGTACTCCAAGGTTGTAGATCGTGGCAGCTGAAGGAAGAGGTAGTTTGTCTTGATACAGCCTAGGCTTGAGGCGTGGACCATGTAGGTACTCCAAGGTTGTAGATCGTGGCAGCTGAAGAAAGAGGTAGTTTGTCTTGATACAGCCTAGGCTTGAGGCGTCGACCATGTAGGTTCTCCAAGGTGGTAGATCGTGGCAGCTGAAGAAAGAGGTAGTTTGTCTTGTTACAGCCTAGGCTTGAGGCATCGACCATGTAGGTACTCTAAGGAGGTAGATCGTGGCAGCTGAAGGAAGAGGTAGTTTGTCTTGATACAGCCTAGGCTTGAGGCGTGGACCATGTAGGTACTCCAAGGTTGTAGATCGTGGCAGCTGAAGGAAGAGGTAGTTTGTCTTGATACAGCCTAGGCTTGAGGCGTGGACCATGTAGGTACTCCAAGGTTGTAGATCGTGGCAGCTGAAGAAAGAGGTAGTTTGTCTTGATACAGCCTGGGCTTGAGGCGTCGACCATGTAGGTACTCCAAGGAGGTAGATCGTGGCAGCTGAAGGAAGAGGTAGTTTGTCTTGATACAGCCTAGGCTTGAGGCGTGGACCATGTAGGTACTCCAAGGTGGTAGATCGTGGCAGCTGAAGGAAGAGGTAGTTTGTCTTGATACAGCCTAGGCTTGAGGCGTGGACCATGTAGGTACTCCAAGGTGGTATATCGTGGCAGCTGAAGGAAGAGGTAGTTTGTCTTGATACAGCCTAGGCTTGAGGCGTCGACCATGTAGGTACTCCAAGGTGGTAGATCGTGGCAGCTGAAGGAAGAGGTAGTTTGTCTTGATACAGCCTAGGCTTGAGGCGTGGACCATGTAGGTACTCCAAGGTGGTATATCGTGGCAGCTGAAGAAAGAGGTAGTTTGTCTTGATACAGCCTAGGCTTGAGGCGTCGACCATGTAGGTACTCCAAGGTGGTATATCGTGGCAGCTGAAGGAAGAGGTAGTTTGTCTTGATACAGCCTAGGCTTGAGGCGTGGACCATGTAGGTACTCCAAGGTTGTAGATCGTGGCAGCTGAAGAAAGAGGTAGTTTGTCTTGATACAGCCTAGGCTTGATGCGTCGACCATGTAGGTACTCCAAGGAGGTATATCGTGGCAGCTGAAGGAAGAGGTAGTTTGTCTTGATACAGCCTAGGCTTGAGGCGTGGACCATGTAGGTACTCCAAGGTGGTATATCGTGGCAGCTGAAGAAAGAGGTAGTTTGTCTTGATACAGCCTAGGCTTGAGGCGTCGACCATGTAGGTACTCCAAGGTGGTATATCGTGGCAGCTGAAGAAAGAGGTAGTTTGTCTTGATACAGCCTAGGCTTGAGGCGTCGACCATGTAGGTTCTCCAAGGAGGTAGATCGTGGCAGCTGAAGAAAGAGGTAGTTTGTCTTGATACAGCCTAGGCTTGAGGCGTCGACCATGTAGGTACTCCAAGGTTGTAGATCGTGGCAGCTGAAGGAAGAGGTAGTTTGTCTTGATACAGCCTAGGCTTGAGGCGTCGACCATGTAGGTACTCCAAGGTGGTAGATCGTGGCAGCTGAAGAAAGAGGTAGTTTGTCTTGATACAGCCTAGGCTTGAGGCGTCGAGCATGTAGGTACTCCAAGGTTGTAGATCGTGGCAGCTGAAGGAAGAGGTAGTTTGTCTTGATACAGCCTAGGCTTGAGGCTTCGACCATGTAGGTACTCCAAGGTGGTAGATCGTGGCAGCTGAAGAAAGAGGTAGTTTGTCTTGATACAGCCTAGGCTTGAGGCGTCGAGCATGTAGGTACTCCAAGGTTGTAGATCGTGGCAGCTGAAGAAAGAGGTAGTTTGTCTTGATACAGCCTAGGCTTGAGGCTTCGACCATGTAGGTACTCCAAGGTGGTAGATCGTGGCAGCTGAAGAAGGAGGTAGTTTGTCTTGATACAGCCTAGGCTTGAGACGTCGACCATGTAGGTACTCCAAGGTGGTAGATCGTGGCAGCTGAAGAAAGAGGTAGTTTGTCTTGATACAGCCTAGGCTTGAGGCGTCGACCATGTAGGTTCTCCAAGGTGGTAGATCGTGGCAGCTGAAGAAAGAGGTAGTTTGTCTTGATACAGTCTAGGCTTGAGACGTCGACCATGTAGGTTCTCCAAGGTGGTAGATCGTGGCAGCTGAAGGAAGAGGTAGTTTGTCTTGATACAGTCTAGGCTTGAGACGTCGACCATGTAGGTACTCCAAGGTGGTAGATCGTGGCAGCTGAAGAAAGAGGTAGTTTGTCTTGATACAGCCTAGGCTTGAGGCGTCGACCATGTAGGTTCTCCAAGGTGGTAGATCGTGGCAGCTGAAGGAAGAGGTAGTTTGTCTTGATACAGCCTAGCCTTGAGACGTCGACCATGTAGGTACTCCAAGGTGGTATATCGTGGCAGCTGAAGGAAGAGGTAGTTTGTCTTGATACAGCCTAGGCTTGAGGCGTCGACCATGTAGGTACTCCAAGGTGGTATATCGTGGCAGCTGAAGAAAGAGGTAGTTTGTCTTGATACAGCCTAGGCTTGAGGCGTCGACCATGTAGGTTCTCCAAGGTGGTAGATCGTGGCAGCTGAAGGAAGAGGTAGTTTGTCTTGATACAGCCTAGGCTTGAGGCGTCGACCATGTAGGTACTCTAAGGTGATAGATCGTGGCAGCTGAAGAATGAGGTAGTTTGTCTTGATACAGCCTAGGCTTGAGGCGTCGACCATGTAGGTTCTCCAAGGTGGTAGATCGTGGCAGCTGAAGGAAGAGGTAGTTTGTCTTGATACAGCCTAGGCTTGAGGCGTCGACCATGTAGGTACTCCAAGGTGGTATATCGTGGCAGCTGAAGAAAGAGGTAGTTTGTCTTGATACAGCCTAGGCTTGAGGCGTCGACCATGTAGGTTCTCCAAGGTGGTAGATCGTGGCAGCTGAAGGAAGAGGTAGTTTGTCTTGATACAGCCTAGGCTTGAGGCGTCGACCATGTAGGTACTCTAAGGTGGTAGATCGTGGCAGCTGAAGAATGAGGTAGTTTGTCTTGATACAGCCTAGGCTTGAGGCGTCGATCATGTAGGTTCTCCAAGGTTGTAGATCGTGGCAGCTGAAGAAAGAGGTAGTTTGTCTTGATACAGCCTAGGCTTGAGGCGTCGACCATGTAGGTACTCCAAGGAGGTTGATCGTGGCAGCTGAAGAAGGAGGTAGTTTGTCTTGATACAGCCTAGGCTTGAGGCGTCGACCATGTAGGTACTCCAAGGTTGTAGATCGTGGCAGCTGAAGAAAGAGGTAGTTTGTCTTGATACAGCCTAGGCTTGAGGCGTCGACCATGTAGGTACTCCAAGGTTGTAGATCGTGGCAGCTGAAGGAAGAGGTAGTTTGTCTTGATACAGCCTAGGCTTGAGGCGTCGACCATGTAGGTACTCTAAGGTGGTAGATCGTGGCAGCTGAAGAAAGAGGTAGTTTGTCTTGATACAGCCTAGGCTTGAGGCTTCGACCATGTAGGTACTCCAAGGAGGTAGATCGTGGCAGCTGAAGAAAGAGGTAGTTTGTCTTGATACAGCCTAGGCTTGAGGCGTCGACCATGTAGGTACTCTAAGGTGGTAGATCGTGGCAGCTGAAGAATGAGGTAGTTTGTCTTGATACAGCCTAGGCTTGAGGCGTCGATCATGTAGGTTCTCCAAGGTTGTAGATCGTGGCAGCTGAAGAAAGAGGTAGTTTGTCTTGATACAGCCTAGGCTTGAGGCGTCGACCATGTAGGTACTCCAAGGAGGTTGATCGTGGCAGCTGAAGAAGGAGGTAGTTTGTCTTGATACAGCCTAGGCTTGAGGCGTCGACCATGTAGGTACTCCAAGGTTGTAGATCGTGGCAGCTGAAGAAAGAGGTAGTTTGTCTTGATACAGCCTAGGCTTGAGGCGTCGACCATGTAGGTACTCCAAGGTTGTAGATCGTGGCAGCTGAAGGAAGAGGTAGTTTGTCTTGATACAGCCTAGGCTTGAGACGTCGACCATGTAGGTACTCTAAGGTGGTAGATCGTGGCAGCTGAAGAAAGAGGTAGTTTGTCTTGATACAGCCTAGGCTTGAGGCTTCGACCATGTAGGTACTCCAAGGTGGTAGATCGTGGCAGCTGAAGGAAGAGGTAGTTTGTCTTGATACAGCCTAGGCTTGAGGCGTCGACCATGTAGGTTCTCCAAGGTTGTAGATCGTGGCAGCTGAAGAAAGAGGTAGTTTGTCTTGATACAGCCTAGGCTTGATGCGTCGACCATGTAGGTTCTCCAAGGAGGTAGATCGTGGCAGCTGAAGGAAGAGGTAGTTTGTCTTGATACAGCCTAGGCTTGATGCGTCGACCATGTAGGTTCTCCAAGGTGGTAGATCGTGGCAGCTGAAGAAAGAGGTAGTTTGTCTTGATACAGCCTAGGCTTGATGCGTCGACCATGTAGGTTCTCCAAGGTGGTAGATCGTGGCAGCTGAAGAAAGAGGTAGTTTGTCTTGATACAGCCTAGGCTTGAGGCGTCGACCATGTAGGTACTCTAAGGTGGTATATCGTGGCAGCTGAAGGAAGAGGTAGTTTGTCTTGATACAGCCTAGGCTTGAGGCGTCGACCATGTAGGTACTCCAAGGTGGTAGATCGTGGCAGCTGAAGAAAGAGGTAGTTTGTCTTGATACAGCCTCGGCTTGAGGCGTCGACCATGTAGGTTCTCCAAGGAGGTAGATCGTGGCAGCTGAAGAAAGAGGTAGTTTGTCTTGATACAGCCTAGGCTTGAGGCGTCGACCATGTAGGTTCTCCAAGGAGGTAGATCGTGGCAGCTGAAGAAAGAGGTAGTTTGTCTTGATACAGTCTAGGCTTGAGGCGTCGACCATGTAGGTACTCCAAGGTTGTAGATCGTGGCAGCTGAAGAAAGAGGTAGTTTGTCTTGATACAGCCTAGGCTTGATGCGTCGACCATGTAGGTTCTCCAAGGAGGTAGATCGTGGCAGCTGAAGAAAGAGGTAGTTTGTCTTGATACAGTCTAGGCTTGAGGCTTCGACCATGTAGGTACTCCAAGGTAGTAGATCGTGGCAGCTGAAGAAAGAGGTAGTTTGTCTTGATACAGCCTAGGCTTGAGGCGTCGAACATATAGGTTCTCCAAGGTGGTAGATCGTGGCAGCTGAAGGAAGAGGTAGTTTGTCTTGATACAGCCTAGGCTTGAGGCGTCGACCATGTAGGTTCTCCAAGGAGGTAGATCGTGGCAGCTGAAGAAAGAGGTAGTTTGTCTTGATACAGCCTAGGCTTGAGGCTTCGGCCATGTAGGTACTCCAAGGAGGTAGATCGTGGCAGCTGAAGAAAGAGGTAGTTTGTCTTGATACAGCCTAGGCTTGATGCGTCGACCATGTAGGTACTCCAAGGTTGTAGATCGTGGCAGCTGAAGAAAGAGGTAGTTTGTCTTGATACAGCCTAGGCTTGATGCGTCGACCATGTAGGTACTCCAAGGTGGTAGATCGTGGCAGCTGAAGAAAGAGGTAGTTTGTCTTGATACAGCCTAGGCTTGAGGCGTCGACCATGTAGGTACTCCAAGGAGGTAGATCGTGGCAGCTGAAGGAAGAGGTAGTTTGTCTTGATACTGCCTAGGCTTGAGGCGTCGACCATGTAGGTACTCCAAGGAGGTAGATCGTGGCAGACGAAGAAAGAGGTAGTTTGTCTTGATACAGCCTAGGCTTGAGGCGTCGACCATGTAGGTACTCCAAGGTGGTAGATCGTGGCAGCTGAAGAAAGAGGTAGTTTGTCTTGATACAGCCTAGGCTTGAGGCGTCGACCATGTAGGTTCTCCAAGGTGGTAGATCCTGGCAGCTGAAGAAAGAGGTAGTTTGTCTTGATACAACCTAGGCTTGAGGCATCGACCATGTAGGTACTCCAAGGAGGTAGATCCTGGCAGCTGAAGAAAGAGGTAGTTTGTCTTGATACAGCCTAGGCTTGAGGCATCGACCATGTAGGTACTCCAAGGAGGTAGATCCTGGCAGCTGAAGAAAGAGGTAGTTTGTCTTGATACAGCCTCGGCTTGAGGCGTCGACCATGTAGGTTCTCCAAGGTGGTAGATCGTGGCAGCTGAAGAAAGAGGTAGTTTGTCTTGATACAACCTAGGCTTGAGGCGTCGACCATGTAGGTTCTCCAAGGTGGTAGATCGTGGCAGCTGAAGAAAGAGGTAGTTTGTCTTGATACAGCCTAGGCTTGATGCGTCGACCATGTAGGTTCTCCAAGGTGGTAGATCGTGGCAGCTGAAGAAAGAGGTAGTTTGTCTTGATACAGCCTAGGCTTGAGGCGTCGACCATGTAGGTACTCCAAGGTAGTAGATCGTGGCAGCTGAAGAAAGAGGTAGTTTGTCTTGATACAGCCTAGGCTTGAGGCGTCGACCATGTAGGTTCTCCAAGGTTGTAGATCGTGGCAGCTGAAGGAAGAGGTAGTTTGTCTTGATACAGCCTAGGCTTGAGGCGTCGACCATGTAGGTACTCCAAGGTAGTAGATCGTGGCAGCTGAAGAAAGAGGTAGTTTGTCTTGATACAGCCTAGGCTTGAGGCGTCGACCATGTAGGTTCTCCAAGGTTGTAGATCGTGGCAGCTGAAGGAAGAGGTAGTTTGTCTTGATACAGCCTAGGCTTGAGGCGTCGACCATGTAGGTACTCCAAGGAGGTAGATCGTGGCAGCTGAAGAAAGAGGTAGTTTGTCTTGATACAGCCTAGGCTTGAGGCGTCGACCATGTAGGTACTCTAAGGTGGTATATCGTGGCAGCTGAAGAAAGAGGTAGTTTGTCTTGATACAGCCTAGGCTTGAGGCGTCGGTCATGTAGGTACTCCAAGGTAGTAGATCGTGGCAGCTGAAGAAAGAGGTAGTTTGTCTTGATACAGTCTAGGCTTGAGGCGTCGACCATGTAGGTACTCCAAGGTGGTATATCGTGGCAGCTGAAGGAAGAGGTAGTTTGTCTTGATACAGCCTCGGCTTGAGGCGTCGACCATGTAGGTACTCCAAGGAGGTAGATCGTGGCAGCTGAAGAAAGAGGTAGTTTGTCTTGATACTGCCTAGGCTTGAGGCTTCGACCATGTAGGTACTCCAAGGTTGTAGATCGTGGCAGCTGAAGAAAGAGGTAGTTTGTCTTGATACAGCCTAGGCTTGAGGCGTCGACCATGTAGGTACTCCAAGGTAGTAGATCGTGGCAGCTGAAGAAAGAGGTAGTTTGTCTTGATACAGCCTAGGCTTGAGGCGTCGACCATGTAGGTACTCCAAGGTAGTAGATCGTGGCAGCTGAAGAATGAGGTAGTTTGTCTTGATACAGCCTAGGCTTGAGGCGTCGACCATGTAGGTACTCCAAGGAGGTAGATCGTGGCAGCTGAAGAAAGAGGTAGTTTGTCTTGATACAGCCTAGGCTTGAGGCTTCGACCATGTAGGTACTCCAAGGTTGTAGATCGTGGCAGCTGAAGGAAGAGGTAGTTTGTCTTGATACAGCCTAGGCTTGAGGCGTCGACCATGTAGGTACTCCAAGGTTGTAGATCGTGGCAGCTGAAGAAAGAGGTAGTTTGTCTTGATACAGCCTAGGCTTGAGGCGTCGACCATGTAGGTACTCTAAGGTGGTAGATCGTGGCAGCTGAAGAATGAGGTAGTTTGTCTTGATACAGCCTAGGCTTGAGGCGTCGACCATGTAGGTTCTCCAAGGTGGTAGATCGTGGCAGCTGAAGGAAGAGGTAGTTTGTCTTGATACAGCCTAGGCTTGAGGCGTCGACCATGTAGGTACTCCAAGGTGGTATATCGTGGCAGCTGAAGAAAGAGGTAGTTTGTCTTGATACAGCCTAGGCTTGAGGCGTCGACCATGTAGGTTCTCCAAGGTGGTAGATCGTGGCAGCTGAAGGAAGAGGTAGTTTGTCTTGATACAGCCTAGGCTTGAGGCGTCGACCATGTAGGTACTCTAAGGTGGTAGATCGTGGCAGCTGAAGAATGAGGTAGTTTGTCTTGATACAGCCTAGGCTTGAGGCGTCGATCATGTAGGTTCTCCAAGGTTGTAGATCGTGGCAGCTGAAGAAAGAGGTAGTTTGTCTTGATACAGTCTAGGCTTGAGGCGTCGACCATGTAGGTACTCCAAGGAGGTTGATCGTGGCAGCTGAAGAAGGAGGTAGTTTGTCTTGATACAGCCTAGGCTTGAGGCGTCGACCATGTAGGTACTCCAAGGTTGTAGATCGTGGCAGCTGAAGAAAGAGGTAGTTTGTCTTGATACAGCCTAGGCTTGAGACGTCGACCATGTAGGTACTCTAAGGTGGTAGATCGTGGCAGCTGAAGAAAGAGGTAGTTTGTCTTGATACAGCCTAGGCTTGAGGCTTCGACCATGTAGGTACTCCAAGGAGGTAGATCGTGGCAGCTGAAGAAAGAGGTAGTTTGTCTTGATACAGCCTAGGCTTGAGGCGTCGACCATGTAGGTACTCTAAGGTGGTAGATCGTGGCAGCTGAAGAATGAGGTAGTTTGTCTTGATACAGCCTAGGCTTGAGGCGTCGATCATGTAGGTTCTCCAAGGTTGTAGATCGTGGCAGCTGAAGAAAGAGGTAGTTTGTCTTGATACAGCCTAGGCTTGAGGCGTCGACCATGTAGGTACTCCAAGGAGGTTGATCGTGGCAGCTGAAGAAGGAGGTAGTTTGTCTTGATACAGCCTAGGCTTGAGGCGTCGACCATGTAGGTACTCCAAGGTTGTAGATCGTGGCAGCTGAAGAAAGAGGTAGTTTGTCTTGATACAGCCTAGGCTTGAGGCGTCGACCATGTAGGTACTCCAAGGTTGTAGATCGTGGCAGCTGAAGGAAGAGGTAGTTTGTCTTGATACAGCCTAGGCTTGAGACGTCGACCATGTAGGTACTCTAAGGTGGTAGATCGTGGCAGCTGAAGAAAGAGGTAGTTTGTCTTGATACAGCCTAGGCTTGAGGCTTCGACCATGTAGGTACTCCAAGGTGGTAGATCGTGGCAGCTGAAGGAAGAGGTAGTTTGTCTTGATACAGCCTAGGCTTGAGGCGTCGACCATGTAGGTTCTCCAAGGTTGTAGATCGTGGCAGCTGAAGAAAGAGGTAGTTTGTCTTGATACAGCCTAGGCTTGATGCGTCGACCATGTAGGTTCTCCAAGGAGGTAGATCGTGGCAGCTGAAGGAAGAGGTAGTTTGTCTTGATACAGCCTAGGCTTGATGCGTCGACCATGTAGGTTCTCCAAGGTGGTAGATCGTGGCAGCTGAAGAAAGAGGTAGTTTGTCTTGATACAGCCTAGGCTTGATGCGTCGACCATGTAGGTTCTCCAAGGTGGTAGATCGTGGCAGCTGAAGAAAGAGGTAGTTTGTCTTGATACAGCCTAGGCTTGAGGCGTCGACCATGTAGGTACTCTAAGGTGGTATATCGTGGCAGCTGAAGGAAGAGGTAGTTTGTCTTGATACAGCCTAGGCTTGAGGCGTCGACCATGTAGGTACTCCAAGGTGGTAGATCGTGGCAGCTGAAGAAAGAGGTAGTTTGTCTTGATACAGCCTCGGCTTGAGGCGTCGACCATGTAGGTTCTCCAAGGAGGTAGATCGTGGCAGCTGAAGAAAGAGGTAGTTTGTCTTGATACAGCCTAGGCTTGAGGCGTCGACCATGTAGGTTCTCCAAGGAGGTAGATCGTGGCAGCTGAAGAAAGAGGTAGTTTGTCTTGATACAGTCTAGGCTTGAGGCGTCGACCATGTAGGTACTCCAAGGTTGTAGATCGTGGCAGCTGAAGAAAGAGGTAGTTTGTCTTGATACAGCCTAGGCTTGATGCGTCGACCATGTAGGTTCTCCAAGGAGGTAGATCGTGGCAGCTGAAGAAAGAGGTAGTTTGTCTTGATACAGTCTAGGCTTGAGGCTTCGACCATGTAGGTACTCCAAGGTAGTAGATCGTGGCAGCTGAAGAAAGAGGTAGTTTGTCTTGATACAGCCTAGGCTTGAGGCGTCGAACATATAGGTTCTCCAAGGTGGTAGATCGTGGCAGCTGAAGGAAGAGGTAGTTTGTCTTGATACAGCCTAGGCTTGAGGCGTCGACCATGTAGGTTCTCCAAGGAGGTAGATCGTGGCAGCTGAAGAAAGAGGTAGTTTGTCTTGATACAGCCTAGGCTTGAGGCTTCGGCCATGTAGGTACTCCAAGGAGGTAGATCGTGGCAGCTGAAGAAAGAGGTAGTTTGTCTTGATACAGCCTAGGCTTGATGCGTCGACCATGTAGGTACTCCAAGGTTGTAGATCGTGGCAGCTGAAGAAAGAGGTAGTTTGTCTTGATACAGCCTAGGCTTGATGCGTCGACCATGTAGGTACTCCAAGGTGGTAGATCGTGGCAGCTGAAGAAAGAGGTAGTTTGTCTTGATACAGCCTAGGCTTGAGGCGTCGACCATGTAGGTACTCCAAGGAGGTAGATCGTGGCAGCTGAAGGAAGAGGTAGTTTGTCTTGATACTGCCTAGGCTTGAGGCGTCGACCATGTAGGTACTCCAAGGAGGTAGATCGTGGCAGACGAAGAAAGAGGTAGTTTGTCTTGATACAGCCTAGGCTTGAGGCGTCGACCATGTAGGTACTCCAAGGTGGTAGATCGTGGCAGCTGAAGAAAGAGGTAGTTTGTCTTGATACAGCCTAGGCTTGAGGCGTCGACCATGTAGGTACTCCAAGGAGGTAGATCCTGGCAGCTGAAGAAAGAGGTAGTTTGTCTTGATACAGCCTCGGCTTGAGGCGTCGACCATGTAGGTTCTCCAAGGTGGTAGATCCTGGCAGCTGAAGAAAGAGGTAGTTTGTCTTGA
The DNA here is from genome assembly GCA_946811695.1 of Gonocerus acuteangulatus. NCBI lineage: Eukaryota > Metazoa > Arthropoda > Insecta > Hemiptera > Coreidae > Gonocerus > Gonocerus acuteangulatus. The sequence continues at coordinate 131,835,563 of OX328124.1, read as the reverse complement.
TACAACCTAGGCTTGAGGCATCGACCATGTAGGTACTCCAAGGAGGTAGATCCTGGCAGCTGAAGAAAGAGGTAGTTTGTCTTGATACAGCCTAGGCTTGAGGCATCGACCATGTAGGTACTCCAAGGAGGTAGATCCTGGCAGCTGAAGAAAGAGGTAGTTTGTCTTGATACAGCCTCGGCTTGAGGCGTCGACCATGTAGGTTCTCCAAGGTGGTAGATCGTGGCAGCTGAAGAAAGAGGTAGTTTGTCTTGATACAACCTAGGCTTGAGGCGTCGACCATGTAGGTTCTCCAAGGTGGTAGATCGTGGCAGCTGAAGAAAGAGGTAGTTTGTCTTGATACAGCCTAGGCTTGATGCGTCGACCATGTAGGTTCTCCAAGGTGGTAGATCGTGGCAGCTGAAGAAAGAGGTAGTTTGTCTTGATACAGCCTAGGCTTGAGGCGTCGACCATGTAGGTACTCCAAGGTAGTAGATCGTGGCAGCTGAAGAAAGAGGTAGTTTGTCTTGATACAGCCTAGGCTTGAGGCGTCGACCATGTAGGTTCTCCAAGGTTGTAGATCGTGGCAGCTGAAGGAAGAGGTAGTTTTTCTTGATACAGCCTAGGCTTGAGGCGTCGACCATGTAGGTACTCCAAGGTAGTAGATCGTGGCAGCTGAAGAAAGAGGTAGTTTGTCTTGATACAGCCTAGGCTTGAGGCGTCGACCATGTAGGTTCTCCAAGGTTGTAGATCGTGGCAGCTGAAGGAAGAGGTAGTTTGTCTTGATACAGCCTAGGCTTGAGGCGTCGACCATGTAGGTACTCCAAGGAGGTAGATCGTGGCAGCTGAAGAAAGAGGTAGTTTGTCTTGATACAGCCTAGGCTTGAGGCGTCGACCATGTAGGTACTCTAAGGTGGTATATCGTGGCAGCTGAAGAAAGAGGTAGTTTGTCTTGATACAGCCTAGGCTTGAGGCGTCGGTCATGTAGGTACTCCAAGGTAGTAGATCGTGGCAGCTGAAGAAAGAGGTAGTTTGTCTTGATACAGTCTAGGCTTGAGGCGTCGACCATGTAGGTACTCCAAGGTGGTATATCGTGGCAGCTGAAGGAAGAGGTAGTTTGTCTTGATACAGCCTCGGCTTGAGGCGTCGACCATGTAGGTACTCCAAGGAGGTAGATCGTGGCAGCTGAAGAAAGAGGTAGTTTGTCTTGATACTGCCTAGGCTTGAGGCTTCGACCATGTAGGTACTCCAAGGTTGTAGATCGTGGCAGCTGAAGAAAGAGGTAGTTTGTCTTGATACAGCCTAGGCTTGAGGCGTCGACCATGTAGGTACTCCAAGGTAGTAGATCGTGGCAGCTGAAGAAAGAGGTAGTTTGTCTTGATACAGCCTAGGCTTGAGGCGTCGACCATGTAGGTACTCCAAGGTAGTAGATCGTGGCAGCTGAAGAATGAGGTAGTTTGTCTTGATACAGCCTAGGCTTGAGGCGTCGACCATGTAGGTACTCCAAGGAGGTAGATCGTGGCAGCTGAAGAAAGAGGTAGTTTGTCTTGATACAGCCTAGGCTTGAGGCTTCGACCATGTAGGTACTCCAAGGTTGTAGATCGTGGCAGCTGAAGGAAGAGGTAGTTTGTCTTGATACAGCCTAGGCTTGAGGCGTCGACCATGTAGGTACTCCAAGGTTGTAGATCGTGGCAGCTGAAGAAAGAGGTAGTTTGTCTTGATACAGCCTAGGCTTGAGGCGTCGACCATGTAGGTACTCCAAGGTTGTAGATCGTGGCAGCTGAAGGAAGAGGTAGTTTGTCTTGATACAGCCTAGGCTTGAGGCTTCGACCATGTAGGTACTCCAAGGAGGTAGATCGTGGCAGCTGAAGAATGAGGTAGTTTGTCTTGATACAGCCTAGGCTTGAGGCGTCGACCATGTAGGTACTCCAAGGAGGTAGATCGTGGCAGCTGAAGAAAGAGGAAGTTTGTCTTGATACAGCCTAGGCTTGATGCGTCGACCATGTAGGTACTCCAAGGAGGTAGATCGTGGCAGCTGAAGAATGAGGTAGTTTGTCTTGATACAGCCTAGGCTTGAGGCGTCGACCATGTAGGTACTCCAAGGAGGTAGATCGTGGCAGCTGAAGAAAGGGGTAGTTTGTCTTGATACAGCCTAGGCTTGAGGCTTCGACCATTTAGGTACTCCAAGGTTGTGGATCGTGGCAGCTGAAGAAAGAGGTAGTTTGTCTTGATACAACCTAGGCTTGAGGCGTCGACCATGTAGGTTCTCCAAGGTGGTAGATCGTGGCAGCTGAAGAAAGAGGTAGTTTGTCTTGATACAGCCTAGGCTTGAGGCGTCGACCATGTAGGTTCTCCAAGGTTGTAGATCGTGGCAGCTGAAGGAAGAGGTAGTTTGTCTTGATACAGCCTAGGCTTGAGGCGTCGACCATGTAGGTACTCCAAGGAGGTAGATCGTGGCAGCTGAAGAAAGAGGTAGTTTGTCTTGATACAGCCTAGGCTTGAGGCGTCGACCATGTAGGTACTCTAAGGTGGTATATCGTGGCAGCTGAAGAAAGAGGTAGTTTGTCTTGATACAGCCTAGGCTTGAGGCGTCGGTCATGTAGGTACTCCAAGGTAGTAGATCGTGGCAGCTGAAGAAAGAGGTAGTTTGTCTTGATACAGTCTAGGCTTGAGGCGTCGACCATGTAGGTACTCCAAGGTGGTATATCGTGGCAGCTGAAGGAAGAGGTAGTTTGTCTTGATACAGCCTCGGCTTGAGGCGTCGACCATGTAGGTACTCCAAGGAGGTAGATCGTGGCAGCTGAAGAAAGAGGTAGTTTGTCTTGATACTGCCTAGGCTTGAGGCTTCGACCATGTAGGTACTCCAAGGTTGTAGATCGTGGCAGCTCAAGAAAGAGGTAGTTTGTCTTGATACAGCCTAGGCTTGAGGCGTCGACCATGTAGGTACTCCAAGGTAGTAGATCGTGGCAGCTGAAGAAAGAGGTAGTTTGTCTTGATACAGCCTAGGCTTGAGGCGTCGACCATGTACGTACTCCAAGGTAGTAGATCGTGGCAGCTGAAGAATGAGGTAGTTTGTCTTGATACAGCCTAGGCTTGAGGCGTCGACCATGTAGGTACTCCAAGGAGGTAGATCGTGGCAGCTGAAGAAAGAGGTAGTTTGTTTTGATACAGCCTAGGCTTGAGGCTTCGACCATGTAGGTACTCCAAGGTTGTAGATCGTGGCAGCTGAAGGAAGAGGTAGTTTGTCTTGATACAGCCTAGGCTTGAGGCGTCGACCATGTAGGTACTCCAAGGTTGTAGATCGTGGCAGCTGAAGAAAGAGGTAGTTTGTCTTGATACAGCCTAGGCTTGAGGCGTCGACCATGTAGGTACTCCAAGGTTGTAGATCGTGGCAACTGAAGGAAGAGGTAGTTTGTCTTGATACAGCCTAGGCTTGAGGCTTCGACCATGTAGGTACTCCAAGGAGGTAGATCGTGGCAGCTGAAGAATGAGGTAGTTTGTCTTGATACAGCCTAGGCTTGAGGCGTCGACCATGTAGGTACTCCAAGGAGGTAGATCGTGGCAGCTGAAGAAAGAGGTAGTTTGTCTTGATACAGCCTAGGCTTGATGCGTCGACCATGTAGGTACTCCAAGGAGGTAGATCGTGGCAGCTGAAGAATGAGGTAGTTTGTCTTGATACAGCCTAGGCTTGAGGCGTCGACCATGTAGGTACTCCAAGGAGGTAGATCGTGGCAGCTGAAGAAAGAGGTAGTTTGTCTTGATACAGCCTAGGCTTGAGGCTTCGACCATTTAGGTACTCCAAGGTTGTGGATCGTGGCAGCTGAAGAAAGAGGTAGTTTGTCTTGATACAACCTAGGCTTGAGGCGTCGACCATGTAGGTTCTCCAAGGTGGTAGATCGTGGCAGCTGAAGAAAGAGGTAGTTTGTCTTGATACAGCCTAGGCTTGATGCGTCGACCATGTAGGTTCTCCAAGGTGGTAGATCGTGGCAGCTGAAGAAAGAGGTAGTTTGTCTTGATACAGCCTAGGCTTGAGGCGTCGACCATGTAGGTACTCCAAGGTAGTAGATCGTGGCAGCTGAAGAAAGAGGTAGTTTGTCTTGATACAGCCTAGGCTTGAGGCGTCGACCATGTAGGTTCTCCAAGGTTGTAGATCGTGGCAGCTGAAGGAAGAGGTAGTTTGTCTTGATACAGCCTAGGCTTGAGGCGTCGACCATGTAGGTACTCCAAGGTAGTAGATCGTGGCAGCTGAAGAAAGAGGTAGTTTGTCTTGATACAGCCTAGGCTTGAGGCGTCGACCATGTAGGTTCTCCAAGGTTGTAGATCGTGGCAGCTGAAGAATGAGGTAGTTTGTCTTGATACAGCCTAGGCTTGAGGCGTCGACCATGTAGGTACTCCAAGGAGGTAGATCGTGGCAGCTGAAGAAAGAGGTAGTTTGTCTTGATACAGCCTAGGCTTGAGGCTTCGACCATGTAGGTACTCCAAGGTTGTAGATCGTGGCAGCTGAAGGAAGAGGTAGTTTGTCTTGATACAGCCTAGGCTTGAGGCGTCGACCATGTAGGTACTCCAAGGTTGTAGATCGTGGCAGCTGAAGAAAGAGGTAGTTTGTCTTGATACAGCCTAGGCTTGAGGCGTCGACCATGTAGGTACTCCAAGGTTGTAGATCGTGGCAGCTGAAGAAAGAGGTAGTTTGTCTTGATACAGCCTAGGCTTGAGGCTTCGACCATGTAGGTACTCCAAGGAGGTAGATCGTGGCAGCTGAAGAATGAGGTAGTTTGTCTTGATACAGCCTACGCTTGAGGCGTCGACCATGTAGGTACTCCAAGGAGGTAGATCGTGGCAGCTGAAGAAAGAGGTAGTTTGTCTTGATACAGCCTAGGCTTGAGGCTTCGACCATGTAGGTACTCCAAGGTTGTAGATCGTGGCAGCTGAAGAATGAGGTAGTTTGTCTTGATACAGCCTAGGCTTGAGGCGTCGACCATGTAGGTACTCCAAGGAGGTAGATCGTGGCAGCTGAAGAAAGAGGTAGTTTGTCTTGATACAGCCTAGGCTTGAGGCGTCGACCATGTAGGTACTCCAAGGAGGTAGATCGTGGCAGCTGAAGAAAGAGGTAGTTTGTCTTGATACAGCCTAGGCTTGATGCGTCGACCATGTAGGTACTCCAAGGAGGTAGATCGTGGCAGCTGAAGAATGAGGTAGTTTGTCTTGATACAGCCTAGGCTTGAGGCTTCGACCATGTAGGTACTCCAAGGTTGTGGATCGTGGCAGCTGAAGAAAGAGGTAGTTTGTCTTGATACAACCTAGGCTTGAGGCGTCGACCATGTAGGTTCTCCAAGGTGGTAGATCGTGGCAGCTGAAGAAAGAGGTAGTTTGTCTTGATACAGCCTAGGCTTGATGCGTCGACCATGTAGGTTCTCCAAGGTGGTAGATCGTGGCAGCTGAAGAAAGAGGTAGTTTGTCTTGATACAGCCTAGGCTTGAGGCGTCGACCATGTAGGTACTCCAAGGTAGTAGATCGTGGCAGCTGAAGAAAGAGGTAGTTTGTCTTGATACAGCCTAGGCTTGAGGCGTCGACCATGTAGGTTCTCCAAGGTTGTAGATCGTGGCAGCTGAAGGAAGAGGTAGTTTGTCTTGATACAGCCTAGGCTTGAGGCGTCGACCATGTAGGTACTCCAAGGTAGTAGATCGTGGCAGCTGAAGAAAGAGGTAGTTTTTCTTGATACAGCCTAGGCTTGAGGCGTCGACCATGTAGGTTCTCCAAGGTTGTAGATCGTGGCAGCTGAAGGAAGAGGTAGTTTGTCTTGATACAGCCTAGGCTTGAGGCGTCGACCATGTAGGTACTCCAAGGAGGTAGATCGTGGCAGCTGAAGAAAGAGGTAGTTTGTCTTGATACAGCCTAGGCTTGAGGCGTCGACCATGTAGGTACTCTAAGGTGGTATATCGTGGCAGCTGAAGAAAGAGGTAGTTTGTCTTGATACAGCCTAGGCTTGAGGCGTCGACCATGTAGGTACTCCAAGGTAGTAGATCGTGGCAGCTGAAGAAAGAGGTAGTTTGTCTTGATACAGTCTAGGCTTGAGGCGTCGACCATGTAGGTACTCCAAGGTGGTATATCGTGGCAGCTGAAGGAAGAGGTAGTTTGTCTTGATACAGCCTCGGCTTGAGGCGTCGACCATGTAGGTACTCCAAGGAGGTAGATCGTGGCAGCTGAAGAAAGAGGTAGTTTGTCTTGATACTGCCTAGGCTTGAGGCTTCGACCATGTAGGTACTCCAAGGTTGTAGATCGTGGCAGCTGAAGAAAGAGGTAGTTTGTCTTGATACAGCCTAGGCTTGAGGCGTCGACCATGTAGGTACTCCAAGGTAGTAGATCGTGGCAGCTGAAGAAAGAGGTAGTTTGTCTTGATACAGCCTAGGCTTGAGGCGTCGACCATGTAGGTACTCCAAGGTAGTAGATCGTGGCAGCTGAAGAATGAGGTAGTTTGTCTTGATACAGCCTAGGCTTGAGGCGTCGACCATGTAGGTACTCCAAGGAGGTAGATCGTGGCAGCTGAAGAAAGAGGTAGTTTGTCTTGATACAGCCTAGGCTTGAGGCTTCGACCATGTAGGTACTCCAAGGTTGTAGATCGTGGCAGCTGAAGGAAGAGGTAGTTTGTCTTGATACAGCCTAGGCTTGAGGCGTCGACCATGTAGGTACTCCAAGGTTGTAGATCGTGGCAGCTGAAGAAAGAGGTAGTTTGTCTTGATACAGCCTAGGCTTGAGGCGTCGACCATGTAGGTACTCCAAGGTTGTAGATCGTGGCAGCTGAAGGAAGAGGTAGTTTGTCTTGATACAGCCTAGGCTTGAGGCTTCGACCATGTAGGTACTCCAAGGAGGTAGATCGTGGCAGCTGAAGAATGAGGTAGTTTGTCTTGATACAGCCTAGGCTTGAGGCGTCGACCATGTAGGTACTCCAAGGAGGTAGATCGTGGCAGCTGAAGAAAGAGGTAGTTTGTCTTGATACAGCCTAGGCTTGAGGCTTCGACCATGTAGGTACTCCAAGGTTGTAGATCGTGGCAGCTGAAGAATGAGGTAGTTTGTCTTGATACAGCCTAGGCTTGAGGCGTCGACCATGTAGGTACTCCAAGGAGGTAGATCGTGGCAGCTGAAGAAAGAGGTAGTTTGTCTTGATACAGCCTAGGCTTGAGGCGTCGACCATGTAGGTACTCCAAGGAGGTAGATCGTGGCAGCTGAAGAAAGAGGTAGTTTGTCTTGATACAGCCTAGGCTTGATGCGTCGACCATGTAGGTACTCCAAGGAGGTAGATCGTGGCAGCTGAAGAATGAGGTAGTTTGTCTTGATACAGCCTAGGCTTGAGGCGTCGACCATGTAGGTACTCCAAGGAGGTAGATCGTGGCAGCTGAAGAAAGAGGTAGTTTGTCTTGATACAGCCTAGGCTTGAGGCTTCGACCATGTAGGTACTCCAAGGTTGTGGATCGTGGCAGCTGAAGAATGAGGTAGTTTGTCTTGATACAGCCTAGGCTTGAGGCGTCGACCATGTAGATACTCCAAGGAGGTAGATCGTGGCAGCTGAAGAAAGAGGTAGTTTGTCTTGATACAGTCTAGGCTTGAGGCGTCGACCATGTAGGTTCTCCAAGGTGGTAGATCGTGGCAGCTGAAGAAAGAGGTAGTTTGTCTTAATACAGCCTAGGCTTGAGGCGTCGACCATGTAGGTACTCCAAGGTTGTAGATCGTGGCAGCTGAAGAAAGAGGTAGTTTGTCTTGATACAGCCTAGGCTTGAGGCGTCGACCATGTAGGTACTCCAAGGTTGTAGATCGTGGCAGCTGAAGAAAGAGGTAGTTTGTCTTGATACAGCATAGGCTTGAGGCGTCGACCATGTAGGTACTCCAAGGTTGTAGATCGTGGCAGCTGAAGAAAGAGGTAGTTTGTCTTGATACAGCCTAGGCTTGAGGCGTCGACCATGTAGGTTCTCCAAGGGTGTAGATCGTGGCAGCTGAAGAAAGAGGTAGTTTGTCTTGATACAGCCTAGGCTTGAGGCGTCGACCATGTAGGTTCTCCAAGGGTGTAGATCGTGGCAGCTGAAGAAAGAGGTAGTTTGTCTTGATACAGCCTAGGCTTGAGGCTTCGGCCATGAAGTACTCCAAGGTTGTAGATCGTGGCAGCTGAAGAAAGAGGTAGTTTGTCTTGATACAGCCTAGGCTTGAGGCGTCGACCATGTAGGTACTCCAAGGAGGTAGATCGTGGCAGCTGAAGATAGAGGTAGTTTGTCTTGATACAGCCTAGGCTTGAGGCTTCGGCCATGTAGGTACTCCAAGGTTGTAGATCGTGGCAGCTGAAGAATGAGGTAGTTTGTCTTGATACAGCCTAGGCTTGAGGCTTCGGCCATGTAGGTACTCCAAGGTTGTAGATCGTGGCAGCTGAAGAAAGAGGTAGTTTGTCTTGATACAGCCTAGGCTTGAGGCTTCGGCCATGTAGGTTCTCCAAGGTGGTAGATCGTGGCAGCTGAAGAAAGAGGTAGTTTGTCTTGATACAGCCTAGGCTTGAGGCGTCGACCATGTAGGTACTCCAAGGTTGTAGATCGTGGCAGCTGAAGAATGAGGTAGTTTGTCTTGATACAGCCTAGGCTTGAGGCTTCGGCCATGTAGGTACTCCATGGTTGTAGATCGCGGCAGCTGAAGGAAGAGGTAGTTTGTCTTGATACAGCCTAGGCTTGAGGCGTCGACCATGTAGGTACTCCAAGGAGGTAGATCGTGGCAGACGAAGAAAGAGGTAGTTTGTCTTGATACAGCCTAGGCTTGAGGCGTCGACCATGTAGGTACTCCAAGGTGGTAGATCGTGGCAGCTGAAGAAAGAGGTAGTTTGTCTTGATACAGCCTAGGCTTGAGGCGTCGACCATGTAGGTACTCCAAGGAGGTAGATCCTGGCAGCTGAAGAAAGAGGTAGTTTGTCTTGATACAGCCTCGGCTTGAGGCGTCGACCATGTAGGTTCTCCAAGGTGGTAGATCCTGGCAGCTGAAGAAAGAGGTAGTTTGTCTTGATACAACCTAGGCTTGAGGCATCGACCATGTAGGTACTCCAAGGAGGTAGATCCTGGCAGCTGAAGAAAGAGGTAGTTTGTCTTGATACAGCCTAGGCTTGAGGCATCGACCATGTAGGTACTCCAAGGAGGTAGATCCTGGCAGCTGAAGAAAGAGGTAGTTTGTCTTGATACAGCCTCGGCTTGAGGCGTCGACCATGTAGGTTCTCCAAGGTGGTAGATCGTGGCAGCTGAAGAAAGAGGTAGTTTGTCTTGATACAACCTAGGCTTGAGGCGTCGACCATGTAGGTTCTCCAAGGTGGTAGATCGTGGCAGCTGAAGAAAGAGGTAGTTTGTCTTGATACAGCCTAGGCTTGATGCGTCGACCATGTAGGTTCTCCAAGGTGGTAGATCGTGGCAGCTGAAGAAAGAGGTAGTTTGTCTTGATACAGCCTAGGCTTGAGGCGTCGACCATGTAGGTACTCCAAGGTAGTAGATCGTGGCAGCTGAAGAAAGAGGTAGTTTGTCTTGATACAGCCTAGGCTTGAGGCGTCGACCATGTAGGTTCTCCAAGGTTGTAGATCGTGGCAGCTGAAGGAAGAGGTAGTTTGTCTTGATACAGCCTAGGCTTGAGGCGTCGACCATGTAGGTACTCCAAGGTAGTAGATCGTGGCAGCTGAAGAAAGAGGTAGTTTGTCTTGATACAGCCTAGGCTTGAGGCGTCGACCATGTAGGTTCTCCAAGGTTGTAGATCGTGGCAGCTGAAGGAAGAGGTAGTTTGTCTTGATACAGCCTAGGCTTGAGGCGTCGACCATGTAGGTACTCCAAGGAGGTAGATCGTGGCAGCTGAAGAAAGAGGTAGTTTGTCTTGATACAGCCTAGGCTTGAGGCGTCGACCATGTAGGTACTCTAAGGTGGTATATCGTGGCAGCTGAAGAAAGAGGTAGTTTGTCTTGATACAGCCTAGGCTTGAGGCGTCGGTCATGTAGGTACTCCAAGGTAGTAGATCGTGGCAGCTGAAGAAAGAGGTAGTTTGTCTTGATACAGTCTAGGCTTGAGGCGTCGACCATGTAGGTACTCCAAGGTGGTATATCGTGGCAGCTGAAGGAAGAGGTAGTTTGTCTTGATACAGCCTCGGCTTGAGGCGTCGACCATGTAGGTACTCCAAGGAGGTAGATCGTGGCAGCTGAAGAAAGAGGTAGTTTGTCTTGATACTGCCTAGGCTTGAGGCTTCGACCATGTAGGTACTCCAAGGTTGTAGATCGTGGCAGCTGAAGAAAGAGGTAGTTTGTCTTGATACAGCCTAGGCTTGAGGCGTCGACCATGTAGGTACTCCAAGGTAGTAGATCGTGGCAGCTGAAGAAAGAGGTAGTTTGTCTTGATACAGCCTAGGCTTGAGGCGTCGACCATGTAGGTACTCCAAGGTAGTAGATCGTGGCAGCTGAAGAATGAGGTAGTTTGTCTTGATACAGCCTAGGCTTGAGGCGTCGACCATGTAGGTACTCCAAGGAGGTAGATCGTGGCAGCTGAAGAAAGAGGTAGTTTGTCTTGATACAGCCTAGGCTTGAGGCGTCGACCATGTAGGTACTCCAAGGAGGTAGATCGTGGCAGCTGAAGAAAGAGGTAGTTTGTCTTGATACAGCCTAGGCTTGAGGCTTCGACCATTTAGGTACTCCAAGGTTGTGGATCGTGGCAGCTGAAGAAAGAGGTAGTTTGTCTTGATACAACCTAGGCTTGAGGCGTCGACCATGTAGGTTCTCCAAGGTGGTAGATCGTGGCAGCTGAAGAAAGAGGTAGTTTGTCTTGATACAGCCTAGGCTTGAGGCGTCGACCATGTAGGTTCTCCAAGGTTGTAGATCGTGGCAGCTGAAGGAAGAGGTAGTTTGTCTTGATACAGCCTAGGCTTGAGGCGTCGACCATGTAGGTACTCCAAGGAGGTAGATCGTGGCAGCTGAAGAAAGAGGTAGTTTGTCTTGATACAGCCTAGGCTTGAGGCGTCGACCATGTAGGTACTCTAAGGTGGTATATCGTGGCAGCTGAAGAAAGAGGTAGTTTGTCTTGATACAGCCTAGGCTTGAGGCGTCGGTCATGTAGGTACTCCAAGGTAGTAGATCGTGGCAGCTGAAGAAAGAGGTAGTTTGTCTTGATACAGTCTAGGCTTGAGGCGTCGACCATGTAGGTACTCCAAGGTGGTATATCGTGGCAGCTGAAGGAAGAGGTAGTTTGTCTTGATACAGCCTCGGCTTGAGGCGTCGACCATGTAGGTACTCCAAGGAGGTAGATCGTGGCAGCTGAAGAAAGAGGTAGTTTGTCTTGATACTGCCTAGGCTTGAGGCTTCGACCATGTAGGTACTCCAAGGTTGTAGATCGTGGCAGCTCAAGAAAGAGGTAGTTTGTCTTGATACAGCCTAGGCTTGAGGCGTCGACCATGTAGGTACTCCAAGGTAGTAGATCGTGGCAGCTGAAGAAAGAGGTAGTTTGTCTTGATACAGCCTAGGCTTGAGGCGTCGACCATGTACGTACTCCAAGGTAGTAGATCGTGGCAGCTGAAGAATGAGGTAGTTTGTCTTGATACAGCCTAGGCTTGAGGCGTCGACCATGTAGGTACTCCAAGGAGGTAGATCGTGGCAGCTGAAGAAAGAGGTAGTTTGTTTTGATACAGCCTAGGCTTGAGGCTTCGAACATGTAGGTACTCCAAGGTTGTAGATCGTGGCAGCTGAAGGAAGAGGTAGTTTGTCTTGATACAGCCTAGGCTTGAGGCGTCGACCATGTAGGTACTCCAAGGTTGTAGATCGTGGCAGCTGAAGAAAGAGGTAGTTTGTCTTGATACAGCCTAGGCTTGAGGCGTCGACCATGTAGGTACTCCAAGGTTGTAGATCGTGGCAGCTGAAGGAAGAGGTAGTTTGTCTTGATACAGCCTAGGCTTGAGGCTTCGACCATGTAGGTACTCCAAGGAGGTAGATCGTGGCAGCTGAAGAATGAGGTAGTTTGTCTTGATACAGCCTAGGCTTGAGGCGTCGACCATGTAGGTACTCCAAGGAGGTAGATCGTGGCAGCTGAAGAAAGAGGTAGTTTGTCTTGATACAGCCTAGGCTTGATGCGTCGACCATGTAGGTACTCCAAGGAGGTAGATCGTGGCAGCTGAAGAATGAGGTAGTTTGTCTTGATACAGCCTAGGCTTGAGGCGTCGACCATGTAGGTACTCCAAGGAGGTAGATCGTGGCAGCTGAAGAAAGAGGTAGTTTGTCTTGATACAGCCTAGGCTTGAGGCTTCGACCATTTAGGTACTCCAAGGTTGTGGATCGTGGCAGCTGAAGAAAGAGGTAGTTTGTCTTGATACAACCTAGGCTTGAGGCGTCGACCATGTAGGTTCTCCAAGGTGGTAGATCGTGGCAGCTGAAGAAAGAGGTAGTTTGTCTTGATACAGCCTAGGCTTGATGCGTCGACCATGTAGGTTCTCCAAGGTGGTAGATCGTGGCAGCTGAAGAAAGAGGTAGTTTGTCTTGATACAGCCTAGGCTTGAGGCGTCGACCATGTAGGTACTCCAAGGTAGTAGATCGTGGCAGCTGAAGAAAGAGGTAGTTTGTCTTGATACAGCCTAGGCTTGAGGCGTCGACCATGTAGGTTCTCCAAGGTTGTAGATCGTGGCAGCTGAAGGAAGAGGTAGTTTGTCTTGATACAGCCTAGGCTTGAGGCGTCGACCATGTAGGTACTCCAAGGTAGTAGATCGTGGCAGCTGAAGAAAGAGGTAGTTTGTCTTGATACAGCCTAGGCTTGAGGCGTCGACCATGTAGGTTCTCCAAGGTTGTAGATCGTGGCAGCTGAAGAATGAGGTAGTTTGTCTTGATACAGCCTAGGCTTGAGGCGTCGACCATGTAGGTACTCCAAGGAGGTAGATCGTGGCAGCTGAAGAAAGAGGTAGTTTGTCTTGATACAGCCTAGGCTTGAGGCTTCGACCATGTAGGTACTCCAAGGTTGTAGATCGTGGCAGCTGAAGGAAGAGGTAGTTTGTCTTGATACAGCCTAGGCTTGAGGCGTCGACCATGTAGGTACTCCAAGGTTGTAGATCGTGGCAGCTGAAGAAAGAGGTAGTTTGTCTTGATACAGCCTAGGCTTGAGGCGTCGACCATGTAGGTACTCCAAGGTTGTAGATCGTGGCAGCTGAAGAAAGAGGTAGTTTGTCTTGATACAGCCTAGGCTTGAGGCTTCGACCATGTAGGTACTCCAAGGAGGTAGATCGTGGCAGCTGAAGAATGAGGTAGTTTGTCTTGATACAGCCTACGCTTGAGGCGTCGACCATGTAGGTACTCCAAGGAGGTAGATCGTGGCAGCTGAAGAAAGAGGTAGTTTGTCTTGATACAGCCTAGGCTTGAGGCTTCGACCATGTAGGTACTCCAAGGTTGTAGATCGTGGCAGCTGAAGAATGAGGTAGTTTGTCTTGATACAGCCTAGGCTTGAGGCGTCGACCATGTAGGTACTCCAAGGAGGTAGATCGTGGCAGCTGAAGAAAGAGGTAGTTTGTCTTGATACAGCCTAGGCTTGAGGCGTCGACCATGTAGGTACTCCAAGGAGGTAGATCGTGGCAGCTGAAGAAAGAGGTAGTTTGTCTTGATACAGCCTAGGCTTGATGCGTCGACCATGTAGGTACTCCAAGGAGGTAGATCGTGGCAGCTGAAGAATGAGGTAGTTTGTCTTGATACAGCCTAGGCTTGAGGCTTCGACCATGTAGGTACTCCAAGGTTGTGGATCGTGGCAGCTGAAGAAAGAGGTAGTTTGTCTTGATACAACCTAGGCTTGAGGCGTCGACCATGTAGGTTCTCCAAGGTGGTAGATCGTGGCAGCTGAAGAAAGAGGTAGTTTGTCTTGATACAGCCTAGGCTTGATGCGTCGACCATGTAGGTTCTCCAAGGTGGTAGATCGTGGCAGCTGAAGAAAGAGGTAGTTTGTCTTGATACAGCCTAGGCTTGAGGCGTCGACCATGTAGGTACTCCAAGGTAGTAGATCGTGGCAGCTGAAGAAAGAGGTAGTTTGTCTTGATACAGCCTAGGCTTGAGGCGTCGACCATGTAGGTTCTCCAAGGTTGTAGATCGTGGCAGCTGAAGGAAGAGGTAGTTTGTCTTGATACAGCCTAGGCTTGAGGCGTCGACCATGTAGGTACTCCAAGGTAGTAGATCGTGGCAGCTGAAGAAAGAGGTAGTTTTTCTTGATACAGCCTAGGCTTGAGGCGTCGACCATGTAGGTTCTCCAAGGTTGTAGATCGTGGCAGCTGAAGGAAGAGGTAGTTTGTCTTGATACAGCCTAGGCTTGAGGCGTCGACCATGTAGGTACTCCAAGGAGGTAGATCGTGGCAGCTGAAGAAAGAGGTAGTTTGTCTTGATACAGCCTAGGCTTGAGGCGTCGACCATGTAGGTACTCTAAGGTGGTATATCGTGGCAGCTGAAGAAAGAGGTAGTTTGTCTTGATACAGCCTAGGCTTGAGGCGTCGACCATGTAGGTACTCCAAGGTAGTAGATCGTGGCAGCTGAAGAAAGAGGTAGTTTGTCTTGATACAGTCTAGGCTTGAGGCGTCGACCATGTAGGTACTCCAAGGTGGTATATCGTGGCAGCTGAAGGAAGAGGTAGTTTGTCTTGATACAGCCTCGGCTTGAGGCGTCGACCATGTAGGTACTCCAAGGAGGTAGATCGTGGCAGCTGAAGAAAGAGGTAGTTTGTCTTGATACTGCCTAGGCTTGAGGCTTCGACCATGTAGGTACTCCAAGGTTGTAGATCGTGGCAGCTGAAGAAAGAGGTAGTTTGTCTTGATACAGCCTAGGCTTGAGGCGTCGACCATGTAGGTACTCCAAGGTAGTAGATCGTGGCAGCTGAAGAAAGAGGTAGTTTGTCTTGATACAGCCTAGGCTTGAGGCGTCGACCATGTAGGTACTCCAAGGTAGTAGATCGTGGCAGCTGAAGAATGAGGTAGTTTGTCTTGATACAGCCTAGGCTTGAGGCGTCGACCATGTAGGTACTCCAAGGAGGTAGATCGTGGCAGCTGAAGAAAGAGGTAGTTTGTCTTGATACAGCCTAGGCTTGAGGCTTCGACCATGTAGGTACTCCAAGGTTGTAGATCGTGGCAGCTGAAGGAAGAGGTAGTTTGTCTTGATACAGCCTAGGCTTGAGGCGTCGACCATGTAGGTACTCCAAGGTTGTAGATCGTGGCAGCTGAAGAAAGAGGTAGTTTGTCTTGATACAGCCTAGGCTTGAGGCGTCGACCATGTAGGTACTCCAAGGTTGTAGATCGTGGCAGCTGAAGGAAGAGGTAGTTTGTCTTGATACAGCCTAGGCTTGAGGCTTCGACCATGTAGGTACTCCAAGGAGGTAGATCGTGGCAGCTGAAGAATGAGGTAGTTTGTCTTGATACAGCCTAGGCTTGAGGCGTCGACCATGTAGGTACTCCAAGGAGGTAGATCGTGGCAGCTGAAGAAAGAGGTAGTTTGTCTTGATACAGCCTAGGCTTGAGGCTTCGACCATGTAGGTACTCCAAGGTTGTAGATCGTGGCAGCTGAAGAATGAGGTAGTTTGTCTTGATACAGCCTAGGCTTGAGGCGTCGACCATGTAGGTACTCCAAGGAGGTAGATCGTGGCAGCTGAAGAAAGAGGTAGTTTGTCTTGATACAGCCTAGGCTTGAGGCGTCGACCATGTAGGTACTCCAAGGAGGTAGATCGTGGCAGCTGAAGAAAGAGGTAGTTTGTCTTGATACAGCCTAGGCTTGATGCGTCGACCATGTAGGTACTCCAAGGAGGTAGATCGTGGCAGCTGAAGAATGAGGTAGTTTGTCTTGATACAGCCTAGGCTTGAGGCGTCGACCATGTAGGTACTCCAAGGAGGTAGATCGTGGCAGCTGAAGAAAGAGGTAGTTTGTCTTGATACAGCCTAGGCTTGAGGCTTCGACCATGTAGGTACTCCAAGGTTGTGGATCGTGGCAGCTGAAGAATGAGGTAGTTTGTCTTGATACAGCCTAGGCTTGAGGCGTCGACCATGTAGATACTCCAAGGAGGTAGATCGTGGCAGCTGAAGAAAGAGGTAGTTTGTCTTGATACAGTCTAGGCTTGAGGCGTCGACCATGTAGGTTCTCCAAGGTGGTAGATCGTGGCAGCTGAAGAAAGAGGTAGTTTGTCTTAATACAGCCTAGGCTTGAGGCGTCGACCATGTAGGTACTCCAAGGTTGTAGATCGTGGCAGCTGAAGAAAGAGGTAGTTTGTCTTGATACAGCCTAGGCTTGAGGCGTCGACCATGTAGGTACTCCAAGGTTGTAGATCGTGGCAGCTGAAGAAAGAGGTAGTTTGTCTTGATACAGCCTAGGCTTGAGGCGTCGACCATGTAGGTACTCCAAGGTTGTAGATCGTGGCAGCTGAAGAAAGAGGTAGTTTGTCTTGATACAGCCTAGGCTTGAGGCGTCGACCATGTAGGTTCTCCAAGGGTGTAGATCGTGGCAGCTGAAGAAAGAGGTAGTTTGTCTTGATACAGCCTAGGCTTGAGGCGTCGACCATGTAGGTTCTCCAAGGGTGTAGATCGTGGCAGCTGAAGAAAGAGGTAGTTTGTCTTGATACAGCCTAGGCTTGAGGCTTCGGCCATGAAGTACTCCAAGGTTGTAGATCGTGGCAGCTGAAGAAAGAGGTAGTTTGTCTTGATACAGCCTAGGCTTGAGGCGTCGACCATGTAGGTACTCCAAGGAGGTAGATCGTGGCAGCTGAAGATAGAGGTAGTTTGTCTTGATACAGCCTAGGCTTGAGGCTTCGGCCATGTAGGTACTCCAAGGTTGTAGATCGTGGCAGCTGAAGAATGAGGTAGTTTGTCTTGATACAGCCTAGGCTTGAGGCTTCGGCCATGTAGGTACTCCAAGGTTGTAGATCGTGGCAGCTGAAGAAAGAGGTAGTTTGTCTTGATACAGCCTAGGCTTGAGGCTTCGGCCATGTAGGTTCTCCAAGGTGGTAGATCGTGGCAGCTGAAGAAAGAGGTAGTTTGTCTTGATACAGCCTAGGCTTGAGGCGTCGACCATGTAGGTACTCCAAGGTTGTAGATCGTGGCAGCTGAAGAATGAGGTAGTTTGTCTTGATACAGCCTAGGCTTGAGGCTTCGGCCATGTAGGTACTCCATGGTTGTAGATCGCGGCAGCTGAAGGAAGAGGTAGTTTGTCTTGATACAGCCTAGGCTTGAGGCGTCGACCATGTAGGTACTCCAAGGTTGTAGATCGTGGCAGCTGAAGGAAGAGGTAGTTTGTCTTGATACAGCCTAGGCTTGAGGCGTCGACCATGTAGGTACTCCAAGGAGGTAGATCGTGGCAGCTGAAGAAAGAGGTAGTTTGTCTTGATACAGCCTAGGCTTCAGGCTTCGACCATGTAGGTTCTCCAAGGTTGTAGATCGTGGCAGCTGAAGAAAGAGGTAGTTTGTCTTGATACAGCCTAGGCTTGAGGCGTCGACCATGTAGGTACTCCAAGGAGGTAGATCGTGGTAGCTGAAGGAAGAGGTAGTTTGTCTTGATACAGCCTAGGCTTGAGGCGTCGACCATGTAGGTACTCCAAGGAGGTATATCGTGGCAGCTGAAGAAAGAGGTAGTTTGTCTTGATACAGCCTAGGCTTCAGGCTTCGACCATGTAGGTTCTCCAAGGTTGTAGATCGTGGCAGCTGAAGAAAGAGGTAGTTTGTCTTGATACAGCCTAGGCTTGAGGCGTCGACCATGTAGGTACTCCAAGGAGGTAGATCGTGGCAGCTGAAGAAAGAGGTAGTTTGTCTTGATACAGCCTAGGCTTGAGGCTTCGACCATGTAGGTACTCCAAGGTGGTAGATCGTGGCAGCTGAAGAAAGAGGTGGTTTGTCTTGATACAGCCTCGGCTTGAGGCGTCGACCATGTAGGTTCTCCAAGGTTGTAGATCGTGGCAGCTGAAGAAAGAGGTAGTTTGTCTTGATACAGCCTAGGCTTGAGGCTTCGACCATGTAGGTTCTCCGAGGTGGTAGATCGTGGCAGCTGAAGAAAGAGGTAGTTTGTCTTGATACTGCCTAGGCTTGAGGCGTCGACCATGTAGGTACTCCAAGGTGGTAGATCGTGGCAGCTGAAGAAAGAGGTAGTTTGTCTTGATAAAGCCTAGGCTTGAGGCTTCGACCATGTAGGTACTCCAAGGAGGTAGATCGTGGCAGCTGAAGAAAGAGGTAGTTTGTCTTGATACAGCCTAGGCTTGAGGCTTCGACCATGTAGGTACTCCAAGGAGGTAGATCGTGGCAGCTGAAGAAAGAGGTAGTTTGTCTTGATACAGCCTAGGCTTGAGGCGTCGACCATGTAGGTACTCCAAGGGTGTAGATCGTGGCAGCTGAAGAAAGAGGTAGTTTGTCTTGATACAGCCTAGGCTTGAGGCGTCGACCATGTAGGTACTCCAAGGGTGTAGATCGTGGCAGCTGAAGAAAGAGGTAGTTTGTCTTGATACAGCCTAGGCTTGAGGCTTCGACCATGTAGGTACTCCAAGGAGGTATATCGTGGCAGCTGAAGGAAGAGGTAGTTTGTCTTGATACAGCCTAGGCTTGAGGCGTCGACCATGTAGGTACTCCAAGGGTGTAGATCGTGGCAGCTGAAGAAAGAGGTAGTTTGTCTTGTTACAGCCTAGGCTTGAGGCATCGACCATGTAGGTACTCCAAGGAGGTATATCGTGGCAGCTGAAGGAAGAGGTAGTTTGTCTTGATACAGCCTAGGCTTGAGGCGTCGACCATGTAGGTACTCCAAGGAGGTAGATCGTGGCAGCTGAAGAAAGAGGTAGTTTGTCTTGATACTGCCTAGGCTTGAGGCGTCGACCATGTAGGTACTCCAAGGAGGTAGTTTGTCTTGATACAGCCTAGGCTTGAGGCGTCGACCATGTAGGTTCTCCAAGGTGGTAGATCGTGGCAGCTGAAGATAGAGGTAGTTTGTCTTGTTACAGCCTAGGCTTGAGGCATCGACCATGTAGGTACTCCAAGGAGGTATATCGTGGCAGCTGAAGGAAGAGGTAGTTTGTCTTGATACAGCCTAGGCTTGATGCGTCGACCATGTAGGTACTCCAAGGAGGTAGATCGTGGCAGCTGAAGAAAGAGGTAGTTTGTCTTGATACAGCCTAGGCTTGAGGCTTCGACCATGTAGGTACTCCAAGGAGGTAGATCGTGGCAGCTGAAGAAAGAGGTAGTTTATCTTGATACAGCCTAGGCTTGAGGCGTCGACCATGTAGGTACTCCAAGGAGGTAGATCGTGGCAGCTGAAGAAAGAGGTAGTTTGTCTTGATACAGCCTAGGCTTGAGGCGTCGACCATGTAGGTACTCCAAGGGTGTAGATCGTGGCAGCTGAAGAAAGAGGTAGTTTGTCTTGATACAGCCTAGGCTTGAGGCTTCGACCATGTAGGTTCTCCAAGGGTGTAGATCGTGGCAGCTGAAGAAAGAGGTAGTTTGTCTTGATACAGCCTAGGCTTCAGGCTTCGACCATGTAGGTTCTCCAAGGTTGTAGATCGTGGCAGCTGAAGAAAGAGGTAGTTTGTCTTGATACAGCCTAGGCTTGAGGCGTCGACCATGTAGGTACTCCAAGGAGGTAGATCGTGGCAGCTGAAGAAAGAGGTAGTTTGTCTTGATACAGCCTAGGCTTGAGGCTTCGACCATGTAGGTACTCCAAGGTGGTAGATCGTGGCAGCTGAAGAAAGAGGTGGTTTGTCTTGATACAGCCTCGGCTTGAGGCGTCGACCATGTAGGTTCTCCAAGGTTGTAGATCGTGGCAGCTGAAGAAAGAGGTAGTTTGTCTTGATACAGCCTAGGCTTGAGGCTTCGACCATGTAGGTTCTCCGAGGTGGTAGATCGTGGCAGCTGAAGAAAGAGGTAGTTTGTCTTGATACTGCCTAGGCTTGAGGCGTCGACCATGTAGGTACTCCAAGGTGGTAGATCGTGGCAGCTGAAGAAAGAGGTAGTTTGTCTTGATAAAGCCTAGGCTTGAGGCTTCGACCATGTAGGTACTCCAAGGAGGTAGATCGTGGCAGCTGAAGAAAGAGGTAGTTTGTCTTGATACAGCCTAGGCTTGAGGCTTCGACCATGTAGGTACTCCAAGGAGGTAGATCGTGGCAGCTGAAGAAAGAGGTAGTTTTCTTGATACAGCCTAGGCTTGAGGCGTCGACCATGTAGGTACTCCAAGGGTGTAGATCGTGGCAGCTGAAGAAAGAGGTAGTTTGTCTTGATACAGCCTAGGCTTGAGGCGTCGACCATGTAGGTACTCCAAGGGTGTAGATCGTGGCAGCTGAAGAAAGAGGTAGTTTGTCTTGATACAGCCTAGGCTTGAGGCTTCGACCATGTAGGTACTCCAAGGAGGTATATCGTGGCAGCTGAAGGAAGAGGTAGTTTGTCTTGATACAGCCTAGGCTTGAGGCGTCGACCATGTAGGTACTCCAAGGGTGTAGATCGTGGCAGCTGAAGAAAGAGGTAGTTTGTCTTGTTACAGCCTAGGCTTGAGGCATCGACCATGTAGGTACTCCAAGGAGGTATATCGTGGCAGCTGAAGGAAGAGGTAGTTTGTCTTGATACAGCCTAGGCTTGAGGCGTCGACCATGTAGGTACTCCAAGGAGGTAGATCGTGGCAGCTGAAGAAAGAGGTAGTTTGTCTTGATACTGCCTAGGCTTGAGGCGTCGACCATGTAGGTACTCCAAGGAGGTAGTTTGTCTTGATACAGCCTATGCTTGAGGCGTCGACCATGT
This sequence comes from Gonocerus acuteangulatus, assembly GCA_946811695.1. Taxonomy (NCBI): domain Eukaryota; kingdom Metazoa; phylum Arthropoda; class Insecta; order Hemiptera; family Coreidae; genus Gonocerus; species Gonocerus acuteangulatus. Next base: position 131,814,848 of record OX328124.1, on the reverse strand, counting down.
AGGTTCTCCAAGGTGGTAGATCGTGGCAGCTGAAGAAAGAGGTAGTTTGTCTTGTTACAGCCTAGGCTTGAGGCATCGACCATGTAGGTACTCCAAGGAGGTATATCGTGGCAGCTGAAGGAAGAGGTAGTTTGTCTTGATACAGCCTAGGCTTGATGCGTCGACCATGTAGGTACTCCAAGGAGGTAGATCGTGGCAGCTGAAGAAAGAGGTAGTTTGTCTTGATACAGCCTAGGCTTGAGGCTTCGACCATGTAGGTACTCCAAGGAGGTAGATCGTGGCAGCTGAAGAAAGAGGTAGTTTGTCTTGATACAGCCTAGGCTTGAGGCGTCGACCATGTAGGTACTCCAAGGAGGTAGATCGTGGCAGCTGAAGAAAGAGGTAGTTTGTCTTGATACAGCCTAGGCTTGAGGCGTCGACCATGTAGGTACTCCAAGGGTGTAGATCGTGGCAGCTGAAGAAAGAGGTAGGTTGTCTTGATACAGCCTAGGCTTGAGGCTTCGACCATGTAGGTTCTCCAAGGGTGTAGATCGTGGCAGCTGAAGAAAGAGGTAGTTTGTCTTGATACAGCCTAGGCTTGAGGCGTCGACCATGTAGGTACTCCAAGGGTGTAGATCGTGGCAGCTGAAGAAAGAGGTAGTTTGTCTTGATACAGCCTAGGCTTGAGGCGTCGACCATGTAGGTACTCTAAGGTGGTAGATCGTGGCAGCTGAAGAAAGAGGTAGTTTGTCTTGATACAGCCTAGGCTTGAGGCGTCGACCATGTAGGTACTCCAAGGGTGTAGATCGTGGCAGCTGAAGAAAGAGGTAGTTTGTCTTGATACAGCCTAGGCTTGAGGCTTCGACCATGTAGGTTCTCCAAGGGTGTAGATCGTGGCAGCTGAAGAAAGAGGTAGTTTGTCTTGATACAGCCTAGGCTTGAGGCGTCGACCATGTAGGTACTCCAAGGGTGTAGATCGTGGCAGCTAAAGAAAGAGGTAGTTTGTCTTGATACAGCCTAGGCTTGAGGCGTCGACCATGTAGGTACTCCAAGGTGGTAGATCGTGGCAGCTGAAGAAAGAGGTAGTTTGTCTTGATACAGCCTAGGCTTGAGACGTCGACCATGTAGGTACTCCAAGGAGGTAGATCGTGGCAGCTGAAGAAAGAGGTAGTTTGTCTTGATACAGCCTAGGCTTGAGGCGTCGACCATGTAGGTACTCCAAGGTGGTATATCGTGGCAGCTGAAGGAAGAGGTAGTTTGTCTTGATACAGCCTAGGCTTGAGGCGTGGACCATGTAGGTACTCCAAGGTGGTATATCGTGGCAGCTGAAGAAAGAGGTAGTTTGTCTTGATACAGCCTAGGCTTGAGGCGTCGACCATGTAGGTACTCCAAGGGTGTAGATCGTGGCAGCTGAAGAAAGAGGTAGTTTGTCTTGATACAGCCTAGGCTTGAGGCTTCGACCATGTAGGTTCTCCAAGGGTGTAGATCGTGGCAGCTGAAGAAAGAGGTAGTTTGTCTTGATACAGCCTAGGCTTCAGGCTTCGACCATGTAGGTTCTCCAAGGGTGTAGATCGTGGCAGCTGAAGAAAGAGGTAGTTTGTCTTGATACAGCCTAGGCTTGAGGCGTCGACCATGTAGGTACTCCAAGGAGGTAGATCGTGGCAGCTGAAGAAAGAGGTAGTTTGTCTTGATACAGCCTAGGCTTGAGGCGTCGACCATGTAGGTTCTCCAAGGGTGTAGATCGTGGCAGCTGAAGAAAGAGGTAGTTTGTCTTGATACAGCCTAGGCTTGAGGCGTCGACCATGTAGGTACTCCAAGGTGGTATATCGTGGCAGCTGAAGAAAGAGGTAGTTTGTCTTGATACAGCCTAGGCTTGATGCGTCGACCATGTAGGTACTCCAAGGTGGTATATCGTGGCAGCTGAAGGAAGAGGTAGTTTGTCTTGATACAGCCTAGGCTTGATGCGTCGACCATGTAGGTACTCCAAGGTGGTATATCGTGGCAGCTGAAGGAAGAGGTAGTTTGTCTTGATACAGCCTAGGCTTGAGGCGTCGACCATGTAGGTACTCCAAGGTGGTGGATCGTGGCAGCTAAAGAAAGAGGTAGTTTGTCTTGATACAGCCTAGGCTTGATGTGTCGACCATGTAGGTTCTCCAAGGTGGTAGATCGTGGCAGCTGAAGAAAGAGGTAGTTTGTCTTGATACAGCCTAGGCTTGAGGCGTCGACCATGTAGGTACTCCAAGGTTGTAGATCGTGGCAGCTGAAGGAAGAGGTAGTTTGTCTTGATACAGCCTAGGCTTGAGGCGTCGACCATGTAGGTTCTCCAAGGTGGTAGATCGTGGCAGCTGAAGGAAGAGGTAGTTTGTCTTGATACAGCCTAGGCTTGATGTGTCGACCATGTAGGTTCTCCAAGGTGGTAGATCGTGGCAGCTGAAGGAAGAGGTAGTTTGTCTTGATACAGCCTAGGCTTGAGGCGTCGACCATGTAGGTACTCCAAGGTGGTAGATCGTGGCAGCTGAAGAAAGAGGTAGATTGTCTTGATACAGCCTAGGCTTGAGGCTTCGACCATGTAGGTTCTCCAAGGTGGTAGATCGTGGCAGCTGAAGGAAGAGGTAGTTTGTCTTGATACAGCCTAGGCTTGAGGCGTCGACCATGTAGGTTCTCCAAGATGGTAGATCTTGGCAGCTGAAGAAAGAGGTAGTTTGTCTTGATACAGCCTAGGCTTGAGGCGTCGACCATGTAGGTACTCCAAGGTTGTAGATCGTGGCAGCTGAAGAAAGAGGTAGTTTGTCTTGATACAGCCTAGGCTTGAGGCGTCGACCATGTAGGTTCTCCAAGGAGGTAGATCGTGGCAGCTGAAGGAAGAGGTAGTTTGTCTTGATACAGCCTAGGCTTGAGGCGTCGACCATGTAGGTACTCCAAGGAGGTAGATCGTGGCAGCTGAAGAAAGAGGTAGTTTGTCTTGATACAGCCTAGGCTTGAGGCGTCGACCATGTAGGTACTCCAAGGAGGTATATCGTGGCAGCTGAAGGAAGAGGTAGTTTGTCTTGATACAGCCTAGGCTTGAGGCGTCGACCATGTAGGTTCTCCAAGGTGGTAGATCGTGGCAGCTGAAGGAAGAGGTAGTTTGTCTTGATACAGCCTAGGCTTGAGGCGTCGACCATGTAGGTACTCCAAGGAGGTAGATCGTGGCAGCTGAAGGAAGAGGTAGTTTGTCTTGATACAGCCTAGGCTTGAGGCGTCGACCATGTAGGTACTCCAAGGTTGTAGATCGTGGCAGCTGAAGAAAGAGGTAGTTTGTCTTGATACAGCCTAGGCTTGAGGCGTCGACCATGTAGGTACTCCAAGGTTGTAGATCGTGGCAGCTGAAGGAAGAGGTAGTTTGTCTTGATACAGCCTAGGCTTGAGGCGTCGACCATGTAGGTACTCCAAGGAGGTAGATCGTGGCAGCTGAAGAAAGAGGTAGTTTGTCTTGATACAGCCTAGGCTTGAGGCGTCGACCATGTAGGTACTCCAAGGTTGTAGATCGTGGCAGCTGAAGAATGAGGTAGTTTGTCTTGATACAGCCTAGGCTTGAGGCGTCGACCATGTAGGTACTCCAAGGAGGTAGATCGTGGCAGCTGAAGAAAGAGGTAGTTTGTCTTGATACAGTCTAGGCTTGAGGCGTCGACCATGTAGGTTCTCCAAGGTGGTAGATCGTGGCAGCTGAAGAAAGAGGTAGTTTGTCTTGATACAGCCTAGGCTTGAGGCGTCGACCATGTAGGTACTCCAAGGTTGTAGATCGTGGCAGCTGAAGAAAGAGGTAGTTTGTCTTGATACAGCCTAGGCTTGAGGCGTCGACCATGTAGGTACTCCAAGGTGGTAGATCGTGGCAGCTGAAGAAAGAGGTAGTTTGTCTTGATACAGCCTAGGCTTGAGGCGTCGACCATGTAGGTACTCCAAGGTTGTAGATCGTGGCAGCTGAAGAAAGAGGTAGTTTGTCTTGATACAGCCTAGGCTTGAGGCGTCGACCATGTAGGTACTCCAAGGTGGTAGATCGTGGCAGCTGAAGAAGAGGTAGTTTGTCTTGATACAGTCTAGGCTTGAGGCGTCGACCATGTAGATACTCCAAGGAGGTAGATCGTGGCAGCTGAAGAAAGAGGTAGTTTGTCTTGATACAGTCTAGGCTTGAGGCGTCGACCATGTAGGTTCTCCAAGGTGGTAGATCGTGGCAGCTGAAGAAAGAGGTAGTTTGTCTTGATACAGCCTAGGCTTGAGGCGTCGACCATGTAGGTACTCCAAGGTTGTAGATCGTGGCAGCTGAAGAAAGAGGTAGTTTGTCTTGATACAGCCTAGGCTTGAGGCGTCGACCATGTAGGTACTCCAAGGTTGTAGATCGTGGCAGCTGAAGAAAGAGGTAGTTTGTCTTGATACAGCCTAGGCTTGAGGCGTCGACCATGTAGGTTCTCCAAGGGTGTAGATCGTGGCAGCTGAAGAAAGAGGTAGTTTGTCTTGATACAGCCTAGGCTTGAGGCGTCGACCATGTAGGTTCTCCAAGGGTGTAGATCGTGGCAGCTGAAGAAAGAGGTAGTTTGTCTTGATACAGCCTAGGCTTGAGGCTTCGGCCATGAAGTACTCCAAGGTTGTAGATCGTGGCAGCTGAAGAAAGAGGTAGTTTGTCTTGATACAGCCTAGGCTTGAGGCGTCGACCATGTAGGTACTCCAAGGAGGTAGATCGTGGCAGCTGAAGATAGAGGTAGTTTGTCTTGATACAGCCTAGGCTTGAGGCTTCGGCCATGTAGGTACTCCAAGGTTGTAGATCGTGGCAGCTGAAGAATGAGGTAGTTTGTCTTGATACAGCCTAGGCTTGAGGCTTCGGCCATGTAGGTACTCCAAGGTTGTAGATCGTGGCAGCTGAAGAAAGAGGTAGTTTGTCTTGATACAGCCTAGGCTTGAGGCTTCGGCCATGTAGGTTCTCCAAGGTGGTAGATCGTGGCAGCTGAAGAAAGAGGTAGTTTGTCTTGATACAGCCTAGGCTTGAGGCGTCGACCATGTAGGTACTCCAAGGTTGTAGATCGTGGCAGCTGAAGAATGAGGTAGTTTGTCTTGATACAGCCTAGGCTTGAGGCTTCGGCCATGTAGGTACTCCAAGGTTGTAGATCGTGGCAGCTGAAGGAAGAGGTAGTTTGTCTTGATACAGCCTAGGCTTGAGGCGTCGACCATGTAGGTACTCCAAGGTTGTAGATCGTGGCAGCTGAAGGAAGAGGTAGTTTGTCTTGATACAGCCTAGGCTTGAGGCGTCGACCATATAGGTACTCCAAGGAGGTAGATCGTGGCAGCTGAAGAAAGAGGTAGTTTGTCTTGATACAGCCTAGGCTTCAGGCTTCGACCATGTAGGTTCTCCAAGGTTGTAGATCGTGGCAGCTGAAGAAAGAGGTAGTTTGTCTTGATACAGCCTAGGCTTGAGGCGTCGACCATGTAGGTACTCCAAGGAGGTAGATCGTGGTAGCTGAAGGAAGAGGTAGTTTGTCTTGATACAGCCTAGGCTTGAGGCGTCGACCATGTAGGTACTCCAAGGAGGTAGATCGTGGCAGCTGAAGAAAGAGGTAGTTTGTCTTGATACAGCCTAGGCTTCAGGCTTCGACCATGTAGGTTCTCCAAGGTTGTAGATCGTGGCAGCTGAAGAAAGAGGTAGTTTGTCTTGATACAGCCTAGGCTTGAGGCGTCGACCATGTAGGTACTCCAAGGAGGTAGATCGTGGCAGCTGAAGAAAGAGGTAGTTTGTCTTGATACAGCCTAGGCTTGAGGCTTCGACCATGTAGGTACTCCAAGGTGGTAGATCGTGGCAGCTGAAGAAAGAGGTGGTTTGTCTTGATACAGCCTCGGCTTGAGGCGTCGACCATGTAGGTTCTCCAAGGTTGTAGATCGTGGCAGCTGAAGAAAGAGGTAGTTTGTCTTGATACAGCCTAGGCTTGAGGCTTCGACCATGTAGGTTCTCCGAGGTGGTAGATCGTGGCAGCTGAAGAAAGAGGTAGTTTGTCTTGATACTGCCTAGGCTTGAGGCGTCGACCATGTAGGTACTCCAAGGTCGTAGATCGTGGCAGCTGAAGAAAGAGGTAGTTTGTCTTGATAAAGCCTAGGCTTGAGGCTTCGACCATGTAGGTACTCCAAGGAGGTAGATCGTGGCAGCTGAAGAAAGAGGTAGTTTGTCTTGATACAGCCTAGGCTTGAGGCTTCGACCATGTAGGTACTCCAAGGAGGTAGATCGTGGCAGCTGAAGAAAGAGGTAGTTTGTCTTGATACAGCCTAGGCTTGAGGCGTCGACCATGTAGGTACTCCAAGGGTGTAGATCGTGGCAGCTGAAGAAAGAGGTAGTTTGTCTTGATACAGCCTAGGCTTGAGGCGTCGACCATGTAGGTACTCCAAGGGTGTAGATCGTGGCAGCTGAAGAAAGAGGTAGTTTGTCTTGATACAGCCTAGGCTTGAGGCTTCGACCATGTAGGTACTCCAAGGAGGTATATCGTGGCAGCTGAAGGAAGAGGTAGTTTGTCTTGATACAGCCTAGGCTTGAGGCGTCGACCATGTAGGTACTCCAAGGGTGTAGATCGTGGCAGCTGAAGAAAGAGGTAGTTTGTCTTGTTACAGCCTAGGCTTGAGGCATCGACCATGTAGGTACTCCAAGGAGGTATATCGTGGCAGCTGAAGGAAGAGGTAGTTTGTCTTGATACAGCCTAGGCTTGAGGCGTCGACCATGTAGGTACTCCAAGGAGGTAGATCGTGGCAGCTGAAGAAAGAGGTAGTTTGTCTTGATACTGCCTAGGCTTGAGGCGTCGACCATGTAGGTACTCCAAGGAGGTAGTTTGTCTTGATACAGCCTAGGCTTGAGGCGTCGACCATGTAGGTTCTCCAAGGTGGTAGATCGTGGCAGCTGAAGAAAGAGGTAGTTTGTCTTGTTACAGCCTAGGCTTGAGGCATCGACCATGTAGGTACTCCAAGGAGGTATATCGTGGCAGCTGAAGGAAGAGGTAGTTTGTCTTGATACAGCCTAGGCTTGATGCGTCGACCATGTAGGTACTCCAAGGAGGTAGATCGTGGCAGCTGAAGAAAGAGGTAGTTTGTCTTGATACAGCCTAGGCTTGAGGCTTCGACCATGTAGGTACTCCAAGGAGGTAGATCGTGGCAGCTGAAGAAAGAGGTAGTTTGTCTTGATACAGCCTAGGCTTGAGGCGTCGACCATGTAGGTACTCCAAGGAGGTAGATCGTGGCAGCTGAAGAAAGAGGTAGTTTGTCTTGATACAGCCTAGGCTTGAGGCGTCGACCATGTAGGTACTCCAAGGGTGTAGATCGTGGCAGCTGAAGAAAGAGGTAGTTTGTCTTGATACAGCCTAGGCTTGAGGCTTCGACCATGTAGGTTCTCCAAGGGTGTAGATCGTGGCAGCTGAAGAAAGAGGTAGTTTGTCTTGATACAGCCTAGGCTTCAGGCTTCGACCATGTAGGTTCTCCAAGGTTGTAGATCGTGGCAGCTGAAGAAAGAGGTAGTTTGTCTTGATACAGCCTAGGCTTGAGGCGTCGACCATGTAGGTACTCCAAGGAGGTAGATCGTGGCAGCTGAAGAAAGAGGTAGTTTGTCTTGATACAGCCTAGGCTTGAGGCTTCGACCATGTAGGTACTCCAAGGTGGTAGATCGTGGCAGCTGAAGAAAGAGGTGGTTTGTCTTGATACAGCCTCGGCTTGAGGCGTCGACCATGTAGGTTCTCCAAGGTTGTAGATCGTGGCAGCTGAAGAAAGAGGTAGTTTGTCTTGATACAGCCTAGGCTTGAGGCTTCGACCATGTAGGTTCTCCGAGGTGGTAGATCGTGGCAGCTGAAGAAAGAGGTAGTTTGTCTTGATACTGCCTAGGCTTGAGGCGTCGACCATGTAGGTACTCCAAGGTGGTAGATCGTGGCAGCTGAAGAAAGAGGTAGTTTGTCTTGATAAAGCCTAGGCTTGAGGCTTCGACCATGTAGGTACTCCAAGGAGGTAGATCGTGGCAGCTGAAGAAAGAGGTAGTTTGTCTTGATACAGCCTAGGCTTGAGGCTTCGACCATGTAGGTACTCCAAGGAGGTAGATCGTGGCAGCTGAAGAAAGAGGTAGTTTGTCTTGATACAGCCTAGGCTTGAGGCGTCGACCATGTAGGTACTCCAAGGGTGTAGATCGTGGCAGCTGAAGAAAGAGGTAGTTTGTCTTGATACAGCCTAGGCTTGAGGCGTCGACCATGTAGGTACTCCAAGGGTGTAGATCGTGGCAGCTGAAGAAAGAGGTAGTTTGTCTTGATACAGCCTAGGCTTGAGGCTTCGACCATGTAGGTACTCCAAGGAGGTATATCGTGGCAGCTGAAGGAAGAGGTAGTTTGTCTTGATACAGCCTAGGCTTGAGGCGTCGACCATGTAGGTACTCCAAGGGTGTAGATCGTGGCAGCTGAAGAAAGAGGTAGTTTGTCTTGTTACAGCCTAGGCTTGAGGCATCGACCATGTAGGTACTCCAAGGAGGTATATCGTGGCAGCTGAAGGAAGAGGTAGTTTGTCTTGATACAGCCTAGGCTTGAGGCGTCGACCATGTAGGTACTCCAAGGAGGTAGATCGTGGCAGCTGAAGAAAGAGGTAGTATGTCTTGATACTGCCTAGGCTTGAGGCGTCGACCATGTAGGTACTCCAAGGAGGTAGTTTGTCTTGATACAGCCTATGCTTGAGGCGTCGACCATGTAGGTTCTCCAAGGTGGTAGATCGTGGCAGCTGAAGAAAGAGGTAGTTTGTCTTGTTACAGCCTAGGCTTGAGGCGTCGACCATGTAGGTTCTCCAAGGGTGTAGATCGTGGCAGCTGAAGAAAGAGGTAGTTTGTCTTGATACAGCCTAGGCTTGAGGCGTCGACCATGTAGGTACTCCAAGGTGGTATATCGTGGCAGCTGAAGAAAGAGGTAGTTTGTCTTGATACAGCCTAGGCTTGATGCGTCGACCATGTAGGTACTCCAAGGTGGTATATCGTGGCAGCTGAAGGAAGAGGTAGTTTGTCTTGATACAGCCTAGGCTTGATGCGTCGACCATGTAGGTACTCCAAGGTGGTATATCGTGGCAGCTGAAGGAAGAGGTAGTTTGTCTTGATACAGCCTAGGCTTGAGGCGTCGACCATGTAGGTACTCCAAGGTGGTATATCGTGGCAGCTGAAGGAAGAGGTAGTTTGTCTTGATACAGCCTAGGCTTGAGGCGTCGACCATGTAGGTACTCCAAGGTGGTATATCGTGGCAGCTGAAGGAAGAGGTAGTTTGTCTTGATACAGCCTAGGCGCCTAGGCTTGAGGCGTCGACCATGTAGGTACTCTAAGGTGGTATATCGTGGCAGCTGAAGAAAGAGGTAGTTTGTCTTGATACTGCCTAGGCTTGAGGCGTCGACCATGTAGGTACTCTAAGGTGGTATATCGTGGCAGCTGAAGGAAGAGGTAGTTTGTCTTGATACAGCCTAGGCTTGAGGCGTCGACCATGTAGGTACTCTAAGGTGGTATATCGTGGCAGCTGAAGGAAGAGGTAGTTTGTCTTGATACAGCCTCGGCTTGAGGCGTCGACCATGTAGGTACTCCAAGGTTGTAGATCGTGGCAGCTGAAGGAAGAGGTAGTTTGTCTTGATACAGCCTAGGCTTGAGGCGTCGACCATGTAGGTTCTCCAAGGTGGTAGATCGTGGCAGCTGAAGAAAGAGGTAGTTTGTCTTGATACAGCCTAGGCTTCAGGCTTCGACCATGTAGGTTCTCCAAGGTGGTAGATCGTGGCAGCTGAAGAAAGGGGTAGTTTGTCTTAATACAGCCTAGGCTTGAGGCGTCGACCATGTAGGTACTCCAAGGAGGTAGATCGTGGCAGCTGAAGAAAGAGGTAGTTTGTCTTGATACAGCCTCGGCTTGAGGCTTCGACCATGTAGGTACTCCAAGGTTGTAGATCGTGGCAGCTGAAGAAAGAGGTAGTTTGTCTTGATACTGCCTAGGCTTGAGGCGTCGACCATGTAGGTTCTCCAAGGTGGTAGATCGTGGCAGCTGAAGAAAGAGGTAGTTTGTCTTGATACAGCCTAGGCTTCAGGCGTCGACCATGTAGGTTCTCCAAGGTGGTAGATCGTGGCAGCTGAAGAAAGAGGTAGTTTGTCTTGATACAGCCTAGGCTTGAGGCGTCGACCATGTAGGTACTCCAAGGTTGTAGATCGTGGCAGCTGAAGAAAGAGGTAGTTTGTCTTGATACAGCCTAGGCTTGAGGCGTCGACCATGTAGGTACTCCAAGGAGGTAGATCGTGGCAGCTGAAGAAAGAGGTAGTTTGTCTTGATACAGCCTAGGCTTGAGGCGTCGACCATGTAGGTACTCCAAGGAGGTATATCGTGGCAGCTGAAGGAAGAGGTAGTTTGTCTTGATACAGCCTAGGCTTGAGGCGTCGACCATGTAGGTTCTCCAAGGTGGTAGATCGTGGCAGCTGAAGGAAGAGGTAGTTTGTCTTGATACAGCCTAGGCTTGAGGCGTCGACCATGTAGGTACTCCAAGGAGGTAGATCGTGGCAGCTGAAGGAAGAGGTAGTTTGTCTTGATACAGCCTAGGCTTGAGGCGTCGACCATGTAGGTACTCCAAGGTGGTATATCGTGGCAGCTGAAGGAAGAGGTAGTTTGTCTTGATACAGCCTAGGCTTGAGGCGTCGACCATGTAGGTTCTCCAAGGTGGTAGATCGTGGCAGCTGAAGAAAGAGGTAGTTTGTCTTGATACAGCCTAGGCTTCAGGCTTCGACCATGTAGGTTCTCCAAGGTGGTAGATCGTGGCAGCTGAAGAAAGGGGTAGTTTGTCTTGATACAGCCTAGGCTTGAGGCGTCGACCATGTAGGTACTCCAAGGAGGTAGATCGTGGCAGCTGAAGAAAGAGGTAGTTTGTCTTGATACAGCCTCGGCTTGAGGCTTCGACCATGTAGGTACTCCAAGGTTGTAGATCGTGGCAGCTGAAGAAAGAGGTAGTTTGTCTTGATACTGCCTAGGCTTGAGGCGTCGACCATGTAGGTTCTCCAAGGTGGTAGATCGTGGCAGCTGAAGAAAGAGGTAGTTTGTCTTGATACAGCCTAGGCTTCAGGCGTCGACCATGTAGGTTCTCCAAGGTGGTAGATCGTGGCAGCTGAAGAAAGAGGTAGTTTGTCTTGATACAGCCTAGGCTTGAGGCGTCGACCATGTAGGTACTCCAAGGTTGTAGATCGTGGCAGCTGAAGAAAGAGGTAGTTTGTCTTGATACAGCCTAGGCTTGAGGCGTCGACCATGTAGGTACTCCAAGGTTGTAGATCGTGGCAGCTGAAGGAAGAGGTAGTTTGTCTTGATACAGCCTAGGCTTGATGCGTCGACCATGTAGGTACTCCAAGGTTGTAGATCGTGGCAGCTGAAGAAAGAGGTAGTTTGTCTTGATACAGCCTAGGCTTGAGGCGTCGACCATGTAGGTACTCCAAGGTTGTAGATCGTGGCAGCTGAAGGAAGAGGTAGTTTGTCTTGATACAGCCTAGGCTTGAGGCGTCGACCATGTAGTTACTCCAAGGTTGTAGATCGTGGCAGCTGAAGGAAGAGGTAGTTTGTCTTGATACAGCCTAGGCTTGAGGCGTCGACCATGTAGGTTCTCCAAGGAGGTAGATCGTGGCAGCTGAAGAAAGAGGTAGTTTGTCTTGATACTGCCTAGGCTTGAGGCGTCGACCATGTAGGTACTCTAAGGTGGTATATCGTGGCAGCTGAAGGAAAAGGTAGTTTGTCTTGATACAGCCTAGGCTTGAGGCGTCGACCATGTAGGTACTCTAAGGTGGTATATCGTGGCAGCTGAAGGAAGAGGTAGTTTGTCTTGATACAGCCTCGGCTTGAGGCGTCGACCATGTAGGTACTCCAAGGTTGTAGATCGTGGCAGCTGAAGGAAGAGGTAGTTTGTCTTGATACAGCCTAGGCTTGAGGCGTCGACCATGTATGTACTCCAAGGTGGTATATCGTGGCAGCTGAAGGAAGAGGTTGTTTGTCTTGATACAGCCTAGGCTTGAGGCGTCGACCATGTAGGTACTCCAAGGAGGTAGATCGTGGCAGCTGAAGAAAGAGGTAGTTTGTCTTGATACAGCCTAGGCTTGAGGCGTCGACCATGTAGGTACTCCAAGGTGGTATATCGTGGCAGCTGAAGGAAGAGGTAGTTTGTCTTGATACAGCCTAGGCTTGAGGCGTCGACCATGTAGGTACTCTAAGGTGGTATATCGTGGCAGCTGAAGAAAGAGGTAGTTTGTCTTGATACTGCCTAGGCTTGAGGCGTCGACCATGTAGGTACTCTAAGGTGGTATATCGTGGCAGCTGAAGGAAGAGGTAGTTTGTCTTGATACAGCCTAGGCTTGAGGCGTCGACCATGTAGGTACTCTAAGGTGGTATATCGTGGCAGCTGAAGGAAGAGGTAGTTTGTCTTGATACAGCCTCGGCTTGAGGCGTCGATCATGTAGGTACTCCAAGGTTGTAGATCGTGGCAGCTGAAGGAAGAGGTAGTTTGTCTTGATACAGCCTAGGCTTGAGGCGTCGACCATGTAGGTACTCCAAGGTGGTATATCGTGGCAGCTGAAGGAAGAGGTAGTTTGTCTTGATACAGCCTAGGCTTGAGGCGTCGACCATGTAGGTACTCCAAGGAGGTAGATCGTGGCAGCTGAAGAAAGAGGTAGTTTGTCTTGATACAGCCTAGGCTTGAGGCGTCGACCATGTAGGTACTCCAAGGTGGTATATCGTGGCAGCTGAAGGAAGAGGTAGTTTGTCTTGATACAGCCTAGGCTTGAGGCGTCGACCATGTAGGTACTCCAAGGAGGTAGATCGTGGCAGCTGAAGAAAGAGGTAGTTTGTCTTGATACAGCCTAGGCTTGAGGCGTCGACCATGTAGGTACTCCAAGGTGGTATATCGTGGCAGCTGAAGGAAGAGGTAGTTTGTCTTGATACAGCCTAGGCTTGAGGCGTCGACCATGTAGGTACTCCAAGGAGGTAGATCGTGGCAGCTGAAGAAAGAGGTAGTTTGTCTTGATACAGCCTAGGCTTGAGGCGTCGACCATGTAGGTACTCCAAGGTGGTAGATCGTGGCAGCTGAAGAAAGAGGTAGTTTGTCTTGATACAGCCTAGGCTTGAGGCGTCGACCATGTAGGTACTCCAAGGTTGTAGATCGTGGCAGCTGAAGGAAGAGGTAGTTTGTCTTGATACAGCCTAGGCTTGAGGCGTCGACCATGTAGGTACTCCAAGGTTGTAGATCGTGGCAGCTGAAGGAAGAGGTAGTTTGTCTTGATACAGCCTAGGCTTGAGGCGTCGACCATGTAGGTACTCCAAGGTTGTAGATCGTGGCAGCTGAAGGAAGAGGTAGTTTGTCTTGATACAGCCTAGGCTTGAGGCGTCGACCATGTAGGTACTCCAAGGTTGTAGATCGTGGCAGCTGAAGGAAGAGGTAGTTTGTCTTGATACAGCCTAGGCTTGAGGCGTCGACCATGTAGGTTCTCCAAGGAGGTAGATCGTGGCAGCTGAAGAAAGAGGTAGTTTGTCTTGATACTGCCTAGGCTTGAGGCGTCGACCATGTAGGTACTCTAAGGTGGTATATCGTGGCAGCTGAAGGAAGAGGTAGTTTGTCTTGATACAGCCTAGGCTTGAGGCGTCGACCCTGTAGGTACTCTAAGGTGGTATATCGTGGCAGCTGAAGGAAGAGGTAGTTTGTCTTGATACAGCCTCGGCTTGAGGCGTCGACCATGTAGGTACTCCAAGGTTGTAGATCGTGGCAGCTGAAGGAAGAGGTAGTTTGTCTTGATACAGCCTAGGCTTGAGGCGTCGACCATGTAGGTACTCCAAGGTGGTATATCGTGGCAGCTGAAGGAAGAGGTAGTTTGTCTTGATACAGCCTAGGCTTGAGGCGTCGACCATGTAGGTACTCCAAGGAGGTAGATCGTGGCAGCTGAAGAAAGAGGTAGTTTGTCTTGATACAGCCTAGGCTTGAGGCGTCGACCATGTAGGTACTCCAAGGTGGTATATCGTGGCAGCTGAAGGAAGAGGTTGTTTGTCTTGATACAGCCTAGGCTTGAGGCGTCGACCATGTAGGTACTCCAAGGTGGTATATCGTGGCAGCTGAAGGAAGAGGTAGTTTGTCTTGATACAGCCTAGGCGCCTAGGCTTGAGGCGTCGACCATGTAGGTACTCTAAGGTGGTATATCGTGGCAGCTGAAGAAAGAGGTAGTTTGTCTTGATACTGCCTAGGCTTGAGGCGTCGACCATGTAGGTACTCTAAGGTGGTATATCGTGGCAGCTGAAGGAAGAGGTAGTTTGTCTTGATACAGCCTAGGCTTGAGGCGTCGACCATGTAGGTACTCTAAGGTGGTATATCGTGGCAGCTGAAGGAAGAGGTAGTTTGTCTTGATACAGCCTCGGCTTGAGGCGTCGACCATGTAGGTACTCCAAGGTTGTAGATCGTGGCAGCTGAAGGAAGAGGTAGTTTGTCTTGATACAGCCTAGGCTTGAGGCGTCGACCATGTAGGTACTCCAAGGTGGTATATCGTGGCAGCTGAAGGAAGAGGTAGTTTGTCTTGATACAGCCTAGGCTTGAGGCGTCGACCATGTAGGTACTCCAAGGAGGTAGATCGTGGCAGCTGAAGAAAGAGGTAGTTTGTCTTGATACAGCCTAGGCTTGAGGCGTCGACCATGTAGGTACTCCAAGGTGGTATATCGTGGCAGCTGAAGGAAGAGGTAGTTTGTCTTGATACAGCCTAGGCTTGAGGCGTCGACCATGTAGGTACTCCAAGGAGGTAGATCGTGGCAGCTGAAGAAAGAGGTAGTTTGTCTTGATACAGCCTAGGCTTGAGGCGTCGACCATGTAGGTACTCCAAGGTGGTATATCGTGGCAGCTGAAGGAAGAGGTAGTTTGTCTTGATACAGCCTAGGCTTGAGGCGTCGACCATGTAGGTACTCCAAGGAGGTAGATCGTGGCAGCTGAAGAAAGAGGTAGTTTGTCTTGATACAGCCTAGGCTTGAGGCGTCGACCATGTAGGTACTCCAAGGTGGTAGATCGTGGCAGCTGAAGGAAGAGGTAGTTTGTCTTGATACTGCCTAGGCTTGAGGCGTCGACCATGTAGGTACTCCAAGGTTGTAGATCGTGGCAGCTGAAGGAAGAGGTAGTTTGTCTTGATACAGCCTAGGCTTGAGGCGTCGACCATGTAGGTTCTCCAAGGAGGTAGATCGTGGCAGCTGAAGAAAGAGGTAGTTTGTCTTGATACTGCCTAGGCTTGAGGCGTCGACCATGTAGGTACTCTAAGGTGGTATATCGTGGCAGCTGAAGGAAGAGGTAGTTTGTCTTGATACAGCCTAGGCTTGAGGCGTCGACCATGTAGGTACTCCAAGGTGGTATATCGTGGCAGCTGAAGGAAGAGGTAGTTTGTCTTGATACAGCCTAGGCTTGAGGCGTCGACCATGTAGGTACTCTAAGGTGGTATATCGTGGCAGCTGAAGAAAGAGGTAGTTTGTCTTGATACTGCCTAGGCTTGAGGCGTCGACCATGTAGGTACTCTAAGGTGGTATATCGTGGCAGCTGAAGGAAGAGGTAGTTTGTCTTGATACAGCCTAGGCTTGAGGCGTCGACCATGTAGGTACTCCAAGGAGGTAGATCGTGGCAGCTGAAGAAAGAGGTAGTTTGTCTTGATACAGCCTAGGCTTGAGGCGTCGACCATGTAGGTACTCCAAGGTGGTATATCGTGGCAGCTGAAGGAAGAGGTAGTTTGTCTTGATACAGCCTAGGCTTGAGGCGTCGACCATGTAGGTACTCCAAGGAGGTAGATCGTGGCAGCTGAAGAAAGAGGTAGTTTGTCTTGATACAGCCTAGGCTTGAGGCGTCGACCATGTAGGTACTCCAAGGTGGTATATCGTGGCAGCTGAAGGAAGAGGTAGTTTGTCTTGATACAGCCTAGGCTTGAGGCGTCGACCATGTAGGTACTCCAAGGAGGTAGATCGTGGCAGCTGAAGAAAGAGGTAGTTTGTCTTGATACAGCCTAGGCTTGAGGCGTCGACCATGTAGGTTCTCCATGGTGGTGGATCGTGGCAGCTGAAGAAAGAGGTAGTTTGTCTTGATACAGCCTAGGCTTGAGGCGTCGACCATGTAGGTTCTCCATGGTGGTGGATCGTGGCAGCTGAAGGAAGAGGTAGTTTGTCTTGATACAGCCTAGGCTTGAGGCGTCGACCATGTAGGTTCTCCAAGGTGGTATATCGTGGCAGCTGAAGGAAGAGGTAGTTTGTCTTGATACAGCCTAGGCTTGAGGCGTCGACCATGTAGGTTCTCCATGGTGGTGGATCGTGGCAGCTGAAGAAAGAGGTAGTTTGTCTTGATACAGCCTAGGCTTGAGGCGTCGACCATGTAGGTTCTCCATGGTGGTGGATCGTGGCAGCTGAAGGAAGAGGTAGTTTGTCTTGATACAGCCTAGGCTTGAGGTGTCGACCATGTAGGTACTCCAAGGTGGTAGATCGTGGCAGCTGAAGAAAGAGGTAGTTTGTCTTGATACAGCCTAGGCTTGAGGCGTCGACCATGTAGGTACTCCATGGTGGTGGATCGTGGCAGCTGAAGGAAGAGGTAGTTTGTCTTGATACAGCCTCGGCTTGAGGCGTCGACCATGTAGGTACTCCAAGTTTGTAGATCGTGGCAGCTGAAGGAAGAGGTAGTTTGTCTTGATACAGCCTAGGCTTGAGGCGTCGACCATGTAGGTACTCCAAGGTGGTATATCGTGGCAGCTGAAGGAAGAGGTAGTTTGTCTTGATACAGCCTAGGCTTGAGGCGTCGACCATGTAGGTACTCCAAGGAGGTAGATCGTGGCAGCTGAAGAAAGAGGTAGTTTGTCTTGATACAGCCTAGGCTTGAGGCGTCGACCATGTAGGTACTCCAAGGTGGTATATCGTGGCAGCTGAAGGAAGAGGTAGTTTGTCTTGATACAGCCTAGGCTTGAGGCGTCGACCATGTAGGTACTCCAAGGAGGTAGATCGTGGCAGCTGAAGAAAGAGGTAGTTTGTCTTGATACAGCCTAGGCTTGAGGCGTCGACCATGTAGGTACTCCAAGGTGGTATATCGTGGCAGCTGAAGGAAGAGGTAGTTTGTCTTGATACAGCCTAGGCTTGAGGCGTCGACCATGTAGGTACTCCAAGGAGGTAGATCGTGGCAGCTGAAGAAAGAGGTAGTTTGTCTTGATACAGCCTAGGCTTGAGGCGTCGACCATGTAGGTTCTCCATGGTGGTGGATCGTGGCAGCTGAAGAAAGAGGTAGTTTGTCTTGATACAGCCTAGGCTTGAGGCGTCGACCATGTAGGTTCTCCATGGTGGTGGATCGTGGCAGCTGAAGGAAGAGGTAGTTTGTCTTGATACAGCCTAGGCTTGAGGCGTCGACCATGTAGGTTCTCCAAGGTGGTATATCGTGGCAGCTGAAGGAAGAGGTAGTTTGTCTTGATACAGCCTAGGCTTGAGGCGTCGACCATGTAGGTTCTCCATGGTGGTGGATCGTGGCAGCTGAAGAAAGAGGTAGTTTGTCTTGATACAGCCTAGGCTTGAGGCGTCGACCATGTAGGTTCTCCATAGTGGTGGATCGTGGCAGCTGAAGGAAGAGGTAGTTTGTCTTGATACAGCCTAGGCTTGAGGCGTCGACCATGTAGGTTCTCCAAGGTGGTATATCGTGGCAGCTGAAGGAAGAGGTAGTTTGTCTTGATACAGCCTAGGCTTGAGGTGTCGACCATGTAGGTACTCCAAGGTGGTAGATCGTGGCAGCTGAAGAAAGAGGTAGTTTGTCTTGATACAGCCTAGGCTTGAGGCGTCGACCATGTAGGTACTCCATGGTGGTGGATCGTGGCAGCTGAAGGAAGAGGTAGTTTGTCTTGATACAGCCTAGGCTTGAGGCGTCGACCATGTAGGTACTCCATGGTGGTATATCGTGGCAGCTGAAGGAAGAGGTAGTTTGTCTTGATACAGCCTAGGCTTGAGGCGTCGACCATGTAGGTTCTCCATGGTGGTGGATCGTGGCAGCTGAAGGAAGAGGTAGTTTGTCTTGATACAGCCTAGGCTTGAGGCGTCGACCATGTAGGTACTCTAAGGAGGTAGATCGTGGCAGCTGAAGGAAGAGGTAGTTTGTCTTGATACAGCCTCGGCTTGAGGCGTCGACCATGTAGGTACTCCAAGGTTGTATATCGTGGCAGCTGAAGGAAGAGGTAGTTTGTCTTGATACTGCCTAGGCTTGAGGCGTCGACCATGTAGGTACTCTAAGGTGGTATATCGTGGCAGCTGAAGGAAGAGGTAGTTTGTCTTGATACAGCCTAGGCTTGAGGCGTCGACCATGTAGGTACTCCAAGGTGGTATATCGTGGCAGCTGAAGGAAGAGGTAGTTTGTCTTGATACAGCCTAGGCTTGAGGCGTCGACCATGTAGGTACTCTAAGGTGGTATATCGTGGCAGCTGAAGAAAGAGGTAGTTTGTCTTGATACTGCCTAGGCTTGAGGCGTCGACCATGTAGGTACTCTAAGGTGGTATATCGTGGCAGCTGAAGGAAGAGGTAGTTTGTCTTGATACAGCCTAGGCTTGAGGCGTCGACCATGTAGGTACTCCAAGGAGGTAGATCGTGGCAGCTGAAGAAAGAGGTAGTTTGTCTTGATACAGCCTAGGCTTGAGGCGTCGACCATGTAGGTACTCCAAGGTGGTATATCGTGGCAGCTGAAGGAAGAGGTAGTTTGTCTTGATACAGCCTAGGCTTGAGGCGTCGACCATGTAGGTACTCCAAGGAGGTAGATCGTGGCAGCTGAAGAAAGAGGTAGTTTGTCTTGATACAGCCTAGGCTTGATGCGTCGACCATGTAGGTACTCCAAGGTGGTATATCGTGGCAGCTGAAGGAAGAGGTAGTTTGTCTTGATACAGCCTAGGCTTGAGGCGTCGACCATGTAGGTACTCCAAGGAGGTAGATCGTGGCAGCTGAAGAAAGAGGTAGTTTGTCTTGATACAGCCTAGGCTTGAGGCGTCGACCATGTAGGTTCTCCATGGTGGTGGATCGTGGCA
Organism: Gonocerus acuteangulatus; assembly: GCA_946811695.1. Lineage (NCBI taxonomy): Eukaryota > Metazoa > Arthropoda > Insecta > Hemiptera > Coreidae > Gonocerus > Gonocerus acuteangulatus. Next base: position 131,795,818 of record OX328124.1, on the reverse strand, counting down.
GCTGAAGAAAGAGGTAGTTTGTCTTGATACAGCCTAGGCTTGAGGCGTCGACCATGTAGGTTCTCCATGGTGGTGGATCGTGGCAGCTGAAGGAAGAGGTAGTTTGTCTTGATACAGCCTAGGCTTGAGGCGTCGACCATGTAGGTTCTCCAAGGTGGTATATCGTGGCAGCTGAAGGAAGAGGTAGTTTGTCTTGATACAGCCTAGGCTTGAGGCGTCGACCATGTAGGTTCTCCATGGTGGTGGATCGTGGCAGCTGAAGAAAGAGGTAGTTTGTCTTGATACAGCCTAGGCTTGAGGCGTCGACCATGTAGGTTCTCCATGGTGGTGGATCGTGGCAGCTGAAGGAAGAGGTAGTTTGTCTTGATACAGCCTAGGCTTGAGGCGTCGACCATGTAGGTTCTCCAAGGTGGTATATCGTGGCAGCTGAAGGAAGAGGTAGTTTGTCTTGATACAGCCTAGGCTTGAGGTGTCGACCATGTAGGTACTCCAAGGTGGTAGATCGTGGCAGCTGAAGAAAGAGGTAGTTTGTCTTGATACAGCCTAGGCTTGAGGCGTCGACCATGTAGGTACTCCATGGTGGTGGATCGTGGCAGCTGAAGGAAGAGGTAGTTTGTCTTGATACAGCCTCGGCTTGAGGCGTCGACCATGTAGGTACTCCAAGGTTGTAGATCGTGGCAGCTGAAGGAAGAGGTAGTTTGTCTTGATACAGCCTAGGCTTGAGGCGTCGACCATGTAGGTACTCCAAGGTGGTATATCGTGGCAGCTGAAGGAAGAGGTAGTTTGTCTTGATACAGCCTAGGCTTGAGGCGTCGACCATGTAGGTACTCCAAGGAGGTAGATCGTGGCAGCTGAAGAAAGAGGTAGTTTGTCTTGATACAGCCTAGGCTTGAGGCGTCGACCATGTAGGTACTCCGAGGTGGTATATCGTGGCAGCTGAAGGAAGAGGTAGTTTGTCTTGATACAGCCTAGGCTTGAGGCGTCGACCATGTAGGTACTCCAAGGAGGTAGATCGTGGCAGCTGAAGAAAGAGGTAGTTTGTCTTGATACAGCCTAGGCTTGAGGCGTCGACCATGTAGGTACTCCAAGGTGGTATATCGTGGCAGCTGAAGGAAGAGGTAGTTTGTCTTGATACAGCCTAGGCTTGAGGCGTCGACCATGTAGGTACTCCAAGGAGGTAGATCGTGGCAGCTGAAGAAAGAGGTAGTTTGTCTTGATACAGCCTAGGCTTGAGGCGTCGACCATGTAGGTTCTCCATGGTGGTGGATCGTGGCAGCTGAAGAAAGAGGTAGTTTGTCTTGATACAGCCTAGGCTTGAGGCGTCGACCATGTAGGTTCTCCATGGTGGTGGATCGTGGCAGCTGAAGGAAGAGGTAGTTTGTCTTGATACAGCCTAGGCTTGAGGCGTCGACCATGTAGGTTCTCCAAGGTGGTATATCGTGGCAGCTGAAGGAAGAGGTAGTTTGTCTTGATACAGCCTAGGCTTGAGGCGTCGACCATGTAGGTTCTCCATGGTGGTGGATCGTGGCAGCTGAAGAAAGAGGTAGTTTGTCTTGATACAGCCTAGGCTTGAGGCGTCGACCATGTAGGTTCTCCATAGTGGTGGATCGTGGCAGCTGAAGGAAGAGGTAGTTTGTCTTGATACAGCCTAGGCTTGAGGCGTCGACCATGTAGGTTCTCCAAGGTGGTATATCGTGGCAGCTGAAGGAAGAGGTAGTTTGTCTTGATACAGCCTAGGCTTGAGGTGTCGACCATGTAGGTACTCCAAGGTGGTAGATCGTGGCAGCTGAAGAAAGAGGTAGTTTGTCTTGATACAGCCTAGGCTTGAGGCGTCGACCATGTAGGTACTCCATGGTGGTGGATCGTGGCAGCTGAAGGAAGAGGTAGTTTGTCTTGATACAGCCTAGGCTTGAGGCGTCGACCATGTAGGTACTCCATGGTGGTATATCGTGGCAGCTGAAGGAAGAGGTAGTTTGTCTTGATACAGCCTAGGCTTGAGGCGTCGACCATGTAGGTTCTCCATGGTGGTGGATCGTGGCAGCTGAAGGAAGAGGTAGTTTGTCTTGATACAGCCTAGGCTTGAGGCGTCGACCATGTAGGTACTCTAAGGAGGTAGATCGTGGCAGCTGAAGGAAGAGGTAGTTTGTCTTGATACAGCCTCGGCTTGAGGCGTCGACCATGTAGGTACTCCAAGGTTGTAGATCGTGGCAGCTGAAGAAAGAGGTAGTTTGTCTTGATACAGCCTAGGCTTGAGGCGTCGACCATGTAGGTACTCCAAGGTTGTAGATCGTGGCAGCTGAAGGAAGAGGTAGTTTGTCTTGATACAGCCTAGGCTTGAGGCGTCGACCATGTAGGTACTCTAAGGAGGTAGATCGTGGCAGCTGAAGGAAGAGGTAGTTTGTCTTGATACAGCCTCGGCTTGAGGCGTCGACCATGTAGGTACTCCAAGGTTGTAGATCGTGGCAGCTGAAGAAAGAGGTAGTTCGTCTTGATACAGCCTAGGCTTGATGCGTCGACCATGTAGGTACTCCAAGGAGGTAGATCGTGGCAGCTGAAGGAAGAGGTAGTTTGTCTTGATACAGCCTCGGCTTGAGGCGTCGAACATGTAGGTACTCTAAGGAGGTAGATCGTGGCAGCTGAAGGAAGAGGTAGTTTGTCTTGATACAGCCTCGGCTTGAGGCGTCGACCATGTAGGTACTCCAAGGAGGTAGATCGTGGCAGCTGAAGGAAGAGGTAGTTTGTCTTGATACAGCCTCGGCTTGAGGCGTCGACCATGTAGGTACTCTAAGGAGGTAGATCGTGGCAGCTGAAGGAAGAGGTAGTTTGTCTTGATACAGCCTCGGCTTGAGGCGTCGACTATGTAGGTACTCCAAGGAGGTAGATCGTGGCAGCTGAAGGAAGAGGTAGTTTGTCTTGATACAGCCTCGGCTTGAGGCGTCGACCATGTAGGTACTCCAAGGTTGTAGATCGTGGCAGCTGAAGAAAGAGGTAGTTTGTCTTGATACAGCCTAGGCTTGAGACGTCGACCATGTAGGTACTCCAAGGTTGTAGATCGTGGCAGCTGAAGAAAGAGGTAGTTTGTCTTGATACAGCCTAGCCTTGAGACGTCGACCATGTAGGTACTCCAAGGTTGTAGATCGTGGCAGCTGAAGAAAGAGGTAGATTGTCTTGATACAGCCTAGGCTTGAGGCGTCGACCATGTAGGTACTCCAAGGTGGTAGATCGTGGCAGCTGAAGAAAGAGGTAGTTTGTCTTGATACAGCCTAGCCTTGAGACGTCGACCATGTAGGTACTCCAAGGTGGTAGATCGTGGCAACTGAAGAAAGAGGTAGTTTGTCTTGATACAGCCTCGGCTTGAGACGTCGACCATGTAGGTACTCCAAGGTGGTAGATCGTGGCAACTGAAGAAAGAGGTAGTTTGTCTTGATACAGCCTCGGCTTGAGACGTCGACCATGTAGGTTCTCCAAGGAGGTAGATCGTGGCAGCTGAAGAAAGAGGTAGTTTGTCTTGATACAGCCTAGGCTTGAGGCGTCGACCATGTAGGTACTCCAAGGTGGTATATCGTGGCAGCTGAAGGAAGAGGTAGTTTGTCTTGATACAGCCTAGGCTTGAGGCGTCGACCATGTAGGTACTCCAAGGAGGTAGATCGTGGCAGCTGAAGAAAGAGGTAGTTTGTCTTGATACAGCCTAGGCTTGAGGCGTCGACCATGTAGGTACTCCAAGGTGGTAGATCGTGGCAGCTGAAGGAAGAGGTAGTTTGTCTTGATACTGCCTAGGCTTGAGGCGTCGACCATGTAGGTACTCCAAGGTTGTAGATCGTGGCAGCTGAAGGAAGAGGTAGTTTGTCTTGATACAGCCTAGGCTTGAGGCGTCGACCATGTAGGTTCTCCAAGGAGGTAGATCGTGGCAGCTGAAGAAAGAGGTAGTTTGTCTTGATACTGCCTAGGCTTGAGGCGTCGACCATGTAGGTACTCTAAGGTGGTATATCGTGGCAGCTGAAGGAAGAGGTAGTTTGTCTTGATACAGCCTAGGCTTGAGGCGTCGACCATGTAGGTACTCCAAGGTGGTATATCGTGGCAGCTGAAGGAAGAGGTAGTTTGTCTTGATACAGCCTAGGCTTGAGGCGTCGACCATGTAGGTACTCTAAGGTGGTATATCGTGGCAGCTGAAGAAAGAGGTAGTTTGTCTTGATACTGCCTAGGCTTGAGGCGTCGACCATGTAGGTACTCTAAGGTGGTATATCGTGGCAGCTGAAGGAAGAGGTAGTTTGTCTTGATACAGCCTAGGCTTGAGGCGTCGACCATGTAGGTACTCTAAGGTGGTATATCGTGGCAGCTGAAGGAAGAGGTAGTTTGTCTTGATACAGCCTCGGCTTGAGGCGTCGACCATGTAGGTCCTCCAAGGTGGTATATCGTGGCAGCTGAAGAAAGAGGTAGTTTGTCTTGATACAGCCTAGGCTTGATGCGTCGACCGTGTAGGTACTCCAAGGTGGTATATCGTGGCAGCTGAAGGAAGAGGTAGTTTGTCTTGATACAGCCTAGGCTTGATGCGTCGACCATGTAGGTACTCCAAGGTGGTATATCGTGGCAGCTGAAGGAAGAGGTAGTTTGTCTTGATACAGCCTAGGCTTGAGGCGTCGACCATGTAGGTACTCCAAGGTGGTGGATCGTGGCAGCTGAAGAAAGAGGTAGTTTGTCTTGATACAGCCTAGGCTTGATGTGTCGACCATGTAGGTTCTCCAAGGTGGTAGATCGTGGCAGCTGAAGAAAGAGGTAGATTGTCTTGATACAGCCTAGGCTTGAGGCGTCGACCATGTAGGTTCTCCAAGGTGGTAGATCGTGGCAGCTGAAGGAAGAGGTAGTTTGTCTTGATACAGCCTAGGCTTGAGGCGTCGACCATGTAGGTTCTCCAAGATGGTAGATCTTGGCAGCTGAAGAAAGAGGTAGTTTGTCTTGATACAGCCTAGGCTTGAGGCGTCGACCATGTAGGTTCTCCATGGTGGTGGATCGTGGCAGCTGAAGGAAGAGGTAGTTTGTCTTGATACAGCCTAGGCTTGAGGCGTCGACCATGTAGGTTCTCCAAGGTGGTATATCGTGGCAGCTGAAGGAAGAGGTAGTTTGTCTTGATACAGCCTAGGCTTGAGGCGTCGACCATGTAGGTTCTCCATGGTGGTGGATCGTGGCAGCTGAAGAAAGAGGTAGTTTGTCTTGATACAGCCTAGGCTTGAGGCGTCGACCATGTAGGTTCTCCATAGTGGTGGATCGTGGCAGCTGAAGGAAGAGGTAGTTTGTCTTGATACAGCCTAGGCTTGAGGCGTCGACCATGTAGGTTCTCCAAGGTGGTATATCGTGGCAGCTGAAGGAAGAGGTAGTTTGTCTTGATACAGCCTAGGCTTGAGGTGTCGACCATGTAGGTACTCCAAGGTGGTAGATCGTGGCAGCTGAAGAAAGAGGTAGTTTGTCTTGATACAGCCTAGGCTTGAGGCGTCGACCATGTAGGTACTCCATGGTGGTGGATCGTGGCAGCTGAAGGAAGAGGTAGTTTGTCTTGATACAGCCTAGGCTTGAGGCGTCGACCATGTAGGTACTCCATGGTGGTATATCGTGGCAGCTGAAGGAAGAGGTAGTTTGTCTTGATACAGCCTAGGCTTGAGGCGTCGACCATGTAGGTTCTCCATGGTGGTGGATCGTGGCAGCTGAAGGAAGAGGTAGTTTGTCTTGATACAGCCTAGGCTTGAGGCGTCGACCATGTAGGTACTCTAAGGAGGTAGATCGTGGCAGCTGAAGGAAGAGGTAGTTTGTCTTGATACAGCCTCGGCTTGAGGCGTCGACCATGTAGGTACTCCAAGGTTGTATATCGTGGCAGCTGAAGGAAGAGGTAGTTTGTCTTGATACTGCCTAGGCTTGAGGCGTCGACCATGTAGGTACTCTAAGGTGGTATATCGTGGCAGCTGAAGGAAGAGGTAGTTTGTCTTGATACAGCCTAGGCTTGAGGCGTCGACCATGTAGGTACTCCAAGGTGGTATATCGTGGCAGCTGAAGGAAGAGGTAGTTTGTCTTGATACAGCCTAGGCTTGAGGCGTCGACCATGTAGGTACTCTAAGGTGGTATATCGTGGCAGCTGAAGAAAGAGGTAGTTTGTCTTGATACTGCCTAGGCTTGAGGCGTCGACCATGTAGGTACTCTAAGGTGGTATATCGTGGCAGCTGAAGGAAGAGGTAGTTTGTCTTGATACAGCCTAGGCTTGAGGCGTCGACCATGTAGGTACTCCAAGGAGGTTTATCGTGGCAGCTGAAGGAAGAGGTAGTTTGTCTTGATACAGCCTAGGCTTGAGGCGTCGACCATGTAGGTTCTCCATGGTGGTAGATCGTGGCAGCTGAAGGAAGAGGTAGTTTGTCTTGATACAGCCTAGGCTTGAGGCGTCGACCATGTAGGTACTCCAAGGAGGTAGATCGTGGCAGCTGAAGGAAGAGGTAGTTTGTCTTGATACAGCCTAGGCTTGAGGCGTCGACCATGTAGGTACTCCAAGGTGGTATATCGTGGCAGCTGAAGGAAGAGGTAGTTTGTCTTGATACAGCCTAGGCTTGAGGCGTCGACCATGTAGGTTCTCCAAGGTGGTAGATCGTGGCAGCTGAAGAAAGAGGTAGTTTGTCTTGATACAGCCTAGGCTTCAGGCTTCGACCATGTAGGTTCTCCAAGGTGGTAGATCGTGGCAGCTGAAGAAAGGGGTAGTTTGTCTTGATACAGCCTAGGCTTGAGGCGTCGACCATGTAGGTACTCCAAGGAGGTAGATCGTGGCAGCTGAAGAAAGAGGTAGTTTGTCTTGATACAGCCTCGGCTTGAGGCTTCGACCATGTAGGTACTCCAAGGTTGTAGATCGTGGCAGCTGAAGAAAGAGGTAGTTTGTCTTGATACTGCCTAGGCTTGAGGCGTCGACCATGTAGGTTCTCCAAGGTGGTAGATCGTGGCAGCTGAAGAAAGAGGTAGTTTGTCTTGATACAGCCTAGGCTTCAGGCGTCGACCATGTAGGTTCTCCAAGGTGGTATATCGTGGCAGCTGAAGAAAGAGGTAGTTTCTCTTGATACAGCCTAGGCTTGAGGCGTCGACCATGTAGGTACTCCAAGGTTGTAGATCGTGGCAGCTGAAGAAAGAGGTAGTTTGTCTTGATACAGCCTAGGCTTGAGGCGTCGACCATGTAGGTACTCCAAGGTTGTAGATCGTGGCAGCTGAAGGAAGAGGTAGTTTGTCTTGATACAGCCTAGGCTTGATGCGTCGACCATGTAGGTACTCCAAGGTTGTAGATCGTGGCAGCTGAAGAAAGAGGTAGTTTGTCTTGATACAGCCTAGGCTTGAGGCGTCGACCATGTAGGTACTCCAAGGTTGTAGATCGTGGCAGCTGAAGGAAGAGGTAGTTTGTCTTGATACAGCCTAGGCTTGAGGCGTCGACCATGTAGGTACTCCAAGGTTGTAGATCGTGGCAGCTGAAGGAAGAGGTAGTTTGTCTTGATACAGCCTAGGCTTGAGGCGTCGACCATGTAGGTTCTCCAAGGAGGTAGATCGTGGCAGCTGAAGAAAGAGGTAGTTTGTCTTGATACTGCCTAGGCTTGAGGCGTCGACCATGTAGGTACTCTAAGGTGGTATATCGTGGCAGCTGAAGGAAGAGGTAGTTTGTCTTGATACAGCCTAGGCTTGAGGCGTCGACCATGTAGGTACTCTAAGGTGGTATATCGTGGCAGCTGAAGGAAGAGGTAGTTTGTCTTGATACAGCCTCGGCTTGAGGCGTCGACCATGTAGGTACTCCAAGGTTGTAGATCGTGGCAGCTGAAGGAAGAGGTAGTTTGTCTTGATACAGCCTAGGCTTGAGGCGTCGACCATGTATGTACTCCAAGGTGGTATATCGTGGCAGCTGAAGGAAGAGGTTGTTTGTCTTGATACAGCCTAGGCTTGAGGCGTCGACCATGTAGGTACTCCAAGGAGGTAGATCGTGGCAGCTGAAGAAAGAGGTAGTTTGTCTTGATACAGCCTAGGCTTGAGGCGTCGACCATGTAGGTACTCCAAGGTGGTATATCGTGGCAGCTGAAGGAAGAGGTAGTTTGTCTTGATACAGCCTAGGCTTGAGGCGTCGACCATGTAGGTACTCTAAGGTGGTATATCGTGGCAGCTGAAGAAAGAGGTAGTTTGTCTTGATACTGCCTAGGCTTGAGGCGTCGACCATGTAGGTACTCTAAGGTGGTATATCGTGGCAGCTGAAGGAAGAGGTAGTTTGTCTTGATACAGCCTAGGCTTGAGGCGTCGACCATGTAGGTACTCTAAGGTGGTATATCGTGGCAGCTGAAGGAAGAGGTAGTTTGTCTTGATACAGCCTCGGCTTGAGGCGTCGACCATGTAGGTACTCCAAGGTTGTAGATCGTGGCAGCTGAAGGAAGAGGTAGTTTGTCTTGATACAGCCTAGGCTTGAGGCGTCGACCATGTAGGTACTCCAAGGTGGTATATCGTGGCAGCTGAAGGAAGAGGTAGTTTGTCTTGATACAGCCTAGGCTTGAGGCGTCGACCATGTAGGTACTCCAAGGAGGTAGATCGTGGCAGCTGAAGAAAGAGGTAGTTTGTCTTGATACAGCCTAGGCTTGAGGCGTCGACCATGTAGGTACTCCAAGGTGGTATATCGTGGCAGCTGAAGGAAGAGGTAGTTTGTCTTGATACAGCCTAGGCTTGAGGCGTCGACCATGTAGGTACTCCAAGGAGGTAGATCGTGGCAGCTGAAGAAAGAGGTAGTTTGTCTTGATACAGCCTAGGCTTGAGGCGTCGACCATGCAGGTACTCCAAGGTTGTAGATCGTGGCAGCTGAAGGAAGAGGTAGTTTGTCTTGATACAGCCTAGGCTTGAGGCGTCGACCATGTAGGTACTCCAAGGTTGTAGATCGTGGCAGCTGAAGGAAGAGGTAGTTTGTCTTGATACAGCCTAGGCTTGAGGCGTCGACCATGTAGGTTCTCCAAGGAGGTAGATCGTGGCAGCTGAAGAAAGAGGTAGTTTGTCTTGATACTGCCTAGGCTTGAGGCGTCGACCATGTAGGTACTCTAAGGTGGTATATCGTGGCAGCTGAAGGAAGAGGTAGTTTGTCTTGATACAGCCTAGGCTTGAGGCGTCGACCATGTAGGTACTCTAAGGTGGTATATCGTGGCAGCTGAAGGAAGAGGTAGTTTGTCTTGATACAGCCTCGGCTTGAGGCGTCGACCATGTAGGTACTCCAAGGTTGTAGATCGTGGCAGCTGAAGGAAGAGGTAGTTTGTCTTGATACAGCCTAGGCTTGAGGCGTCGACCATGTAGGTACTCCAAGGTGGTATATCGTGGCAGCTGAAGGAAGAGGTAGTTTGTCTTGATACAGCCTAGGCTTGAGGCGTCGACCATGTAGGTACTCCAAGGAGGTAGATCGTGGCAGCTGAAGAAAGAGGTAGTTTGTCTTGATACAGCCTAGGCTTGAGGCGTCGACCATGTAGGTACTCCAAGGTGGTATATCGTGGCAGCTGAAGGAAGAGGTAGTTTGTCTTGATACAGCCTAGGCTTGAGGCGTCGACCATGTAGGTACTCCAAGGTGGTATATCGTGGCAGCTGAAGGAAGAGGTAGTTTGTCTTGATACAGCCTAGGCGCCTAGGCTTGAGGCGTCGACCATGTAGGTACTCTAAGGTGGTATATCGTGGCAGCTGAAGAAAGAGGTAGTTTGTCTTGATACTGCCTAGGCTTGAGGCGTCGACCATGTAGGTACTCTAAGGTGGTATATCGTGGCAGCTGAAGGAAGAGGTAGTTTGTCTTGATACAGCCTAGGCTTGAGGCGTCGACCATGTAGGTACTCTAAGGTGGTATATCGTGGCAGCTGAAGGAAGAGGTAGTTTGTCTTGATACAGCCTCGGCTTGAGGCGTCGACCATGTAGGTACTCCAAGGTTGTAGATCGTGGCAGCTGAAGGAAGAGGTAGTTTGTCTTGATACAGCCTAGGCTTGAGGCGTCGACCATGTAGGTACTCCAAGGTGGTATATCGTGGCAGCTGAAGGAAGAGGTAGTTTGTCTTGATACAGCCTAGGCTTGAGGCGTCGACCATGTAGGTACTCCAAGGAGGTAGATCGTGGCAGCTGAAGAAAGAGGTAGTTTGTCTTGATACAGCCTAGGCTTGAGGCGTCGACCATGTAGGTACTCCAAGGTGGTATATCGTGGCAGCTGAAGGAAGAGGTAGTTTGTCTTGATACAGCCTAGGCTTGAGGCGTCGACCATGTAGGTACTCCAAGGAGGTAGATCGTGGCAGCTGAAGAAAGAGGTAGTTTGTCTTGATACAGCCTAGGCTTGAGGCGTCGACCATGTAGGTACTCCAAGGTGGTATATCGTGGCAGCTGAAGGAAGAGGTAGTTTGTCTTGATACAGCCTAGGCTTGAGGCGTCGACCATGTAGGTACTCCAAGGAGGTAGATCGTGGCAGCTGAAGAAAGAGGTAGTTTGTCTTGATACAGCCTAGGCTTGAGGCGTCGACCATGTAGGTACTCCAAGGTGGTAGATCGTGGCAGCTGAAGGAAGAGGTAGTTTGTCTTGATACTGCCTAGGCTTGAGGCGTCGACCATGTAGGTACTCCAAGGTTGTAGATCGTGGCAGCTGAAGGAAGAGGTAGTTTGTCTTGATACAGCCTAGGCTTGAGGCGTCGACCATGTAGGTTCTCCAAGGAGGTAGATCGTGGCAGCTGAAGAAAGAGGTAGTTTGTCTTGATACTGCCTAGGCTTGAGGCGTCGACCATGTAGGTACTCTAAGGTGGTATATCGTGGCAGCTGAAGGAAGAGGTAGTTTGTCTTGATACAGCCTAGGCTTGAGGCGTCGACCATGTAGGTACTCCAAGGTGGTATATCGTGGCAGCTGAAGGAAGAGGTAGTTTGTCTTGATACAGCCTAGGCTTGAGGCGTCGACCATGTAGGTACTCTAAGGTGGTATATCGTGGCAGCTGAAGAAAGAGGTAGTTTGTCTTGATACTGCCTAGGCTTGAGGCGTCGACCATGTAGGTACTCTAAGGTGGTATATCGTGGCAGCTGAAGGAAGAGGTAGTTTGTCTTGATACAGCCTAGGCTTGAGGCGTCGACCATGTAGGTACTCTAAGGTGGTATATCGTGGCAGCTGAAGGAAGAGGTAGTTTGTCTTGATACAGCCTCGGCTTGAGGCGTCGACCATGTAGGTACTCCAAGGTTGTAGATCGTGGCAGCTGAAGGAAGAGGTAGTTTGTCTTGATACAGCCTAGGCTTGAGGCGTCGACCATGTAGGTACTCCAAGGTGGTATATCGTGGCAGCTGAAGGAAGAGGTAGTTTGTCTTGATACAGCCTAGGCTTGAGGCGTCGACCATGTAGGTACTCCAAGGAGGTAGATCGTGGCAGCTGAAGAAAGAGGTAGTTTGTCTTGATACAGCCTAGGCTTGAGGCGTCGACCATGTAGGTACTCCAAGGTGGTATATCGTGGCAGCTGAAGGAAGAGGTAGTTTGTCTTGATACAGCCTAGGCTTGAGGCGTCGACCATGTAGGTACTCCAAGGAGGTAGATCGTGGCAGCTGAAGAAAGAGGTAGTTTGTCTTGATACAGCCTAGGCTTGAGGCGTCGACCATGTAGGTACTCCAAGGTGGTATATCGTGGCAGCTGAAGGAAGAGGTAGTTTGTCTTGATACAGCCTAGGCTTGAGGCGTCGACCATGTAGGTACTCCAAGGAGGTAGATCGTGGCAGCTGAATAAAGAGGTAGTTTGTCTTGATACAGCCTAGGCTTGAGGCGTCGACCATGTAGGTTCTCCATGGTGGTGGATCGTGGCAGCTGAAGAAAGAGGTAGTTTGTCTTGATACAGCCTAGGCTTGAGGCGTCGACCATGTAGGTTCTCCATGGTGGTGGATCGTGGCAGCTGAAGGAAGAGGTAGTTTGTCTTGATACAGCCTAGGCTTGAGGCGTCGACCATGTAGGTTCTCCAAGGTGGTATATCGTGGCAGCTGAAGGAAGAGGTAGTTTGTCTTGATACAGCCTAGGCTTGAGGCGTCGACCATGTAGGTTCTCCATGGTGGTGGATCGTGGCAGCTGAAGAAAGAGGTAGTTTGTCTTGATACAGCCTAGGCTTGAGGCGTCGACCATGTAGGTTCTCCATGGTGGTGGATCGTGGCAGCTGAAGGAAGAGGTAGTTTGTCTTGATACAGCCTAGGCTTGAGGCGTCGACCATGTAGGTTCTCCAAGGTGGTATATCGTGGCAGCTGAAGGAAGAGGTAGTTTGTCTTGATACAGCCTAGGCTTGAGGTGTCGACCATGTAGGTACTCCAAGGTGGTAGATCGTGGCAGCTGAAGAAAGAGGTAGTTTGTCTTGATACAGCCTAGGCTTGAGGCGTCGACCATGTAGGTACTCCAAGGTTGTAGATCGTGGCAGCTGAAGGAAGAGGTAGTTTGTCTTGATACAGCCTAGGCTTGAGGCGTCGACCATGTAGGTACTCCAAGGTTGTAGATCGTGGCAGCTGAAGGAAGAGGTAGTTTGTCTTGATACAGCCTAGGCTTGAGGCGTCGACCATGTAGGTACTCCAAGGTTGTAGATCGTGGCAGCTGAAGGAAGAGGTAGTTTGTCTTGATACAGCCTAGGCTTGAGGCGTCGACCATGTAGGTACTCCAAGGTTGTAGATCGTGGCAGCTGAAGGAAGAGGTAGTTTGTCTTGATACAGCCTAGGCTTGAGGCGTCGACCATGTAGGTTCTCCAAGGAGGTAGATCGTGGCAGCTGAAGAAAGAGGTAGTTTGTCTTGATACAGCCTAGGCTTGAGGCGTCGACCATGTAGGTACTCCATGGTGGTATATCGTGGCAGCTGAAGGAAGAGGTAGTTTGTCTTGATACAGCCTAGGCTCGAGGCGTCGACCATGTAGGTTCTCCATGGTGGTGGATCGTGGCAGCTGAAGGAAGAGGTAGTTTGTCTTGATACAGCCTAGGCTTGAGGCGTCGACCATGTAGGTACTCTAAGGAGGTAGATCGTGGCAGCTGAAGGAAGAGGTAGTTTGTCTTGATACAGCCTCGGCTTGAGGCGTCGACCATGTAGGTACTCCAAGGTTGTAGATCGTGGCAGCTGAAGAAAGAGGTAGTTTGTCTTGATACAGCCTAGGCTTGAGGCGTCGACCATGTAGGTACTCCAAGGTTGTAGATCGTGGCAGCTGAAGGAAGAGGTAGTTTGTCTTGATACAGCCTAGGCTTGAGGCGTCGACCATGTAGGTACTCTAAGGAGGTAGATCGTGGCAGCTGAAGGAAGAGGTAGTTTGTCTTGATACAGCCTCGGCTTGAGGCGTCGACCATGTAGGTACTCCAAGGTTGTAGATCGTGGCAGCTGAAGAAAGAGGTAGTTCGTCTTGATACAGCCTAGGCTTGATGCGTCGACCATGTAGGTACTCCAAGGAGGTAGATCGTGGCAGCTGAAGGAAGAGGTAGTTTGTCTTGATACAGCCTCGGCTTGAGGCGTCGAACATGTAGGTACTCCAAGGAGGTAGATCGTGGCAGCTGAAGGAAGAGGTAGTTTGTCTTGATACAGCCTCGGCTTGAGGCGTCGAACATGTAGGTACTCCAAGGAGGTAGATCGTGGCAGCTGAAGGAAGAGGTAGTTTGTCTTGATACAGCCTCGGCTTGAGGCGTCGACCATGTAGGTACTCTAAGGAGGTAGATCGTGGCAGCTGAAGGAAGAGGTAGTTTGTCTTGATACAGCCTCGGCTTGAGGCGTCGACCATGTAGGTACTCCAAGGAGGTAGATCGTGGCAGCTGAAGGAAGAGGTAGTTTGTCTTGATACAGCCTCGGCTTGAGGCGTCGACCATGTAGGTACTCCAAGGTTGTAGATCGTGGCAGCTGAAGAAAGAGGTAGTTTGTCTTGATACAGCCTAGCCTTGAGACGTCGACCATGTAGGTACTCCAAGGTTGTAGATCGTGGCAGCTGAAGAAAGAGGTAGATTGTCTTGATACAGCCTAGGCTTGAGGCGTCGACCATGTAGGTACTCCAAGGTGGTAGATCGTGGCAGCTGAAGAAAGAGGTAGTTTGTCTTGATACAGCCTAGCCTTGAGACGTCGACCATGTAGGTACTCCAAGGTGGTAGATCGTGGCAACTGAAGAAAGAGGTAGTTTGTCTTGATACAGCCTCGGCTTGAGACGTCGACCATGTAGGTACTCCAAGGTGGTAGATCGTGGCAACTGAAGAAAGAGGTAGTTTGTCTTGATACAGCCTCGGCTTGAGACGTCGACCATGTAGGTTCTCCAAGGTGGTAGATCGTGGCAACTGAAGAAAGAGGTAGTTTGTCTTGATACAGCCTAGGCTTGAGGCGTCGACCATGTAGGTTCCCCAAGGTGTTAGATCGTGGCAACTGAAGAAAGAGGTAGTTTGTCTTGATACAGCCTAGCCTTGAGACGTCGACCATGTAGGTACTCCAAGGTGGTAGATCGTGGCAACTGAAGAAAGAGGTAGTTTGTCTTAATACAGCCTAGCCTTGAGACGTCGACCATGTAGGTACTCCAAGGTGGTAGATCGTGGCAACTGAAGAAAGAGGTAGTTTGTCTTGATACAGCCTCGGCTTGAGACGTCGACCATGTAGGTACTCCAAGGTGGTAGATCGTGGCAACTGAAGAAAGAGGTAGTTTGTCTTGATACAGCCTCGGCTTGAGACGTCGACCATGTAGGTTCTCCAAGGTGGTAGATCGTGGCAACTGAAGAAAGAGGTAGTTTGTCTCGATACAGCCTAGGCTTGAGGCGTCGACCATGTAGGTACTCCAAGGAGGTAGATCGTGGCAGCTGAAGAAAGAGGTAGTTTGTCTCGATACAGCCTAGGCTTGAGGCGTCGACCATGTAGGTACTCCAAGGTTGTAGATCGTGGCAGCTGAAGAAAGAGGTAGTTTGTCTTGATACAGCCTAGGCTTGAGGCGTCGACCATGTAGGTTCTCCAAGGTGGTAGATCGTGGCAGCTGAAGAAAGAGGTAGTTTGTCTTGATACAGCCTAGGCTTGAGGCGTCGACCATGTAGGTTCTCCAAGGAGGTAGATCGTGGCAGCTGAAGAAAGAGGTAGATTGTCTTGATACAACCTCGGCTTGATGCGTCGAACATGTAGGTACTCCAAGGTTGTAGATCGTGGCAGCTGAAGAAAGAGGTAGTTTGTCTCGATACAGCCTAGGCTTGAGGCGTCGACCATGTAGGTACTCCAAGGAGGTAGATCGTGGCAGCTGAAGAAAGAGGTAGTTTGTCTTGATACAGCCTAGGCTTGAGGCTTCGACCATGTAGGTTCTCCAAGGAGGTAGATCGTGGCAGCTGAAGAAAGAGGTAGTTTGTCTTGATACAGCCTAGGCTTGAGGCGTGGACCATGTAGGTACTCCAAGGAGGTAGATCGTGGCAGCTGAAGAAAGAGGTAGTTTGTCTTGATACAGCCTAGGCTTGAGGCGTGGACCATGTAGGTTCTCCAAGAAGGTAGATCGTGGCAGCTGAAGAAAGAGGTAGTTTGTCTTGATACAGCCTAGGCTTGAGGCGTCGACCATGTAGGTACTCCAAGGTGGTAGATCGTGGCAGCTGAAGAAAGAGGTAGTTTGTCTTAACACAGCCTAGGCTTCAGGCTTCGACCATGTAGGTTCTCCAAGGTGGTAGATCGTGGCAGCTGAAGAAAGAGGTAGTTTGTCTTGATACAGCCTAGGCTTGAGGCGTCGACCATGTAGGTTCTCCAAGGAGGTAGATCGTGGCAGCTGAAGAAAGAGGTAGTTTGTCTTGATACAGCCTAGGCTTGAGGCGTGGACCATGTAGGTTCTCCAAGGAGGTAGATCGTGGCAGCTGAAGAAAGAGGTAGTTTGTCTTGATACAGCCTAGGCTTGAGGCGACGACCATGTAGGTACTCCAAGGAGGTAGATCGTGGCAGCTGAAGAAAGAGGTAGTTTGTCTTGATACAGCCTAGGCTTGAGGCGTCGACCATGTAGGTACTCCAAGGTGGTAGATCGTGGCAGCTGAAGAAAGAGGTAGTTTGTCTTGATACAGCCTAGGCTTGAGGCGTCGACCATGTAGGTTCCCCAAGGTGTTAGATCGTGGCAACTGAAGAAAGAGGTAGTTTGTCTTGATACAGCCTAGCCTTGAGACGTCGACCATGTAGGTACTCCAAGGTGGTAGATCGTGGCAACTGAAGAAAGAGGTAGTTTGTCTTAATACAGCCTAGCCTTGAGACGTCGACCATGTAGGTACTCCAAGGTGGTAGATCGTGGCAACTGAAGAAAGAGGTAGTTTGTCTTGATACAGCCTCGGCTTGAGACGTCGACCATGTAGGTACTCCAAGGTGGTAGATCGTGGCAACTGAAGAAAGAGGTAGTTTGTCTTGATACAGCCTCGGCTTGAGACGTCGACCATGTAGGTTCTCCAAGGTGGTAGATCGTGGCAACTGAAGAAAGAGGTAGTTTGTCTCGATACAGCCTAGGCTTGAGGCGTCGACCATGTAGGTACTCCAAGGAGGTAGATCGTGGCAGCTGAAGAAAGAGGTAGTTTGTCTCGATACAGCCTAGGCTTGAGGCGTCGACCATGTAGGTACTCCAAGGTTGTAGATCGTGGCAGCTGAAGAAAGAGGTAGTTTGTCTTGATACAGCCTAGGCTTGAGGCGTCGACCATGTAGGTTCTCCAAGGTGGTAGATCGTGGCAGCTGAAGAAAGAGGTAGTTTGTCTTGATACAGCCTAGGCTTGAGGCGTCGACCATGTAGGTTCTCCAAGGAGGTAGATCGTGGCAGCTGAAGAAAGAGGTAGATTGTCTTGATACAACCTCGGCTTGATGCGTCGAACATGTAGGTACTCCAAGGTTGTAGATCGTGGCAGCTGAAGAAAGAGGTAGTTTGTCTCGATACAGCCTAGGCTTGAGGCGTCGACCATGTAGGTACTCCAAGGAGGTAGATCGTGGCAGCTGAAGAAAGAGGTAGTTTGTCTTGATACAGCCTAGGCTTGAGGCTTCGACCATGTAGGTTCTCCAAGGAGGTAGATCGTGGCAGCTGAAGAAAGAGGTAGTTTGTCTTGATACAGCCTAGGCTTGAGGCGTGGACCATGTAGGTACTCCAAGGAGGTAGATCGTGGCAGCTGAAGAAAGAGGTAGTTTGTCTTGATACAGCCTAGGCTTGAGGCGTGGACCATGTAGGTTCTCCAAGAAGGTAGATCGTGGCAGCTGAAGAAAGAGGTAGTTTGTCTTGATACAGCCTAGGCTTGAGGCGTCGACCATGTAGGTACTCCAAGGTGGTAGATCGTGGCAGCTGAAGAAAGAGGTAGTTTGTCTTAACACAGCCTAGGCTTCAGGCTTCGACCATGTAGGTTCTCCAAGGTGGTAGATCGTGGCAGCTGAAGAAAGAGGTAGTTTGTCTTGATACAGCCTAGGCTTGAGGCGTCGACCATGTAGGTTCTCCAAGGAGGTAGATCGTGGCAGCTGAAGAAAGAGGTAGTTTGTCTTGATACAGCCTAGGCTTGAGGCGTGGACCATGTAGGTTCTCCAAGGAGGTAGATCGTGGCAGCTGAAGAAAGAGGTAGTTTGTCTTGATACAGCCTAGGCTTGAGGCGACGACCATGTAGGTACTCCAAGGAGGTAGATCGTGGCAGCTGAAGAAAGAGGTAGTTTGTCTTGATACAGCCTAGGCTTGAGGCGTCGACCATGTAGGTACTCCAAGGTGGTAGATCGTGGCAGCTGAAGAAAGAGGTAGTTTGTCTTGATACAGCCTAGGCTTGAGGCGTCGACCATGTAGGTTTTCCAAGGTAGTAGATCGTGGCAGCTGAAGAAAGAGGTAGTTTGTCTTGATACAGCCTAGGCTTGAGGCGTCGACCATGTAGGTTTTCCAAGGTAGTAGATCGTGGCAGCTGATGAAAGAGGTAGTTCGTCTTGATACAGCCTAGGCTTGATGCGTCGACCATGTAGGTTCTCCAAGGTGGTAGATCGTTGCAGCTGAAGAAAGAGGTAGTTTGTCTTGATACAGCCTAGGCTTGAGGCGTCGACCATGTAGGTTCTCCAAGATGGTAGATCGTGGCAGCTGAAGAAAGAGGTAGTTTGTCTTGATACAGCCTAGGCTTGAGGCGTCGACCATGTAGGTTCTCCATGGTGGTGGATCGTGGCAGCTGAAGAAAGAGGTAGTTTGTCTTGATACAGCCTAGGCTTGAGGCGTCGACCATGTAGGTTCTCTATGGTGGTGGATCGTGGCAGCTGAAGAAAGAGGTAGTTTGTCTTGATACAGCCTTGGCTTGAGGCGTCGACCATGTAGGCGTAAGTCAATATTGGGAGGATCATGGTCTTGTAAAGGAGTGTTACTAGTGAAGGTCGAAGTGATGTTTTTCTGTTCATCAGTGGGTACAGTTTTGAAAGTCTGGTGTGAGCATGTCGTAATTTTATGTTAATGTGTAGTTTCCAAGTAAGTCGAGTATGGTAATTACAGAAAAAATGTTGCGATTACGAGTGTAATTATCACCAAAAGTGAAATTAAAAGTTTAATCATAATCACCCTGTAAATACGATTATAATGCTAATCATATCTTCAGGGCTTCTGATTATAATGGTAATCATAATCACAACTCCAAAGCGTGTGATTATAACTGTAAACGTAATCAAATCTTAATACCTTCTGATTATTTCGTAATCACATCTACAAAACCTCTGATTAAAATCGTAATCGTAATTATGATTATGATTAAGCCCAACACTGCTTAGTATTTTGATTTGTTGTTCACGCCTGTTTATATTTTTTTCTTCTCTTCGCTGAGAATTTTTAACATTTTAAATATGTATTTATGTATTTATGCATTTTATGTATGTATTTTTCTATGTGATACGTTCTATTGTCTATATACGTCTGCAAGCATCGGCGAACCTCAGACAACTTCAGACTTTAGAGAACAAAGGCCTGCAGATTGCAGCCAGCGCCCCTTGGTTCGTTCGAAACACCTTGCTCCATCGAGAACTGGGAGTCGATCCAATCGCATTTCACATCGAAGAACTGACCCGAAGGTATTAAGACAAACTACCTCTTTCTTCAGCTGCCACGATCTACCACCTTGGAGAACCTACATGTTCGACGCCTCAAGCCTAGGCTGTATCAAGACAAACTACCTCTTTCTTCAGCTGCTACGATCTTCCTCCTTGGAGAACCTACATGGTCGACGCCTCAAGCCTAGGCTGTATCAAGACAAACTACCTCTTTCTTCAGCTGCCACGATCTACCACCTTGGAGAACCTACATAGTCGACGCCTCAAGCCTAGGCTGTATCAAGACAAACTACCTCTTTCTTCAGCTGCCACGATCTACCACCTTGGAGTACCTACATGGTCGACGCCTCAAGCCTAGGCTGTATCAAGACAAACTACCTCTTTCTTCAGCTGCCACGATCTACCTCCTTGGAGAACCTACATGTTCGACGCCTCAAGCCTAGGCTGTATCAAGACAAACTACCTCTTTCTTCAGCTGCTACGATCTACCTCCTTGGAGAACCTACATGGTCGACGCCTCAAGCCTAGGCTGTATCAAGAAAAACTACCTCTTTCTTCAGCTGCCACGATCTACCACCTTGGAGAACCTACATGGTCGACGCCTCAAGCCGAGGCTGTATCAAGACAAACTACCTCTTTCTTCAGCTGCCACGATCTACCACCTTGGAGTACCTACATGGTCGACGCCTCAAGCCTAGGCTGTATCAAGACAAACTACATCTTTCTTCAGCTGCCACGATCTACCACCTTAGAGAACCTACATGTTCGACGCCTCAAGCCTAGGCTGTATCAAGACAAACTACCTCTTTCTTCAGCTGCCACGATCTACAACCTTGGAGTACCTACATGGTCGACGCCTCAAGCCTAGGCTGTATCAAGACAAACTACCTCTTTCTTCAGCTGCCACGATCTACCACCTTGGAGAACCTACATGGTCGACGCCTCAAGCCTAGGCTGTATCAAGACAAACTACCCCTTTCTTCAGCTGCCACGATCTACCACCTTGGAGAACCTACATGTTCGACGCCTCAAGCCTAGGCTGTATTAAGACAAACTACCTCTTTCTTCAGCTGCCACGATCTACCACCTTGGAGAACCTATATGTTCGACGCCTCAAGCCTAGGCTGTATCAAGACAAACTACCTCTTTCTTCAGCTGCCACGATCTACTACCTTGGAGAACCTACATGGTCGACGCATCAAGCCTAGGCTGTATCAAGACAAACTACCTCTTTCTTCAGCTGCCACGATCTACCTCCTTGGAGTACCTACATGGTCGACGCCTCAAGCCTAGGCTGTATCAAGACAAACTACCTCTTTCTTCAGCTGCCACGATCTACCTCCTTGGAGTACCTACATGGTCGACGCCTCAAGCCTAGGCTGTATCAAGACAAACTACCTCTTTCTTCAGCTGCCACGATCTACCTCCTTGGAGTACCTACATGGTCGACGCCTCAAGCCTAGGCTGTATCAAGACAAACTACCTCTTTCTTCAGCTGCCACGATCTACCTCCTTGGAGAACCTACATGGTCGACGCATCAAGCCTAGGCTGTATCAAGACGAACTACCTCTTTCTTCAGCTGCCACGATCTACAACCTTGGAGAACCTACATGGTCGACGCCTCAAGCCTAGGCTGTATCAAGGCAAACTACCTCCTTCTTCAGCTGCCACGATCTACCACCTTGGAGAACCTACATGGTCGACGCCTCAAGCCTAGGCTGTATCAAGGCAAACTACCTCCTTCTTCAGCTGCCACGATCTACCTCCTTGGAGAACCTACATGTTCGACGCCTCAAGCCTAGGCTGTATCAAGACAAACTATCTCCTTCTTCAGCTGCCACGATCTACCTCCTTGGAGAACCTACATGTTCGACGCCTCAAGCCTAGGCTGTATCAAGACAAACTACCTCCTTCTTCAGCTGCCACGATCCACCACCATGGAGAACCTACATGGTCAACGCCTCAAGCCTAGGCTGTATCAAGACAAACTACCTCCTTCTTCAGCTGCCACGATCTACAACCTTGGAGGACCTACATGGTCGACGCCTCAAGCCTAGGCTGTATCAAGACAGACTACCTCTTTCTTCAGCTGCCACGATCTACCTCCTTGGAGTACCTACATGGTCGACGCCTCACGCCGAGGCTGTATGAAGACAAACTACCTCTTTCTTCAGCTGCCACGATCTACCTCCTTGGAGTACCTACATGGTCGACGCCTCACGCCGAGGCTGTATGAAGACAAACTACCTCCTTCTTCAGCTGCCACGATCTACAACCTTGGAGAACCTACATGGTCGACGCCTCAAGCCTAGGCTGTATCAAGACAAACTACCTCCTTCTTCAGCTGCCACGATCTACCACCTTGGAGTACCTACATGGTCGACGCCTCAAGCCTAGGCTGTATCAAGACAAACTACCTCCTTCTTCAGCTGCCACGATCTACCTCCTTGGAGTACCTACATGGTCGACGCCTCACGCCGAGGCTGTATGAAGACAAACTACCTCTTTCTTCAGTTGCCACGATCTACCTCCTTGGAGTACCTACATGTTCGACGCCTCAAGCCTAGGCTGTATCAAGACAAACTACCTCCTTCTTCAGCTGCCACGATCCACCACCATGGAGAACCTACATGGTCGACGCCTCAAGCCTAGGCTGTATCAAGACAAACTACCTCTTTCTTCAGCTGCCACGATCTACAACCTAGGAGAACCTACATGGTCGACGCCTCAAGCCTAGGCTGTATCAAGACAAACTACCTCTTTCTTCAGCTGCCACGATCTACGACCTTGGAGAACCTACATGGTCGACGCCTGAAGCCTAGGCTGTATCAAGACAAACTACCTCCTTTTTCAGCTGCCACGATCTACAACCTTGGAGAACCTACATGTTCGACGCCTCAAGCCTAGGCTGTATCAAGACAAACTACCTCCTTCTTCAGCTGCCACGATCTACAACCTTGGAGTACCTACATGGTCGAAGCCTCAAGCCTAGGCAGTATCAAGACAAACTACCTCCTTCTTCAGCTGCCACGATCTACCTCCTTGGAGTACCTACATGGTCGACGCCTCAAGCCTAGACTGTATCAAGACAAACTATCTCTTTCTTCAGCTGCCACGATCTACAACCTTGGAGAACCTACATGTTCGACGCCTCAAGCCTAGGCTGTATCAAGACAAACTATCTCTTTCTTCAGCTGCCAGGATCTACTACCTTGGAGTACCTACATGGTCGACGCATCAAGCCTAGGCTGTATCAAGACAAACTACCTCTTTCTTCAGCTGCCACGATCTACCACCTTGGAGAACCTACATGGTCGACGCCTCAAGCCTAGGCTGTATCAAGACAAACTACCTCTTTCTTCAGCTGCCACGATCTACCACCTTGGAGAACCTACATGGTCGACGTCTCAAGCCTCGGCTGTATCAAGACAAACTACCTCTTTCTTCAGCTTCCACGATCTACCACCTTGGAGAACCTACATGGTCGACGTCTCAAGCCTAGGCAGTATCAAGACAAACTACCTCTTTCTTCAGCTGCCACGATCTACCACCTTGGAGAACGTACATGGTCGACGTCTCAAGGCGGACTTTTTTTATGTGAAACGCTTATTCATATTTCGAGATTTTGTATTATTTTTTGGATGGTATTTAAACACGTATTTCTGAGGATAGAAAACCATTGGCGATGACAACAGACGTTTATATCAGAACCTAAATAGCTGTTCTTTGTCAAGTTCTGGTGGCCTGTTTACGATAATTCCAATCATCTTGTCATCCTTTACCGCTTCGGTACTTCAGCTTCAGAAAACTATCAACACTTCCCCGACAACTCACCGATAACTAAACAAACTTTCTAACATTTCATCCGTTCGATTCTATATTTAATGCAATCTGATTATGTGTCATTCTTTGCTAATGTTTTTAAAATTGATGGTCACTATGCGTTATCAAATGCCCCTTTAATATCTAGTAATATGAAAACTCTATGTCATTTAGTGTTTTTGGCTTTAATTTATATATATATATATATATATATATATATATATATATATATATATATATATATATATATATTAAGTTATTTCATAAAATGAGTTAATTAATTATTTCAGCAGTTATTTATTGACAATCATTTTTTTAAATAATGTAACACTCTTCACATTTCTTGTTTCGTTCATGAAAAGTGTTATATATCAGAAATCCCTTAATAATTAGCTAATGGCTTTATAATTATTAGTTCGTTCTAATTCGCGACTTTAAGGCATACATGCTATGCGTTTCCGCTCGCTCAAGAAGATAACAAAACCCCAGTCTGGGGTTTTGTTATCTTCTTGAGCGAGCGTAGCGAGCGGAAACGCATAGCACGTACGCCCTTAAGCGACACGTGACGACGGGTGAGGATGCCCTTAAAATTAACAATATTTTTGAATACATGATTAGTGAACATTTCAAATGAGAGTTCTGTGTTTTCCAATGTTACATATCTGCGCATGCGCGTGTTTACAAATACGCTGTTGACGCCTAGTTTTATAACCTTCCTAACAGTGAACTTTAGTGTTTAATAACTTCTTTCCTTGTTAAATACGACGGGTTTTTTTTAACGTATGCACGTGTTTAGTGCATCAAAATACATTGTTGTGAAATGTGTTAAAGAAATCCTAGTAAATGTTACACATCTGGGTACTTACGGACTAGTTGGACCGATCTGGAGAAGTGGATCCCGTTCAGGCTCCCAGTCAGTGATCCGCATCAGGCAATATGGCGACCTGTTATTCAGACCACTTATAACCTGTCATTTCATGATCTGGATCTCTGGGCGTGAGCCTAAACGGGAACCGGTTCTCAAGATCGCTCCAACTAGTACGTAAGTACCCACATCTGTTTAAAATGTCACTATATTTTCTACAAATACAATTCTTGTATGATTTTTGATAAATCGAGCTGAAGCAGAGAAATTTCTATAAATGTTTAAGGGGTAATTTTCGGTACCACATAGGTAGGATTGACGAAGATTTCAAGAGTTTTTTTTTTAAATTCCTTTCTGAGTGCAACCTCAACAGCTATTTTTCTCGAGAAAGTGGTGAAATACCCCTCGATAGAGACGGTATACAGTCAGCCGAAGTGGACTACAATATAGAGAAAGCTGGTCGTTGAGTTAGCTAGTAGGGTTATTAGTACTCATGAGAGGAAGGTAGGTTTAGTACATCCACCACGTCCTGGACTCGTCCTCCATACTCCTAGGATGGACTTGGAATCCTGATTCATCCTAGGAGGAGATGTTCATCAGATAACAGTAACAGCTGGTACAAAATCACTGGGGAGGCTTTTCTCAAGAAGACTCACAATGTTGTACGGATTGCTAGATATTCTTGTCTTGGTTATTGATAGTCCGAGAGCCAATAACCGCACGGTTCATCAAGTATACATGAACCGTGCGGTTATTGGCTTCACATTTTGCTATAATGTACTCCTTAGGTAGATAAGAAGGCAAATATGTGTTTCCTGGACATACCTTGGAACACCAGGTGCTGCGCATTGGGGAAAGGTGCAAAAAAATATTTCCCAAAAATAGAGTTTTGAATCAGATAGAGTTACCTTTAATGTAAAATTAAGACAATTTTACAACAAATAATAAATATGGCAGACTCTTTCAAGGGGCATAACACGTAAAAAAAAAATTAATTGTTTTTATTCTCATATTAAATGAGAGTTGCCATTTAAACCGGAACAGCTGTACAAGATCATATGAGCAAGAACCAATGAGAGTGCAGAGAATAACCACAACTGCGCGGTGTTGTCATTCACTCTTACGGTTACGCGCAGTGTATTGCAGTCTATCATATTCAACATTAACATGTTTTTCATTAATAATAGTTGGCTTCTGAATAAAACACTATTTTTGGGCAATATTGTTTTGCAACTTTCCCCTATGCTGAGTACCTGGTGTTCCAAGGTATGTCCAGGTAACACGTACTTATCTTCTTATCTACACAAGAGGTACATTATAGCAATATTTCATAGTGCATAAAACACTTGATGAAAAGTGCGTTGCCAGCTCTCCGACTATGATGTACTTAGCTTCTTCATAAGCTAAATCTAACTTCCTTTACTAAACCCTTCATAGTAAGACGACCAACATGAAACGGTCTAAAGCATAGTTAGTAGTTGTGATGTCCTAAACTATTGTCAAGAAGATGGAGAGTGTGACCCCAGGCCTTTGATGTGGATTCTACCCTCGGCAACCTTCTAAACTTGGTTACAACTACACTATCACACACACGAGGTGGATTCCATTGGACACAATGTCAAAACTAGCGGCGAGTCTTGCATTTAGACAATATATATATATATATATATATATATATATATATATATATATATATATGTATAATACTTTTCATGAACGAAACAAGAAATGTGAAGAGTGTTTCATTATTTTAAAAAATGATTGTGAATAAATAACTGCTGAAATAATTTATGGTAAATTTCAATTAAACTTCTTTATTACAAACTTTTCCATACCCGCGCATGCGCATTTTGACAAATTTAGTTGTTTACATTAGCTCTCATAACCATCATAACAGTGAACTTTAGTGCTTAATAACTTCTTTCCTAGTTAAATGCGAAGGTTTTTTTTAACGTATTCGTGTTTAGTGCAGCAAAATATATTGTTGTGAAATGTGTTAAAGAAATCGGTTTGGAGAACGTGAAACTTCACTTTTACCAAATATAAAATGAAATCGGAAAGAGAAGGAAGTATAAGACGCCACAAGAGGAAACTGATAGTATCCTTAGCGGAAATGACTCCCTCGCTTCCAACGTTTGCTCTATGAAAACATTATTACCAATAATTTTATCATTTTCTTACCCTATTTTGATAACATAAACACTATACTGTAAATGAAATTTGAAAAAAAAAATAAAAAATTCATTCACAAGAACCAAAGTAACACTTTTGTAGTTTTAAGCTATTATTTCTCCGATGTTCTTCGCTCCATCGGAAATGGCTTTAGGACATTTTTTGTAAGCTTCCAAATGATCAGTTTCCACTAACCACGATTTTCTAACTTTTGTCGAAATATTTAAGAAAAAATACCAAGATCACAAAACTTTTCACGTCAGTTAAAGAAATTTGTTTTCTAATTCTTTCTTAACATCAAATATGATATGACATTCAAATTATTATTTAGAATTTAGAATTATTACACATGTTAATTGTTACTTCAGTTTTGGTTATGAATGTAAAGTTAGAAAAATACAAACTCCAATTATTCTTTGTCTCGATGTTATTAATCCATATTCCATAATCCATAATCCATAATAACTGGCGACGAGGATAAACTAATAATGGAAGACAATATACGTAAGTTACGTGCAATTTACAAAGGCAACAAGATTCCTTGAAACAGCCCATGAACTTACATCTGCAGAAATAAAGACCAGGATTCATAGTATTGAAGACTATTGGGAAAAATATAATTTTGAAGAAGTACAGAATTCGGAAAAATGACGGACATTGGAAATCGGTAGAAGAGTTCAAGCTCGGAATTACCAAGGAGGAGAGAAGTGGAAATTCGGAACTGTTGTCTCTAAGGAAGGCAATCTTCATTACACACTGAAAATGGATAGTGCAGAGATCTGGCGACGTCACATAGACCAACTAATTCCATCAGAATTGAGAGGGGAGGACTGATATGACATGCAAATGTTTATTTAGAATTTAGAATTATTACACATGTTAATTGTTACTTCAGTTTTGGTTATGAATGTATATATATATATATATATATATATATATATATATATATATATATATATATATAATATATGCATATAATATATATGTATATATATATATATATATATATATATATATATATATATATATATACAAATTTGAACCACCATAATTTTCGATCTCAAGGGGTTCTGAAACGCAAAATTTTCTAGTCTTCTCACTTCTGGATTGCGTCATGAGATCAACCTTATAAGCGGGGTTCCTCCCTATGGGGGAGGGAGGTACCGCGCTAAAATCAAACCCCTCTAAAAATACTTAAAAATTTGAATACCAAAAAAAAAAAAAAAATGTTAGCGAGTGTTTACATTCTGAAAGGAGTGTCGAGGCAAAATTTTTAAATTTTTCTAGTCTAGTGGTTTGGGCTTGGCGATGATAGGTCAGTGAGTTAGTGAGAGGTATTTGACAAATATATAGGAGATATATAGTACTATAAGGTTATTACTAGACCTAGCTGGGTCTATATTTACCAAGAACTAGTAGCTAAACACAACGAGCTAGCTAAGTATAAAGGTTATTACTAGACCTAGCTGGGTCTATATTTACCAAGAACTAGTAGCTAAACACAACGAGCTAGCTAAGTATAAAGGTTATTACTAGACCTAGCTGGGTCTATATTTACCAAGAACTAGTAGCTAAACACAACGAGCTAGCTAAGTATAAAGGTTATTACTAGACCTAGCTGGGTCTATATTTACCAAGAGCTAGTAGCTAAACACAACGAGCTAGCTAAGTATAAAGGTTATTACTAGACCTAGCTGGGTCTATATTTACCAAGAGCTAGTAGCTAAACACAACGAGCTAGCTAAGTATAAAGGTTATTACTAGACCTAGCTGGGTCTATATTTACCAAGAACTAGTAGCTAAACACAACGAGCTAGCTAAGTATAAAGGTTATTACTAGACCTAGCTGGGTCAATATTTACCAAGAGCTAGTAGCTAAACACAACGAGCTAGCTAAGTATAAAGGTTATTACTAGACCTAGCTGGGTCTATATTTACCAAGAGCTAGTAGCTAAACACAACGAGCTAGCTAAGTATAAAGGTTATTACTAGACCTAGCTGGGTCTATATTTACCAAGAACTAGTAGCTAAACACAACGAGCTAGCTAAGTATAAAGGTTATTACTAGACCTAGCTGGGTCTATATTTACCAAGAGCTAGTAGCTAAACACAACGAGCTATCTAAGTATAAAGGTTATTACTAGACCTAGCTGGGTCTATATTTACCAAGAGCTAGTAGCTAAACACAACGAGCTATCTAAGTATAAAGGTTATTACTAGACCTAGCTGGGTCTATATTTACCAAGATCTAGTAGCTAAACTCAACGAGCTAGCTAAGTATAAAGGTTATTACTAGACCTAGCTGGGTCTATATTTACCAAGAACTAGTAGCTAAACACAACGAGCTAGCTAAGTATAAAGGTTATTACTAGACCTAGCTGGGTCTATATTTACCAAGAGCTAGTAGCTAAACACAACGAGCTAGCTAAGTATGAAGGTTATTACTAGACCTAGCTGGGTCTATATTTACCAAGAACTAGTAGCTAAACACAACGAGCTAGCTAAGAATAAAGGTTATTACTAGACCTAGCTGGGTCTATATTTACCAAGATCTAGTAGCTAAACTCAACGAGCTAGCTAAGTATAAAGGTTATTACTAGACCTAGCTGGGTCTATATTTACCAAGAGCTAGTAGCTAAACACAACGAGCTAGCTAAGTATAAAGGTTATTACTAGACCTAGCTGGGTATATATTTACCAAGAGCTAGTAGCTAAACACGACGAGCTAGCTAAGTATAAAGGTTTAGAGTTTAGGCTTGAGATGAGAACTGTGAGTACTCGGTCTAGATATAACGGTGATTGATAGTCACTGGTTATGTGATTCCATGCATCACTGGATCGTCTCTTCAGCCCTTCTAGCTCTTGTATTATTAGCCTTTCGCTGGCGTAGAAATACTAGCAGAGGAGGTTTTATCCTCTCCGTTTTTAGGTACTTTATTTAAATAGAGTAGATCAAAGTAAAAATACAGTCGTCAAACAATAATTTAAATTAAAAAATATGTTTTAGTTTTCAAGCCTTTATAGACCCTCCATATATGTTTCAGTTTTGAAGCCTTTATAGACCCTCCATATATGTTTCAGTTTTGAAGCCTTTATAGACCCTCCAAATATGTTTCAGTTTTCAAGCCTTTATAGACCCTCCAAATATATTTCAGTTTTCAAGCCTTTATAGACCCTCCAAATATATTTCAGTTTTCAAGACTTTATAGACCCTCCAAATATGTTTCAGTTTTCAAACCTTTATAGACCCTCCAAATATATTTCAGTTTTCAAGCCTTTATAGACCCTCCAAATATGTTTCAGTTTTCAAGCCTTTATAGACCCTCCAAATATATTTCAGTTTTCGAGCCTTTATAGACCCTCCAAATATATTTCAGTTTTCGAGCCTTTATAGACCCTCCAAATATATTTCAGTTTTCGAGCCTTTATAGACCCTCCAAATATATTTCAGTTTTCGAGCCTTTATAGACCCTCCATTTATATTTCAGTTTTCAAGCCTTTATAGACCCTCCAAATATATTTCAGTTTTCAAGCCTTTCTAGACCCTCCAAATATGTTTTAGTTTTCAAGCCTTTCTAGACCCTCCAAATATGTTTTAGTTTTCGAGCCTTTATAGACCCTCCAAATATGTTTCAGTTTTCAAGCCTTTATAGACCCTCCAAATATGTTTCAGTTTTCGAGCCTTTATAGACCCTCCAAATATATTTCAGTTTTCAAGCCTTTATAGACCCTCCAAATATATTTCAGTTTTCAAGCCTTTATAGACCCTCCAAATATATTTCAGTTTTCAAGCCTTTCTAGACCCTCCAAATATGTTTTAGTTTTCAAGCCTTTCTAGACCCTCCAAATATGTTTTAGTTTTCAAGCCTTTATAGACCCTTCAAATATATTTCAGTTTTCAAGCCTTTATAGACCCTTCAAATATATTTCAGTTTTCAAGCCTTTATAGACCCTCCAAATATATTTCAGTTTTCAAGCCTTTTTAGACCCTCCAAATATGTTTCAGTTTTCAAGCCTTTTTAGACCCTCCAAATATATTTCAGTTTTCGAGCCTTTATAGACCCTCCAAATATATTTCAGTTTTCGAGCCTTTATAGACCCTCCAAATATATTTCAGTTTTCAAGCCTTTCTAGACCCTCCAAATATGTTTTAGTTTTCAAGCCTTTCTAGACCCTCCAAATATGTTTTAGTTTTCAAGCCTTTATAGACCCTCCAAATATGTTTCAGTTTTCGAGCCTTTATAGACCCTCCAAATATGTTTCAGTTTTCAAGCCTTTATAGACCCTCCAAATATGTTTCAGTTTTCGAGCCTTTATAGACCCTCCAAATATATTTCAGTTTTCAAGCCTTTATAGACCCTCCAAATATATTTCAGTTTTCAAGCCTTTCTAGACCCTCCAAATATGTTTTAGTTTTCAAGCCTTTCTAGACCCTCCAAATATGTTTTAGTTTTCAAGCCTTTATAGACCCTCCAAATATGTTTTAGTTTTCAAGCCTTTATAGACCCTCCAAATATGTTTCGGTTTTCGAGCCTTTATAGACCCTCCAAATATATTTCAGTTTTCAAGCCTTTATAGACCCTCCAAATATATTTCAGTTTTCAAGCCTTTCTAGACCCTCCAAATATGTTTTTGTTTTCAAGCCTTTCTAGACCCTCCAAATATGTTTTAGTTTTCAAGCCTTTCTAGACCCTCCAAATATGTTTCGGTTTTCAAGCCTTTATAGACCCTCCAAATATGTTTCAGTTTTCAAGCCTTTATAGGCCCTCCAAATTCGGTTCTAATTGGCGAAATTTGTTTAGAAATTAAAATACAACATTTTTAATTATGAAATCTTTCCATGATTTGAACATAGAGGTTTTTAAATATGCTAAAAACAAATCTGACATCCGATTCGAAAACAAAACAACATCCGTTCTTTCAAAAGTGAAATGCTTATGTAATAATTGTAATAATCGCCTTATTTAAGTCCGATAAAAGAACACATGCTCGTTAGAGATCCTAACCACTCCATTTAGAATTACTAACTATTCCCAAAACATACAAAAATTATTTCAATTAAGCAAGAAGTCCTTTCAAGTTTTAACGCTAGTTTCAGTCCAGCCAACGAATGGATCTGGCCTTAATAGGAGGTGAAAATATCAAAAGTCCTCGCCCGTAGCCTTTGTGCCGGGGGGAGGGGGGTGTAGAAGGACCCGATTTTCGGGTTTTCACTTATATCTCGGAACCCTGCGTCCTAGTGACATGACTATTCTATAAAAAATGAAATCTGATTAAATTTCCTACAAGTTCTAATCAGTAAAGTTTTCGAGATATCTTTAGTTTTCGAAATATCCGCTCTTGAAAGTCATTTTGGGAAAAAAACACACATTTTGCTCTTTTTTACCGGAACTCTGTTTAACGATAAACCGAAAAAATAAATGCCGTTTATAGGGTTGTATAGCATTCCATTCTCGTCAATAATATATATAACTTTACTATTTTATGTATTTTTGTTCAAACGTGAAAACTGTTTTATTGTTCATCGCGATATCTTGCAACAACTGTCGACCAATGAACCTTTCAATTTCTCACCATTTCCAGTCAATGTATTGTCCAAAATATACTCCATTATGTAAATATAGTGAGTACTGGACGTATAAATAGCACAAAATATATAATTTTGGGCCCACTGATCAGTTATTCACACTCAATTAGATCGGATCTTGTCCATTATATTGGCAATGGTTTTGTTAAGACCATGTGAGTTCGTATATAACGTTTGAAGGAAAATACATAAAACAGTATTGTTATATATATTATTGATGCTAATGGAATGCTTTACAACCCTATAACCGACATTTATTTTTTGGGTTCATTCTTGAAGCCCAAAATGACAGAAATTCATGTGTGGATATTTCGAAAACTAAAGATATCTTGAAAAAACTGATTGAATAGAACTCGTAGGAAATGTAATAAGCTTTGATTTGTTATAGAATGGTAATGACGCTAGGACGTAGGGTTTTCGAGATATAAGTGAAAACCCGAAAAATGGGACCTTGTAAACTCCCCTCCCCCCGGCACAAAGGCTACGGGTGAGGACTTTTGATATTCACTTGATCCAGCCCAAACAAAGGTAGGAAGTTTTGTTCCAAAAATTTCCATCTATAACTCTTAGTTGCCTGCACTGTTTACAGTAGAGATAATTTCTTAAAATTAAATATTTGAAGTCCATGTAACAGTATGCTAACCAACCACCAGCAGAGTTCTAAATGCTGCTCCAGTTACGCTAACCAACCACCAGCAGAGTTCTGAACGCTGCTCCAGTTACGCTAACCAACCACCAGCAGAGTTCTGAATGCAGCTCCAGTTACGCTAACCAACCACCAGCAGAGTTCTGAATGCTGCTCCAGATACGCTAACCAACCACCAGCAGAATTCTGAATGCTGCTCCAGATACGCTAAACTACCACCAGCAGAGTTCTGAATGCTGCTCCAGATACGCTAACCAACCACCAGCAGAGTTCTGAATGCTGCTCCAGATACGCTAACCAACCACCAGCAGAGTTCTGAATGCTGCTCCAGATACGCTAACCAACCACCAGCAGAGTTCTGAATGCTGCTCCAGATATGCTAACCAACCACCAGCAGAGTTCTGAATGCTTCTCCAGTTACCCTAACCAACCACCAGCAGAGTTCTGAATGCTGCTCCAGATACGCTAACCAACCATCAGCAGAGTTCTGAATGCTGCTGCAGTTACGCTAACCAACCACTAGCAGAGTTATGAATGCTTCTCCAGATTTTTCTAATGGATTTAGTCTATTATGGAATTTATCACCTATTATTGTGAGCTTTATTGATGTATATGGATGGACAGAGATGTGTATATACACTTTGCAAGAATTTATTGAAACATTAAATAGCGTGGTGCTCAAAACACTCCCTTGAGGCACTCTATTTTCTTTTGACTGAATTATTCTATTTGTGCATCCGCACTAGAATCCATCGTCTGCAAACATTACGAAAGTCGTTCTCTATTTCTAATTACATTCCAAAGATATATTATATTTTCATAAAGGCCGTATGAATATCATTTTCTAGAAGAGATATATGCTCAATGGAAGAACGAGCTGTCTTAAATCTACACTAATTTACCGGTAATTTCTGCTTCATATAAATCCCATAATATATAATGAGTATCGTCGTCGTAATTCTTCTCAGTCTGCTGAGAGATACAGATCTAGAACTAGTTCTTAGATTCTTCTAAGTCTGCTGAGAGATACAGATCTAGAACTAGTTCTTAGATTCTTCTCAGTCTGCTGAGAGATACAGATCTAGAACTAGTTCTTAGATTCTTCTCAGTCTGCTGAGAGATACAGACCTAGAACTAGTTCTTAGATTCTTCTCAGTCTGCTGAGAGATACAGATCTAGAACTAGTTCTTAGATTCTTCTCAGTCTGCTGAGAGATACAGATCTAGAACTAGTTCTTAGATTCTTCTCAGTCTGCTGAGAGATACAGATCTAGAACTAGTTCTTAGATTCTTCTCAGTCTGCTGAGAGATACAGATCTAGAACTAGTTCTTAGATTCTTCTCAGTCTGCTGAGAGATACAGATCTAGAACTAGTTCTTAGATTCTTCTCAGTCTGCTGAGAGATACAGACCTAAAACTAGTTCTTAGATTCTTCTCAGTCTGCAGAGAGATACAGACCTAGAACTAGTTCTTAGATTCTTCTCAGTCTGCTGAGAGATACAGACCTAGAACTAGTTCTTAGATTCTTCTCAGTCTGCTGAGAGATAAAGACCTAGAACTAGTTCTTAGATTCTTCTCAGTCTTCTGAGAGATAAAGATCTAGAACTAGTTCTTAGATTCTTCTCAGTCTGCTGAGAGATACAGACCTAGAACTAGTTCTTAGATTCTTCTCAGTCTGCTGAGAGATACAGATCTAGAACTAGTTCTTAGATTCTTCTCAGTCTGCTGGGAGATACAGATCTTCTCAGTATAATGTTATTATTGTGTTTATTTTATGGCCTTTAATCACTTCAAATCCTTAAATGCGGCAGAAGATGTATAATAATAAAAGGATATATTCATTGCTCTGCTTGTTTCACGCCTTTCTAGTGCTTCTTCAGGAGTTTATAACTTATATTATATACTGGGTGTCCCAGTATATGTATCCACCCCCTTTTGCTCCTAGAGTTGTCCGCTGGAGAAAAACTGGAGAATGTTACAAAGTCAACTAAACCTTCAAAAGTAACCTCATGCAACATAACTAAGACCTACCAAGTTGCATTTCGAAATTCCAACAACTCTAGGAGGAAAAGGGGGTGGACACATGCTGGGACAACCTGTATATAGTAACATCATTAAAAATAACCAGCCTACGGGGCTAACTGAACCGGGGATGGTGGAAGGTTTAGTCTTATTCGCAGTTTATAACTAGCCTACGGGGCTAACTGAACCGGGGATGGTGGAAGGTTTAGTCTTATTCGCAGTTTATAACTAGCCTACGGGGCTAACTGAACCGGGGATGGTGGAAGGTTTAGTCTTATTCGCAGTTTATAACTAGCCTACGGGGCTAACTGAACCGGGGATGGTGGAAGGTTTAGTCTTATTCGCAGTTTATAACTAGCCTACGGGGCTAACTGAACCGGGGATGGTGGAAGGTTTAGTCTTATTCGCAGTTTATAACGTCCATTTATCTAAGGAGACACAATTCTCTAATCATGTAGAGAAACAAACAAATGGTTCAAAGCTGAAATAATTTTTATTTATTTCCGCCAAACTTATTTCATTAAAATGTACTATAATTTTTCAACATTTCGGATGGGATACAGTCTGAATCAGGTGACATATTTCGGATGGGATACAGTCTGAATCAGGTGACATATTTCGGATGGGATACAGGTTGAATCAGGTGACATATTTCGGATGGGATACAGGTTGAATCAGGTGACATATTTCGGATGGGATACAGGTTGAATCAGGTGACATATTTCGGATGGGATACAGGTTGAATCAGGTGACATGTTTCGGATGGGATACAGTCTGAATCAGGTGACATATTTCGGATGGGATACAGTCTGAATCAGGTGACATATTTCGGATGGGATACAGGTTGAATCAGGTGACATATTTTTGCTATTTGTTAAGGCAATTTGAAGTAAACGAAATAAATACGGCATTAACCGTGCTCAATAATTTAACGAATTCGGATGACCAAGAAGTGCTAGAAGAACCAAGAATCTTTCCTGTTGCAGGAACTGCGTCATCTTAGCATTTTCCGTTCTTATCTCTAGTATCATTTGGAAAGCTTAGAGTAGAAACAGTTAATGTTTTGTTTTCATCTCTTGTGAAATCTGTAAAATGAAGCTTGAAAGCGATGGAAGATGTTAGGCACAACAACAGGAAACTGACAATATCCTTAGCGGAAATTACTATATTTAAGCATCGATTTCTCTCATCGATCTAACAAAAATCGCAAAATAAAAAAATATTTGTAGTTAATTTAATATGGTTTTGAATATTAAAGCTTAATTTCCCAACCTATGTACGTTCTGTATTCGTATTCTCTCTCTTATGGTTTTATTAAATTGTTTAACTCTGAAAGAAGTTTTATTTTGGGCGGTGGGATTTTAATTACACCTGGAATTGCTTCTGTTTTTACACTCGCTTTCTCTCCTAATCTCTCTCTCTCTCTCTCTCTCTCTCTCTCTCTCTCTCTCTCTCTCTATCTCTCCCCCTCTTTTTTCCAGTGTTAATAACTTAGTATGGATTAACTCCTAATCTTGGAAAATGTGTTGTACAAGGTTTAACTTTTGCAGCAAAACTGCCTAACCAACGTCGTCGAATGTGTAATAATAGCATGATTTATGCATTATTATCTATCAATCTTTCTCTATTTATTTATTCGGAAATAATTATTTTGCTTCTCTGTGAAATAATTTATTTCATAAATAAAAAATACTGAAATATCAATGATCAAATAGTTATTTCAGAAATAAAGCTTTTTGAAATATTTTGAATTATTTCGAAGAATGATAAAATTTTCAAATAATTATTTCAAGGAATAAAAACATCTAGTTATCTGATGAAGATAGTTTTATTGAACTATGAAATAACATTTAAAGAATTTCCATTATTCTGGAAATAATTATTTCATGAATAACCATTTAATTTATTTGAGAAATAAATTATTCCATTAGTGTCCAGGTCTAGTTTAGACTAGGCTGGTTCATAGTCTAACGAGTGACTGTTACCACTAGACTAGGCTGGTTCATAGTCTAACGAGTGACTGATACCACTAGACTAGGCTGGTTCGTAGTCTAATGAGTGACTGTTGCCACAAGAATAGGCTGGTTCATAGTCTAACGAGTGACTGTTACCACAAGGCTAGGCTGGTTCATAGTCTAACGAGTGACTGTTACCACTAGACTAGGCTGGTTCATAGTCTAATGAGTGACTGTTACCACAAGAATAGGCTGGTTCATAGTCTAACGAGTGACTGTTACCACAAGACTAGGCTGGTTCATAGTCTAATGAGTGACTGTTACCACAAGACTAGGCTGGTTCATAGTCTAATGAGTGACTGTTACCACAAGACTAGGCTGGTTCATAGTCTAGCGAGTGACTGTTACCACAAGACTAGGCTGGTTCATAGTCTAATGAGTGACTGTTACCACAAGACTAGGCTGGTTCATAGTCTAACGAGTGACTGATACCACTAGACTAGGCTGGTTCGTAGTCTAATGAGTGACTGTTGCCACAAGAATAGGCTGGTTCGTAGTCTAACGAGTGACTGATACCACTAGACTAGGCTAGTTCGTTGTCTAACGAGTGACTGATACCACTAGACTAGGCTGGTTCGTAGTCTAATGAGTGACTGTTACCACAAGAATAGGCTGGTTCACACTCTAATGAGTGACTGTTGCCACAAGAATAGGCTGGTTCATAGTCTAACGAGTGACTGTTACCACAAGACTAGGCTGGTTCATAGTCTAATGAGTGAATGTTACCACAAGACTAGGCTGCTTCATAGTCTAACGAGTGACTGTTGCCACAAGACTAGGCTGGTTCATAGTCTAATGAGTGACTTTTACCACAATACTAGGCTGGTTCATAGTCTAACGAGTGACTGTTGCCACAAGACTAGACTGGTTCATAGTCTAATGAGTGACTGTTACCACAAGACTAGGCTGGTTCATAGTCTAATGAGTGACTGTTACCACAAGACTAGGCTGGTTCAGAGTCTAACGAGTGACTGTTGCCACAAGAATAGGCTGGTTCATAGTCTAATGAGTGACTGTTGCCACAAGACTAGGCTGGTTCATAGTCTAACGAGTGACTGTTACCACAAGACTAGGCTGGTTCGTAGTCTAAGGAGTGACTGTTACCAAAAGACTAGGCTGGTTCATAGTCTAATGAGTGACTGTTACCACAAGACTAGGCTGGTTCATAGTCTAACGAGTGACTGTTACCACAAGACTAGACTGGTTCATAGTCTAATGAGTGACTGTTACCACAAGACTAGACTGGTTCATAGTCTAATGAGTGACTGTTACCACAAGACTAGGCTGGTTCATAGTCTAACGAGTGACTGTTACCACAAGACTAGGCTGGTTCATAGTCTAATGAGTGACTGTTACCACAAGACTAGGCTGGTTCATAGTCTAATGAGTGACTGTTACCACAAGACTAGGCTGGTTCATAGTCTAACGAGTGACTGTTGCCACAAGAATAGGCTGGTTCATAGTCTAATGAGTGACTGTTGCCACAAGAGTAGGCTGGTTCATAGTCTAACGAGTGACTGTTACCACAAGACTAGGCTGGTTCATAGTCTAACGAGTGACTGTTGCCACAAGAATAGGCTGGTTCATAGTCTAATGAGTGACTGTTGCCACAAGACTAGGCTGGTTCATAGTCTAACGAGTGATAGTTACCACAAGACTAGGCTGGTTCATAGTCTAACGAGTGACTGTTGCCACAAGAATAGGCTGGTTCATAGTCTAATGATTGACTGTTGCCACAAGACTAGGCTGGTTCATAGTCTAACGAGTGACTGTTACCACAAGACTAGGCTGGTTCATAGTCTAACGAGTGACTCTTGCCACAAGA
Source organism: Gonocerus acuteangulatus (assembly GCA_946811695.1). Taxonomy (NCBI): domain Eukaryota; kingdom Metazoa; phylum Arthropoda; class Insecta; order Hemiptera; family Coreidae; genus Gonocerus; species Gonocerus acuteangulatus. The sequence continues at coordinate 131,757,888 of OX328124.1, read as the reverse complement.
ATAGGCTGGTTCATAGTCTAATGAGTGACTGTTACCATTAGACTAGGCTGGTTCATAGTCTAACGAGTGACTGTTGCCACAAGACTAGGCTGGTTCATAGTCTAACGAGTGACTGTTGCCACAAGAATAGGCTGGTTCATAGTCTAATGAGTGACTGTTGCTACAAGACTAGGCTGGTTCATAGTCTAACGAGTGACTGTTACCACAAGACTAGGCTGGTTCAAAGTCTAACGAGTGACTGTTACCACAGGACTAGGCTGGTTCATAGTCTAACGAGTGACTGTTGCCACAAGAATAGGCTGGGTCACAGTCTAATGAGTGACTGTTGCCACAAGACTAGGCTGGTCCATAGTCTAACGAGTGACTGTTACCACAAGACTAGGCTGGTTCATAGTCTAACGAGTGACTGTTGCCACAAGAATAGGCTGGTTCATAGTCTAACGAGTGACTGTTGCCACAAGACTAGGCTGGTTCATAGTCTAACGAGTGACTGTTACCACTAGACTAGGCTGGTTCATAGTCTAATGAGTGACTGTTGCCACAAGACTAGGCTGGTTCATAGTCTAACGAGTGACTGTTACCACTAGACTAGGCTGGTTCGTAGTCTAACGAGTGACTGTTACCACAAGACTAGGCTGGTTCATAGTCTAACGAGTGACTGTTACCACTAGACTAGGCTGGTTCATAGTCTAACGAGTGACTGTTACCACTAGACTAGGCTGGTTCATAGTCTAACGAGTGACTGTTGCCACAAGAATAGGCTGGTTCATATTCTAATGAGTGACTGTTGCCACAAGACTAGGCTGGTTCGTAGTCTAATGAGTGACTGTTACCACAAGACTAGGCTGGTTCATAGTCTAACGAGTGACTGTCGCCACAAGAATAGGCTGGTTCATAGTCTAACGAGTGACTGTTGCCACAAGACTAGGCTGGTTCATAGTCTAACGAGTGACTGTTGCCACAAGAATAGGCTGGTTCATAGTCTAATGAGTGACTGTTGCCACAAGACTAGGCTGGTTCATAGTCTAACGAGTGACTGTTACCACAAGACTAGGCTGGTTCATAGTCTAACGAGTGACTGTTGCCACAAGAATAGGCTGGTTCATAGTCTAATGAGTGACTGTTGCCACAAGACTAGGCTGGTTCATAGTCTAACGAGTGACTGTTACCACAAGACTAGGCTGGGTCATAGTCTAACGAGTGACTGTTGCCACAAGAATAGGCTGGTTCATAGTCTAATGAGTGACTGTTGCCACAAGACTAGGCTGGTTCATAGTCTAACGAGTGACTGTTACCACTAGACTAGGCTGGTTCATAGTCTAATGAGTGACTGTTGCCACAAGACTAGGCTGGTTCATAGTCTAACGAGTGACTGTTACCACTAGACTAGGCTGGTTCGTAGTCTAACGAGTGACTGTTACCACAAGACTAGGCTGGTTCATAGTCTAACGAGTGACTGTTGCCACAAGACTAGGCTGGTTCATAGTCTAATGAGTGACTGTTACCAAAAGACTAGGCTGGTTCATAGTCTAACGAGTGACTGTTGCCACAAGAATAGGCTGGTTCATAGTCTAATGAGTGACTGTTGCCACAAGACTAGGCTGGTTCATAGTCTAATGAGTGACTGTTGCCACAACAATAGGCTGGTTCATAGTCTAACGAGTGACTGTTGCCACAAGACTAGGCTGGTTCATAGTCTAATGAGTGACTGTTGCCACAAGACTAGGCTGGTTCATAGTCTAATGAGTGACTGTTGCCACAAGACTAGGCTGGTTCATAGTTTAATGAGTGACTGTTGCCACAAGACTAGGCTGGTTTATAGTCTAACGAGTGACTGTTACCACTAGACTAGGCTGGTTCATAGTCTAACGAGTGACTGTTACCACAAGAATAGGCTGGTTCATAGTCTAACGAGTGACTGTTACCACAAGACTAGGCTGGTTCATAGTCTAATGAGTGACTGTTACCACAAGACTAGGCTGGTTCATAGTCTAATGAGTGACTGTTACCACAAGACTAGGCTGGTTCATAGTCTAACGAGTGACTGTTACCACAAGACTAGGCTGGTTCATAGTCTAACGAGTGACTGTTACCACAAGACTAGACTGGTTCATAGTCTAATGAGTGACTGTTACCACAAGACTAGACTGGTTCATAGTCTAATGAGTGACTGTTACCACAAGTCTAGGCTGGTTCATAGTCTAACGAGTGACTGTTACCACAAGACTAGGCTGGTTCATAGTCTAATGAGTGACTGTTACCACAAGACTAGGCTGGTTCATAGTCTAATGAGTGACTGTTACCACAAGACTAGGCTGGTTCATAGTCTAACGAGTGACTGTTGCCACAAGAATAGGCTGGTTCATAGTCTAATGAGTGACTGTTGCCACAAGAGTAGGCTGGTTCATAGTCTAACGAGTGACTGTTACCACAAGACTAGGCTGGTTCATAGTCTAACGAGTGACTGTTGCCACAAGAATAGGCTGGTTCATAGTCTAATGAGTGACTGTTGCCACAAGACAAGGCTGGTTCATAGTCTAACGAGTGATAGTTACCACAAGACTAGGCTGGTTCATAGTCTAACGAGTGACTGTTGCCACAAGAATAGGCTGGTTCATAGTCTAATGAGTGACTGTTGCCACAAGACTAGGCTGGTTCATAGTCTAACGAGTGACTGTTACCACAAGACGAGGCTGGTTCATAGTCTAACGAGTGACTCTTGCCACAAGAATAGGCTGGTTCATAGTCTAATGAGTGACTGTTACCATTAGACTAGGCTGGTTCATAGTCTAACGAGTGACTGTTGCCACAAGACTAGGCTGGTTCATAGTCTATCGAGTGACTGTTGCCACAAGAATAGGCTGGTTCATAGTCTAATGAGTGACTGTTGCTACAAGACTAGGCTGGTTCATAGTCTAACGAGTGACTGTTACCACAAGACTAGGCTGGTTCATAGTCTAACGAGTGACTGTTACCACAGGACTAGGCTGGTTCTTAGTCTAACGAGTGACTGTTGCCACAAGAATAGGCTGGTTCATAGTCTAATGAGTGACTGTTGCCACAAGACTAGGCTGGTTCATAGTCTAACGAGTGACTGTTACCACAAGACTAGGCTGGTTCATAGTCTAACGAGTGACTGTTGCCACAAGAATAGGCTGGTTCATAGTCTAACGAGTGACTGTTGCCACAAGACTAGGCTGGTTCATAGTCTAACGAGTGACTGTTACCACTAGACTAGGCTGGTTCATAGTCTAATGAGTGACTGTTGCCACAAGACTAGGCTGGTTCATAGTCTAACGAGTGCCTGTTACCACTAGACTAGGCTGGTTCGTAGTCTAACGAGTGACTGTTACCACAAGACTAGGCTGGTTCATAGTCTAACGAGTGACTGTTGCCACAAGACTAGGCTGGTTCATAGTCTAATGAGTGACTGTTACCAAAAGACTAGGCTGGTTCATAGTCTAACGAGTGACTGTTGCCACAAGAATAGGCTGGTTCATAGTCTAATGAGTGACTGTTGCCACAAGACTAGGCTGGTTCGTAGTCTAATGAGTGACTGTTACCACAAGACTAGGCTGGTTCATAGTCTAACGAGTGACTGTCGCCACAAGAATAGGCTGGTTCATAGTCTAACGAGTGACTGTTGCCACAAGACTAGGCTGGTTCATAGTCTAACGAGTGACTGTTGCCACAAGAATAGGCTGGTTCATAGTCTAATGAGTGAGTGACTGTTGCCACAAGACTAGGCTGGTTCATAGTCTAACGAGTGACTGTTACCACAAGACTAGGCTGGTTCATAGTCTAACGAGTGACTGTTGCCACAAGAATAGGCTGGTTCATAGTCTAATGAGTGACTGTTGCCACAAGACTAGGCTGGTTCATAGTCTAACGAGTGACTGTTACCACAAGACTAGGCTGGGTCATAGTCTAACGAGTGACTGTTGCCACAAGAATAGGCTGGTTCATAGTCTAATGAGTGACTGTTGCCACAAGACTAGGCTGGTTCATAGTCTAATGAGTGACTGTTACCAAAAGACTAGGCTGGTTCATAGTCTAACGAGTGACTGTTGCCACAAGAATAGGCTGGTTCATAGTCTAATGAGTGACTGTTGCCACAAGACTAGGCTGGTTCATAGTCTAATGAGTGACTGTTGCCACAAGAATAGGCTGGTTCATAGTCTAACGAGTGACTGTTGCCACAAGACTAGGCTGGTTCATAGTCTAATGAGTGACTGTTGCCACAAGACTAGGCTGGTTCATAGTCTAATGAGTGACTGTTGCCACAAGACTAGGCTGGTTCATAGTTTAATGAGTGACTGTTGCCACAAGACTAGGCTGGTTTATAGTCTAACGAGTGACTGTTACCACTAGACTAGGCTGGTTCATAGTCTAACGAGTGACTGTTACCACTAGACTAGGCTGGTTCATAGTCTAATGAGTGACTGTTACCACAAGACTAGGCTGGTTCATAGTCTAACGAGTGCCTGTTACCACTAGACTAGGCTGGTTCTTAGTCTAATGAGTGACTGTTACCACTAGACTAGGCTGGTTCATAGTCTAACGAGTGACTGTTACCACTAGACTAGGCTGGTTCATAGTCTAATGAGTGACTGTTGCCACAAGACCATTCAATTAGATTTTTATTTAACCAACTTATATGTTAGCAGTATTTCAATATCAATTTTCTTTATGTTTTTCGTATATAAAAGTTCCCCGCTTAATGTTTACTCCATAAATTATATATACATATATAAGAAATAATCCAATAAAGGCAGAAAGTACTAGAGAGGATTTATTTTCCTAGAATAAAATTGCAGAATATAAATTCCTCTATATATTACCAAAGTCCAAGGTTTTCTACCGCCATGGATGGTGGATATTAAATAGACTAGGAAGATATAGTGTTTAATCAGGAAATAGGGATAGACAGTACCTAGATCCTGTGGCTTATCCTGGACTAGAGTCGGGATGAAAGATTTACCACTTCCTAACCTGAAGGGACATGGGACTGCGGTATTCAGGACCTACTACAGCTGGCAGGTAATTTACTGGAAAGCCGTGTCCTCTTTCTATGCCAAGGTAGGTTTCTGCCTATTTCATCGAGTAGCTCAGGTAGTAAGATAGTATACACATTATCAGCATGGATGGGAGTCTATATAGACCAATAAAAACTTTTTATCTCACTTAATAAAATATTTTATCCTAATCCTTCCTTAACTCCAAACCTAACCAAAATTTAAACATTTTAGTTCGGTTGAATTTCAAACATGCAGAAAATATTTCAACTGTATCCCATGATTCTAAGTAACCAAACCAAAAACATTATTCAAAAACTATTTTTCCATTTTTCTCGGGTAAAGCTATCGCCTTAAAAATGGTTTCATTCGTTTTCCAAGGTCAAGAAGCTTATAAAACGAGTAGTTGCAAGCATATGAAGTATGCGGAACGAGTTTTCGCCCAAAAGCGATGTTCCGGTGGACGGATTCTACTGAGTAACGAACTTGACGTTTTAATATATATATATATATATATATATATATATATATATATATATATATATATATATATATATATATGACAGTATGGAAACGAGCCTTTCCTGCTTTTGCATAAAAAAAATACCAGTAAATTAGCAGTGAGTGCCCAATTCTAAGCCTCGTTAAAGATAATTTCATGCTATGCAAGGCTTTGATTATGTTATGTAATTTATCTGAGTTTGTTTTCTTATTCTATCCAGTGTTTTATCCAATTTGTGTTCGTGTTTTTTGTTTTCTTTATATTTTGAACGCCGCCTCGACATTTGCGCTGTGCAATCTATAGTTTGCTACACTTCCTACACATCCGTGGAGCTGCAGGGAATTCCTTCCCTGAAAAGAATCAATCTACTCCAGACGGGATTCGAATCTTCTGCATGTCAATCCAAGGTCGCATTGTATTCAATTAGAAATGTTCTTTTATATGTTCATCGTGAACATTGTTTCATGTTGAGCATATATGTATACGTTGTATTAATACAATATTTTTCTATTTATAATAAATGTTTTGAGAGAATTGTAAAGAATATAACAAATATCTCTTTTAAACTTCGTCGCTGGGTGGTTTCATCTCCTCCTACATCCCGGCATGTATCACCAGCAGCGCGGGTTTCATCTCCTCCTACATCCCGGCATGTATCACCAGCAGCGCGGGTTTCATCTCCTCCTACATCCCGGCATGTATCACCAGCAGCGCGGGTTTCATCTCCTCCTACATCCCGGCATGTATCACCAGCAGCGCGGGTTTCATCTCCTCCTACATCCCGGCATGTATAACCAGCAGCGCGGGTTTCATCTCCTCCTACATCCCGGCATGTATCACCAGCAGCGCGGGTTTCATCTCCTCCTACATCCCGGCATGTATCACCAGCAGCGCGGGTTCATCTCCTCCTACATCCCGGCATGTATCACCAGCAGCGCGGGTTTCATCTCCTCCTACATCCCGGCATGTATCACCAGCAGCGCGGGTTTCATCTCCTCCTACCTCCCGGCATGTATCACCAGCAGCGCGGGTTTCATCTCCTCCTACATCCCGGCATGTATCACCAGCAGCGCGGGTTTCATCTCCTCCTACATCCCGACATGTATCACCAGCAGCGCGGGTTCATCTCCTCCTACATCCCGGCATGTATCACCAGCAGCGCGGGTTTCATCTCCTCCTACATCCCGGCATGTATCACCAGCAGCGCGGGTTTCATCTCCTCCTACATCCCGGCATGTATCACCAGCAGCGCGGGTTTCATCTCCTCCTACATCCCGGCATGTATCACCAGCAGCGCGGGTTTTGTAACAACAAATTTTCCCCAGCATTACAGCCTTCTTCCTCAGGTGGTGCGTGTTGCTTTTTCGATGTCTCAAACATGAGCAGAATGTCCCAACACATGTGGACATTTTGTGAGTATTTGTGTTTGTGTTCGTGGACATTTTGCTTTAAGATAACGAGTTAGCATCATGCACCACCTGAGGAAGCCGGCTATAATTCCATGTGGTTCGAAAAACCGCACTGTTGATTATATATTTTGGAAAGTTTCTGGGGATTATAACGAATCAATGAATATTTTATCTGTTGTTTCTAGTAAGTTTATCATCTGTAATATTTTGATATTTGTTTCCCAGGTTAAATGAGGACTAAAAGACTACAAGAAAGCAGGAATATGAAGGGATTGTGCTGAAGAGAAGACTCCATCATAACTTCATCAGAACTAGATTGAGAGAGCTAGTAATTCATCAAAGAGCAGAAGATGGAGAGACGGCGATATTACATCTTAGGAAGCTCTTAGCTTTGATGAAGATGACGAGAAGGGAAGAAACCATGTTAGGAGAGTCGTTTAAACTCTAACAGAAGCAAATCTCAGTGGGTGGGTGGGGGGGGGGATTCTTTGCTGGGGGTGGGTGGAGTCCCCAGAATCATCTGGAGAACTACCCATTTATTCCAATAAACCCCTCCCTCCCCCGCTTTTCTCCCTGCTCCGGGTCTCGCTTTAAAACAAGTCAAACCTTTTTACTTTATTTTTGAGAGGAGGAGCACTGAGACGGTACACCCACCCTCAAGAAATTACCTTATAACATTATCAAACATATAAAACCACAACAACCTTATAAAAAGGCCACAAACGTTGATTTGTCCCTCAAAATCACAGATTTATGATTCATAAGGCTCAAACAAAATGCAAAGTGTCTTTCGAGATCCAGACTAAAAAGATGCAATTTAGGAATGTAACCCTTTGAAGGAAGACTGATATTTTTTTCATGTTTTCGACAAATCCTTTATCGTGGGAGTTTATTATGTGAACAATAATCCATCCTTGTTAGGATACAAACGTATTTCGTTAACATACAAACAAGAATGTTTCTATATGAATACAAATTTTATAGGTAATAAAAAAACTGAATACAACTAAAACTATAATAAGAAAAGAAAGAATGTAAACATATTTCTACAGATATTTAATAAAACATATCAATGTTCACCGGGAATAACTTGGAAAGTTTAAAACCTCTACTTATCAGAACAGCTGTTGAACAGGTAATTAATAGAAAAACATGATAATTCACGAGATGCCAATACACCCACATCTTTATCAGTGGAAACTGCAAAGGCTGTGTTTTACATTGGTAGTGATGTATCCCGATACATCATTGGTAGTCGACCGTCTACTTGTGGAGTCCCTCAGGGATCGGTGTTGGGTCCAGTGCTGTTCACCATCTACACCGTCTACATCGTGAGGATGCAGTTCCCTCTAGTCGCCTTAGCTGCCTACGCTGACGACATTGGCGTCTTTTCCTCCATCTTCAATGCCGGAGTAGCCCTTAAGAGGACCTAGTCCGCCTCCGAAACCATCGTCGACGCACTTGGAGAAGCAAGAATAGACGTCTAAGACGGATGCCGTGGTATGGTCCATCCTGGCGAACAAGGGAAGCAAACCCCGAGGGGCCCTGCCCTCGCATTTCGAGGTCAGGGGCCAGCGGAATAAGCTGTCCACGAAGATCAACTACCTGGGAGTGTACATACACCTGCATCTGTCAGTGACGGCCTATGTCAACAGCCGCCTGAAGGAAGCCCGGCAGAAGATGTTCCGCCTGAATCATCTCTTGCGATCGGCCCAGCTGTCGCTTCGGCTGAGGATGCAGATCTACGGACTCTACTTCACGGAGCGCCATCCCTGAGGTACATGTACCCTCACACGCTAAGGTGGCTGCAGTGTTTCTAGAACGGGGTCCTGCTTCGGGCCGTGCAGCACACTACCCTCCGAAGGAAGAAGCCATCCCTCCTCCACGAGCTGATGCTGCCCTCGGTCCAAGACTTCATACGGAGGTGTCATATTAAGCTCTATGACAGCCTCCGGTACTGTGTGACCCCCCTCTTAAGGGACTTGACACCACCTCCTCTACCTCAGAGGTGGCAGGCCAGCACCAGGATCTTCGAGAGGACGCTGAGTAAAAGCAGTTATTGTAAATAAAAATTGTAAATATTAGTTTAAGTTATCTATAAGAGACGACCTTGATTAGTCTGTTCCTAGACAAGCCTGACTTCCATCTGGATTTAGTACTTTAGACTATGTACGTTTAAGACCCCACCCCATTTGTAAATTATCACTGCTTACATAAGCGTATGAAAAGGTGTATTTTTTAAGTCCAGCTCCAGGTTCCAACCCGTTGAGCCTGCCGGACTCTATGAACATAATACATTTTTTTAGGAGGGTGAAAAAAAAAATAAAAAGAGAAAAGAAAAGGCTGTGAGTTAGTGCTTTATATACACTATCCATCCAATTTAGGAGATTATAATAGGGTACGTAACTCATTTAGCTCACATTTTCCAACTTACCAACTAATCCAGCTGAGTTGATATAATGTTTAATGTACAATTTTTTATTTGTTTAATTGAAATCGAATTTTAGGACGGGTTATCTATAGATTACCACCATTTTCTAGGCAGGATAGGACTGATACCCCAAAGAAATACCACCACTCCTAGTGGGAATCGAACCGACAACCTCAGGGGCGTATTGATCAGGCCTTAGCACTGACGGTCACCGAGCCTTTATTTATACATTAATAGGATGATGTAAGACTGATTGTACTTTGAGTTGTGAGCTTGTTGATTCGACCTTAGCTTCAGCTGGAATCTAATCGTAATCAGATTGTAGTAATTCTTGGAGGAAACCCTTTGCTGCTGGATAGTAAGTAGAGTTGCCCGCCTCGTAATATTACAGCACTACCTACAGGAGATGTTAGGAACTTCACCGTCTAGTTTATAGTTTAACCTAATATACTTCATAAAGTTACCAGCTTCTAGACATCCTCTGTCTCTTCTCTGTCTCCTCTGGTTCTCTTGTCGTGATGACCTTCAATATCTCTACAGCTTCGAACAAACCTTTAACCTTCCATACTTTCATTTATCTATTAATTACAGTATCATATTGTTATTAGCGCGTTTCTTCTCTCCATTATTATTATAACGCCTGCCTGTATTCAGAGTTAATTAACGAGTGGACTTCCTAAAGCAGGCCATTCGCGTTCCGATTTGCAGTACGTTTTGGGATCCGACTTACAAAGTTTGAACACAATTCGGACCGTGAATTGACACACAATTCAGACTGTAGTTTTTCACAGGATTCTAAGTGCTTAGCCTCTCAGCAGTTTTTGGAATTTCCTTCTTTTACACACCATTTAGCTTTAAAGCAACGGAGAGGGTTCTGGATGTATGTTCTAACCGGTACAATTAGATAACCTATTTTGACTGTTTCAGCTAACCTATCTTTGTTGAATGTGGCAACGAATATTGTTCTGTGAGGTGCCCCTTTAAGCGCTGTTTCTCCATCCCTCATCACCTCATAACGCAATCCGGAAGTGCTGACTAGACAACTTCACGTTTCAGATCCCATAGATTACGATAATAAAGGTGGTTCAAATTAATATATATATATATATATATATATATATATATATATATCTGTGGCTTGGTGCTAAAAGGGCCAATGTCAATTTTTCCATATTTTGTTTTGTTAATCTACTTCCCCTTGTAACACTTGTATAAAACCAAATATATATCAATACTATATATATTTTTATAGTATACATATAGATGTATAAATATATATACATACGTACATGAATACTTGTGTTTTTGCAAGTATTTTAAGGGAAGTAAATAAAAAACACAAAATATGAAAAAATTGACATTGGCCCTTTTAGCACCAAGCCACAGATATATATATATATATATATATATATATATATATATATATATATATATATATATATATATGTATCAACCTTGCCTGGGAATATCTTTAATGGAAAAGTTGAGTCCTGGATGTAGGAGGCAATATTTTAAAGATGAGTTAAATTATGTGGAAGTATTGAATATTATTATCAACAGATTATAAGTAAAAGTTTTATAATTGAGAATGAAAGTGCAAAAGGTCAGATAAAAATAGTAGAGATGAGAAATAATGGAGTCAGGGCACGATGGGGTAAAGTTTGTATTGCCCCGGGGGTGGGGGGGGGCTATCTCACGGAAGATTTCAGAGAGGAGACGCAAGAAAAGTTGGTCTGGAAGTTGCAGCAAACTCCCAGATTCCTATCCTGCTGGGAAAGGCAAGGGGAGGAATGGAAGGGAGATTAAACATTCAACCTGGATACGAGGATGAATAGCTTAGATTGGATAGTTGCGAATCAGGGAAATATCTGAATCAGCAGGTAGATGGATTCATTCATATTGATATATCACAGAGAATTTCAAAGAATAATATATAATTATTTAATAAGATTTTTCTACTGCCGCGATGAAAACTATTAACCAATTTGAAGCATTTACTCTCCCCTCCATAGGGAGGAAGCTCCCTTATTACGTTCACTTCATGACACAATTTTTAAGATCCATCTAGAACACTTTATGTCATATACCCCATACGTCACGAAAATGACGGTGGTTGAAATTTGTATATATGTGTGTATGCATATATATATATATATATATATATATTCGTCTGTTAATATATATATATATATATATATATATATATATATATTCGTCTGTTAGCTCTCTCACACGCTCAAAATCCGATTTTTATGAAATTCGGTACATAAATCTTTCATGTAATTTGAAAGGTAAAGTTCGTCAACCAGGAGAATCCATCCACCGGAAATCTGGCGAAAGCAGTAATAAAATCCTGGCAAGTAGAAGCTTACTAATTCTCTACAAAAGAAGTTATGAATCAATGTCCAATGGGGACATGTCAATCGGGTACTTTCTTCTTTTGAATCAACTTTTGCCATTATTGAACTCACTTTTTAATTGGTTATTTCTTCTTTTAAATTGCATTTAATATTGAAGTAAGTATTTTCGAAAAACAATGTGAAACGTATTGGTATTAGAGTTTCTAGAGCGAGCGTTGTGATGGCGGGCGAGTCATTTCCGCTTAGAAGAGTTTCCTGTTGTGGCGCTTTAAACTTCCTTCTCTATGAGGTTTTATTTTATATATTTCAGGAATTATCAAAACCTACCAATAACTGCTACTATTCCTTTACTAATGACACTGTGGATATGAACGGAACCGCTAAGATGGCGCAGTTCCTGCGAGTCGGAGTTTTTACGATTTACAAGCATCTGAGACTGAGAGAATCGGGAATCACGAATCATTGAATATGTAGATTATACAATAATAATGGGTTTGAATCCTTTAAAGTATTAATGAAAGAGAATATTCAAAAGAAAAAGTTTTTCCCGTGAGATATTTCTGCTTTAGTAGGAACTCAGCCCCAAGTTCTGATTCGATTAACCAGGCCGTCTCATTTATAATCTTAATAATGAAAAATGCCTGAGCTAAGCTCTCTCCAGACCAGCACTTTTCTGGGGACAGGACTTAGCATTCTCCTTGTACACACACTACACCACAATGTCCGTCACGCAGGAGCTGCCTTACTGAGCATATACACAAAGAAAAAAAAATTTCGCAGGAACTGCTTATCTTAGCTCGTTTCCGTTTTTATACGATTTACGATTATCTGTCACTGAAACGAACGAGTAAAGCGCGCGAGTCGGACTTTATACGATTTACGAGTATATAATCATCTTAGCGCGTTTCCGTTTTTATACGATTTACGATTATCTGTCACTGAAACGAACGACTAAAGCGCGCGAGTCGGACTTTATACGATTTACGAGTATATAATCATCTTAGCGCGTTTCCGTTTTTATACGATTTACGATTATCTGTCACTGAAACGAACGACTAAAGCGCGCGAGTCGGACTTTATACGATTTACGAGTATATAATCATCTTAGCGCGTTTCCGTTTTTATACGATTTACGATTATCTGTCACTGAAACGAACGAGTAAAGCGCGCGAGTCGGACTTTATACGATTTAAGAGTATATAATCATCTTAGCGCGTTTCCGTTTTTATTCCTAGTGTCATATAGATTTTGATTTTTCTTGTCAAGAAAGGGGATAGATTAGGAGTTAGAAAGCACAGGAAACTGAGAGTAGCCAACTTACACAGAAGCGGAAATTACGAAACGAGCCTTCTCTTCATTCTTAAGGAATAAATAAAAGTTATCATTTAAATGAGGAAGCTAACAGCTGTTCTAATTATTTATTTATGAGCTCCGCAACTTACGGCGTTGAGCTCATCAAACTGATAATTTCAGTACTTCCTCAAGAAAAACAAAAAGTTAAAAAAAAAAAATCAAATAATTTAAATGAAATAATTAATGCGAGAGCATATGCAAAACGTTTAAATATAATACCACCAAAAAGAAAACAACAACAGAAAAGAGAAAACAAAGAAAGATAATTAAAAGGGCTCTGCAATCATTTCAATATTTAAGAGTTATAGATTATATTTCTGGTGATTTTTGTGGTAATTAGATATACGTCTATACATACATACATATATATATATATATATATATATATATATATATATATATATGTATATATATATATATATATATATATATATATATATATATATATATATATATATATTTCTAATTAGATATACATCTTTACAAGCGCAGCAATCATAAAGATTCTTCGAGACAAGCTGTGCGGGTCAGACTTATTAGTTTACATCTCGTCGACACAGTATAACAAGTAATCAATGAGTCATAGATGCTGTGCGGGTAAAAGCGAACCCTGCCCCTACCTGTACCACCCCCCGCCCGCCTATATTTCCCCACCCCGTCCAGCCCTAGTTCCTGGCTCAATGCTCACCCCGCATAATGTATCCCAACAAGTAATAAAAAAACCGTCACGCAGGAGCTGCATAACTAAGCACTTTCCTCAGAATTTGGGTAGTGTAGACTGCTTTCCAGAACAATTTGCTTAAAATATCCTACACAAATAAAATAAAAACATGAATAGTTCTCTTTTAATTTTGTAATGAGTAACTGATAAATTATTAATTTGCTTCCAGAGTTATGCTTACACATGGTACCTACTACACTACGTAATAAATACAAAAAACCTCATATTATCGTATTTTGATCTAACGCAGGAACCGGATACAGTCCCTCTAGCGCTCCTTGCGGCGCCTTTGTGAACCTATGTCTGGCTGGCTTTTCTATTGAAATATATTACAAAGTAAACCCCCCTTTCCGATTGACCGATTCAGCTCATTTTTACAACACTTCTTTCTCATGAGTTACCCACGACGTATACCGCGTTTCGTTACAATACAGCAGACATTACGACCAGTATGAGTATATTAGTAATTTGGGTCCGGAGTAAACCCCCCCTCCTAATGAACCGATTTAGTTTATTTTTACAAGACATATTTACCTGTAGATTTCCACTACGAATACCGAGTTTCGTCGAAATATACCAAAAATCACGGTTGGTAGTGGCGAATTGGTATTGGGGGTCTGGAGTAAACCCCCCCTCCTAATGAACCGATTTAGTTTATTTTTACAAGACATATTTACCTGTAGATTACCACTATGAATACTGAGTTTCGTCGAAATATACTAAAAATCACGGCTGGTTGTGGCGAATTGGTATTGTCGGTCCAGAGTAAACCCCCCCTCCCTATGAACCGATTTAGTTCATTTTTATATCTCACATTTCTCTCTATATTACCACTACGAATACCAAGTTTCGTTGAAATATAACAAATATTACGGCTGAAATGGTCAAATTAGTGTTTTGGGTTCGGGGTAAACCCCCCCTTCCGGTGGACCGATTTTGGTGGTTAACGAACTCGTTCAATCGTTTGCTAATTGAATGCTATATACCAAGTTTCGTGACGAAAAAACAAAAACTCTGGCCGCTATCGTGTTAACAGACACATATATATATATATATATATATATATATATATATATATATATATATATATATATATGTATATATATATATATATGTATATATATATATATATATATATATATATATAAATTTTAACGGGGGTCATTTTCGCTGTCTACTAGGTAGGATCGATAAAGATTTGAAGAAATTTTTCAAAAATTCCGTCATGAGTCCAACCTCAATAGCTACTTTCCTTCGGAGGAAAGTGCTAAAATGAGGAAAACCATCATAAAGGACAGTTTAAATGACCGAAGTCAATACTTTCGAAGATCTAAGTACTAATTTCTCAGACTAGGATCATGCCATCGAAAATTACATTAGAACCTTTCTCGTAGAGAATTTAGTAAGCTTTCTAATTGTCTCTTTCCACTGACTATGGTTTCAAGATATTTCTACTGCTGATGTATGATTATACATTTTTTTTCGTGCATACTTTCTGTTTCCCAACGTAACCAATCTTTAAATATCTTTAGATAAAAGTCATACATCTTGAAAGATTGCAACTGAATCATTCTTGGACATGGCCAGAAAGGACTTAAGGTAGATTCTAGCAATAGTCTAAAGAAACTTATCGTCGATACAAATATACTTATTTTCGATACTTTGAATGTGAAAAAAACGTGTTTTTCCATTTCAATCTCTACTGCTTACTGCTGGACTGATGTACGTTGTTGGAAACTCTGGAAAATGAAGGAAAAATGATTATCAATTATAGAAAATCAAACTAACGGATGTGGATTAAGTCTAATTAAAATATTTCATAGGATAAAATATATATAAAGTAATCTATAAGGTACCAACCACTTTTCAGTTGCATGTATAGCATCGGAAAGGAGGCCATTCCTGCATTTTGAGGAGGATCAGGAGGTGGACGAAAATCTGACAGTGTCTGACATTTATCAGTAATTTAAGACAAGGTTGACGAGTTTTTCGACTCGCACACTAACACAATGGTCGATGTGCAAAGGCAACGATGTGACACCGAAGCATGTTACATTTGACTCGCACACTAGCACAATGGTCGAGGTGCAAAGGCAACGATGTGACACCGAAGCATGTTACATTTGAATCGCACACTAACACAATGGTCGATGTGCAAAGGCAACGATGTGACACCGAAGCATGTTACATTTGAATCGCACACTAACACAATGGTCGATGTGCAAAGGCAACGATGTGACACCGAAGCATGTTACATTTGAATCGCACACTAACACAATGGTCGATGTGCAAAGGCAACGATGTGACACCGAAGCATGTTACATTTGAATCGCACACTAACACAATGGTCGATGTGCAAAGGCAACGATGTGACACCGAAGCATGTTACATTTGAATCGCACACTAACACAATGGTCGATGTGCAAAGGCAACGATGTGACACCGAAGCATGTTACATTTGAATCGCACACTAACACAATGGTCGATGTGCAAAGGCAACGATGTGACACCGAAGCATGTTACATTTGAATCGCACACTAACACAATGGTCGATGTGCAAAGGCAACGATGTGACACCCAAGCATGTTACATTTGAATCGCACACTAACACAATGGTCGAGGTGCAAAGGCAACGATGTGAGACCTAAGCATGTTACATTTGAATCGCACACTAACACAATGGTCGATGTGCAAAGGCAACGATGTGACAGCGAAGCATGTTACATTTGAATCGCACACTAACACAATGGTCGAGGTGCAAAGGCAACGATGTGACACCGAAGCATGTTACATTTGAATCGCACACTAACACAATGGTCGAGGTGCAAAGGCAACGATGTGAGACCGAAGCATGTTACATTTGAATCGCACACTACCACAATGGTCGATGTGCAAAGGCAACGATGTGAGACCGAAGCATGTTACATTTGACTCGCACACTAACACAATGGTCGAGGTGCAAAGGCAACGATGTGACAGCGAAGCATGTTACATTTGACTCGCACACTAACACAATGGTCGAGGTGCAAAGGCAACGATGTGACAGCGAAGCATGTTACATTTGAATCGCACACTAACACAATGGTCGAGGTGCAAAGGCAACGATGTGACACCGAAGCATGTTACATTTGAATCGCACACTAACACAATGGTCGAGGTGCAAAGGAAACGATGTGACACCGAAGCATGTTACATTTGAATCGCACACTAACACAATGGTCGAGGTGCAAAGGCAACGATGTGACAGCGAAGCACGTTACATTTGACTCGCACACTAACACAATGGTCGATGTGCAAAGGAAACGATGTGACACCGAAGCATGTTACATTTGACTCGCACACTAACACAATGGTCGAGGTGCAAAGGCAACGATGTGACAGCGAAGCATGTTACATTTGACTCGCACACTAACACAATGGTCGATGTGCAAAGGAAACGATGTGACACCGAAGCATGTTACATTTGACTCGCACACTAACACAATGGTCGATGTGCAAAGGAAACGATGTGACACCGAAGCATGTTACATTTGACTCGCATACTAACACAATTGTCGAGGTGCAAAGGAAACGATGTGACACCGAAGCATGTTACATTTGACTCGCACACTAACACAATGGTCGATGTGCAAAGGAAACGATGTGACACCGAAGCATGTTACATTTGACTCGCACACTAACACAATGGTCGATGTGCAAAGGAAACGATGAGACACCGAAGCATGTTACATTTGACTCGCACACTAACACAATGGTCGAGGTGCAAATGAAACGATGTGACACCGAAGCATGTTACATTTGACTCGCACACTAACACAATGGTCGAGGTGCAAAGGAAACGATGTGACACCGAAGCATGTTACATTTGACTCGCACACTAACACAATGGTCGAGGTGCAAAGGAAACGATGTGACACCGAAGCATGTTACATTTGACTCGCACACTAACACAATGGTCGATGTGCAAAGGAAACGATGTGACACCGAAGCATGTTACATTTGAATCGCACACTAACACAATGGTCGAGGTGCAAAGGCAATGATGTGACAGCGAAGCATGTTACATTTGAATCTCACACTAACACAATGGTCGATGTGCAAAGGAAACGATGTGACACCGAAGCATGTTACATTTGACTCGCACACTAACACAATGGTCGATGTGCAAAGGCAACGATGTGACACCGAAGCATGTTACATTTGACTCGCTCACTAACACAATGGTCGGTGTGCAAAGGAAACGATGTGACACCGAAGCATGTTACATTTGACTCGCACACTAACACAATGGTCGAGGTGCAAAGGAAACGATGTGACACCGAAGCATGTTACATTTGACTCGCACACTAACACAATGGTCGATGTGCAAAGGAAACGATGTGACACCGAAGCATGTTACATTTGACTCGCACACTAACACAATGGTCGATGTGCAATGGCAACGATGTGACACCGAAGCATGTTACATTTGACTCGCACACTAACACAATGGTCGATGTGCAAAGGCAACGATGTGACACCGAAGCATGTTACATTTGAATCGCACACTAACACAATGGTCGATGTGCAATGGCAACGATGTGACACCGAAGCATGTTACATTTGAATCGCACACTAACACAATGGTCGAGGTGCAAAGGAAACGATGTGACACCGAAGCATGTTACATTTGAATCGCACACTAACACAATGGTCGATGTGCAAAGGCAACGATGTGACACCGAAGCATGTTACATTTGAATCGCACACTAACACAATGGTCGAGGTGCAAAGGCAACGATGTGAGACCGAAGCATGTTACATTTGACTCGCACACTAACACAATGGTCGAGGTGCAAAGGCAACGATGTGACACCGAAGCATGTTACATTTGAATCGCACACTACCACAATGGTCGATGTGCAAAGGCAACGATGTGACACCGAAGCATGTTACATTTGACTCGCACACTAACACAATGGTCGAGGTGCAAAGGCAACGATGTGACACCGAAGCATGTTACATTTGACTCGCACACTAACACAATGGTCGAGGTGCAAAGGAAACGATGTGACACCGAAGCAAGTTACATTTGAATCGCACACTAACACAATGGTCGAGGTGCAAAGGCAACGATGTGACACCGAAGCATGTTACATTTGAATCGCACACTAACACAATGGTCGATGTGCAAAGGCAACGATGTGACAGCGAAGCATGTTACATTTGAATCGCACACTAACACAATGGTCGAGGTGCAAAGGCAACGATGTGACACCAAAGCATGTTACATTTGACTCGCACACTAAGACAATGGTCGAGGTGCAAAGGCAACGATGTGACACCGAAGCATGTTACATTTGACTCGCACACTAACACAATGGTCGAGGTGCAAAGGCAACGATGTGACACCAAAGCATGTTACATTTGACTCGCACACTAAGACAATGGTCGAGGTGCAAAGGCAACGATGTGACACCGAAGCATGTTACATTTGAATCGCACACTAACACAATGGTCGATGTGCAATGGCAACGATGTGACACCGAAGCATGTTACATTTGAATCGCACACTAACACAATGGTCGAGGTGCAAAGGAAACGATGTGACACCGAAGCATGTTACATTTGAATCGCACACTAACACAATGGTCGATGTGCAAAGGCAACGATGTGACACCGAAGCATGTTACATTTGAATCGCACACTAACACAATGGTCGAGGTGCAAAGGCAACGATGTGAGACCGAAGCATGTTACATTTGACTCGCACACTAACACAATGGTCGAGGTGCAAAGGCAACGATGTGACACCGAAGCATGTTACATTTGAATCGCACACTACCACAATGGTCGATGTGCAAAGGCAACGATGTGACACCGAAGCATGTTACATTTGACTCGCACACTAACACAATGGTCGAGGTGCAAAGGCAACGATGTGACACCGAAGCATGTTACATTTGACTCGCACACTAACACAATGGTCGAGGTGCAAAGGAAACGATGTGACACCGAAGCAAGTTACATTTGAATCGCACACTAACACAATGGTCGAGGTGCAAAGGCAACGATGTGACACCGAAGCATGTTACATTTGAATCGCACACTAACACAATGGTCGATGTGCAAAGGCAACGATGTGACAGCGAAGCATGTTACATTTGAATCGCACACTAACACAATGGTCGAGGTGCAAAGGCAACGATGTGACACCAAAGCATGTTACATTTGACTCGCACACTAAGACAATGGTCGAGGTGCAAAGGCAACGATGTGACACCGAAGCATGTTACATTTGACTCGCACACTAACACAATGGTCGAGGTGCAAAGGCAACGATGTGACACCAAAGCATGTTACATTTGACTCGCACACTAAGACAATGGTCGAGGTGCAAAGGCAACGATGTGACACCGAAGCATGTTACATTTGAATCGCACACTAACACAATGGTCGAGGTGCAAAGGCAACGATGTGACACCGAAGCATGTTACATTTGACTCGCACACTAACACAATGGTCGAGGTTCAAAGGCAACGATGTGACACCGAAGCATGTTACATTTGACTCGCACACTAACACAATGGTCGATGTGCAAAGGCAACGATGTGACACCGAAGCATGTTACATTTGACTCGCACACTAACACAATGATCGATGTGCAAAGGCAACGATGTGACACCGAAGCATGTTACATTTGAACGTTTAGCATTGGACAGGGGGCGATTCCTATTGTTGTATTGTAATGGCGAAATCATATTTTAGTATTAATACAATAAGGCATCCAAACAATGATATGTAATATTATTAAAAAGTATGTTTCTTTGCAAATTATAATAATACATTTTTAAAGGAACATAAAATGTAAAATAATTGTCTGCAAAAACTTCCCCAGCCGATTTAGTAATAATGTATGCTTACACCCTATAGGCTGTAGTAGGTAGATAGGGCGTAGTAGGGCGATATATCCGCCATCTTTAATTGCTAAAGCTGAATGAAGTACCGGTATGAATGAGATTATCTTAAGCTGTTGTCTAATCTCTTGAGAGATCGGAGCTTGGGAATTTTAACTAGAATCCGGGCTTTAGTACGCTCCAATTAAAACTAGCGGGTTAATTGAGAATAATTAGCTCTGTTTGTAAAAGTGGGATTTTCTCCAACCATCCCCAGCTTTTAGGGCTAAGAGCGGTTTTTATTTCTATGCTGTGCTAATGCAGTGAAAGTCCGCCTTGCAGGAACTGCCTCATCTCAGGGCGTTACGGTCACTTTTAAAGCTTAGAGTAGAAACAGCTTTCATTTTTCATGTGAAATGTAAAATCAAATCTCAAAGTGTAGATTTTAGGCGCCACAATATAAAACTGACAGTATTCTAAGCAGAAATTACTCCCTTCACCTCGCTCTTGGAAAGCAGTGTGAAATAGAGGCCAAGTTCCTTCCCCCTCAAAGAATCACTCCCTTCCCCAAAAAGCGAGAAATATCTCCTCCTAAAACCCCCAAAAAACGCCTTACCATCCTACACTTCAAAAAAAGAAGAATGGGTTGGTGTATTAAATGTACCATATTTTCAACCAAAAATATTTGCCAATACAAGAGATGATACAAGAAAGAAATGTCCAAGTTCATTACTTAGAAGACCTATTAATTACTTACTAAGAAGAGTAAAGACACTTCAACTGACCTTTAAAAACAACAATAAAAATATTTATATCCAGTTACTGAAATATCACTTTCCTCAACCAGGTATATTCTTAAACTTGGCAATGTTTAGTTTTCTCTCTAAAGATAATTTCGGCACAAAAAAAAAAACATTGCCAAGTTTAAGAATATACCTGGTTGAGGAAAGTGCTTTTTAGCGCGGTTCCTCCCTCCCCCATAGGGAGGAACCCCGCTTATAAGGTTGATACAATGAAACAATCCGGAAGTGCCGACAAGAAAATTTCGCGTTTCAGAACCCCTAGAGACCGAAAATAACGGTGGTTCAAATTTGTATATATATATATATATATATATATATATATGTATATATTTATTTATATATATATATATATATATATATATATATATATATATATATTTGTCTGTTCGCTCATTTCTGGCTTCCCTGATGGTCCGATTTTGATGAAATTTGGTACAAAAATCTGTCGTCCAATTTGAAAGGTCAAGTTCGTTAACAAAGCAAAATCCGCCCACTGGAAGATGGCGTTTGGGGCGAAATTCGCGCAAAAAAAATCGTAACGCTTACGTTTTTGAGTTCATAAGCTTGTAAGTACTCGTTTTATAGGCTTCCTGGGCTAGGAAAACGAATGAAACCATTTTCAAGGCGATAGCTTCAACCGTTTTCGAGAAAACTGAAAAAATAATTTTTGAATGCCGTTTTTGGTTTGGGTACTTATAATCATGGGATTCAGTTGAAACATTTACTGCATCTTCTACTTTCATTAAAACTAATATGTTGAAATTTTGGTTGCGTTTGGAGTTAAGGAAGGGTTAGAATAAAATATTTTATTAACAGACATAAAAAAGTTTTGGTAACTTTGTATACTTTCCTTAATATCTCGAAAAAGGTTAAGAATCTTGGGAAACGGAAGAATACCATTGGAAAGCCTACTAAATGCTCTACAAAAAAAGTTCTAATGAAAGTTTTGATTAAGCGATGTCAATCGAAGAAATAAGTGCTTAAAACTTTAAAGTAATTGATTTCGCTTATTCGAACTATTCTTTTTGTCTTTGATTTTGATACTTAAAATTATGGGATTCAGTTGAAACATTTTCTGCATGTTTGAATTTCATCAACACTAATATGTTAAAATCTCGGTTACGTTTGGAGCTAAGGAAGGATTAGAATAAAATATTTTATTAACAGACATGAAATGTTTTGGGAACTTCGTATACATTCCCTGATATCTCGAAGACGGTTAGGAATATTGGTAATCGGAGGGTTACCATGCGAAAGCTTACTAAATGTTCTACAAAAAATATTCTGAAACAATTTTTGATTAGGCTATGTCAATCGGAGAAATAAGTGCTTAAACTTTGAAGTAATTGATTTCGTTTATTCGAACTGTTCTTCTTCTTTGTTTTTATTCCTTGTTGTTTTTTCATTGTTTATAGTAGGATAATGTATTTGACAATAAAACAGATTAATTAAAATAAGAAAAGCAATTCATTGTTAAAAATATATCAGGCTGTACCGTATGAAATGTCAGATTTGGATTTGTCGATTTCCTTCAAATGTCTTGAAACTGTCGAGGCTCCTACTCCGAGTTCTTTGGCATATTCCCTAGTGTTTTTAATTGCTTAGAGTAGTCAAATGTATTTGTCAATAAAACAGGATACGTATAATTAGAATCAATATTTTGTTTGTTAGAATTCGAAGATACCGTATGAATATCTAGATTACAGTACTGGTGTTGATTTCGTTCTTTAGAATTATTCTTGGTATTCCCTATTTTCATCTGTTACCCATAGTTTTTTATTGTTAGTAGGCTTTTCTTATTGATTATAGAATATAAATCTATTTGGCTATAAAACAGGATACGTAAAATTAGTGACAATATTTCGGAGATTTCTGAGCGAAATACTTTTAAGATTTTCTACCACCACGAACGGCTTTTTTCCTCTATTTTTATCCACTAGATAGGCTTTATTTTGCATATTATTCTATATAAGTTTTATTCAGCAGGGGATTCTGATGAAATGTCGTGTTTTTGCTGTGGATTTTAAATACGATGTATCTAAGATTGGATAACATTAGCGAGTCTACATTGTTAAGAACTGACGACGGAGGATTACTTCTTGCTATGGTTTAGTCTACATAAGTATATTAAGTCCTAAATCCAAAAAATAAACTTCACAACGGTTAGATACTATGAGCGAATATGGCGGTTCAATGCCCGTAGAAGGAGAAGGTCCGCAGGAAATTTACCTGCTAAGAGTTAATCCTCAAGAGCTGTAAATATACCCCAGGTATCTGCCGACACAAATACAAAGCCTAGGCGGAGAGCACCCCAAAAACTCAGATCCAAACATAGGTTATATACTAAATATTCATAAAGACTACTTAGTTGTAAACCGATTCATCAATTAGCAATCAATAGTTTTCAACAAGTGTTATATACTAAATATTGATAAAAAGTATTTAATTAGAAAAAAAAACAATATTCCACAAGACTTGTTTTTGGTCCATTTGTGTCTACTCCATAGACTTAATTAGGTATATTATTCTATTGTAGTTGGGCAACTAAACTTTGTTTTATTTTGTTAAATAAAGTTTTTTTTCTTGACTTGTAATTCGTCAAGACTTTTATTTGTCCTTGTGTATTTACTAGATAGGTTTTATTCGGCATATTATTCTATATAGGCTATATTAGGCAGGGTATTCTACTCAATCTTGTGTACTTCTTCTTGTTCCTTCTGTACATGGGCGTATGTAAAAACAATTTCGGGGGGGGGGGGGCTGAGACCATTTCCAGGGTATGGAATACTAAATATTTAGAGCTTGGAATAGTTTTAGGCAACTAAAACGCTATTACACGTAAAATAAAATATGTTTTATGAACTAAGTGATCTTATTTAATTTATTTTTAAGGGTTTTACGAGAAGTTTTTATCATCAATTCAAAATTTCGGGAGGGGCTGCAGCCCCCTCAGCCCCCCCCCCTCATATACGCCCATGCTTCTGTATCCACTAGAAAGGCTTTATTAGGCATATTTTGTATTGATTTATTGAGCTTTGCTTTAGAATGAGAGCCAGATTCTGTAATTTCCGCTTCTGTGTAAAAGTTAGCTACTGTCGGTGTCCCTGACGCCTTAATATCACTTTTATTCGAGATGTTCGAGAGGATTTTGACAATTTTCACGAGATATATAAAAAAAAACAAGTTTATTTCTTTTCTAAGCTTATCAAATGGCACTAGGGACATGAACGGAACCGCGCTAAGATGCTGCAGTTCCTGCGAGTCGGACTTTTTAGTAACTGGATATAAGTATTTTTATTGTTGTTTTAGCGCGGTTCCTCCCTCCCCCATAGGGAGGAACCCCGCTTATAAGGTTGATCTCATGACGCAATCCAGAAGTGCCGACTAGAAAATTTTGCGTTTCAGAACCCCTAGAGACCGAAAATGATGGTGGTTCAAATTTTTATATATATATATATATATATATATATATATATATATATATATATATATATATATATATGTCTGTTCGCTCTCTAGGTAGAAGACGAATGGTCCGATTTTGATGAAATTTGGTACAAAAATCCGTCGTCCAATTTGAAGGGTCAAGATTGTTAACCAGCAAAATCCGTCCACTGGAGGATGGCGTTTGGGGCGAAATTCGCGCAGAAAAAAATCGCAACGCTTACTTTTTTGAGTTCATAAGCTTGTAAGCACTCGTTTTATAGGCTTCTTGGGCTAGGAAAACGAATGAAACCATTTTCAAGGCGATAGCTTTAACCGTTTTCGACAAAATTGGAAAAATAGTTTTTGAATACCGTTTTTGTTTTGGATACTTAGAATCATGGGATTCAGTTGCAACATTTTCTGCATGTTCTACTTTCATTAAAACTAATATATTGAAATTTGTGTTACGTTTGGAGTTAAGGAAGGGTTAGAATAAAATATTTTATTAACCGACATAAAAAGTTTTGGTAACTTTGTATACTTTCCTTAATATCGCGAAAAAGGTTGAAAATCTTGGTAAACGGAAGGATAACATTAGAAAGCATACTAAATGCTCTACAAAAAAGGTTCTGATAAAAGTTTTGATTAGGCGATGTCAATCGGAGAAATAAGTGCTTAAAACTTTAAAGTAATTGATTTCGCTTATTCGAACTGTTCTTTTTGTCTGTTTTTATTCCTTGTTATTTTTCCAACTGCTTATAGTTGGATAATGTATTTGATAATATATCAGGTTAAGAAAAATATGAAAAACAATTTAATCTTAGAGATATGGATTTCCAAGATATAGCTTTTCAACTGCCTAGCGGGGTCCTTCCTAGGGCGGTTTGGCCGACCAATCCAGGTAGGATCGTAAATAAGACCTTTCTTGAAAGTAAAGATGGAACTGTCAACTTTGGTCCTCCTCTGCCTCCCGGCACTTTCATTGCTGACGAAGGCTACCAATGAATAGCCGAAACGTCCTAAATATAGATTTTTTAACAAAAATCGTATTGAGGTTTCTTTAGCCGAATCCCAACCATTCCATATTTACTTATCACCTCGACGGCTAACTATCTAATCTTCATGCTTTCTAGAAATGTGAACCCAAAATAATAACAGCTTCTATTTTAATCATTTTAAATGAGTCTAGATATAAGAACGGAACCGCGCTAAGATGATGCAGTTCCTGCGAGTCGGACTTTTTTTTAAAGGTCAGTTGAAGTGTCTTTACTGTTCTTAGTAAGTAACTATGATGTCTTCTAAGTAATGAACTTGGACATTTCTTTCTTGTATCATCTCTTGTATTGGCAAATATTTTTGGTTGAAAATATGGTGCACTTAATACACCAACCCATTCTAATTTTTTTGGAGTGTAGGATGGTAAGGCGTTTTTTGGGGTCTTTTTGGGAGGAGATATTTCTCGCTTTTGGGGGAAGGGAGTGTTTCTTTGAGGGGGGAGGAACTTGTCCTCTATTTCACATTTATGTTTGTTTTGGGATCTCATTACTTTTTTCGAAGTATTAATTAAAATTTAGTTGCCGCATACCTACTGGCTTTTGTACTTCATATAAAACCAGGGTCTTTGGATTCTGCATAAAGTTCTCCTTACTGCTTGATATTTGATACCAATAATAAACCTACATACATCTAATCACTAGCCTAGAAAAGTTAGAAGCTCTTCCGATATTCATTTATCGCACCGCATCTTTGGCGAAGTGCATTTTTTCGGTCTTTTCAGTAGAGGGCGATGTAAAGTAGGTTTAGTCGAGCATATTCCTAGAACAATTTCTTATATAATAATTTTAAAATATTTTAAGCAGATATTTTGACTTGGTATTTACTTAGATGTTGTTGTAAATGTTTATGTCCTTTAAATGTTTGAGTATTGTATGAATGTGGTGGCTGTCATCTCCGAGGAGTTCTGTCAAGTCAATAGATGTTGTTGTGTTATAGAAGAGAAAAGAATAACCTGAAACTAGGCTTTATTGAACTTAGAATAATACTACATATTAGACTGAATGAATAGAATAAACAAAAGTAAACAATGAAATATAAAACAGCTGTAAACAATGAAATATAAAACAGCTGTTACAAATATTATAACATTCATCCCTCCTAGGTAGTGAAGTCTTTCAAGTATGCGGGGAGATGCCGTTCATGGGTACTTCTTCTTAATGATTGTTGAACTGCTGGATTTGGTTGATGTTGAGGATTGAATTCAGTTGTGTTTGGCACGTCTGGTACACTCTCAGAGACACTTTTATTTTCTTTAAGAGCGTCTTTTTGTGGGGAAGGTTTTGGGTGACCTGTGACATCCATGTCACGAATTGATGTTTCAATTTGTTTATGGTTGCAGTGATTTTCGGGAATACTTTCTGTCTCGCCTATTGGTGCAAGGTGTCTAGTAGACACAGTAGTCTCCCTTCCGTCAGGCAATCTAACATATGAATATTCTGGGTTCGCTTCCAATAAATATACTTCATCGACATGACGGTCATATTTTGAGCGAATATGTCTTCTCATAAGGACTGGACCAGGGGTCATTAGCCACGTTGGCATCCCGACTCCCACACTGGACCGGCGAGAGAAATTAAACATACGTTCATGGGGTGTTGTATTTGTTGATGTGCAGAGGAGTGAACGAATTGAATGTAATGCCTGATTACAAACCTCCTCCCATTTAGAAATATCAATATTTTGATTTCTTGCTGCCAGCTCAATAGTTTTCCAAACTATCCCAACATAGCGTTCACATTGTCCATTTCCTTGAGGATTGTATGCAGTCGTTCGACTCGTAGCAACACCAATGTCAGTTAAAAATGATTTGAGTTCTTGAGAAAGAAAACTTGAGCCTCTGTCAGTGTGCAAGTAAGCGGGTGTGCCAAAAATTGAGAAAAGTTCTTTAAGCTTCGAGATTACTGTATTGGATGACATATCATGACATGGAAAAGCAAAAGGAAAACGTGAATACTCATCGACAATTATTAGGAGGTAACGATTTCTTGTAGATGACGGCAAAGGGCCTTTAAAATCCATCACGATCCTTTCGAACGGTTGTGTAGCTTTGATAAGAGTTCCTTCGAATTTGCGGAATCTTGATTTTACTTCAGAACAAATACGACATCCTGATATGACTTTTCGTATTTCTTCCAATGAGTAAGGGAGATTTTTACAACGAACCCAATGATATAGTCTTGTTTCTCCTGGATGGCACAAAACTTCATGCAGATTTCTCAACTTTGGGAAAGAAGTTTCTATGGAAGAACAAATTCGTGATAATGTATCCGCAGTTTTGTTCTCATTGCCTGGTCTGTATATTATTTCATATTTATAATTTGAAAGTTCCAGTCTCCACCTCATTATTTTTTCATTCTTTATTTTTCCTTGTTTATTACTGTCAAACATGAATGACACTGAACGTTGATCGGTAATAAGACGAAAATTCCTACCGAGAAGATATTGTCTCCACTTCCGTAATGCTTCTACTATCGCATAAGCTTCTTTCTCAATAGACGAATGACGCTGTTCGGCCTTGGTGAGAGATCTTGAGAAAAAGGCAACCGGTTTCTTGTCTTGAGATAGTGTGGCTCCAATGGCATAATCAGATGCGTCCGTTTCAACAGTTAGTGGAGTGTTGTCGATTGAAGATACCACAGCATTTTGAATGTCTAGCTTAATGGACTCAAATGTTTTCACAGCTTCTTAACTGAGAGGTATAGGACTTCTGACTAATACTTGGATTTTCTCAGCAAACTTTGGTATGAATGGGGCAAAATGGGAGAACATACCTATAGCTCGACGGAGAGAAGATGAGGTACCTGGGATTGGCAATTCACGGAGAGGTTGCAACCGTTCAGGATCTGGACTAATTGTTTTGTGGCGAATCATAAATCCCAAAAGCTTTATTGTGCTTAATGAGAATGCACTTTTCTGTAGATTTATTGTTAAATTGTACTTAGCAACAGCCTTTAGAAATTTTTCTAAATTTTGATCATGTTCTTGTTGATCACGAACACAGATTGTCACATCGTCCAAATATACCTCAATTCCTAGAAGATTTTCTGCGGCAACTATGTTCATTATAGCTCTTTGAAAAGCCGGAACTCCATTCCTAACACCAAACGGAATACGAGTGAATTGATATAGTCGTCCACAGGCTTCAAAGGCTGTATAAGGTCTGTCCTCAGGTGTGATAGGAATTTGGTGATACGCACTGCGGAGGTCAATCGAACTGAAAACTCTATATGAAGCAACTCTATTAATAATGTCATCTATCCTTGGGAGTGGGAATGCATCTAATTCAGTGAACCTGTTGATTGTCTGGGAGTAGTCGACAACCATCCTACGACGGTGATTAGGGGATTCCACAACCAATACTTGAGCTCGCCATGGTGAAATGCTCTCTTCAATGATGCCATCTTCTAGCAATTTCTTTATTTCATTTTCAATGAATTTCGTATCCGGGGCAGAATGTCTACGCGATCTTATTGATATTGGCTTGCAGTTAGGAGATAAATTAGTAAACAGTTGAGCAGGTTCTACATTAGCAACTGCAACACTACAAATATTCAAGGGAGCTTCAGTTCCTCCGAATGTTACCTGAATTGAAGAATGTCTATTTAGGATGTCATGACCTATTATGATGTCCGTACAAAGATCTCTAAGGATGCTAACTGTTACACCATTGTATTCATGATCCTGTAACTGAAGGTTTATCCTACATTGACCCTTAATTTGGGATTTCAAGGAGGTTGATGCCATAGCAACATCTTCTACTTTACATGAAAGTAAAGCTCCTGACTCTAAAACAAAATGGTCAATCCTTCGTAAACTTTCCCTTTGCAAAACTAACCGTCCTTGCTCTATCTCATTTTCCCCTGATGTTCTTAATGCTCACTTTGTATCTTCTCCCTCAGTCATATCCAGTCCTCCTATACCTTCCAAACTACCTTTTAATTCCAACAAATTCTACTTCTCCTATATTACCCCAGAAGATCTTCTAACCGCGGTCCTTCAATCCCGAACCAATGACTACGGTCCAGACTCTGTTCCCGTTAAAGTGATTAAGGCCTGTTTACCCGCAATCCTTCCTATCCTTCTCCACATATACAACTATTCCCTTCAAAACTCGATTTTTCCTTCTCAATGGAAAACAGCGTTGGTTCGCCCTCTTAACAAAATATCAAACCCCTGCTCTCCGAAGGATTTCCGTCCTATCTCCCTTCTATCCAATCTTTCCAAACCTTTAGAGCGTCTGGTCCAATCTCAAGTATCCAACCACCTTGAACAAAATAATCTCCTTAACCCTCTCCAGTCTGGCTTCCGTCCGTCATACTCCACTCAATCAGCGCTCCTAAAAATCACCCATGACATTAAAACTGCCATAGATAACCAACAGCTCACTATTCTAGTTCTCCTAGATTTTTCAAAAGCATTTGATACCGTAGACCATCAAATCCTCCTCACCAAACTCCAATCTCTTTCCTTTTCCAACAGTGCCATTAGCTGGTTCCAATCCTTTCTATCCTATCGATCCCAATACGTGGTCATCCCCGACAGCAATCCTTCTAGCCCTCTTCCTCTTTCCCGTGGTGTACCCCAGGGCTCCTCGTTATCCCCAACTCTATTTTCTGTTTACATCAATGATCTTCATCTTTCCATAGTTCATTCCAAGTTTCATCTTTACGCCGACGATACCCAAATCTACCTATCCTTTAAGCCCTCTTTGCTACAAGATGCTGTAGACAAACTGCAAGTAGATCTTAATAACATCAATGCTTGGGCCGCAGCTAATAAGCTTTCCCTGAATCCAGACAAATCAAAAGCCATTGTTATAGGCTCCCAATCCCTCATAAGTTCTACTTCCCCTTTTCCAGCCCTTTACCTTAACAGCATCCCTATAAAATATTGTAAATCAGTTAAAAATCTTGGGATCATATTTGATCAGAACCTTTCCTGGAAAAATCATATTTCCCAAATTTCCCGTCGGTCCATATTTATCCATAGACAGCTCAACCTCTCCCGCCATCTCTTGCCAACATAGACCGTCAACTCCTCGTAACTTCCCTATTATTCCCCCAGTTTGACTATGGTTGTTTGGTGTACGGTGGACTTTCTGGCGATCTCGAGGCAAAACTCAAACGCCTCATGAACTGTTTCATTCGTTTTATCCTCGGGATCCCCAGAGACTCCCACATATCACATTTCTACCAGGAGCTAAATTGGCTATTCCCTCTTTATCGTCGTCAGTACTTCCTCGGCTCAGTCCTTTACCAAGTAATTCAATCCCGTAGACCTTCTTATATTTTTCAACTTCTTAAATTTAAATCCTCGGTTCACTCCCGTAACACCCGATCTCGTCCTTCCGATCTCTATATTCCTTCCCACCGAACAGCAATATTCGAAAAATCATTCGTCACCCGTGCCACCTCGCTATGGAATTCCTTGCCTTCGTTTGTCCGCCATTCTACCAACCTAGAAACCTTTAAATCCCGACTCTTCCACCACCTTCTATCCCTCCAAGTTTTACCCAACACCTAGTCTATATTGAAGCTGTACACTATATATTGATACTGATAGCATTTATAAGTTTTAGAGTTTATACGTAAAATTCAAAATTATGTTGTAATTTCAAAATTATTCCTATGGGACTTCTGTCCCGGAATAAGAATAAAACTTTTCATTTCATTTCATTTCATTTACATGGAATCACAGGAATTTTAAGTTTTGAGACAGTGGAATGACTAATGAAAGTACCAGTGCTACCTGTGTCTATCAAACCATGAGCATTTGAGCCATTAATCTTGACAGTAACAACAGCTTTTCTTAGATTTGAAGGTAGAGATGCTAAACAATTAGTGGAATTTGTTGGACGCCGGGGTGATACTGAATATTTATCCTTATTTCTACATACCTTCTGGTAGTGACCCTTGATCCCACAGCTTCTACAGATAGCCTCCCTGGCTGGGCAGATGGATCTACTGTGTTTCTGGAAACCGCAAAAGTAGCACTTTGGACTGACTGATGAGATTGATTGAGGAGCTGGTCGAGAGTCTTCTTCGCTGTGGCTTGGATCCGATTCCTTCTTCATTGAGACTGTATTGATGGTCGATGGAGTCAAATATTCCTGGGATTGATGTTCCGCGAGCTCCAACGATCTTGCTTGAGTAACTGTTTCTTCTAGGGTTAAAGTGTGATTTTCCAATAATCTCTGACGAATATGGGATGACCGCAACCCATCTATAAATGCATCTCTAACAGATTCATCTCTGTTAATTTCAGCACTAACAGCTTTAAAATTACAATCTTTAGCCAAACGTTTAAGAGATTCGACGTACCTGTCAATAGTTTCCCCAGGTTCCTGGCGTCGAGTCTTGAGCTTATGTCGAACAAATATTTCATTGATTGGTTTAATATATAAACTTTTTAAAATTGCAACAGCATCATTATATGTTCCACATTCACTCACATATTCATAGACTGAAGGAGAAATAAAGTTAGTTAACACTTTGAGTCTATCACATTCACGAACATCAGCACTAGTAATAAAGTTCTGGAATGTACGAAACCAATGTTTCCATTCTTGTGGAGCTCCATCTTCATTAGGATTGATACTGAATCTTTCAGGGCGTAGAATACGATCCATTCCAAAACAAAAACTAAGTTCAATAAATTGTTATAGAAGAGAAAAGAATAACCTGAAACTACGCTTTATTGAACTTAGAATAATACTACATATTAGACTGAATGAATAGAATAAACAAAAGTAAACAACAGCTGTAAACAATGAAATATAAAACAGCTGTTACAAATATTATAACATGTTGTAAATGTATATGTCCTTTAAATGTTTGAGTATTGTATGAATGTGGTGGCTGTCATCTCCGAGGAGTTCTGTCAAGTCAATAGATGTTGTTGTAAATGTTTATGTCCTTTAAATGTTTGAGTATTGTATGAATGTGGTGGCTGTCATCTCCGAGGAGTTCTGTCAAGTCAATAGATGTTGTTGTAAATGTTTATGTCCCTTAAATGTTTGAGTATTGTATGAATGTGGTGGCTGTCATCTCCGAGGAGTTCTGTCAAGTCAATAGATGTTGTTGTAAATGTTTATGTCCCTTAAATGTTTGAGTATTGTATGAATGTGGTGGCTGTCATCTCCGAGGAGTTCTGTCAAGTCAATAGATGTTGTTGTAAATGTTTATGTCCTTTAAATGTTTGAGTATTGTATGAATGTGGTGGCTGTCATCTCCGAGGAGTTCTGTCAAGTCAATAGATGTTGTTGTAAATGTTTATGTCCTTTAAATGTTTATGTCCCTTAAATGTTTGAGTTTTGTATGAATGTTGTGGCTGTCATCTCCGAGGAGTTCTGTCAAGTCAATAGATGTTGTTGTAAATGTTTATGTCCTTTAAATGTTTGAGTATTGTATGAATGTGGTGGCTGTCATCTCCGAGGAGTTCTGTCAAGTCAATAGATGTTGTTGTAAATGTTTATGTCCTTTAAATGTTTGAGTATTGTATGAATGTGGTGGCTGTCATCTCCGAGGAGCTCTGTCAAGTCAATAGATGTTGTTGTAAATGTGTATGTCCTTTAAATGTTTGAGTATTGTATGAATGTGGTGGCTGTCATCTCCGAGGAGTTCTGTCAAGTCAATAGATGTTGTTGTAAATGTGTATGTCCTTTAAATGTTTGAGTATTGTATGAATGTGGTGGCTGTCATCTCCGAGGAGTTCTGTCAAGTCAATAGATGTTGTTGTAAATGTGTATGTCCTTTAAATGTTTGAGTATTGTATGAATGTGGTGGCTGTCATCTCCTAGGAGTTCTGTCAAGTCAATAGATGTTGTTGTAAATGTGTATGTCCTTTAAATGTTTGAGTATTGTATGAATGTGGTGGCTGTCATCTCCGAGGAGTTCTGTCAAGTCAATAGATGTTGTTGTAAATGTGTATGTCCTTTAAATGTTTGAGTATTGTATGAATGTGGTGGCTGTCATCTCCGAGGAGTTCTGTCAAGTCAATAGATCTTGTTCTAAATGTGTATGTCCTTTAAATGTTTGAGTACTGTATCAATGTTGTGGCTGTTATCTCCGAGGAGTTCTGTCAAGTCAATAGATGTTGTTGTAAATGTTTATGTCCTTTAAATGTTTGAGTATTGTATGAATGTGGTGGCTGTCATCTCCGAGGAGTTCTGTCAAGTCAATAGATCTTGTTCTAAATGTGTATGTCCCTTAAATGTTTGAGTACTGTATCAATGTTGTGGCTGTTATCTCCGAGGAGTTCTGTCAAGTCAATAGATGTTGTTGTAAATGTTTATGTCCTTTAAATGTTTGAGTATTGTATGAATGTGGTGGCTGTCATCTCCGAGGAGTTCTGTCAAGTCAATAGATGTTGTTGTAAATGTTTATGTCCTTTAAATGTTTGAGTATTGTATGAATGTGGTGGCTGTCATCTCCGAGGAGTTCTGTCAAGTCAATCGATGTTGTTGTAAATGTTCATGTCCCTTAAATGTTTGAGTATTGTATGAATGTGGTGGCTGTCATCTCCGAGGAGTTCTGTCAAGTCAATAGATCTTGTTCTAAATGTGTATGTCCTTTAAATGTTTGAGTACTGTATCAATGTTGTGGCTGTTATCTCCGAGGAGTTCTGTCAAGTCAATAGATGTTGTTGTAAATGTTTATGTCCTTTAAATGTTTGAGTATTGTATGAATGTGGTGGCTGTCATCTCCGAGGAGTTCTGTCAAGTCAATAGATCTTGTTCTAAATGTGTATGTCCCTTAAATGTTTGAGTACTGTATCAATGTTGTGGCTGTTATCTCCGAGGAGTTCTGTCAAGTCAATAGATGTTGTTGTAAATGTTTATGTCCTTTAAATGTTTGAGTATTGTATGAATGTGGTGGCTGTCATCTCCGAGGAGTTCTGTCAAGACAATAGATGTTGTTGTAAATGTTTATGTCCTTTAAATGTTTGAGTATTGTATGAATGTGGTGGCTGTCATCTCCGAGGAGTTCTGTCAAGTCAATCGATGTTGTTGTAAATGTTTATGTCCCTTAAATGTTTGAGTATTGTATGAATGTGGTGGCTGTCATCTCCGAGGAGTTCTGTCAAGTCAATAGATGTTGTTGTAAATGTTTATGTCCCTTAAATGTTTGAGTATTGTATGAATGTGGTGGCTGTCATCTCCGAGGAGTTCTGTCAAGTCAATAGATGTTGTTGTAAATGTTTATGTCCTTTAAATGTTTGAGTATTGTATGAATGTGGTGGCTGTCATCTCCGAGGAGTTCTGTCAAGTCAATAGATGTTGTTGTAAATGTTTATGTCCTTTAAATGTTTATGTCCCTTAAATGTTTGAGTTTTGTATGAATGTTGTGGCTGTCATCTCCGAGGAGTTCTGTCAAGTCAATAGATGTTGTTGTAAATGTTTATGTCCTTTAAATGTTTGAGTATTGTATGAATGTGGTGGCTGTCATCTCCGAGGAGTTCTGTCAAGTCAATAGATGTTGTTGTAAATGTTTATGTCCTTTAAATGTTTGAGTATTGTATGAATGTGGTGGCTGTCATCTCCGAGGAGTTCTGTCAAGTCAATAGATGTTGTTGTAAATGTGTATGTCCTTTAAATGTTTGAGTATTGTATGAATGTGGTGGCTGTCATCTCCGAGGAGTTCTGTCAAGTCAATAGATGTTGTTGTAAATGTGTATGTCCTTTAAATGTTTGAGTATTGTATGAATGTGGTGGCTGTCATCTCCGAGGAGTTCTGTCAAGTCAATAGATGTTGTTGTAAATGTGTATGTCCTTTAAATGTTTGAGTATTGTATGAATGTGGTGGCTGTCATCTCCTAGGAGTTCTGTCAAGTCAATAGATGTTGTTGTAAATGTGTATGTCCTTTAAATGTTTGAGTATTGTATGAATGTGGTGGCTGTCATCTCCGAGGAGTTCTGTCAAGTCAATAGATGTTGTTGTAAATGTGTATGTCCTTTAAATGTTTGAGTATTGTATGAATGTGGTGGCTGTCATCTCCGAGGAGTTCTGTCAAGTCAATAGATCTTGTTCTAAATGTGTATGTCCTTTAAATGTTTGAGTACTGTATCAATGTTGTGGCTGTTATCTCCGAGGAGTTCTGTCAAGTCAATAGATGTTGTTGTAAATGTTTATGTCCTTTAAATGTTTGAGTATTGTATGAATGTGGTGGCTGTCATCTCCGAGGAGTTCTGTCAAGTCAATAGATCTTGTTCTAAATGTGTATGTCCCTTAAATGTTTGAGTACTGTATCAATGTTGTGGCTGTTATCTCCGAGGAGTTCTGTCAAGTCAATAGATGTTGTTGTAAATGTTTATGTCCTTTAAATGTTTGAGTATTGTATGAATGTGGTGGCTGTCATCTCCGAGGAGTTCTGTCAAGTCAATAGATCTTGTTCTAAATGTGTATGTCCCTTAAATGTTTGAGTATTGTATGAATGTGGTGGCTGTCATCTCCGAGGAGTTCTGTCAAGTCAATCGATGTTGTTGTAAATGTTCATGTCCCTTAAATGTTTGAGTATTGTATGAATGTGGTGGCTGTCATCTCCGAGGAGTTCTGTCAAGTCAATAGATCTTGTTCTAAATGTGTATGTCCTTTAAATGTTTGAGTACTGTATCAATGTTGTGGCTGTTATCTCCGAGGAGTTCTGTCAAGTCAATAGATGTTGTTGTAAATGTTTATGTCCTTTAAATGTTTGAGTATTGTATGAATGTGGTGGCTGTCATCTCCGAGGAGTTCTGTCAAGTCAATAGATGTTGTTGTAAATGTTTATGTCCTTTAAATGTTTGAGTATTGTATGAATGTGGTGGCTGTCATCTCCGAGGAGTTCTGTCAAGTCAATAGATGTTGTTGTAAATGTTTATGTCCCTTAAATGTTTGAGTATTGTATGAATGTGGTGGCTGTCATCTCCGAGGAGTTCTGTCAAGTCAATAGATCTTGTTCTAAATGTGTATGTCCTTTAAATGTTTGAGTACTGTATCAATGTTGTGGCTGTTATCTCCGAGGAGTTCTGTCAAGTCAATAGATGTTGTTGTAAATGTTTATGTCCTTTAAATGTTTGAGTATTGTATGAATGTGGTGGCTGTCATCTCCGAGGAGTTCTGTCAAGTCAATAGATCTTGTTCTAAATGTGTATGTCCTTTAAATGTTTGAGTACTGTATCAATGTTGTGGCTGTTATCTCCGAGGAGTTCTGTCAAGTCAGTAGATGTAATATAGGGTTTCTGGCGCAGTCTTCAAAATTCCCTATTTCCCCGAAAAAACCTGATCGTCGATTTTTGTAGGATTTTTCATTTTTATCTCAAACATCTAATTTTTTTAAAAAATATACATTTTCTAACATATTTCTTTAAAACCTAACAAATAAAAAAAAAATACATATTTTTAACATATTTCTTTAAAACGATACAAAAATTGGGATCACCCACAAAAAGTAAAAATATTATATAATTAATTTAATTATTATTTCCATTTGTTACAAATGTATTTATTTCTTAACATGAGGAAAACATTGGAATAATTTAAAAGGTCATTTGTAGAGATGCAATCTGGCTTCAGTTTCCCTTGTACATACGTCACATGACCTCGGATTGCTCGAGCTCGAACAATGTCCTTGGATTGCTCGGGCTCCAAACAATACTGCACAGTTTTTCCTCGTTGTGATTAATTTCTCTTGATTGTATTTTTTACATCCATTCTTTTTTTATATTGGGATATAACTGGAACATATTTTCTATTTCTTTCTTCTTTTCATACATTGCATTTACTACTACTACACTACTAGTACACTACTACTACTACTACTACTACTACTACTACTACTACTACTACTACTACTACTACTACTAGTACACTACTACTACTACTACTACTACTACTACTACTACTACTACTACTACTACTACTACTACTACTACTACTACTACTAACACTACTGGATACACTAGTACTACTACTACTACTACTACTACTACTACTACTACTACCACACTACACTAACACTACTACACTAGTAACACTACTACTCTTTTTTAACTCCATCGAAGTCTTTCTTAGATTCTTCTAGAATTTTTATTAATGTATTTGAATCCTTAATAATTTTATCTATTTTATAATTCATGATCGCTCTACACTAAACTCAACGGACTCCCGAGAACTACTGACGGTTGTTATCATGTTGTTTTATCCTCCTTCTATTTCAAGGGTAGAGGAAAAATGAACAAGTTCTATCATCTATTCTGAGAACATACTTTGTCTATTATCTGTACTGCTAACATACTAAACTTCTAATATATCGTTTTTAAGAAAATCGTATCTAATTTTTTTCTCAGATAAAATAACCACGTATATATTTGTACCTCCAGGAACTACATTATGAAAATCAACATTCAGAATAATATTATTTTTACTATTTGAAATATTAATTGGTCCTTTTCTAACATCTATTACATATAAAGGTCTATTTTTTATGAAATCATCAGGACCATAAAGCATATTCATATTTCCGATATAAGACCTTTTATAATCTTTATACATATCATATAATAATGAATAATTGTTCTCTTTAATATCTAAATTTAACATTTCTTCCGGATAATATGTTTCATTAATTTTAACTCTAATATTTCTAACATCAACATGGTCAAATTTAGAAGGATCTTTCTTTTGATCATTTCTTCTCGATGTTTGGAATCCTACAATTATGAATTTCGGTTTATCAATGTTCCTATAAATATTAGTTATATCAAAACTTAAATTTGATCCCATAATACCAGTTTTTTCAATACACTCCCAAGTTTTAAATACAAATTCTTGTGTTCCACCAAACTTGTCCATCTCATTAATTAATTCAATTTTTGAAGGTGTTGAATACTCTATGATAGGAACACGTAAATAAAAATCAGTTATTGTAATTTTACCTGTAGGTGCATAAGACTTTCCATCTGCTTGAAGTGATAGAAAAATCCCGTCATCATCAGTGTTTCTAAGAAATGTTATTAAAAATCCTCCTTTGTATATTGGTATGTTTATACCTCCAAAATATCCTAATCCTAAATCGTTTAAGGTTCCACAATAATTAAATTTTCCATATTTATGATCACATTTCACTGCACCATTCATTTTAGACAAAGTTTCATCTTGAGACAGTGATATCGTATGTTTTACAGTACTTATAATACCTGGATCTTCAATTCTATCAATTAATTTGTTATGTTTTTTTACTTCTATACTTCGAAATAAGAAAGGAATAAAATTATCTATTAATTTAGTTCCCGAATTCATACCATAGTGTTCACCATCTTTAGCATTGAAAGAACCTGAAATAACAAACTGAAAATGGGAACTTAAAAAATTATCACCAACATCGATTAAGAATTCTATTCTCTGATTTTCTTTATTAAAATTCAATTCGGTATTATTCGATGGGAAAAAATGTTTAAATTGTTGTTTTTCTATATTAGGATTATATTTTGAATACATCTCCATTTATTAAGATAAAAAATCGTTATAATTTAAAAACTAGTTTATAATTATTAGACCCCGTCTCAGTGACGAGGTTTGAAAATTTAAAAAACATAATTTATTAATGAAGGTACAGTATCAACATTAAATCTATTTTTATAATATTTCGAAAATTCTTCATAATGTTCTTGTTTAAATTCATTTGATATATCAGTTCTTTCGAAAATTATTATCCAATTAACCAAATGTTTATATTTTATTAAAGTATCTGGAGAAAACTTTTGATAAAAAGACATAATGTTCCAATCAAATAATGAGTAATAAAACTCGATCTTTTATTCATCGATTTTCTGATATCTCGAAATGATTTTCCAATCTATTTTATTTGAAAACATTCCTAATTCTTCTAATTTAAACGGATGGTATTGTGAAACAAGTTTCCAAATTAATTTATTCTGAAATACAATTAAAAATTCTGTTGTTAAACCAGGAAATGAAGATATTTCATCCCAATCATTATTTTGTGTTGTCTCCATTTATTAAGAAAAAAATTAATTCTTTTTTAATATTTCTACTTCTGTATCAATTTTTTCATTTAGTGATGAGTCTAAAACATCACTAAATGTATCAATTTTTTCATTTAGTGATGTTATAGACTCTTCTTCCGTATCAATTTTTTCATTCAGTGATGTTTTTACTCTTCTTCTTCTCATTATCTTTTTTTCCAGTTCTTCTATTTTATTGTTTAAATCATTCAATACTTGTTCCACTTGTGGGTAATAACTATCATATAAAGTGTCAGAAAATGTTTGAAGATGTTTTTCTAACTCTGTTTCTCTCAAATATTCTTCCATTTTGTTCTTTATATCACTATCAACTTGTACTGGTATAACATCACTAATTAAATCCTGAGTGAGTTTTTTCATCTTTTCATCTAAATCTTCTTTAGTTGTATATTCAAATAATTTCTCATCGATGATCTCTTCAAATTCTTTTGTATCAGTTGTTCTTTTATCTCTTTTATTTTCATTAATTGCCCTCTCTATCATCGTTTTCACTTGTTTCATAATAACTACATCATTATTATCTCTTCCTTCTGAAACACTGACAAGTCTTTTTTTATTAAAACCAATATAACTTTTAGTAAATGTAAACAATGAACCGATAATTTCATCAACTTTTACTTTTAATTCATTCTTTAATTTATTATTAAAATCATTTTTTAAATCATTCTTTAATTTATTTTCATCATCTTTTAATTTTGTTTGGAATGTTGAGAATTCTGTTCTAAAAGAATTTGAAAGTTCATTTACAATATCACTTTTTAATTTCGTTTCATCAATATCGCCAGATTCCGGAAAAACAATTTGATTTCCTAAAACATCAAATTTTAAAATAACTCTTGAATAAGATTCCATTTCTTTCTATTTATTATATTTAAAATTTCATTAAAATCCATATCTTTAGAAAAGAATTTAAGAACTAACAAACATAAATGTCCACAAATAGGTGGATCATTAATTTCTTGAAGTCTGTCTTCATTATATATTAAATTATCTTTTCCCAAATATATAACTAATTCCTTTGATGGATGTAAGTTTCCATATGAATTAAAATAATATTTTTTATTTCCATTTTTATAATAAGAAACCCAGTGAGTACCATTTCCGAAAGAATTATCAATGTTTACAATTCCACACTCAATATTTCTAGGATGTTTCGGAAGTTCATCTTTCATAAAAACTCCTCTAAAATGTTTTATGTTTAACTTCTTAACGATATTCTCGATATCAAAATTAGATAAAGGAGTTATTTTTTTTTTTTAACTGTTACAAGTTTTCCTCCCTGTTTCTTTTCCATTTCTTTATTATGTCTTGTTTGTTCTTCTATTAGTTTATCTTTATATCTTTTATCGATAACCGAGTTTGCAATAGAACTTGCTCCACTCGCTAAAGCAGCTAAAGCTCCTAATCCTGCAAAAATTAAAGGAAGTATTCCACCATCTTTTTCATTTTCTCTTAATTGTTTATATGTTAATTTAATTCTAGTTCCCTTTCCGTCTTTAGCATTTCTGTTAATCTTATCGATCTGTCTTTGAGTTAACAAAATTGAATTATTTCCTTTTTTTGTATCGATTGTAACATCAGTTTTCTTTTTTACAGCACCAATAATTTTAGATTTTTGACCTTCCGTTAGTGAAATTTTAAAAGGTTTATACTCACTCATTTTCTTTAATTTATAATGAATAAAAAAGAATATAAATTCTTTCTACTGGAAATTTTTGCAGGATTTAAAAATGTTCGTTTCTAATAAATGGAGGGGATTCTAAATATTCTGAACAACAAACTTAACTATAATAATAAAGAAATATTTATGATTTTAGATGAAAATAACGATCCTTGGTTTAAAGCTAGAGATATTGCTGAATTATTAGAGTATAAAAAAATAACCAAAGCATATAATCTTGTTGATGAAGAACATAAAACAAATCTAAATCTTATTTTAGAAGGGTGCTCCTTAGAAGAGCACCCTTCAAATATGCAAGCACATACTATTTTTATTAACGAATTAGGTTTATATTCTTTGATTATGAAATCGAAATTACCTCAAGCAAAAGAATTTCAAAAATGGGTTTACAATGTTATCAAAACAATTAGAAAAACAGGGGAGTATAAATTGAAGGAAGAATTATACAGTAAAGACAAAATTATAAAAAAGAAAGATGAAAAAATTGAAAATTTAAATAATAAAATAACAAATATCAAATCTGATGTTGTACCTAAAACTAAAGATGAAAAATTAAGACATTTTTTCCTATTATTTAAGTTAAACGACTATGAATGTGAATATAGTTATTATGTTATAAGATGTCAAAAAGTATATTTAAAAAGAGCTGTTGATAAAATAGTTTTAGAACATCAAGATTGTGAGGAGATAATAAAATTCTATGATCCAAATAGTGTTAATTTATATTCTAGAATAAAAGAAAAATTAAAAAATGATTTAGAATTTCATGGTAATTATTTTAGAATAAATAATGAAGAATTTAGTGAGGAATATCTAATTATAAAAATAGAGGAATTACACAGTGAAAAAGAAATTTAATTCACAACATTTTTTTTATTTATCCAAGTATTATGTGAATTATCAAAACCTAACCATTTGACATAAACTTTATCCCCTTTTCTTTTTAAAACCTTTTCAACAAGATAATCATGTGGATATTTGGTTTTCATTAATTCTTCTTTATAAAATCTACCTTCGATTTCTTCTTCCTTCAAATCTTTTAATTTATAAGTAATAGGAATGGAATTTATTATTTTATTTATTTTGAAAACTTCAGTAGACCAGTTAGGTGTATATCCTTTTTCAAATATTCCTTTATATTTACTTATCCTTACATAATCGTTTAATTTAAATTTTGGTTTTTCATTTTTAACATTGTTATCATTATAAATATTCATTAATACTTCTTCTCCATTTTTCTTATTAACTTCTATAGGTTTCATTTTTATAGTTCTGTGATAGGAATTATTATATGTTTTAATCAAATCATCTAAAATATCTATCCATTTATAATTTCCTCTCTTAGAAAATTCTTTCCACATTTTTTCTTTTAATGTTCTATTAAATCTTTCTACTATAGCAGATTTTATTTCACTATAACTAGAATAATGATTGATATTATATTCTTTCATTAAATTCTGAAATTCTTTATTATAAAATTCTTTTCCGTTATCCGTTTGTAAATTTTTTGGTTTATTTTTATCGTTCAATATACTTTTTAATGCTTCAGTCACTAATTTACCAGTTTTATCTTTAACAGGAATTGCCCAAGAAACTTTAGAAAATGTATCTATTACAGTTAAAATATATTTAAATCCTTTATTAATTTTTGATATTCCTTTTAAACTTCCAGTATTCATCTCAACTAAATCAGATTGCCACAGGTCATTTATTCCTCGAGTTATAATTTTTGTTCTTTCAAAATTTCTTCTAACCGGTTTATGAATTTCTTCAATTATTCCTTCTTTTACACTCATTTCTTTTTCATTTTTTGACCTAAAAAAGTATTCTTTTTACTTCCACAAAT
This sequence comes from Gonocerus acuteangulatus, assembly GCA_946811695.1. Taxonomy (NCBI): domain Eukaryota; kingdom Metazoa; phylum Arthropoda; class Insecta; order Hemiptera; family Coreidae; genus Gonocerus; species Gonocerus acuteangulatus. The sequence goes on along the minus strand of OX328124.1, from coordinate 131,714,387 downwards.
TTCACAAATTCCTTTACCCATGAGTTTTCCATTTTTAGAAGTTTCTTCATGATAATTCTTACTTTCTGTTTGTTTTTTACACTTTACACAATATATAAGTACCATTTATTATAGGATAAAATCTAGTCTTTAAAATAGATAAATTTCTCTAGTTTATGGATATACTTTCCATTGTTTAATTTATTATATATATTTATCGATAGAAAACCATAATCATCCCCCCAACAATCATTACAAATTTTTTTAAAAATATCAAAGGATGAAAAATCACTTCCAGCAAAATCTTTATATATCATTTCAGTGTAATGAAGAGATTGTTTAAAAGAACAAATAAAATTAACATTATTTCTAATAAACTTTCTATCAACTTTACTATAACATTGACTTAAATAAATACAAGAAATATTTTTATGTCTACCTCTAACAAAATATTCATTAATTTTTTCATGATTTTCAAATATAATATCATCAAAGATAACTAAACTATTCGGTTCACAAGTATCTACATTTTCCATTTCTTCAATATCATTATAAAAACACCCTACATCCTCTCCTATTTTATTTCCAATATCACTAAACAACTCAATCATTTCTTGATAAATATCTTGATCTAAAGATTTACTACATACATATAATTTAGAATAATCTAACCAATCTCCATAAATAAAATTTGTTAATAAAGTTGTTTTTCCAGAACCACTACTACCGATAATTATACATCTTAATGGTAATGGAAAAGGTTTATTGTTAGTCTTATTTTTATCTTCGTGGTAAATTTTTATACGATACTTTTTTTCCATTATAAATAGAGTAATTTATATAAGATGAAATTGTTAAAAATAACTGGTAAAACTTCTGAGTTGACTTTGAAATTAGCACATCCAATATTTCTAGACGAAAATATAAATTATAAAATAGGTCTTGTTGGTTTTTATTCGGATAATAACATTCCTAACATACAAAAAGATTCATTCATTTCATTCGATATTAATAAATCAAGAAAACATATTAAAATTGAAAAAGGATTTTGGAGTTTAAAAGAAATCGATAATCTAATAAAGAAAGAACTTGTAAACGAAAAGTTCTATATAAAAAGTAATAATGATGGAAAGGTAAAAATGTTTTCACCGTATCCATTTGATCTGGACGTAAATCTTAAAAACATTTTTGGTTTCGAAATACCAACTAAAAATGAAATTTCAACAGATTATGCAAGTAACACAGTACATGTTGGAAAATTCAGACCTAAATTAAGACCTTTTGATGTTATCGAAATTCATTGTAATTTAGTTGAATCTAGTTTAGTGAGTCATTCTTCTAATGAACACATACATGAAGAAACTGATTTAGTATATAGTTTTTTCCCGAATGTTCCTTTTGAATCAAAGATTTCAGAAAAACCCCTAGAAATTGTTTATGTTCCAATTAGAAACGATATTCATAAAATTCAAAAAATAAATGTAACTATTAGGAATGAAAGACATGAATTATTAAATAATGAAAATGTTAATAATATTATATATTTAAGTCTGATTCATGACAAATAAACTTAACGAAATGTTAAACTTAGTTAAATCTAGTTAAACCGTTCTGAACTTTTTAATATAATAAATGGATCCAAAACAAACTATTAAGATAAGAGATAGATTAATTAAAAAATTTGAACATGCCAGAAAACAAAGAATACTTGAAGAAGATTTAAAAGGTAAAGAATATTTACCGATAACGAGTGCAATCAATAAACTTGATAATACTTTTAATGAAAAGATTTCTCAAGTCGACAAGAGTATAAAAAATGTGTTAGAACAAAATAAAACATTAATTACAGATCTTGTACCGTTTACAAGAAACATAGCAGATATGGAAATTCCACCTTCGGGAGAAGAAACATCTTTTGAAGGAGAATTATACGATAAAGATACACCACTTGCAAAAAGTACACCTTTTTCAAAAGACAAAAAGAGAGTTACATTTGTTCCAATGGAAAAAGTTTCAGAAGACGAGTCAGATTTAAGTGAAGACAGTTTAAATGAATCAGATACTCCATTGAATATTTCATCATCTGTTATCGGTCAAATAATTGGTCCTCTTGGAGCAACATATTTACCAAAACTAACTGATAAACATTATGGAATTACTTACGATGAAAAAAAATTATTTTTTAAAATCGGAAAGAATAAAGTTAATATAGATGGAAATGATTTAATTATTGATGGAAAAAAATATATTGGAACAAAAGGATTATGGGTTCTCTTAACACAAAATTATGAAAACTTATTTGATAATAAAGGTGAAAAATTATATTCACCAGAAGAATTTAATACCTATAAAGAAATTTTAATTAATAGTGAGGTTTTATATAACAAAAATAACTCATCAACAAATAGACCAAAAGCTCCACAATCAAAAAAATATAAAAATTTATTAAAACCTATATACGAAGAATTAAAGACAATTCCGGTTACCGGAAGAGGAATAGTTAATTATAATGAACATTCTGTTATGTATATACAAAATTTGAATGAATTGATTTCAAGATTGAATTTAATATATGCTTCAGAATTGGCTGGAGATAATAATTTTCATAATGAAAAAGTCGGTATTATCAGATTTTTAACAAATCTTTTAGAAAAACATATTGATGATCGAAAAGGAACTGAATATTTAATAAGATTAGTGAATGCTCTTCCACATAAAATAATTAAGGATGAAACTATAGGATCTGGATTGTTTAATAAAATATTAAGTGGATTACCATTTGAATTACATTATCCGGGTTATAACTATTTAGGTCCAGGTACTAAATTAAATGAAAGATTGGAAAGAGGTGATAAACCAATTAATAAATTAGATGAAGCTGCAAAAGAACATGATATATCTTATAGAGATCATAAAGAAGTATCAGATAGACATATCGCAGACAAAATTTTAGAAAATAAAGCATGGGAAAGAGTTATTTCGAGTGATGCTGATATAGGAGAAAGAACTGCGGCATATTTGACAACGAATGCAATGAAAATTAAAAGACATTTAGGAATGGGTTTGATACATTCAGAATTTGATATATTTCAGTAGAAACAATTTATATTAACTTTTTATCAACCTGCAAAAATTTCAAAGGGGTCGGAAATCACGACCCCCTTGTTTTTGAAGAATTTGAATATAAATATAGAATTTTTTAAAACTATAAATGAAGAAGGTAAGATTTAATGATCTTGTAACTATTTATGAAATACCTTATGAATGTAGAATTAATTTTAATTTAATCAATAATCAGAGGTTTAAAATGAGAATATTTGAGTTTGAAAAGATATTTAACAAAATATTTCGATGATAAATTTTATATTGATAAAAATTATTTCTAAATAAATGGAAGACCTGAAAAATAAGACAGTTAAAGATTTACAAAAAATATGTAAAGAAAATAAATATCAGGGTTATTCTAAACTGAGAAAACAATCATTAATTGATTTAATATTAGAAAAATCTAAAACTAAAGAAAAATTAAGTGATAAAAAAATAGTTGAATTAAGACGTTTGGGAAGTCAGTATAAAATAAAAAATTATTATAACATGAAGAAATCTGTTTTAATTAAGTTATTAGAAGAAAAAGAATCTATGGAAGAATTTAAATTACCTCCACATTACGAAGACGAATTTGAATTAACTTCAGTTTATGGAGACGATTTAAAAAATTCAGATACAGAAGGAAACTTTATAGATGAAAATTTGGATCATGGAGAAATGGAAATGTGTAGTATATGTGGAAGGTATAGTGTATTAAATAATAATTGTTATAATTGTGTAACAGACATTAAAATAGGTAAATATAATCGTAAATCGTATAGAATAAATAGATTTCGTAAAAAATTGAATAATTTAATAGAAAATGTTAATGATAAGGTTGAAATTGAAAAAATATTTGAAACTTTTATTAATAATTATAGAGGTAAATATATACCTTATAAATATTTAGTAAAAAAGATTGCAGATTATTTAAAAGTAGGAAATAATATTGAAATTAAGGAAACTAAGAGAATGGTGAAAATATGGAATAACTTTGAATATAAATTAATCTATTAGAGAGTATATTTTAAAACAAATGATGATGTAAAATTTTGTAAGATCTAAAAAAGTTCGTTCCTAATAAATGGAGGAATTAGAACCTTTCGAATTTTGTCAGATCTGTTGTAAACAATCGGTATTAGATAATCGTTGTTATAGTTGTTATCCACCAACAAGAAATCCTCATAATAATTTTAAATATAGACAGAGATATTTTCATGAACATTTATTACAGTTAATAGATGAACCTGAAGATAGAATTAAAATTGAAGAAGTGTTTGAAGTTTTTAATGAAAATTATAAACGAAAAGCCCTACCATATAAATTTTTTATTGCAAAAATTGCAGATCTATTAGAAATTAAACATAATGTTCGAATAAGAAAATCTAAAAGAAATGAAGAATTGTGGAATGAATTTTTAGAGATGAGACCATTTGAGATAATTGAAAAGAAAAATGAATTTAGAGAATATATTTTGAATCAATTTAGAAATATTAAATAATTTTAATTATTTTCTAGGATGGAAAAATTTGCAGGATTTAAAAAGTTCATTTCTAATAAATGGAGAACCAACTGAGAAGTCAAACTCTCAAAAACCTTCGAGATTACTGTAAATCTCACAATATTAAAGGATATTTTAAATATAATAAGAAAGATGAACTTATAAATCATATTATTGATGAAATAGAGAAAAAGAAATTTATAAATGAATTCAATTTTGATTCTAGTTTGTTTTCTAGACCAAAACCTGATAAAAACTTTGAATTATGGACGATGAAACAATTACAAGATTATTGTAGATCACGTAATATTAAAGGATTTTCAAAATTAAAGAATAAATCTGATCTTATTAAGTTGATCACTAATGATGAAAAAAGAAAGAAAAACCGAAAGAGATTAATAAATGAATCCATTAAAAAATCGATAAATCAATCCAAAAAAACATCAATAAATGAATTCAATTTCCATCCAAGTTTATTTTCAAAACCTAAACCTCCTAGGGAAAAACAAATCAAATGTGATGATTGTAATAAATATTATAAAAAATCGTATAAAGAGAAACATATTGAATCTTTAGCACACAAGAAAGTAAACATTAATGATGAACAAGAAATTCAGGAAATTGAAACAGCTTATGAATCAAGATTAAAAACCTATATAGTTAGGAATATGGAAGGATTTTTTCATCCGAGAGAATTCTTGGAAGATAAAAGAAATATAATAATCGATAAGATAACTGAAAATGTAAAAAATATGGATTTGAAAGTTAATCTTAAATTTTTCCTTACCTTTAAAAAAAGGGGGGGAGAAAAATGGTTTGGTGGAGCACACTATTTTCTGGAAGAATTTTCATTTAAAACTAAAAATGAAATCATATTACAATCTTCAGATCTAAATACATTTTATGATAGTGCTATTGAGAAATTGATAAAAGAAATGGATGATTTTGAAAAAAATGGTTCAGGATGGGAGTTAGTAAGTATTGATTATTTAGAACTTCGAATCAATAAATATAATCCATTGAGAGGTTCTTCATATATCGATTTACCAGAAAAAATAAAATCTAAAAAAGCAATTATTAATGTAAAAAATAATGATAATAAATGTTTTATGTGGTCAGTTCTATCAGCATTACATCCAGTAGACAAGGATCCTCAAAGAGTTACAAAATATGAAATGTATAAAGATGAATTAAATTTTGATGGAATCAACTTCCCAGTTTCCTTTAAAGATATTAGTAAATTTGAAAAACAAAACGATATATCTATAAATGTATATGGGTATGAAGAATCTGTTCATCCTTTAAGAATTACAAAACATAAATTAGATAAACATGTAAATTTATTTTATATTAAAGATAATGAAAATGATCATTACTGTTGGATTAAAGATCTTTCTCGATTGATCAAAACACAACTAACAAATATGAAAGTAAAAATTTATCCATGTGAAAGATGTTTAAGATATTATTATTCAGCTGAAAAATTAGAAAATCATGAACTTGATTGTAAAACTAAAACGGCGGTAAAAATTGAAATGCCGAAAAAAGGTGAATATTTAAGTTTCAAAAATTATAACAGATCGTTAAGAGTTCCTTTCGTAATATATGCAGATTTTGAATGTTTAACTAAAAAAATTGATAATTGTCAACCTGATTCATCAGGTTCTTATACTATGAAATATCAAAAACATGAACCAAATAGTTTTTGTTATTATATAAAATATCACAATTATGATTACAAACAACCTGTAGTATATAGAGGATCTGATTGTACTGATAAATTTGTAGAAATGATTCGTGAGGAAGTTAAAAATATTCAAAAGATTTATGAAGAAATTAAACCGTTGGAGATGACTTTTGAAGAAGAAAAACAGTTTCAGAAAACTGATATTTGTCATATATGTGAAAAGGATATAATAACATGGAATAATTATAAGAAATATGGGGAAAAACCTATTGGGATATTAGGAAAAAAGGTAAGAGATCATGATCATTTAACTGGAAAATATCGAGGTCCGGCTCATGAAATTTGTAATTTGAATTATAAAAATCCTTCCTTTGTTCCAGTATTCATTCATAATTTATCTGGATATGATGCACATCTATTTGTTAAAGCGATGGGGAAATTTAAAGAAAATATTGAGGTAATTCCAAATACTGAAGAAAAATATATTTCATTCACACAGAAAGTTGATAAATTAGAAATTAGATTTGTTGATTCATTCAGATTTATGGCTTCGAGTTTAGATTCATTATCTACGAACTTAAGAAAAATTCCTGAAGAAATGAAAGGTAAAAAGTTAGAAGAATATAAATTCTTGAAATCTATGTTTAGAGAAACCAGTAAATATTATAAAGATGAAAAATTAGATTTGATTACGAGAAAAGGTGTGTATCCTTATGATTACATGGATTCAGAAGAAAAATTTGAAGAGTCAAAATTACCTTCAATCGAAGAATTTTATAGTAAATTGAATGATTGTGATATTTCTGAAAACGATTATAAACATGCGAAAAAAGTATGGAAAACATTTGAAATTAGAAATTTAGGAGAGTATTCAGATTTATATGTTAAATCAGATGTTTTAATATTGTCTGATATATTTGAAAATTTTAGAGATGTCTGTTTAAAAACTTATAAACTTGACCCAGCTTGGTATTTTACAGCTCCAGGATTATCTTGGGATGCAATGTTAAAAACGACAGAAATCGAGTTGGAATTATTAAGTGATTATGATATGATTTTGATGTTGGAAAAAGGAACTCGTGGTGGAATATCTCAATGTTGTAATAGATATTCTAAAGCAAATAATAAATATATGAAAAAATATGATAAAAATCTACCATCTAGTTATTTAATGTATTTAGATGCAAATAATTTATATGGTTGGGCGATGAGTCAATATTTACCTTATGGAGGATTTAAATGGATAAAACCAGAAGAAATAGAAAATTTAGATGATGATTCAGAGAAAGGTTATATACTAGAAGTTGATCTTGAATATCCAAAAGAGTTACATGATGATCATTCTGATTTACCTCTAGCTCCAGAAAATGGAATACCAGGTAATTCAAAACATGTAAAATTATTAACGACATTATTTGATAAAGAAAAATATGTGATTCATTACAGAAATTTAAAACAATGTTTGGATATGGGATTAAAGCTAAAAAAAGTTCATAGGGTATTAGAATTTAAACAATCGAATTGGTTACAAAAATATATTGATCTCAATACAAAAATGAGAACTAGAGCTGTAAATGATTTTGAAAAAGATTTCTATAAACTAATGAATAATTCAGTGTTTGGAAAAACTATGGAAAATATAAGAAAACGAATTGATGTGAAATTGTGTAATAATTATGGGAAAGTTGAGAAATTAATATCAAAACCAAATTTTAAAGGAAGAACAATATTTGATGAAAATCTATCAGCAATTCATATGAACAAAACAAAAGTTAAATTTAATAAACCGATTTATGTAGGAATGAGTATTCTAGATTTATCGAAACATTTAATGTATGATTTTCATTACAATACTATGAAACGGAAATATGGAAATGATCTTAAATTAATGTACATGGACACAGACAGTCTTATATATAATATTAAAACAGACGATTTTTATGAAGACATGAAAAAAATGATTGATCTGTTCGATACTTCAGATTTTCCTGTTGATAACAGATTCAATATACCTAGAGTAAATAAGAAAGTATTAGGTAAAATGAAAGATGAAAATAATGGAGTTATTATGACAGAATTTATTGGATTAAGATCTAAAATGTATTCTCATAAAAATGAGATATCTATTTGTAAGAAATCAAAAGGTATTAAGAAATGTGTTGTAAATAAGAAAATATCATTTGAAGATTATAAAGATTGTTTATTCAATAAAAGAGTTCATTATAGAACAATGAATCAAATCAGGAGTTATAAACATGAGATATATTCAATTCAAGTTAATAAAAAAGCTTTATCACCAGATGATGATAAACGTTATATTTTAGAAGATGGAATCCATACTAGGGCATTAGGACATTATAAAAATATTTAAATAAATTTTAAATAAGAATCTTATAAATTAATATCTTTAAATGTTAAAGAAGTAAGAATATATCTTACTTCTTAACATGTAAAGAGTATAGAATTGAATTGAAATATTTTATTTGATAAATTTCATTTCTAATAAATGGAAGTATTAAAAAAGATCCAACGAGTTGGTCAATGTCAAAATACTCCAATAAAGAAACTAACAGAATTGGAATGTGGTCAATCTTATTCAATTAAAGAATTTAAAGAAACTATTACAAAATTTGGAAAACGTATAGTTGTTACGTTAAAAGATAAGGAAGATAAATTTCAAGTTTATCTACCAGATAGATTTAATGACAAATTAAATAAAAAAGATATTCAACAATTAAATTCACAAAAACTATTATTCGTTTATGACGGTTTAAAAGAATTAAATGATGGGAAGAAAATTCATATTATTGACTTCCGAGAAAATAAAAATGAAAATAGATCTAAATCTAAGAAATCTGAAAGTGATATTGATGATTAAACGTGTATAACAAATGGAAATAATAATTAAATTAATTATATAATATTTTTACTTTTTGGGGGTGATCCCAATTTTGTATCGTTTTAAAGAAATATGTTAAAAATATGTATTTTTTTTTATTTGTTAGGTTTTAAAGAAATATGTTAGAAAATGTATATTTTTTAAAAAAATTAGATGTTTGAGATAAAAATGAAAAATCCTACAAAAATCGACGATCAGGTTTTTTCGGGGAAATAGGGAATTTTGAAGACTGCGCCAGAAACCCTATATTACATCTACTCAAGTCAATAGATGTTGTTGTAAATGTTTATGTCCTTTAAATGTTTGAGTATTGTATGAATGTGGTGGCTGTCATCTCCGAGGAGTTCTGTCAAGTCAATAGATGTTGTTGTAAATGTTTATGTCCTTTAAATGTTTGAGTATTGTATGAATGTGGTGGCTGTCATCTCCGAGGAGTTCTGTCAAGTCAATAGATGTTGTTGTAAATGTTTATGTCCTTTAAATGTTTGAGTATTGTATGAATGTGGTGGCTGTCATCTCCGAGGAGTTCTGTCAAGTCAATCGATGTTGTTGTAAATGTTCATGTCCCTTAAATGTTTGAGTATTGTATGAATGTGGTGGCTGTCATCTCCGAGGAGTTCTGTCAAGTCAATAGATCTTGTTCTAAATGTGTATGTCCTTTAAATGTTTGAGTACTGTATCAATGTTGTGGCTGTTATCTCCGAGGAGTTCTGTCAAGTCAATAGATGTTGTTGTAAATGTTTATGTCCTTTAAATGTTTGAGTATTGTATGAATGTGGTGGCTGTCATCTCCGAGGAGTTCTGTCAAGTCAATAGATGTTGTTGTAAATGTTTATGTCCTTTAAATGTTTGAGTATTGTATGAATGTGGTGGCTGTCATCTCCGAGGAGTTCTGTCAAGTCAATCGATGTTGTTGTAAATGTTTATGTCCCTTAAATGTTTGAGTATTGTATGAATGTGGTGGCTGTCATCTCCGAGGAGTTCTGTCAAGTCAATAGATGTTGTTGTAAATGTTTATGTCCCTTAAATGTTTGAGTATTGTATGAATGTGGTGGCTGTCATCTCCGAGGAGTTCTGTCAAGTCAATAGATGTTGTTGTAAATGTTTATGTCCTTTAAATGTTTGAGTATTGTATGAATGTGGTGGCTGTCATCTCCGAGGAGTTCTGTCAAGTCAATAGATGTTGTTGTAAATGTTTATGTCCTTTAAATGTTTGATTATTGTATGAATGTGGTGGCTGTCATCTCCGAGGAGTTCTGTCAAGTCAATCGATGTTGTTGTAAATGTTCATGTCCCTTAAATGTTTGAGTATTGTATGAATGTGGTGGCTGTCATCTCCGAGGAGTTCTGTCAAGTCAATAGATCTTGTTCTAAATGTGTATGTCCTTTAAATGTTTGAGTACTGTATCAATGTTGTGGCTGTTATCTCCGAGGAGTTCTGTCAAGTCAATAGATGTTGTTGTAAATGTTTATGTCCTTTAAATGTTTGAGTATTGTATGAATGTGGTGGCTGTCATCTCCGAGGAGTTCTGTCAAGTCAATAGATGTTGTTGTAAATGTTTATGTCCTTTAAATGTTTGAGTATTGTATGAATGTGGTGGCTGTCATCTCCGAGGAGTTCTGTCAAGTCAATAGATGTTGTTGTAAATGTTTATGTCCCTTAAATGTTTGAGTATTGTATGAATGTGGTGGCTGTCATCTCCGAGGAGTTCTGTCAAGTCAATAGATCTTGTTCTAAATGTGTATGTCCTTTAAATGTTTGAGTACTGTATCAATGTTGTGGCTGTTATCTCCGAGGAGTTCTGTCAAGTCAATAGATGTTGTTGTAAATGTTTATGTCCTTTAAATGTTTGAGTATTGTATGAATGTGGTGGCTGTCATCTCCGAGGAGTTCTGTCAAGTCAATAGATCTTGTTCTAAATGTGTATGTCCTTTAAATGTTTGAGTACTGTATCAATGTTGTGGCTGTTATCTCCGAGGAGTTCTCTCAAGTCAATAGATGTTGTTGTAAATGTTTATGTCCTTTAAATGTTTGAGTATTGTATGAATGTGGTGGCTGTCATCTCCGAGGAGTTCTGTCAAGTCAATAGATGTTGTTGTAAATGTTTATGTCCTTTAAATGTTTGAGTATTGTATGAATGTGGTGGCTGTCATCTCCGAGGAGTTCTGTCAAGTCAATAGATGTTGTTGTAAATGTTTATGTCCCTTAAATGTTTGAGTATTGTATGAATGTGGTGGCTGTCATCTCCGAGGAGTTCTGTCAAGTCAATAGATGTTGTTGTAAATGTTTATGTCCCTTAAATGTTTATGTCCCTTAAATGTTTGAGTATTGTATGAATGTGGTGGCTGTCATCTCCGAGGAGTTCTGTCAAGTCAATAGATGTTGTTGTAAATGTTTATGTCCTTTAAATGTGTATGTCCTTTAAATGTTTGAGTATTGTATGAATGTGGTGGCTGTCATCTCCGAGGAGTTCTGTCAAGTCAATAGATGTTGTTGTAAATGTTTATGTCCTTTAAATGTTTGAGTATTGTATGAATGTGGTGGCTGTCATCTCCGAGGAGTTCTGTCAGGTCAATAGATGTTGTTGTAAATGTTTATGTCCTTTAAATGTTTGAGTATTGTATGAATGAGGTGGCTGTCATCTCCGAGGAGTTCTGTCAAGTCAATAGATGTTGTTGTAAATGTGTATGTCCTTTAAATGTTTGAGTATTGTATGAATGTGGTGGCTGTCATCTCCGAGGAGTTCTGTCAAGTCAATAGATGTTGTTGTAAATGTTTATGTCCTTTAAATGTTTATGTCCCTTAAATGTTTGAGTATTGTATGAATGTGGTGGCTGTCATCTCCGAGGAGTTCTGTCAAGTCAATAGATGTTGTTGTAAATGTTTATGTCCTTTAAATGTTTATGTCCCTTAAATGTTTGAGTATTGTATGAATGTTGTGGCTGTCATCTCCGAGGAGTTCTGTCAAGTCAATAGATCTTGTTCTAAATGTGTATGTCCTTTAAATGTTTGAGTACTGTATCAATGTTGTGGCTGTTATCTCCGAGGAGTTCTGTCAAGTCAATAGATGTTGTTGTAAATGTTTATGTCCTTTAAATGTTTGAGTATTGTATGAATGTGGTGGCTGTCATCTCCGAGGAGTTCTGTCAAGTCAATAGATCTTGTTCTAAATGTGTATGTCCTTTAAATGTTTGAGTACTGTATCAATGTTGTGGCTGTTATCTCCGAGGAGTTCTCTCAAGTCAATAGATGTTGTTGTAAATGTTTATGTCCTTTAAATGTTTGAGTATTGTATGAATGTGGTGGCTGTCATCTCCGAGGAGTTCTGTCAAGTCAATAGATGTTGTTGTAAATGTTTATGTCCTTTAAATGTTTGAGTATTGTATGAATGTGGTGGCTGTCATCTCCGAGGACTTCTGTCAAGTCAATAGATGTTGTTGTAAATGTTTATGTCCTTTAAATGTTTGAGTATTGTATGAATGTGGTGGCTGTCATCTCCGAGGAGTTCTGTCAAGTCAATAGATGTTGTAAATGTTTATGTCCTTTAAATGTTTATGTCCCTTAAATGTTTGAGTATTGTATGATTGTGGTGGCTGTCATCTCCGAGGAGTTCTGTCAAGTCAATAGATGTTGTTGTAAATGTGTATGTCCTTTAAATGTTTGAGTATTGTATGAATGTGGTGGCTGTCATCTCCGAGGAGTTCTGTCAAGTCAATAGATGTTGTTGTAAATGTTTATGTCCTTTAAATGTGTATGTCCTTTAAATGTTTGAGTATTGTATGAATGTGGTGGCTGTCATCTCCGAGGAGTTCTGTCAAGTCAATAGATCTTGTTCTAAATGTGTATGTCCTTTAAATGTTTGAGTACTGTATCAATGTTGTGGCTGTTATCTCCGAGGAGTTCTCTCAAGTCAATAGATGTTGTTGTAAATGTTTATGTCCTTTAAATGTTTGAGTATTGTATGAATGTGGTGGCTGTCATCTCCGAGGAGTTCTGTCAAGTCAATAGATGTTGTTGTAAATGTTTATGTCCTTTAAATGTTTGAGTATTGTATGAATGTGGTGGCTGTCATCTCCGAGGACTTCTGTCAAGTCAATAGATGTTGTTGTAAATGTTTATGTCCTTTAAATGTTTGAGTATTGTATGAATGTGGTGGCTGTCATCTCCGAGGAGTTCTGTCAAGTCAATAGATGTTGTAAATGTTTATGTCCTTTAAATGTTTATGTCCCTTAAATGTTTGAGTATTGTATGATTGTGGTGGCTGTCATCTCCGAGGAGTTCTGTCAAGTCAATAGATGTTGTTGTAAATGTGTATGTCCTTTAAATGTTTGAGTATTGTATGAATGTGGTGGCTGTCATCTCCGAGGAGTTCTGTCAAGTCAATAGATGTTGTTGTAAATGTTTATGTCCTTTAAATGTGTATGTCCTTTAAATGTTTGAGTATTGTATGAATGTGGTGGCTGTCATCTCCGAGGAGTTCTGTCAAGTCAATAGATGTTGTTGTAAATGTTTATGTCCTTTAAATGTTTGAGTATTGTATGAATGTGGTGGCTGTCATCTCCGAGGAGTTCTGTCAAGTCAATAGATGTTGTTGTAAATGTTTATGTCCTTTAAATGTTTGAGTATTGTATGAATGAGGTGGCTGTCATCTCCGAGGAGTTCTGTCAAGTCAATAGATGTTGTTGTAAATGTGTATGTCCTTTAAATGTTTGAGTATTGTATGAATGTGGTGGCTGTCATCTCCGAGGAGTTCTGTCAAGTCAATAGATGTTGTTGTAAATGTTTATGTCCTTTAAATGTTTATGTCCCTTAAATGTTTGAGTATTGTATGAATGTGGTGGCTGTCATCTCCGAGGAGTTCTGTCAAGTCAATAGATGTTGTTGTAAATGTTTATGTCCTTTAAATGTTTATGTCCCTTAAATGTTTGAGTATTGTATGAATGTTGTGGCTGTCATCTCCGAGGAGTTCTGTCAAGTCAATAGATGTTGTTGTAAATGTTTATGTCCCTTAAATGTTTGAGTATTGTATGAATGTGGTGGCTGTCATCTCCGAGGAGTTCTGTCAAGTCAATAGATCTTGTTCTAAATGTGTATGTCCTTTAAATGTTTGAGTACTGTATCAATGTTGTGGCTGTTATCTCCGAGGAGTTCTGTCAAGTCAATAGATGTTGTTGTAAATGTTTATGTCCTTTAAATGTTTGAGTATTGTATGAATGTGGTGGCTGTCATCTCCGAGCAGTTCTGTCAAGTCAATAGATGTTGTTGTAAATGTTTATGTCCTTTAAATGTTTGAGTATTGTATGAATGTGGTGGCTGTCATCTCCGAGGAGTTCTGTCAAGTCAATAGATGTTGTTGTAAATGTTTATGTCCCTTAAACGTTTGAGTATTGTATGAATGTGGTGGCTGTCATCTCCGAGGAGTTCTGTCAAGTCAATAGATGTTGTTGTAAATGTTTATGTCCCTTAAATGTTTGAGTATTGTATGAATGTGGTGGCTGTCATCTCCGAGGAGTTCTGTCAAGTCAATAGATGTTGTTGTAAATGTTTATGTCCTTTAAATGTTTGAGTATTGTATGAATGTGGTGGCTGTCATCTCCGAGGAGTTCTGTCAAGTCAATAGATGTTGTTGTAAATGTTTATGTCCTTTAAATGTTTATGTCCCTTAAATGTTTGAGTTTTGTATGAATGTTGTGGCTGTCATCTCCGAGGAGTTCTGTCAAGTCAATAGATGTTGTTGTAAATGTTTATGTCCTTTAAATGTTTGAGTATTTTATGAATGTGGTGGCTGTCATCTCCGAGGAGTTCTGTCAAGTCAATAGATGTTGTTGTAAATGTTTATGTCCTTTAAATGTTTGAGTATTGTATGAATGTGGTGGCTGTCATCTCCGAGGAGTTCTGTCAAGTCAATAGATGTGTTTGTAAATGTGTATGTCCTTTAAATGTTTGAGTATTGTATGAATGTGGTGGCTGTCATCTCCGAGGAGTTCTGTCAAGTCAATAGATGTTGTTGTAAATGTGTATGTCCTTTAAATGTTTGAGTATTGTATGAATGTGGTGGCTGTCATCTCCTAGGAGTTCTGTCAAGTCAATAGATGTTGTTGTAAATGTGTATGTCCTTTAAATGTTTGAGTATTGTATGAATGTGGTGGCTGTCATCTCCGAGGAGTTCTGTCAAGTCAATAGATGTTGTTGTAAATGTGTATGTCCTTTAAATGTTTGAGTATTGTATGAATGTGGTGGCTGTCATCTCCGAGGAGTTCTGTCAAGTCAATAGATCTTGTTCTAAATGTGTATGTCCTTTAAATGTTTGAGTACTGTATCAATGTTGTGGCTGTTATCTCCGAGGAGTTCTGTCAAGTCAATAGATGTTGTTGTAAATGTTTATGTCCTTTAAATGTTTGAGTATTGTATGAATGTGGTGGCTGTCATCTCCGAGGAGTTCTGTCAAGTCAATAGATCTTGTTCTAAATGTGTATGTCCCTTAAATGTTTGAGTACTGTATCAATGTTGTGGCTGTTATCTCCGAGGAGTTCTGTCAAGTCAATAGATGTTGTTGTAAATGTTTATGTCCTTTAAATGTTTGAGTATTGTATGAATGTGGTGGCTGTCATCTCCGAGGAGTTCTGTCAAGTCAATAGATGTTGTTGTAAATGTTTATGTCCTTTAAATGTTTGAGTATTGTATGAATGTGGTGGCTGTCATCTCCGAGGAGTTCTGTCAAGTCAATCGATGTTGTTGTAAATGTTCATGTCCCTTAAATGTTTGAGTATTGTATGAATGTGGTGGCTGTCATCTCCGAGGAGTTCTGTCAAGTCAATAGATCTTGTTCTAAATGTGTATGTCCTTTAAATGTTTGAGTACTGTATCAATGTTGTGGCTGTTATCTCCGAGGAGTTCTGTCAAGTCAATAGATGTTGTTGTAAATGTTTATGTCCTTTAAATGTTTGAGTATTGTATGAATGTGGTGGCTGTCATCTCCGAGGAGTTCTGTCAAGTCAATAGATCTTTTTCTAAATGTGTATGTCCCTTAAATGTTTGAGTACTGTATCAATGTTGTGGCTGTTATCTCCGAGGAGTTCTGTCAAGTCAATAGATGTTGTTGTAAATGTTTATGTCCTTTAAATGTTTGAGTATTGTATGAATGTGGTGGCTGTCATCTCCGAGGAGTTCTGTCAAGACAATAGATGTTGTTGTAAATGTTTATGTCCTTTAAATGTTTGAGTATTGTATGAATGTGGTGGCTGTCATCTCCGAGGAGTTCTGTCAAGTCAATCGATGTTGTTGTAAATGTTTATGTCCCTTAAATGTTTGAGTATTGTATGAATGTGGTGGCTGTCATCTCCGAGGAGTTCTGTCAAGTCAATAGATGTTGTTGTAAATGTTTATGTCCCTTAAATGTTTGAGTATTGTATGAATGTGGTGGCTGTCATCTCCGAGGAGTTCTGTCAAGTCAATAGATGTTGTTGTAAATGTTTATGTCCTTTAAATGTTTGAGTATTGTATGAATGTGGTGGCTGTCATCTCCGAGGAGTTCTGTCAAGTCAATAGATGTTGTTGTAAATGTTTATGTCCTTTAAATGTTTATGTCCCTTAAATGTTTGAGTTTTGTATGAATGTTGTGGCTGTCATCTCCGAGGAGTTCTGTCAAGTCAATAGATGTTGTTGTAAATGTTTATGTCCTTTAAATGTTTGAGTATTGTATGAATGTGGTGGCTGTCATCTCCGAGGAGTTCTGTCAAGTCAATAGATGTTGTTGTAAATGTTTATGTCCTTTAAATGTTTGAGTATTGTATGAATGTGGTGGCTGTCATCTCCGAGGAGTTCTGTCAAGTCAATAGATGTTGTTGTAAATGTGTATGTCCTTTAAATGTTTGAGTATTGTATGAATGTGGTGGCTGTCATCTCCGAGGAGTTCTGTCAAGTCAATAGATGTTGTTGTAAATGTGTATGTCCTTTAAATGTTTGAGTATTGTATGAATGTGGTGGCTGTCATCTCCGAGGAGTTCTGTCAAGTCAATAGATGTTGTTGTAAATGTGTATGTCCTTTAAATGTTTGAGTATTGTATGAATGTGGTGGCTGTCATCTCCTAGGAGTTCTGTCAAGTCAATAGATGTTGTTGTAAATGTGTATGTCCTTTAAATGTTTGAGTATTGTATGAATGTGGTGGCTGTCATCTCCGAGGAGTTCTGTCAAGTCAATAGATGTTGTTGTAAATGTGTATGTCCTTTAAATGTTTGAGTATTGTATGAATGTGGTGGCTGTCATCTCCGAGGAGTTCTGTCAAGTCAATAGATCTTGTTCTAAATGTGTATGTCCTTTAAATGTTTGAGTACTGTATCAATGTTGTGGCTGTTATCTCCGAGGAGTTCTGTCAAGTCAATAGATGTTGTTGTAAATGTTTATGTCCTTTAAATGTTTGAGTATTGTATGAATGTGGTGGCTGTCATCTCCGAGGAGTTCTGTCAAGTCAATAGATCTTGTTCTAAATGTGTATGTCCCTTAAATGTTTGAGTACTGTATCAATGTTGTGGCTGTTATCTCCGAGGAGTTCTGTCAAGTCAATAGATGTTGTTGTAAATGTTTATGTCCTTTAAATGTTTGAGTATTGTATGAATGTGGTGGCTGTCATCTCCGAGGAGTTCTGTCAAGTCAATAGATGTTGTTGTAAATGTTTATGTCCTTTAAATGTTTATGTCCCTTAAATGTTTGAGTATTGTATGAATGTTGTGGCTGTCATCTCCGAGGAGTTCTGTCAAGTCAATAGATGTTGTTGTAAATGTTTATGTCCCTTAAATGTTTGAGTATTGTATGAATGTGGTGGCTGTCATCTCCGAGGAGTTCTGTCAAGTCAATAGATCTTGTTCTAAATGTGTATGTCCTTTAAATGTTTGAGTACTGTATCAATGTTGTGGCTGTTATCTCCGAGGAGTTCTGTCAAGTCAATAGATGTTGTTGTAAATGTTTATGTCCTTTAAATGTTTGAGTATTGTATGAATGTGGTGGCTGTCATCTCCGAGGAGTTCTGTCAAGTCAATAGATCTTGTTCTAAATGTGTATGTCCTTTAAATGTTTGAGTATTGTATGAATGTGGTGGCTGTCATCTCCGAGGAGTTCTGTCAAGTCAATAGATGTTGTTGTAAATGTTTATGTCCTTTAAATGTTTGAGTATTGTATGAATGTGGTGGCTGTCATCTCCGAGGAGTTCTGTCAAGTCAATAGATGTTGTAAATGTTTATGTCCTTTAAATGTTTATGTCCCTTAAATGTTTGAGTATTGTATGATTGTGGTGGCTGTCATCTCCGAGGAGTTCTGTCAAGTCAATAGATGTTGTTGTAAATGTGTATGTCCTTTAAATGTTTGAGTATTGTATGAATGTGGTGGCTGTCATCTCCGAGGAGTTCTGTCAAGTCAATAGATGTTGTTGTAAATGTTTATGTCCTTTAAATGTGTATGTCCTTTAAATGTTTGAGTATTGTATGAATGTGGTGGCTGTCATCTCCGAGGAGTTCTGTCAAGTCAATAGATGTTGTTGTAAATGTTTATGTCCTTTAAATGTTTGAGTATTGTATGAATGAGGTGGCTGTCATCTCCGAGGAGTTCTGTCAAGTCAATAGATGTTGTTGTAAATGTGTATGTCCTTTAAATGTTTGAGTATTGTATGAATGTGGTGGCTGTCATCTCCGAGGAGTTCTGTCAAGTCAATAGATGTTGTTGTAAATGTTTATGTCCTTTAAATGTTTATGTCCCTTAAATGTTTGAGTATTGTATGAATGTGGTGGCTGTCATCTCCGAGGAGTTCTGTCAAGTCAATAGATGTTGTTGTAAATGTTTATGTCCTTTAAATGTTTATGTCCCTTAAATGTTTGAGTATTCTATGAATGTTGTGGCTGTCATCTCCGAGGAGTTCTTTCAAGTCAATAGATGTTGTTGTAAATGTTTATGTCCTTTAAATGTTTGAGTATTGTATGAATGTGGTGGCTGTCATCTCCGAGGAGTTCTGTCAAGTCAATAGATAAAGTAGATAGACGAACTAGTTTTATCAACTTTTCTCAAAACCTGTTGCAGACATCTTCTTGAACATGGTTTCATTATTTTACAGAACCTATAAAAAGTGTATCTTTTCACGCGAAGAATTTTATACCAAATTTCATCAAAATCGGGCCATGTTTGAGATTGTGAAAAATTGTGTATGTGCGTTATATATATATGAGGTCTACCTTATAAGCCGGGTTCCTCTCTATAAAGCTGGGAGGTTAGGTGGAAACACGCAACAAAAAAAAAATTTTCCGATTCGAAAAAACTGATTCCTTGTAAACGAAATCGTCCCATATATTATTACATCACAACCTTCTTTTCTATAAAACTTTGTGTAGTTTTGAATGGTTCCTGTCTGCTTACATGGTTTGTGACTATACAAAACCATATATCGTTGGTGATTGAGATCGAAGTAAGCCGATTATAAGTCGAACCGTAGATGAATAAGCCAATAGCTACTTGAAATGGCTAAGTACATGTCGAAAGGCGATATTCTGTGGGGGGGGGGGTTAGAATCATCCAGCGGAGTGTCGGAGCATTAGTGTAATCACCAGAACACTCGTTCATCAATGCTGATGTATAATTCAGGTGTTGACAAGATTAGTTTTAGTCCATGGATTCAATGTTTTCTCATAATCACGCTAATTACACTATCCATTATGCAAGTATTCGAACCTTTCCTTCTCCAAAGTTTAACCTTATTATTCTAATCATTTTTAGCTGAGTTACAAGAATGTTTTTCAATTAGAATCTGGAATTATTTTCACATTTTCTGATTCATAATCGTCGGTACAATGGTATGATTAAAATCAAAATATTTTATACAACCATAATTAAATTGACTATCCCTTTTTTTTGTGTCCGACTTTTCTATTTGGAATTTTTGTGAAATTCTGCAAATTCTAGACTTGTAGCGAGTTTCCTCCCTACCTATAGAGATGAAATGCACATTTGACGTTGACTCAATGACGTGATTCAGAAATACTGACCAAAAATCTCTAAGTTTTATAGTAGACATAAAGTAGAAAACTGGGATATCAAATTTAAATCAATAAATGTTTTTGTCAAACTCGTTAAACTGAAATTACATGAATTTAAAAATTTCGCTGGCTGAGCAAGATGTTAAATGGCACCTAGCCGCTCGAAGCATCAATTTGAAACCAGTCAGACAAAATTATGATGACAAGGCTGCACAAAACACAGAATACTGTGTTTTGATTTAAAACCTTCTTCGGATGGTGAGATATTAGAAGGTCTAGGAGACGAGGGCCTCATAGTTGTCCGAACGTCCTTCCGCAAAAGGTAGACGGCCGGCAGCGGTGAGTAATCAGCGTTATGCTCTCATTCGACCAGACCCAGATACCTATGTAGGGACAGCGTATATAAGGTTAAAGTCCGCCTATAATTAACCTGCACCACTGAGACGTTTCAAATGCCAAAAATTTGGACATTCCACTGTGGCATTTATGGACACACATCTCACAACCCGACACATTGCCTATACCGCCAAAATATACTAACTGTGAAGATTCTAGATCTCAAGATTTGATAGAATACAAAATTTCCTGATGACGCGACCGGGGTGTTCAGAGCCCTGGGAGCGTTACAGGCAGTCGCTGAGCCTCCGAAAACCACTACAAATGCCACGGTCTGTTTATTGACCTCCCACACAGTCGAGAATACGACAAGAAGGAGATTAGAAACGTTATCTTACAATTACCTCCTCCAGTCATAATTTTAGGAGATTTGAATACACACAATGTTCCTGGAGTTCGAAGAGGAGCACCCCTTACTCAACGATACCGTGGCTCAGTTAGACCTACTCGTCGTAAACCACCTCTCGCTTATCAACTGGACAGCATCGTCAATTAGATACTCTGTGACACGGAAAACTTAAAAAAAACTTTATTAGTGTGATACAACACAAATGTACAAAATATATGAATCAATGTTAAATAGACATGTTGACAGAATGACAGGTGATGCCTGAATGAGCTGTGAGAGGCTGCACAGATGGCTTTATATAGCTAATCCTTTACTTTCTCTCCCGGCAATATGGCGAGTGTAGAGATGATGATATAACTGTCGTATCTTCAATGGGAAGTTCTAGAGGATCTTCCAGAATCGACCACTTCCCAATATTGGTTCCCGTCGTATCTTCAATGGGAAGTTCTAGAGGATCTTCCAGAATCGACCACTTCCCAATATTGGTTCCCGTCGCATGTAGAGACAATTATTACAAAAAGCCAAATAAATGTGCATTATAACGAACAAACTAGGACTAGTTTTGAGAACCTTTCATAACACCAGACTCCGCAGGATCCACGAATGAAACCGTAAAGAGCATTACGGAGGCTATTAACTATGCCGGTGAAAAGCCTATCCAACATTTCTCATCTCACTCAAATAGAATACCTGTTTCCTGGTTGGGGTGCTAATAAATCGAAGAAAAGAGCCTTCAATCGCGTTAAGAGGTGTCCAAACCCTTAAAAAAAGCCTCAGCACTAGACTAAAAAGAAGAGGGACCAAGGGGCCACTTACTCCAGGTACATGATGATCGAGACATACCAAGTATGTGTAAGAGACCAATAAGACTCATTGGGAGTTAGTTACACAAATCCCCACATCCCATTTCTTCTAAATGCTGCATTGTACAATGATGATCCGTCGGAAGTAGCAAATGTATTTGGAGATTACTCCTGCACCACGTTCAGCGTTATAAACTATGACGAACACTTTCATGCAGTTAGAGCGAGCAAAGAGGCAACCCATTTGGATCACATGAAGACAGAACTAGTCCTAGTATAACATGCAGTTATAGCGAGGAAAGAGGCGACCCATGAAGACAGAACTAGTCCTTGTATAACATATGCCAACTAGGAAATCATAACCTAGAAGCGATGGTGGTAGTTTCGAAATGCTAATAAATCTATATATATGGAAAAATGTTGATTCTAAACCAACATAATCGACTGTGGACCAATTCGATAATTCCTTCTGCTTGGAAAAAGTCAATTTTTTCAATGATCTGTATACAAGTAGCTACAGACCCATATCGCTTTTGTGTTGCTTGGGAAAACCTCTGGTGAATTACAGCTTAGTTCATGAGCGTAAAAAGAATACTTTTATTAGCAAATACCTAGCAGGATTCAGACAGAATTCCTCCACACAAGACTAATTACCGCAATTCGAACAGGTTATACAGAAAGTTTTCTGCTCTCGACAACATTTCCCGACCTTACATTTCGACAGGAAACAGACATATGTCAACGCAAAGCGGTATGACAACCTTCGTAGGATCCGTAATTGTATGAGATACGTTAAAATTATATGACAATTTCACTTTCTCTTGAAACTGCTCGTTAGCAAACGTTCTTCCCCAATTAAAATGCTTAGAACAGGACGAGAATGTAACAGAACGCTAAAATCCGTAGATAGAATTGATCCAGAAGAGATGAATGGGTTTGGTCCGTGAAGAGCATCCCGTAGTGGGAATATTTCAAAGGGGCCGACAACCAATGCTACCCTCAGGGAATTCCATTATATCGACGGAGGGGGGAGGCCATTACAGATAATGTATCTCATACATTATATCCTATATCTACATTATCTACAATATATTATATCTAGGAATTTTTATATTCAATCAATAGAATTTTTTATTTTAAGGTTTTTACAAATTCAGAATTCTGTTGAATAGGATGATGATTGCATCCATGAATATGTTTATTTTTCAAAATATCTTTCTTTCTTCATTCACCGTACAATATCTTGGTTACAATATTACTGTAAAAACTAATTTTGGATAGGTTTTCATTTCAGGAAGTAGTAGAAAAAATATTATTTATTTTAATGGAATCCTGAACATTTCTTAATGGAGAGGATATGATCCGGATATGAGTAAGAAATGGAGAGGATATGATCCGGATATGAGTAAGAAATGACCCAGCAACGAGTACGATTTAACCCTTCTTCGACAAGTCGAATACGACACTTTCCGTTTCATTTCTTTTATTGTTATTATCTAAGCTTAGGTTGAGGGTGGTAACCATTACTTACCCTATCTATCAGTAGTCCTATAGACAACAAACAAGAAAGTTTGTTATTATCTAAGCTTAGGTTGAGGGTGGTAACCATTAGTTACCCTATCTATCAGTAGTCCTATAGACAACAAACTAGAAAGTTTGTTATTATCTAAGCTTAGGTTGAGGGTGGTAACCATTAGTTACCCTATCTATCAGTAGTCCCATAGACAACAAACAAGAAAGTTTGTTATTATCTAAGCTTAGGTTGAGGGTGGTAACCATGAATTACCCTATCTATCAGTAGTCCTATAGACAACAAACAAGAAAGTTTGTTATTATCTAAGCTTAGGTTGAGGGTGGTAACCATGAATTACCCTATCTATCAGTAGTCCTATAGACAACAAACAAGAAAGTTTGTTATTATCTAAGCTTAGGTTGAGGGTGGTAACCATTAGTTACCCTATCTATCAGTAGTCCTATAGACAACAAACTAGAAAGTTTGTTATTATCTAAGCTTAGGTTGAGGGTGGTAACCATTAGTTACCCTATCTATCAGTAGTCCCATAGACAACAAACAAGAAAGTTTGTTATTATCTAAGCTTAGGTTGAGGGTGGTAACCATGAATTACCCTATCTATCAGTAGTCCTATAGACAACAAACAAGAAAGTTTGTTATTATCTAAGCTTAGGTTGAGGGTGGTAACCATGAATTACCCTATCTATCAGTAGTCCTATAGACAACAAACAAGAAAGTTTGTTATTATCTAAGCTTAGGTTGAGGGTGGTAACCATTAGTTACCCTATCTATCAGTAGTCCTATAGACAACAAACTAGAAAGTTTGTTATTATCTAAGCTTAGGTTGAGGGTGGTAACCATTAGTTACCCTATCTATCAGTAGTCCCATAGACAACAAACAAGAAAGTTTGTTATTATCTAAGCTTAGGTTGAGGGTGGTAACCATGAATTACCCTATCTATCAGTAGTCCTATAGACAACAAACAAGAAAGTTTGTTATTATCTAAGCTTAGGTTGAGGGTGGTAACCATGAATTACCCTATCTATCAGTAGTCCTATAGACAACAAACAAGAAAGTTTGTTATTATCTAAGCTTAGGTTGAGGGTGGTAACCATGAGTTACCCTATCTATCCGTAGTCCTATAGACTACAAACAAGAAAGTTTGTTATTATCTAAGCTTAGGTTGAGTGTGGTAACCATGAGTTACCCTATCTATCAGTAGTCCTATAGACAACAAACAAGAAAGGAAAGTCGTTCACCATTATTCTTCCTCGTAATCTTCGTATATCTGTGGAATACGAGTTTAAGTATCGGATACGACACCGTCTTGTCGTATACGTGACAACTTTTTCATCGTGTATGTATAGCTGAAGGAGCTGTTTCATGACTATTTACCGTTGTTACACACGTTAATATCCGTGTGACGTCCGATGACAGACGACTACAACAACTGGCCCGGTAAGAGTTTGAAGTAACTGATGAAGAATTTCAAAGTGAGGAAACGTGTAGGGAAACCGAAGTCTTTTTGAAGACTTGCTTTCTCTTTAGTTTCACCTTACATGAAGTAAAGGTTGAAAAATCTCCTCATTCGAAAAACACTCCAAGATGAAATCTGCAGCATCCTACGTACACCCACCCCCACCACAACAAGGTCAGAAACACTTGAAAGATGTTACTTCTAAGGACATGAAAAGAACAGGAAAAGAAACCAAACATGTCTTCAGTTCAATAAAAGTATTTGTAAAATAAAAGAGAATGTGTCCGTCCTGCCACGCGAGAAATTAAAAAAAAAAAATTATATTATTTTGTGAAATTATTTTTTTAGTTGTTGTAATTTATTATAAATATATCTATTAGGTATATAAATTTAAGTCCGACTCGCAGGAACTGCATCATCTTAGCGGGGTTACGTACATCTCGAAGAAATAGAATATATTAGCATCACAAGTCACAGGAAACTGACCGTAGCCAACTTACACAGAAGCGGATAATTCTTAATCTGTATAAGTCATAACAATTATGTACTGAAAACGTACTTACTCTTTGACTACTGCTGAGAAGGCTCTATTCTAGACAACCAAAAATTCGTTGTCATTTTAAGTATCTTGTTTTACTAGCAAATTCGTTTTCTGGTATAATCAACTGTAAATATGTGCTTCATGGCGAATAAAATTCCATTCTGTCGTGGGTTAAATCTTTCTATAAAATAAGAAATAACGATAACTTCAGTTGGAGGCTATGAGGAAGGTTATATAGATAGGAGAATTCAAAACAACCTTATGTATACGCCATCATGATTAGCCACAGCCATCTTGATTAAGACAGCCATTCCAAACTTATTACCAATACCTTTCACCGTTTCTTAGCTTATTTTACTACTATACTAATTTTACTGATAAATGCAATTTAAAACAAGAAACAACCAATTAAAAAGTGACATAAACATAGAGAAAACCCCTTTCAAAACAACAAAACAAACACTTTTTAGTTTTAAGCACCTATATCTCTGATTGCCCCATCGAATATTGCTTCAGAACCTTTTTTGTAGAGAATTTAGTAAGAATTCGAATGGTCACATTCCACTTACCACGATTTCCCAACCGTTATCGAGATATTTACGAAAAATGTATGAAGATCCGAAAACTTTTCATGTCTATTAATAAAATAATTTGTTTCGCGTACTTCCTTATATCCAAATATAACCAAAATTTAAACATCTTAGTTGGGATTAGTTTCCAAGATGTAGAAAATATTTCAATTAAATCCCGCGATTCTAAGTACTCACAAAAAAATAATGACTTACAAAAACATTGATTCCACTTTTCTCAGAAACGGTTACAGATATCGCCTTAAAAATGGTTTCATTCGTTTTCTTATGTTATGTAACGTATAAAACAAGTACCTGCAAGCATATAAACTCAAAAACGTAAGCGTTACGATTTTTTTTTGCGCGAATTTAGCCCCAAACACTATCTTATAGTGGGCGGATTCGTCTGGTTAACAAACTTGACCTTTCAAATTAGACGACAGATTTTTGTACCAAATTTCGTTAAAATCGGACCATTTTTGAGCTTGCTAGAGAGCGAACAGACAAGCATATATATATAAATATATACATATATATATATATATATATATATATATATATATATATATATATATATATATATATATACACACAAATTTGAACCACCTATATTTTCGTGATCTATAGGATCTGAAACGTGAAAGTTTCTAGTCGGCACTTCTGGATTACGTCATGAGGTCCACCTCATAAGCGGGTTCTCCCTATGGAGATAGGGAGTAACCGCGCTAAAATGAATCGCTAAATGTGTTGCTAAGCGCAAATGTCGAGAACAACTGAACCGATTTCGCACATTCATTTTTTATAGTATTCCTTGAAGTACGAGGATGGTTCTTATGGAGGATGGTTCTTATGGAGGATGGTTCTTATGGAGGATGGTTCTTATGGAGGATGGTTCTTATGGAGAGGATGGTTCTTATGGAGGATGGTTCTTATGGAGGATGGTTCTTATGGAGGATGGTACTTATGGAGGATGGTTCTTATGGAGGATGGTTCTTATGGAGGATGGTTCTTATGGAGGATGGTTCTTATGGAGAGAACGAATCTCTCATTTTTACTATACCTTGAGTTATGTAGAAAATTACTTATTTTTACTACACCTCACGGAAGTGTAATCATTTCTGACTGTGGAGTTTTTGACCACCCATTAGGTTGAGGGTGGTAGTAGTGGATCAAGCGATAGAAGCCGGTATCATAAAAGTGTTGTGATAATGGAAGGGAGGCAGCTATGAAGGGTGGTAGTAGTGGATCAAGCGATAGAAGCCGGTATCATAAAAGTGTTGTGATAATGGAAGGGAGGCAGCTATGAAGGGTGGTAGTAGTGGATCAAGCGATAGAAGGCGGTATCATAAAAGTGTTGTGATAATGGAAGGGAGGCAGCTATGAAGGGTGGTAGTAGTGGATCAAGCGATAGAAGGCGGTATCATAAAAGTGTTGTGATAATGGAAGGGAGGCAGCTATGAAGGGTTTTATTAATCTCATTTTCCTAGTAATGTAGTTTCATGAAGACACAACGATCGAACCCTGACCATTTCTACCTTACTCGTATATTTTTTTTTTTTTTTTTTTTGGTGTGAGTGTTTAACGGCGTATCAACATTAGGGCTATTAACGCCTGGCTGCCTACAGGTTGTCGCCCTTTTCTATAATGCCAACGACACGTGTTCGGTCACCCATTCAGGTACTGACCACGCCCGACGTTGGCGATCACTTCGGTGATCTACGGGAACCGGTGCATTCAACGTGGCTTTGGCCGTTGGCTCCTTACTCTTGTTGATATCAGACATAGGAAGGAACACTCTACATATCGCCGACCCAGAACGATTTCTGTATTAGTAACCGGGAAGGACTGAAAAGGCAGGTGAGTAGGGATGACAGCTTCGTGTATTTCCTTACACCTGGATATCGGCAAAGGACAGATCAAATACTTCTAGAAATATCGCGTCTCTGTTTGCTGGAGTCCGATGTCAAATGAAAAGGGGTGGACAAGCTAATGGGAACCGAGGCCTGATGGACGTTTTACAATCATTCATTTTCCGAATCAAACTTATTGATATTTTCCAGTTCTTTCTATTGGAAGCTTTCATAATAGCATTACAGAATGATAGATATTCAAGAATGGAAAATATCCATAGAACACCGTGTACATTACAAACATTCTTATCATGATTTCATTCGAGACATAACATAGGCCCACAAAATAATGTATGCCTGTATATCATATTCATACAATACTCGTACCTAATTACATTAAAGTATGGTCATACATATAAAAGTCCGATTCGCAGGAACTGCGTCATCTTAGCGCGGTTCCGTTCTTATTTCTAGTGTTTATGAAGGCATAGAATAGAAACAGCTATTACTTTGATTAGATCAATAGCGATACACCTATCCAAATGAAATCTCAAACAAACCAGTCTTGAAAGGTCTTGATTTACAATCTTACCTGTATGGGTCAGCTATCCCATAAGTCGGGCAGAAAGGCCTCCGGTCAGAGGCATTTGGAAAGCCTTGGGATATCTCTCTTTGAACGCTACATTTTTAACAATAAATTGTTTTTCTTATTTTTCTTAACCTGATTTATTATCAAATACATTATCCAACTATAAGCAGTTAAAAAATAACAATGAATAAAAACAGACAAAAAGAACAGTTCGAATAAGCGAAATCAATTACTTTAACGTTTTAAGCACTTATTTCTCCGATTGACATCGTCTAATCAAAACTTTTATCAGAACCTTTTTTGTAGAGCATTCAGTAAGCTTTCTAATGGTATTCTTCCGTTTACCAAGAGTCTCAACCTTTTTCGAGATATTAAGGAAAGTATACAAAGTTACCAAAACGTTTAATGTCTGTTAATAAAATATTTTATTCTAACCCTTCCTTAAATCCAAACGTAACACAAATTTCAACATATTAGTTTTAATGAAAGTAGAACATGCAGAAAATGTTCAACTGAATCCCATGATTCTAAGCACCCAAACTAAAAACGCTATTCAAAAACTATTTTTCCAATTTTCTCGAAAACGGTTAAAGCTATCGCCTTGAAAATGGTTTCATTCGTTTTCCTAACCCAAGAAGCCTATAAAACGAGTACTTACAAGCTTATGAAGTCAAAAACGTAAGCGTTACGATTTTTTTTGCGCGAATTTCGCCCCAAACGCCATCTTCCAGTGGGCGGATTCTGCTGGTAAACGAACTTGACCTTTCAAATTGGACGACGGATTTTTGTACCAAATTTCATCACAATCGGACCATTAGGAAAGCCAGAAATGAGCGAACACACAAATATATATATATATATATATATATATATATATATATATATATATATATATATATATATATATATATATATAAATATATATACAAATTTGAACCACCGTTATTTTCGGTTTCTAGGGGTTCTGAAACGCGAAATTTTCTAGTCGGCACTTCCGGATTGTTTCATTGTATCAACCTTATAAACGGGGTTCCTCCCTATGGGGGAGGGAGGAACCGCGCTAAAATAAAATCAACTGAAAACGAATAATAAAATAAAATATAAAACTAACTGGTCACAATAAAAGATACGAAAATGGCTAATATATAAACAAACAGTAAAAATGATTAAGACACAAAATAAAAAAAATGGTATCTCGATTTTTACAATGTATTGATATATTACTATCGAGTTAATCACCTAAATATGTGAAATTCTTTAATAATAAATTTAAATAAAAATGACCCCCAAACGACGACAACCATTGATTAGTAATCTGTACAATAGATTGATACATAAAGTAGATTTACTCCAATATCCTCCAATAAGTAGAGGGATATTGGATTGAAGTTATAAGGTTTTCAAATTGAAGCCGCCGATTGTAGGAACTTTCTAAACTTGTTGTCTTGTACTTCTGGAGAATTTATCTGTTGGTGTTCCGCTTCATGGTGATGAACATCTTACATTATCTATATATTAGTTACATAGGGTCTGTATTTTATTTATTTCGGGGGGGGGGGGTGTCAACCCTTTAGATGATTAACGCCAGTACTTTGTGAGGCGAATAATCTGTGATGGTTATAATCACCAACGATAGTTTATCATGATACACCTACATTGTGCATATATAATAACAAAAATAAATTAGAAACCAAATAAGTAATAATAAAGGAAATCTATAACTGTTCGGGTTCACGGTTTTAAACCCATTTACCTCCGAACTGTAAGTCCTGGAAAATTTTAACCGAACCTATGACCCTCCTCGGATCTAGACTTACATGTGAGCCAAGTTTGGTCAAAATCGGTCAAACAGTCTGGATTTGTGTAAGGAACAAACATACAGACAGACAGCTGGTAGACGTTTTTGACCAGCCCATGGCACTTCCCGTATAAATGCCAACCTGTGTTCCAAGTTTGGTCAAACGGTGTGGATTCGTATAAACAACGAAAAGATAAACAGAGAGACGAGTGATTTTTATATATACAGATATAATTCCTGACATATAATACTCGGAGAAAGTTATGTCTGAAGATTCCGAAAGAATAGATTTTTATATATACAGATATAATTCCTGTCATATAATACTCGGAGAAAGTTATGTCTGAAGATTCCGAAAGAATAGATTTTTATATATACAGATATAATTCCTGTCATATAATACTCGGAGAAAGTTATGTCTGAAGATTCCGAAAGAATAGATTTTTATATATACAGATATAATTCCTGACATATAATACTCGGAGAAAGTTATGTCTGAAGATTCCGAAAGAATAGATTTTTATATATACAGATATAATTCCTGACATATAATACTCGGAGAAAGTTATGTCTGAAGATTCCGAAAGAATAGGTTTTTATATATACAGATATAATTCCTGACATATAATACTCGGAGAAAGTTATGTCTGAAGATTCCGAAAGAATAGATTTTTATATATACAGATATAATTCCTGACATATAATACTCGGAGAAAGTTATGTCTTAAGATTCCGAAAGAATAGATTTTTATATATACAGATATAATTCCTGACATATAATACTCGGAGAAAGTTATGTCTTAAGATTCCGAAAGAATAGATTTTTATATATACAGATATAATTCCTGACATATAATACTCGGAGAAAGATATGTCTGAAGATTCCGAAAGAATAGATTTTTATATATACAGATATAATTCCTGACATATAATACTCGGAGAAAGTTATGTCTGAAGATTCCGAAAGAATAGGTTTTTATATATACAGATATAATTCCTGACATATAATACTCGGAGAAAGTTATGTCTGAAGATTCCGAAAGAATAGATTTTTATATATACAGATATAATTCCTGACATATAATACTCGGAGAAAGTTATGTCTTAAGATTCCGAAAGAATAGATTTTTATATATACAGATATAATTCCTGACATATAATACTCGGAGAAAGTTATGTCTTAAGATTCCGAAAGAATAGATTTTTATATATACAGATATAATTCCTGACATATAATACTCGGAGAAAGATATGTCTGAAGATTCCGAAAGAATAGATTTTTATATATACAGATATAATTCCTGACATATATTACTCGGAGAAAGATATGTCTGAAGATTCCGAAAGAATAGATTTTTATATATACAGATATAATTCCTGACATATAATACTCGGAGAAAGTTATGTCTGAAGATTCCGAAAGAACAGATTTTTATATATACAGATATAATTCCTGACATATAATACTCGGAGAAAGATATGTCTGAAGATTCCGAAAGAATAGATTTTTATATATACAGATATAATTCCTGACATATAATACTCGGAGAAAGTTATGTCTGAAGATTCCGAAAGAACAGATTTTTATATATACAGATATAATTCCTGACATATATGGTAATACTCGGAGAAAGTTATGTCTGAAGATTCCGAAAGAATAGATTTTTATATATACAGATATAATTCCTGACATATAATACTCGGAGAAAGTTATGTCTGAAGATTCAGAAAGAATAGATTTTAATATATACAGATATAATTCCTGACATATAATACTCGGAGAAAGTTATGTCTGAAGATTCCGAAAGAATAGATTTTTATATATACAGATATAATTCCTGACATATAATACTCGGAGAAAGTTATGTCTTAAGATTCCGAAAGAATAGATTTTTATATATACAGATATAATTCCTGACATATAATACTCGGAGAAAGATATGTCTGAAGATTCCGAAAGAATAGATTTTTATATATACAGATATAATTCCTGACATATATTACTCGGAGAAAGATATGTCTGAAGATTCCGAAAGAATAGATTTTTATATATACAGATATAATTCCTGACATACAATACTCGGAGAAAGTTATGTCTGAAGATTCCGAAAGAATAGATTTTTATATATACAGATATAATTCCTGACATACAATACTCGGAGAAAGTTATGTCTGAAGATTCCGAAAGAACAGATTTTTATATATACAGATATAATTCCTGATTTTTTTCCATGGGGTTTAAAGCATTTTAATTGATAGAATAATTTATCAATATTATTTTTTTTTTCGTGTTTTACGGCGTATCAACAATTACGCTATTAACGCCGCGCTATATACAGGTAGACATCCTTTTCTATAATTGTAAGAGCAAGTGGTCGGTCACCCATTCAGGTAATAGCTATGCCTGACGTTGCTTAACTTCACCGGTTCTACGGGAACTGGTGCTTTCAGCGTTTCTATGGCCGTTGACATCAATATTATTATGAACGACTAAGGAATTAGGGGTTGGACAGAATATCACGTTGTTTTTGTGGATTTCTCTCTAGGAGGGAATTCATTTTTTTAAACAGTATAATGTGTTTATACGATTTAGTATTTATTAGTTTATATTTTAAGCATTATGGTGATTATTATTATGCGGAATCACACTAAGAAGATAATGCAGTTCCTACGCCACACCCCAGCAAATTATCTTGATCTTGAAGACTTCATATCTACCTGAAGGATGCCTAGTGAAGCCGCCGAAGGTTATCTTGGATCAGAAGGACTATCACGTATTTCCGGTGGTTACCTATGCATCACACGTAGATGTCACTTCTCCATCGGCTCTAGGTAGTGCATTCCTGAACACTGTTTATACTCGGACGTAGGATAAATAGTCTTAGCTTACGTTTCTCAACGGTAAAAATGTCTGACTCCCATCAAATGCGTCAACTTAGCGTGGTTCCACTATGTTCTAATCCCTAACATCATTTGGAAAAATTGCATTGATAAAGATAATGTCTGATTTTAAAGCTTCTTGAAACATTCAACCACATCCTCCAATGGCATTCGTCGAAAATGGAGATTTCAGGTGCAAATATACGCAGGAATCAAAAAGTATACAAATCTAGGTGGACGTTTACTCGGAAAACTTGACATCCGTTTCTACTTTAGATACACAGTTATACAAACTCATTCTACTTATATCGTCTTAGTGAGGAGCACATTTTAATGCAAAAGCAATTATAAATACAAGTTATAAAAAAATATTAGGAAAAAAGACACAAAAAATACCTTCAAAGAAAGGAAACCAACACGATTGCCTTAAAAATGGTAGCATTCGTTTCCTTGCGCTAGAAACACTATATATATAATTTTAACGCAAAAACGCATTTTGTAGTTTCACTACGCACACGACCGTACGGTCATCGACCTCCTCTCAACAAAATAAATAATGATTTCTTTGGTTACACCAACTGATTTTTTACATCTTCATTGTAACACTTACTTACGGTCAGAATATGAAGTCATTTCATCTCACATTTCTCCGTGAAAATGGAATCATATATTGTGGCTATTGTTAGTATGAAGGGGGCAAGGTTAGCTCAGTGGTAGAGCAATGGACTAATATGCTGGAGGACCGATCTTCAAATCCCGAGTAAAGTACTAAAGATTTTTATCTTCTAGTGTCTTCATTCATGGGTTGGATTCGGCCTCCCTGACGGCCCATTTATAAATGGGTACTTCGGTGCTAATGACCCTAGCAGTCAAAGCAACAAAGGGGAAAGTCAGGCGGCCGGAGGATAGTACTGACCACACTATCCCCCATGTTTGCCGCATGATCATGAATCCTGTCTGAAGATGGTTTATGGACAATTCGTCCATTTTCTGCTTAGCAATTTATCAATATGATGGCTTACCTTTTCGCAAGCACTTCGACAGGAACCTGACACTTTGGAACAGCAATTGGGACCTGAAAACAATAATTATATTGTAAATAATAAAATAAATTATTATATTATTAATTAATATAATTTTTGATAATGAAATGCCATTATAAAGTTATCAGCCATATAATATAATAAATTGAAAATCTATGTTTAATTTTAGAATTCAGGTCTCCTCGTGGTTCAGTAGCTATTCCCCTGGATTCTCCTGAGGGAGATTCAGGGGTTCGAGTCGCCCATAAAGCAGGTTAGCATAGACACAGGTGTACTGCAGACAATGTCCTATATACTACTACCTATACCTAGCTCGGCAGCTTAGCATAGACAAAGGTGTACCGTAGACATTGTCCTGTATACTACTACCTATACCTAGCTCGGCAGCTTAGCATAGACACAGGTGTACCGTAGACAATGTCCTATATACTACTACCTATACCTAGCTCGGCAGCTTAGCATAGACACAGGTGTACCGTAGACAATGTCCTATATGCTACTACCTATACCTAGCTCGGCAGCTTAGCATAGACACAGGTGTACCGTAGACAATGTCCTATATACTACTACCTATACCTAGCTCGGCAGCTTAGCATAGACACAGGTGTACCGTAGACAATGTCCTATATACTACTACCTATACCTAGCTCGGCAGTTTAGCATAGACACAGGTGCACTGTAGACAATGTCCTATATACTACTACCTATACCTAGCTCGGCAGCTTAGCATAGACACAGGGGTACCGTAGACAATGTCCTATATACTACTACCTATACCTAGCTCGGCAGCTTAGCATAGACACAGGTGTACCGTAGACAATGTCCTATATACTACTACCTATACCTAGCTCGGCAGCTTAGCATAGACACAGGTGCACTGTAGACAATGTCCTATATACTACTACCTATACCTAGCTCGGCAGCTTAGCATAGACACAGGTGCACCGTAGACAATGTCCTATATACTACTACCTATACCTAGCTCGGCAGCTTAGCATAGACACAGGTGTACCGTAGACAATGTCCTATATACTACTACCTATACCTAGCTCGGCAGCTTAGCATAGACACAGGTGTACCGTAGACAATGTCATATATACTACTACCTATACCTAGCTCGGCCGCTTAGCATAGACACAGGTGTACTGTAGACAATGTCCTATATACTATTACCTATACCTAGCTCGGCAGCTTAGCATAGACACAGGTGTACCGTAGACAATGTCCTATATACTACTACCTATACCTAGCTCGGCAGCTTAGCATAGACACAGGTGCACTGTAGACAATGTCCTATATACTACTACCTATACCTAGCTCGGCAGCTTAGCATAGACACAGGTGTACCGTAGACAATGTCCTATATACTACTACCTATACCTAGCTCGGCAGCTTAGCATAGACACAGGTGTACCGTAGACAATGTCCTATATACTACTACCTATACCTAGCTCGGCAGCTTAGCATAGACACAGGTGTACCGTAGACAATGTCCTATATACTACTACCTATACCTAGCTCGGCAGCTTAGCATAGACACAGGTGCACCGTAGACAATGTCCTATATACTACTACCTATACCTAGCTCGGCAGCTTAGCATAGACACAGGTGTACCGTAGACAATGTCCTATATACTACTACCTATACCTAGCTCGGCAGCTTAGCATAGACACAGGTGCACCGTAGACAATGTCCTATATACTACTACCTATACCTAGCTCGGCAGCTTAGCATAGACACAGGTGTACCGTAGACAATGTCCTATATACTACTACCTAAACCTAGCTCGGCAGCTTAGCATAGACACAGGTGTACCGTAGACAATGTCCTATATACTACTACCTATACCTAGCTCGGCAGCTTAGCATAGACACAGGTGCACCGTAGACAATGTCCTAAATACTACTACCTATACCTAGCTCGGCAGCTTAGCATAGACACAGGTGCACCGTAGACAATGTCCTATATACTACTACCTATACCTAGCTCGGCAGCTTAGCATAGACACAGGTGTACTGTAGACAATGTCCTATATACTACTACCTATACCTAGCTCGGCAGCTTAGCATAGACACAGGTGCACCGTAGACAATGTCCTATATACTACTACCTGTACCTAGCTCGGCAGCTTAGCATAGACACAGGTGTACTGTAGACAATGTCCTATATACTACTACCTATACCTAGCTCGGCAGCTTAGCATAGACACAGGTGTACTGTAGACAATGTCCTATATTCTACTACCTATACCTAGCTCGGCAGCTTAGCATAGACACAGGTGTACTGTAGACAATGTCCTATATACTACTACCTATACCTAGCTCGGCAGCTTAGCATAGACACAGGTGCACCGTAGACAATGTCCTATATACTACTACCTATACCTAGCTCGGCAGCATAGCATAGACACAGGTGTACCGTAGACAATGTCCTATATACTACTACCTATACCTAGCTCGGCAGCTTAGCATAGACACAGGTGTACTGTAGACAATGTCCTATATACTACTACCTATACCTAGCTCGGCAGCTTAGCATAGACACAGGTGTACTGTAGACAATGCCCTATATACTACTACCTATACCTTGCTCGGCAGCTTAGCATAGACACAGGTGTACTGTAGACAATGTCCTATATACTACTACCTATACCTAGCTCGGCAGCTTAGCATAGACACAGGTGCACCGTAGACAATGTCCTATATACTACTACCTGTACCTAGCTTGGCAGCTTAGCATAGACACAGGTGTACTGTAGACAATGTCCTATATACTACTACCTATACCTAGCTCGGCAGCTTAGCATAGACACAGGTGTACTGTAGACAATGTCCTATATTCTACTACCTATACCTAGCTCGGCAGCTTAGCATAGACACAGGTGTACTGTAGACAATGTCCTATATACTACTACCTATACCTAGCTCGGCAGCTTAGCATAGACACAGGTGCACCGTAGACAATGTCCTATATACTACTACCTATACCTAGCTCGGCAGCATAGCATAGACACAGGTGTACCGTAGACAATGTCCTATATACTACTACCTATACCTAGCTCGGCAGCTTAGCATAGACACAGGTGTACTGTAGACAATGTCCTATATACTACTACCTATACCTAGCTCGGCAGCTTAGCATAGACACAGGTGTACTGTAGACAATGTCCTATATACTACTACCTATACCTAGCTCGGCAGCTTAGCATAGACACAGGTGTACCGTAGACAATGTCCTATATGCTACTACCTATACCTAGCTCGGCAGCTTAGCATAGACACAGGTGTACCGTAGACAATGTCCTATATACTACTACCTATACCTAGCTCGGCAGCTTAGCATAGACACAGGTGTACCGTAGACAATGTCCTATATACTACTACCTATACCTAGCTCGGCAGTTTAGCATAGACACAGGTGCACTGTAGACAATGTCCTATATACTACTACCTATACCTAGCTCGGCAGCTTAGCATAGACACAGGGGTACCGTAGACAATGTCCTATATACTACTACCTATACCTAGCTCGGCAGCTTAGCATAGACACAGGTGTACCGTAGACAATGTCCTATATACTACTACCTATACCTAGCTCGGCAGCTTAGCATAGACACAGGTGCACTGTAGACAATGTCCTATATACTACTACCTATACCTAGCTCGGCAGCTTGCATAGACACAGGTGCACCGTAGACAATGTCCTATATACTACTACCTATACCTAGCTCGGCAGCTTAGCATAGACACAGGTGTACCGTAGACAATGTCCTATATACTACTACCTATACCTAGCTCGGCAGCTTAGCATAGACACAGGTGTACCGTAGACAATGTCATATATACTACTACCTATACCTAGCTCGGCCGCTTAGCATAGACACAGGTGTACTGTAGACAATGTCCTATATACTATTACCTATACCTAGCTCGGCAGCTTAGCATAGACACAGGTGTACCGTAGACAATGTCCTATATACTACTACCTATACCTAGCTCGGCAGCTTAGCATAGACACAGGTGCACTGTAGACAATGTCCTATATACTACTACCTATACCTAGCTCGGCAGCTTAGCATAGACACAGGTGTACCGTAGACAATGTCCTATATACTACTACCTATACCTAGCTCGGCAGCTTAGCATAGACACAGGTGTACCGTAGACAATGTCCTATATACTACTACCTATACCTAGCTCGGCAGCTTAGCATAGACACAGGTGTACCGTAGACAATGTCCTATATACTACTACCTATACCTAGCTCGGCAGCTTAGCATAGACACAGGTGTACCGTAGACAATGTCCTATATATTACTACCTATACCTAGCTCGGCAGCTTAGCATAGACACAGGTGTACCGTAGACAATGTCCTATATACTACTACCTATACCTAGCTCGGCAGCTTAGCATAGACACAGGTGTACCGTAGACAATGTCCTATATACTACTACCTATACCTAGCTCGGCAGCTTAGCATAGACACAGGTGCACCGTAGACAATGTCCTATATACTACTACCTATACCTAGCTCGGCAGCTTAGCATAGACACAGGTGCACCGTAGACAATGTCCTAAATACTACTACCTATACCTAGCTCGGCAGCTTAGCATAGACACAGGTGCACCGTAGACAATGTCCTATATACTACTACCTATACCTAGCTCGGCAGCTTAGCATAGACACAGGTGTACTGTAGACAATGTCCTATATACTACTACCTATACCTAGCTCGGCAGCTTAGCATAGACACAGGTGCACCGTAGACAATGTCCTATATACTACTACCTGTACCTAGCTCGGCAGCTTAGCATAGACACAGGTGTACTGTAGACAATGTCCTATATACTACTACCTATACCTAGCTCGGCAGCTTAGCATAGACACAGGTGTACTGTAGACAATGTCCTATATTCTACTACCTATACCTAGCTCGGCAGCTTAGCATAGACACAGGTGTACTGTAGACAATGTCCTATATACTACTACCTATACCTAGCTCGGCAGCTTAGCATAGACACAGGTGCACCGTAGACAATGTCCTATATACTACTACCTATACCTAGCTCGGCAGCATAGCATAGACACAGGTGTACCGTAGACAATGTCCTATATACTACTACCTATACCTAGCTCGGCAGCTTAGCATAGACACAGGTGTACTGTAGACAATGTCCTATATACTACTACCTATACCTAGCTCGGCAGCTTAGCATAGACACAGGTGTACTGTAGACAATGCCCTATATACTACTACCTATACCTTGCTCGGCAGCTTAGCATAGACACAGGTGTACTGTAGACAATGTCCTATATACTACTACCTATACCTAGCTCGGCAGCTTAGCATAGACACAGGTGCACCGTAGACAATGTCCTATATACTACTACCTGTACCTAGCTTGGCAGCTTAGCATAGACACAGGTGTACTGTAGACAATGTCCTATATACTACTACCTATACCTAGCTCGGCAGCTTAGCATAGACACAGGTGTACTGTAGACAATGTCCTATATTCTACTACCTATACCTAGCTCGGCAGCTTAGCATAGACACAGGTGTACTGTAGACAATGTCCTATATACTACTACCTATACCTAGCTCGGCAGCTTAGCATAGACACAGGTGCACCGTAGACAATGTCCTATATACTACTACCTATACCTAGCTCGGCAGCATAGCATAGACACAGGTGTACCGTAGACAATGTCCTATATACTACTACCTATACCTAGCTCGGCAGCTTAGCATAGACACAGGTGCACCGTAGACAATGTCCTATATACTACTACCTATACCTAGCTCGGCAGCATAGCATAGACACAGGTGTACCGTAGACAATGTCCTATATACTACTACCTATACCTAGCTCGGCAGCTTAGCATAGACACAGGTGTACCGTAGACAATGTCCTATATACTACTACCTATACCTAGCTCGGCAGCTTAGCATAGACACAGGTGCACCGTAGACAATGTCCTATATACTACTACCTATACCTAGCTCGGCAGCATAGCATAGACACAGGTGTACCGTAGACAATGTCCTATATACTACTACCTATACCTAGCTCGGCAGCTTAGCATAGACACAGGTGTACTGTAGACAATGTCCTATATACTACTACCTATACCTAGCTCGGCAGCTTAGCATAGACACAGGTGTACTGTAGACAATGCCCTATATACTACTACCTATACCTTGCTCGGCAGCTTAGCATAGACACAGGTGTACCGTAGACAATGTCCTATATACTACTACCTATACCTAGCTCGGCAGCTTAGCATAGACACAGGTGTACCGTAGACAATGTCCTATATACTACTACCTATACCTAGCTCGGCAGCTTAGCATAGACACAGGTGTACCGTAGACAATGTCCTATATACTACTACCTAAACCTAGCTCGGCAGCTTAGCATAGACACAGGTGTACTGTAGACAATGCCCTATATACTACTACCTATACCTAGCTCGGCAGCTTAGCATAGACACAGGTGTACCGTAGACAATGTCCTATATACTACTACCTATACCTAGCTCGGCAGCTTAGCATAGACACAGGTGTACTGTAGACAATGTCCTATATACTACTACCTATACCTAGCTCGGCAGCTTAGCATAGACACAGGTGTACCGTAGACATTGTCCTGTATACTACTACCTATACCTAGCTCGGCAGCTTAGCATAGACACAGGTGTACCGTAGACAATGTCCTATATACTACTACCTATACCTAGCTCGGCAGCTTAGCATAGACACAGGTGTACCGTAGACAATGTCCTATATATTACTACCTATACCTAGCTCGGCAGCTTAGCATAGACAAAGGTGTACCGTAGACAATGTCCTATATACTACTACCTATACCTAGCTCGGCAGCTTAGCATAGACACAGGTGTACCGTAGACAATGTCCTATATACTACTACCTATACCTAGCTCGGCAGTTTAGCATAGACACAGGTGTACCGTAGACAATGTCCTATATACTACTACCTATACCTAGCTCGGCAGCTTAGCATAGACACAGGTGTACCGTAGACAATGTCCTATATACTACTACCTATACCTAGCTCGGCAGCTTAGCATAGACACAGGTGTACCGTAGACAATGTCCTATATACTACTACCTATACCTAGCTCGGCAGCTTAGCATAGACACAGGTGCACCGTAGACAATGTCCTATATACTACTACCTATACCTAGCTCGGCAGCTTAGCATAGACACAGGTGTACCGTAGACAATGTCCTATATACTACTACCTTTACCTAGCTCGGCAGCTTAGCATAGACACAGGTGTACCGTAGACAATGTCATATATACTACTACCTATACCTAGCTCGGCAGCATAGCATAGACACAGGTGTACCGTAGACAATGTCCTATATACTACTACCTATACCTAGCTCGGCAGCTTAGCATAGACACAGGTGCACTGTAGACAATGTCCTATATACTACTACCTATACCTAGCTCGGCAGCTTAGCATAGACACAGGTGTACCGTAGACAATGTCCTATATACTACTACCTATACCTAGCTCGGCAGCTTAGCATAGACACAGGTGTACCGTAGACAATGTCCTATATACTACTACCTATACCTAGCTCGGCAGCTTAGCATAGACACAGGTGTACCGTAGACAATGTCCTATATACTACTACCTATACCTAGCTCGGCAGCTTAGCATAGACACAGGTGCACCGTAGACAATGTCCTATATACTACTACCTATACCTAGCTCGGCAGCTTAGCATAGACACAGGTGTACCGTAGACAATGTCCTATATACTACTACCTATACCTAGCTCGGCAGCTTAGCATAGACACAGGTGCACCGTAGACAATGTCCTATATACTACTACCTATACCTAGCTCGGCAGCTTAGCATAGACACAGGTGTACCGTAGACAATGTCCTATATACTACTACCTAAACCTAGCTCGGCAGCTTAGCATAGACACAGGTGCACCGTAGACAATGTCCTATATACTACTACCTATACCTAGCTCGGCAGCTTAGCATAGACACAGGTGTACCGTAGACAATGTCCTATATACTACTACCTATACCTAGCTCGGCAGCTTAGCATAGACACAGGTGTACCGTAGACAATGTCCTATATACTACTACCTATACCTAGCTCGGCAGCTTAGCATAGACACAGGTGTACCGTAGACAATGTCCTATATACTACT
This sequence comes from Gonocerus acuteangulatus, assembly GCA_946811695.1. Classification (NCBI taxonomy): domain Eukaryota; kingdom Metazoa; phylum Arthropoda; class Insecta; order Hemiptera; family Coreidae; genus Gonocerus; species Gonocerus acuteangulatus. Next base: position 131,672,203 of record OX328124.1, on the reverse strand, counting down.
ACCTAAACCTAGCTCGGCAGCTTAGCATAGACACAGGTGTACCGTAGACAATGTCCTATATACTACTACCTAAACCTAGCTCGGCAGCTTAGCATAGACACAGGTGCACCGTAGACAATGTCCTATATACTACTACCTATACCTAGCTCGGCAGCTTTGCATAGACACAGGTGCACCGTAGACAATGTCTATATACTACTACCTATACCTAGCTCGGCAGCTTAGCATAGACACAGGTGCACCGTAGACAATGTCCTATATACTACTACCTATACCTAGCTCGGCAGCTTAGCATAGACACAGGTGCACCGTAGACAATGTCCTATATACTACTACCTATACCTAGCTCGGCAGCTTAGCATAGACACAGGTGTACTGTAGACAATGTCCTATATACTACTACCTGTACCTAGCTCGGCAGCTTAGCATAGACACAGGTGCACCGTAGACAATGTCCTATATACTACTACCTGTACCTAGCTCGGCAGCTTAGCATAGACACAGGTGTACTGTAGACAATGTCCTATATACTACTACCTATACCTAGCTCGGCAGCTTAGCATAGACACAGGTGTACTGTAGACAATGTCCTATATTCTACTACCTATACCTAGCTCGGCAGCTTAGCATAGACACAGGTGTACTGTAGACAATGTCCTATATACTACTACCTATACCTAGCTCGGCAGCTTAGCATAGACACAGGTGCACCGTAGACAATGTCCTATATACTACTACCTATACCTAGCTCGGCAGCATAGCATAGACACAGGTGTACCGTAGACAATGTCCTATATACTACTACCTATACCTAGCTCGGCAGCTTAGCATAGACACAGGTGTACTGTAGACAATGTCCTATATACTACTACCTATACCTAGCTCGGCAGCTTAGCATAGACACAGGTGTACTGTAGACAATGCCCTATATACTACTACCTATACCTTGCTCGGCAGCTTAGCATAGACACAGGTGTACTGTAGACAATGTCCTATATACTACTACCTATACCTAGCTCGGCAGCTTAGCATAGACACAGGTGTACTGTAGACAATGTCCTATATACTACTACCTGTACCTAGCTCGGCAGCTTAGCATAGACACAGGTGCACCGTAGACAATGTCCTATATACTACTACCTGTACCTAGCTCGGCAGCTTAGCATAGACACAGGTGTACTGTAGACAATGTCCTATATACTACTACCTATACCTAGCTCGGCAGCTTAGCATAGACACAGGTGTACAGTAGACAATGTCCTATATTCTACTACCTATACCTAGCTCGGCAGCTTAGCATAGACACAGGTGTACTGTAGACAATGTCCTATATACTACTACCTATACCTAGCTCGGCAGCTTAGCATAGACACAGGTGCACCGTAGACAATGTCCTATATACTACTACCTATACCTAGCTCGGCAGCATAGCATAGACACAGGTGTACCGTAGACAATGTCCTATATACTACTACCTATACCTAGCTCGGCAGCTTAGCATAGACACAGGTGTACTGTAGACAATGCCCTATATACTACTACCTATACCTTGCTCGGCAGCTTAGCATAGACACAGGTGTACCGTAGACAATGTCCTATATACTACTACCTATACCTAGCTCGGCAGCATAGCATAGACACAGGTGTACCGTAGACAATGTCCTATATACTACTACCTATACCTAGCTCGGCAGCTTAGCATAGACACAGGTGTACTGTAGACAATGTCCTATATACTACTACCTATACCTAGCTCGGCAGCTTAGCATAGACACAGGTGCACCGTAGACAATGTCCTATATACTACTACCTGTACCTAGCTCGGCAGCTTAGCATAGACACAGGTGTACTGTAGACAATGTCCTATATACTACTACCTATACCTAGCTCGGCAGCTTAGCATAGACACAGGTGTACAGTAGACAATGTCCTATATTCTACTACCTATACCTAGCTCGGCAGCTTAGCATAGACACAGGTGTACTGTAGACAATGTCCTATATACTACTACCTATACCTAGCTCGGCAGCTTAGCATAGACACAGGTGCACCGTAGACAATGTCCTATATACTACTACCTATACCTAGCTCGGCAGCATAGCATAGACACAGGTGTACCGTAGACAATGTCCTATATACTACTACCTATACCTAGCTCGGCAGCTTAGCATAGACACAGGTGTACTGTAGACAATGTCCTATATACTACTACCTATACCTAGCTCGGCAGCTTAGCATAGACACAGGTGTACTGTAGACAATGCCCTATATACTACTACCTATACCTTGCTCGGCAGCTTAGCATAGACACAGGTGCACCGTAGACAATGTCCTATATACTACTACCTATACCTAGCTCGGCAGCTTAGCATAGACACAGGTGCACCGTAGACAATGTCCTATATACTACTACCTATACCTAGCTCGGCAGCTTAGCATAGACACAGGTGTACTGTAGACAATGCCCTATATACTACTACCTATACCTTGCTCGGCAGCTTAGCATAGACACAGGTGTACCGTAGACAATGTCCTATATACTACTACCTATACCTAGCTCGGCAGCTTAGCATAGACACAGGTGTACTGTAGACAATGTCCTATATACTACTACCTATACCTAGCTCGGCAGCTTAGCATAGACACAGGTGCACCGTAGACAATGTCCTATATACTACTACCTGTACCTAGCTTGGCAGCTTAGCATAGACACAGGTGTACTGTAGACAATGTCCTATATACTACTACCTATACCTAGCTCGGCAGCTTAGCATAGACACAGGTGTACTGTAGACAATGTCCTATATTCTACTACCTATACCTAGCTCGGCAGCTTATCATAGACACAGGTGTACCGTAGACAATGTCCTATATACTACTACCTATACCTTGCTCGGCAGCTTAGCATAGACACAGGTGTACCGTAGACAATGTCCTATATACTACTACCTGTACCTAGCTCGGCAGCTTAGTATAGACACAGGTGTACTGTAGACAATGTCCTATATACTACTACCTATACCTAGCTCGGCAGCTTAGCATAGACACAGGTGTACTGTAGACAATGTCCTATATACTACTACCTATACCTAGCTCGGCAGCTTAGCATAGACACAGGTGTACTGTAGACAATGTCCTATATACTACTACCTATACCTAGCTCGGCAGCTTAGCTTAGACACAGGTGCACCGTAGACAATGTCCTATATACTACTACCTATACCTAGCTCGGCAGCATAGCATAGACACAGGTGTACCGTAGACAATGTCCTATATACTACTACCTATACCTAGCTCGGCAGCTTAGCATAGACACAGGTGTACTGTAGACAATGTCCTATATACTACTACCTATACCTAGCTCGGCAGCTTAGCATAGACACAGGTGTACTGTAGACAATGCCCTATATACTACTACCTATACCTTGCTCGGCAGCTTAGCATAGACACAGGTGTACTGTAGACAATGTCCTATATACTACTACCTATACCTAGCTCGGCAGCTTAGCATAGACACAGGTGTACTGTAGACAATGTCCTATATACTACTACCTATACCTAGCTCGGCAGCTTAGCATAGACACAGGTGTACCGTAGACAATGTCCTACATACTACTACCTATACCTAGCTCGGCAGCTTAGTATAGACACAGGTGTACTGTAGACAATGTCCTATATACTACTACCTATACCTAGCTCGGCAGCTTAGCATAGACACAGGTGTACCGTAGACAATGTCCTATATACTACTACCTATACCTAGCTCGGCAGCTTAGCATAGACACAGGTGTACTGTAGACAATGTCCTATATACTACTACGTATACCTAGCTCGGCAGCTTAGCATAGACACAGGTGTACCGTAGACAATGTCCTATATACTACTACCTATACCTAGCTCGGCAGCTTAGCATAGACACAGGTGCACCGTAGACAATGTCATATATACTACTGCCTATACCTAGCTCGGCAGCTTAGCATAGACACAGGTGCACCGTAGACAATGTCCTATATACTACTGCCTATACTAAGCTCGGCAGCTTAGCATAGACACAGGTGCACCGTAGACAATGTCATATATACTACTGCCTATACCTAGCTCGGCAGCTTAGCATAGACACAGGTGCACCGTAGACAATGTCCTATATACTACTGCCTATACTAAGCTCGGCAGCTTAGCATAGACACAGGTGCACCGTGGACAATGTCCTATATACTACTACCTATACCTAGCTCGGCAGCTTAGCATAGACACAGGTGTACCGTAGACAATGTCATATATACTACTACCTATACCTAGCTCGGCAGCTTAGCATAGACACAGGTGCACCGTAGACAATGTCCTATATACTACTACCTATACCTAGCTCGGCAGCTTAGCATAGACACAGGTGCACCGTAGACAATGTCCTATATACTACTACCTATACCTAGCTCGGCAGCTTAGTATAGACACAGGTGCACCGTAGACAATTTCCTATATACTACTACCTATACCTAGCTCGGCAGCTTAGCATAGACACAGGTGTACCGTAGACAATGTCCTATATACTACTACCTATACCTAGCTCGGCAGCTTAGCATAGACACAGGTGCACCGTAGACAATGTCCTATATACTACTACCTATACCTAGCTCGGCAGCTTAGCATAGACACAGGTGTACCGTAGACAATGTCCTATATACTACTACCTATACCTAGCTCGGCAGCTTAGCATAGACACAGGTGTACTGTAGACAATGTCCTATATACTACTACCTATACCTAGCTCGGCAGCTTAGCATAGACACAGGTGTACCGTAGACAATGTCCTATATACTACTACCTATACCTAGCTCGGCAGCTTAGCATAGACACAGGTGTACTGTAGACAATGTCCTATATACTACTACCTATACCTAGCTCGGCAGCTTAGCATAGACACAGGTGTACTGTAGACAATGTCCTATATACTACTACCTATACCTAGCTCGGCAGCTTAGCATAGACACAGGTGTACCGTAGACAATGTCCTATATACTACTACCTATACCTAGCTCGGCAGCTTAGCATAGACACAGGTGTACCGTAGACAATGTCCTATATACTACTACCTATACCTAGCTCGGCAGCTTAGCATAGACACAGGTGTACTGTAGACAATGTCCTATATACTACTACCTATACCTAGCTCGGCAGCTTAGCATAGACACAGGTGTACTGTAGACAATGTCCTATATACTACTACCTATACCTAGCTCGGCAGCTTAGCATAGACACAGGTGTACCGTAGACAATGTCCTATATACTACTACCTATACCTAGCTCGGCAGCTTAGCATAGACACAGGTGTACTGTAGACAATGTCCTATATACTACTACCTATACCTAGCTCGGCAGCTTAGCATAGACACAGGTGTACTGTAGACAATGTCCTATATACTACTACCTATACCTAGCTCGGCAGCTTAGCATAGACACAGGTGTACCGTAGACAATGTCCTATATACTACTACCTATACCTAGCTCGGCAGCTTAGCATAGACACAGGTGCACCGTAGACAATGTCCTATATACTACTACCTATACCTAGCTCGGCAGCTTAGCATAGACACAGGTGTACCGTAGACAATGTCCTATATACTACTACCTATACCTAGCTCGGCAGCTTAGCATAGACACAGGTGTACTGTAGACAATGTCCTATATACTACTACCTATACCTAGCTCGGCAGCTTAGCATAGACACAGGTGTACTGTAGACAATGTCCTATATACTACTACCTATACCTAGCTCGGCAGCTTAGCATAGACACAGGTGTACCGTAGACAATGTCCTATATACTACTACCTATACCTAGCTCGGCAGCTTAGCATAGACACAGGTGTACCGTAGACAATGTCCTATATACTACTACCTATATCTAGCTCGGCAGCTTAGCATAGACACAGGTGTACCGTAGACAATGTCCTATATACTACTACCTATACCTAGCTCGGCAGCTTAGCATAGACACAGGTGCACCGTAGACAATGTCCTATATACTACTACCTATACCTAGCTCGGCAGCTTAGCATAGACACAGGTGTACCGTAGACAATGTCCTATATACTACTACCTGTACCTAGCTCGGCAGCTTAGCATAGACACAGGTGTACTGTAGACAATGTCCTATATACTACTACCTGTATCTAGCTCGGCAGCTTAGCATAGACACAGGTGTACTGTAGACAATGTCCTATATACTACTACCTATACCTAGCTCGGCAGCTTAGCATAGACACAGGTGTACTGTAGACAATGTCCTATATACTACTACCTATACCTAGCTCGGCAGCTTAGCATAGACACAGGTGCACTGTAGACAATGTCCTATATGCTACTACCTATACCTAGCTCGGCAGCTTAGCATAGACACAGGTGTACCGTAGACAATGTCCTATATGCTACTACCTATACCTAGCTCGGCAGCTTAGCATAGACACAGGTGTACCGTAGACAATGTCCTATATACTACTACCTATACCTAGCTCGGCAGCTTAGCATAGACACAGGTGTACCGTAGACAATGTCCTATATACTACTACCTATACCTAGCTCGACAGCTTATCATAGACACAGGTGTACCGTAGACAATGTCCTATATACTACTACCTATACCTAGTTCGGCAGCTTAGCATAGACACAGGTGTACCGTAGACAATGTCCTATATACTACTACCTATACCTAGCTCGGCAGCTTAGCATAGACACAGGTGTACCGTAGACAATGTCCTATATACTACTACCTATACCTAGCTCGGCAGCTTAGTATAGACACAGGTGTACCGTAGACAATGTCCTATATACTACTACCTATACCTAGCTCGGCAGCTTAGCATAGACACAGGTGTACCGTAGACAATGTCCTATATACTACTACCTATACCTAGCTCGGTAGCTTATCATAGACACAGGTGTACCGTAGACAATGTCCTATATACTACTACCTATACCTAGCTCGGCAGCTTAGCATAGACACAGGTGTACCGTAGACAATGTCCTATATACTATTAGATAGAATATCTTTATTAATAATTTTCTAATCACTGTATTAAGCAAAATAGATTTATCACAATCTTTAGGTATCTTATTATTATTGTAGGAGCGCTAAGGTGGTATTTTTAAATGCCTGTTGAAGTGTATGCTTGTATATTGCTGTTAATCTCATGCGCATGCACGAACGCCATCGGAAACTTTTTTTTAAAGTTTTTTTTTCAGTTAAGTTATCGCTAAAGCATATTTATGTTCTTACATGGCCACAGCGCATGCGCGAACGCCAGCGGTTTCGTATATGACCATCGCGCATGCGCGAACACCAGCGGAGTTTTTGGTAAAAACTAATATTTGCTGACGGGAATAAAGGCACAATATGGACTGAAGTAAGATTATTTGTAGATAAATCACCTCATATACAGGATACGTATAGCCCTCTCACAAACAAAAGAACAAGGTAGTGCGCACGCGCTGCGTTCAGCCGGTGCGTGGGATGTTCCCCTCCGGACACACCCTTCTGTTTCTTTGGTTTGAGGACGGACTGTAGACTTATACACATTTATCAAAGCATTTCTTATACATTTTGTGTAAAAATCAATTTTCATTTACTGTAATCCATATTTCTATTGTCATAACTACCATATAATGTGTCATATTTGAACATATTCTTATGATCTATTTCAGTGGTACCTAGGAAGTATGAGCTAGTTATCTCTTATAATTAGGAGTGAACATTTATTATTAAATATTCAACACATAAATATCAACCTATATTGTACCTTTGACCTGGTCAAAGGAACAACACCTAGTCGTGGTCAGAGGTACAACACCTAGTCGTAGTCAGAGGTACAACACCTAGTCGTGGTCAGAGGTACAACACCTAGTCGTGGTCAGAGGTACAACACCTAGTCGTGGCCAGAGGTACAACACCTAGTCGTGGTCAGAGGTACAACAACTAGTCGTGGTCAGAGGTACAACACCTAGTCGTGGCCAGAGGTACAACACCTAGTCGTGGTCAGAGGTACAGCACCTAGTCGTGGTCAGAGGTACAACACCTAGTCGTGGTCAGAGGTACAACACCTAGTCGTTGTCAGAGGTATGAATGAATGAATGAATGAAAAGTTGTATTCTTATTCCGGGACAGAAGTCCCATAGGAATAATTTTGAAATTACAAAATAATTTTGAATTTTACGTATAAACTTAAAAACTTATAAATGCTATCAGTATCAGTATATAGTGTACAGCTTCAATATAGACTAGGGGTTGGGTAAAACTTGGAGGGATAGAAGGTGGTGGAAGAGTCGGGATTTAAAGGTTTCTAGGTTGGTAGAATGGCGGACAGACAGAGGTAAGGAATTCCATAGCGAGGTGGCACGGGTGACGAATGATTTTTCGAATATTGCTGTTCGGTGGGAAGGAATATAAAGATCGGAAGGACGAGATCGGGTGTTACGGGAGTGAACCGAGGATTTAAATTTAAGAAGTTGAAAAATATAAGAAGGTCTACGGGATTGAATTACTTGGTAAAGGACTGAGCCGAGGAAGTACTGACGACGATAAAGAGGGAATAGCCAATTTAGCTCCTGGTAGAAATGTGATATGTGGGAGTCTCTGGGGATCCCGAGGATAAAACGAATGAAACAGTTCATGAGGCGTTTGAGTTTTGCCTCGAGATCGCCAGAAAGTCCACCGTACACCAAACAACCATAGTCAAACTGGGGGAATAATAGGGAAGTTACGAGGAGTTGACGGGTCTTTGTTGGCAGGAGATGGCGGGAGAGGTTGAGCTGTCTCAGGATAAATATGGACCGACGGGAAATTTGGGAAATATGATTTTTCCAGGAAAGGTTCTGATCAAATATGATCCCAAGATTTTTAACTGATTTACAATATTTTATAGGGATGCTGTTAAGTTAAAGGGCTGGAAAAGGGGAAGTAGAACTTATGAGGGATTGGGAGCCTATAACAATGGCTTTGGATTTGTCTGGATTCAGGTAAAGCTTATTAGCTGCAGCCCAAGCATTGATGTTGTTAAGATCTACTTGCAGCTTGTCTACAGCATCTCGTAGCAAAGAGGGCTTAAAGGATAGGTAGATTTGGGTATCGTCAGCGTAAAGATGAAACTTGGAATGAACTATGGAAAGAGGAAGATCATTGATGTAAACAGAAAATAGAGTTGGGGATAACGAGGAGCCCTGCGGTACACCACGGGAAAGAGGAAGAGGGCTAGAAGGATTGCTGTCGGGGATGACCACGTATTGGGATCGATAGGATAGAAAGGATTGGAACCAGCTAATGGCACTGTTGGAAAAGGAAAGAGATTGGAGTTTGGTGAGGAGGATTTGATGGTCTACGGTATCAAATGCTTTTGAAAAATCTAGGAGAACTAGAATAGTGAGCTGTTGGTTATCTATGGCAGTTTGAATGTCATGGGTGATTTTTATGAGCGCTGATTGAGTGGAGTACGACGGACGGAAGCAAGACTGGAGAGGGTTAAGGAGATTATTTTGTTCAAGGTGGTTGGATACTTGAGATTGGACCAAGGGCTCTAAAGGTTTGGAAAGATTGGATAGAAGGGAGATAGGACGGAAATCCTTCGGAGAGCAGGGGTTTGATATTTTGTTAAGAGGGCGAACCAACGCTGTTTTCCATTGAGAAGGAAAAGTCGAGTTTTGAAGGGAATAGTTGTATATGTGAAGAAGGATAGGAAGGATTGCGGGTAAGCAGGCCTTAATCAGTTTAACGGGAACAGAGTCTGGACCGTAGTCATTGGTTCGGGATTGAAGGACCGCGGTTAGAAGATCTTCTGGGGTAATATAGGAGAAGTAGAAGTTGTTGGAATTAAAAGGTAGTGTGGAAGGTATAGGAGGACTGGATAGGACTGAGGGAGAAGATACAAAGTGAGCATTAAGAACATCAGGGGATAATGAGATAGAGCAAGGACGGTTAGTTTTGCAAAGGGAAAGTTTACGAAGGATTGACCATTTTGTTGTAGAGTCAGGAGCATTGGATAAGGATTGGTGGACGTAGAGGGACTTAGCTCGACGGATGGAGGATTGGGTGAGGTTACGCAAGTATTTGTAGGAGGGGTAATCTTCAGGAAGACGGGTCCGTCTAAATTTTCTTCTCGCTGCTTCTCTTCTTTTTATTAGTGATTTGAGCTCGGGTGTAAGCCAGGGAGCAGGAGGACGGTTGAACCGGCGGGTTTGAAGAGGAGCATGGGAGTCTAAAAGGGAGTGGAGGTGATGAGTTAAGGAGTTAACCATGTCATCTATGGAGTCAGAGGAATAAATGGAATCGTAAGGAAAGTTTTCTAAATCAGGTTCTAATTGTTCAAAGGACAGAGAATTAAGGTTACGAAACGTAAAGAATTTGTTTGTGATAGTATGGATAGGTAAATCAAAAGTTATTTGAATAAGATCATGAGAAGAAAGGAAGGACACAGGGTGTTGAGATGAGGCGAGGAGTTTATCCTGGGAGTCCAGGATAAAGAGATCAAGCCAAGTATCAGAGGACTGGGTGTGATGGGTAGGTGAATAGGGAACCACAAAAAGATTAAGTGAAAAGAATAGTTCAGAAAGGTAGGTAACGTCAGGGGATACGACAAGAAGATTGGTATTGAAGTCACCTGCAAGAATTACATGGGAATGACAGGGGACTAACTGATAAAGGAAGGTTTCAAAAGATTGGTCATATGGCACACGGGGAGGACGATATACAACGGAAAAGAGGAGAGGTGAAGAAGACGTTGATATCTCGGCAAAAAAATACTCCAGGTGAGGAAGATCAGACGGTAGAACACCTAGTCGTGGTCAGAGGTACAACACCTAGTCGTAGTCAGAGGTACAACACCTAGTCGTGGCCAGAGGTACAACACCTAGTCGTGGTCAGAGGTACAACACCTAGTCGTGGTCAGAGGTACAACACCTAGTCGTGGTCAGAGGAACAACACCTATTCGTAGTCAGAGGTACAACACCTAGTCGTGGTCAGAGGTACAACACCTAGTCATGGTCAAAGGTACAACACCTAGTCGTGGTCAGAAGTACAACACCTACTCGTGGTCAGATTTACAACACCTAGTCGTGGTCAAAGGTACAGCACCTAGTCGTGGTCAGAGGTACAACACCTAGCCGTGGTCAATGGTACAACACCTAGTCATGGTCAGAGGTACAACACCTAGTCGTGGTCAGAGGTACAACATCCTGGTAGTGTACCAACACCCTGGTAGTGTACCAACACCCTGGTAGTGTAAATTAAAAAGTATGCTAAAAATTTTAGGGTTAAGATAAAGCAATTTCAGAGGCTACACCATGTTTCTTATTGTAATAGCTACTTTGGCAAATGAATTCCATCTAAAAAGACTTAATACAAAAAATATGATGAGGCAAAACGACAGCAATAAATAACTTACATTTTTATGATAAAAATGGATAAGTATTTTTTGCAAGAATCCTCTTTGACTTGAATAATCCCCCCCCCCTCTAGTGAAGAAGCTAAACACTAATTACACCAAAATTTATAAAATGTTGCTAGATGCCGCCACAGCCTCGGTGGTCAAAGGTACAATATTGTCAGAGGTACAACACCTTCCCCTGTATATATATATATATATATATATATATATATATATATATATATATATATATTATCTTGTGGCGATATCTTAATGCCATCTCGAAGAGAAGCGACATTTTAGGTGCGACAATGAACTGTGAGTATTCACCTCTAAGCGAATTACCCACTCCACCTCTACCTTCAATCCTAATGAAAACATAATACAAATAATAAGACGAGAGTCTCCCCGTGGTCTAGTGGCTAATGTCTTGGATTCTTATGCGGGAGATGGTGGGTTCGATTCCCGCCGAAAGCAAGGAATTCATATCATAGCCAGATGAGAAAATTCCCGGCTGCACCTCGGGTATCGCCGCAGTAAAAATAATAATAATGAGACGTCAGAAAGTCATGTCGCCTGGTTTGAAGCCCTGTTTTATGAAGAATATTTAATGAAGGCTTTGATAAACACCATTCAGTAAATAAGAAGCTGGAATAGAAATTAAAAATAAAATTACGTTCCTCATTATTTTTATATTTTAACCACGAAAATAGGACTTGCTTGCATTTATATTTTTAATATTTTTTGTTATAAATATTTTATCTTTCTTCCGGTCTCTCGACATCTTTCTCGGTTTTGGTTTAATGGCCGTTATATTTCAACCATCTCCGTGGGCGAAATAAAACGTCCACGAAACCAACACCGCTGGTGAAAGATGTCGAGAGACCGGAAGAATGAAGGCCCAGCGAGGAAGCCTAAAGGAGAATACTTTATCTCTGTATATTTGTTTGTCAAAAAAAGTGTCCGTTAGAAATCGCTGGTGATATGCTGGTCGAGAGACCGGAAGAATGAAGGCCCAGCGAGGAAGCTTAAAGGAGAATACTTTATCTCTGTTTATTTGTTTGTCAGAAAAAGTGTCCGTTAGAAATCGCTGGTGATATGGTGGTCGAGAGACCGGAAGAATGAAGCCCCAGCGAGGAAGCCTAAAGGAGAATACTTTATCTCTGTATATTTGTTTGTCAGAAAAAGTGTCCGTTAGAAATCGCTGGTGATATGGTGGTCGAGAGACCGGAAGAATGAAGCCCCAGCGAGGAAGCCTAAAGGAGAATACTTTATCTCTGTATATTTGTTTGTCAGAAAAAGTGTCCGTTAGAAATCGCTGGTGAAATGCTGGTCGAGAGACCGGAAGAATGAAGGCCCAGCGAGGAAGCTTAAAGGAGAATACTTTATCTCTGTATATTTGTTTGTCAGAAAAAGTGTCCGTTAGAAATCGCTGGTGAAATGCTGGTCGAGAGACCGGAAGAATGAAGCCCCAGCGAGGAAGCCTAAAGGAGAATACTTTATCTCTGTATATTTGTTTGTCAGAAAAAGTGTCCGTTAGAAATCGCTGGTGAAATGCTGGTCGAGAGACCGGAAGAATGAAGGCCCAGCGAGGAAGCCTAAAGGAGAATACTTTATCTCTGTATATTTGTTTGTCAGAAAAAGTGTCCGTTAGAAATCGCTGGTGAAATGCTGGTCAAGAGACCGGAAGAATGAAGGCCCAGCGAGGAAGCCTAAAGGAGAATACTTTATCTCTGTATATTTGTTTGTCAGAAAAAGTGTCCGTTAGAAATCGCTGGTGAAATGCTGGTCGAGAGACCGGAAGAATGAAGGCCCAGCGAGGAAGCCTAAAGGAGAATACTTTATCTCTGTATATTTGTTTGTCAGAAAAAGTGTCCGTTAGAAATCGCTGGTGAAATGCTGGTCGAGAGACCGGAAGAATGAAGGCCCAGCGAGGAAGCCTAAAGGAGAATACTTTATCTCTGTATATTTGTTTGTCAGAAAAAGTGTCCGTTAGAAATCGCTGGTGAAATGCTGGTCGAGAGGAAAGTAGAAGAAAGAAGATAAACATCCATATCTACAATAGAATTAAAGAATTATCAGATCGGCGAACCAAAGCAATCTAAAACTCGGGACTTTGCTGATCTATCTGGTATGTTCATGGTGAAGGTAATGTCGTAGACCGTATCGAAATTCTAAATCTCTGACGTTTCACCTATCTCCCTCATCATATTTAATGATACATACAATAATATAATAAGGCAAAATATTTCATATTAAATATAATATATTATATTGTATTTTGATATCGCCCCTGCCATGTCAAACTACCGAATATGGAAAATCCCGTTTTTCAGATTGGAGAATTTGCTCTTGGATTGTGGAGGATACGGCTCGTCACAACTCTAACCCCTTTAGAATAGCCTTTAATGCCTTAAATAAAGTAACGAAGAAGAACATTATACAATATATTACTTTGACAATGGATAGAATATGTTGGTTCTCTAGTTTGTCCGGATTTGCATATTCAATAGTTCGACATGGTAGGGACCATATTTCCTCTAATTCACTTTAGAATATTATTTTTTAATTCCATATGTATATCTGTTTCGACAAGATAATAAATACAGAAACTGAAATATTTTACAAAAGTAAATGGGAACAAAAAAACAAACAATTATAAGAGAAATTGATACAAGACAAAAGTGTAAGTTTGTTGGACAGTCTGGGGCCAATTAAGGATTCTGGATATGAATTGCTGGCAAATAAATAGAAGAAATAAAAATATTTTTTGAGAGAGTTAGATAAAGTTTATTTAAATATCATTTTGAAGTAAGGAAATACAGAGGATTGTAATTAATTCGCTAGTTAAGGGATGCCAATTAAATTAAAGGAAGAGAGAATGTTTTAAGGTTGGAAGGTTAAAAGGTTAAAAGGTTGTATGTTTGTAAGGTACCTTTAAAAGAAAATAATAGAAATATCATGTAGAAGTAATTAGAAACGTGTACGTTAAAATTTAATTATAATAATAATTAGAAACTGACGACAAAGTAAATAAAAGAAGAAAATTTCTTAACTCTAACCATTGCACCTTATCGATAATATAAAAACCTCCTACTCCCAAAAACTACGCCATCTATCATATCCCTATTGTCATTAGTAAAGGAATAGAAGCTGTTATTGGTGGGGTTTGATCTATCATATCCCTATTGTCATTAGTAAAGGAATAGAAGCTGTTATTGGTGGGGTTTGATCTTTCATATCCCTATTGTCATTAGTAAAGGAATAGAAGCTGTTATTGGTGGGGTTTGATCTTTCATATCCCTATTGTCATTAGTAAAGGAATAGAAGCTGTTATTGGTGGGGTTCGATCTTTCATATCCCTATTGTCATTAGTAAAGGAATAGAAGCTGTTATTGGTGGGGTTCGATCTTTCATATCCCTATTGTCATTAGTAAAGGAATAGAAGCTGTTATTGGTGGGGTTTGATCTTTCATATCCCTATTGTCATTAGTAAAGGAATAGAAGCTGTTATTGGTGGGGTTTGATCTTTCATATCCCTATTGTCATTAGTAAAGGAATAGAAGCTGTTATTGGTGGGGTTTGATCTTTCATATCCCTATTGTCATTAGTAAAGGAATAGAAGCTGTTATTGGTGGGGTTCGATCTTTCATATCCCTATTGTCATTAGTAAAGGAATAGAAGCTGTTATTGGTGGGGTTCGATCTTTCATATCCCTATTGTCATTAGTAAAGGAATAGAAGCTGTTATTGGTGGGGTTTGATCTTTCATATCCCTATTGTCATTAGTAAAGGAATAGAAGCTGTTATTGGTGGGGTTTGATCTTTCATATCCCTATTGTCATTAGTAAAGGAACAGAAGCTGTTATTGGTGGGGTTTGATCTTTCATATCCCTATTGTCATTAGTAAAGGAATAGAAGCTGTTATTGGTGGGGTTTGATCTTTCATATCCCTATTGTCATTAGTAAAGGAATAGAAGCTGTTATTGGTGGGGTTTGATCTTTCATATCCCTATTGTCATTAGTAAAGGAATAGAAGCTGTTATTGGTGGGGTTTGATCTTTCATATCCCTATTGTCATTAGTAAAGGAATAGAAGCTGTTATTGGTGGGGTTTGATCTTTCATATCCCTATTGTCATTAGTAAAGGAATAGAAGCTGTTATTGGTGGGGTTTGATCTTTCATATCCCTATTGTCATTAGTAAAGGAATAGAAGCTGTTATTGGTGGGGTTTGATCTTTCATATCCCTATTGTCATTAGTAAAGGAATAGAAGCTGTTATTGGTGGGGTTTGATCTTTCATATCCCTATTGTCATTAGTAAAGGAACAGAAGCTGTTATTGGTGGGGTTTGATCTTTCATATCCCTATTGTCATTAGTAAAGGAATAGAAGCTGTTATTGGTGGGGTTTGATCTTTCATATCCCTATTGTCATTAGTAAAGGAATAGAAGCTGTTATTGGTGGGGTTTGATCTTTCATATCCCTATTGTCATTAGTAAAGGAATAGAAGCTGTTATTGGTGGGGTTTGATCTTTCATATCCCTATTGTCATTAGTAAAGGAATAGAAGCTGTTATTGGTGGGGTTTGATCTTTCATATCCCTATTGTCATTAGTAAAGGAACAGAAGCTGTTATTGGTGGGGTTTGATCTTTCATATCCCTATTGTCATTAGTAAAGGAATAGAAGCTGTTATTGGTGGGGTTTGATCTTTCATATCCCTATTGTCATTAGTAATGGAATAGAAGCTGTTATTGGTGGGGTTTGATCTTTCATATCCCTATTGTCATTAGTAAAGGAATAGAAGCTGTTATTGGTGGGGTTTGATCTTTCATATCCCTATTGTCATTAGTAAAGGAACAGAAGCTGTTATTGGTGGGGTTTGATCTTTCATATCCCTATTGTCATTAGTAAAGGAATAGAAGCTGTTATTGGTGGGGTTTGATCTTTCATATCCCTATTGCCATTAGTAAAGGAATAGAAGCTGTTATTGATGGGGTTTGATCTTTCATATCCCTATTGTCATTAGTAAAGGAATAGAAGCTGTTATTGGTGGGGTTTGATCTTTCATATCCCTATTGTCATTAGTAAAGGAACAGAAGCTGTTATTGGTGGGGTTTGATCTTTCATATCCCTATTGTCATTAGTAAAGGAACAGAAGCTGTTATTGGTGGGGTTTGATCTTTCATATCCCTATTGTCATTAGTAAAGGAATAGAAGCTGTTATTGGTGGGGTTTGATCTTTCATATCCCTATTGTCATTAGTAAAGGAACAGAAGCTGTTATTGGTGGGGTTTGATCTTTCATATCCCTATTGTCATTAGTAAAGGAATAGAAGCTGTTATTGGTGGGGTTTGATCTTTCATATCCCTATTGTCATTAGTAAAGGAATAGAAGCTGTTATTGGTGGGGTTTGATCTTTCATATCCCTATTGTCATTAGTAATGGAATAGAAGCTGTTATTGGTGGGGTTTGATCTATCATATCCCTATTGTCATTAGTAAAGGAATAGAAGCTGTTATTGGTGGGGTTTGATCTTTCATATCCCTATTGTCATTAGTAAAGGAATAGAAGCTGTTATTGGTGGGGTTTGATCTTTCATATCCCTATTGTCATTAGTAAAGGAATAGAAGCTGTTATTGGTGGGGTTTGATCTATCATATCCCTATTGTCATTAGTAAAGGAATAGAAGCTGTTATTGGTGGGGTTTGATCTTTCATATCCCTCTTGTCATTAGTAAAGGAATAGAAGCTGTTATTGGTGGGGTTTGATCTATCATATCCCTATTGTCATTAGTAAAGGAATAGAAGCTGTTATTGGTAGGGTTTGATCTTTCATATCCCTATTGTCATTAGTAAAGGAATAGAAGCTGTTATTGGTGGGGTTTGATCTATCATATCCCTATTGTCATTAGTAAAGGAATAGAAGCTGTTATTGGTGGGGTTTGATCTTTCATATCCCTATTGTCATTAGTAAAGGAATAGAAGCTGTTATTGGTGGGGTTTGATCTTTCATATCCCTATTGTCATTAGTAAAGGAATAGAAGCTGTTATTGGTGGGGTTTGATCTTTCATATCCCTATTGCCATTAGTAAAGGAATAGAAGCTGTTATTGGTGGGGTTTGATCTTTCATATCCCTATTGTCATTAGTAAAGGAATAGAAGCTGTTATTGGTGGGGTTTGATCTTTCATATCCCTATTGTCATTAGTAAAGGAATAGAAGCTGTTATTGGTGGGGTTTGATCTTTCATATCCCTATTGTCATTAGTAAAGGAATATTTTTTTTTTTGTATTTATTTATTAAAAGTTTCGCAGTTTTTAGCGATATACTCTATAACAATAAATGATGATTACATAAATGATGATAACAGTGATTACAATAAATGGTGATTTAACAATAAATGGAGATATGATGATTTGACAATAAATGGAGATATGATGATTTGACAATAAATGATGATTACATGATTACAGAATTCATACACATATACACACATATATACATATGCTTATATTATTGCACTATATCTATGTTAATTGTTTATATTTACATTATACATACATTATACATTATTAATATCTATAGACTTATAGCGTTCATTAATATATCTATATAATTTTTTTTGTATTCATTAATATTCTTATTAATACATTATTCCTTATTATTATATATATACTTATATTACACATTATTATTATTATTACATTATTCCTTATTATATATATATATACTTTTATTACACACTATTATTATTACATTATTCCTTATCATTATCTATATACTTATATTGCTTATCATTATATTATACATACATTATACTTATCATTATCTATACATTATACTTATCATTATCGATACATTATACTTATCATTATCTATATACTTATTTTATTTCATTATTCCTTTTCATTATCTATATACTTATATTACACATTATTACTACATTGCTTGTTATTATTGTCATTGTTTTTCGCTACAGAGTAATTCACCAATTAATATGTATTTAACGCTGCAATTTGTTCATAGCAAACAGTTTAGTTTGTGTCTGTATTGTTTATGTTCAGATTTAGTTAATGCTTGAAAATAGATTGGTGTAATGTTATCCTCAAAGATAGATATATCCGCTTTTCAGATTACCTGTATAGATAATGTTAGACAGATACGTAAGTAGAGGGCCTTATTATGTGACGTAATCAAAGTTTGTTAAATATATTAGTATTTTTTAAATAAGTGTATATCTTGTCTATATACTGGCTTCTATCTGAGAGTAGTTCAGTCATGTTGTCCGGTAAGTCATAGTTTTCTCTCAACCGACATTCAGTCAAAATGTGTTTTATTGTCAGTGGGGTGTTACATACTTCACATATCGGTCTGTCCTGTCTCGTCATGAGGTGTACGTGCGTCAGCCGTGAATGGCCTATTCTTAGGCGGCATAAGACAACTTCTTCTCTTCTATTCTGCCTTATGCTGGATGACCATTTACCGACTGTTTGTTTAATTTCTCTTAGTTTGTTGTCTATTGTTATGTGCCAGGATCTCTGCCACTTCTCTATAACTATTTTCTTGGCTTCATTCTGCATATCTCTGTACGTTATGTGGTTTATGTCCTGTTGTTGTTGTTTTGTTGCAGTCTTGGCAATTTTGTCGACTATTGTATTTTGTTCAATGTCTTCGTGTCCTGGGAGCCAGTATATTGTTATCAGTTTCTTCGTGTCGTAAATCCGTTGTAGTATTTGTATGTTAAGTGGATTTGGATTGTAAGTGTTCTGTAGTCCTGTTATTGCGCTGAGTGAGTCAGTACATATCGTTATCTTGTCTTGTGTTACGTCCTGTATGTTCTCTAAGGCGAGTAGAATGGCATGCAGTTCAGCTGAATAGCTACTTGTAAGGTCTGGCAGTTTAATGCTGACGGTCTTTTTATCAATTACAGCTGCTGCGGCCGTGCCTTGTGAAGTCTTAGATCCGTCCGTGTAGATGAATAACGTATCTGTATTTTTTTGTAGATGTGCTTTGAAGTTGTGTTTGTAAGTATGTGTAGATAAGGGGTTTTTCTTTTTAAATTTTGTCAGTTCCAAGTCAAATCTTAGGTTGTGTACAGTCCATGGTAGGTAAGTCGGTGAGGGTCTAACGTAGAGTTCAGTTCTTGGTATATTCGTGCCATGGGAGTAGGATTCGTATCTAACTAGCAATGGGCGTTGCCTAGACGGTTGTGTTTGGTATTTCCGCACCATTACTTCGTCAGTCCGTCTAGGGGTGCATGCGCTGTTCATAGATGCAGATTTTAATGTGAATTTTAAACAGTTTAGCATACGTCTGAACTCCAGAGGAAGTTCTCCGCATTCCACATGGAGACTGTTGGCCGGGCTTGATCTAAAAGCTCCAGTTGCAATCCGTAAGCCTAAATTTTGTATCGGGTCTAGTATTTTAAGTGTACTGGGCTTAGCAGAAGAGTACGCAACACTTCCGTAGTCCAGAAGGGACCTGGTATATGCACGATATAGTGTCAGCATTACACTTCTGTCTGCACCCCACTTGGTATTGCATAGAATCCTTAAGAGATGTAAAGATTTTTTACATCTATCAACGAGACTCTTTAAGTGGGGAACCCAGGATAGTCTAGAGTCAAATATGAGTCCTAAAAATTTAATTTGGTTAGTAAGTTTAATTGGGGAATTTTTGAGAGTTAATTGGATTTGTGGGGTCCGTCTCTTTTTGGTAAAAATGATACTTTGAGTTTTTAGGGTGGAAAAGTTGAGTCCGTTAGTATCGCTCCAATTCTCGAGTTTATCCACTGTATCTTGTATTAATGTAGTGGCATATTCAATATCTTTTGTTCGAATGTAGATAAGCAAATCATCCACATACAGACGATATCTTACTGGTGGTGTAATATGCTCGCGGACGGTGTCCATAGCTATTTTAAAAAGCGTTGTACTTATCACACTGCCTTGAGGCACTCCGTTTTCTTGTTGGAAGATGTTGGAAGCAGTGGTTCCAACTTTTACACGGAATGTTCTATTCGAAAGGAAATTTAATACAAAATTGAGGAAATTTCCTTGAATATTCCATTCGGATAATTTTGATAGAATAGGTCGGCGCCAAACTGTATCATAAGCTTTTTCTATATCGAAAGAGACGGCTATAATTGATTCCTTATTAATGAACGAGTCTAATATTTCACTTTCTATAGTAACTATGTGGTCTATAGTCGAGTGATTCGATCTGAAGCCACATTGATACTCTGAGAGGAGTTGATTCTGTTCGAGGAACCATAGTAGCCTCTTATTCAATATTCTCTCGAAAATCTTAAATATACAGCTTGTCAGAGCTATTGGTCTATAATTATCAGCTGATGATGCATCTTTATTGGGTTTCTGGATGGGTATAATTAATGCTTCATTCCATACTGATGGGTAGATGCCAGTTTCGAAAGCCTTGTTATATAATTTTAATAAAATAGATTTTCCAGCATTGGGGAGGTTTTTCAGCATCTTATAGCAAATCCCATCACTACCAGGAGAAGTGCACTTCACTTGGGAAAGTACTTGGCTAAGTTCATTCAGGGTCAGAGGTTCGTTTAGAGGATGTTGGTATTTTGGGGTTATGAGAAAAGGGGTACTTTCTAAATTAGTTTTGAATTGAAGCGAGTCTAATGTGAGCTTTTCGTTGCTCGATATAGAGCTAAATTGTTTGCCAAAAATATTACTGATTGTTTCGGGGGCAGTAATAATATTATTGTCGTGCTTTAGGGCCGAAATTGGGGGTTTATATTTTTTATGATTAATTTTATTAACCATGGACCACATTTTGCTTGGAGGGGTATTACTGTTAATTGAGTTCAGAAAATTTTCCCAGCATTCCCTCTTACTTTGTTTAATGACATATTGTGACTTGGCTTTTTTGCGTTTGTAATCAATAAGAAATTCCTGGCAAGGATTAGCGTTAAATAACCGGAGTGCCTTTTTTCTTTCAGTCACTGCCTGCTTACATTTATCGTTCCACCATGGAACTGGGTGTTTTTTGTATGTGCTTGGGGTCTTGTTCATTGATGTATCTGCTGACAGTTTTATAATTAGTGAGAAATTTTCGAAGCTCTGGATTTCGTTTAAGTGATCCAGGAAGGAATTTTGAAATTTATTCCAGTCGGCATTTTTTACATTATATCTTGGGGTTGATTCGAAGACAGTTGGGGTTTGGGCTGGGCTTATTATTATTGGGAAATGATCACTACCATGTGGATCTGGGCTCAATTCCCAAGTAAATCGAGTGAATAATGTAGAAGAGCAGGCAGATACATCAATATTCGTGTATGTTCCAGTACGTGGGCATAAATGTGTTGGTAAGTGCGTATTGAGTGGGATAAGGTCGTTATTTTCGAGAAGTTTTTCTATAATTTTGCCTCTTGCATTGGTAGTTTGTGCTCCCCAAATTAGACTTTCCGCGTTCATATCTCCTATCAGGAGTAGAGGGGGTGGGAGTTGCCTAACAATGTCCTGGAGCGCATTACTATCAATTGGTTCTCCTGGTGGGAGATAAATGGAACAGACAGTGACTTTGAACGGTATGTAAGCAGTAACAGCAACTGCTTGGACTGTAGTCAATAGCCTAACAGGTTCACTATAGATACAGTCCTTCACATAGATACAGACACCACCACAAGCCTTACCCCCCAAGAGATAGTCCTTAGAATAGGATTTATATCCGTATATGGAGATTTGCTTACCTGGAGCGGTGTGTGTTTCCTGTAATGCAATTAAATTGAAGGACTTTGCATTGTCTTGCAACATTAACTTTAAATCAGCATAGTGCCTTTGGGAGCCGTTAATATTCCACTGGAGTACTGACATAGCAGAATAAAAGAAGAGGGGATATATATACCTTTGAGTGTGAAGTCCAGTTGTGAAATGTACCAGAAATAATATGTGATTTAAATATGTTACGTTTTCTTCTTTGTTCTGCCAGGTTTCTTGACCGGGGGAAGTTTTTCTGTACCTTCAAGTTGCTCTGGGTCAGCTTGATCGTTGCCTGCGTTTTCCGCCTTTCCTGGTGACACTAGTCTTTTTTCCAGGGTCTTGAGGGTAGAGTTAATTTTTTTGAGGGTGCTACTATTTTCCATTCTTTCAGGCGTTTGTTGATGTGTTTCAGTCATATTATGTTTAGCTGGGGAGGTCGTTGTTTGTTCATGGTTTTGTAGGAGAATTTCTAATTTACTAATTAATTCAGATAGTCTTGAAATTAAAATATTTTCGGTGGTCGTGTTGGCTATCTGTGCATAAGAATTTTTTTGTCTAGCTTCTAGTCTTCTTCTTGCTTCGCTGTAAGATATTCGTTCCAATGTCATCTTCTTGACAATCGAGGATTCTTTCTTCAGTATTTCACACTTTTTGTCCCATGCGAAGTGATCTAGCCCACAATTAGGGCACTTGATTTCTTCGCAGGGGCCTTCGTGTTTAATCTTCGAGCATTTACCGCAGATATCGTTTTTGCTCCTACAGAACGAGACTGTATGTCCCAGCTGATGACATTTGTAACAGCGGATAGGTCGTGGGATATATGGTCTTACAGGAATGGACATGTACCCTAGGCGAATTTTCTCAGGTAAATATGCAGCTACAAATGTAGCTACAAAGACTGTTCTGCCTGATTTGGGAGTAATGCGTCTTAGGTGTTCGATTTTTTGATCGCTGAGCTCTTCTTTTATTTCATCGTCTGACATCCACTCAATGTCAGCGCAGCGGAATGTTCCTTTCGACATATTCAATGTTTTATGGGGCGTAACTGAAATTCTATAAGCCTCAAAGTTTGTTAGTTTTAGTATTTTAATAGATGTGTTCTCGCTTGGTGAGTTGACGGTTAGTGAACCGTCTTTTCTGCATTTGTTAACTAGTATATCTTTTCCGATTGATGATATCCATCTATTAATTAAAAAGGGACTAATGTTATTAAAATTTCTCTCATTATCAATTATTTTTATGGTCATGAACTGTGGAATATTTTTGTTTTCATTTGTTCTTGTTAAATTGAACCAGCTTTTGGGAGGTTCTTTCTTATTTCCGTTGTCACAAATATTGTTGTTACTTCTTGTTCTTGAATATGTAGCCATTTTTAAGTAAAATTATTTTCTTTCTCGACTAGTTTTTTGGTATTAGAAATCTACTCACGAGAAATAATGAGTGTGAACTTGTTGAATTGGCTTCGGTTTCCAAGCAACATCATACCTTTCAGCAGAGAGACCACACGCCGAGGGCGGGCGTATGTTTACCTGCAGTGAGTAATCCGTCTGTGGAAGCCGACTCCTACCTGCAGCACCGGTATAAACCACTCGAGGGACGGAGAGCATAAGGAATAGAAGCTGTTATTGGTGGGGTTTGATCTTTCATATCCCTATTGCCATTAGTAAAGGAATAGAAGCTGTTATTGGTGGGGTTTGATCTTTCATATCCCTATTGTCATTAGTAAAGGAATAGAAGCTGTTATTGGTGGGGTTTGATCTTTCATATCCCTATTGTCATTAGTAAAGGAATAGAAGCTGTTATTGGTGGGGTTTGATC
Source organism: Gonocerus acuteangulatus (assembly GCA_946811695.1). NCBI lineage: Eukaryota > Metazoa > Arthropoda > Insecta > Hemiptera > Coreidae > Gonocerus > Gonocerus acuteangulatus. The sequence goes on along the minus strand of OX328124.1, from coordinate 131,648,243 downwards.
TTTCATATCCCTATTGTCATTAGTAAAGGAATAGAAGCTGTTATTGGTGGGGTTCGATCTTTCATATCCCTATTGTCATTAGTAAAGGAATAGAAGCTGTTATTGGTGGGGTTTGATCTTTCATATCCCTATTGCCATTAGTAAAGGAATAGAAGCTGTTATTGGTGGGGTTTGATCTTTCATATCCCTATTGTCATTAGTAAAGGAATAGAAGCTGTTATTGGTGGGGTTTGATCTTTCATATCCCTATTGTCATTAGTAAAGGAATAGAAGCTGTTATTGGTGGGGTTTGATCTTTCATATCCCTATTGTCATTAGTAAAGGAATAGAAGCTGTTATTGGTGGGGTTTGATCTTTCATATCCCTATTGCCATTAGTAAAGGAATAGAAGCTGTTATTGGTGGGGTTTGATCTTTCATATCCCTATTGTCATTAGTAAAGGAATAGAAGCTGTTATTGGTGGGGTTTGATCTTTCATATCCCTATTGTCATTAGTAAAGGAATAGAAGCTGTTATTGGTGGGGTTTGATCTTTCATATCCCTATTGTCATTAGTAAAGGAATAGAAGCTGTTATTGGTGGGGTTTGATCTTTCATATCCCTATTGTCATTAGTAAAGGAATAGAAGCTGTTATTGGTGGGGTTCGATCTTTCATATCCCTATTGTCATTAGTAAAGGAATAGAAGCTGTTATTGGTGGGGTTTGATCTTTCATATCCCTATTGCCATTAGTAAAGGAATAGAAGCTGTTATTGGTGGGGTTTGATCTTTCATATCCCTATTGTCATTAGTAAAGGAATAGAAGCTGTTATTGGTGGGGTTTGATCTTTCATATCCCTATTGTCATTAGTAAAGGAATAGAAGCTGTTATTGGTGGGGTTTGATCTTTCATATCCCTATTGTCATTAGTAAAGGAATAGAAGCTGTTATTGGTGGGGTTTGATCTTTCATATCCCTATTGCCATTAGTAAAGGAATAGAAGCTGTTATTGGTGGGGTTTGATCTTTCATATCCCTATTGTCATTAGTAAAGGAATAGAAGCTGTTATTGGTGGGGTTTGATCTTTCATATCCCTATTGTCATTAGTAAAGGAATAGAAGCTGTTATTGGTGGGGTTTGATCTTTCATATCCCTATTGTCATTAGTAAAGGAATAGAAGCTGTTATTGGTGGGGTTTGATCTTTCATATCCCTATTGTCATTAGTAAAGGAATAGAAGCTGTTATTGGTGGGGTTTGATCTTTCATATCCCTATTGCCATTAGTAAAGGAATAGAAGCTGTTATTGGTGGGGTTTGATCTTTCATATCCCTATTGTCATTAGTAAAGGAATAGAAGCTGTTATTGGTGGGGTTTGATCTTCCATATCCCTATTGTCATTAGTAAAGGAATAGAAGCTGTTATTGGTGGGGTTCGATCTTTCATATCCCTATTGTCATTAGTAAAGGAATAGAAGCTGTTATTGGTGGGGTTTGATCTTTCATATCCCTATTGTCATTAGTAAAGGAATAGAAGCTGTTATTGGTGGGGTTCGATCTTTCATAAAAAATATAAAATAAAATCTCAAAAGAAGAACAGGAAACTGGCAGAATTCTAATAGGAAACTACTCCATCTTCTTTCTCATTGGTCCTTCTAGGAAAACGATATTACCAATACATTTCTCATTTCCTTATCTTGTTTTACTTAAATACTCATAAATGCGGCTTAATGCACTACCAATTTCGAACATATAAGCGATTTCGAAGAAAATGTCTTCCACGTACCACGGATTCTAACCGTTTTCGAAATATCGTTGGAAAAATTATGATAGGAGAAACACCGCTAGAAAATGCTATATTTTATCTAAATATATCACCCTAGGGACGAAAAAAACACTAAAACGTAAAAGTTTCCTGTCGCATTTCATGAGGTCAACCTTATAAGCGGGTTCCTGCCTATGGAGGGAGGGAGGAACCGTGCTAAAATGTTTTAAAAAAAAAACCCACCAAGGAACGAATACGAATTTAATTTCACGCAAAAATGAACCGTCACAGCAATTAACCGACGACATCACATACAGTACACTTTAGTGCCATCAGTGCCGCTACGTTTGTAGACCGCCTTGAATAAACTGATTCCTCAGCCAACCTGTCTAAACAACAGTAAATATTAACATATATTAAGTAAATATTAATTAAATATTCCGTATATTTCAATATTTTCACTAAAGAATGTAATAGTTCAGACAAAACCTTCGGGAGTGGTTCCTCAGTCCAGATCAATAGGATGGACGTGATGCTATTACCAGGACTCCAAAACGCCAATATTATACTTACAAATATCAGGCCATGTGTGTATATATATGTATATATATATATATATATATATATATATATATATATGAATTAAATAGTAGAGTTTTGAGAACTGGCCTAAGGTATAATTAGTATTTTTCCTGTGTTATCATGAGGACAAGATTGATTTTAACCCAGGAAACCTCTTGAAGACTTCCTGGGTTAAAAGGAGGTTTTTATTTTATCCGAGCTTTGTTATTTCTTAGTATGAAATTGGTTTCAACACTAGATTTACCAGACCTGGTACTGGTATAAATGCCAATGTTAATATATATAAAGTAACATTAAATTCATGAAATGTATTCTCTACATTTATATGTATTCTCTACATTTTTATGTATTCTCTACATTTATATGTATTCTCTACATTTATATGTATTCTCTACATTTAAATGTATTCTCTACATTTATATGTATTCTCTACATTTATATGTATTCTCTACATTTATATGTATTCTCTACATTTATATGTATTCTCTACATTTAAATGTATTCTGTACATTTATATGTATTCTCTACATTTATATGCATTATCTACATTTATATGTATTCTCTACATTTATATGTATTCTCTACATTTATATGTATTCTCTACATTTATATGTATTCTCTACATTTATATGTATTCTCTACATTTATATGTATTCTCTACATTTATATGTATTCTCTACATTTATATGTATTCTCTACATTTATATGTATTCTCTACATTTAAATGTATTCTCTACATTTATATGTATTCTCTACATTTATATGTATTCTCTACATTTATATGTATTCTCTACATTTATATGCATTATCTACATTTATATGTATTCTCTACATTTATATGTATTCTCTACATTTATATGTATTCTCTACATTTATATGCATTATCTACATTTATATGTATTCTCTACATTTATATGTATTCTCTACATTTATATGTATTCTCTACATTTATATGTATTCTCTACATTTATATGTATTCTCTACATTTATATGTATTCTCTACATTTATATGTATTCTCTACATTTAAATGTATTCTGTACATTTATATGTATTCTCTACATTTATATGCATTATCTACATTTATATGTATTCTCTACATTTATATGTATTCTCTACATTTATATGTATTCTCTACATTTATATGTATTCTCTACATTTATATGTATTCTCTACATTTATATGTATTCTCTACATTTAAATGTATTCTGTACATTTATATGTATTCTCTACATTTATATGCATTATCTACATTTATATGTATTCTCTACATTTATATGTATTCTCTACATTTATATGTATTCTCTACATTTATATGTATTCTCTACATTTATATGTATTCTCTACATTTATATGTATTCTCTACATTTACAATAAGTAGTAGGACATTTAAATTGAATATCCTACAAACACCCTGGAATCAGTGTTGGGAAAAAATTATTCAGAATGATGAATAATGATTAATGAATAAATGTATTATTTCATTCATGAATGAAGAATAATTACTTTTATTCATTATTCGTTATTCTGTGAATGAAGTTTATGTTTTATTCTCAAGTTATTCGAATGATCATTCAGAATAAACATGTTTTAGTGAATAACGATAGATTTATTATAATGTTGGCAGCCAGAAATACGTATATATATGTCTGTTTGAGTAGGATTATTCAGTTGACCAACTTGAAATAAATAATAACGAATCATGAATAATGAATAATGAATAACGAATAATTCTGTGAATAATTCATGATGTACCGTGTGAATAAGATAATTCAGTAAATTATTCATCATTCACTAAAAATTTATTCGAATGATCATTCGAATATAAATTTATTCAAATAATGCCCAACACTGCCTGGAATAATAGTATGAAACATGGCAATTTTTTAAAAGAATCCTGTTTGGAATAAAAATGAAAACATGACCTTGTTAAAAGAGCTGATCGAGATGTTCTATTGTACCATTTATTTTGAATAATATGAGGATTTCGATCCTCCACTTAAATTTCTAAATCCCTAAATATTCCTTGGAGAATATTTCAATCAATAGATTTACTTGAATATCTATAAATAAAGCTCTAAAATGTTTGTAATTATTCACAACCTTTGTAAATTATTCAGCATCGGGTTGAACTTAGAATAGTTTTCAATATTAACAATTCAACGAATATTCGATTCAGTACTTCGTTGAAACATTCCTAGAATCAATTATTCCAAGAGATATTTTAAATATGTATATGTAGTTGTGACATTTTGGTTCGACATTCGAGCCTTCTCAGGATTGTAAGCCATTAAGGGCATGGCAAATTGTATTAACAAATATATATATATATATATATATTCTTAATGCGTTTCGTTCTTTTAGGCTTAGGGTCGGGAAAAGTAGTACTTCCTAGTATCACACCACTTTATTTTTCCTGCCCTACATGTTTCGAGCTTAATTGATATTTTCGTGGTAATACTGCAGTATTACCCCTGCCTCCGTAGAAGGTACATGAGGAGACGAGAGGACTTCTTAGCAAGAAGTGCCCCTGATGAGGTGCGAATGAATTAAGTACGAAACATGTAGGGCATGCAAAATAAAGTGGTGTGACACAAGGAAGTACTACTTTTCCCGACCCTAAGCCTAAAAGAACGAAACGCATTAAGAAATATTTTGGGTCATCTACAAGAATAATAATAATAAATATATATATATATATATATATATATATATATATATATATATATATATATATATAGGGGGGCGAGGTTAGCTCAGTGGTAGAGCACTGGACGACTAATAAGCTGGAGGCCTGAGTTCAAATCCCGAGCAAGCACTAAAGATTTTTTCTTCTAGTGTCTTCGTTCATGGGTTGAATTCGGCCTCCCTAGCCGTCCCTAGGCCAACCCAGCCTTTAATTAATTTATTAATGGGTACCTTGGTTGGTGCTAATGACTCTAGCAGTCGAAGCACCCAAGGGGAAAATCAGGCGGCTGGAGCATAGTACTGACCACACTATCTCCCTAGTGTGCCGTATAGTCATGAATCAGATACCTCTATATTATCTGCCCCTCAGGGCCCTCGTGGCCTGTAACGGGACTGATTTATATATATATATATATATATATATATATATATATATATATATATATATATATATATATATATATATACACACAGGATGGTCCGGAAGGAAATGGCCATACTTGAGGGGTGTGTACACCGACTAAAGTGTAGTAGAATGCCACCAAGGAGAAATGTTTACTTCCATTATTTCCCTAGATATAGGCGTGTCCGTGTCTTTTGTCTAAACGCTATCTGTCGTTCTTTCCATTGTGAAAAATTAATTCTAGTGACATTATCAAATTCTGCATCAAATTTCCTATATGATCGCATGTACCTTGTGCGATCATTTCTCAAACCAAATTCACAGCAGCCACCCAAACAAATAACTTATCAGGAAATAATTGCTTTTAATGTTCCACTGTAAGGTAGATGGGACTCTCAGAAAAGTTGCATTATATCATTACCGTAGCTAATTCCTTAGTAAGTGTTAAACGCTAAATTGTGATCGATTAAAACAAAAAAAAATTAACAAGCAAAACATTTTGGCTTTTAATGATTAAAGTATTAATAGCCAAAATGTTATTATTATGATGACTTATTTGTTTGGGTGTCCTCTTATTTGGTTTGAGACATTTTTGCACAAGATACATGAGATCTTATGGGAAATTTGATGCAGAATTTTAAAATTTCATCGGATTTAAATTTCCCCTAAGGTGTGAACGACAAATAGCACAAAAATGGCCAAAAGCTAGCGTTAGAGAAAATCACAGAAACGCCTGTATCTATGGAAATTATGCTAGCAAAAATTTCTCCTTGGTGACATTCAACTAAAGTCGGAGTACACACCCCGCAAGTATAGGGACATCCTTCCGGACCATCCTAATAATAATTTAAAATCGACCTCTTCTGTAACCATTTCCTCTTTCTAAAAGCTTTAAATGTCAAATACTTTGATTTGTTTTGTTATGAAGCCCTTTCTTTCTTCGCCGTTTCTGGTACCTAATGCCCTAAGTCTATTCTAATCCTTCCGACAAAAAACACATCGAAAAGGCATGATATTCAAGGACTATGATGCATTTTCTGTTTTCACATTCTGTTTATGGTTTTCCCGTTCCTTGGAGAGAATGAAATGAACAAGCATGAGTGTTTCCTGTTTTATATCTGTATTGTCAGCAACCCCCTATATATCTCCCACACTACAACACCCCCCCTAGGGGGTGAAACCTCCCCTATTCGTGAAGTTGTTTACTAGCGGCTACTGGACTAGAGCCAGCCAAGGATTTTCTTCTATCTTTATCCCGCAGTGGAAAAACTAATAAACAGAACCACCGCTTTTCTCGCTTAAGTGATTAAACACTCCACAATATCTTCTGATATCGTCTTTTATTTTCCATATTAGAGTAAAGTTATTATCTACAGTAAAGTTCCATTTCTATAATACGACACTCCTTTGAGTTATTTATGTTAAACTATCTGAATACCCGGGCTTCGTCACATCCTTTGGTTGTCAATGTCCAATGTTGGTTCTATTGTCTATCTGAATACCCGTGCTTCGTCACATCCTTTGGTTGTCAATGTCCAATGTTGTTTCCATTGTCTATCTGAATACCCGTGCTTCGTCACATCCTTTGGTTGTCAATGTCCAATGTTGGTTCCATTGTCTATCTGAATACCCGGGCTTCGTCACATCCTTTGGTTGTCAATGTCCAATGTTGGTCCCATTGTCTATCTGAATACCCGTGCTTCGTCACATCCTTTGGTTGTCTATGTCCAATGTTGGTTCCATTGTCTATCTGAATACCCGTGCTTCCTCACATCCTTTGGTTGTCAATGCCCAATGTTGGTTCCATTGTCTATCTGAATACCCGTGCTTCGTCACATCCTTTGGTTGTCAATGTCCAATGTTGGTTCCATTGTCTATCTGAATACCCGTGCTTCGTCACACCCTTTGGTTGTCAATGTCCAATGTTGGTTCCATTGTCTATCTGAATGCCCGTGCTTCGTCACATCCTTTGGTTGTCAATGCCCAATGTTTGTTCCAATGTCTATCTGAATACCCGTGCTTCGTCACATCCTTTGGTTGTCAATGTCCAATGTTGGTTCCATTGTCTATCTGAATACCCGTGCTTCGTCACATCCTTTGGTTGTCAATGCCCAATGTTGGTTCCATTGTCTATCTGAATGCCCGTGCTTCGTCACATCCTTTGGTTGTCAATGCCCAATGTTGGTTCCATTGTCTATCTGAATACCCGTGCTTCGTCACATCCTTTGGTTGTCAATGCCCAATGTTGGTTCCATTGTCTATCTGAATGCCCGTGCTTCGTCACATCCTTTGGTTGTCAATGCCCAATGTTGGTTCCATTGTCTATCTGAATACCCGTGCTTCGTCACATCCTTTGGTTGTCAATATCCAATGTTGGTTCCATTGTCTATCTGAATACCCGTGCTTCGTCACATCCTTTGGTTGTCAATGCCCAATGTTGGTTCTATTGTCTATCTGAATACCCGTGCTTCGTCACATCCTTGGTTGTCAGTTTCCAATGTTGGTTCCATTGTTTATTTGAATACCCGTGCTTAGTATGCGTTTTACAGTATTCTTAGGAGTTTTTAGGCAGGCTCTCATCATTAGCTGATGAGCTTCTTCGTCTGCTTTATGGTTTCCGAAATTATCTTGGTGAATCGAAGCCGTTTACATTTTATATTTATGTTTTTCACGAAGATTTTGACGAGTTTCCGCCTATTAGTTTCGGCCAATGTGTCTTGTGTGGACATTTTGACGATTTCCCGCCTATTAGTTTCGGCCAATGTGTCTTGTGTGGACATTTTGACGATTTCCCGCCTATTAGTTTCGGCCAATGTGTCTTGTGTGGACATTTTGACGATTTCCCGCCTATTAGTTTCGGCCAATGTGTCTTGTGTGGACATTTTGACGATTTCCCGCCTATTAGTTTCGGCCAATGTGTCTTGTGTGGACATTTTGACGATTTCCCGCCTATTAGTTTCGGTCAATGTGTCTTGTGTAGACTTTTTGACGATTTCCCGCCTATTAGTTTCGGTCAATGTGTCGTGTCTGGACAGTTCGAAGTCTGGACAATATAAATCTCCACTCTAGGGCCTGATCTAAAGTATATATCGCTTGTTGATGTTAAATTAGGAATACAAAAGCAGTAACAGATGGCGGTGCTTAACTTCAGGAAATTACTCGGGATGTTAAATTTGAAAAACAAATCCTTTAAAATTAATTAATTAATAAATGGCCTAATAAATAAGATTTGTTATTAAATTTTCAACCAATTTCTCACTTTTAGTGCCTAATTTGGAGCAGAAAATGAAATTATTTACAGCCAGAATAGGGAAGTAAACCTTTCGCTACTAGGGCCACGTCAATAATGGACCTGCGTTTAGTGTTAGTGATAGGGGTGCCACCAATCAAGGGGAACACCCCCCCCCCCCTCCTAATGAACCAAATATGTCTGCCTTTTCTCATGAATGACTACTTTGACCTAGGTAACTAGAAAACAAAGCGTACTGAAGCATGTTTGGAATTTGGGTCAAAAGTGAGCCAAAAGTTTTAACTACGCTATTATATTACTTTCTCGATAACCCGTTACTTTTCATATTCTGCAGAAAGTTGAAAAGAACATAGTCATTTCCATCTTGAGAAGATTTTTGTGGGCACTAAGTGTCTTCAGCAGCACCTGATCCCAACTTCAAAGCTGTAATATTATGACGCTTTCCCACTTAGCTACTTCTTTACATTACAAGAAAACAAAGCGTTGTAGGCCTCTATAGATTCAAGTCCTGGATCTTGTAGTTGGGGAAAACCTCAGTCTTAATTCAGAGATTTTCACAAAATACGTTCAATTATTGTTGTCAGTATCTCAAACACATGGGGGTATATCGAATTTAGCAAGGACAATGGTTTCTATCTGGCCTTAAATTAAGGACGGTGGCAGAATACATTTATACATAAAATACATTTATGATTGCAACATCTATTTATTCGAAATAGGCTCTTAACACTTATATTTAGTTCTATAATTTTGTATTTTTTATAACTCTGTATTTGTTGTATTTTAAAAAGAGCAGGTCGCCGTCGTTGTAAAGCTATTAAAAAGTAAATAATGTTGAGCTGAGTAGAGTACCCTGCAAGACTCCAGTTAGATTAGCGCGGGGAAGGTGAGACCATGAAAGCAGCTGAGTCATGCTGTACTTGCCTATCTCAGCCCCTTACTTATTATCAACACCTAACAACTTCAATCCACACTTACCGCCTGTAATATCAGTGATAACACGAGCATGTTATTCACTAGTCCAACATTGTATTCTTCATCATATTTCTTTAATTCGCTGCTTTGTAATATGCATATACAAAAAAAATAATACTTCATAAAAATAACCCTTAGAAGACGGAACAGTTAATCTTAGCATGCTTGAGAGAGGGAAATTTCCCCTTCGTTTTGGAAATTTACAGATTTTTAATGATAATTACTTTAGAAGAAATAGTATAAAAACTGATTATGTCTCGTTTAGGACTAGGGAGGGCTATGATAGAACAGGCAAGGGAGATAGTGTTTAATGTTTATCAATACTTAGCCAAAGCTAAGGCTGAAAACTGATTATGTCTCGTTTAGGACTAGGGAAGGCTCTGAGAGGTCAGGCAAGGGAGATAGTGTTTAATGTTTATCAATACTTAGCCAAAGCTAAGGCTGAAAACTGATTATGTCTCGTTTAGGACTAGGGAAGGCTATGAGAGGTCAGGCAAGGGAGATAGTGTTTAATGTTTATCAATACTTAGCCAAAGCTAAGGCTGAAAACTGATTATGTCTCGTTTAGGACTAGGGAAGGCTATGAGAGGTCAGGCAAGGGAGATAGTGTTTAATGTTTATCAATAATTAGCCAAAGCTAAGGCTGAAAACTGATTATGTCTCGTTTAGGACTAGGGAAGGCTATGAGAGGTCAGGCAAGGGAGATAGTGTTTAATATTTATCAATACTTAGCCAAAGCTAAGGCTGAAAACTGATTATGTCTCGTTTAGGACTAGGGAAGGCTATGAGAGGTCAGGCAAGGGAGATAGTGTTTAATGTTCATCAATACTTAGCCAAAGCTAAGGCTGAAAACTGATTATGTCTCGTTTAGGACTAGAGAAGGCTATGAGAGGTCAGGCAAGGGAGATAGTGTTTAATATTTATCAATACTTAGCCAAAGCTAAGGCTGAAAACTGATTATGTCTCGTTTAGGACTAGGGAAGGCTATGAGAGGTCAGGCAAGGGAAATAGTGTTTAATATTTATCAATACTTAGCCAAAGCTAAGGCTGAAAACTGATTATGTCTCGTTTAGGACTAGGGAAGGCTATGAGAGGTCAGGCAAGGGAAATAGTGTTTAATATTTATCAATACTTAGCCAAAGCTAAGGCTGAAAACTGATTATGTCTCGTTTAGGACTAGAGAAGGCAATGAGAGGTCAGGCAAGGGAGATAGTGTTTAATGTTTATCAATACTTAGCCAAAGCTAAAGCTGAAAACTGATTATGTCTCGTTTAGGACTAGGGAAGGCTATGAGAGGTCAGGCAAGGGAAATAGTGTTTAATATTTATCAATACTTAGCCAAAGCTAAAGCTGAAAACTGATTATGTCTCGTTTAGGACTAGAGAAGGCTATGAGAGGTCAGGCAAGGGAAATAGTGTTTAATATTTATCAATACTTAGCCAAAGCTAAGGCTGAAAACTGATTATGTCTCGTTTAGGACTAGAGAAGGCAATGAGAGGTCAGGCAAGGGAGATAGTGTTTATTGTTTATCAATACTTAGCCAAAGCTAAGGCTGAAAACTGATTATGTCTCGTTTAGGACTAGGGAAGGCTATGAGAGGTCAGGCAAGGGAGATAGTGTTTATTGTTTATCAATACTTAGCCAAAGCTAAGGCTGAAAACTGATTATGTCTCGTTTAGGACTAGAGAAGGCTATGAGAGGCCAGGCAAGGGAGATAGTGTTTGATGTTTATCAATACTTAGCCAAAGCTAAGGCTGAAAACTGATTATGTCTCGTTTAGGACTAGAGAAGGCAATGAGAGGTCAGGCAAGGGAGATAGTGTTTATTGTTTATCAATACTTAGCCAAAGCTAAGGCTGAAAACTGATTATGTCTCGTTTAGGACTAGGGAAGGCTATGAGAGGTCAGGCAAGGGAGATAGTGTTTATTGTTTATCAATACTTAGCCAAAGCTAAGGCTGAAAACTGATTATGTCTCGTTTAGGACTAGGGAAGGCTATGAGAGGTCAGGCAAGGGAGATAGTGTTTATTGTTTATCAATACTTAGCCAAAGCTAAGGCTGAAAACTGATTATGTCTCGTTTAGGACTAGGGAAGGCTATGAGAGGTCAGGCAAGGGAGATAGTGTTTATTGTTTATCAATACTTAGCCAAAGCTAAGGCTGAAAACTGATTATGTCTCGTTTAGGACTAGGGAAGGCTATGAGAGGTCAGGCAAGGGAGATAGTGTTTATTGTTTATCAATACTTAGCCAAAGCTAAGGCTGAAAACTGATTATGTCTCGTTTAGGACTAGGGAAGGCTATGAGAGGTCAGGCAAGGGAGATAGTGTTTAATGTTTATCAATACTTAGCCAAGGCTAAGGCTGAAAACTGATTATGTCTCGTTTAGGACTAGAGAAGGCTATGAGAGGCCAGGCAAGGGAGATAGTGTTTGATGTTTATCAATACTTAGCCAAAGCTAAGGCTGAAAACTGATTATGTCTCGTTTAGGACTAGGGAAGGCTATGAGAGGTCAGGCAAGGGAGATAGTGTTTATTGTTTATCAATACTTAGCCAAAGCTAAGGCTGAAAACTGATTATGTCTCGTTTAGGACTAGGGAAGGCTATGAGAGGTCAGGCAAGGGAGATAGTGTTTATTGTTTATCAATACTTAGCCAAAGCTAAGGCTGAAAACTGATTATGTCTCGTTTAGGACTAGGGAAGGCTATGAGAGGTCAGGCAAGGGAGATAGTGTTTATTGTTTATCAATACTTAGCCAAAGCTAAGGCTGAAAACTGATTATGTCTCGTTTAGGACTAGGGAAGGCTATGAGAGGTCAGGCAAGGGAGATAGTGTTTATTGTTTATCAATACTTAGCCAAAGCTAAGGCTGAAAACTGATTATGTCTCGTTTAGGACTAGGGAAGGCTATGAGAGGTCAGGCAAGGGAGATAGTGTTTATTGTTTATCAATACTTAGCCAAAGCTAAGGCTGAAAACTGATTATGTCTCGTTTAGGACTAGGGAAGGCTATGAGAGGTCAGGCAAGGGAGATAGTGTTTATTGTTTATCAATACTTAGCCAAAGCTAAGGCTGAAAACTGATTATGTCTCGTTTAGGACTAGGGAAGGCTATGAGAGGTCAGGCAAGGGAGATAGTGTTTAATGTTTATCAATACTTAGCCAAGGCTAAGGCTGAAAACTGATTATGTCTCGTTTAGGACTAGTGAAGGCTATGAGAGGCCAGGCAAGGGAGATAGTGTTTATTGTTTATCAATACTTAGCCAAAGCTAAGGCTGAGAACTGATTATGTCTCGTTTAGGACTAGAGAAGGCAATGAGAGGTCAGGCAAGGGAGATAGTGTTTATTGTTTATCAATACTTAGCCAAAGCTAAGGCTGAAAACTGATTATGTCTCGTTTAGGACTAGGGAAGGCTATGAGAGGTCAGGCAAGGGAGATAGTGTTTAATGTTTATCAATACTTAGCCAAGGCTAAGGCTGAAAACTGATTATGTCTCGTTTAGGACTAGAGAAGGCAATGAGAGGCCAGGGAAGGGAGATAGTGTTTATTGTTTATCAATACTTAGCCAAAGCTAAGGCTGAAAACTGATTATGTCTCGTTTAGGACTAGGGAAGGCTATGAGAGGTCAGGCAAGGGAGATAGTGTTTATTGTTTATCAATACTTAGCCAAAGCTAAGGCTGGGAACTGATTATGTCTCGTTTAGGACTAGGCAAGGCTATGAGAGGTCAGACAAGGGAGTTAGTGTTTAATGTTTATCAATACTTAGCCAAGGCTAAGGCTGAAAACTGATTATGTCTCGTTTAGGACTAGGGAAGGCTATGAGAGGCCAGGCAAGGGAGATAGTGTTTGATGTTTATCAATACTTAGCCAAAGCTAAGGCTGAAAACTGTTTATGTCTCGTTTAGGACTAGGGAAGGCTATGAGAGGTCAGGCAAGGGAGATAGTGTTTGATGTTTATCAATACTTAGCCAAAGCTAAGGCTGAAAACTGATTATGTCTCGTTTAGGACTAGGGAAGGCTATGAGAGGCCAGGCAAGGGAGATAGTGTTTATTGTTTATCAATACTTAGCCAAAGCTAAGGCTGAAAACTGATTATGTCTCGTTTAGGACTAGGGAAGGCTATGAGAGGTCAGGCAAGGGAGATAGTGTTTATTGTTTATCAATACTTAGCCAAAGCTAAGGCTGAAAACTGATTATGTCTCGTTTAGGACTAGGGAAGGCTATGAGAGGCCAGGCAAGGGAGATAGTGTTTAATGTTTATCAATACTTAGCCAAAGCTAAGGCTGAGAACTGATTATGTCTCGTTTAGGACTAGGGAAGGCTATGAGAGGTCAGGCAAGGGAGATAGTGTTTAATGTTTATCAATACTTAGCCAAAGCTAAGGATAAAAACTGATTATGTCTCGTTTAGGACTAGGGAAGGCTATGAGAGGTCAGGCAAGGGAGATAGTGTTTAATGTTTATCAATACTTAGCCAAAGCTAAGGCTGAAAACTGATTATGTCTCGTTTAGGACTATGGAAGGCTATGAGAGGTCAGGCAAGGGAGATAGTGTTTAATGTTTATCAATACTTAGCCAAAGCTAAGGCTGAAAACTGATTATGTCTCGTTTAGGACTAGGGAAGGCTATGAGAGGTCAGGCAAGGGAGATAGTGTTTAATGTTTATCAATACTTAGCCAAAGCTAAGGCTGAAAACTGATTATGTCTCGTTTAGGACTAGGGAAGGCTATGAGAGGTCAGGCAAGGGAGATAGTGTTTAATGTTTATCAATACTTAGCCAAAGCTAAGGCTGAAAACTGATTATGTCTCGTTTAGGACTAGGGAAGGCTATGAGAGGTCAGGCAAGGGAGATAGTGTTTAATGTTTATCAATACTTAGCCAAAGCTAAGGCTGAAAACTGATTATGTCTCGTTTAGGACTAGGGAAGGCTATGAGAGGTCAGGCAAGGGAGATAGTGTTTAATGTTTATCAATACTTAGCCAAAGCTAAAGCTGAAAACTGATTATGTCTCGTTTAGGACTAGGGAAGGCTATGAGAGGTCAGGCAAGGGAGATAGTGTTTAATGTTTATCAATACTTAGCCAAAGCTAAGGCTGAAAACTGATTATGTCTCGTTTAGGACTAGGGAAGGCTATGAGAGGTCAGGCAAGGGAGATAGTGTTTAATGTTTATCAATACTTAGCCAAAGCTAAGGCTGAAAACTGATTATGTCTCGTTTAGGACTAGGGAAGGCTATGAGAGGTCAGGCAAGGGAGATAGTGTTTATTGTTTATCAATACTTAGCCAAAGCTAAGGCTGAAAACTGATTATGTCTCGTTTAGGACTAGGGAAGGCTATGAGAGGTCAGGCAAGGGAGATAGTGTTTAATGTTTATCAATACTTAGCCAAAGCTAAGGCTGAAAACTGATTATGTCTCGTTTAGGACTAGGGAAGGCTATGAGAGGTCAGGCAAGGGAGATAGTGTTTATTGTTTATCAATACTTAGCCAAAGCTAAGGCTGAAAACTGATTATGTCTCGTTTAGGACTAGGGAAGGCTATGAGAGGTCAGGCAAGGGAGATAGTGTTTAATGTTTATCAATACTTAGCCAAAGCTAAAGCTGAAAACTGATTATGTCTCGTTTAGGACTAGGGAAGGCTATGAGAGGTCAGGCAAGGGAGATAGTGTTTAATGTTTATCAATACTTAGCCAAAGCTAAGGATAAAAACTGATTATGTCTCGTTTAGGACTAGAGAAGGCAATGAGAGGTCAGGCAAGGGAGATAGTGTTTATTGTTTATCAATACTTAGCCAAAGCTAAGGCTGAAAACTGATTATGTCTCGTTTAGGACTAGAGAAGGCTATGAGAGGTCAGGCAAGGGAGATAGTGTTTATTGTTTATCAATACTTAGCCAAAGCTAAAGCTGAAAACTGATTATGTCTCGTTTAGGACTAGAGAAGGCTATGAGAGGTCAGGCAAGGGAGATAGTGTTTAATGTTTATCAATACTTAGCCAAAGCTAAGGCTGAAAACTGATTATGTCTCGTTTAGGACTAGAGAAGGCTATGAGAGTTCAGGCAAGGGAGATAGTGTTTAATGTTTATCAATACTTAGCCAAAGCTAAGGCTGAAAACTGATTATGTCTCGTTTAGGACTAGAGAAGGCTATGAGAGGTCAGGCAAGGGAGATAGTGTTTAATGTTTATCAATACTTAGCCAAAGCTAAGGCTGAAAACTGATTATGTCTCGTTTAGGACTAGGGAAGGCTATGAGAGGTCAGGCAAGGGAGATAGTGTTTATTGTTTATCAATACTTAGCCAAAGCTAAGGCTGAAAACTGATTATGTCTCGTTTAGGACTAGGGAAGGCTATGAGAGGTCAGGCAAGGGAGATAGTGTTTAATGTTTATCAATACTTAGCCAAAGCTAAGGCTGAAAACTGATTATGTCTCGTTTAGGACTAGGGAAGGCTATGAGAGGTCAGGCAAGGGAGATAGTGTTTATTGTTTATCAATACTTAGCCAAAGCTAAGGCTGAAAACTGATTATGTCTCGTTTAGGACTAGGGAAGGCTATGAGAGGTCAGGCAAGGGAGATAGTGTTTAATGTTTATCAATACTTAGCCAAAGCTAAGGCTGAAAACTGATTATGTCTCGTTTAGGACTAGGGAAGGCTATGAGAGGTCAGGCAAGGGAGATAGTGTTTATTGTTTATCAATACTTAGCCAAAGCTAAGGATAAAAACTGATTATGTCTCGTTTAGGACTAGAGAAGGCAATGAGAGGTCAGGCAAGGGAGATAGTGTTTATTGTTTATCAATACTTAGCCAAAGCTAAGGCTGAAAACTGATTATGTCTCGTTTAGGACTAGAGAAGGCTATGAGAGGTCAGGCAAGGGAGATAGTGTTTATTGTTTATCAATACTTAGCCAAAGCTAAAGCTGAAAACTGATTATGTCTCGTTTAGGACTAGAGAAGGCTATGAGAGGTCAGGCAAGGGAGATAGTGTTTAATGTTTATCAATACTTAGCCAAAGCTAAGGCTGAAAACTGATTATGTCTCGTTTAGGACTAGAGAAGGCTATGAGAGTTCAGGCAAGGGAGATAGTGTTTAATGTTTATCAATACTTAGCCAAAGCTAAGGCTGAAAACTGATTATGTCTCGTTTAGGACTAGAGAAGGCTATGAGAGGTCAGGCAAGGGAGATAGTGTTTAATGTTTATCAATACTTAGCCAAAGCTAAGGCTGAAAACTGATTATGTCTCGTTTAGGACTAGGGAAGGCTATGAGAGGTCAGGCAAGGGAGATAGTGTTTAATGTTTATCAATACTTAGCCAAAGCTAAGGCTGAAAACTGATTATGTCTCGTTTAGGACTAGAGAAGGCTATGAGAGGTCAGGCAAGGGAGATAGTGTTTAATGTTTATCAATACTTAGCCAAAGCTAAGGCTGAAAACTGATTATGTCTCGTTTAGGACTAGTGAAGGCTATGAGAGGTCAGGCAAGGGAGATAGTGTTTAATGTTTATCAATACTTAGCCAAAGCTAAAGCTGAAAACTGATTATGTCTCGTTTAGGACTAGGGAAGGCTATGAGAGGTCAGGCAAGGGAGATAGTGTTTATTGTTTATCAATACTTAGCCAAAGCTAAGGCTGGGAACTGATTATGTCTCGTTTAGGACTAGTGAAGGCTATGAGAGGTCAGGCAAGGGAGATAGTGTTTAATGTTTATCAATACTTAGCCAAAGCTAAAGCTGAAAACTGATTATGTCTCGTTTAGGAGTAGGGAAGGCTATGAGAGGTCAGGCAAGGGAGATAGTGTTTAATGTTTATCAATACTTAGCCAAAGCTAAAGCTGAAAACTGATTATGTCTCGTTTAGGACTAGGGAAGGCTATGAGAGGTCAGGCAAGGGAGATAGTGTTTAATATTTATCAATACTTAGCCAAAGCTAAGGCTGAAAACTGATTAGGTCTCGTTTAGAACTAGGGAAGGCTATGAGAGGTCAGGCAAGGGAGATAGTGTTTATTGTTTATCAATACTTAGCCAAAGCTAAGGCTGGGAACTGATTATGTCTCGTTTAGGACTAGTGAAGGCTATGAGAGGTCAGGCAAGGGAGATAGTGTTTAATGTTTATCAATACTTAGCCAAAGCTAAAGCTGAAAACTGATTATGTCTCGTTTAGGAGTAGGGAAGGCTATGAGAGGTCAGGCAAGGGAGATAGTGTTTAATGTTTATCAATACTTAGCCAAAGCTAAAGCTGAAAACTGATTATGTCTCGTTTAGGACTAGGGAAGGCTATGAGAGGTCAGGCAAGGGAGATAGTGTTTAATGTTTATCAATACTTAGCCAAAGCTAAAGCTGAAAACTGATTATGTCTCGTTTAGGAGTAGGGAAGGCTATGAGAGGTCAGGCAAGGGAGATAGTGTTTAATGTTTATCAATACTTAGCCAAAGCTAAAGCTGAAAACTGATTATGTCTCGTTTAGGACTAGGGAAGGCTATGAGAGGTCAGGCAAGGGAGATAGTGTTTAATGTTTATCAATACTTAGCCAAAGCTAAAGCTGAAAACTGATTATGTCTCGTTTAGGACTAGGGAAGGCTATGAGAGGTCAGGCAAGGGAGATAGTGTTTATTGTTTATCAATACTTAGCCAAAGCTAAGGCTGAAAACTGATTATGTCTCGTTTAGGACTAGGGAAGGCTATGAGAGGTCAGGCAAGGGAAATAGTGTTTAATATTTATCAATACTTAGCCAAAGCTAAAGCTGAAAACTGATTATGTCTCGTTTAGGACTAGGGAAGGCTATGAGAGGTCAGGCAAGGGAGATAGTGTTTATTGTTTATCAATACTTAGCCAAAGCTAAGGCTGAAAACTGATTATGTCTCGTTTAGGACTAGGGAAGGCTATGAGAGGTCAGGCAAGGGAGATAGTGTTTAATGTTTATCAATACTTAGCCAAAGCTAAAGCTGAAAACTGATTATGTCTCGTTTAGGACTAGGGAAGGCTATGAGAGGTCAGGCAAGGGAGATAGTGTTTATTGTTTATCAATACTTAGCCAAAGCTAAGGCTGAAAACTGATTATGTCTCGTTTAGGACTAGGGAAGGCTATGAGAGGTCAGGCAAGGGAAATAGTGTTTAATATTTATCAATACTTAGCCAAAGCTAAAGCTGAAAACTGATTATGTCTCGTTTAGGACTAGGGAAGGCTATGAGAGGTCAGGCAAGGGAGATAGTGTTTATTGTTTATCAATACTTAGCCAAAGCTAAGGCTGAAAACTGATTATGTCTCGTTTAGGACTAGGGAAGGCTATGAGAGGTCAGGCAAGGGAAATAGTGTTTAATATTTATCAATACTTAGCCAAAGCTAAAGCTGAAAACTGATTATGTCTCGTTTAGGACTAGGGAAGGCTATGAGAGGTCAGGCAAGGGAGATAGTGTTTATTGTTTATCAATACTTAGCCAAAGCTAAGGCTGAAAACTGATTATGTCTCGTTTAGGACTAGGGAAGGCTATGAGAGGTCAGGCAAGGGAGATAGTGTTTAATGTTTATCAATACTTAGCCAAAGCTAAGGCTGAAAACTGATTATGTCTCGTTTAGGACTAGGGAAGGCTATGAGAGGTCAGGCAAGGGAGATAGTGTTTAATGTTTATCAATACTTAGCCAAAGCTAAGGCTGAAAACTGATTATGTCTCGTTTAGGACTAGGGAAGGCTATGAGAGGTCAGGCAAGGGAGATAGTGTTTAATGTTTATCAATACTTAGCCAAAGCTAAGGCTGAAAACTGATTATGTCTCGTTTAGGACTAGGGAAGGCTATGAGAGGTCAGGCAAGGGAGATAGTGTTTAATGTTTATCAATACTTAGCCAAAGCTAAGGCTGAAAACTGATTATGTCTCGTTTAGGACTAGAGAAGGCTATGAGAGGTCAGGCAAGGGAGATAGTGTTTAATGTTTATCAATACTTAGCCAAAGCTAAGGCTGAAAACTGATTATGTCTCGTTTAGGACTAGTGAAGGCTATGAGAGGTCAGGCAAGGGAGATAGTGTTTAATGTTTATCAATACTTAGCCAAAGCTAAAGCTGAAAACTGATTATGTCTCGTTTAGGACTAGGGAAGGCTATGAGAGGTCAGGCAAGGGAGATAGTGTTTATTGTTTATCAATACTTAGCCAAAGCTAAGGCTGGGAACTGATTATGTCTCGTTTAGGACTAGTGAAGGCTATGAGAGGTCAGGCAAGGGAGATAGTGTTTAATGTTTATCAATACTTAGCCAAAGCTAAAGCTGAAAACTGATTATGTCTCGTTTAGGAGTAGGGAAGGCTATGAGAGGTCAGGCAAGGGAGATAGTGTTTAATGTTTATCAATACTTAGCCAAAGCTAAAGCTGAAAACTGATTATGTCTCGTTTAGGACTAGGGAAGGCTATGAGAGGTCAGGCAAGGGAGATAGTGTTTAATATTTATCAATACTTAGCCAAAGCTAAGGCTGAAAACTGATTAGGTCTCGTTTAGAACTAGGGAAGGCTATGAGAGGTCAGGCAAGGGAGATAGTGTTTATTGTTTATCAATACTTAGCCAAAGCTAAGGCTGGGAACTGATTATGTCTCGTTTAGGACTAGTGAAGGCTATGAGAGGTCAGGCAAGGGAGATAGTGTTTAATGTTTATCAATACTTAGCCAAAGCTAAAGCTGAAAACTGATTATGTCTCGTTTAGGAGTAGGGAAGGCTATGAGAGGTCAGGCAAGGGAGATAGTGTTTAATGTTTATCAATACTTAGCCAAAGCTAAAGCTGAAAACTGATTATGTCTCGTTTAGGACTAGGGAAGGCTATGAGAGGTCAGGCAAGGGAGATAGTGTTTAATGTTTATCAATACTTAGCCAAAGCTAAAGCTGAAAACTGATTATGTCTCGTTTAGGAGTAGGGAAGGCTATGAGAGGTCAGGCAAGGGAGATAGTGTTTAATGTTTATCAATACTTAGCCAAAGCTAAAGCTGAAAACTGATTATGTCTCGTTTAGGACTAGGGAAGGCTATGAGAGGTCAGGCAAGGGAGATAGTGTTTAATGTTTATCAATACTTAGCCAAAGCTAAAGCTGAAAACTGATTATGTCTCGTTTAGGACTAGGGAAGGCTATGAGAGGTCAGGCAAGGGAGATAGTGTTTATTGTTTATCAATACTTAGCCAAAGCTAAGGCTGAAAACTGATTATGTCTCGTTTAGGACTAGGGAAGGCTATGAGAGGTCAGGCAAGGGAAATAGTGTTTAATATTTATCAATACTTAGCCAAAGCTAAAGCTGAAAACTGATTATGTCTCGTTTAGGACTAGGGAAGGCTATGAGAGGTCAGGCAAGGGAGATAGTGTTTATTGTTTATCAATACTTAGCCATAGCTAAGGCTGAAAACTGATTATGTCTCGTTTAGGACTAGGGAAGGCTATGAGAGGTCAGGCAAGGGAGATAGTGTTTAATGTTTATCAATACTTAGCCAAAGCTAAAGCTGAAAACTGAGTATGTCTCGTTTAGGACTAGGGAAGGCTATGAGAGGTCAGGCAAGGGAGATAGTGTTTATTGTTTATCAATACTTAGCCAAAGCTAAGGCTGAAAACTGATTATGTCTCGTTTAGGACTAGGGAAGGCTATGAGAGGTCAGGCAAGGGAAATAGTGTTTAATATTTATCAATACTTAGCCAAAGCTAAAGCTGAAAACTGATTATGTCTCGTTTAGGACTAGGGAAGGCTATGAGAGGTCAGGCAAGGGAGATAGTGTTTATTGTTTATCAATACTTAGCCAAAGCTAAGGCTGAAAACTGATTATGTCTCGTTTAGGACTAGGGAAGGCTATGAGAGGTCAGGCAAGGGAAATAGTGTTTAATATTTATCAATACTTAGCCAAAGCTAAAGCTGAAAACTGATTATGTCTCGTTTAGGACTAGGGAAGGCTATGAGAGGTCAGGCAAGGGAGATAGTGTTTATTGTTTATCAATACTTAGCCAAAGCTAAGGCTGAAAACTGATTATGTCTCGTTTAGGACTAGGGAAGGCTATGAGAGGTCAGGCAAGGGAGATAGTGTTTAATGTTTATCAATACTTAGCCAAAGCTAAGGCTGAAAACTGATTATGTCTCGTTTAGGACTAGGGAAGGCTATGAGAGGTCAGGCAAGGGAGATAGTGTTTAATGTTTATCAATACTTAGCCAAAGCTAAGGCTGAAAACTGATTATGTCTCGTTTAGGACTAGGGAAGGCTATGAGAGGTCAGGCAAGGGAGATAGTGTTTAATATTTATCAATACTTAGCCAAAGCTAGGGCTGAAAACTGATTATGTCTCGTTTAGGACTAGGGAAGGCTATGAGAGGTCAGGCAAGGGAGATAGTGTTTAATGTTTATCAATACTTAGCCAAAGCTAAGGCTGAAAACTGATTATGTCTCGTTTAGGACTAGGGAAGGCTATGAGAGGTCAGGCAAGGGAGATAGTGTTTAATGTTTATCAATACTTAGCTAAAGCTTAGGCTGCAAACTGATTATGTCTCGTTTAGGACTAGAGAAGGCTATGAGAGGTCAGGCAAGGGAGATAGTGTTTAATATTTATCAATACTTAGCCAAAGCTAAGGCTGAAAACTGATTATGTCTCGTTTAGGACTAGGGAAGGCTATGAGAGGTCAGACAAGGGAGATAGGGTTTAATATTTATCAATACTTAGCCAAAGCTAAGGCTGAAAACTGATTATGTCTCGTTTAGGACTAGAGAGGGCTATGAGAGGTCAGGCAAGGGAGATAGTGTTTAATATTTATCAATACTTAGCCAAAGCTAGGGCTGAAAACTGATTATGTCTCGTTTAGGACTAGGGAAGGCTATGAGAGGTCAGGCAAGGGAGATAGTGTTTAATGTTTATCAATACTTAGCCAAAGCTAAGGCTGAAAACTGATTATGTCTCGTTTAGGACTAGGGAAGGCTATGAGAGGTCAGGCAAGGGAGATAGTGTTTAATGTTTATCAATACTTAGCCAAAGCTAAGGCTGAAAACTGATTATGTCTCGTTTAGGACTAGAGAAGGCTATGAGAGTTCAGGCAAGGGAGATAGTGTTTAATGTTTATCAATACTTAGCCAAAGCTAAGGCTGAAAACTGATTATGTCTCGTTTAGGACTAGAGAAGGCTATGAGAGGTCAGGCAAGGGAGATAGTGTTTAATGTTTATCAATACTTAGCCAAAGCTAAGGCTGAGAACTGATTATGTCTCGTTTAGGACTAGAGAAGGCTATGAGAGGTCAGGCAAGGGAGATAGTGCTTAATGTTTATCAATACTTAGCCAAAGCTAAGGCTGAAAACTGATTATGTCTCGTTTAGGACTAGAGAAGGCTATGAGAGTTCAGGCAAGGGAGATAGTGTTTAATGTTTATCAATACTTAGCCAAAGCTAAGGCTGAAAACTGATTATGTCTCGTTTAGGACTAGAGAAGGCTATGAGAGGTCAGGCAAGGGAGATAGTGCTTAATGTTTATCAATACTTAGCCAAAGCTAAGGCTGAAAACTGATTATGTCTCGTTTAGGACTAGGGAAGGCTATGAGAGGTCAGGCAAGGGAGATAGTGTTTAATATTTATCAATACTTAGCCAAAGCTAAGGCTGAAAACTGATTATGTCTCGTTTAGGACTAGAGAAGGCTATGAGAGGTCAGGCAAGGGAGATAGTGCTTAATGTTTATCAATACTTAGCCAAAGCTAAGGCTGAAAACTGATTATGTCTCGTTTAGGACTAGGGAAGGCTATGAGAGGTCAGGCAAGGGAGATAGTGTTTAATGTTTATCAATACTTAGCCAAAGCTAAGGCTGAAAACTGATTATGTCTCGTTTAGAACTAGGGAAGGCTATGAGAGGTCAGGCAAGGGAGATAGTGCTTAATGTTTATCAATACTTAGCCAAAGCTAAGGCTGAAAACTGATTATGTCTCGTTTAGGACTAGGGAAGGCTATGAGAGGTCAGGCAAGGGAGATAGTGTTTAATATTTATCAATACTTAGCCAAAGCTAAGGCTGAAAACTGATTATGTCTCGTTTAGGACTAGAGTAGGCTATGAGAGGTCAGGCAAGGGAGATAGTGCTTAATGTTTATCAATACTTAGCCAAAGCTAAAGCTGAAAACTGATTATGTCTCGTTTAGGACTAGGGAAGGCTATGAGAGGTCAGGCAAGGGAGATAGTGTTTAATGTTTATCAATACTTAGCCAAAGCTAAGGCTGAAAACTGATTATGTCTCGTTTAGGACTAGGGAAGGCTATGAGAGGTCAGGCAAGGGAGATAGTGCTTAATGTTTATCAATACTTAGCCAAAGCTAAAGCTGAAAACTGATTATGTCTCGTTTAGGACTAGGGAAGGCTATGAGAGGTCAGGCAAGGGAGATAGTGTTTAATATTTATCAATACTTAGCCAAAGCTAAGGCTGAAAACTGATTATGTCTCGTTTAGGACTAGTGAAGGCTATGAGAGGTCAGGCAAGGGAGATAGTGTTTAATGTTTATCAATACTTAGCCAAAGCTAAGGCTGAAAACTGATTATGTCTCGTTTAGGACTAGGGAAGGCTATGAGAGGTCAGGCAAGGGAGATAGTGTTTAATATTTATCAATACTTAGCCAAAGCTAAGGCTGAAAACTGATTATGTCTCGTTTAGGACTAGTGAAGGCTATGAGAGGTCAGGCAAGGGAGATAGTGTTTAATGTTTATCAATACTTAGCCAAAGCTAAGGCTGAAAACTGATTATGTCTCGTTTAGGACTAGGGAAGGCTATGAGAGGTCAGACAAGGGAGATAGTGTTTAATGTTTATCAATACTTAGCCAAAGCTAAGGCTGAAAACTGATTATGTCTCGTTTAGGACTAGTGAAGGCTATGAGAGGTCAGGCAAGGGAGATAGTGTTTAATGTTTATCAATACTTAGCCAAAGCTAAGGCTGAAAACTGATTATGTCTCGTTTAGGACTAGGGAAGGCTATGAGAGGTCAGACAAGGGAGATAGTGTTTAATGTTTATCAATACTTAGCCAAAGCTAAGGCTGAAAACTGATTATGTCTCGTTTAGGACTAGTGAAGGCTATGAGAGGTCAGGCAAGGGAGATAGTGTTTAATGTTTATCAATACTTAGCCAAAGCTAAGGCTGAAAACTGATTATGTCTCGTTTAGGACTAGGGAAGGCTATGAGAGGCCAGGCAAGGGAGATAGTGTTTAATGTTTATCAATACTTAGCCAAAGCTAAGGCTGAAAACTGATTATGTCTCGTTTAGGACTAGGGTAGGCTATGAGAGGTGGGCAAGGTAGATAGAGTTTAATGTTTATCAATACTTAGCCAAAGCTAAGGCTGAAAACTGATTATGTCTCGTTTAGGACTAGGGAAGGCTATGAGAGGTCAGACAAGGCAGATAGTGTTTAATGTTTATCAATACTTAGCCAAAGCTAAGGCTGAAAACTGATTATGTCTCGTTTAGGACTAGGGTAGGCTATGAGAGGTCAGGCAAGGGAGATAGTGTTTAATGTTTATCAATACTTAGCCAAAGCTAAGGCTGAAAACTGATTATGTCTCGTTTAGGACTAGGGAAGGCTATGAGAGGTCAGGCAAGGGAGATAGTGTTTATTGTTTATCAATACTTAGCCAAAGCTAAGGCTGAAAACTGATTATGTCTCGTTTAGGACTAGGGAAGGCTATGAGAGGTCAGACAAGGGAGATAGTGTTTAATGTTTATCAATACTTAGCCAAAGCTAAGGCTGAAAACTGATTATGTCTCGTTTAGGACTAGGGAAGGCTATGAGAGGTCAGGCAAGGGAGATAGTGTTTAATGTTTATCAATACTTAGCCAAAGCTAAGGCTGAAAACTGATTATGTCTCGTTTAGGACTAGGGAAGGCTATGAGAGGTCAGGCAAGGGAGATAGTGTTTATTGTTTATCAATACTTAGCCAAAGCTAAGGCTGAAAACTGATTATGTCTCGTTTAGGACTAGGGAAGGCTATGAGAGGTCAGACAAGGGAGATAGTGTTTAATGTTTATCAATACTTAGCCAAAGCTAAGGCTGAAAACTGATTATGTCTCGTTTAGGACTAGGGAAGGCTATGAGAGGTCAGGCAAGGGAGATAGTGTTTAATGTTTATCAATACTTAGCCAAAGCTAAGGCTGAAAACTGATTATGTCTCGTTTAGGACTAGGGAAGGCTATGAGAGGTCAGGCAAGGGAGATAGTGTTTAATGTTTATCAATACTTAGCCAAAGCTAAGGCTGAAAACTGATTATGTCTCGTTTAGAACTAGGGAAGGCTATGATAGGTCAGACAAGGGAGATAGTGTTTGATGTTTATCAATACTTAGCCAAAGGTAAGGCTGAAAACTGATTATGTCTCGTTTAGGACTAGGGAAGGCTATGAGAGGTCAGGCAAGGGAGATAGTGTTTAATGTTTATCAATACTTAGCCAAAGCTAAAGCTGAAAACTGATTATGTCTCGTTTAGGACTAGGGAAGGCTATGAGAGGCCAGGCAAGGGAGATAGTGCTTAATGTTTATCAATACTTAGCCAAAGCTAAGGCTGAAAACTGATTATGTCTCGTTTAGGACTAGGGAAGGCTATGAGAGGTCAGGCAAGGGAGATAGTGTTTAATGTTTATCAATACTTAGCCAAAGCTAAGGCTGAAAACAATTTAGACTATAACATTGCTTGTTCAAATAGATAGTGCTGATGGGGGACAAAGGGCGTGGCCTATATTTCTGAGAAAATTTCCCTTCTTTATTACCTTAGCAGTAGGAGGATCCCATTTCTTTCTTTGCTGCATTATAAACTTATATTTAATTATGTTTAAGTTTGAAATGCCTTATCCTTATTATTATGTGAATAAATATATTTTCAATTCGTCGGAATATGAATGTTAATTCAGCTTTGCAATTGGCTGAACAGAATGAAAAATTTCTCTCAGAACTTCGTGTAGGCGCAATTGAAGTTTTTCATGTATTTTAACCGGACATAAGTACAAATTACTAATTTTTCAGAAATAGCATAAAGTGAAAAAACTTAAAAATAATTGCTCTCACTGTATGTCCTAGTATCCACGTAGATAAACCATTCTTTATGGCGTTCTATGGCACCTAATTTATTTTTTTTTAATTATATTTTTGATTATTTATAGCCGAAATGTTTATAGAAACTAACAAATTAAAAGTCAAGATGTGCCATTTATTTGAATTTTTAGATATGATTAGAGTAGACTCTCCCTAATCCGGCGTCTTCTGGACCGGGGTACAGCCGGATTAGAGAATTCAAATAGATAGAGTCACTTATGTTTTTATGAGGATATAATAATAATTTTAAAACTTGCATTCCACTCGCAATGAATGTTGAACTAGACTGGCTGAAATCAAGCGTTCCAGCCGTAGGTGCCTTAGTAGAAACACATAATTTCTACATATTTACACACAATATTGAGCCACTCCTTCTACAGACAATATCGAGCCACTCCTATAACATACAATATCGAGTAACTCCTTCTACAGACAATATCGAGCCACTCCTTCTACAGACAATATCGAGCCACTCCTATAACATACAATATCGAGTAACTCCTTCTACAGACAATATCGAGCCACTCCTTCTACAGACAATATCGAGCCACTCCTTCTACAGACAATATCGAGTAACTCCTTCTACAGACAATATCGAGCCACTCCTTCTACACTCAACATCGAGCCACTCCTTCTTGACACAATATCGAGCCACTCAAAATATCGAGCCACTCCTTCTGCACACAGTATCTAGCCACTCTATCCCTGCATGTTTTACCCAACCCCTAGTCTATATTGAAGCTGTACACTATATACTGGTAGCATTTATTAGTTTATAAGTTTATATATAAAATTCACAATTATTTTGTAATTTCAAAATTATTCCTATGGGACTTGTGTTCCGGAATAAGAATAAAACTTTTCATTTCATTTTTGATTTCATTTCACTCCTTCTGCACGCAATATCGAGTCACTTCTTCTGTGCACAATATCGAGCCACTCCTTCTGCACGCAATATCGAGTCACTTCTTCTGTGCACAATATCGAGCCACTCCTTCTGCACGCAATATCGAGTCACTTCTTCTGTGCACAATATCGAGCCACTCCTTCTGCACGCAATATCGAGTCACTTCTTCTGTGCACAATATCGAGCCACTCCTTCTGCACGCAATATCGAGTCACTTCTTCTGTGCACAATATCGAGCCACTCCTTCTGCACGCAATATCGAGTCACTTCTTCTGTGCACAATATCGAGCCACTCCTTCTGCACGCTATCGAGCCACTCCTTCCACACTCAATATCGAGTCATTTCTCACAATATCCTTCTTCTAGTAAGCCAGGAACTCCCATAACTAATGAACGAAGGAAATTACTCTCCTTTGATATAAAGCCGGAGGGATAAAATTATTTTTTCCGGAGTGGGGGGGGGGTCTTTCCGCTGGACGGGGTTTATTAAATTATTTTTTAACATCTCAGCGGATAAAGCCCAAAGGGGAATTTAATATTTTTTACTTGACATTAAGCCGTTGACACTCTAATTCTACTTACCATTTACTGCTAATCAATAAAGAAGTATCCTCCAAGCCTGGGGCTTAAATCCAATATCATACAACAATAAAAACATTTTTTTGTCCTCACTTTTTCGCATCTCATTCATTTCTCTATTTGAATCATTTTTAATCTGTATTTCATTCTCGCCTATTTAGCTTCATTTGAGAATCCCTTTTTCATCATTCTTTAGAGTTTTATCATTCTCAACCTTCTGAGAAATTCAACACTGGGTTTATGCAAAAAAAAAATCGAAATGCTGTAACAATGCAGATTTGAGAAACAATTTATAGATATGAAAATCTACTATATATTTGTCAAATACCACTCACTGACCTATCATCGCCCAGCCCAAACCACTCGCCAGAAAATTTTGAAATTTTGCATGGACACTCCCTATAGAACGTAGGCACTCACTAAGAAAGGATTTTTCAATATTCGAATTTTTAAGTATTTTTAGAGGGGTTTAAAGTTTTAGTTGATTAGAGCAGGCAAGCCTAGGCAGCATGCGTTGCTAGGACGATGACAGAAGAGCTGTTACCGTACTGTATCTATTTCATAGTATTATTTTTAATTGAGGTTAATTTCAACTATGATGGCAGTCCTTGAATTACTAGAAATAAACTGTGATTTTGTCCCTCATCCCGAAACACTTTACACAAAAATTTGAAATTATTCACGGACAATCCGTTCAGAATATAAACACTCGCTAAGAATGGTCATTGATATTCAAATGTTTAAGTACTTTTAGGGGGGTTTAATTATTAAAAAGTTCCTCGTCGGCTCAAAAATAGTCCGATTTTAATGACATTTAGTACAAAAATCTTTCTTCTCATTTGAAAAGTCAAGTACATTAACCAGTTGAATCCGTTTACTGGAACATGGTTTTGGGAGAAAAATATGAGCGAAAAAATCGGAACGCTTACATTTTTGAGTCCATATGCTTGCAGGTCCTCGTTATACAGTTTCCTTAACGTGGGAAAACGAATGAAACCATCTTTTGCGAGGAAAATTGATGGAAATACTTTTCCAAACTAATTTTCTGTTTGGGTATTCAGAAACAGTGATTCGTTCACTAGAATGCCAATCGAAGAGATGAGTGCTTGAAACTTTAAAGTTGTTAGTTTTATTCTTCTCAACGTGTATTTGTCTCTGTTTACCTTGCTTTTTAAGTGGTTGTTGTATTTTTTTTTTTTTTTTTTTGTTTTACTCCCCAACGGCAACAAGCACGGTTACCTCCACATGGTGCTTCTGGGTAACTCTAAAGCCCGTGCAATAATAAGCTGTACAAAATTATGTAGTAGCGTTAATTCTGATAATACCTTATTTAACGTAATATAAAAACTACTTATCGGCCGTGGTGAAGCCCGGGTAGTCAGCTAGTTAACAATAAAACTACTTATCGGCCGCGGTGAAGCACGGGTATTTAGCTAGTTAACAATAAAACTACTTATCGGCCGTGGTGAAGCGCGGGTATTCAGCTAGTTAACAATAAAGCTACTTATCGGCCGTGTTGAAGCGCGAGTAGTCGGCTAGTTAACAATAAAACTACTTATCGGCCGTGGTGAAGCACGGGTAGTCGGCTAGTTAACAATAAAACTACTTATCGTCCGTGGTGAAGCACGGGTAGTCGGCTAGTTAACAATAAAACTACTTATCGGCCGTGGTGAAGCACGGGTATTCAGCTAGTTAACGATAAAACTACTTATCGGCCGTGGTGAAGCACGGGTATTCAGCTAGTTAACGTTAAATCTACTTATCGGCCGTGGTGAAGCACGGTTATTCAGCTTGTTAACGATAAAACTACTTATCGGCCGTAGTGAAGCGCGGTTATTCAGCTTGTTAACAATAAAACTACTTATCGGCCGTGGTGAAGCGCGGGTATTCAGCTAGTTAACAATAAAACTACTTATCGGCCGTGGTGAAGCGCGGGTATTCAGCTAGTTAACAATAAAACTACGTATCGGCCGGGGTGAAGCACGGGTATTCAGCTAGTTAACAATAAAACTACTTATCGGCCGTGGTGAAGCGCGGGTATTCAGCTAGTTAACAATAAATCTGAAAACAATAAATCTATTTTAAAATAGTTGTATTGGATGTAATAATATTGCAAGATGAAATTACTGAGCACTTCTCTCTGAAAGGAAATGGATCTATGTAATAATCAATGAAGAAGTCCGACTAGGAGGAACTGCGTCATCTTAGGTCGATTGAGTACTTATCCCTAGTGAGAAACAGCTAATTTCTTGCCATTCTTGAAAAATGTAAACAGATGTAAAAAGGTGAAATAAAATCTGTAAGCAAAACTATATCTTAATCGTTACTCGGAAATTACTCAATTTAACACGTCGGCTTCGGTACGGGATATATATGTCGCGTACTGACCTTCACTGAGGTAGGGCAGGAAAAATAGGCAAACTCCCTTAATTTACGATGGCGGTAACATCTCGGGAAAAACTCATACTCCAATAGATGCACATATTAAATAAATTATTAGAATTTATGGGACATATACGTACAATAAAGACCGAAATCGGCAGACGTACACAGCCGATAAAAAGCTTAAAAAGTCCGATTCGCAGGAACTGCGTCATCTTAGCGCGGTTCCGTTCTTATCTCTAGTGTTTATGAAGGCATAGAATAGAAACAGTTATTACTTTGTTTAGATCAATAGCGAAACAGCTATCCAAATGAAATCTCAAACAAACCAGTCTTGAAATGTCTTTGTTGATTTACAATCATACCTGTATGGGTCAGCTATCCCATAAGTCGGGCAGAAAGGCCTCCGCTCAGAGGCATTTGGAAAGCCTTGGGATCTCTCTCTTTAAACGCTACATTTCTAACAATAAATTGATCTTCTTATTTTACTTAATCTGTTTTATTGTCAAATACATTATCTGACTATAAGCAATTTAAAAATAACAAGGAATAAAACAGACAAAAACAACAGTTCGAATTAGCGAAATCAATTACTTTAAAGTTTTGAGCACTTATTTCTCCGATTGACATCGCTTATTCAAAACTTTCTTTAGAACCTTTCTTGTAGACCATTTAGTAAGCTTTCGAATGGTAATCTTTCGCTTCCCAAGATTTTCAACCGTTTTCGAGATATTAAGAAATTATACGAAGTTCCCAAAACTTTTTATTATTTCTGACAACAGAAAATTGGTCTCATTTTACCTATCCTGTTTTACACACACATACATTTTCCTTACAAATACAAAATAAGAAATTACAAAAATAAAAAGCAATAAAAAACCAAGGGAAAGAGACAAAAATTACAAAAAGAACGACAAAAACCCGTTCATAAGAACAAAGCAGACGTATTTGAAGTTTTAAGCATTTATTTCTCCGATTGACATAACCTAATCAAAAATAGTTTTAGAATCATTTTTGTAGAGAATTTAGTAAGCTTTCAAATAGTTTCAATCCACTTACCACGATTTCCCAACCGTGTTCGAGATATTAATGAAAGTATACGAAGTTTCCAAAACTTTTCATATCTGTTCATAAAATATTTTATTCTAACCCTTCCTTAACCCCAAACGTAACATAACTTTCAACATATTAGTTTTAATGAAAGTAGAACATGCAGATAATGTTTCAACTGAATCCCGTTATTCTAAGTACCCAAACCAAAAACGGTATTCAAAAACTATTTTTCCAATTTTCTCGACAACGGTTAAAGCTATCGCCTTGAAAATGGTTTCATTCGTTTTTCTAGCCCAAGAAGCCTATAAAACGAGTACTTACAAGCTTATGAACTCAAAAACGTAAGCGTTACGATTTTTTCTGCGCGAATTTCGGCCCAAACGCCATCTTCCAGTGGGCGGATTTTGCTGGTTAACGAACTTGACCTTTCAAATTGGACGACAGATTTTTGTACCAAATTTCATCAAAATCGGACCATTCGTCTTCTATTTAGAGAGCGAACAGACAATATATATATATATATATATATATATATATATATATATATATATATATATATATATATATATATAAATAAATATATACATATATATATATATACAAATTTGAACCACCGTTATTTTCGGTTTCTAGGGGTTCTGAAACGCAAAATTTTCTAGTCGGCACTTCCGGATTGTTTTATTGTATCAACCTTATAAGCGGGGTTCCTCCCTATGGGGGAGGGAGGAACCGCGCTAAAATGCGTATACGCTTTGTACAGAGTATGTAGGGAATTCGGGTTACTCCCTAAATTGTATTAATATTGACTATGAAGCCCAATCGAATAATTAACTAAGGGTTTTAAAAATATATTTAAATTATATTTTTATCATTGTTACGCCTTGTTAAAACCTAAAACTTGTTCAAACATTTCTTTTAAATATTTATCTCGATCCTTACGATTTCTGTATATAATATTTGTAAAGATTGAGATTATAACATAGGTTCTTACTTTGCATTATCAAGTACTCATGTGTTTGTTATCTAATCCTACTCCTGCTTCAAAGTAGTTATCATATAATCTTCAGTAACAAAAATACTCTGCAATAACCTTCAGAATTTTTTTAAGACTTCGTGAGATGTATATATATGCATAGATGTTTACGGGATACATTTATCCCGTACCGCTCAGCAATGGAAGCCCTAAGGGACACATGTGTCCCACACCTCTCAGCAGTTGTAATCCCCATGGGACACATGTGTCCCGTACCTCTCAGCAGTTGTAATCCCCATGGGAAACATGTGTACCGTACCTCTCAGCAGTTGTAATACCCATGGGACACATGTGTCCCGTACCTCTCAGCAGTTGTAATCCCCATGGGACACATGTGTCCCGTACCTGTCAGTTGTTGGAATCCCCATGGGACACAAGTGTCCCGTACCCCTCTGCAGTTGGAATCCCCATTGTACACATGTGCCCCGTTCCTCTCAACAGTTGGAATCCCCATGGGACACATGTCTCCTGTACCTCTCAGCAGTTGGAATCCCCATGGGACACATGTATCCCGTACCTCTCAGCATTTGGAATTCCCATGGGACACATGTGTCCCGTACCTCTCAGCAGTTGGAATCCCCATGGGACACATGTGTCCCGTACCTCTCAGCAGTTGGAATCCCCATGGGACACACGTGTCCCGTACCGAGCCTACGACTAACCACCGATACTTCTTGCAGAAGCCAACGTGTCAAGCACCGATATCATTGAATGAGTACGCTCTATGAAAAATACTATTAGACTCGTATTAGTAGGACATTTAATAAAGTATTGAATAAAATTTTGACAATTATTACGAATTTCCCGACATGTTTCGAGATGTGTAACAATATTTCCGAACGTAGCCGTAGAAAAGCGTGGTTCCAAAAAAACTGTCATAGATGTGGCTAGATGTGGTTTAACGTCAAACTATGTGCGTGTGTCGGTGCAACTGCCTAGATTATTAAGCATAAAACCGCAAACAACAAGCAATGACCAGCTGACATCAGAAGCCTGTGTCACATCCGGTCATTACTCCGTATGACCGGAAGTTGTCGATATTAAATCGATGGTACATTAGGAATATAACATTACTAGCTCTGAGAATGAGGATTTGGAAATGAGATCTCACAATTCTTGACCCAAGTGATTCCATTTAAAGCTAGTCCTATTTGGACTGATTTGAAAAAATAAATAGAAATAAGTATTGTTTCTTCTTAAATAGGAAGGTCTTTCGGTTCCATGATTCCTATAATCACTTGGAGATACTGAACCGAGTCATGGAACCGTCTTCAACTAGCTTTGGCCCTCACCCCAAGTCCAGCACAAACCACTTCACACAACAATTCCTATTATCACTTGGAGATACTGAACCGAGTCATGGAACCGTCTTCAACTAGCTTTGACCCTGACCCCAAGTCCAGCACAAACCACTTCACAGAACAATTCCTATTATCACTTCGAGATACTGAACCGAGTCATGGAACCGTCTTCAACTAGCTTTGGCCCTGACCCCAAGTCGAGCACAAACCACTTCACACAACAATTCCTATTATCACTTGGAGATACTGAACCGAGTCATGGAACCGTCTTCAACTAGCTTTGGCCCTGACCCCAAGTCCAGCACAAACCACTTCACACAACAATTCCTATTATCACTTAAAGATACTGAACCGAGTCATGGAACCGTCTTCAACTAGCTTTGGCCCTGACCCCAAGTCCAGCACAAACCACTTCACACAACAATTCCTATTATCACTTAAAGATACTGAACCGAGTCATGGAACCGTCTTCAACTAGCTTTGGCCCTGACCCCAAGTCCAGCACAAACCACTTCACAGAACAATTCCTATTATCACTTCGAGATACTGAACCGAGTCATGGAACCGTCTTCAACTAGCTTTGGCCCTGACCCCAAGTCCAGCACAAACCACTTCACACAACAATTCCTATTATCACTTAAAGATACTGAACCGAGTCATGGAACCGTCTTCAACTAGCTTTGGCCCTGACCCCAAGTCCAGCACAAACCACTTCACAGAACAATTCCTATTATCACTTCGAGATACTGAACCGAGTCATGGAACCGTCTTCAACTAGCTTTGGCCCTGACCCCAAGTCCAGCACAAACCACTTCACACAACAATTCCTATTATCACTTAAAGATACTGAACCGAGTCATGGAACCGTCTTCAACTAGCTTTGGCCCTGACCCCAAGTCCAGCACAAACCACTTCACACAACAATTCCTATTATCACTTGGAGATACTGAACCGAGTCATGGAACCGTCTTCAACTAGCTTTGGCCCTGACCCCAAGTCCAGCACAAACCACTTCACAGAACAATTTGAAATTTTGCTTGTAAACTCCCTTTAGAGTGTAAACACTCGCTAAGAAAGGTATTTTTTATATTCAAATTTGTAAGTATTTTTAGAGGGTTATGAATATTTAGCTGGTTTTAAAGAGAGCAGGTAGCCTTGGGAGCCTGCGTTGCTAGGACGATAACAGGTCAGCTGTTACCGTACATTATCTATTTCATAATATTATTTTTATTTGCGGTTCATTTCAACTATGTTGGCAGTCTTTGAATTACTAGAAATAAACTGTGATTTTCTCTCTCGCAGAGTATACCTGGTGATGGTCTATCCGATGTAATAATATCCCGAACCCTTCCACAGCCTCCTCACCCATCAGCATCCCCAGTCAGAACACTTCTTGGTAATGCTCGCAAATATAATGGGTGTATTCAAATGACATCTTGGAAACATAAATTTATAAATATTGATAACGAATTTTAACCTGTACTGGTTAAACTCCTGTTACTGATAACCTATAGATAACGGGTTATCTCTAGGTTATCTGTTTGTTGACACTGTTCCGTAGTGCCCCAGCGAGAAAAAACATTATTATTAGTCAGGAACTGTGCTATAAAAACTGCACAAAATTAATTAAATTAAATCAACTACTTATCTGCCGTGACGAATCACGGGAATTTAGCTAGTATATATATATATATATATATATATATATATATATATATATATATATATATATTAGTAGCTAATATGATACATACTTTAGTAAGAGCTAGAATAAGCCCCAAGTATGATACTTTGAGTATGTAAATGCCCCACCATTCTCTCATAAATCTATCAAGGGGGTTCAAGTCTTATTTATCAATCCTCTTTTTTAGGTTTGGACTTTCTATCTTTCTTTTAGGCATTTCTTGTTCTCCAGTTTCCTATCAATAAACCCAATTTACGCAGCCAATCAATTGTTTGCATTCAAGATTATTGTGCTTTTAAATTGAAGGGTTCATTAAAAAAAGTCCGACTCGCAGGAACTGCGTCATCTTAGCGCGGTTACATCTCGAAGAAATGGAATAGATTAGCATCACAAATCACAGGAAACTGACAGTAGTCAACTTATACAGAAGCGGATAATTCTTAATCTGTATAAGTCAATACAATTATGTACTGAAAACGTACTTACTCTTCGACTACTGCTGAGAAGGCTCTATTCTAAACAATCAAAAATTCCTTGTCATTTTAAGTATCTTGTTTTACTAGCAAATTCGTTTTACTGTTATAATCAACTGTAAATATGTGCTTCATGGCGAATAAAATTCCATTCTCTCGTGGGTTAAATCTTTCTATAAAATAAGAATTAACGATAACTCCAGTTGGAGACTATGAGGAAGGTAATATAGACAGGAGAATTCAAAACAACCTACGTCATCATGATTAGCCACAGCCATCTTGATTGCCACAGACACTCCAAACTTATTACCAATACCTTTCACCGTTTCTTAGCTTATTTTACTACAATACTAATTTTACTGATAAATGCAATTTATTACTAGAAACAACCAATTAAAAAGTGAGGTAAAGAAAGAGAAAAACCACTTTAAAAGAACAAAACAAACACTTTTTAAGTTTTAAGCGCTTATATCTCTGATTGACGTTGCCCCATCGAATATTGCTTCCGGACCTTTTTTGTAGATAATTTAGTTAGCATTCGAATGGTTGCTTTCCAATTACCACGATTTCCCAACCGTTCTCGAGATATTTACGAAAAATGTATGGAGATCCAAAAACTTTTCATGTCTATTAATAAAATAATTTTTTTCTCATACTTCCTTAACTCCAAATATAACCAAAATTTAAACATATTAGTTGGGATTAATTTCCAAGATGTAGAAAATGAATCCCGCGATTCTAAGTACTCACAAAAAAATAATTACTTACAAAAACATTGATTCAACTTTTCTCAGAAACAGCTAAAGATATCGCCTTCAAAATGGTTTCATTCGTTTTCTTATGTTAAGAAACCTATAAAACAAGTGCCTGCAAGCATATAAACTCCAAAACGTAAGCGTTACGATTTTTATTGCGCGAATTTCGCCCGAAACACTATCTTCAAGTGGGCGGATTCTGCTGGTTAACGAACTTGACCTTTCAAACTAGACGACAGATTTTCATGCCAAATTTCGTTAAAATCGGACCATTTTTGAGCTTGCTAGAGCGCGAACAGACAAGCATATATATAAATATATATATATATAGATATATATATATAAACATATATATAAACATATATATATATATATATATATATATATATATACATATATATATATATATATATATATATATATATATATATACATATATATATATATATATATATATATATATATATATATATATATATATATATATACAAATTTTAGCCACCTATATTTTCGTATTCTATAGGGTCTGAAACGTGAAAGTTTATAGTCGGCACTTCCGGATTGCGTCATGAGGTGAACCTCATAAGCGGGTTCTCCCTATGGAGATAGGGAGGAACCACGCTAATTGCTTTTATAACTACTATTACCCCACTGACAGCTTTCCATTCTACAGAAAATAAATATATTTTTTAAGAGGATAGTTCCGAAAATATAAAAAGTCCGACTCGCAGGAACTGCGTCATCTTAGCGCGGTTCCAGGTTTTTTTTTTTTTTTTACGGCACATCTACATCTAGGTCATTAGCGCCGACATCCAGGGTGTAGCGAGGAATTTCACCAGCGAGCCGTGGGATGATAAAATTCCTGCCGGAGGTTGGGAATCGAACCCACCATCTCCCGCTTATGAATCCAAGGCGCTAGCCATTAGACCACGGGAGACCCCGGTTCCTGTTTATATCCCTATTCTCATTTGAAAAGCATAGAATAGAAACAGATAATATTTTCCTCGGCCTTTGTTCAAAGGGTTTTATGGCTTTACTTGGGGTCAGGTCCGCAAGACCCTAGAATCCTCTTCTACCGATACTTCATTTCATACGTTTCAATGAATTGGAAAATATCAAATATCTTCACACATTCCTGTGTTCTTTTACTATAGTAATAATTCTACAGATAACATCAATTAAAAAATAAAATAAAAAAAACC
The DNA here is from genome assembly GCA_946811695.1 of Gonocerus acuteangulatus. NCBI lineage: Eukaryota > Metazoa > Arthropoda > Insecta > Hemiptera > Coreidae > Gonocerus > Gonocerus acuteangulatus. The sequence continues at coordinate 131,610,212 of OX328124.1, read as the reverse complement.
AACAGCATAAAGGCAATTGAAAATATTCAAAAGACGTCAACGAATCTTTTTCTCTTGGCAAGCTATATTTCTAACAATGAATTGTTTTTCTTATTTTGCCTAATCTGTTTTATTGTAAAATACATTATCCAACTATTAGCAATTAAAAAATAACAAGGAATAAAAACAGACAAAAAGAACAGTTCGAATAAGCAAAATCAATTACTTTAATATTTTAAGCACCTATTTCTCCGATTGACATCACCTAATCAAAACTTTCATCAGAACCTTTTTTGTAGAGCATTTAGTAAGCTTTCTAATGGTATTCTTTCGTTTACCAAATTCTTAACCTTTTTCGAGATATTAAGGAAAATATACAAAGTTGCCAAAACTTTTTATGTCTGTTAATAAAATATTTTATTCTAACCCTTCCTTAACTCCAAACGTAACCAAAATTTCAACATATTAGTTTTAATGAAAGTAGAACATGCAAAAAATGTTTCAACTGAATCCCATGATTCCAAGTACCCAAACCAAAAACTATTTTTCCAATTTTCTCAAAAATGGTTAAAGCTATTGCCTTGAAAATGGTTTCATTCGTTTTCCTAGCCCAGGAATCATATAAAACGAGTACTTAGAAGCTTATGAACTCAAAAACGTAAGCGTTACGATTTTTTTTGCGCGAATTTCGCCCCAAACGCCATCTTCCAGTAGGCGAAGGAGTAGAAGGATTTTTGTACCAAATTTCATCAAAATCGGACCATTCGTCTTCTATCTAGAGAGCGAACAGACAAATATATATATATATATATATATATATATATATATTTATACAAATTTGAACCACCGTTATTTTCGGTCTCTAGGGGTTCTGAAACGCGAAATTTTCTAGTCGGCACTTCCGGATTGTTTCATTGTATCAACCCTATAAGCGGGGTTCCTCCCTATGGGTGAGGGAGGAACCGCGCTAAAAGAAGTTACGGACGCTTCTGGTTTTTTGCAGAAATAGTAATAGGACATAATGAAATAATATTTCTTAACATGAATTAATTTAATCCTGAAATAAGACTATTTATTATATAATCCTGACAAATTACAAATCATTTTTTAATGATAAACATTCTGCAAATAGCAGACAGGTGCAAGGAGTAGTCTGTATTTTGGTGGAAAAGCGTTGGACTTTCCACGCGGATAGTTGTATCATACAACATTTAAATTGAATAATTGCTGTTTTTCAGGTGTTTATTAATATAAAAGCTAACAAAACAATTATACAAGGTTAAGATTAGTTAGGTAAGTTATTAACGCTTCTCGCGGAAGCATACTTAGTGCATGCAGGGGCAGAACCTGTTTCCAATTCTCTTTTAGGCAAGGTAAATCATCTCAGCGATCATAATCACTTCATGAAATAATCAAAAAGGCGAATGAAGATTGGCGATTGTCGAATTAAAAGGGATTATCAGAGAAAGGTTGAAGGGATGTATGCTACCAGGCTCCTCGGGGATATTGAAGCCGAGGAATCAACACAGACCTGCTACGGATGTGTAAAGGATAATAAAAACGGGGAGAAGCTGGGAAGGGGGAACTGCCAGAGACATATCGGGGGGAGGGGAGGATGAAGTGATCCGAAATTAAAAAGCGAGCCAAACCTGTAGAGGGGGGAGGTTGAGGGGGGGGGGGGGGGGGGTATAAATTGTCGAGGCCCTTCAAAGTGCCGTCCGATACCGATACTCACACTACCTTACGGTCCGTCCTCTATTTATTTTCCAACCTGGAGAATATTCTCTGGAACATTGTCACCATTACATCAATATGTTCCATATCAAGTGGACAATCTAAGGTTTGAAAATTAATAACATATATATACATATATATATTCTTTTTTATCCTAGTAGGCAATAAAGCAGTCTTCCCTTTTTTTATACTACTTTATTTATTGGGCCCGACATGTTTCGTGCATCTTTTCTTCCCACCTCTTCAGGGGCACTTCTACAGCAAAATATCATTTTTTTGAACATCATTTTTGAAAATGCATTAAAAAATATTTATTTAAGGGAGCATGATAATTTTTTAATGCATTTTGTGGAACATTGATAGTTTTACTATAATAAAAAAAGGTTTCTGTGATGTTCAAAAAAATGATATTTTGCTGTAGAAGTGCCCCTGAAGAGGTGGGAAGAAAAGATGCACGAAACATGTCGGGCCCAATAAATACAGTAGTATAAAAAAAGGGAAGACTGCTTTAATGACCCCATGCCTACTAGGATAAAAAAGAATTTGGATATTTTGGGTCATCTATAAGACCCAAAAAGAATCGAAGAGAAGGAAGATTTTAGGCGCCACAATAGGAAACTGACGGTATCCTAAGCGGAAATTACTCCATCCTCTTTCGAAATCATTAGCTCTTGGAAACACTATTACCAATGAAATTCTCATTTTCTTGCCTTATTTTACTAAAACACTCATTTTACTGTTGCAATCGACCAAAACAAAAAAAAAAAAATTAAAAAAGTAGATAAAAATAGACAAAAACTTGTTGGTAGTTATTTCTCTGATTGTCCTCGGCCCATCGAAAAGTGCTTCCGATCCTTTTATGTAGAGAATTTATTAAACTTTCGAAGAGTTACCTTCCATTCACCACTATCTCCTAAATGTTATCCAAATATTAGAGACACTTCCTTTACTCAAAATTTAAATATCTTACTTTACATGAATTTCAAACACGTAGAAAATATTTCTATTAAACTTTAAATATTCTAAGTGCCCAAACTTTAAATATTCTAAGTACCCAAACTTTAAATATTCTAAGTGCCCAAACTTTAAATATTCTAAGTACCCAAACTTTAAATATTCTAACTGCCCAAACTTTAAATATTCTAAGTGCCCAAACTTTAAATATTCTAAGTACCCAAACTTTAAATATTCTAAGTGCTCAAACTGAAAATTAGTTTGAACTACTATTTTTGATCAATTTGGTCTAAAGCGGTTAGAGGTATCACCTTAAAGATGGTCCCATTCGGTATCCTACGTTGGAGGTATTACCTTAAAGATGGTCCCATTCGGTATCCTACGTTGGAGGTATCACCTTAAAGATGGTCCCATTCGGTATCCTACGTTAGAGGTATCACCTTAAAGATGGTCCCATTCGGCAACCTACGTTAGAGGTATCACCTTAAAGATGGTCCCATTCGGTATCCTACGTTAGAGGTATCACCTTAAAGATGGTCCCATTCGGTATCCTACGTTAGAGGTATCATCTTAAAGATGGTCCCATTCGGTATCCTACGTTAGAGGTATCACCTTAAAGATGGCCCCATTCGGTATCCTACGTTGGAGGTATCACCTTAAAGATGGTCCCATTCGGTATCCTACGTTAGAGGTATCACCTTAAAGATGGTCCCATTCGGTATCCTACGTTAGAGATATCACCTTAAAGATGGTCCCATTCGGTATCCTACGTTAGAGGTATCACCTTAAAGATGGTGGTCCCATTCGGTATCCTACGTTACAGGTATCACCTTAAAGATGGTCCCATTCGGTATCCTACGTTAGAGGTATCACCTTAAAGATGGTCCCATTCGGTATCCTACGTTAGAATACCCGCAAGCATATTAATGTTAAAATATAGACGCTAAGATTTTTTTGCGCACATTTCGTCCCAAAAACTATGTTCCGGTGAACGGATTCTGCTGGTTAACAAATGTGTTCTATTTCTACTGGCGTTAATGACCACAATCGTTGACACGCCTTAAATCCAACTAAAAAAAAACTTGGCCTTTCGAATAAGACGCAATACTCTTGTACCAAATTTCATTAATATCGGACCATTTTTCAGCCTCCGAGAGAACGAACAGATAAAGATACACATATTAATGAAGATTCCAACCACCAATATTTTCCTGATCTCTGGGTTCTGAAACTTGACTTGTCTATTCGGCTCCTCCGGAGTGTCATAAGGTCGACCTCATAAGCGGGTTTCCTCCCCATAGTAGAGGGGATAAGCGGGTTTCCTCCCCATAGTAGAGGGGATAAGCGGGTTTGCTCTCCATAGCAGAGGGGATAAGCGGGTTTCCTCCCCATAGTAGAGGGGATAAGCGGGTTTCCTCCCCATAGTAGAGGGGATAAGCGGGTTTCCTCCCCATAGTAGAGGGGATAAGCGGGTTTCCTCCCCATAGTAGAGGGGATAAGCGGGTTTCCTCTCCATAGTAGAGAGGATAAGCGGGTTTCCTCCCCATAGTAGAGGGGATAAGCGGGTTTCCTCCCCATAGTAGAGGGGATAAGCGGGTTTCCTCCCCATGGTAGAGAGGATAAGCGGGTTTCCTCCCCATAGTAGAGGGGATAAGCGGGTTTCCTCCCCATAGTAGAGGGGATAAGCGGGTTTCCTCCCCATAGTAGAGGGGATAAGCGGGTTTCCTCCCCATAGTAGAGGGGATAAGCGGGTTTCCTCCCCATAGTAGAGGGGATAAGCGGGTTTCCTCCCCATAGTAGAGGGGATAAGCGGGTTTCCTCTCCATAGTAGAGAGGATAAGCGGGTTTCCTTCCCATAGTAGAGGGGATAAGCGGGTTTCCTCCCCATAGTAGAGGGGATAAGCGGGTTTCCTCCCCATAGTAGAGGGGATAAGCGGGTTTCCTCCCCATAGTAGAGGGGATAAGCGGGTTTCCTCTCCATAGTAGAGAGGATAAGCGGGTTTCCTCCCCATAGTAGAGGGGATAAGCGGGTTTCCTCCCCATAGTAGAGGGGATAAGCGGGTTTCCCCCCCCCCATAGTAGAGGGGATAAGTTAATAAAATGTGACCACGAAAGAACGTTTCTCACGAATGAACGAAAAAATTACTTTGACGCCTGGTATGAAATGTGGAATGAGACTTTATGGCCGGACAATAAGGCGATTCTCGTTAGATACGGATGCTGTTGGATGTATCGATTGTTCTAACTCGATGTTTATTGCTCTCGATATTAGGAGTCGATATTGGAGGAAAGGCTGTCCGGACTCTAGGTCCAATCCGCAGTTTATTAAAACCCAACGGTCATTTCATAGCCCGGAGCTTTCATTTTTAATTTGTATTATCCACATATCATTTTCATTTTAGCAGCTAGTATCCGCCTCTCGATCAATGTTCATATTCTATATTTGAATATTTCAATGTTCTCTAAATTTTTATGGATAATAATAAAATGGATCTAACATAAAAATGGGCAATGCGTTAGCCACTCATTTCTGGCACCTACCATTTAGCTGAACAGCCTCCCTCAACGGAAAAACCCTCCCATCATCCCATAAACCTCCCACCAGCTGAACAACCTCCTGTCGACTGATATAACTCCAGCCAGCCAAACAACATCCCATCAGACAAACAACCTCGCATCAGCTGAACCACCTTCAACCAGCCAAACAACATCCCACCAGACATACAACCTCCCACCAGACAAGTATCCTCACACAATCTGAACGACCTTCCACCAGCCAAAGAACATCCCACCATACGAACAAACTCGCAACAGCTGAATGATCTCACTCCAGCAAAACACCATCTCACCAGACAAACAACCTCGCACAAGCTGAACGACCTCCCACCAGCCAAACAACCTCGCACTAGCTGAACGACCTCCCACCAGCCAAACAACTTCGCACCAGCTGAATAAGCTAGCTATCGGCGTATGCGAACAGATCTAGTCTATCTTTAAAAGTTAGCAACCCAACAATGTTTAATTGTTTGAGGAGTATTTTTATTTATAGACTACCAGGAGTCAGTACGTGAAGTAAGTCTTAAGAGTTTGTCATGTCGCTCCATTGTCTAGGATCTGTCAGTATACGGAGAACTGTTAGAATTCTATTTCACAGGCTGCAAGTGGATCTTTGTTTTCTGTCTTGAAGTAGGAATGAGTAAGTAGGGTGTGGCCTATACGAAGCCTGGATTATATTACTTGGACTTGGCGTAGAAATAGTACTTCACTCTAGGCTTGAGACGTTTTCTTAATTTATTATAATATGCATCTACTCTTTAAGCATTCTTCTTCAGTGTGGTACTTTTTTTCGTGTTTAGCGGCAAGTATTAATGCCGGTCTTTAAATAATACCAACAGCACATGGTCGGTCACCCATTCAGCTACTGGCCATGTCCGACGTTGCTTGACTTCGGCAATCAACGGGAACCGGTGCCGCCAAGGTGGCTATGACCGTTGGCCAGTGTTAGTTCGTATGGTTATGCTGAAGTGGGATAATGTAATGGTGCGCATGCGAGGTATGGTTATGCTGAAGTGGGATAATGTAATGGTGTGCATGCGAGGTATAGATCTGTTGGTTATGTTGAAGTGGGATAATGTAATGGTATGCATGCGAGGTATGGATCTGTTGGTTATGCTGAAGTGGGATAATGTAATGGTATGCATGCGAGGTATAGATCTGTTGGTTATGTTGAAGATATTAGAGAGTCCTGTAATTTCAGCTATTAGATTTATCATATTTCCAATAGATTAAAACATTAAATCAAGTGTGTTAGTTCGTATGGTTATGCTGAAGTGGGATAATGTAATGGTATGCATGCGAGGTATGGATCTGTTGAAGATACTAGAGAGTCCTGTAATTTCCGCTATTAGATTTATCATATTTCCAATAGATTAAAACATTAAATCAACCTTGAAATTATTATAATTGATTAGACTGATTCAGAGGTGTTTAATGAAGATTAGGCTAATCGGCCAACCCGGCTCCTGGGGTTGGTTAGGGGAGGATTAGGGAAAACCAATAGGAACGGGTTTCCAACTAGATGAACAGTTTCCACGGATTTCAATAGCATTTATATCTTCAGAACTAAAGCTACGAATGGTTTGTACTGTACAGCTAGGATTGAAAATTCACTCAACATTGAAAGCTCGTTGTATCCTTTGATTCATGGAAAAGCTAGTTCATAAAATGTATTAAAATATTTTTCATTTTTCCAAATTCTGGAATCAGATGGAATCTGTGTCGTGGAAGCAGTATTTTTTTATTTATTTTTATAGGATCATTAGCACCGCGAATATTTTTCCATTTTAGCGCGGTTCCTCCCTCCCCCATAGGGAGTAACCCCGCTTATAAGGCTGATACAATGAAACAATCCGGAAGTGCCGACTAGAAAATTTCGCGTTTCAGAACCCCTAGAGACCGAAAATAACGGTGGTTCAAATTTATATATATATATATATATATATATATATATATATATATATATATATATATATATATATATATATATATTTGTCTGTTCGCTCATTTCTGGCTTCCCTGATGGTCCGATTTTGATGAAATTTGGTACCAAAATCCGTCGTCCAATTTGAAAGGTCAAGTTCGTTAACCAGCAAAATCCGCCCACTGGAAGATGGCGTTTGGGGCGAAATTCGCGCAGACAAAATCGTAACGCTTACGTTTTTGAGTTCATAAGCTTGTAAGTACTCTTTTTATCGGCTCCTTGGGCTAGGAAAACGAATGAAACCATTTTCAAGGCAATAGCTTTAACCGTTTTTGAGAAAATTGGAAAAATAGTTTTTGAATACCGTTTTTGGTTTGGGTACTTAGAATTACGGGATTCAGTTGAAACATTATCTGCATGTTCTACTTTTGTCGAATCATTTCAGGTGCAATTTCTCAAGAAACTCCTACACCTCCCTTCTAGGACCCCGGGTTATATGGTACGGCTGGAGTGCGGAAGGACAGCGCTAAAACATCAAGTGCTGAAAAAAGCCCTAACCTGGATGTCCAAGATTCTGTGTATGCCTGCAACCAGATTGCCAAAGAAATGTATCAACAGATTATTAGCACTTGATAAAGCCCCGACGATCCGACCGACTTACAACTGGGTATCACAGTTGAAGCAAATACTTGATGAAATAGGCCTGATTCATCTGTGGGACGAGAACGACCTCATGTCACTAGTGAAAGTGTCTAAATTTGTTCTTGAGGAATATGAAAACTTCCTCATTCAAGCCGACATCTCTAGAGCCTCCTCTTCTTCCTACTCACCAATATACCGCAGCATTAAGCCAAAAATTGAGGCGGAAAATTATTTAAAACTAAACACAAATATTAAAAAAATAAGAATAATTTCACAAGCAAGATTGTGTAGACCAGAAAATCTGAAATTTTATTGGGAGCGAAGCGTCTACTCTATTAACGGGGAGGAACTATGTACAATATGTAATAAGTTCGAAAAAGAAGATTTAAAACACTTCCTTCTCAAGTGCCCTATGTACAATGATCCTAGAAACTCTTTTATCAACAAGTACTTAGACCTCTCGATGCAGGACGAGGAGAAAATCAAGACAATACTAGCAATAGACACAATAGAAAAACTTAACAATATTTATTATTATATCACAAACTCATTAAAAATAAGAGCTTTCATTATAAATGAATGAGATATTGATGGTGCTAGCTAATTCAGAAATTAAGGGTACTTTATAAATGAATAAAACCTAACAAATAAATATTCCAGCATACTCCGGGAATTAGGTGCTATTCATCAATTAATAATAAAACTAAATATATATCTATATTAATATATAATCGAGGAGAAGGACAAATTTATTTTATATGTCTCTATGTATATAGACTATGTCTTAGTAAATAAAAATAATAATTTAAAAAAACATTTAGCTTATAAGTCTGTTATTTTGGGATTAGAAGAATGCTATTCATTATTAATTGATAATTATTTTTTTATAACTTTTACTAATGTTAAGGATATATATATATATATACATATATATATATATATATATATATATATATATATATATATATAAATATATATTTTTCTTTTTTTTCTTTTTTTTGGTTGTAATTCATATGACTTCAGGTCATCATCAGTTGTCAGCATAGATACTAATAATGTATAATTTATATTTATGTATAAAGGCATGGTAACTTCCACCATTTATTATGATACATTCGTAAATACAAATTTTTCTTCTTCTTCTTCCTCTTATAATAATAAAACTAAATAAATTATTTTATTAAAAAAAGAAAGATGATAATTATAAAATAAGAATTATAAAAATTTAGTAAAAAAGTCTGTCAGTTTTAAATTGGAAGAATGTTATTTATTATTGATTGATAATTATTTTTTAATACTTTTAATTATGTTAAGGTTATATTTGTTTTTTGCTTTTTTTTTTTTTTTTTGTATTTGTATAATGACATGATCTTTTTTTTGTATATTTTAGTATTAAGAGATGATAACCTCCAATATGTAATGTGAAACATTCACAAATACAATCTTTTTTATTCTTTATTCTTTTATACTTTCATTAAAACTAATATGTTGAAAGTTATGTTACGTTTGGAGTTAAGGAAGGGTTAGAATAAAATATTTTATGAACAGACGTGAAAAGTTTTGGAAACTTCGTATACTTTCATTAATATCTCGAACACGGTTGGGAAATCGTGGTAAGTGGATAAAAACTATTTGAAAGCTTACTAAATTTTCTACAAAAATGATTCTAAAACTATTTTTGATTAGGTTTTGTCAATTGGAGAAATAAGTGCTTAAAACTTCAAATACGTCTGTTTAGCTCTTTAGTTAAAGAACGGGTTTTTGTCGTTCTTTTTGTAATTTTTGTCTCTTTCCCTTAGTTTTTTATTGGTTTTTATTTTTGTAATTTCTTATGTTAAGAAAATGTATTTGTTTGTAAAACAGGATAGGTAAAATGAGACCAATTTTCTATTGCTAGAAATAATGAAAAGTTTTGGGAACTTCGTATAATTTCTTAATATCTCGAAAACGGTTGAAAATCTTGGGAAGCGAAAGGTTACTATTCGAAAGCTTACTAAATGCTCTACAAAAAATGCTCTGACGAAAGTTTTAATTAGGCGATGTTAATCGGAGAAATAAGTGCATAAAACATTAAAGTAATTGATTTCGTTTATTCGAACGGTTTTTTTTTTGTCTGTTTTATTCCTTGTTATTTCTTAATTGCTTATAGTTGGATAATGTATTTTACAATAAAACTGGTTAAGTAAAATAACAAAACAATTTGGGAGCGCAAAAATACACACACACACACACCCATATATTTGCAAATATGAACCATCGTCATATTCGTGATCTATGGGTTCTGAAACATGAAATGTTCTAGTCGGCACCTCCAGATTGCGTCATGAGATCAACCTTATAAGCGGGTTTCCTCCCTATGGAGGGAGGGAGTAAACCCGCTAAATGTTGAGATTTGGGACACTATTTTAATAATTTGTTTCAAGTAGTGTGTACCTGAATACTAACCTCCGAGAAATTGTATCAATATTCTAAATATAACTCCATCCAGAGAAAAGCCCTCGATGCTAATTAAGCTTGGACAGCGCGGGTAATTATCTACAATAATGAATTCCCGCGCAAAACCCCCGCCAAATCCACCAGCTGGTGGAACTCACTTTCCGCTTTGTTTAATACTCTCGATGTTCTTTCATTATTTTTTCGTTAAAAATTATATATTTACACAACATCCAGCAGTTTTATTTTTGTTTTCATATTTATATTTTTCGTATCAAAAAGTAATCAATTATTATGCCATTTTAAATGAATATATGTTAATTAAAGGACGGCTGCCTAATTTCAGAATTTAATTTGCAGAATTATTAACTTGCCAAATATGTTGGTCTTTGATGCTGTAACTTGCCATGCTTTTATGCAATTAAAATTACACACATATGTATATATATATATATATATATATATATATATATATATATATATATATATATATATAGGGCTATCATAGCTCCAGCTGTAGGTTTTAGCGCGGTTTCTCCCTCCCTCCATAGAAAGGAACCCCGCTTATAAGCTTGACCTCATGACGCTATCCGAAAGTGCCGACTAGAATATTTCAAGTTTCAGAACACATAGATCTCGAAAATAACAGTGGTTCAAATATATATATATATATATATTTGATGTTATTTTTCGTCGCTGGGATAGTATTTTTAGATGGAACGGCATTTTTCTCCAGCGGTGGTACTCCTCCTCACTTCTTCCCGGAATATTTCGATGGATTCATCTCCATCTTCTTCAGCCAGGTACTTGTTTCTTCCTCGGTGGTAGCCAAGGGAATGGCTACCACCAGGTACTTGTTTCTTCCCTTGCCTACCACCGAGGAAGAAACAAGTACCTGGCTGAAGAAGATGGAGATGAATCCATCGAAATATTCCAGGAAGAAGTGAGGAGGAGTACCACCGCTGGAGAAAAATGCCGTTCCATCTAAATATATATATATATATATATATATATATATATATATGATGGATTAATTTGAAACTTTTTCTGGATATTTGATATTCATATAAACTATGAACCCTTAATTTTGTTTCCCTCTGGAGTTAATGAAGTTTTAGAATAAAGTTATTTTATTAGCAGACATAAACATATTTGGTATTTTTTGTATATTTTCATAAATACCTTGAAAACGGCGGGGAAATCGTGGTAAGTGAACAATAACTAATGGAAAGCTTAGTAAATTTCCTATAAAAACAGTTCTGACGACATTTTCGATGGGACGATCTTTGGCGGAAAGTAAAACCTGGAAAGTGTTTTTTTTTTTTTTTTTTTTTTGCTTTGAACTGTTCTTTACGTTAGTTTTACTCAGTTTTATATTAGTTGTTGTTTTTATACCTTATTTTAGCATTAAAACTATATTTTTAAGATGGGAACGAATGTTGGGTAGTTTTCTTTAGAGGATTCTGGGCAGAAGTCGAAGGGGCGGAATGATTAATTTCCACGACTGTTAGTTTTCAGTAGATAATGGCGACTAAATCTCAATTATCTTCAAGATTTCATGAGAGTAGGAGTTTATAGTTTTCACTAAATATTAACTACACTTAATCCATGATTTCTAAATAACACCAGAGATAAGAAGTTATGAAAACACGCTGAGTTGACGGAGTTCCTGCTAGTCTGAGTTTTTCCCTAGAATATTGAAGCTATTACATGAGCTGGTTGTTATGTTGATTTAGTTGGGCGACACAAACACACCATCTATCTACTGGGGAATTGGATAGGCGAGAGCAGATGGTTCTAACCCGCCCTGAATTAGTGATGGTGTTCCTTCATTACATGGCTCCCGATAGGGGTTCAAGCTTCAAACGGAATGTAGTAGAGTTTCAAACATGTCTCCATGGTCAGTAGATTCGGTTATATCTACCAATATCCATAATTCAAGTAGATTCGATCTTCTTTGAAGGCTTCATGTCTCCGAAATACTCAACATCTAGAGGTTCGTGCACCAAAGTTAAGCAACTTCGGGCGTGGCAAGTACCTGAATGGGTGACCGACCACGTGTTATTGGCATTATAAAAGGGTGGCAACCTGTAGATAGCCCGGCGATTATAGCCCAAATGTTGATACGCCATTAAACAAAAAAAAAAAAAAAAAAATTAGGCGTCCGCATTCACGGATAAGTGAAATCGGGAAGGTGGTTTTAAAATACTGACCAATCCTTTATTTAAAGTTGATTTTTCTGAAATACTACGCATTTAGGAATCTTTTATACAAATCTGATGTCTCTTCTATAATACACATTTAGGGGTGCGTTTCCACGGGTGGTAAAACTCAAGAAGGTGTTTTAGGTTCTCAATATTTTTAAAATACCAGCCAAAAACATAAAATAAAATATTGACAAATATACTGTACACAAATAAACAATAAATTTATGGTAAATAGATCCATTTCCCGACAAGTAGCACAACAAGATCGCGTATCGGTCATGCTTTCCTGACATATTCGTGTCTAAGGGTGCGTTTACATCTGGCAATTCTCGTAGGAAATATATCTCAGGTATATTAGAGTTAATTATCATAATTATTATATCCTACACCTGAGATATATTTCCTGCGAGAAGTGTCAGATGTAAATACACCCTTATAGCTCCTGATAGAAATATATATCTCAGGTATATTAGAGTTAATTATCATAATTATTATATCCTACACCTGAGATATATTTCCTGCGAGAAGTGTCAGATGTAAATACACCCTTATAGCTCCTGATAGAAATATATACACAGACATAAATTGTTTACAGTTAACATTAGTGTGAATTTCTGTCTGAGATAAATATCCTGCAATAACTATCAGATGTGAACCCATAATTAGCATAGAACAAATATATTACAGAATCCAACCCATTAGTATTTATAACTAGATTCAACATTAAACACAGTTAGAAACAAATTTATAAAAAACATAAGGCTTTGATATTTATACCGTTCCGAAAATTGTTTTAATTTCATTATTAGTTATGCATATAATTATTAACTATTATTAATGGAGCAATGTTTTATATTAATCTTAGTATAAATTTAATTTTCTAGGTGTGTTTATTGTTAAATCAAATCAAAAATGTTAAATCAATTAATGCCTGGATAGAAGTTATAGAATACCATTCTGTATTCTGTCCGTTAGGTACAGCTTTCCAAACGACACTAGGGATAAGAACGGAAACCAGCTAAGATAGCCAAGTTCCTAAGAGTCGAATTTGTATATATAAATAAAATTACCTAGATGTAGATGCGCCGTAAAAAAAAAAAAAAAAAAAAAAAAAAAAAAATATTAAGTGCATTTTGGAGTTCTTTCTTCGGGTATATATATATATATATATATATATATATATATATATATATATATGCATTGATAAACAATTAAAATATGTTTTATACTTAAAATAATAATGAGAAAAATTTCCTTTGGGTATGAAAGCTATTTGATTTTTCTTCCCTATATGTATATTGATAATATTATAGTTTTGATTATGTTAGTAATGGTAGATATTGTGAGATATTGATGTGAAGGTAATTACACGGTCTAATAGGTCTTACATTAATGTCAAGTCTAGATAATGTCTCATCTACACAACAACTGATTGGAACATTCCGTATTAACATTCAATAACTAATACTAGAACTGTTAAGGAATTATTAAACAAATATAATAACCACTCAATCAATATGCACAAAATAATAAATAAAATATTAAGTACAATAATGAAACAACAAATATTGCGGTTTTCGTTTTTTGGTGCTTCGAAAACCACGTTTATTAACACCATCCTGTTAATAAACACTCCAAACCCAGTCATACGTATACGTATATATATATATATATATATATATATATATATATATATATATATACTACATAATTATTTCAAATCGAATGGATAGGATATGTATAGATTGAAGATATTGTTCAATTATTCTTTTAATACATTAATAAATAGCTCAAGGAATAAACTAAAATATTCAGGGCCACGTCGAAACATGATTAACCCAATGACAGAAAATATCTTCTGGTAACTAAGGGCCATAGCCACGTTGAATACACCGGTTCCCGTAGATCACGGCAACGTTGGGCGTTGTTACTATCTCAATGGGTAACCGTCCAAGTGCTGTTGAAAGAAATGAATGTTTTTTGGCGAAATCCGCAAAGTACATTATTGGGTAGAAAATGGTGCAGTCGTGCATTAAATCTAGTTTTCGTTCTGAGGTTTTCTTGATTTCCCAACTACGTATATACAGATCCCCAAAACGTGCAACAAGTGACTAACTTGATCATCCATTGGGGGATTGTAATCTGCTGATACAGAAATTCTTGAAACAAAATGAATAAGCACTACAAAGCCACAAGGGTTCAGAGGGGGAGATACTGGCACACTAGAGAGATAGTGTGGTCAGTACTTTGATTTTCCCCTTCTACCAATTAATAAAGTAATCAAAGGCTGGGTGAGCCTAGGGACGTTTTGGGACCGCAAATCCAAACCTTGAACGAAGGCACTAGTAGAAAAAATCTTTAGTACTATGCTCTACCATTGTGCTAACCTCTTTTCAAAAATAGAATAATGTAAATATTATTCCCCAATGTACTTGTCCATAAATAGGATTCCATAAAGGTATAACAAAACATGAACGGTTAATTACTGGGGTATTGTCATATATGCATATAATACAATTCTAACGGATCGCTGTCTGTGCATGGAAGATATATGGGAAGGAATACTATTGGGGGCCTTTATCAACGCAATAGTACCCAAAAAAATTGCTTTTTAGAATTTTTGTCTGTTTGTCTGTATGTCTGTTGTCTGTCAGACGCTCTATATACACTAGGGATCAGCTTAGTGGTTCTGTCAGGTGTTAGCAATCCTAGCAGCCTGTATGCTTGATCCCCGATGGCTATACCTCTATACACACTAGGGTTTAACAATCCCTAAGGGGTCAGCTTAGTGGCTCTGTCAGGTGTTAGCAATCCTAGCAGCCTGTATGCTTGACCCCCGATGGCTATACCTCTACACACACTAGGGTTTAACAATCCCTAAGGGGTCAGCTTAGTGGCTCTGCCAGGTGTTAGCAATCCTAGTAGCCTGTATGCTTCATCCCCGATGGCTATACCTCTATACACACTAGGGTTTAACAATCCCTAAGGGGTCAGCTTAGTGGCTCTGTCAGGTTTTAGCAATCCTAGCAGCCTGTTTGCTTCATCCCCGATGGCTATACCTCTATACACACTATGGTTTAACAATCCCTAAGGGGTCAGCTTAGTGGCTCTGTCAGGTTTTAGCAATCCTAGCAGCCTGTTTGCTTCATCCCCGATGGCTATACCTCTATACACACTATGGTTTAACAATCCCTAAGGGGTCAGCTTAGTGGCTCTGTCAGGTGTTAGCAATCCTAGCAGCCTGTATGCTTCATCCCCGATGGCTATACCTCTATACACACTATGGTTTAACAATCCCTAAGGGGTCAGCTTAGTGGCTCTGTCAGGTGTTAGCAATCCTAGCAGCCTGTATGCTTCATCCCCGATGGCTATACCTCTATACACACTATGGTTTAACAATCCCTAAGGGGTCTGCTTAGTGGCTCTGTCAGGTGTTAGCAATCCTAGCAGCCTGTTTGCTTCATCCCCGATGGCTATACCTCTAATATCTTATATAGAGAAGCATTACTGTAAAGTAGATTTATCTTAAATACCCATACGACTCTGTTTATAATCCAAAATAAACCAAAAAATACATCCAAAAATGCTGCCCTAAGTCACTATCCAGGCAGACGAAGTCTCGTGCACAGCTAGGTAAAACCAAAGTTAAACAACAGGTCTAATTTTGATTACATCTCCTATGAAACAATAATATCAGCGAATTAAATGCTCGTTCTAAGAACCCAGAAATTTCGGATAATAGAGCCATATAACTTCCCAGAGAATAATACTGTTAAATAAAATTACAAGTGGAACCTTCCAACCCTGTAATTCTTTATTGAAGCAATTTGCCGATATTACAGAAGAGTGTTGATGTATTTCTGATTTGAGGGAAAGAGAGAGACCAGAGCTATTTGTCAAAGCGATAGAAGAAACGCGAACACATAAAAAACTACTTTCAATGTTTTGTGTTGCTAATGGGAAGGGAGAATCGCATGAATATCCTAGCAGATCGACTACCTGGTCGGGATCAGAGTCACTCCTACGCTTATATTATGAAAGTGACCGCAAAGTCACTTAGAGGCCATGAGGAAACGCATAATAGTGGATATTAGAAAGTGTAAAATTTTCTAGAACTCCGTCATCTTAGCGCGTAACCACAACTTTTTTTATCCCTACTGCAATTTTTAATCATTTTTTTTTTTCACTTCATAATATCCCTATGAAGCGTGGATTTATTTTGAACACATATTCCATTGGCTTATCTACATAATGATTATATTATCTGACTCTCTCTCTCTCTCTCTCTCTCTCTCTCTCTCTCTCTCTCTATATATATATATATATATATATATATATATATATACATATATAGAAGCTCTGGTCTCATGGGTGAAGTAAATGCGTACAGAATTCTGTATAATTTTCTTATTATTATTTTTATTGTAAATTTTTTCTTTTATTTATTTTATCTATTTTTTATTTATAATTATTAATCAATTTAAGGTTTGTAATATACGCACACTGGTAATTTTTATTTATTTATTTTACTTATTTTATTTAGTTTTTTTTTTTTAATATTTTCCTCATGAGGTACTGTTAAAAGTGACGAGTACATATTATTGATTTAGATCTACCTAAACGCTACAATTCTTCTTTGAATGTCTTCCAAGAAATGTGGTGGACGGGGTTTGCTGGTTAAGGAACCTTTATAATGTGGTGGACGGGGTTTGCTGGTTAAGGAACCTTTATAATGTGGTGGACGGGGTTTGCTGGTTAAGGAACCTTTATAATGTGGTGGACGGGGTTTGCTGGTTAAGGAACCTTTATAATGTGGTGGACGGGGTTTGCTGGTTAAGGAACCTTTATAATGTGGTGGACGGGGTTTGCTGGTTAAGGAACCTTTATAATGTGGTGGACGGGGTTTGCTGGTTAAGGAACCTTTATAATGTGGTGGACGGGGTTTGTTGGTTAAGGAACCTTTATAATGTGGTGGACGGGGTTTGCTGGTTAAGGAACCTTTATAATGTGGTGGACGGGGTTTGCTGGTTAAGGAACCTTTATAATGTGGTGGACGGGGTTTGCTGGTTAAGGAACCTTTATAATGTGGTGGACGGGGTTTGCTGGTTAAGGAACCTTTATAATGTGGTGGACGGGGTTTGCTGGTTAAGGAATCTTTATAATGTGGTGGACGGGGTTTGCTGGTTAAGGAACCTTTATAATGTGGTGGACGGGGTTTGCTGGTTAAGGAACCTTTATAATGTGGTGGACGGGGTTTGCTGGTTAAGGAACCTTTATAATGTGGTGGACGGGGTTTGCTGGTTAAGGAACCTTTATAATGTGGTGGACGGGGTTTGCTGGTTAAGGAATCTTTATAATGTGGTGGACGGGGTTTGCTGGTTAAGGAACCTTTATAATGTGGTGGACGGGGTTTGCTGGTTAAGGAACCTTTATAATGTGGTGGACGGGGTTTGCTGGTTAAGGAACCTTTATAATGTGGTGGACGGGGTTTGCTGGTTAAGGAACCTTTATAATGTGGTGGACGGGGTTTGCTGGTTAAGGAACCTTTATAATGTGGTGGACGGGGTTTGCTGGTTAAGGAACCTTTATAATGTGGTGGACGGGGTTTGCTGGTTAAGGAACCTTTATAATGTGGTGGACGGGGTTTGCTGGTTAAGGAACCTTTATAATGTGAGAGAGTATTTAAAATCGAACCATTTTTTATATATTCATTTTATGAGCATCCGGTAAATGTAGCGACTTCCTTAGAACAATCATTACATATATACAATACCTAAAATTACTTTATTACATCTGTGCATACAAACACCTTATTAAATATCGCACTGGTATTTCTAAAGTGACACAACTCAAAATAAAACTCAACTGAAAATGTGTCACTCTTGCCTATGTAGATGGAATAGCATTAAGACAGGAAGAGTGACACAAGTTCCCTCTGGTGTAGAAGCTCTGAAGCTAGGTACATACACTCTTGCCTATGTAGATGTAATAACATTAAGACAGGAAGAGTGACACAAGTTCCCTCTGGTGTAGAAGCTCTGTAGCTAGGTACATACACTCTTGCCTATGTAGATGGAATAGCATTAAGACAGGAAGAGTGACACAAGTACCCTCTGGTGTAGAAGCTCTGAAGCTAGGTACATACACTCTTGCCTATGTAGATGGAATAGCATCAAGACAGGAAGAGTGACACAAGTTCCCTCTGGTGTAGATGCTCTGAAGCTAGGTACATACACTCTTGCCTATGTAGATGGAATAGCATTAAGACAGGAAGAGTGACACAAGTTCCCTCTGGTGTACAAGCTCTGTAGCTAGGTACATACACTCTTGCCTATGTAGATGAAATAGCATTAAGACAGGAAGAGTGACACAAGTTCCCTCTGATGTAGAAGCTCTGTAGCTAGGTACATACACTCTTGCCTATGTAGATGGAATAGCATTAAGACAGGAAGAGTGATACAAGTTCCCTCTGGTGTAGAAGCTCTGAAGCTAGGTACATACACTCTTGCCTATGTAGATGGAATAGCATTAAGACAGGAAGAGTGACACAAGCTCCCTCTGGTGTAGAAGCTCTGAAGCTAGGTACATACACTCTTGCCTATGTAGATAGAATAGCATTAAGACAGGAAGAGTGACACAAGCTCCCTCTGGTGTAGAAGCTCTGTAGCTAGGTTCATACACTCTTGCCTATGTAGATGGAATAGCATTAAGACAGGAAGAGTGACACAAGTACCTTCTGGTGTAGAAGCTCTGAAGCTAGGTACATACAGTTTTGATGGTTAAGGAACCTTTATAATGTGGTGGACGGGGTTTGCTGGTTAAGGAACCTTTATAATGTGGTGGACGGGGTTTGCTGGTTAAGGAACCTTTATAATGTGAGAGAGTATTTAAAATCGAACCATTTTTTATATATTCATTTTATGAGCATCCGGTAAATGTAGCGACTTCCTTAGAACAATCATTACATATATACAATACCTAAAATTACTTTATTACATCTGTGCATACAAACACCTTATTAAATATCGCACTGGTATTTCTAAAGTGACACAACTCAAAATAAAACTCAACTGAAAATGTGTCACTCTTGCCTATGTAGATGGAATAGCATTAAGACAGGAAGAGTGACACAAGTTCCCTCTGGTGTAGAAGCTCTGTAGCTAGGTACATACACTCTTGCCTATGTAGATGGAATAGCATTAAGACAGGAAGAGTGACACAAGTTCCCTCTGGTGTAGAAGCTCTGAAGCTAGGTACATACACTCTTGCCTATGTAGATGTAATAACATTAAGACAGGAAGAGTGACACAAGCTCCCTCTGGTGTAGAAGCTCTGTAGCTAGGTACATACACTCTTGCCTATATAGATGGAATAGCATTAAGACAGGAAGAGTTATACAAGTTCCCTCTGGTGTAGAAGCTCTGTAGCTAGGTTCAAACACTCTTGCCTATGTAGATGGAATAGCATTAAGACAGGAAGAGTGATACAAGTTCCCTCTGGTGTAGAAGCTCTGAAGCTAGGTACATACACTCTTGCCTATGTAGATGGAATAGCATTAAGACAGGAAGAGTGACACAAGCTCCCTCTGGTGTAGAAGCTCTGAAGCTAGGTACATACACTCTTGCCTATGTAGATAGAATAGCATTAAGACAGGAAGAGTGACACAAGCTCCCTCTGGTGTAGAAGCTCTGTAGCTAGGTTCATACACTCTTGCCTATGTAGATGGAATAGCATTAAGACAGGAAGAGTGACACAAGTACCTTCTGGTGTAGAAGCTCTGAAGCTAGGTACATACAGTTTTGATGGTTCATAAAGAGATATTTACCATGTCTTGCAGAGTCATAACTATGGCGGTGTGAATAAAACCGATTTTTGAGTTGGGTCACTTTAGAAATACTAGTGTGATATAGTACATCATAGTATATAAGAAGGTAGGGTGTAAATGTCTTTATGAGAATAAATGAAAGGTTTTTAAGCCCCAGATGTCTGTTTCATATTTGTATTTGTTTTTCAAATGTATTATATATTAGATTCCCATTCTAAACCCAACACAATGCACAATATGTAAAAATGTTATTTCCAATTGCAAATGTAATTTTTTTTTTTTATTTATTCATTCTTTATATATCTTATTTTTTTTTCTCTGAGTATTATTTTTTCATGATAATTTATAGAACACCATGTACACCATGTACACCGCCCATTTTTAGGAGTTTCATCAAAAATTAAAGAAACACATAAAATGTTCGTCGATGAAATTCCCTGAATTCTGATATAAAATTCCCTGAATTCTGATATAAAAGAGACATTTTTATTATATTTTCTACCAAGAATTTTATTTTTTATCATTGTTTGAAAACACAAAGAAAGGTTTGGTAAAAATTGCAGCTCGGCCTAGTTTTGTAGCGCCATTCATGAATTGAATTGTTGGTTCTGGGAGCTTTAAACAATAATCCGTCCTAAAACATTGCTCCATACAAAAGGAAGAACGGTGAAAGATTAAAGCTCTGGAAGAGATCATGAAAGCTGCATCAAGTAGGAACATTGTGCTGGATTTATCAAAGGTATTTTATCTTGCTTTGATGAATAGCTGATGATTCCAGGAGGGGGGAAGCATCATGGGCGGAGTTATTTCAACCGTTGTAGAAAAGTCAGTATTATGGAAACCTGCATCAAGAACACTAACCATCAAGGAAAAATACCCTTCAATCAACGTTTTGTGTAACACTAGCTAAAATAATTAGTCCGGCGACTGTAACAGCAAATACACTGCCTTTGCACTTAGGGTAAGTGAATAAAAATGGGAAAACAGTGAATAAAAATGATTACGGTCCATCAGATCACTCCCGATTGAATGAATACCTTCTCTAGGCAGATTATACAGGATTCCAGGACGACATCTTCTCCTATCAATCTCCAACCTGGACGTACGGAGCTTCTATCTAAATCTATGATGGCGTCACCACCGACAGAAGGACGTTTTCTCGAAGCCCACCCATCAGTGCGAACCGCCTGCACATATCACTAGCCTAATCGGGATAATTATTATCTTGAATAACATTTAGGTGTGGACGAAATACGGCACTCTGAGAGTCCCTAACAACGCAATAACCCGGCAAATTGGCAGCGCAATGGAAAACGGCCCCACCTCGAGCAGTTCCGACGGATCCGCGAGGACTAATATGCAGTTCTGACAGTTCCTACGATTTGCGGTCTCCAAGATACGAAGTTGAAGCACTCGCTGATTGCTAAGAGAAGAACGTCCGTCGGAAGCTCAAGAAGATGCTATGACTCGACCGCGACCCTCTAGACCTCGCCAGGCATTTCACCTTGAGGTAGCTAGAACCTGCAGTAAGGTGAACAAAGGTAAATGCACAGCGTACCCTACTTGGCTTGGAAACAAGACGAGTTGTCGCACTGAGGAAGCCACACAAGACAAACCCCAGCACTAGCCGATTGGCCTGCTGAACCACATGAGCATGATCTTGGAAAAGTTGATCCTTGATCATATGTTGCTTCACATCTCGGAGGCTGGTAACATCTCTCGGTGCCGGATTCTCCTGAGATCACCACGTCACCAAGCTCCAGAACACCATGGCCGCAGAGATCAATAATATCAGAACCACGGCTTTCATCTCCCTGGACTGCACCAAGGCGGACTACGTATCCCACTAGCTCCTTCTTCATCAGCTATGGTGCTACGCATTTCCGACACAGCTCGTCAAGATCATTGAAAGCTTCCGGAACTAGTTTCTCCCTTAGTTTCGGCGACGAAACCTCCAGCAGGTGACCGTCAATGTGTGGAGTACTTCAGAGGTCGGAGTTTCTCATCACCATCTACTTTCCTATGTGCCGAGGCTGTACTTTATCTTAAATACTTCCTGAGTAGTTAAAATAACATTCGTAGTTTAAGACAACGAGCGAAGATAACGAGCAAATAGCATCGAAGAAATCCAACACCACAGATTAAAAGGAAGCACACGTGGTGGACAATCTGGCAGAGCAGCCATTTCAAATCCATATAAAAGTGTGGTTTTCTCGACTAATTGTAACTCTGCGATCTTGAAAGTTGTTTCATTGGATTGTCCACGGCAAATTATACCTGGAAAGTATAGATTGAAGGTTTTAAATGCGGACCTGTAAAATCTACAAGCCCGTGACTTCAGGCAAGCAGTGCCCGCATTTCATCACTTCAGGTCTTAGACTACTACATGAGTTGTTTCATGGGATTGTCCACGGCAAATTATACCTGGAAAGTATAGATTGAAGGTTTTAAATGCGGACCTGTAAAATCTACAAGCCCGTGACTTCAGGCAAGCAGTGCCCGCATTTCATCACTTCAGGTCTTAGACTACTACATGAGTTGTTTCATGGGATTGTCCACGGCAAATTATACCTGGAAAGTATAGATTGAAGGTTTTAAAAGCGGACCTGTAAAATCTACAAGCCCGTGACTTCAGGCAAGATGTGCCCGCATTTCATCACTTCAGGTCATAGACTACTACATGAGTTTACATATTTCCAGTAATATTGCTGGTACTGATTACAATGACTTTGTGAGACATGATGTGGGAATATGTACAATTACATAACCCACATGAATAATACATTTCAAGAAAAAATTGAAACTGTAAACGTTTTTTAAAAGAAAATATAACACATTTTGTGCACTGTAGATGTTTAAGCAAGTTGTCTCTAGGCCACCTCCGCTTCAGTCTTCTATGAGGATTTTGTGGATTATGGAAGGAGGATAGAGAATTTATCAAAGGATTTGGATGGCCAGGGAGATAGGAATGGAACTTCTGATTTTGCCAGGGATTGGATAAAGGGGATATTGAAGTCATTATGCAGGGTTAGGTTGGAGACATAGTAAGGAGCATAGGATATTCTTCCAAGGATTTTGGATTGCATTGTTTGTATTCTGTAGGAATCGGAAGGTTTAGTGGAACCCCATAGTTCAAGTCCATAAGTCCATATTGGTCGGAGTATGGTATTGTATATAAGTCGTTTGTGGTCTGAAAGCTTTCAGATATCGATATAAAGATTTCATGTAATCTTGACACCTCTTCAGGTGCAGTTAAAATACAACTTACAATCTTAACCTTCTAATATTACAGTATTAGAAGGGCAAGACTGTAAGTTGCATTTTAACTGCTCCTGAAGAGGTGTCGAGATTACGTGAAGCATTTAGAGCAAAATGAAACATTATACAATAATGTTGTTTAGTAAATGTGTTTTCACCTTCTGGCAAATTAAAAAACATAGTGATAAATAGGGTCGTCTTCTCATAATCAATATATATAAAACTCAGCTGTTTGTTTGTCTGGCTGTCTGTTTGTTACTTCCTTACACCGTTTGACCGACTTTAACGAATCGTGGCTCAAATATAGGTCTTGATCCGAGGAGGGTTATAGACTAGGTCTACTTCGTCTACCAGCTGTGTCCGTGCGTTAGTTCCTTAAACAAATCCAGACCGTTTGGCCGATTTTGACGATTCATGGCTCACAGGTATTTCTTGACGCGGGGAGTTCATACGCTAGGTTAAAATCGTCTAGGACTCACAGTTCGGTGGTCACGGGTTCCAAAAGTGAACCCGAACAGTTACAGATTTGCGTTATTAGATTTATTTGGTTCCTAATTATTATATATATATATATATATATATATATATATTGAATTCAATTAGTTATAAGAATAGGCTAATTATGACTAATGGTATTTAGATGATTCTGTATCGAAGATAAGGTTATCAGCTGCTCTGAGGTCAATAGGATCTCTGCTGATAGTACACTTCTCTACAGTAATATTCACAAGTCAATTCAAAAAAGATTTCTTATTAGGAAGAAATTTCAAACTGAAGTATTAAATCAAATGAAATTTCATATACACGAAAAATTTTTTAGGAATATAAAAGTTTCCTTAGAAGTATTCGCTGTATTTGTCTAATGGCTTATGCTTCGTGGATGTCTATAGGCGTGTATATATATATATATATATATATATATATATATATATATATATATATATAGCTCTGTCTGTTCGCACTCTCAAGGGTTCAAAAGTGGCCCGGATGAAAATTGTAAAAATGAAAAATCTTTAGTCTAGTTGGTTCGTTAAACTGCCTAATCCCCCTAATGTAACTCATTTACTTTAGCTAAATATGCAGAGAAAAACTCTTAGATTTTACAGTTCTGTAATTAAAGGTTTTCAAATATACATTTGTTATAGGTATTTCGACGTATAAATACATTAATACCATATTCGACCTGTAACCGTTTTTCAAAAAAACTTGAAACAACCAGACTTTTTTTTTATATTGACTCGCTTTAGGCATATACAGTAGACTCTCCCTTATCCGTCGCTCTCTCTAATCCTGCGGTCTCCGAGAGGAATGAGTGACGGATCTCGGAGCTAGACCTGCTTTAGGGTTCCTAGAAAACCTTCCCTTCCTAGCTAGCCAATCATTTGTTTCGTGGTATTTCATTGAATGGAAGTCAATGAAGGATTCCTTTTAGACGCAGCAACTTATGTTTATACAAGGAAAATATGTGTTTCTACTAAGGCACCTGCGGCTGGCAATTTTCCATGTAACTAGTTTTTGATATTGTAATAAAATATGTATACATAAATAAATAACGGTGGTAAAAATTTATATATATGTATATATATATATATATATATATATATATATATATATATATATATATATACATACAAATCTGTTCTTAACCGGCGAACAAATTTGTTAGTAGGTTTCCAGGTACACGTTTTATGAGTAATTGAACCTGAGAAATCTAATGAAACCATTTCCAAGGATGTATGTTGATGTATGTTGTCGAGGAAAATAGAAACCCTAAATTTTTCTTGGGTTTTTCGTACATGTTCGTAATGATCTGGAAATTGGCTGGGAAAACGTATTGAATAAACAGATTTTTGATATTTTATTTTTGAGTGACTTTCAGTAGAATTCCCAGCCACCATTGAACGTGGATTCTAAAGATGGAAAAATGAGAAAGGCCCCCACCATCCACCCATCTGGATATTGGTATGTAAATTATTCAGAGTTTGCACAATACCCAATACATAACATAGCCCGAGGGAGTTCAACAGAGATCCAAGCAGAAGAGGAAGTCCTATCTCCGAGTAGAATGGATAATATTTACCTCTTCGGAAAAATACAGGTATAGTAATACAGGTATAGTAATACAGGTATAGTAATACAGGTATAGTAATACAGGTATAGTAATACAGGTATAGTAATACAGGTATAGTAATACAGGTATAGTAATACAGGTATAGTAATTAAAAATCATTTAGTACCTAAAATAAAATGTTAGAATAAAACAAATGTGAGAGAATTCCCCTTTAAAGCAAAATATCACACAAGTATTTCTAAAGTGTCACAACTCTAAATAAAACTCAACAGAAAATGTGTTACTCTTGCCTAAGTAGAATAGCATTAAGACAGGAAGAGTGACAAAAGTTCCCTCTGGTGTAGAAGCTCTGAAGCTAGGTACATACACTCTTGCCTAAGTAGAATAGGATTAAGACAGGAAGAGTGACACAAGTTCCCTCTGGTGTAGAAGCTCTGTAGCTAGGTACATACACTCTTGCCTATGTAGATGGAATAGGATTAAGACAGGAAGAGTGACACAAGTACCTTCTGGTGTAGAAGCTCTGAAGCTAGGTACATACACTCTTGCCTAAGTAGAATAGCATTAAGACAGGAAGAGTGACAAAAGTTCCCTCTGGTGTAGAAGCTCTGTAGCTAGGTACATACACTCTTGCCTAAGTAGAATAGCATTAAGACAGGAAGAGTGACAAAAGTTCCCTCTGGTGTAGAAGCTCTGAAGCTAGGTACATACACTCTTGCCTAAGTAGAATAGGATTAAGACAGGAAGAGTGACACAAGTTCCCTCTGGTGTAGAAGCTCTGAAGCTAGGTACATACACTCTTGCCTATGTAGATGGAATAGGATTAAGACAGGAAGAGTGACACAAGTACCTTCTGGTGTAGAAGCTCTGAAGCTAGGTACATACACTCTTGCCTAAGTAGAATAGGATTAAGACAGGAAGAGTGACACAAGTTCCCTCTGGTGTAGAAGCTCTGAAGCTAGGTACATACACTCTTGCCTATGTAGATGGAATAGCATTAATACAGGAAGAGTGACACAAGTTCCCTCTGGTGTAGATGCTCTGAAGCTAGGTACATACACTCTTGCCTAAGTAGAATAGGATTAAGACAGGAAGAGTAACACAAGTTCCCTCTGGTGTAGAAGCTCTGAAGCTAGGTACATACACTCTTGCCTATGTAGATGGAATAGCATTAATACAGGAAGAGTGACACAAGTTCCCTCTGGTGTAGATGCTCTGAAGCTAGGTACATACACTCTTGCCTAAGTAGAATAGCATTAAGACAGGAAGAGTGACACAAGTTCCCTCTGGTGTAGATGCTCTGAAGCTAGGTACATACACTCTTGCCTATGTAGAGGGAATAGCATTAAGACAGGAAGAGTGACAAAAGTTCCCTCTGGTGTAGAAGCTCTGTAGCTAGGTACATACACTCTTGCCTAAGTAGAATAGCATTAAGACAGGAAGAGTGACAAAAGTTCCCTCTGGTGTAGAAGCTCTGAAGCTAGGTACATACACTCTTGCCTAAGTAGAATAGGATTAAGACAGGAAGAGTGACACAAGTTCCCTCTGGTGTAGAAGCTCTGAAGCTAGGTACATACACTCTTGCCTATGTAGATGGAATAGGATTAAGACAGGAAGAGTGACACAAGTACCTTCTGGTGTAGAAGCTCTGAAGCTAGGTACATACACTCTTGCCTATATAGATGGAATAGCATTAAGACAGGAAGAGTGACACAAGTACCTTCTGGTGTAGAAGCTCTGAAGCTAGGTACATACACTCTTGCCTAAGTAGAATAGGATTAAGACAGGAAGAGTGACACAAGTTCCCTCTGGTGTAGAAGCTCTGAAGCTAGGTACATACACTCTTGCCTATGTAGATGGAATAGCATTAATACAGGAAGAGTGACACAAGTTCCCTCTGGTGTAGATGCTCTGAAGCTAGGTACATACACTCTTGCCTAAGTAGAATAGGATTAAGACAGGAAGAGTGACACAAGTTCCCTCTGGTGTAGAAGCTCTGAAGCTAGGTACATACACTCTTGCCTATGTAGATGGAATAGCATTAATACAGGAAGAGTGACACAAGTTCCCTCTGGTGTAGATGCTCTGAAGCTAGGTACATACACTCTTGCCTAAGTAGAATAGGATTAAGACAGGAAGAGTGACACAAGTTCCCTCTGGTGTAGAAGCTCTGAAGCTAGGTACATACACTCTTGCCTATGTAGATGGAATAGCATTAATACAGGAAGAGTGACACAAGTTCCCTCTGGTGTAGATGCTCTGAAGCTAGGTACATACACTCTTGCCTAAGTAGAATAGCATTAAGACAGGAAGAGTGACACAAGTTCCCTCTGGTGTAGATGCTCTGAAGCTAGGTACATACACTCTTGCCTATGTAGAGGGAATAGCATTAAGACAGGAAGAGTGATACAAGTTCCCTCTGGTGTAGAAGCTCTGTAGCTAGGTACATACACTCTTGCCTAAGTAGAATAGCATTAAGACAGGAAGAGTGACACAAGTGGCCTCTGGTGTAGATGCTCTGAAGCTAGGTACATACACTCTTGCCTATGTAGATGGAATAGCATTAAGACAGGAAGAGTGACACAAGTTCCCTCTGGTGTAGAAGCTCTGAAGCTAGGTACACACACTCTTGCCTATGTAGATGGAATAGGATTAAGACAGGAAGAGTGACAAAAGTTCCCTCTGGTGTAGAAGCTCTGAAGCTAGGTACATACACTCTTGCCTAAGTAGAATAGGATTAAGACAGGAAGAGTGACACAAGTTCCCTCTGGTGTAGAAGCTCTGAAGCTAGGTACATACACTCTTGCCTATGTAGATGGAATAGGATTAAGACAGGAAGAGTGACACAAGTACCTTCTGGTGTAGAAGCTCTGAAGCTAGGTACATACACTCTTGCCTATATAGATGGAATAGCATTAAGACAGGAAGAGTGACACAAGTACCTTCTGGTGTAGAAGCTCTGAAGCTAGGTACATACACTCTTGCCTAAGTAGAATAGGATTAAGACAGGAAGAGTGACACAAGTTCCCTCTGGTGTAGAAGCTCTGAAGCTAGGTACATACACTCTTGCCTATGTAGATGGAATAGCATTAAGACAGAAAGAGTGACACAAGTTCCCTCTGGTGTAGATGCTCTGAAGCTAGGTACATACACTCTTGCCTATGTAGAGGGAATAGCATTAAGACAGGAAGAGTGATACAAGTTCCCTCTGGTGTAGAAGCTCTGTAGCTAGGTACATACACTCTTGCCTAAGTAGAATAGCATTAAGACAGGAAGAGTGACACAAGTGGCCTCTGGTGTAGATGCTCTGAAGCTAGGTACATACACTCTTGCCTATGTAGATGGAATAGCATTAAGACAGGAAGAGTGACACAAGTACCTTCTGGTGTAGAAGCTCTGAAGCTAGGTACATACACTCTTGCCTATGTAGATGGAATAGCATTAAGACAGGAAGAGTGACACAAGTTCCCTCTGGTGTAGAAGCTCTGAAGCTAGGTACATACACTCTTGCCTATGTAGATGGAATAGCATTAATACAGGAAGAGTGACACAAGTTCCCTCTGGTGTAGATGCTCTGAAGCTAGGTACATACACTCTTGCCTAAGTAGAATAGCATTAAGACAGGAAGAGTGACACAAGTTCCCTCTGGTGTAGATGCTCTGAAGCTAGGTACATACACTCTTGCCTATGTAGAGGGAATAGCATTAAGACAGGAAGAGTGATACAAGTTCCCTCTGGTGTAGAAGCTCTGTAGCTAGGTACATACACTCTTGCCTAAGTAGAATAGCATTAAGACAGGAAGAGTGACACAAGTGGCCTCTGGTGTAGATGCTCTGAAGCTAGGTACATACACTCTTGCCTATGTAGATGGAATAGCATTAAGACAGGAAAAGTGACACAAGTACCTTCTGGTGTAGAAGCTCCGAAGCTAGGTACATACACTCTTGCCTATGTAGATGGAATAGCATTAAGACAGGAAGAGTGACACAAGTTCCCTCTGGTGTAGAAGCTCTGAAGCTAGGTACATACACTCTTGCCTATGTAGATGGAATAGGATTAAGACAGGAAGAGTGACACTAGTTCCCTTTGGTGTAGAAGCTCTGAAGCTAGGTACATATACTCTTGCCTATGTAGATGGAATATCATTAAGACAGGAAGAGTGACACAAGTACCTTCTGGTGTAGAAGCTCTGAAGCTAGGTACATACACTCTTGCCTATGTAGATGGTATAGCATTAAGACAGGAAGAGAGACACAAGTTCCCTCTGGTGTAGAAGCTCTGAAGGTAGGTTCATACAGATGGAATAGCATTAAGACAGGAAAAGTGACACAAGTTCCCTCTGGTGTAGAAGCTCTGAAGCTAGGTACATACAGATGGAATAGCATTAAGACAGGAAGAGTGACACAAGTTCCCTCCGGTGTAGAAGCTCTGAAGGTAGGTACGTACAGATGGAATAGCATTAAGACAGGAAGAGTGACACAAGTTCCCTCTGGTGTAGAAGCTCTGGAGCTAGGTACATACAGATGGAATAACATTAAGACAGGAAGAGTGACACAAGTTCCCTCTGGTTTAGAAGCTCTGAAGGTAGGTTCATACAGATGGAATACCATTAACACAGCAAGAGTGACACAAGTTCCCTCTGGTGTAGAAGCTCTGAAAATAGGTTCATACAGATGGAATACCATTAAGACAGGAAGAGTGACACAAGTTCCCTCTGGTGTAGAAGCTCTGAAGGTAGGTTCATACAGATGGAATAGCATTAAGACAGGAAGAGTGACACAAGTTCCCTCTGGTGTAGAAGCTCTGAAGCTAGGTACATACACTCTTGCCTATGTAGATGGAATAGCATTAAGACAGGAAGAGTGACACAAGTTCCCTCTGGTGTGGACATCCGACTGGTGACGGAGTAGGAGCGTGAGTCGGATCAAAGTCGTCCAACTTAGGTCAGTCAGTGCTTGACCTTCGGGCAACTTCGGTCTACACTCGATACATACTTCGGCTCGTGATTGACGTACACAGTCGTGAAAACAGACTAGTACTAGAGTTGTATCGCTAGTTGGATAGCAAGTCGGAGAGTGATTGGAGTCCACTATCTAACTAGTAGTCCTACTAAGTCGAACAGCAAATCGGAGTGTGAATGGTCTGCTTTAGTGATGCGAAGGTAGAATTTGTCGGGTTCGGTCGTGATGTCTTGATAAAACTAAATTTTTTATAGAAAAATAAGTTTTATTATTTGCCGAGGTTTCGGCTTCAAATGCATGCCTTCATCAGGGCTGTAAAACAAGGAACACAGAGTTATTACAGAGTTAATACATACATACAAAATAAACGACAAAACCAGAAATCCATTATGCATGGTAGAAGGTGAGTGATACGTTTGCTAAGTTTGTGTTATAGCTAGCTTAAATTAGATGTAGATACATAAAGATTTATAACTTCTTCCTGGTTTTACAGCCCTGATGAAGGCATGCATTTGAAGCCAAAACGTCGGAAAAATATAAAAGTTATTTTCTTATAAAAAATGTATTTTTTTTTCCTGTTTTCCACGTTGGAGTAACCCTCCATCGTGGGAGTTTATTTAAGGTACGATTGCCATCCTTTTGGATACTCCACGTATTTTGATTACGTACATAGATGTATAACACATTTTAATTTAATATTTAACACAATATTGAATAATAATAAAAAAAGAAGAAGAAGAAGAAGAAAAATATTTTTTTTTGGACCAAAACAGATTGTTTCTTTCACAAATTGAAAGAAAAAAAAATAAATAATAATAATAATAAAAAATAATATAAATAATAGATTGCTTTTATATTAAAATAAAATGTCTTGATACAGCCTCGGCTTGAGGCGTAGGGCTGTAGGTACTCCTAGGTTGTAGATCGTGGGAGCTGAAGAAAGAGGTAGTTTGTCTTGATACAGCCTCGGCTTGATGCGTCGACCATGTAGGTACTCCTAGGTTGTAGATCGTGGGAGCTGAAGAAAGAGGTATTTGGTCTTGATACCTTCAGGTCAGTTCTTCGATGTGAAATGCGATTGGATCAACTCCCAGTTTTCGATGGAACAAGGTGTTTCGAACTAACCAAGGGGCGTTGGCTGCAATCCGTAGAACTTTGTTTTGTAAAATCTGAAGTCGTCTGATGTTCGTCGTGCTTGTTCCATACCACACAGGGCAGGCGTAAGTCAGTATTGGGAGGATCATGGTCTTGTAAAGTAGTGTTACTAGTGAAGGTCGAAGTGATGTTTTTCTGTTCATCAGTGGGTATAGTATTGAGAGTCTGGAGTATGCATGTCGTAATTTTATGTTAATGTGTAAGTAAGTCGAGTGTAAAGTATAGTCCTAGATACCTCACTCCCTGGTCCTTCGGGCTCAAAGGAACTGGGGGTCCATCCAATTGGATTTCTGGTAGTTCTTCGTTCGAAAACCGCCGTAGGGAAAAGACTTTGGCCTCCGTTTTGGTTGAATTTAGGACCAGTCGCCATTTAGTAAACCAGTCAACCAAGAAGTTCTCCGTTCCTTGCAAGTTTTGAAACACCGTGGACAGACTACTATGAGTGGATAAGATAAGAGTGTCGTCGGCAAATGTTGCAAGCTGAGTGAAGGGATCTTCTTTCGGCATGTCCGAGGCGAATAGGAGGTAAAGAAAGGGACTCAATATAGATCCTTGTGGAACTCCAGCTTCCAAGGCGATCTTCCGGCTGAGGGTGGTTCCGATCCGGACTTGGCAGGTGCGATCCTCTAAGAAAGATTTAATAGAGTAGAAGAGATTGGCTGGTGGTAATGTTTAGTTTATGGGTATGTTTAGTTTATATAATAAACCTTGGTGCCAGACGGAATCGAAAGCCCCCTTCAAGTCCAAGAAAAGGCCCGCATTGAATTGTTTGGCTTCAAACCCTTTCACTATGACCTCTGCAACCCTCTGTGCTTGGTGCGTAGCGGAGTGATGGTGTCTGAAGCCAAATTGATGAGATGGAATTGTGCAGCTCTCTTCAAGGTGTTGTCGTAGTCTCTTCTCCAAGCATTTTTCTAGTAGTTTGCCGAGTGTACATATCAAACTAATTGGGCGATAACTGGTAGGGCTATGCTTTGGCTTCCCCTCCTTGTGAAACATGAGTACTATCGCGTTCTTCCATGCCTTTGGAAAGTACCCCAGTCTCAAGCAGGCGTTGAAGAGTCCGACCAAATGGGCAATCGTCTTCCTGGGCAGCTTTTTCAGAACACAGTTCGGAATCTGATCCTGGTGCCTTCCGGTTCTTCAATTTTCTAATGTAGCCTTTTAACTTCTGTGGGGTTATGTAGTCAGTGAGTCTGCTGCCCACTGTCATGGGTTCTCTTAAGAATTCGTCCACTGTCCTGTCAGTCTCTGGGTCATCCCTGTCAAGAGGTCTCACTACAGTCTGTAAGTGGGTAGGAAACAACTCACATTTCTCGTCGTCAGAAGTCGCTGTCTGTCGGTCTATTTTCAGGACAGGCAGAACGGGACTCTTTCCTAGGATCCGCCTAGTTTCCCTCCAAAGACTGTTGTCACCTGGGTTTAGGTCAGAAACATAGGATTTGTAGGACCTTATTCTCTCTGTTTCTAGAAGAAACTTTATTCTGCGGCAAAGTCTGTTCACAAGTGTTTTATCTGCCGGGTTCCTATATCTTTGCCATCTTTTTCTGATTACATTCTTGTCGTGGATGAGCTGTAGAATGTGGGATGGAGTCTTAGGGCCCTGGAATAGGCGTGACTGAGTCTGGGGCTGTAGTGTGCAGTGTTGTATTGATGTACCTATGTGTTCTTTGAGTGTCAAGGGGGAAGTGTCAACTTCGTCTGTACTTTCATATGAGTATGGCACGTCCAGTATGTTCATGGCACGTGTAAAGAGTTCCCAGTCCACGCATCCGTTAATGAGTTTAGGAAGATGTGGTGTCAATTTGGGTGAGTCGTGAAAAGTACAAATAACCGGCAAGTGATCTGAGTCCAAGTCTGTAAGAGTGTCATGATAAAGCGGGTAGCGTATGTTATGTAATACAGCAATGTCTAATATGTCCGGTTGATATCTGCCCTGTGTTGGGAAGTGTGTTGGTTCGTCAGGTGCTGATATATGCAGTCCTAAGTTCATAGATATGTGTTCAAGTCGAGTTCCATTAGAGTTCAGTGTTCTACAGCCCCAGAGTGGGTTTTTACTGTTTATATCTCCAAGCAAAACAGTCGGAGCTCCGGAAAAAATGCACTCAAAGTCGGATTCAATGAGGCGTATTCCAGGTCGGTGATATGCTGCCAGAATGTTGATGGTTGAGTTATTGTTTAGACTTAATGTAATGCCGACGATCTGTAAGTTTTGTAGTGTAGGTAAGTAGAGTTCAGTATGTATTAATCGTCTCTGTACTAGTATAGGGACTCCTCCCCGTCTGGTCTCCTGGTCCGTTCTGTACACAGTATAACCAGGAATTCGTAGTCTGTCTGTTTGGGTTAGGTGCGTCTCCGTAATACATGCTACATGCACAACATGTCTGTTTAGGAAGTCAGTAAGTAAGTTCACGCGGTTCCTTAGTCCCGCGGCGTTCCAATTCAAAAGGGTTAGGTTGTGGTAAGAAGTTAGATTAGAACAGTCCATTTTCAGATGAAAAAAGTGAAGAGAATAATTTGGTGAAAAATGTTTTAATTTGTGGTAAGAAAGGCTTTATGAGAGTCGCCAGGAAATATCGAATGTTTGTTCTGTAGTTTCGTCCTGTTTTGTCTGTGATTTCCTTAGATTTTCTCTCTCTGTCCAGACGTTTGGTCGAGGAGCCTCCGGGGAGGAGGTTTGGTGTTTTTTGTCCTGTGTGGTGGATGGTGTGGTATTCTGCAAGTTAGTAAGTATGGTGTTCTCTTGTGGATCAGTACGTGATGTGGCAGTCCGTCTTCTGCGAGATTTTTCGTGATTCATGTACACTTGACATCCTCTGTATCTTGCACTGTGGTTACCATTGCAGTTAGCACATTTGGCAGCAGTGGATCGGTCAGTGCAAAGAGAAAGGGGATGGTCTCCTGCACATTTCGCACACTTAGGATCCAGTCGGCAGCAGTGGATCGGTCAGTGCAAAGAGAAAGGGGATGGTCTCCTGCACATTTCGCACACTTAGGATCCAGTCGGCAGCAGTGGATCGGTCAGTGCAAAGAGAAAGGGGATGGTCTCCTGCACATTTCGCACACTTAGGATCCAGTCGGCAGTGCTTTTTAGTATGGCCAATCCGTAAACAGTTTCCGCATTGAACAGGACGCCCGGATCGGCGACGGGTTTCTACAGTAACAACCATATTACACAGCCTATTATCTAATTCTAAAACAGATTTGCCTTTCTCATTATTATCCAGCTCAATGGCTACAAGAGGTGTAGGAAATCTATCTTTATTATAGAGCCTCGTGGCTCTCTGTGCTGGATAGCCTCGCCTCTTCAAGTCATCTAGGACATCATCCTCGGAGACGTTGAAGGGCAAGCCTCGTACTATAGCAGAGAATGTTCTGTCGGGGCTAGAAATTAAAAAATATTTTATATCTGGAGTTTCGTCAAAAAAGTGTGTTACGTTCCTAAAGTCTTCAATACTGGACAAAGATATTTTTATTTTTTTATATAGCATTTTGCAGTCAAATGCGGACTTAGCAACTCGTTCAAGATCTGCAACTAGCTGTTTAGTGTCAATCAACGAACGAGTTTTCATGATTGTCAGACACAACTACAAAAATAGGCGGAATTTTAGGAGACTGGGGACTCTCAGGGATGTCAGCTGTTTGGTTGAAATGTCTGGTCTGTTGTCTGTTTGGTCTCGGTTTTTGAACCGGGGAAGAAGCAGAAATAGTATTATCTTCAGTCTGTATCTCAGATAATGGGGAAAATCTATTATTAGTCAGAGTCTTAACTACCACAGGAGTTATTATTCGGGCATATCTATTTCTCTTGGGTTTAGGTTCTTCGAATGATTGAGCGTCCATTGCATCGAGACTGTCTGTGTTGATTCGAAGTGACTCGTCATTGGTTACGAGGGGAAGGATAGATTTGAGGTTACTACTACCTGGCTCTATAACAGTCACCTCAGGGAATAAGTGAGATAGAAAATTCATATCACCTGTTTTGGCCGGTTCTTCTGTTGAGGTTAGGTTTGAATCGCCTCTAATATTTTCCGCACTTTTAGACAGAATTTTCGCAGCCGAGGAAATATCTAGCTTTCTAATCCGAGGACGGGACTCGGCCAGTCTTTTCACACCCGTTGTAACACTTTTTGACTCCAATAAATATAAATAATAGCAATGTAAACGAGAGCACTAAGTAAACACAGCCTTTCGGCAACACAATCACAGCTGTTCTCCCTAATAAAAAAAGAAAACTAACAAAAAAAAAAAAAAAAAAAAAAAAAAAAACGAGTAAAGAAAACAAATAAATAAATATATATATATATATATGCAATAAGTTACATATGTGTACAATCAGATGATTTCATTGAATGTTGCAAGGTCCAAATCTACTCTATATTTGTCAAATACCACTCACTCACTCACTCACTCACTCACTCACTCATCTATCAACGCCCAGCCCAAACCGCTCGACAGAAAATGTTGAAATTTTGCGCCAAGGATTTTTTGATATTCGTATTTTTAAGCATTTTTAGGGGGGTTTAAAGTTTGAGTTGGTTAGAGAAGGCAAGCCTAGGCAGCCTGTGTTGCTAGGCAAAGAACAGCTGTTACCGTACATTATCTATCTCATAGTTTTATTTCTAATTGAGGTCAATTTCAACTATGATGGCAGACCTTGAATTACTAGAAATTAACTGTCCCTCATAGAGTTTTAATTGCGTTTCTTTTCTGCCTGTCCCCGTCAGATAGGCTTGCCATATTTTTGGAGAGTTAAACCGAGACACATTAATATGGGATGGGCATACCAGGGGGGGGGGGGGGGATAAAAAGACTACAAATTATAAGCAAAATGGTTGGTGAATTTTAAGCCTAGCAACTAACGGGAAGGGGGAATCCGAAACTGTAAGTCTACCCAAACCTTAAAAATAAGAAGGGAACTTTTTTTGCTACTTGATTTTCTTAAAACAATCTCTCAGCCAAATAGTAGTGTCTGGCAGCTGGCAGCGCTGTGCAGGTAGTTCCAGCGTTTTACAGTTAGATTACTTCTCATTTCTTTGACACTGTGAGCAGTAGTAAAAATGTTAATTGTAGAAAAGTAACCGATTTAAAAAAGATTCTTATAAACATGAATTCATTACTTTTTACATCTTACAGCCTTTTCCGGGACATTGATAAAACTGGGCGGGACACCAAAACAATTGCAAAATGCCGGGACAGTCCCGGTCAAACCGTGATGTATGGCATATCCTTAGGTTTTGCAGGCGAGGTAATAATATCCGGAACCCTTGCACAGCCTCCTCGCCTATAACCTTGGTAATACTCGTAAATATATTGGGTGTTACCATATGACTTCTGGGAAACATAAACTTTTTAACACCCATTGCATAAAATATAGTATGACGGGAACCGTGCTATAATAAACTGCACAGAATTGTATAGTAACGTAATTTTAATGAAACATTATTTAACGCAATAAAATAACTACTTATCTGCCGTGACGAAGCACGGGTATTCAGCTAGTCTACTTATCTGCCGTGACGAAGCACGGGTATTCAGCTAGTTCTTAATAAATGCATCAAATTCCTTAAAATATGTAAGTAATAAGTCAGGTTTGTCAGTGGGCCAAGTTCCGTCCTGTAAGGTAATGTCCTTAATGAGTTTTGTCCTGGGTCCGTCCAGTAATGTACAGTCATACAGGAGATGGTCGTAAGTCTGCTC
Source organism: Gonocerus acuteangulatus (assembly GCA_946811695.1). Taxonomy (NCBI): domain Eukaryota; kingdom Metazoa; phylum Arthropoda; class Insecta; order Hemiptera; family Coreidae; genus Gonocerus; species Gonocerus acuteangulatus. The sequence goes on along the minus strand of OX328124.1, from coordinate 131,572,813 downwards.
AGTTGTATTGTCGCATTTACATGTGTTATTTCTGATTCGTTTAAATCTGTATAAATAACTTTTCGTCGGTCCATGTCCTGATATAAATTGAGTCATTTTAAAGTTGTTAAGTGTTAATTTTTGTCTGTTGAGTATTGTAGGTATGAATTTGTGTAAATGTCTTCCTTTAGTTGTGTTCGTCCATCGTTCGTCCCATTTTCGCATTGATTCGTCTCTTAGTCGTGATTTTATAGTCTGTGATGTAAGTTTAGAGTAAGATATAGGTAATGTCGTGTCCTTTGAAGCTGATTTTCCAAGTAAGTCAACTGTCTCGTTCCCTAATAGTCCAGAATGTCCTTTAATCCATAAATGTAGTTTTAACATAGTCCTTTAATACATAAAAAATGTAGTTTTATTAAGATAACAAGGCCGAACCTAAAACATTTAGTGTTTATTTCTATAATTTCTAGGACAGACAATTTATGCAGCATAATGGATGAGCATGGGGGCGAGGTTAGCTCAGTGGTAGAGCACTCGACTAATAAACTGGAGGACCAGGTTCAAAACCCGAGCGCGCACTAAAGATTTTTTCTTCTAGTGCTGCCGTTCGAGGGTTGAATTTGGGGTCCCAGATCGTCCCTAGGCTCACCCAGCCTTTAATTAATTTAATTAATAATGGGTACCTTGGGTGCTAATGACTCTAGCAGTTGAAACAGCCAAGGGGAAAATCAGGCGGCCGGAGCATAGTGTTGACCACACTATCTCCCTAGTGTGCCGTACGGTCAAGAATCAGATACCTCTACAGTATCTGCCCCTCTGGGCCCTTGTGGCCTGTTACGGGACTGATTTTAATGGATGAGCATAGAATATAATATTTTATAATGCTATGCGTTGAATTTACATTAAAAGTATATTTTGTTAAAATTCATTTTGAATTAATTTGTAATTTTAGGTTCTTGTTCGTTTGTAGTTTATGTTTTTCAAATATTGAGATGATTATTATATGAGTACTCCCCCCCCCCATCTGATAGCAGTTGGCCAACAGGAATAGTCAATATATTTCGAATTAATTATAGTAAATTGTAAATATGTATTTATATAAGTAATTTAAAAATATGTATTTTTGTAACGTTTGTTATAATTAATAAAGAGAACCATCTATCTATTTACTATTGTAATATGGTAATAAAATCCAGTTTCCATTATATTATTATTTGTTAAGTAGATGATATATTATATTTATCAACCATAAAATATAATAATTATCATAAACGTTTATAGAAATTAGAATTATTTTAGTATTTTGTTTTTAATAATTGGTAATGTCACTGAATTTCTCTTTAAGATTTCTCGTTCATGAATATATCTATTTTGTAGCCGAGCTCAGTAAAAATCTCTAACATCTAGTTGGCAATAATGTAAGAGATTTTCTGTTGATAACAATTCAGAAATCATGAAATCATCATTCTTCCTACTTCACTGCAGTAATTCTATTTTCAACAATGCAGAAAATAGCATTTAATATTAAAAGTCATGAACGATCTATTCACATGAGCTGGGTAGGAGCTTATCCATTTATTATATATTATTTTTACCGCAACGTATTACAGATAAATCTAGGAGTCTAATGGTAAGAAATTTAAGAATCTTTACATCAAAGATGCTGTATGTTTTGTAAGATTCATTTTCATCAAATTTTGATCATCTTAAAACATTTCTTTAGGGTAAAAGGTCATAACTCTGTAAGGTTCCAGTAAAAGTTATAAATAAAATATTTGTAAAGTCTTAACTATCTTTAGAATTCTACCTAACTCTTAAGATTTGAAGTAGTAAAATGAATGTATTATTCCCTTAAATCCGTTTACAAACTTCATTCATCATTTGATTTATTATGTTTGTGTATTTACAGCAAGGTTTTATACCATCCAATTTATATTTTATTTATACAATCCTTATTTACTGAAACAGAGTCATGACCCTCTAACATCTGATTTATTCGAGTTCCATAATAATCCTTCTAGGATTTCCGCTTTCTCGTCAAAAAAATCTATTTAATTTCTTCAAAACCATTTGAATCTCTGAAATAATTTCTTGAGAATTTCCTTTAATGAATATAATTTCCAGAACATAAATAAATTTTAATGATTTATAATGCAATAAAATTGTAAGGAAATATTTTAATTCTTCCACTTAATTTACTATTATTGTTTTCACAGAAATCACTCTGGAATTTCAGAAAAATTGTCTATTGATTTTTTTCTTAAATTTAACCTGGTTTATAGAAATTTCAAATAGAACTCTATTTTTTTTTTTTTTTTTTTTTTTTTGCCTTATCAAAAAATCGTATATTTTAATTATTACCTGTTCAATCAAGATAAAAATTTTTTCATAAGATTGAAAAGAAGTATTTGTGTATGATGACCCAATTTTTTGTGCAGCAATCTTTGTGTTTTTATGAAGATTAGATAGTTAGCCGTCGAGGTGATAAGTAAAGATGGAATGGTTGGGATTCGGCTAAAGAAACCTCAATACGATTTTTGTTTAAAAAAAAAACTAATTGTGTTTTTAATAAAAAAATTCTAATTCTCGATAAAAAATTATAATCTATTCAAAATAACTTTGAAGGCTTCAGCGTTTTTGCTTCATCGAAAATTCTGTATTTAAAACATCTCTTAGAAGATATTGATACTTTTTTTAACAAGTATAAATATTGCTTAAAAAGTTCCGTTCATGACATTAAAGTATAATTAAAATTTTTCTTAGAGTAATAGACTAATTTGTTAACGATAAATCATTAGTGATTAGTGGGAAATGTTACCAAATTTATAAAATTACTTATTCAAGTAATTTTAGCCTAAAATTACTTAATATTAGCCTAAAAGTTTTAGGGATATATCAGCATTTTCTGATACTAATTCTGATAATAATCTGTGTTTTCTTAGGGCTACTTGTGATGTAAATTCACCATAAACATAATTTTATCTAATGATATTCTTCTGGAAAATGGTTCTTCATTTTCTAAAGATTAAAGTTGAATTAAAATAAAGTATTTTTTGTTGTGTTTAGATATAAAACCTTTTATAGTTGGCAGAGTAATAACACCTTTCTTCCAATGGATTAATATATTTTTTAAGTTATTGGGGAAAAATGTTTTAAATTATTTTATAATATTCTGAAAAGTCATTAACGATAAGAAGAAAAATAATATGTGTCTTATATCATTTAAATTTAGTAATTTTCGTTAAATGTTTAGCAAAAATTTTTTTTTTCCAAATAAAACCACCATTTACTATGTACCATTTACTATTGACTACTATAGAATATCTATTTATAACTTTCTGCCACAGTAGTTTCTAGCTTTTTCAAACTTTGACATTATTTTTAAGATGATCCGCACACTTACAGGCCATTCCCTGCCCTCCATGTAATTTAGTCCTAAATGTCTTTATCCGTCACACCATGAGCACAAATCATAATAAGGAATACATGATATTGAAGAACGGTTTTGTTCCCTTACTTTTGGTGATTATGGTTTTTCTGTGAGATTGTAAAATAACTAGAAAAAATAAAATAAGTAATAAACTGATTAAATAAAACTTGTTATTTAATACAATTTTTAATACATTTAATAGGATTTTTAATACTTTTTAATAAGATTCAGTCCCCAGAAGATTTAGTCAGAAATAAATTACTCAAGAGGCCAATATAATATTATTAGCCTTTTTTTTTTAATCACCAGAGTATTTAGAAATTCAAGTTAAAAAAAAGAGCGTATTTCATTTAAAAACGACTCATGAAAATATGAAATATTTCATTCGTATTTCATGGAAAAATACATTTTATTTTAAATAGTACGAAAATAATAATCACTTGGATTTTTTCGAAGATTAGAAATAAATTAGTATTCAGTTTATATTTCTAAACCATTTCGATGCAATAATTTACACAATATTTTTAAATATATAAAAAGTTAGAAATAAATATTAAAAACTATTTCAAATTTTCATTTATGCGTTTTAAGTAGTATCTATTAAACTCTCCCGTACTTGAAAATACTAATAATTAATAATAATTTAAGAGTACAATCCCAAAACTACTCACTTCCATTGAACTATTCACAAATTAACATCTACAGACAAATATAAGAGACCGGACTGTCAATGGCCCAGTAGGGTAAAGGCAGGATAAATAAAATAAAATAAAATCATTAATAATAATAATAATGAAAAATTAATGATTCTCTGAAATGTTCTGAAATTTATAAAGATAACTTCTAACAGTACTTATGGTTGAATAATTTACACAATGGATAAAGTAGCAATTAAATATTATTGGGAATCTTTAACAAGATTTTCTTTGGAAATTCCGGGTGGGGAATTTTTGAAGGATTAGAAATAACTCAGTTCATTCATTTTTATTTCTGGCGGGAATGAGAGAACACATTTTAGCGGTAAAAACCGCTCAAAAATTGTAGGAATAAATTGTATATTTGCTTTACCATGAGCTGCAGCGGATGCGACTATGACGAGAACTATCGCGAGAATCATGATGTCGAGAGAGTCGCGTGGACTCTCGGCCGCAACTAGCCGACAACTGGGAGAATCCTGGGAGTCGAGCCAGCTAGAAGAGGGAGGTTATGGAGGTCCTGACAGCTGTGTGAGGGCTTGCTAATACAGCTGTTAGTGATTAGGGCTAAATCACCGTGTGAATACAGGCTATGTGGGCTCCTGGTACATCTGTAGGGAGGGCAAAAACTAGCCCTTCACCAATATAGTTCTAGTGTTGGCAATCAGTCAAACGGGGTTTTTTGGTTGACTAAAGCATAATATTTCTAATTATTCGAGAAGAATAATTAGAAATAAACCCTTCTGTCTTCCATTTGTTATTATGTTTCTTCTTATTTTAAAATTCTGAAAATATGCGGTTGTTAATGGGTAATAAAACCTTGAAACTATATTGTTTTGTAGCACTTTCTTTTTTATGGGTTTAAATGCTTCTTTAACTAATCAAAAATTATATCCAAGAGTGGGTATGTCGTGGACCAGTTTTTAAATGTGCTGAAAAGTGAATGTTTTAACTAAAGTCCCATTTTCAAAACGAAATACCAATTTTTTATCTTTATTACAACGAATTATGAAAAATATTAAAGAGAAAAAGGGTTAAGAATTTCAGTACATTAAAGTTTATAGTCAATTTTCTCAAAAATATGTTTTTTGAATGAGGCGATACACTAGCGCCCTCAATTGTCACCCGATCAACTTCAGATTATAACTGCAGCTTCCTAATGATATTTACCTAGCTATTGGTGTTTTTCGTTCATGGAATTATGACCGATTATCTACGACTTTTTTTAATTCGTAAATCTTCATGATTTTCGAAGAAATTAATTTTGTTTCTCCTCCTTTTAGCGCGGTTTTTAATCATAGGCGCTCCTACTATTAGGATCATTAGCAACGAAGAAATTAATATTTATTAAAAATCCTATGCACATTACTAGATCTAACCTTCTTCTTTCAATATATATATATATATATATATATATATATATATATATATATATTTGTTTGTTATAAATTATAAATCGGCCTTCAATTTTCACCAAATCAAAATAAACTTTTAACTACAGCTTCCTTATGATATTTGTTAGTACAGTACGCAGGAGTTATAACGATTTTATGACCGATTATCGAGAGATGTTTTAATGGACAATGAAAAATTGTTCACCATTTTCGAAATAATTAATTTTTATTTCCAAAATCCTATGTACAATACTAGATTTTACCTTCTTCGAAAAAAAAATGTTAGTTTTTTTTTGTTCTAGCTAAAAAATTGACACCTGCAGACTATCACCCGTGAAAAAAGGGATTTCCGGTCGTTAGACCCAGTGGTGATCTTTTATTTTCGAAGAATTAAAACTTTTTTTTTTTAGCGATACTTTAACTTCCGAGGATAAACGTACGACATAAAGAATTGAAAAATATTGATTTATTACCGATAAATTTTTGAAAATGACTATTCGGCAGAGTTATCCCATTCTGGTAAATAGGACCACAACATAAAGTGTAGGTTTAGTTCTTTCTCTGCTTGCCGTTTTTAATTTGTATTTGTTGTTATATTAATTGTATTTAACAGTAAAATATATATTATATTAGAAACAGGTAAAATAGCAAAGGTATATGTAATAGTTTATTCATAGAGCGAACATTGAGAAGGCGGAAGAAGTAATTTCAAGAAAGTTCGAAACAACTTATGAGCTATGATGATGATGATGCTTGGGATACTAACGGATGTGCGCTAAGATGACGCAGCTCCTGCGCGTCAGATTTTTTTTTTAATAATTGATTGAGATGGTTATTGGAAAATGAAATTATTAAACTAGTATTGATAGTGTCGGTGTATAATGTGCTGATGAAATTGTATTGATTGTGTCGGTGTATAATGTGCTGATGAACTTGTATTGATAGTGTCGGTGTATAATGTGCTGATGAACTTGTATTGATAGTGTCGGTGTATAATGTGCTGATGAACTTGTATTGATAGTGTCGGTGTATAATGTGCTGATGAACTTGTATTGATAGTGTCGGTGTATAATGTGCTGATGAACTTGTATTGATTGTGTCGGTGTATAATGTGCTGATGAACTAGTATTGATAGTGTCGGCGTATAATGTGCTGATGAACTTGTATTGATAGTGTCGGTGTATAATGTGCTGATGAACTTGTATTGATAGTGTCGGTGTATAATGTGCTGATGAACTTGTATTGATAGTGTCGGTGTATAATGTGCTGATGAACTTGTATTGATAGTGTCGGCGTATAATGTGCTGATGAAGTTGTATTGATAGTGTCGGTGTATAATGTGCTGATGAACTTGTATTGATAGTGTCGGTGTATAATGTGCTGATGAAGTTGTATTGATAGTGTCGGTGTATAATGTGCTGATGAACTTGTATTGATAGTGTCGGTGTATAATGTGCTGATGAACTTGTATTGATAGTGTCGGTGTATAATGTGCTGATGAACTTGTATTGATAGTGTCGGCGTATAATGTGCTGATGAACTTGTATTGATAGTGTCGGTGTATAATGTGCTGATGAACTTGTATTGATAGTATCGGTGTATAATGTGCTGATGAACTTGTATTGATAGTATCGGTGTATAATGTGCTGATGAAGTTGTATTGATAGTGTCGGTGTATAATGTGCTGATGAACTTGTATTGATAGTGTCGGTGTATAATGTGCTGATGAACTTGTATTGATAGTGTCGGTGTATAATGTGCTGATGAACTTGTATTGATAGTGTCGGTGTATAATGTGCTGATGAACTTGTATTGATAGTGTCGGTGTATAATGTGCTGATGAACTTGTATTGATAGTGTCGGCGTATAATGTGCTGATGAACTTGTATTGATAGTGTCGGCGTATAATGTGCTGATGAACTTGTATTGATAGTGTCGGTGTATAATGTGCTGATGAACTTGTATTGATAGTGTCGGTGTATAATGTGCTGATGAACTTGTATTGATTGTGTCGGTGTATAATGTGCTGATGAACTTGTATTGATAGTGTCGGTGTATAATGTGCTGATGAACTTGTATTGATAGTGTCGGTGTATAATGTGCTGATGAGCTTGTATTGATAGTGTCGGTGTATAATGTGCTGATGAGCTTGTATTGACAGTGTCGGCGTATAATGTGCTGATGAAATTGTATTGATTGTGTCGGTGTATAATGTGCTGATGAGCTTGTATTGACAGTGTCGGCGTATAATGTGCTGATGAACTTGTATTGATTGTGTCGGTGTATAATGTGCTGATGAACTTGTATTGATAGTGTCGGTGTATAATGTGCTGATGAACTTGTATTGATAGTGTCGGTGTATAATGTGCTGATGAGCTTGTATTGACAGTGTCGGCGTATAATGTGCTGATGATATTGTATTGATTGTGTCGGTGTATAATGTGCTGATGAACTTGTATTGATAGTGTCGGTGTATAATGTGCTGATGAACTAGTATTGATAGTGTCGGTGTATAATGTGCTGATGAACTTGTATTGATAGTGTCGGTGTATAATGTGCTGATGAACTTGTATTGATAGTGTCGGTGTATAATGTGCTGATGAACTAGTATTGATAGTGTCGGTGTATAATGTGCTGATGAACTTGTATTGACAGTGTCGGCGTATAATGTGCTGATGAAATTGTATTGATTGTGTCGGTGTATAATGTGCTGATGAACTTGTATTGATAGTGTCGGTGTATAATGTGCTGATGAACTTGTATTGATAGTGTCGGTGTATAATGTGCTGATGAACTTGTATTGATAGTGTCGGTGTATAATGTGCTGATGAACTTGTATTGATAGTGTCGGTGTATAATGTGCTGATGAACTTGTATTGATAGTGTCGGCGTATAATGTGCTGATGAACTTGTATTGATAGTGTCGGCGTATAATGTGCTGATGAACTTGTATTGATAGTGTCGGTGTATAATGTGCTGATGAACTTGTATTGATAGTGTCGGTGTATAATGTGCTGATGAACTTGTATTGATAGTGTCGGCGTATAATGTGCTGATGAACTTGTATTGATAGTGTCGGCGTATAATGTGCTGATGAACTTGTATTGATAGTGCCGGTGTATAATGTGCTGATGAACTTGTATTGATAGTGTCGGTGTATAATGTGCTGATGAACTTGTATTGATAGTGTCGGTGTATAATGTGCTGATGAACTTGTATTGATAGTGTCGGTGTATAATGTGCTGATGAACTTGTATTGACAGTGTCGGCGTATAATGTGCTGATGAAATTGTATTGATTGTGTCGGTGTATAATGTGCTGATGAACTTGTATTGATAGTGTCGGTGTATAATGTGCTGATGAACTAGTATTGATAGTGTCGGTGTATAATGTGCTGATGAACTTGTATTGATAGTGTCGGCGTATAATGTGCTGATGAACTTGTATTGATAGTATCGGTGTATAATGTGCTGATGAACTTGTATTGATAGTGTCGGCGTATAATGTGCTGATGAACTTGTATTGATAGTGTCGGCGTATAATGTGCTGATGAACTTGTATTGATAGTATCGGTGTATAATGTGCTGATGAACTAGTATTGATAGTGTCGGTGTATAATGTGCTGATGAAGTTGTATTGATAGTGTCGGTGTATAATGTGCTGATGAACTTGTATTGATAGTGTCGGCGTATAATGTGCTGATGAACTTGTATTGATAGTGTCGGTGTATAATGTGCTGATGAACTTGTATTGATTGTGTCGGTGTATAATGTGCTGATGAACTAGTATTGATAGTGTCGGTGTATAATGTGCTGATGAACTTGTATTGATAGTGTCGGCGTATAATGTGCTGATGAACTTGTATTGATAGTGTCGGTGTATAATGTGCTGATGAACTTGTATTGATTGTGTCGGTGTATAATGTGCTGATGACCTAGTATTGATAGTGTCGGCGTATAATGTGCTGATGAACTTGTATTGATTGTGTCGGTGTATAATGTGCTGATGAACTAGTATTGATAGTGTCGGTGTATAATGTGCTGATGAACTTGTATTGATAGTGTCGGCGTATAATGTGCTGATGAAATTGTATTGATAGTGTCGGCGTATAATGTGCTGATGAACTTGTATTGATAGTATCGGCGTATAATGTGCTGATGAACTTGTATTGATAGTGTCGGCGTATAATGTGCTGATGAACTTGTATTGATAGTGTCGGCGTATAATGTGCTGATGAACTTGTATTGATAGTATCGGCGTATAATGTGCTGATGAACTTGTATTGATAGTATCGGTGTATAATGTGCTGATGAACTTGTATTGATAGTGTCGGTGTATAATGTGCTGATGAACTTGTATTGATAGTGTCGGCGTATAATGTGCTGATGAACTTGTATTGATAGTGTCGGCGTATAATGTGCTGATGAACTTGTATTGATAGTGTCGGTGTATAATGTGCTGATGAACTTGTATTGATAGTGTCGGTGTATAATGTGCTGATGAACTTGTATTGATAGTGTCGGCGTATAATGTGCTGATGAACTTGTATTGATAGTGTCGGCGTATAATGTGCTGATGAACTTGTATTGATAGTGCCGGTGTATAATGTGCTGATGAACTTGTATTGATAGTGTCGGTGTATAATGTGCTGATGAACTTGTATTGATAGTGTCGGTGTATAATGTGCTGATGAACTTGTATTGATAGTGTCGGTGTATAATGTGCTGATGAACTTGTATTGACAGTGTCGGCGTATAATGTGCTGATGAAATTGTATTGATTGTGTCGGTGTATAATGTGCTGATGAACTTGTATTGATAGTGTCGGTGTATAATGTGCTGATGAACTAGTATTGATAGTGTCGGTGTATAATGTGCTGATGAACTTGTATTGATAGTGTCGGCGTATAATGTGCTGATGAACTTGTATTGATAGTATCGGTGTATAATGTGCTGATGAACTTGTATTGATAGTGTCGGCGTATAATGTGCTGATGAACTTGTATTGATAGTGTCGGCGTATAATGTGCTGATGAACTTGTATTGATAGTATCGGTGTATAATGTGCTGATGAACTAGTATTGATAGTGTCGGTGTATAATGTGCTGATGAAGTTGTATTGATAGTGTCGGTGTATAATGTGCTGATGAACTTGTATTGATAGTGTCGGCGTATAATGTGCTGATGAACTTGTATTGATAGTGTCGGTGTATAATGTGCTGATGAACTTGTATTGATTGTGTCGGTGTATAATGTGCTGATGAACTAGTATTGATAGTGTCGGTGTATAATGTGCTGATGAACTTGTATTGATAGTGTCGGCGTATAATGTGCTGATGAACTTGTATTGATAGTGTCGGTGTATAATGTGCTGATGAACTTGTATTGATTGTGTCGGTGTATAATGTGCTGATGACCTAGTATTGATAGTGTCGGCGTATAATGTGCTGATGAACTTGTATTGATTGTGTCGGTGTATAATGTGCTGATGAACTAGTATTGATAGTGTCGGTGTATAATGTGCTGATGAACTTGTATTGATAGTGTCGGCGTATAATGTGCTGATGAAATTGTATTGATAGTGTCGGCGTATAATGTGCTGATGAACTTGTATTGATAGTATCGGCGTATAATGTGCTGATGAACTTGTATTGATAGTGTCGGCGTATAATGTGCTGATGAACTTGTATTGATAGTGTCGGCGTATAATGTGCTGATGAACTTGTATTGATAGTATCGGCGTATAATGTGCTGATGAACTTGTATTGATAGTATCGGTGTATAATGTGCTGATGAACTTGTATTGATAGTGTCGGTGTATAATGTGCTGATGAACTTGTATTGATAGTGTCGGCGTATAATGTGCTGATGAACTTGTATTGATAGTGTCGGCGTATAATGTGCTGATGAACTTGTATTGATAGTGTCGGTGTATAATGTGCTGATGAACTCGTATTGATAGTGTCGGTGTATAATGTGCTGATGAACTCGTATTGATAGTGTCGGTGTATAATGTGCTGATGAACTCGTATTGATAGTGTCGGTGTATAATGTGCTGATGAACTCGTATTGATAGTGTCGGCGTATAATGTGCTGATGAACTTGTATTGATAGTGTCGGCGTATAATGTGCTGATGAACTTGTATTGATAGTGTCGGCGTATAATGTGCTGATGAACTTGTATTGATAGTGTCGGCGTATAATGTGCTGATGAACTTGTATTGATAGTGTCGGCGTATAATGTGCTGATGAACTTGTATTGATAGTGTCTGTGTATAATGTGCTGATGAACTCGTATTGATAGTGTCGGTGTATAATGTGCTGATGAACTCGTATTGATAGTGTCGGTGTATAATGTGCTGATGAACTTGTATTGATAGTGTCGGCGTATAATGTGCTGATGAACTTGTATTGATAGTGTCGGTGTATAATGTGCTGATGAACTTGTATTGATAGTGTCGGCGTATAATGTGCTGAGGAACTTGTATTGATAGTGTCGGTGTATAATGTGCTGATGAACTTGTATTGATAGTATCGGTGTATAATGTGCTGATGAACTTGTATTGATAGTGTCGGTGTATAATGTGCTGATGAACTCGTATTGATAGTGTCGGTGTATAATGTGCTGATGAACTTGTATTGATAGTGTCGGTGTATAATGTGCTGATGAACTTGTATTGATAGTGTCGGTGTATAATGTGCTGATGAACTTGTATTGATAGTGTCGGCGTATAATGTGCTGATGAACTTGTATTGATAGTGTCGGTGTATAATGTGCTGATGAACTCGTATTGATAGTGTCGGTGTATAATGTGCTGATGAACTTGTATTGATAGTGTCGGCGTATAATGTGCTGATGAACTTGTATTGATAGTGTCGGTGTATAATGTGCTGATGAACTTGTATTGATAGTGTCGGTGTATAATGTGCTGATGAACTTGTATTGATAGTGTCGGTGTATAATGTGCTGATGAACTTGTATTGATAGTGTCGGCGTATAATGTGCTGATGAACTTGTATTGATAGTGTCGGCGTATAATGTGCTGATGAACTAGTATTGATAGTGTCGGTGTATAATGTGCTGATGAACTTGTATTGATAGTGCCGGCGTATAATGTGCTGATGAACTTGTATTGATAGTGCCGGCGTATAATGTGCTGATGAACTTGTATTGATAGTGTCGGTGTATAATGTGCTGATGAACTAGTATTGATAGTGTCGGCGTATAATGTGCTGATGAACTTGTATTGATAGTGTCGGCTTATAATGTGCTGATGAACTTGTATTGATAGTGTCGGCGTATAATGTGCTGATGAACTTGTATTGATAGTGTCGGCGTATAATGTGCTGATGAACTTGTATTGATAGTGTCGGTGTATAATGTGCTGATGAACTTGTATTGATAGTGTCGGTGTATAATGTGCTGATGAGCTTGTATTGATAGTGTCGGTGTATAATGTGCTGATGAACTAGTATTGATAGTGTCGGCGTATAATGTGCTGATGAACTTGTATTGATAGTGTCGGCGTATAATGTGCTGATGAACTTGTATTGATAGTGTCGGTGTATAATGTGCTGATGAAGTTGTATTGATAGTGTCGGCGTATAATGTGCTGATGAACTTGTATTGATAGTGTCGGCGTATAATGTGCTGATGAACTTGTATTGATAGTGTCGGCGTATAATGTGCTGATGAAGTTGTATTGATAGTGTCGGTGTATAATGTGCTGATGAACTTGTATTGATAGTGTCGGTGTATAATGTGCTGATGAACTTGTATTGATAGTGTCGGCGTATAATGTGCTGATGAACTTGTATTGATAGTGTCGGCGTATAATGTGCTGATGAACTTGTATTGATAGTGTCGGCGTATAATGTGCTGATGAACTTGTATTGATAGTGTCGGCGTATAATGTGCTGATGAACTTGTATTGATAGTGTCGGCGTATAATGTGCTGATGAACTTGTATTGATAGTGTCGGTGTATAATGTGCTGATGAACTTGTATTGATAGTGTCGGTGTATAATGTGCTGATGAGCTTGTATTGATAGTGTCGGTGTATAATGTGCTGATGAACTAGTATTGATAGTGTCGGCGTATAATGTGCTGATGAACTTGTATTGATAGTGTCGGCGTATAATGTGCTGATGAACTTGTATTGATAGTGTCGGTGTATAATGTGCTGATGAAGTTGTATTGATAGTGTCGGCGTATAATGTGCTGATGAACTTGTATTGATAGTGTCGGCGTATAATGTGCTGATGAACTTGTATTGATAGTGTCGGCGTATAATGTGCTGATGAAGTTGTATTGATAGTGTCGGTGTATAATGTGCTGATGAACTTGTATTGATAGTGTCGGTGTATAATGTGCTGATGAACTTGTATTGATAGTGTCGGCGTATAATGTGCTGATGAAGTTGTATTGATAGTGTCGGTGTATAATGTGCTGATGAAGTTGTATTGATAGTGTCGGCGTATAATGTGCTGATGAACTTGTATTGATAGTGTCGGCGTATAATGTGCTGATGAACTTGTATTGATAGTGTCGGCGTATAATGTGCTGATGAAGTTGTATTGATAGTGTCGGTGTATAATGTGCTGATGAACTTGTATTGATAGTATCGGTGTATAATGTGCTGATGAACTTGTATTGATAGTGTCGGCGTATAATGTGCTGATGAACTTGTATTGATAGTGTCTGTGTATAATGTGCTGATGAAGTTGTATTGATAGTGTCGGCGTATAATGTGCTGATGAACTTGTATTGATAGTGTCGGTGTATAATGTGCTGATGAACTTGTATTGATAGTGTCGGTGTATAATGTGCTGATGAACTTGTATTGATAGTGTCGGGGTATAATGTGCTGATGAACTTGTATTGATAGTGTCGGCGTATAATGTGCTGATGAACTTGTATTGATTGTGTCGGCGTATAATGTGCTGATGAACTTGTATTGATAGTGTCGGCGTATAATGTGCTGATGAACTTGTATTGATAGTGTCGGTGTATAATGTGCTGATGAACTTGTATTGATAGTGTCGGTGTATAATGTGCTGATGAAGTTGTATTGATAGTGTCGGTGTATAATGTGCTGATGAAGTTGTATTGATAGTGTCGGTGTATAATGTGCTGATGAACTTGTATTGATAGTGTCGGTGTATAATGTGCTGATGAACTTGTATTGATAGTGTCGGTGTATAATGTGCTGATGAAGTTGTATTGATAGTGTCGGTGTATAATGTGCTGATGAACTTGTATTGATAGTGTCGGTGTATAATGTGCTGATGAACTTGTATTGATAGTGTCGGTGTATAATGTGCTGATGAACTTGTATTGATAGTGTCGGTGTATAATGTGCTGATGAACTTGTATTGATAGTGTCGGTGTATAATGTGCTGATGAAGTTGTATTGATAGTGTCGGCGTATAATGTGCTGATGACCTTGTATTGATAGTGTCGGCGTATAATGTGCTGATGAAGTTGTATTGATAGTGTCGGCGTATAATGTGCTGATGAACTTGTATTGATAGTGTCGGCGTATAATGTGCTGATGAAGTTGTATTGATAGTGTCGGTGTATAATGTGCTGATGAACTTGTATTGATAGTGTCGGTGTATAATGTGCTGATGACCTTGTATTGATAGTGTCGGCGTATAATGTGCTGATGAACTTGTATTGATAGTGTCGGCGTATAATGTGCTGATGAACTGGTATTGATAGTGCCGGTGTATAATGTGCTGATGAAGTTGTATTGATAGTGTCGGCGTATAATGTGCTGATGAACTTGTATTGATAGTGTCGGCGTATAATGTGCTGATGAACTTGTATTGATAGTGTCGGTGTATAATGTGCTGATGAACTTGTATTGATTGTGTCGGTGTATAATGTGCTGATGAACTTGTATTGATAGTGTCGGCGTATAATGTGCTGATGAACTTGTATTGATAGTGTCGGCGTATAATGTGCTGATGAGCTTGTATTGATAGTGTCGGCGTATAATGTGCTGATGAACTTGTATTGATAGTGTCGGTGTATAATGTGCTGATGAACTGAGTTTTGTGTTTGAATTGTTAGTTTTAGGGATTTCCACACAGATCCAGCTAAGATTCCAGAATAAGGATAAGAATGCGGTTCGAGACATTGTGTCTGCTGTGGTATCTTAGAAACCTCTCGACTAGTTCTGAACTTTGCTTCTCTCTGTCTCTTCCTCAGATGAACATCCAATCCTAGTTTCTGTAGAACTACACCAGCTAAAGGCTTCCAATATTCGATGATGGTCTCCATATTAAACCATCTACTCACTGCAACATTATTCCATGTTGGATATTGTAGCATAGTTCCAAGGTATGTGGCTGTTCAGGTTCTACTAGTACGAGAACTTTTTAAAAAATTGCCTGCACATGTTCATCGCTCCTCCCTATCAGATACAAACACTGATCCTCGTCATATATGTAAATAAACAAGATAGCGACCATTAAATATATCTGTGGCTTGGTTCTAAAAGGGCCAATGTCAATCTTTTCACATTTTGTGTTATTTTTTTTTTTTTTTAAATTGTTTTACTTTATTTTAGGTGCTTTCCAACTAGGCTTTTTTCTACTTTAATTTCATTATTGCACGCTGTAGTATTAAAATCAAAGGAGAAATCGCATTATATATCTATATTATATATATATATATATATATATATAAAATGCTTCCCCGCGACTAACTAGCTGTGCCCGCGACTTCGACCGCTTGGCATGGTGACTACGGGGAGCATTTTTAAATATATCTTTTGGTTTATTTTGGATTATAAACATCGTCGTATGGGTGATTAAAAAAAATCGACTATCTATCTATCGGGGATCTAACCATACAGGCTGCTAGGACTGCTAACAGCTGATAGAGCCACATAAAGTGACCGTGCGAAGAGCAGCTAATACTTAGATCCATAACCATATAGGCTGCTAGGATTGCTAACAGCTGACAGAGCCACAAAAAGTGACCGTGCTAAAAGCAGCTAATACTTAGATCCATAACCATACAGGCTGCTGGGACTGCTAACAGCTGACAGAGCCACATAAAGTGACCGTGCTAAAAGCAGCTAATACTTAGATCCATAACCATACAGGCTGCTGGGACTGCTAACAGCTGACAGAGCCACATAAAGTGACCGTGCTAAAAGCAGCTAATACTTAGATCCATAACCATACAGGCTGCTGGGACTGCTAACAGCTGACAGAGCCACATAAAGTGACCGTGCTAAAAGCAGCTAATACTTAGATCCATAACCACAACATTCATAGATGGAGACAGATGAACAGTTATTTCAATATAGTATAATGAGCATAATTTTTTTTTATTTATTTTTTTTTTACGGCACTTCGACGTCTCGGCCATCAGCGCAGACATCCAGGGTGCAGCGAGAAATTTTTCCAACGAGCTGTGGGATGAGAAACTTCCTGCCGCCGGTAGGGATCGAACCCACCATCTCCCGCTTATTAATCTAAGACGCTAGCCACTAGTCCACGGGAGACCCAAGATATCTAATAATTAAAATTTGTTAACGCACATTATAATTAACTCAGAATTTAAGGACTAGATATCTACAGGTCACCACCCTTTTCTAGCCAGTATAGGGCCATTTCGGAAAATCTCACTGGTCTCTTAGCCTAAAGCCAGATATTCCTTAAGTTATTATCACATAGGCGGCTAATTGTTTGCATCTCAACTTCTGGCTAATGAAACGATAGGAGGGAAAGTCTAGCAGAGATCTGGTGAATGTTTTGGCAAAAGGGCTATTGGTGGAGAAATAGAACTTGTCTCTTGGCTGTGGACGGGTAGGGGAAGGTGGAGGCGCCTCTAGCCAATGCAACCTTCCTCTACCCGTCCAATGATGGCCTTGCTGGGTTGCCACTCCTCCCGCTCCTAATTCCGCGCCTATCTATTCCACAATACCTTATGTTTATGGTGAGCTGAAGATATCCAGTGTGGCCGGTCGGACCTGGCTCCATCATGGGCGTATATAGAATAAAATTTTGGACGGGGCTTGAAGAATGTCGGGGGAGGGTTAGAGCATTTGGTGGGTATAAAATATTAATAATCTAGTATTTAGAATAGTCAGCAATTTAAACGCTATAACACCCAAAAGAAATTATTTTTCTGAACCAATTGGTCTCCATTAATTCCTTTTTACAGTTTTTATGACATATTTTTGCCGATTTGGGGGGGGGCTCCTCAGTCCGCCTTACATATGCCCATACAGCTCCCTAGACCTAGAGGAAATTAAGATAAAGCTTGGAAACCGGCGTTAAAATGATCCTTCATCGGAGAGAACATGGACTTTAAAAGGAGAAAAGAGTTGATTCGTTCTCGGATCAACTCCAACTTGATCCAGCTCTACAAACAGCTACCAGCTTCCTCACAGTCCTGACTGCAGAATAGGATTAGATTGGCTAAGTAAGAAAACTATCCATAACCCTAAGGCACCCGTCATATTATATATATATATATATATTTATATATATATATATATATATACATATATATATATATATATATATATATATTATTCTTCTCAAAGCTGACCTAATATATAATTCTCACTTCTTCTTGTTTCTGTTTATAACAAGGGGGTTGATAAAGCAGTTCACCATTAAAAAATGTTTTTGCATAGGAAAGCCCCTGAAGAGGTGCGACACAAAGGCACGAAACATTGCCACGACTAGGCCGAACATTAAATGTCACCATTGCCTTCCCTAGAGCCCGCGTTATCTATTTGTTATCAGTGTTATCTATAGCCCGGAAGAGGGTAATTATAAGCTGCTAGATATATTTATAGGGGATGCTAGGAGCGGTGACAGCTAGCGAGGGTAGTCTAGTTAATAGCTACGGAGGGAACATGAAATAGATGGAAGCTATTCTATCTACAGACATTATATCTAGCTTTGTCTATACAGCTGCTGCTGGTGGTCTATGTCTCTAGTAGGGTGGTAGCGAGGCATGAGGAGGTGCAAGGCAGGTAAGGCAGGTTGAACTAAATGTGGCAAGTAGCTGCTAGATATATTTATAGGGGATGCTAGGAGCGGTGACAGCTAGCGAGGGTAGTCTAGTTAATAGCTACGGAGGGGACATGAAATAGATGGAAACTATTCTATCTACAGACATTATATCTAGCTTTGTCTATACAGCTGCTGCTGGTGGTCTATGTCTCTAGTAGGGTGGTAGCGAGGCATGAGGAGGTGCAAGGCAGGTAAGGCAGGTTGAACTAAATGTGGCAAGTAGCTGCTAGATATATTTATAGGGGATGCTAGGAGCGGTGACAGCTAGCGAGGGTAGTCTAGTTAATAGCTACGGAGGGAACATGAAATAGATGGAAGCTATTCTATCTACAGACATTATATCTAGCTTTGTCTATACAGCTGCTGCTGGTGGTCTATGTCTCTAGTAGGGTGGTAGCGAGGCATGAGGAGGTGCAAGGCAGGTAAGGCAGGTTGAACTAAATGTGGCAAGTAGCTGCTAGATATATTTATAGGGGATGCTAGGAGCGGTGACAGCTAGCGAGGGTAGTCTAGTTAATAGCTACGGAGGGGACATGAAATAGATGGAAACTATTCTATCTACAGACATTATATCTAGCTTTGTCTATACAGCTGCTGCTGGTGGTCTATGTCTCTGGTAGGGTGGTAGCGAGGCATGAGGAGGTGCAAGGGGTTGAACTAAATGTTGCAAGTAGCTGCTAGATATATTTATAGGGGATGCTAGGAGCGGTGACAGCTACCGAGGGTAGTCTAGTTAATAGCTACGGAGGGAACATGAAATAGATGGAAACTATTCTATCTACAGACATTATATCTAGCTTTGTCTATACAGCTGCTGCTGGTGGTCTATGTCTCTAGTAGGGTGGTAGCGAGGCATGAGGAGGTGCAGGGGGTTGAACTAAATGTTGCAAGTCTCACATCCACCACTTCAGGTGAAATATCCTTCTAAATTGTGCTCATTTTAGTGCAACTCCTCCTTAACCCCGTAGGAAGGAAACTCGTTTAAGTAAGCATAGGGTTTAAGGAGGAAGAACGTCAAAGTTTATCATCGTCTTAAAAAACTCGTTTATGTCGTCAATCTGGTGACACAATCCGGAAATTTCCATGAGATATCTCCACGATTTTGGCCCAGTAGGTTACAAAAAATACCAAATTACAGTAGACTCTCCCTAATCCGGCGTCGTCGGGACCGGGGTGCGGTCGGATCAATGTTTTTATTATTTGTATGCACCGCGTCATAGGCGAATTGCATTTTCTCCAGCGCTTTTCAATAGAGGGCGATATAAAACTGGTTTAATGCAATGTTGTTTTTGGAGAGTGGATATACTTGAATATGGGTTTTATCATTATAACCAAACACTTTGGAGTGGATGTACTTAAATAAGACTTTTAAACATTTTAACCAAAAAATTTTGCTTGGTATTTCCCCTTGCAGAGTCGGATTAGAGAAAACGCCGGATTAGAGAATTCAGTTAGAATTCATCACTTTTTTATTTGAAAAATTTTATTATTTGAGTATATAGTAATATGTACCATTTTTACCAGGAGTCTGGTGTCAACCGTTTATCGAGCTGTTAAAAGAGCTCGTATCTTCTGCTGGGTCGACAGAGTTACCTTCTCCTATTCGTGGCGATAACAGGGATAAAAAAAGAAAAAAAAGAAATCAGGGTTTCCAGCCTCAGGCGCTTTAGTAGAAACATTTATTTTCCTAATTGAAAGACAAGTTGCTGCCTCTAAAAGGAAACATATATCCCTTCTTCACGGAACAAATGATTGACTAGCTAGGAAGGGAAGGTTTTCTAGGAACCCTAGAGCAGGTCTAGCTCCGGCTAGTTCCGAGATCCGTCTTTGAGTTCCATTCAATGAAATACCACGGAACAAATGTTTGGCTAGCTAGGAAGGGAAGGTTTTCTAGGAACCCTAAAGCAGGTCTAGCTCCGGCTAGTTCCGAGATCCGTCTTTGAGTTCCATTCAATGAAATACCACGGAACAAATGATTGACTAGCTAGGAAGGGAAGGTTTTCTAGGAACCCTAAAGCAGGTCTAGCTCCGGCTAGTTCCGAGATCCGTCTTTGAGTTCCATTCAATGAAATACCACGGAACAAATGTTTGGCTAGCTAGGAAGGGAAGGTTTTCTAGGAACCCTAAAGCAGGTCTAGCTCCGGCTAGTTCCGAGATCCGTCTTTGAGTTCCATTCAATGAAATACCACTAGACAAATGTTTGGCTAGCTAGGAAGGGAAGGTTTTCTAGGAACCCTAGAGCAGGTCTAGCTCCGGCTAGTTCCGAGATCCGTCTTTGAGTTCCATTCAATGAAATACCACGGAACAAATGTTTGGCTAGCTAGGAAGGGAAGGTTTTCTAGGAACCCTAGAGCAGGTCTAGCTCCGGCTAGTTCCGAGATCCGTCTTTGAGTTCCATTCAATGAAATACCACGGAACAAATGTTTGACTAGCTAGGAAGGGAAGGTTTTCTAGGAACCCTAAAGCAGGTCTAGCTCCGGCTAGTTCCGAGATCCGTCTTTGAGTTCCATTCAATGAAATACCACGGAACAAATGTTTGGCTAGCTAGGAAGGGAAGGTTTTCTAGGAACCCTAGAGCAGGTCTAGCTCCGGCTAGTTCCGAGATCCGTCTTTGAGTTCCATTCAATGAAATACCACGGAACAAATGTTTGACTAGCTAGGAAGGGAAGGTTTTCTAGGAACCCTAAAGCAGGTCTAGCTCCGGCTAGTTCCGAGATCCGTCTTTGAGTTCCATTCAATGAAATACCACGGAACAAATGTTTGGCTAGCTAGGAAGGGAAGGTTTTCTAGGAACCCTAAAGCAGGTCTAGCTCCGGCTAGTTCCGAGATCCGTCTTTGAGTTCCATTCAATGAAATACCACTAGACAAATGTTTGACTAGCTAGGAAGGGAAGGTTTTCTAGGAACCCTAGAGCAGGTCTAGCTCCGGCTAGTTCCGAGATCCGTCTTTGAGTTCCATTCAATGAAATACCACGGAACAAATGATTGACTAGCTAGGAAGGGAAGGTTTTCTAGGAACCCTAAAGCAGGTCTAGCTCCGGCTAGTTCCGAGATCCGTCTTTGAGTTCCATTCAATGAAATACCACTAGACAAATGTTTGGCTAGCTAGGAAGGGAAGGTTTTCTAGGAACCCTAGAGCAGGTCTAGCTCCGGCTAGTTCCGAGATCCGTCTTTGAGTTCCATTCAATGAAATACCACGGAACAAATGTTTGGCTAGCTAGGAAGGGAAGGTTTTCTAGGAACCCTAGAGCAGGTCTAGCTCCGGCTAGTTCCGAGATCCGTCTTTGAGTTCCATTCAATGAAATACCACGGAACAAATGTTTGACTAGCTAGGAAGGGAAGGTTTTCTAGGAACCCTAAAGCAGGTCTAGCTCCGGCTAGTTCCGAGATCCGTCTTTGAGTTCCATTCAATGAAATACCACGGAACAAATGTTTGGCTAGCTAGGAAGGGAAGGTTTTCTAGGAACCCTAGAGCAGGTCTAGCTCCGGCTAGTTCCGAGATCCGTCTTTGAGTTCCATTCAATGAAATACCACGGAACAAATGTTTGACTAGCTAGGAAGGGAAGGTTTTCTAGGAACCCTAAAGCAGGTCTAGCTCCGGCTAGTTCCGAGATCCGTCTTTGAGTTCCATTCAATGAAATACCACGGAACAAATGTTTGGCTAGCTAGGAAGGGAAGGTTTTCTAGGAACCCTAGAGCAGGTCTAGCTCCGGCTAGTTCCGAGATCCGTCTTTGAGTTCCATTCAATGAAATACCACGGAACAAATGTTTGGCTAGCTAGGAAGGGAAGGTTTTCTAGGAACCCTAAAGCAGGTCTAGCTCCGGCTAGTTCCGAGATCCGTCTTTGAGTTCCATTCAATGTAATACCACGGAACAAATGTTTGGCTAGCTAGGAAGGGAAGGTTTTCTAGGAACCCTAAAGCAGGTCTAGCTCCGGCTAGTTCCTAGATCCGTCTTTGAGTTCCATTCAATGAAATACCACTAGACAAATGTTTGACTAGCTAGGAAGGGAAGGTTTTCTAGGAACCCTAAAGCAGGTCTAGCTCCGGCTAGTTCCGAGATCCGTCTTTGAGTTCCATTCAATGAAATACCACTAGACAAATGTTTGACTAGCTAGGAAGGGAAGGTTTTCTAGGAACCCTAAAGCAGGTCTAGCTCCGGCTAGTTCCGAGATCCGTCTTTGAGTTCCATTCAATGAAATACCACGGAACAAATGTTTGACTAGCTAGGAAGGGAAGGTTTTCTAGGAACCCTCGAGCAGGTCTAGCTCCGGCTAGTTCCGAGATCCGTCTTTGAGTTCCATTCAATGAAATACCACGGAACAAATGTTTGACTAGCTAGGAAGGGAAGGTTTTCTAGGAACCCTAAAGCAGGTCTAGCTCCGGCTAGTTCCGAGATCCGTCTTTGAGTTCCTTTCAATGAAATACCACGGAACAAATGTTTGGCTAGCTAGGAAGGGAAGGTTTTCTAGGAACCCTAGAGCAGGTCTAGCTCCGGCTAGTTCCGAGATCCGTCTTTGAGTTCCTTTCAATGAAATACCACGGAACAAATGTTTGACTAGCTAGGAAGGGAAGGTTTTCTAGGAACCCTAGAGCAGGTCTAGCTCCGGCTAGTTCCGAGATCCGTCTTTGAGTTCCATTCAATGAAATACCACGGAACAAATGTTTGGCTAGCTAGGAAGGGAAGGTTTTCTAGGAACCCTAGAGCAGGTCTAGCTCCGGCTAGTTCCGAGATCCGTCTTTGAGTTCCATTCAATGAAATACCACGGAACAAATGTTTGGCTAGCTAGGAAGGGAAGGTTTTCTAGGAACCCTAAAGCAGGTCTAGCTCCGGCTAGTTCCGAGATCCGTCTTTGAGTTCCATTCAATGAAATACCACGGAACAAATGTTTGACTAGCTAGGAAGGGAAGGTTTTCTAGGAACCCTAAAGCAGGTCTAGCTCCGGCTAGTTCCGAGATCCGTCTTTGAGTTCCATTCAATGAAATACCACGGAACAAATGTTTGGCTAGCTAGGAAGGGAAGGTTTTCTAGGAACCCTAGAGCAGGTCTAGCTCCGGCTAGTTCCGAGATCCGTCTTTGAGTTCCATTCAATGAAATACCACGGAACAAATGTTTGGCTAGCTAGGAAGGGAAGGTTTTCTAGGAACCCTAAAGCAGGTCTAGCTCCGGCTAGTTCCGAGATCCGTCTTTGAGTTCCATTCAATGAAATACCACGGAACAAATGTTTGGCTAGCTAGGAAGGGAAGGTTTTCTAGGAACCCTAAAGCAGGTCTAGCTCCGGCTAGTTCCGAGATCCGTCTTTGAGTTCCATTCAATGAAATACCACTAGACAAATGTTTGACTAGCTAGGAAGGGAAGGTTTTCTAGGAACCCTAAAGCAGGTCTAGCTCCGGCTAGTTCCGAGATCCGTCTTTGAGTTCCATTCAATGAAATACCACTAGACAAATGTTTGACTAGCTAGGAAGGGAAGGTTTTCTAGGAACCCTCGAGCAGGTCTAGCTCCGGCTAGTTCCGAGATCCGTCTTTGAGTTCCATTCAATGAAATACCACGGAACAAATGTTTGACTAGCTAGGAAGGGAAGGTTTTCTAGGAACCCTCGAGCAGGTCTAGCTCCGGCTAGTTCCGAGATCCGTCTTTGAGTTCCATTCAATGAAATACCACGGAACAAATGTTTGACTAGCTAGGAAGGGAAGGTTTTCTAGGAACCCTAAAGCAGGTCTAGCTCCGGCTAGTTCCGAGATCCGTCTTTGAGTTCCATTCAATGAAATACCACTAGACAAATGTTTGACTAGCTAGGAAGGGAAGGTTTTCTAGGAACCCTAAAGCAGGTCTAGCTCCGGCTAGTTCCGAGATCCGTCTTTGAGTTCCATTCAATGAAATACCACGGAACAAATGTTTGGCTAGCTAGGAAGGGAAGGTTTTCTAGGGACCCTAAAGCAGGTCTAGCTCCGGCTAGTTCCGAGATCCGTCTTTGAGTTCCATTCAATGAAATACCACGGAACAGATGTTTGACTAGCTAGGAAGGGAAGGTTTTCTAGGAACCCTAGAGCAGGTCTAGCTCCGGCTGCTTCCGAGATCCGTCTTTGAGTTCCATTCAATGAAATACCACGGAACAAATGTTTGGCTAGCTAGGAAGGGAAGGTTTTCTAGGAACCCTAAAGCAGGTCTAGCTCCGGCTAGTTCCGAGATCCGTCTTTGAGTTCCATTCAATGAAATACCACGGAACAAATGTTTGGCTAGCTAGGAAGGGAAGGTTTTCTAGGAACCCTAAAGCAGGTCTAGCTCCGGCTAGTTCCGAGATCCGTCTTTGAGTTCCATTCAATGAAATACCACGGAACAAATGTTTGACTAGCTAGGAAGGGAAGGTTTTCTAGGAACCCTAAAGCAGGTCTAGCTCCGGCTAGTTCCGAGATCCGTCTTTGAGTTCCATTCAATGAAATACCACGGAACAAATGTTTGGCTAGCTAGGAAGGGAAGGTTTTCTAGGAACCCTAGAGCAGGTCTAGCTCCGGCTAGTTCCGAGATCCGTCTTTGAATTCCATTCAATGAAATACCACGGAACAAATGTTTGGCTAGCTAGGAAGGGAAGGTTTTCTAGGAACCCTAAAGCAGGTCTAGCTCCGGCTAGTTCCGAGATCCGTCTTTGAGTTCCATTCAATGAAATACCACGGAACAAATGTTTGGCTAGCTAGGAAGGGAAGGTTTTCTAGGAACCCTAAAGCAGGTCTAGCTCCGGCTAGTTCCGAGATCCGTCTTTGAGTTCCATTCAATGAAATACCACTAGACAAATGTTTGACTAGCTAGGAAGGGAAGGTTTTCTAGGAACCCTAAAGCAGGTCTAGCTCCGGCTAGTTCCGAGATCCGTCTTTGAGTTCCATTCAATGAAATACCATGGAACAAATGTTTGGCTAGCTAGGAAGGGAAGGTTTTCTAGGAACCCTAAAGCAGGTCTAGCTCCGGCTAGTTCCGAGATCCGTCTTTGAGTTCCATTCAATGAAATACCACGGAACAAATGTTTGGCTAGCTAGGAAGGGAAGGTTTTCTAGGAACCCTAAAGCAGGTCTAGCTCCGGCTAGTTCCGAGATCCGTCTTTGAGTTCCATTCAATGAAATACCACGGAACAAATGTTTGGCTAGCTAGGAAGGGAAGGTTTTCTAGGAACCCTAAAGCAGGTCTAGCTCCGGCTAGTTCCGAGATCCGTCTTTGAGTTCCATTCAATGAAATACCACGGAACAAATGTTTGGCTAGCTAGGAAGGGAAGGTTTTCTAGGAACCCTAGAGCAGGTCTAGCTCCGGCTAGTTCCGAGATCCGTCTTTGAGTTCCATTCAATGAAATACCACGGAACAAATGTTTGGCTAGCTAGGAAGGGAAGGTTTTCTAGGAACCCTAAAGCAGGTCTAGCTCCGGCTAGTTCCGAGATCCATCTTTGAGTTTCATTCAATGAAATACCACGGAACAAATGTTTGGCTAGCTAGGAAGGGAAGGTTTTCTAGGAACCCTAAAGCAGGTCTAGCTCCGGCTAGTTCCGAGATCCGTCTTTGAGTTCCATTCAATGAAATACCACGGAACAAATGTTTGGCTAGCTAGGAAGGGAAGGTTTTCTAGGAACCCTAAAGCAGGTCTAGCTCCGGCTAGTTCCGAGATCCGTCTTTGAGTTCCATTCAATGAAATACCACGGAACAAATGTTTGGCTAGCTAGGAAGGGAAGGTTTTCTAGGAACCCTAAAGCAGGTCTAGCTCCGGCTAGTTCCGAGATCCGTCTTTGAGTTCCATTCAATGAAATACCACGGAACAAATGTTTGACTAGCTAGGAAGGGAAGGTTTTCTAGGAACCCTAGAGCAGGTCTAGCTCCGGCTAGTTCCGAGATCCGTCTTTGAGTTCCATTCAATGAAATACCACGGAACAAATGTTTGGCTAGCTAGGAAGGGAAGGTTTTCTAGGAACCCTAGAGCAGGTCTAGCTCCGGCTAGTTCCGAGATCCGTCTTTGAGTTCCATTCAATGAAATACCACGGAACAAATGTTTGGCTAGCTAGGAAGGGAAGGTTTTCTAGGAACCCTAAAGCAGGTCTAGCTCCGGCTAGTTCCGAGATCCGTCTTTGAGTTCCATTCAATGAAATACCACGGAACAAATGTTTGACTAGCTAGGAAGGGAAGGTTTTCTAGGAACCCTAAAGCAGGTCTAGCTCCGGCTAGTTCCGAGATCCGTCTTTGAGTTCCATTCAATGAAATACCACGGAACAAATGTTTGGCTAGCTAGGAAGGGAAGGTTTTCTAGGAACCCTAAAGCAGGTCTAGCTCCGGCTAGTTCCGAGATCCGTCTTTGAGTTCCATTCAATGAAATACCACGGAACAAATGTTTGGCTAGCTAGGAAGGGAAGGTTTTCTAGGAACCCTAAAGCAGGTCTAGCTCCGGCTAGTTCCGAGATCCGTCTTTGAGTTCCATTCAATGAAATACCACGGAACAAATGTTTGACTAGCTAGGAAGGGAAGGTTTTCTAGGAACCCTAAAGCAGGTCTAGCTCCGGCTAGTTCCGAGATCCGTCTTTGAGTTCCATTCAATGAAATACCACGGAACAAATGTTTGGCTAGCTAGGAAGGGAAGGTTTTCTAGGAACCCTAAAGCAGGTCTAGCTCCGGCTAGTTCCGAGATCCGTCTTTGAGTTCCATTCAATGAAATACCACGGAACAAATGTTTGGCTAGCTAGGAAGGGAAGGTTTTCTAGGAACCCTAAAGCAGGTCTAGCTCCGGCTAGTTCCGAGATCCGTCTTTGAGTTACTTTCAATGAAATACCACGGAACAAATGTTTGGCTAGCTAGGAAGGGAAGGTTTTCTAGGAACCCTAGAGCAGGTCTAGCTCCGGCTAGTTCCGAGATCCGTCTTTGAGTTCCTTTCAATGAAATACCACGGAACAAATGTTTGACTAGCTAGGAAGGGAAGGTTTTCTAGGAACCCTAGAGCAGGTCTAGCTCCGGCTAGTTCCGAGATCCGTCTTTGAGTTCCATTCAATGAAATACCACGGAACAAATGTTTGGCTAGCTAGGAAGGGAAGGTTTTCTAGGAACCCTAGAGCAGGTCTAGCTCCGGCTAGTTCCGAGATCCGTCTTTGAGTTCCATTCAATGAAATACCACGGAACAAATGTTTGGCTAGCTAGGAAGGGAAGGTTTTCTAGGAACCCTAAAGCAGGTCTAGCTCCGGCTAGTTCCGAGATCCGTCTTTGAGTTCCATTCAATGAAATACCACGGAACAAATGTTTGGCTAGCTAGGAAGGGAAGGTTTTCTAGGAACCCTAAAGCAGGTCTAGCTCCGGCTAGTTCCGAGATCCGTATTTGAGTTCCATTCAATGAAATACCACTAGACAAATGTTTGACTAGCTAGGAAGGGAAGGTTTTCTAGGAACCCTAAAGCAGGTCTAGCTCCGGCTAGTTCCGAGATCCGTCTTTGAGTTCCATTCAATGAAATACCACTAGACAAATGTTTGACTAGCTAGGAAGGGAAGGTTTTCTAGGAACCCTAAAGCAGGTCTAGCTCCGGCTAGTTCCGAGATCCGTCTTTGAGTTCCATTCAATGAAATACCACGGAACAAATGTTTGACTAGCTAGGAAGGGAAGGTTTTCTAGGAACCCTCGAGCAGGTCTAGCTCCGGCTAGTTCCGAGATCCGTCTTTGAGTTCCATTCAATGAAATACCACGGAACAAATGTTTGACTAGCTAGGAAGGGAAGGTTTTCTAGGAACCCTAAAGCAGGTCTAGCTCCGGCTGGTTCCGAGATCCGTCTTTGAGTTCCTTTCAATGAAATACCACGGAACAAATGTTTGACTAGCTAGGAAGGGAAGGTTTTCTAGGAACCCTAGAGCAGGTCTAGCTCCGGCTAGTTCCGAGATCCGTCTTTGAGTTCCATTCAATGAAATACCACGGAACAAATGTTTGGCTAGCTAGGAAGGGAAGGTTTTCTAGGAACCCTAGAGCAGGTCTAGCTCCGGCTAGTTCCGAGATCCGTCTTTGAGTTCCATTCAATGAAATACCACGGAACAAATGTTTGGCTAGCTAGGAAGGGAAGGTTTTCTAGGAACCCTAAAGCAGGTCTAGCTCCGGCTAGTTCCGAGATCCGTCTTTGAGTTCCATTCAATGAAATACCACGGAACAAATGTTTGGCTAGCTAGGAAGGGAAGGTTTTCTAGGAACCCTAGAGCAGGTCTAGCTCCGGCTAGTTCCGAGATCCGTCTTTGAGTTCCATTCAATGAAATACCACGGAACAAATGTTTGGCTAGCTAGGAAGGGAAGGTTTTCTAGGAACCCTAAAGCAGGTCTAGCTCCGGCTAGTTCCGAGATCCGTCTTTGAGTTCCATTCAATGAAATACCACGGAACAAATGTTTGGCTAGCTAGGAAGGGAAGGTTTTCTAGGAACCCTAAAGCAGGTCTAGCTCCGGCTAGTTCCTAGATCCGTCTTTGAGTTCCATTCAATGAAATACCACTAGACAAATGTTTGACTAGCTAGGAAGGGAAGGTTTTCTAGGAACCCTAAAGCAGGTCTAGCTCCGGCTAGTTCCGAGATCCGTCTTTGAGTTCCATTCAATGAAATACCACTAGACAAATGTTTGACTAGCTAGGAAGGGAAGGTTTTCTAGGAACCCTAAAGCAGGTCTAGCTCCGGCTAGTTCCGAGATCCGTCTTTGAGTTCCATTCAATGAAATACCACGGAACAAATGTTTGACTAGCTAGGAAGGGAAGGTTTTCTAGGAACCCTCGAGCAGGTCTAGCTCCGGCTAGTTCCGAGATCCGTCTTTGAGTTCCATTCAATGAAATACCACGGAACAAATGTTTGACTAGCTAGGAAGGGAAGGTTTTCTAGGAACCCTAAAGCAGGTCTAGCTCCGGCTAGTTCCGAGATCCGTCTTTGAGTTCCTTTCAATGAAATACCACGGAACAAATGTTTGGCTAGCTAGGAAGGGAAGGTTTTCTAGGAACCCTAGAGCAGGTCTAGCTCCGGCTAGTTCCGAGATCCGTCTTTGAGTTCCTTTCAATGAAATACCACGGAACAAATGTTTGACTAGCTAGGAAGGGAAGGTTTTCTAGGAACCCTAGAGCAGGTCTAGCTCCGGCTAGTTCCGAGATCCGTCTTTGAGTTCCATTCAATGAAATACCACGGAACAAATGTTTGGCTAGCTAGGAAGGGAAGGTTTTCTAGGAACCCTAGAGCAGGTCTAGCTCCGGCTAGTTCCGAGATCCGTCTTTGAGTTCCATTCAATGAAATACCACGGAACAAATGTTTGGCTAGCTAGGAAGGGAAGGTTTTCTAGGAACCCTAAAGCAGGTCTAGCTCCGGCTAGTTCCGAGATCCGTCTTTGAGTTCCATTCAATGAAATACCACGGAACAAATGTTTGACTAGCTAGGAAGGGAAGGTTTTCTAGGAACCCTAAAGCAGGTCTAGCTCCGGCTGCTTCCGAGATCCGTCTTTGAGTTCCATTCAATGAAATACCACGGAACAAATGTTTGGCTAGCTAGGAAGGGAAGGTTTTCTAGGAACCCTAAAGCAGGTCTAGCTCCGGCCAGTTCCGAGATCCGTCTTTGAGTTCCATTCAATGAAATACCACGGAACAAATGTTTGGCTAGCTAGGAAGGGAAGGTTTTCTAGGAACCCTAAAGCAGGTCTAGCTCCGGCTAGTTCCGAGATCCGTCTTTGAGTTCCATTCAATGAAATACCACGGAACAAATGTTTGACTAGCTAGGAAGGGAAGGTTTTCTAGGAACCCTAAAGCAGGTCTAGCTCCGGCTAGTTCCGAGATCCGTCTTTGAGTTCCATTCAATGAAATACCACGGAACAAATGTTTGGCTAGCTAGGAAGGGAAGGTTTTCTAGGAACCCTAGAGCAGGTCTAGCTCCGGCTAGTTCCGAGATCCGTCTTTGAGTTCCATTCAATGAAATACCACGGAACAAATGTTTGGCTAGCTAGGAAGGGAAGGTTTTCTAGGAACCCTAAAGCAGGTCTAGCTCCGGCTAGTTCCGAGATCCGTCTTTGAGTTCCATTCAATGAAATACCACGGAACAAATGTTTGGCTAGCTAGGAAGGGAAGGTTTTCTAGGAACCCTAAAGCAGGTCTAGCTCCGGCTAGTTCCGAGATCCGTCTTTGAGTTCCATTCAATGAAATACCACTAGACAAATGTTTGACTAGCTAGGAAGGGAAGGTTTTCTAGGAACCCTAAAGCAGGTCTAGCTCCGGCTAGTTCCGAGATCCGTCTTTGAGTTCCATTCAATGAAATACCACTAGACAAATGTTTGACTAGCTAGGAAGGGAAGGTTTTCTAGGAACCCTCGAGCAGGTCTAGCTCCGGCTAGTTCCGAGATCCGTCTTTGAGTTCCATTCAATGAAATACCACGGAACAAATGTTTGACTAGCTAGGAAGGGAAGGTTTTCTAGGAACCCTCGAGCAGGTCTAGCTCCGGCTAGTTCCGAGATCCGTCTTTGAGTTCCATTCAATGAAATACCACGGAACAAATGTTTGACTAGCTAGGAAGGGAAGGTTTTCTAGGAACCCTAAAGCAGGTCTAGCTCCGGCTAGTTCCGAGATCCGTCTTTGAGTTCCATTCAATGAAATACCACTAGACAAATGTTTGACTAGCTAGGAAGGGAAGGTTTTCTAGGAACCCTAAAGCAGGTCTAGCTCCGGCTAGTTCCGAGATCCGTCTTTGAGTTCCATTCAATGAAATACCACGGAACAAATGTTTGGCTAGCTAGGAAGGGAAGGTTTTCTAGGGACCCTAAAGCAGGTCTAGCTCCGGCTAGTTCCGAGATCCGTCTTTGAGTTCCATTCAATGAAATACCACGGAACAGATGTTTGACTAGCTAGGAAGGGAAGGTTTTCTAGGAACCCTAGAGCAGGTCTAGCTCCGGCTGCTTCCGAGATCCGTCTTTGAGTTCCATTCAATGAAATACCACGGAACAAATGTTTGGCTAGCTAGGAAGGGAAGGTTTTCTAGGAACCCTAAAGCAGGTCTAGCTCCGGCTAGTTCCGAGATCCGTCTTTGAGTTCCATTCAATGAAATACCACGGAACAAATGTTTGGCTAGCTAGGAAGGGAAGGTTTTCTAGGAACCCTAAAGCAGGTCTAGCTCCGGCTAGTTCCGAGATCCGTCTTTGAGTTCCATTCAATGAAATACCACGGAACAAATGTTTGACTAGCTAGGAAGGGAAGGTTTTCTAGGAACCCTAAAGCAGGTCTAGCTCCGGCTAGTTCCGAGATCCGTCTTTGAGTTCCATTCAATGAAATACCACGGAACAAATGTTTGGCTAGCTAGGAAGGGAAGGTTTTCTAGGAACCCTAGAGCAGGTCTAGCTCCGGCTAGTTCCGAGATCCGTCTTTGAATTCCATTCAATGAAATACCACGGAACAAATGTTTGGCTAGCTAGGAAGGGAAGGTTTTCTAGGAACCCTAAAGCAGGTCTAGCTCCGGCTAGTTCCGAGATCCGTCTTTGAGTTCCATTCAATGAAATACCACGGAACAAATGTTTGGCTAGCTAGGAAGGGAAGGTTTTCTAGGAACCCTAAAGCAGGTCTAGCTCCGGCTAGTTCCGAGATCCGTCTTTGAGTTCCATTCAATGAAATACCACTAGACAAATGTTTGACTAGCTAGGAAGGGAAGGTTTTCTAGGAACCCTAAAGCAGGTCTAGCTCCGGCTAGTTCCGAGATCCGTCTTTGAGTTCCATTCAATGAAATACCATGGAACAAATGTTTGGCTAGCTAGGAAGGGAAGGTTTTCTAGGAACCCTAAAGCAGGTCTAGCTCCGGCTAGTTCCGAGATCCGTCTTTGAGTTCCATTCAATGAAATACCACGGAACAAATGTTTGGCTAGCTAGGAAGGGAAGGTTTTCTAGGAACCCTAAAGCAGGTCTAGCTCCGGCTAGTTCCGAGATCCGTCTTTGAGTTCCATTCAATGAAATACCACGGAACAAATGTTTGGCTAGCTAGGAAGGGAAGGTTTTCTAGGAACCCTAAAGCAGGTCTAGCTCCGGCTAGTTCCGAGATCCGTCTTTGAGTTCCATTCAATGAAATACCACGGAACAAATGTTTGGCTAGCTAGGAAGGGAAGGTTTTCTAGGAACCCTAGAGCAGGTCTAGCTCCGGCTAGTTCCGAGATCCGTCTTTGAGTTCCATTCAATGAAATACCACGGAACAAATGTTTGGCTAGCTAGGAAGGGAAGGTTTTCTAGGAACCCTAAAGCAGGTCTAGCTCCGGCTAGTTCCGAGATCCATCTTTGAGTTTCATTCAATGAAATACCACGGAACAAATGTTTGGCTAGCTAGGAAGGGAAGGTTTTCTAGGAACCCTAAAGCAGGTCTAGCTCCGGCTAGTTCCGAGATCCGTCTTTGAGTTCCATTCAATGAAATACCACGGAACAAATGTTTGGCTAGCTAGGAAGGGAAGGTTTTCTAGGAACCCTAAAGCAGGTCTAGCTCCGGCTAGTTCCGAGATCCGTCTTTGAGTTCCATTCAATGAAATACCACGGAACAAATGTTTGGCTAGCTAGGAAGGGAAGGTTTTCTAGGAACCCTAAAGCAGGTCTAGCTCCGGCTAGTTCCGAGATCCGTCTTTGAGTTCCATTCAATGAAATACCACGGAACAAATGTTTGACTAGCTAGGAAGGGAAGGTTTTCTAGGAACCCTAGAGCAGGTCTAGCTCCGGCTAGTTCCGAGATCCGTCTTTGAGTTCCATTCAATGAAATACCACGGAACAAATGTTTGGCTAGCTAGGAAGGGAAGGTTTTCTAGGAACCCTAGAGCAGGTCTAGCTCCGGCTAGTTCCGAGATCCGTCTTTGAGTTCCATTCAATGAAATACCACGGAACAAATGTTTGGCTAGCTAGGAAGGGAAGGTTTTCTAGGAACCCTAAAGCAGGTCTAGCTCCGGCTAGTTCCGAGATCCGTCTTTGAGTTCCATTCAATGAAATACCACGGAACAAATGTTTGACTAGCTAGGAAGGGAAGGTTTTCTAGGAACCCTAAAGCAGGTCTAGCTCCGGCTAGTTCCGAGATCCGTCTTTGAGTTCCATTCAATGAAATACCACGGAACAAATGTTTGGCTAGCTAGGAAGGGAAGGTTTTCTAGGAACCCTAAAGCAGGTCTAGCTCCGGCTAGTTCCGAGATCCGTCTTTGAGTTCCATTCAATGAAATACCACGGAACAAATGTTTGGCTAGCTAGGAAGGGAAGGTTTTCTAGGAACCCTAAAGCAGGTCTAGCTCCGGCTAGTTCCGAGATCCGTCTTTGAGTTCCATTCAATGAAATACCACGGAACAAATGTTTGACTAGCTAGGAAGGGAAGGTTTTCTAGGAACCCTAAAGCAGGTCTAGCTCCGGCTAGTTCCGAGATCCGTCTTTGAGTTCCATTCAATGAAATACCACGGAACAAATGTTTGGCTAGCTAGGAAGGGAAGGTTTTCTAGGAACCCTAAAGCAGGTCTAGCTCCGGCTAGTTCCGAGATCCGTCTTTGAGTTCCATTCAATGAAATACCACGGAACAAATGTTTGGCTAGCTAGGAAGGGAAGGTTTTCTAGGAACCCTAAAGCAGGTCTAGCTCCGGCTAGTTCCGAGATCCGTCTTTGAGTTACTTTCAATGAAATACCACGGAACAAATGTTTGGCTAGCTAGGAAGGGAAGGTTTTCTAGGAACCCTAGAGCAGGTCTAGCTCCGGCTAGTTCCGAGATCCGTCTTTGAGTTCCTTTCAATGAAATACCACGGAACAAATGTTTGACTAGCTAGGAAGGGAAGGTTTTCTAGGAACCCTAGAGCAGGTCTAGCTCCGGCTAGTTCCGAGATCCGTCTTTGAGTTCCATTCAATGAAATACCACGGAACAAATGTTTGGCTAGCTAGGAAGGGAAGGTTTTCTAGGAACCCTAGAGCAGGTCTAGCTCCGGCTA
Source organism: Gonocerus acuteangulatus (assembly GCA_946811695.1). Taxonomy (NCBI): domain Eukaryota; kingdom Metazoa; phylum Arthropoda; class Insecta; order Hemiptera; family Coreidae; genus Gonocerus; species Gonocerus acuteangulatus. The sequence goes on along the minus strand of OX328124.1, from coordinate 131,538,346 downwards.
GTTCCGAGATCCGTCTTTGAGTTCCATTCAATGAAATACCACGGAACAAATGTTTGGCTAGCTAGGAAGGGAAGGTTTTCTAGGAACCCTAAAGCAGGTCTAGCTCCGGCTAGTTCCGAGATCCGTCTTTGAGTTCCATTCAATGAAATACCACGGAACAAATGTTTGGCTAGCTAGGAAGGGAAGGTTTTCTAGGAACCCTAAAGCAGGTCTAGCTCCGGCTAGTTCCGAGATCCGTATTTGAGTTCCATTCAATGAAATACCACTAGACAAATGTTTGACTAGCTAGGAAGGGAAGGTTTTCTAGGAACCCTAAAGCAGGTCTAGCTCCGGCTAGTTCCGAGATCCGTCTTTGAGTTCCATTCAATGAAATACCACTAGACAAATGTTTGACTAGCTAGGAAGGGAAGGTTTTCTAGGAACCCTAAAGCAGGTCTAGCTCCGGCTAGTTCCGAGATCCGTCTTTGAGTTCCATTCAATGAAATACCACGGAACAAATGTTTGACTAGCTAGGAAGGGAAGGTTTTCTAGGAACCCTCGAGCAGGTCTAGCTCCGGCTAGTTCCGAGATCCGTCTTTGAGTTCCATTCAATATACCACGGAACAAATGTTTGACTAGCTAGGAAGGGAAGGTTTTCTAGGAACCCTAAAGCAGGTCTAGCTCCGGCTGGTTCCGAGATCCGTCTTTGAGTTCCTTTCAATGAAATACCACGGAACAAATGTTTGACTAGCTAGGAAGGGAAGGTTTTCTAGGAACCCTAGAGCAGGTCTAGCTCCGGCTAGTTCCGAGATCCGTCTTTGAGTTCCATTCAATGAAATACCACGGAACAAATGTTTGCTAGCTAGGAAGGGAAGGTTTTCTAGGAACCCTAGAGCAGGTCTAGCTCCGGCTAGTTCCGAGATCCGTCTTTGAGTTCCATTCAATGAAATACCACGGAACAAATGTTTGGCTAGCTAGGAAGGGAAGGTTTTCTAGGAACCCTAAAGCAGGTCTAGCTCCGGCCTAGTTCCGAGATCCGTCTTTGAGTTCCATTCAATGAAATACCACGGAACAAATGTTTGACTAGCTAGGAAGGGAAGGTTTTCTAGGAACCCTAAAGCAGGTCTAGCTCCGGCTGGTTCCGAGATCCGTCTTTGAGTTCCATTCAATGAAATACCACGGAACAAATGTTTGGCTAGCTAGGAAGGGAAGGTTTTCTAGGAACCCTAAAGCAGGTCTAGCTCCGGCTAGTTCCGAGATCCGTCTTTGAGTTCCATTCAATGAAATACCACGGAACAAATGTTTGGCTAGCTAGGAAGGGAAGGTTTTCTAGGAACCCTAAAGCAGGTCTAGCTCCGGCTAGTTCCGAGATCCGTCTTTAGAGTTCATTCAATGAAATACCACGGAACAAATGTTTGACTAGCTAGGAAGGGAAGGTTTTCTAGGAACCCTAAAGCAGGTCCTAGCTCCGGCTAGTTCCGAGATCCGTCTTTGAGTTCCATTCAATGAAATACCACGGAACAAATGTTTGGCTAGCTAGGAAGGGAAGGTTTTCTAGGAACCCTAGAGCAGGTCTAGCTCCGGCTAGTTCCGAGAATCCGTCTTTGAGTTCCATTCAATGAAATACCACGGAACAAATGTTTGGCTAGCTAGGAAGGGAAGGTTTTCTAGGAACCCTAAAGCAGGTCTAGCTCCGGCTAGTTCCGAGATCCGTCTTTGAGTTCCATTCAATGAAATACCACGGAACAAATGTTTGGCTAGCTAGGAAGGGAAGGTTTTCTAGGAACCCTAGAGCAGGTCTAGCTCCGGCTAGTTCCGAGATCCGTCTTTGAGTTCCATTCAATGAAATACCACGGAACAAATGTTTGACTAGCTAGGAAGGGAAGGTTTTCTAGGAACCCTAAAGCAGGTCTAGCTCCGGCTAGTTCCGAGATCCGTCTTTGAGTTCCATTCAATGAAATACCACGGAACAAATGTTTGGCTAGCTAGGAAGGGAAGGTTTTCTAGGAACCCTAGAGCAGGTCTAGCTCCGGCTAGTTCCGAGATCCGTCTTTGAGTTCCATTCAATGAAATACCACGGAACAAATGTTTGGCTAGCTAGGAAGGGAAGGTTTTTCTAGGAACCCTAAAGCAGGTCTAGCTCCGGCTAGTTCCGAGATCCGTCTTTGAGTTCCATTCAATGAAATACCACGGAACAAATGTTTGGCTAGCTAGGAAGGGAAGGTTTTCTAGGAACCCTAAAGCAGGTCTAGCTCCGGCTAGTTCCGAGATCCGTCTTTGAGTTCCATTCAATGAAATACCACTAGACAAATGTTTGACTAGCTAGGAAGGGAAGGTTTTCTAGGAACCCTAAAGCAGGTCTAGCTCCGGCTAGTTCCGAGATCCGTCTTTGAGTTCCATTCAATGAAATACCACTAGACAAATGTTTGACTAGCTAGGAAGGGAAGGTTTTCTAGGAACCCTAAAGCAGGTCTAGCTCCGGCTAGTTCCGAGATCCGTCTTTGAGTTCCATTCAATGAAATACCACGGAACAAATGTTTGACTAGCTAGGAAGGGAAGGTTTTCTAGGAACCCTCGAGCAGGTCTAGCTCCGGCTAGTTCCGAGATCCGTCTTTGAGTTCCATTCAATGAAATACCACGGAACAAATGTTTGACTAGCTAGGAAGGGAAGGTTTTCTAGGAACCCTAAAGCAGGTCTAGCTCCGGCTAGTTCCGAGATCCGTCTTTGAGTTCCTTTCAATGAAATACCACGGAACAAATGTTTGGCTAGCTAGGAAGGGAAGGTTTTCTAGGAACCCTAGAGCAGGTCTAGCTCCGGCTAGTTCCGAGATCCGTCTTTGAGTTCCTTTCAATGAAATACCACGGAACAAATGTTTGACTAGCTAGGAAGGGAAGGTTTTCTAGGAACCCTAGAGCAGGTCTAGCTCCGGCTAGTTCCGAGATCCGTCTTTGAGTTCCATTCAATGAAATACCACGGAACAAATGTTTGGCTAGCTAGGAAGGGAAGGTTTTCTAGGAACCCTAGAGCAGGTCTAGCTCCGGCTAGTTCCGAGATCCGTCTTTGAGTTCCATTCAATGAAATACCACGGAACAAATGTTTGGCTAGCTAGGAAGGGAAGGTTTTCTAGGAACCCTAAAGCAGGTCTAGCTCCGGCTAGTTCCGAGATCCGTCTTTGAGTTCCATTCAATGAAATACCACGGAACAAATGTTTGACTAGCTAGGAAGGGAAGGTTTTCTAGGAACCCTAAAGCAGGTCTAGCTCCGGCTGCTTCCGAGATCCGTCTTTGAGTTCCATTCAATGAAATACCACGGAACAAATGTTTGGCTAGCTAGGAAGGGAAGGTTTTCTAGGAACCCTAAAGCAGGTCTAGCTCCGGCTAGTTCCGAGATCCGTCTTTGAGTTCCATTCAATGAAATACCACGGAACAAATGTTTGGCTAGCTAGGAAGGGAAGGTTTTCTAGGAACCCTAAAGCAGGTCTAGCTCCGGCTAGTTCCGAGATCCGTCTTTGAGTTCCATTCAATGAAATACCACCGAACAAATGTTTGACTAGCTAGGAAGGGAAGGTTTTCTAGGAACCCTAAAGCAGGTCTAGCTCCGGCTAGTTCCGAGATCCGTCTTTGAGTTCCATTCAATGAAATACCACGGAACAAATGTTTGGCTAGCTAGGAAGGGAAGGTTTTCTAGGAACCCTAGAGCAGGTCTAGCTCCGGCTAGTTCCGAGATCCGTCTTTGAGTTCCATTCAATGAAATACCACGGAACAAATGTTTGGCTAGCTAGGAAGGGAAGGTTTTCTAGGAACCCTAAAGCAGGTCTAGCTCCGGCTAGTTCCGAGATCCGTCTTTGAGTTCCATTCAATGAAATACCACGGAACAAATGTTTGGCTAGCTAGGAAGGGAAGGTTTTCTAGGAACCCTAAAGCAGGTCTAGCTCCGGCTAGTTCCGAGATCCGTCTTTGAGTTCCATTCAATGAAATACCACTAGACAAATGTTTGACTAGCTAGGAAGGGAAGGTTTTCTAGGAACCCTAAAGCAGGTCTAGCTCCGGCTAGTTCCGAGATCCGTCTTTGAGTTCCATTCAATGAAATACCACGGAACAAATGTTTGACTAGCTAGGAAGGGAAGGTTTTCTAGGAACCCTCGAGCAGGTCTAGCTCCGGCTAGTTCCGAGATCCGTCTTTGAGTTCCATTCAATGAAATACCACGGAACAAATGTTTGACTAGCTAGGAAGGGAAGGTTTTCTAGGAACCCTAAAGCAGGTCTAGCTCCGGCTAGTTCCGAGATCCGTCTTTGAGTTCCATTCAATGAAATACCACGGAACAAATGTTTGACTAGCTAGGAAGGGAAGGTTTTCTAGGGACCCTAAAGCAGGTCTAGCTCCGGCTAGTTCCGAGATCCGTCTTTGAGTTCCATTCAATGAAATACCACGGAACAAATGTTTGGCTAGCTAGGAAGGGAAGGTTTTCTAGGGACCCTAAAGCAGGTCTAGCTCCGGCTAGTTCCGAGATCCGTCTTTGAGTTCCATTCAATGAAATACCACGGAACAGATGTTTGACTAGCTAGGAAGGGAAGGTTTTCTAGGAACCCTAGAGCAGGTCTAGCTCCGGCTGCTTCCGAGATCCGTCTTTGAGTTCCATTCAATGAAATACCACGGAACAAATGTTTGGCTAGCTAGGAAGGGAAGGTTTTCTAGGAACCCTAAAGCAGGTCTAGCTCCGGCTAGTTCCGAGATCCGTCTTTGAGTTCCATTCAATGAAATACCACGGAACAAATGTTTGGCTAGCTAGGAAGGGAAGGTTTTCTAGGAACCCTAAAGCAGGTCTAGCTCCGGCTAGTTCCGAGATCCGTCTTTGAGTTCCATTCAATGAAATACCACGGAACAAATGTTTGACTAGCTAGGAAGGGAAGGTTTTCTAGGAACCCTAAAGCAGGTCTAGCTCCGGCTAGTTCCGAGATCCGTCTTTGAGTTCCATTCAATGAAATACCACGGAACAAATGTTTGGCTAGCTAGGAAGGGAAGGTTTTCTAGGAACCCTAGAGCAGGTCTAGCTCCGGCTAGTTCCGAGATCCGTCTTTGAATTCCATTCAATGAAATACCACGGAACAAATGTTTGGCTAGCTAGGAAGGGAAGGTTTTCTAGGAACCCTAAAGCAGGTCTAGCTCCGGCTAGTTCCGAGATCCGTCTTTGAGTTCCATTCAATGAAATACCACGGAACAAATGTTTGGCTAGCTAGGAAGGGAAGGTTTTCTAGGAACCCTAAAGCAGGTCTAGCTCCGGCTAGTTCCGAGATCCGTCTTTGAGTTCCATTCAATGAAATACCACTAGACAAATGTTTGACTAGCTAGGAAGGGAAGGTTTTCTAGGAACCCTAAAGCAGGTCTAGCTCCGGCTAGTTCCGAGATCCGTCTTTGAGTTCCATTCAATGAAATACCACTAGACAAATGTTTGACTAGCTAGGAAGGGAAGGTTTTCTAGGAACCCTAAAGCAGGTCTAGCTCCGGCTAGTTCCGAGATCCGTCTTTGAGTTCCATTCAATGAAATACCACGGAACAAATGTTTGACTAGCTAGGAAGGGAAGGTTTTCTAGGAACCCTCGAGCAGGTCTAGCTCCGGCTAGTTCCGAGATCCGTCTTTGAGTTCCATTCAATGAAATACCACGGAACAAATGTTTGACTAGCTAGGAAGGGAAGGTTTTCTAGGAACCCTAAAGCAGGTCTAGCTCCGGCTAGTTCCGAGATCCGTCTTTGAGTTCCTTTCAATGAAATACCACGGAACAAATGTTTGGCTAGCTAGGAAGGGAAGGTTTTCTAGGAACCCTAGAGCAGGTCTAGCTCCGGCTAGTTCCGAGATCCGTCTTTGAGTTCCTTTCAATGAAATACCACGGAACAAATGTTTGACTAGCTAGGAAGGGAAGGTTTTCTAGGAACCCTAGAGCAGGTCTAGCTCCGGCTAGTTCCGAGATCCGTCTTTGAGTTCCATTCAATGAAATACCACGGAACAAATGTTTGGCTAGCTAGGAAGGGAAGGTTTTCTAGGAACCCTAGAGCAGGTCTAGCTCCGGCTAGTTCCGAGATCCGTCTTTGAGTTCCATTCAATGAAATACCACGGAACAAATGTTTGGCTAGCTAGGAAGGGAAGGTTTTCTAGGAACCCTAAAGCAGGTCTAGCTCCGGCTAGTTCCGAGATCCGTCTTTGAGTTCCATTCAATGAAATACCACGGAACAAATGTTTGGCTAGCTAGGAAGGGAAGGTTTTCTAGGGACCCTAAAGCAGGTCTAGCTCCGGCTAGTTCCGAGATCCGTCTTTGAGTTCCATTCAATGAAATACCACGGAACAAATGTTTGGCTAGCTAGGAAGGGAAGGTTTTCTAGGAACCCTAAAGCAGGTCTAGCTCCGGCTAGTTCCGAGATCCATCTTTGAGTTTCATTCAATGAAATACCACGGAACAAATGTTTGGCTAGCTAGGAAGGGAAGGTTTTCTAGGAACCCTAAAGCAGGTCTAGCTCCGGCTAGTTCCGAGATCCGTCTTTGAGTTCCATTCAATGAAATACCACGGAACAAATGTTTGGCTAGCTAGGAAGGGAAGGTTTTCTAGGAACCCTAAAGCAGGTCTAGCTCCGGCTAGTTCCGAGATCCGTCTTTGAGTTCCATTCAATGAAATACCACGGAACAAATGTTTGGCTAGCTAGGAAGGGAAGGTTTTCTAGGAACCCTAAAGCAGGTCTAGCTCCGGCTAGTTCCGAGATCCGTCTTTGAGTTCCATTCAATGAAATACCACGGAACAAATGTTTGACTAGCTAGGAAGGGAAGGTTTTCTAGGAACCCTAGAGCAGGTCTAGCTCCGGCTAGTTCCGAGATCCGTCTTTGAGTTCCATTCAATGAAATACCACGGAACAAATGTTTGGCTAGCTAGGAAGGGAAGGTTTTCTAGGAACCCTAGAGCAGGTCTAGCTCCGGCTAGTTCCGAGATCCGTCTTTGAGTTCCATTCAATGAAATACCACGGAACAAATGTTTGGCTAGCTAGGAAGGGAAGGTTTTCTAGGAACCCTAAAGCAGGTCTAGCTCCGGCTAGTTCCGAGATCCGTCTTTGAGTTCCATTCAATGAAATACCACGGAACAAATGTTTGACTAGCTAGGAAGGGAAGGTTTTCTAGGAACCCTAAAGCAGGTCTAGCTCCGGCTAGTTCCGACATCCGTCTTTGAGTTCCATTCAATGAAATACCACGGAACAAATGTTTGGCTAGCTAGGAAGGGAAGGTTTTCTAGGAACCCTAAAGCAGGTCTAGCTCCGGCTAGTTCCGAGATCCGTCTTTGAGTTCCATTCAATGAAATACCACGGAACAAATGTTTGGCTAGCTAGGAAGGGAAGGTTTTCTAGGAACCCTAAAGCAGGTCTAGCTCCGGCTAGTTCCGAGATCCGTCTTTGAGTTCCATTCAATGAAATACCACGGAACAAATGTTTGACTAGCTAGGAAGGGAAGGTTTTCTAGGAACCCTAAAGCAGGTCTAGCTCCGGCTAGTTCCGAGATCCGTCTTTGAGTTCCATTCAATGAAATACCACGGAACAAATGTTTGGCTAGCTAGGAAGGGAAGGTTTTCTAGGAACCCTAAAGCAGGTCTAGCTCCGGCTAGTTCCGAGATCCGTCTTTGAGTTCCATTCAATGAAATACCACGGAACAAATGTTTGGCTAGCTAGGAAGGGAAGGTTTTCTAGGAACCCTAAAGCAGGTCTAGCTCCGGCTAGTTCCGAGATCCGTCTTTGAGTTCCTTTCAATGAAATACCACGGAACAAATGTTTGGCTAGCTAGGAAGGGAAGGTTTTCTAGGAACCCTAGAGCAGGTCTAGCTCCGGCTAGTTCCGAGATCCGTCTTTGAGTTCCTTTCAATGAAATACCACGGAACAAATGTTTGACTAGCTAGGAAGGGAAGGTTTTCTAGGAACCCTAGAGCAGGTCTAGCTCCGGCTAGTTCCGAGATCCGTCTTTGAGTTCCATTCAATGAAATACCACGGAACAAATGTTTGGCTAGCTAGGAAGGGAAGGTTTTCTAGGAACCCTAGAGCAGGTCTAGCTCCGGCTAGTTCCGAGATCCGTCTTTGAGTTCCATTCAATGAAATACCACGGAACAAATGTTTGGCTAGCTAGGAAGGGAAGGTTTTCTAGGAACCCTAAAGCAGGTCTAGCTCCGGCTAGTTCCGAGATCCGTCTTTGAGTTCCATTCAATGAAATACCACGGAACAAATGTTTGGCTAGCTAGGAAGGGAAGGTTTTCTAGGAACCCTAAAGCAGGTCTAGCTCCGGCTAGTTCCGAGATCCGTATTTGAGTTCCATTCAATGAAATACCACTAGACAAATGTTTGACTAGCTAGGAAGGGAAGGTTTTCTAGGAACCCTAAAGCAGGTCTAGCTCCGGCTAGTTCCGAGATCCGTCTTTGAGTTCCATTCAATGAAATACCACTAGACAAATGTTTGACTAGCTAGGAAGGGAAGGTTTTCTAGGAACCCTAAAGCAGGTCTAGCTCCGGCTAGTTCCGAGATCCGTCTTTGAGTTCCATTCAATGAAATACCACGGAACAAATGTTTGACTAGCTAGGAAGGGAAGGTTTTCTAGGAACCCTCGAGCAGGTCTAGCTCCGGCTAGTTCCGAGATCCGTCTTTGAGTTCCATTCAATGAAATACCACGGAACAAATGTTTGACTAGCTAGGAAGGGAAGGTTTTCTAGGAACCCTAAAGCAGGTCTAGCTCCGGCTGGTTCCGAGATCCGTCTTTGAGTTCCTTTCAATGAAATACCACGGAACAAATGTTTGACTAGCTAGGAAGGGAAGGTTTTCTAGGAACCCTAGAGCAGGTCTAGCTCCGGCTAGTTCCGAGATCCGTCTTTGAGTTCCATTCAATGAAATACCACGGAACAAATGTTTGGCTAGCTAGGAAGGGAAGGTTTTCTAGGAACCCTAGAGCAGGTCTAGCTCCGGCTAGTTCCGAGATCCGTCTTTGAGTTCCATTCAATGAAATACCACGGAACAAATGTTTGGCTAGCTAGGAAGGGAAGGTTTTCTAGGAACCCTAAAGCAGGTCTAGCTCCGGCTAGTTCCGAGATCCGTCTTTGAGTTCCATTCAATGAAATACCACGGAACAAATGTTTGACTAGCTAGGAAGGGAAGGTTTTCTAGGAACCCTAAAGCAGGTCTAGCTCCGGCTGGTTCCGAGATCCGTCTTTGAGTTCCATTCAATGAAATACCACGGAACAAATGTTTGGCTAGCTAGGAAGGGAAGGTTTTCTAGGAACCCTAAAGCAGGTCTAGCTCCGGCTAGTTCCGAGATCCGTCTTTGAGTTCCATTCAATGAAATACCACGGAACAAATGTTTGGCTAGCTAGGAAGGGAAGGTTTTCTAGGAACCCTAAAGCAGGTCTAGCTCCGGCTAGTTCCGAGATCCGTCTTTGAGTTCCATTCAATGAAATACCACGGAACAAATGTTTGACTAGCTAGGAAGGGAAGGTTTTCTAGGAACCCTAAAGCAGGTCTAGCTCCGGCTAGTTCCGAGATCCGTCTTTGAGTTCCATTCAATGAAATACCACGGAACAAATGTTTGGCTAGCTAGGAAGGGAAGGTTTTCTAGGAACCCTAGAGCAGGTCTAGCTCCGGCTAGTTCCGAGATCCGTCTTTGAGTTCCATTCAATGAAATACCACGGAACAAATGTTTGGCTAGCTAGGAAGGGAAGGTTTTCTAGGAACCCTAAAGCAGGTCTAGCTCCGGCTAGTTCCGAGATCCGTCTTTGAGTTCCATTCAATGAAATACCACGGAACAAATGTTTGGCTAGCTAGGAAGGGAAGGTTTTCTAGGAACCCTAGAGCAGGTCTAGCTCCGGCTAGTTCCGAGATCCGTCTTTGAGTTCCATTCAATGAAATACCACGGAACAAATGTTTGACTAGCTAGGAAGGGAAGGTTTTCTAGGAACCCTAAAGCAGGTCTAGCTCCGGCTAGTTCCGAGATCCGTCTTTGAGTTCCATTCAATGAAATACCACGGAACAAATGTTTGGCTAGCTAGGAAGGGAAGGTTTTCTAGGAACCCTAGAGCAGGTCTAGCTCCGGCTAGTTCCGAGATCCGTCTTTGAGTTCCATTCAATGAAATACCACGGAACAAATGTTTGGCTAGCTAGGAAGGGAAGGTTTTCTAGGAACCCTAAAGCAGGTCTAGCTCCGGCTAGTTCCGAGATCCGTCTTTGAGTTCCATTCAATGAAATACCACGGAACAAATGTTTGGCTAGCTAGGAAGGGAAGGTTTTCTAGGAACCCTAAAGCAGGTCTAGCTCCGGCTAGTTCCGAGATCCGTCTTTGAGTTCCATTCAATGAAATACCACTAGACAAATGTTTGACTAGCTAGGAAGGGAAGGTTTTCTAGGAACCCTAAAGCAGGTCTAGCTCCGGCTAGTTCCGAGATCCGTCTTTGAGTTCCATTCAATGAAATACCACTAGACAAATGTTTGACTAGCTAGGAAGGGAAGGTTTTCTAGGAACCCTAAAGCAGGTCTAGCTCCGGCTAGTTCCGAGATCCGTCTTTGAGTTCCATTCAATGAAATACCACGGAACAAATGTTTGACTAGCTAGGAAGGGAAGGTTTTCTAGGAACCCTCGAGCAGGTCTAGCTCCGGCTAGTTCCGAGATCCGTCTTTGAGTTCCATTCAATGAAATACCACGGAACAAATGTTTGACTAGCTAGGAAGGGAAGGTTTTCTAGGAACCCTAAAGCAGGTCTAGCTCCGGCTAGTTCCGAGATCCGTCTTTGAGTTCCTTTCAATGAAATACCACGGAACAAATGTTTGGCTAGCTAGGAAGGGAAGGTTTTCTAGGAACCCTAGAGCAGGTCTAGCTCCGGCTAGTTCCGAGATCCGTCTTTGAGTTCCTTTCAATGAAATACCACGGAACAAATGTTTGACTAGCTAGGAAGGGAAGGTTTTCTGGGAACCCTAGAGCAGGTCTAGCTCCGGCTAGTTCCGAGATCCGTCTTTGAGTTCCATTCAATGAAATACCACGGAACAAATGTTTGGCTAGCTAGGAAGGGAAGGTTTTCTAGGAACCCTAGAGCAGGTCTAGCTCCGGCTAGTTCCGAGATCCGTCTTTGAGTTCCATTCAATGAAATACCACGGAACAAATGTTTGGCTAGCTAGGAAGGGAAGGTTTTCTAGGAACCCTAAAGCAGGTCTAGCTCCGGCTAGTTCCGAGATCCGTCTTTGAGTTCCATTCAATGAAATACCACGGAACAAATGTTTGACTAGCTAGGAAGGGAAGGTTTTCTAGGAACCCTAAAGCAGGTCTAGCTCCGGCTGCTTCCGAGATCCGTCTTTGAGTTCCATTCAATGAAATACCACGGAACAAATGTTTGGCTAGCTAGGAAGGGAAGGTTTTCTAGGAACCCTAAAGCAGGTCTAGCTCCGGCTAGTTCCGAGATCCGTCTTTGAGTTCCATTCAATGAAATACCACGGAACAAATGTTTGGCTAGCTAGGAAGGGAAGGTTTTCTAGGAACCCTAAAGCAGGTCTAGCTCCGGCTAGTTCCGAGATCCGTCTTTGAGTTCCATTCAATGAAATACCACCGAACAAATGTTTGACTAGCTAGGAAGGGAAGGTTTTCTAGGAACCCTAAAGCAGGTCTAGCTCCGGCTAGTTCCGAGATCCGTCTTTGAGTTCCATTCAATGAAATACCACGGAACAAATGTTTGGCTAGCTAGGAAGGGAAGGTTTTCTAGGAACCCTAGAGCAGGTCTAGCTCCGGCTAGTTCCGAGATCCGTCTTTGAGTTCCATTCAATGAAATACCACGGAACAAATGTTTGGCTAGCTAGGAAGGGAAGGTTTTCTAGGAACCCTAAAGCAGGTCTAGCTCCGGCTAGTTCCGAGATCCGTCTTTGAGTTCCATTCAATGAAATACCACGGAACAAATGTTTGGCTAGCTAGGAAGGGAAGGTTTTCTAGGAACCCTAAAGCAGGTCTAGCTCCGGCTAGTTCCGAGATCCGTCTTTGAGTTCCATTCAATGAAATACCACTAGACAAATGTTTGACTAGCTAGGAAGGGAAGGTTTTCTAGGAACCCTAAAGCAGGTCTAGCTCCGGCTAGTTCCAAGATCCGTCTTTGAGTTCCATTCAATGAAATACCACGGAACAAATGTTTGGCTAGCTAGGAAGGGAAGGTTTTCTAGGAACCCTAGAGCAGGTCTAGCTCCGGCTAGTTCCGAGATCCGTCTTTGAGTTCCATTCAATGAAATACCACGGAACAAATGTTTGGCTAGCTAGGAAGGGAAGGTTTTCTAGGAACCCTCGAGCAGGTCTAGCTCCGGCTAGTTCCGAGATCCGTCTTTGAGTTCCATTCAATGAAATACCACGGAACAAATGTTTGACTAGCTAGGAAGGGAAGGTTTTCTAGGAACCCTAAAGCAGGTCTAGCTCCGGCTAGTTCCGAGATCCGTCTTTGAGTTCCATTCAATGAAATACCACTAGACAAATGTTTGACTAGCTAGGAAGGGAAGGTTTTCTCGGAACCCTAAAGCAGGTCTAGCTCCGGCTAGTTCCGAGATCCGTCTTTGAGTTCCATTCAATGAAATACCACTAGACAAATGTTTGACTAGCTAGGAAGGGAAGGTTTTCTAGGAACCCTAAAGCAGGTCTAGCTCCGGCTAGTTCCGAGATCCGTCTTTGAGTTCCATTCAATGAAATACCACGGAACAAATGTTTGGCTAGCTAGGAAGGGAAGGTTTTCTAGGAACCCTAAAGCAGGTCTAGCTCCGGCTAGTTCCGAGATCCGTCTTTGAGTTCCATTCAATGAAATACCACGGAACAAATGTTTGACTAGCTAGGAAGGGAAGGTTTTCTAGGAACCCTCGAGCAGGTCTAGCTCCGGCTAGTTCCGAGATCCGTCTTTGAGTTCCATTCAATGAAATACCACGGAACAAATGTTTGACTAGCTAGGAAGGGAAGGTTTTCTAGGAACCCTAAAGCAGGTCTAGCTCCGGCTAGTTCCGAGATCCGTCTTTGAGTTCCTTTCAATGAAATACCACGGAACAAATGTTTGGCTAGCTAGGAAGGGAAGGTTTTCTAGGAACCCTAGAGCAGGTCTAGCTCCGGCTAGTTCCGAGATCCGTCTTTGAGTTCCTTTCAATGAAATACCACGGAACAAATGTTTGACTAGCTAGGAAGGGAAGGTTTTCTAGGAACCCTAGAGCAGGTCTAGCTCCGGCTAGTTCCGAGATCCGTCTTTGAGTTCCATTCAATGAAATACCACGGAACAAATGTTTGGCTAGCTAGGAAGGGAAGGTTTTCTAGGAACCCTAGAGCAGGTCTAGCTCCGGCTAGTTCCGAGGTCCGTCTTTGAGTTCCTTTCAATGAAATACCACGGAACAAATGTTTGGCTAGCTAGGAAGGGAAGGTTTTCTAGGAACCCTAGAGCAGGTCTAGCTCCGGCTAGTTCCGAGATCCGTCTTTGAGTTCCTTTCAATGAAATACCACGGAACAAATGTTTGACTAGCTAGGAAGGGAAGGTTTTCTAGGAACCCTAGAGCAGGTCTAGCTCCGGCTAGTTCCGAGATCCGTCTTTGAGTTCCATTCAATGAAATACCACGGAACAAATGTTTGGCTAGCTAGGAAGGGAAGGTTTTCTAGGAACCCTAGAGCAGGTCTAGCTCCGGCTAGTTCCGAGATCCGTCTTTGAGTTCCATTCAATGAAATACCACGGAACAAATGTTTGGCTAGCTAGGAAGGGAAGGTTTTCTAGGAACCCTAAAGCAGGTCTAGCTCCGGCTAGTTCCGAGATCCGTCTTTGAGTTCCATTCAATGAAATACCACGGAACAAATGTTTGGCTAGCTAGGAAGGGAAGGTTTTCTAGGAACCCTAAAGCAGGTCTAGCTCCGGCTAGTTCCGAGATCCGTCTTTGAGTTCCATTCAATGAAATACCACGGAACAAATGTTTGACTAGCTAGGAAGGGAAGGTTTTCTAGGAACCCTAAAGCAGGTCTAGCTCCGGCTAGTTCCGAGATCCGTCTTTGAGTTCCATTCAATGAAATACCACGGAACAAATGTTTGGCTAGCTAGGAAGGGAAGGTTTTCTAGGAACCCTAGAGCAGGTCTAGCTCCGGCTAGTTCCGAGATCCGTCTTTGAATTCCATTCAATGAAATACCACGGAACAAATGTTTGGCTAGCTAGGAAGGGAAGGTTTTCTAGGAACCCTAAAGCAGGTCTAGCTCCGGCTAGTTCCGAGATCCGTCTTTGAGTTCCATTCAATGAAATACCACGGAACAAATGTTTGGCTAGCTAGGAAGGGAAGGTTTTCTAGGAACCCTAAAGCAGGTCTAGCTCCGGCTAGTTCCGAGATCCGTCTTTGAGTTCCATTCAATGAAATACCACTAGACAAATGTTTGACTAGCTAGGAAGGGAAGGTTTTCTAGGAACCCTAAAGCAGGTCTAGCTCCGGCTAGTTCCGAGATCCGTCTTTGAGTTCCATTCAATGAAATACCACGGAACAAATGTTTGGCTAGCTAGGAAGGGAAGGTTTTCTAGGAACCCTAGAGCAGGTCTAGCTCCGGCTAGTTCCGAGATCCGTCTTTGAGTTCCATTCAATGAAATACCACGGAACAAATGTTTGGCTAGCTAGGAAGGGAAGGTTTTCTAGGAACCCTAAAGCAGGTCTAGCTCCGGCTAGTTCCGAGATCCATCTTTGAGTTCCATTCAATGAAATACCACGGAACAAATGTTTGGCTAGCTAGGAAGGGAAGGTTTTCTAGGAACCCTAAAGCAGGTCTAGCTCCGGCTAGTTCCGAGATCCGTCTTTGAGTTCCATTCAATGAAATACCACGGAACAAATGTTTGGCTAGCTAGGAAGGGAAGGTTTTCTAGGAACCCTAAAGCAGGTCTAGCTCCGGCTAGTTCCGAGATCCGTCTTTGAGTTCCATTCAATGAAATACCACGGAACAAATGTTTGGCTAGCTAGGAAGGGAAGGTTTTCTAGGAACCCTAAAGCAGGTCTAGCTCCGGCTAGTTCCGAGATCCGTCTTTGAGTTCCATTCAATGAAATACCACGGAACAAATGTTTGACTAGCTAGGAAGGGAAGGTTTTCTAGGAACCCTAGAGCAGGTCTAGCTCCGGCTAGTTCCGAGATCCGTCTTTGAGTTCCATTCAATGAAATACCACGGAACAAATGTTTGGCTAGCTAGGAAGGGAAGGTTTTCTAGGAACCCTAGAGCAGGTCTAGCTCCGGCTAGTTCCGAGATCCGTCTTTGAGTTCCATTCAATGAAATACCACGGAACAAATGTTTGGCTAGCTAGGAAGGGAAGGTTTTCTAGGAACCCTAAAGCAGGTCTAGCTCCGGCTAGTTCCGAGATCCGTCTTTGAGTTCCATTCAATGAAATACCACGGAACAAATGTTTGACTAGCTAGGAAGGGAAGGTTTTCTAGGAACCCTAAAGCAGGTCTAGCTCCGGCTAGTTCCGAGATCCGTCTTTGAGTTCCATTCAATGAAATACCACGGAACAAATGTTTGGCTAGCTAGGAAGGGAAGGTTTTCTAGGAACCCTAAAGCAGGTCTAGCTCCGGCTAGTTCCGAGATCCGTCTTTGAGTTCCATTCAATGAAATACCACGGAACAAATGTTTGGCTAGCTAGGAAGGGAAGGTTTTCTAGGAACCCTAAAGCAGGTCTAGCTCCGGCTAGTTCCGAGATCCGTCTTTGAGTTCCTTTCAATGAAATACCACGGAACAAATGTTTGGCTAGCTAGGAAGGGAAGGTTTTCTAGGAACCCTAGAGCAGGTCTAGCTCCGGCTAGTTCCGAGATCCGTCTTTGAGTTCCTTTCAATGAAATACCACGGAACAAATGTTTGACTAGCTAGGAAGGGAAGGTTTTCTAGGAACCCTAGAGCAGGTCTAGCTCCGGCTAGTTCCGAGATCCGTCTTTGAGTTCCATTCAATGAAATACCACGGAACAAATGTTTGGCTAGCTAGGAAGGGAAGGTTTTCTAGGAACCCTAGAGCAGGTCTAGCTCCGGTCATTTCCGAGATCCGTCTTTGAGTTCCATTCAATGAAATACCACGGAACAAATGTTTGGCTAGCTAGGAAGGGAAGGTTTTCTAGGAACCCTAAAGCAGGTCTAGCTCCGGCTAGTTCCGAGATCCGTCTTTGAGTTCCATTCAATGAAATACCACGGAAAAAATGTTTGGCTAGCTAGGAAGGGAAGGTTTTCTAGGAACCCTAAAGCAGGTCTAGCTCCGGCTAGTTCCGAGATCCGTCTTTGAGTTCCATTCAATGAAATACCACTAGACAAATGTTTGACTAGCTAGGAAGGGAAGGTTTTCTAGGAACCCTAAAGCAGGTCTAGCTCCGGCTAGTTCCGAGATCCGTCTTTGAGTTCCATTCAATGAAATACCACTAGACAAATGTTTGACTAGCTAGGAAGGGAAGGCTTTCTAGGAACCCTAAAGCAGGTCTAGCTCCGGCTAGTTCCGAGATCCGTCTTTGAGTTCCATTCAATGAAATACCACGGAACAAATGTTTGACTAGCTAGGAAGGGAAGGTTTTCTAGGAACCCTCGAGCAGGTCTAGCTCCGGCTAGTTCCGAGATCCGTCTTTGAGTTCCATTCAATGAAATACCACGGAACAAATGTTTGACTAGCTAGGAAGGGAAGGTTTTCTAGGAACCCTAAAGCAGGTCTAGCTCCGGCTGGTTCCGAGATCCGTCTTTGAGTTCCTTTCAATGAAATACCACGGAACAAATGTTTGACTAGCTAGGAAGGGAAGGTTTTCTAGGAACCCTAGAGCAGGTCTAGCTCCGGCTAGTTCCGAGATCCGTCTTTGAGTTCCATTCAATGAAATACCACGGAACAAATGTTTGGCTAGCTAGGAAGGGAAGGTTTTCTAGGAACCCTAGAGCAGGTCTAGCTCCGGCTAGTTCCGAGATCCGTCTTTGAGTTCCATTCAATGAAATACCACGGAACAAATGTTTGGCTAGCTAGGAAGGGAAGGTTTTCTAGGAACCCTAAAGCAGGTCTAGCTCCGGCTAGTTCCGAGATCCGTCTTTGAGTTCCATTCAATGAAATACCACGGAACAAATGTTTGACTAGCTAGGAAGGGAAGGTTTTCTAGGAACCCTAAAGCAGGTCTAGCTCCGGCTGGTTCCGAGATCCGTCTTTGAGTTCCATTCAATAAAATACCACGGAACAAATGTTTGGCTAGCTAGGAAGGGAAGGTTTTCTAGGAACCCTAAAGCAGGTCTAGCTCCGGCTAGTTCCGAGATCCGTCTTTGAGTTCCATTCAATGAAATACCACGGAACAAATGTTTGGCTAGCTAGGAAGGGAAGGTTTTCTAGGAACCCTAAAGCAGGTCTAGCTCCGACTAGTTCCGAGATCCGTCTTTGAGTTCCATTCAATGAAATACCACGGAACAAATGTTTGACTAGCTAGGAAGGGAAGGTTTTCTAGGAACCCTAAAGCAGGTCTAGCTCCGGCTAGTTCCGAGATCCGTCTTTGAGTTCCATTCAATGAAATACCACGGAACAAATGTTTGGCTAGCTAGGAAGGGAAGGTTTTCTAGGAACCCTAGAGCAGGTCTAGCTCCGGCTAGTTCCGAGATCCGTCTTTGAGTTCCATTCAATGAAATACCACGGAACAAATGTTTGGCTAGCTAGGAAGGGAAGGTTTTTTAGGAACCCTAAAGCAGGTCTAGCTCCGGCTAGTTCCGAGATCCGTCTTTGAGTTCCATTCAATGAAAAACCACGGAACAAATGTTTGGCTAGCTAGGAAGGGAAGGTTTTCTAGGAACCCTAAAGCAGGTCTAGCTCCGGCTAGTTCCGAGATCCGTCTTTGAGTTCCATTCAATGAAATACCACGGAACAAATGTTTGGCTAGCTAGGAAGGGAAGGTTTTCTAGGAACCCTAGAGCAGGTCTAGCTCCGGCTAGTTCCGAGATCCGTCTTTGAGTTCCATTCAATGAAATACCACGGAACAAATGTTTGGCTAGCTAGGAAGGGAAGGTTTTCTAGGAACCCTAAAGCAGGTCTAGCTCCGGCTAGTTCCGAGATCCGTCTTTGAGTTCCTTTCAATGAAATACCACGGAACAAATGTTTGGCTAGCTAGGAAGGGAAGGTTTTCTAGGAACCCTAGAGCAGGTCTAGCTCCGGCTAGTTCCGAGATCCGTCTTTGAGTTCCTTTCAATGAAATACCACGGAACAAATGTTTGACTAGCTAGGAAGGGAAGGTTTTCTAGGAACCCTAGAGCAGGTCTAGCTCCGGCTAGTTCCGAGATCCGTCTTTGAGTTCCATTCAATGAAATACCACGGAACAAATGTTTGGCTAGCTAGGAAGGGAAGGTTTTCTAGGAACCCTAGAGCAGGTCTAGCTCCGGTCATTTCCGAGATCCGTCTTTGAGTTCCATTCAATGAAATACCACGGAACAAATGTTTGGCTAGCTAGGAAGGGAAGGTTTTCTAGGAACCCTAAAGCAGGTCTAGCTCCGGCTAGTTCCGAGATCCGTCTTTGAGTTCCATTCAATGAAATACCACGGAAAAAATGTTTGGCTAGCTAGGAAGGGAAGGTTTTCTAGGAACCCTAAAGCAGGTCTAGCTCCGGCTAGTTCCGAGATCCGTCTTTGAGTTCCATTCAATGAAATACCACTAGACAAATGTTTGACTAGCTAGGAAGGGAAGGTTTTCTAGGAACCCTAAAGCAGGTCTAGCTCCGGCTAGTTCCGAGATCCGTCTTTGAGTTCCATTCAATGAAATACCACTAGACAAATGTTTGACTAGCTAGGAAGGGAAGGCTTTCTAGGAACCCTAAAGCAGGTCTAGCTCCGGCTAGTTCCGAGATCCGTCTTTGAGTTCCATTCAATGAAATACCACGGAACAAATGTTTGACTAGCTAGGAAGGGAAGGTTTTCTAGGAACCCTCGAGCAGGTCTAGCTCCGGCTAGTTCCGAGATCCGTCTTTGAGTTCCATTCAATGAAATACCACGGAACAAATGTTTGACTAGCTAGGAAGGGAAGGTTTTCTAGGAACCCTAAAGCAGGTCTAGCTCCGGCTGGTTCCGAGATCCGTCTTTGAGTTCCTTTCAATGAAATACCACGGAACAAATGTTTGACTAGCTAGGAAGGGAAGGTTTTCTAGGAACCCTAGAGCAGGTCTAGCTCCGGCTAGTTCCGAGATCCGTCTTTGAGTTCCATTCAATGAAATACCACGGAACAAATGTTTGGCTAGCTAGGAAGGGAAGGTTTTCTAGGAACCCTAGAGCAGGTCTAGCTCCGGCTAGTTCCGAGATCCGTCTTTGAGTTCCATTCAATGAAATACCACGGAACAAATGTTTGGCTAGCTAGGAAGGGAAGGTTTTCTAGGAACCCTAAAGCAGGTCTAGCTCCGGCTAGTTCCGAGATCCGTCTTTGAGTTCCATTCAATGAAATACCACGGAACAAATGTTTGACTAGCTAGGAAGGGAAGGTTTTCTAGGAACCCTAAAGCAGGTCTAGCTCCGGCTGGTTCCGAGATCCGTCTTTGAGTTCCATTCAATAAAATACCACGGAACAAATGTTTGGCTAGCTAGGAAGGGAAGGTTTTCTAGGAACCCTAAAGCAGGTCTAGCTCCGGCTAGTTCCGAGATCCGTCTTTGAGTTCCATTCAATGAAATACCACGGAACAAATGTTTGGCTAGCTAGGAAGGGAAGGTTTTCTAGGAACCCTAAAGCAGGTCTAGCTCCGGCTAGTTCCGAGATCCGTCTTTGAGTTCCATTCAATGAAATACCACGGAACAAATGTTTGACTAGCTAGGAAGGGAAGGTTTTCTAGGAACCCTAAAGCAGGTCTAGCTCCGGCTAGTTCCGAGATCCGTCTTTGAGTTCCATTCAATGAAATACCACGGAACAAATGTTTGGCTAGCTAGGAAGGGAAGGTTTTCTAGGAACCCTAGAGCAGGTCTAGCTCCGGCTAGTTCCGAGATCCGTCTTTGAGTTCCATTCAATGAAATACCACGGAACAAATGTTTGGCTAGCTAGGAAGGGAAGGTTTTTTAGGAACCCTAAAGCAGGTCTAGCTCCGGCTAGTTCCGAGATCCGTCTTTGAGTTCCATTCAATGAAAAACCACGGAACAAATGTTTGGCTAGCTAGGAAGGGAAGGTTTTCTAGGAACCCTAAAGCAGGTCTAGCTCCGGCTAGTTCCGAGATCCGTCTTTGAGTTCCATTCAATGAAATACCACGGAACAAATGTTTGGCTAGCTAGGAAGGGAAGGTTTTCTAGGAACCCTAGAGCAGGTCTAGCTCCGGCTAGTTCCGAGATCCGTCTTTGAGTTCCATTCAATGAAATACCACGGAACAAATGTTTGGCTAGCTAGGAAGGGAAGGTTTTCTAGGAACCCTAAAGCAGGTCTAGCTCCGGCTAGTTCCGAGATCCGTCTTTGAGTTCCATTCAATGAAATACCACGGAACAAATGTTTGGCTAGCTAGGAAGGGAAGGTTTTCTAGGAACCCTAAAGCAGGTCTAGCTCCGGCTAGTTCCGAGATCCGTCTTTGAGTTCCATTCAATGAAATACCACTAGACAAATGTTTGACTAGCTAGGAAGGGAAGGTTTTCTAGGAACCCTAAAGCAGGTCTAGCTCCGGCTAGTTCCGAGATCCGTCTTTGAGTTCCATTCAATGAAATACCACGGAACAAATGTTTGACTAGCTAGGAAGGGAAGGTTTTCTAGGAACCCTCGAGCAGGTCTAGCTCCGGCTAGTTCCGAGATCCGTCTTTGAGTTCCATTCAATGAAATACCACGGAACAAATGTTTGACTAGCTAGGAAGGGAAGGTTTTCTAGGAACCCTAAAGCAGGTCTAGCTCCGGCTAGTTCCGAGATCCGTCTTTGAGTTCCTTTCAATGAAATACCACGGAACAAATGTTTGGCTAGCTAGGAAGGGAAGGTTTTCTAGGAACCCTAGAGCAGGTCTAGCTCCGGCTAGTTCCGAGATCCGTCTTTGAGTTCCTTTCAATGAAATACCACGGAACAAATGTTTGACTAGCTAGGAAGGGAAGGTTTTCTAGGAACCCTAGAGCAGGTCTAGCTCCGGCTAGTTCCGAGATCCGTCTTTGAGTTCCATTCAATGAAATACCACGGAACAAATGTTTGGCTAGCTAGGAAGGGAAGGTTTTCTAGGAACCCTAGAGCAGGTCTAGCTCCGGCTAGTTCCGAGATCCGTCTTTGAGTTCCATTCAATGAAATACCACGGAACAAATGTTTGGCTAGCTAGGAAGGGAAGGTTTTCTAGGAACCCTAAAGCAGGTCTAGCTCCGGCTAGTTCCGAGATCCGTCTTTGAGTTCCATTCAATGAAATACCACGGAACAAATGTTTGACTAGCTAGGAAGGGAAGGTTTTCTAGGAACCCTAAAGCAGGTCTAGCTCCGGCTAGTTCCGAGATCCGTCTTTGAGTTCCATTCAATGAAATACCACGGAACAAATGTTTGGCTAGCTAGGAAGGGAAGGTTTTCTAGGAACCCTAAAGCAGGTCTAGCTCCGGCTAGTTCCGAGATCCGTCTTTGAGTTCCATTCAATGAAATACCACGGAACAAATGTTTGGCTAGCTAGGAAGGGAAGGTTTTCTAGGAACCCTAAAGCAGGTCTAGCTCCGGCTAGTTCCGAGATCCGTCTTTGAGTTCCATTAAATGAAATACCACGGAACAAATGTTTGACTAGCTAGGAAGGGAAGATTTTCTAGGAACCCTAAAGCAGGTCTAGCTCCTGCTAGTTCCGAGATCCGTCTTTGAGTTCCATTCAATGAAATACCACGGAACAAATGTTTGGCTAGCTAGGAAGGGAAGGTTTTCTAGGAACCCTAGAGCAGGTCTAGCTCCGGCTAGTTCCGAGATCCGTCTTTGAGTTCCATTCAATGAAATACCACGGAACAAATGTTTGGCTAGCTAGGAAGGGAAGGTTTTCTAGGAACCCTAAAGCAGGTCTAGCTCCGGCTAATTCCGAGATCCGTCTTTGAGTTCCATTCAATGAAATACCACGGAACAAATGTTTGGCTAGCTAGGAAGGGAAGGTTTTCTAGGAACCCTAAAGCAGGTCTAGCTCCGGCTAGTTCCGAGATCCGTCTTTGAGTTCCATTCAATGAAATACCACTAGACAAATGTTTGACTAGCTAGGAAGGGAAGGTTTTCTAGGAACCCTAAAGCAGGTCTAGCTCCGGCTAGTTCCGAGATCCGTCTTTGAGTTCCATTCAATGAAATACCATGGAACAAATGTTTGGCTAGCTAGGAAGGGAAGGTTTTCTAGGAACCCTAAAGCAGGTCTAGCTCCGGCTAGTTCCGAGATCCGTCTTTGAGTTCCATTCAATGAAATACCACGGAACAAATGTTTGGCTAGCTAGGAAGGGAAGGTTTTCTAGGAACCCTAAAGCAGGTCTAGCTCCGGCTAGTTCCGAGATCCGTCTTTGAGTTCCATTCAATGAAATACCACGGAACAAATGTTTGGCTAGCTAGGAAGGGAAGGTTTTCTAGGAACCCTAAAGCAGGTCTAGCTCCGGCTAGTTCCGAGATCCGTCTTTGAGTTCCATTCAATGAAATACCACGGAACAAATGTTTGGCTAGCTAGGAAGGGAAGGTTTTCTAGGAACCCTAGAGCAGGTCTAGCTCCGGCTAGTTCCGAGATCCGTCTTTGAGTTCCATTCAATGAAATACCACGGAACAAATGTTTGGCTAGCTAGGAAGGGAAGGTTTTCTAGGAACCCTAAAGCAGGTCTAGCTCCGGCTAGTTCCGAGATCCATCTTTGAGTTCCATTCAATGAAATACCACGGAACAAATGTTTGGCTAGCTAGGAAGGGAAGGTTTTCTAGGAACCCTAAAGCAGGTCAAGCTCCGGCTAGTTCCGAGATCCGTCTTTGAGTTCCATTCAATGAAATACCACGGAACAAATGTTTGGCTAGCTAGGAAGGGAAGGTTTTCTAGGAACCCTAAAGCAGGTCTAGCTCCGGCTAGTTCCGAGATCCGTCTTTGAGTTCCATTCAATGAAATACCACGGAACAAATGTTTGGCTAGCTAGGAAGGGAAGGTTTTCTAGGAACCCTAAAGCAGGTCTAGCTCCGGCTAGTTCCGAGATCCGTCTTTGAGTTCCATTCAATGAAATACCACGGAACAAATGTTTGACTAGCTAGGAAGGGAAGGTTTTCTAGGAACCCTAGAGCAGGTCTAGCTCCGGCTAGTTCCGAGATCCGTCTTTGAGTTCCATTCAATGAAATACCACGGAACAAATGTTTGGCTAGCTAGGAAGGGAAGGTTTTCTAGGAACCCTAGAGCAGGTCTAGCTCCGGCTAGTTCCGAGATCCGTCTTTGAGTTCCATTCAATGAAATACCACGGAACAAATGTTTGGCTAGCTAGGAAGGGAAGGTTTTCTAGGAACCCTAAAGCAGGTCTAGCTCCGGCTAGTTCCGAGATCCGTCTTTGAGTTCCATTCAATGAAATACCACGGAACAAATGTTTGACTAGCTAGGAAGGGAAGGTTTTCTAGGAACCCTAAAGCAGGTCTAGCTCCGGCTAGTTCCGAGATCCGTCTTTGAGTTCCATTCAATGAAATACCACGGAACAAATGTTTGGCTAGCTAGGAAGGGAAGGTTTTCTAGGAACCCTAAAGCAGGTCTAGCTCCGGCTAGTTCCGAGATCCGTCTTTGAGTTCCATTCAATGAAATACCACGGAACAAATGTTTGGCTAGCTAGGAAGGGAAGGTTTTCTAGGAACCCTAAAGCAGGTCTAGCTCCGGCTAGTTCCGAGATCCGTCTTTGAGTTCCTTTCAATGAAATACCACGGAACAAATGTTTGGCTAGCTAGGAAGGGAAGGTTTTCTAGGAACCCTAGAGCAGGTCTAGCTCCGGCTAGTTCCGAGATCCGTCTTTGAGTTCCTTTCAATGAAATACCACGGAACAAATGTTTGACTAGCTAGGAAGGGAAGGTTTTCTAGGAACCCTAGAGCAGGTCTAGCTCCGGCTAGTTCCGAGATCCGTCTTTGAGTTCCATTCAATGAAATACCACGGAACAAATGTTTGGCTAGCTAGGAAGGGAAGGTTTTCTAGGAACCCTAGAGCAGGTCTAGCTCCGGCTAGTTCCGAGATCCGTCTTTGAGTTCCATTCAATGAAATACCACGGAACAAATGTTTGGCTAGCTAGGAAGGGAAGGTTTTCTAGGAACCCTAAAGCAGGTCTAGCTCCGGCTAGTTCCGAGATCCGTCTTTGAGTTCCATTCAATGAAATACCACGGAACAAATGTTTGGCTAGCTAGGAAGGGAAGGTTTTCTAGGAACCCTAAAGCAGGTCTAGCTCCGGCTAGTTCCGAGATCCGTCTTTGAGTTCCATTCAATGAAATACCACTAGACAAATGTTTGACTAGCTAGGAAGGGAAGGTTTTCTAGGAACCCTAAAGCAGGTCTAGCTCCGGCTAGTTCCGAGATCCGTCTTTGAGTTCCATTCAATGAAATACCACGGAACAAATGTTTGACTAGCTAGGAAGGGAAGGTTTTCTAGGAACCCTCGAGCAGGTCTAGCTCCGGCTAGTTCCGAGATCCGTCTTTGAGTTCCATTCAATGAAATACCACGGAACAAATGTTTGACTAGCTAGGAAGGGAAGGTTTTCTAGGAACCCTAAAGCAGGTCTAGCTCCGGCTAGTTCCGAGATCCGTCTTTGAGTTCCTTTCAATGAAATACCACGGAACAAATGTTTGGCTAGCTAGGAAGGGAAGGTTTTCTAGGAACCCTAGAGCAGGTCTAGCTCCGGCTAGTTCCGAGATCCGTCTTTGAGTTCCTTTCAATGAAATACCACGGAACAAATGTTTGACTAGCTAGGAAGGGAAGGTTTTCTAGGAACCCTAGAGCAGGTCTAGCTCCGGCTATTTCCGAGATCCGTCTTTGAGTTCCATTCAATGAAATACCACGGAACAAATGTTTGGCTAGCTAGGAAGGGAAGGTTTTCTAGGAACCCTAGAGCAGGTCTAGCTCCGGCTAGTTCCGAGATCCGTCTTTGAGTTCCATTCAATGAAATACCACGGAACAAATGTTTGGCTAGCTAGGAAGGGAAGGTTTTCTAGGAACCCTAAAGCAGGTCTAGCTCCGGCTAGTTCCGAGATCCGTCTTTGAGTTCCATTCAATGAAATACCACGGAACAAATGTTTGACTAGCTAGGAAGGGAAGGTTTTCTAGGAACCCTAAAGCAGGTCTAGCTCCGGCTAGTTCCGAGATCCGTCTTTGAGTTCCATTCAATGAAATACCACGGAACAAATGTTTGGCTAGCTAGGAAGGGAAGGTTTTCTAGGAACCCTAAAGCAGGTCTAGCTCCGGCTAGTTCCGAGATCCGTCTTTGAGTTCCATTCAATGAAATACCACGGAACAAATGTTTGGCTAGCTAGGAAGGGAAGGTTTTCTAGGAACCCTAAAGCAGGTCTAGCTCCGGCTAGTTCCGAGATCCGTCTTTGAGTTCCATTAAATGAAATACCACGGAACAAATGTTTGACTAGCTAGGAAGGGAAGATTTTCTAGGAACCCTAAAGCAGGTCTAGCTCCTGCTAGTTCCGAGATCCGTCTTTGAGTTCCATTCAATGAAATACCACGGAACAAATGTTTGGCTAGCTAGGAAGGGAAGGTTTTCTAGGAACCCTAGAGCAGGTCTAGCTCCGGCTAGTTCCGAGATCCGTCTTTGAGTTCCATTCAATGAAATACCACGGAACAAATGTTTGGCTAGCTAGGAAGGGAAGGTTTTCTAGGAACCCTAAAGCAGGTCTAGCTCCGGCTAATTCCGAGATCCGTCTTTGAGTTCCATTCAATGAAATACCACGGAACAAATGTTTGGCTAGCTAGGAAGGGAAGGTTTTCTAGGAACCCTAAAGCAGGTCTAGCTCCGGCTAGTTCCGAGATCCGTCTTTGAGTTCCATTCAATGAAATACCACTAGACAAATGTTTGACTAGCTAGGAAGGGAAGGTTTTCTAGGAACCCTAAAGCAGGTCTAGCTCCGGCTAGTTCCGAGATCCGTCTTTGAGTTCCATTCAATGAAATACCATGGAACAAATGTTTGGCTAGCTAGGAAGGGAAGGTTTTCTAGGAACCCTAAAGCAGGTCTAGCTCCGGC
Organism: Gonocerus acuteangulatus; assembly: GCA_946811695.1. Lineage (NCBI taxonomy): Eukaryota > Metazoa > Arthropoda > Insecta > Hemiptera > Coreidae > Gonocerus > Gonocerus acuteangulatus. The sequence goes on along the minus strand of OX328124.1, from coordinate 131,512,252 downwards.
TAGTTCCGAGATCCGTCTTTGAGTTCCATTCAATGAAATACCACGGAACAAATGTTTGGCTAGCTAGGAAGGGAAGGTTTTCTAGGAACCCTAAAGCAGGTCTAGCTCCGGCTAGTTCCGAGATCCGTCTTTGAGTTCCATTCAATGAAATACCACGGAACAAATGTTTGGCTAGCTAGGAAGGGAAGGTTTTCTAGGAACCCTAAAGCAGGTCTAGCTCCGGCTAGTTCCGAGATCCGTCTTTGAGTTCCATTCAATGAAATACCACGGAACAAATGTTTGGCTAGCTAGGAAGGGAAGGTTTTCTAGGAACCCTAGAGCAGGTCTAGCTCCGGCTAGTTCCGAGATCCGTCTTTGAGTTCCATTCAATGAAATACCACGGAACAAATGTTTGGCTAGCTAGGAAGGGAAGGTTTTCTAGGAACCCTAAAGCAGGTCTAGCTCCGGCTAGTTCCGAGATCCATCTTTGAGTTCCATTCAATGAAATACCACGGAACAAATGTTTGGCTAGCTAGGAAGGGAAGGTTTTCTAGGAACCCTAAAGCAGGTCAAGCTCCGGCTAGTTCCGAGATCCGTCTTTGAGTTCCATTCAATGAAATACCACGGAACAAATGTTTGGCTAGCTAGGAAGGGAAGGTTTTCTAGGAACCCTAAAGCAGGTCTAGCTCCGGCTAGTTCCGAGATCCGTCTTTGAGTTCCATTCAATGAAATACCACGGAACAAATGTTTGGCTAGCTAGGAAGGGAAGGTTTTCTAGGAACCCTAAAGCAGGTCTAGCTCCGGCTAGTTCCGAGATCCGTCTTTGAGTTCCATTCAATGAAATACCACGGAACAAATGTTTGACTAGCTAGGAAGGGAAGGTTTTCTAGGAACCCTAGAGCAGGTCTAGCTCCGGCTAGTTCCGAGATCCGTCTTTGAGTTCCATTCAATGAAATACCACGGAACAAATGTTTGGCTAGCTAGGAAGGGAAGGTTTTCTAGGAACCCTAGAGCAGGTCTAGCTCCGGCTAGTTCCGAGATCCGTCTTTGAGTTCCATTCAATGAAATACCACGGAACAAATGTTTGGCTAGCTAGGAAGGGAAGGTTTTCTAGGAACCCTAAAGCAGGTCTAGCTCCGGCTAGTTCCGAGATCCGTCTTTGAGTTCCATTCAATGAAATACCACGGAACAAATGTTTGACTAGCTAGGAAGGGAAGGTTTTCTAGGAACCCTAAAGCAGGTCTAGCTCCGGCTAGTTCCGAGATCCGTCTTTGAGTTCCATTCAATGAAATACCACGGAACAAATGTTTGGCTAGCTAGGAAGGGAAGGTTTTCTAGGAACCCTAAAGCAGGTCTAGCTCCGGCTAGTTCCGAGATCCGTCTTTGAGTTCCATTCAATGAAATACCACGGAACAAATGTTTGGCTAGCTAGGAAGGGAAGGTTTTCTAGGAACCCTAAAGCAGGTCTAGCTCCGGCTAGTTCCGAGATCCGTCTTTGAGTTCCTTTCAATGAAATACCACGGAACAAATGTTTGGCTAGCTAGGAAGGGAAGGTTTTCTAGGAACCCTAGAGCAGGTCTAGCTCCGGCTAGTTCCGAGATCCGTCTTTGAGTTCCTTTCAATGAAATACCACGGAACAAATGTTTGACTAGCTAGGAAGGGAAGGTTTTCTAGGAACCCTAGAGCAGGTCTAGCTCCGGCTAGTTCCGAGATCCGTCTTTGAGTTCCATTCAATGAAATACCACGGAACAAATGTTTGGCTAGCTAGGAAGGGAAGGTTTTCTAGGAACCCTAGAGCAGGTCTAGCTCCGGCTAGTTCCGAGATCCGTCTTTGAGTTCCATTCAATGAAATACCACGGAACAAATGTTTGGCTAGCTAGGAAGGGAAGGTTTTCTAGGAACCCTAAAGCAGGTCTAGCTCCGGCTAGTTCCGAGATCCGTCTTTGAGTTCCATTCAATGAAATACCACGGAACAAATGTTTGGCTAGCTAGGAAGGGAAGGTTTTCTAGGAACCCTAAAGCAGGTCTAGCTCCGGCTAGTTCCGAGATCCGTCTTTGAGTTCCATTCAATGAAATACCACTAGACAAATGTTTGACTAGCTAGGAAGGGAAGGTTTTCTAGGAACCCTAAAGCAGGTCTAGCTCCGGCTAGTTCCGAGATCCGTCTTTGAGTTCCATTCAATGAAATACCACTAGACAAATGTTTGACTAGCTAGGAAGGGAAGGTTTTCTAGGAACCCTAAAGCAGGTCTAGCTCCGGCTAGTTCCGAGATCCGTCTTTGAGTTCCATTCAATGAAATACCACGGAACAAATGTTTGACTAGCTAGGAAGGGAAGGTTTTCTAGGAACCCTCGAGCAGGTCTAGCTCCGGCTAGTTCCGAGATCCGTCTTTGAGTTCCATTCAATGAAATACCACGGAACAAATGTTTGACTAGCTAGGAAGGGAAGGTTTTCTAGGAACCCTAAAGCAGGTCTAGCTCCGGCTAGTTCCGAGATCCGTCTTTGAGTTCCTTTCAATGAAATACCACGGAACAAATGTTTGGCTAGCTAGGAAGGGAAGGTTTTCTAGGAACCCTAGAGCAGGTCTAGCTCCGGCTAGTTCCGAGATCCGTCTTTGAGTTCCTTTCAATGAAATACCACGGAACAAATGTTTGGCTAGCTAGGAAGGGAAGGTTTTCTAGGAACCCTAAAGCAGGTCTAGCTCCGGCTAGTTCCGAGATCCGTCTTTGAGTTCCATTCAATGAAATACCACGGAACAAATGTTTGACTAGCTAGGAAGGGAAGGTTTTCTAGGAACCCTAAAGCAGGTCTAGCTCCGGCTAGTTCCGAGATCCGTCTTTGAGTTCCATTCAATGAAATACCACGGAACAAATGTTTGGCTAGCTAGGAAGGGAAGGTTTTCTAGGAACCCTAAAGCAGGTCTAGCTCCGGCTAGTTCCGAGATCCGTCTTTGAGTTCCATTCAATGAAATACCACGGAACAAATGTTTGACTAGCTAGGAAGGGAAGGTTTTCTAGGAACCCTAAAGCAGGTCTAGCTCCGGCTAGTTCCGAGATCCGTCTTTGAGTTCCTTTCAATGAAATACCACGGAACAAATGTTTGGCTAGCTAGGAAGGGAAGGTTTTCTAGGAACCCTAGAGCAGGTCTAGCTCCGGCTAGTTCCGAGATCCGTCTTTGAGTTCCTTTCAATGAAATACCACGGAACAAATGTTTGGCTAGCTAGGAAGGGAAGGTTTTCTAGGAACCCTAGAGCAGGTCTAGCTCCGGCTAGTTCCGAGATCCGTCTTTGAGTTCCATTCAATGAAATACCACGGAACAAATGTTTGGCTAGCTAGGAAGGGAAGGTTTTCTAGGAACCCTAGAGCAGGTCTAGCTCCGGCTAGTTCCGAGATCCGTCTTTGAGTTCCATTCAATGAAATACCACGGAACAAATGTTTGGCTAGCTAGGAAGGGAAGGTTTTCTAGGAACCCTAAAGCAGGTCTAGCTCCGGCTAGTTCCGAGATCCGTCTTTGAGTTCCATTCAATGAAATACCACGGAAAAAATGTTTGACTAGCTAGGAAGGGAAGGTTTTCTAGGAACCCTAAAGCAGGTCTAGCTCCGGCTGCTTCCGAGATCCGTCTTTGAGTTCCATTCAATGAAATACCACGGAACAAATGTTTGGCTAGCTAGGAAGGGAAGGTTTTCTAGGAACCCTAAAGCAGGTCTAGCTCCGGCTAGTTCCGAGATCCGTCTTTGAGTTCCATTCAATGAAATACCACGGAACAAATGTTTGGCTAGCTAGGAAGGGAAGGTTTTCTTGGAACCCTAAAGCAGGTCTAGCTCCGGCTAGTTCCGAGATCCGTCTTTGAGTTCCATTAAATGAAATACCACGGAACAAATGTTTGACTAGCTAGGAAGGGAAGGTTTTCTAGGAACCCTAAAGCAGGTCTAGCTCCGGCTAGTTCCGAGATCCGTCTTTGAGTTCCATTCAATGAAATACCACGGAACAAATGTTTGACTAGCTAGGAAGGGAAGGTTTTCTAGGAACCCTAAAGCAGGTCTAGCTCCGGCTAGTTCCGAGATCCGTCTTTGAGTTCCATTCAATAAAATACCACGGAACAAATGTTTGGCTAGCTAGGAAGGGAAGGTTTTCTAGGAACCCTAAAGCAGGTCTAGCTCCGGCTAGTTCCGAGATCCGTCTTTGAGTTCCATTCAATGAAATACCACGGAACAAATGTTTGACTAGCTAGGAAGGGAAGGTTTTCTAGGAACCCTAAAGCAGGTCTAGCTCCGGCTAGTTCCGAGATCCGTCTTTGAGTTCCTTTCAATGAAATACCACGGAACAAATGTTTGGCTAGCTAGGAAGGGAAGGTTTTCTAGGAACCCTAGAGCAGGTCTAGCTCCGGCTAGTTCCGAGATCCGTCTTTGAGTTCCTTTCAATGAAATACCACGGAACAAATGTTTGACTAGCTAGGAAGGGAAGGTTTTCTAGGAACCCTAGAGCAGGTCTAGCTCCGGCTAGTTCCGAGATCCGTCTTTGAGTTCCATTCAATGAAATACCACGGAACAAATGTTTGGCTAGCTAGGAAGGGAAGGTTTTCTAGGAACCCTAGAGCAGGTCTAGCTCCGGCTAGTTCCGAGATCCGTCTTTGAGTTCCATTCAATGAAATACCACGGAACAAATGTTTGGCTAGCTAGGAAGGGAAGGTTTTCTAGGAACCCTAAAGCAGGTCTAGCTCCGGCTAGTTCCGAGATCCGTCTTTGAGTTCCATTCAATGAAATACCACGGAAAAAATGTTTGACTAGCTAGGAAGGGAAGGTTTTCTAGGAACCCTAAAGCAGGTCTAGCTCCGGCTGCTTCCGAGATCCGTCTTTGAGTTCCATTCAATGAAATACCACGGAACAAATGTTTGGCTAGCTAGGAAGGGAAGGTTTTCTAGGAACCCTAAAGCAGGTCTAGCTCCGGCTAGTTCCGAGATCCGTCTTTGAGTTCCATTCAATGAAATACCACGGAACAAATGTTTGGCTAGCTAGGAAGGGAAGGTTTTCTAGGAACCCTAAAGCAGGTCTAGCTCCGGCTAGTTCCGAGATCCGTCTTTGAGTTCCATTAAATGAAATACCACGGAACAAATGTTTGACTAGCTAGGAAGGGAAGATTTTCTAGGAACCCTAAAGCAGGTCTAGCTCCGGCTAGTTCCGAGATCCGTCTTTGAGTTCCATTCAATGAAATACCACGGAACAAATGTTTGGCTAGCTAGGAAGGGAAGGTTTTCTAGGAACCCTAGAGCAGGTCTAGCTCCGGCTAGTTCCGAGATCCGTCTTTGAGTTCCATTCAATGAAATACCACGGAACAAATGTTTGGCTAGCTAGGAAGGGAAGGTTTTCTAGGAACCCTAAAGCAGGTCTAGCTCCGGCTAATTCCGAGATCCGTCTTTGAGTTCCATTCAATGAAATACCACGGAACAAATGTTTGGCTAGCTAGGAAGGGAAGGTTTTCTAGGAACCCTAAAGCAGGTCTAGCTCCGGCTAGTTCCGAGATCCGTCTTTGAGTTCCATTCAATGAAATACCACTAGACAAATGTTTGACTAGCTAGGAAGGGAAGGTTTTCTAGGAACCCTAAAGCAGGTCTAGCTCCGGCTAGTTCCGAGATCCGTCTTTGAGTTCCATTCAATGAAATACCACGGAACAAATGTTTGGCTAGCTAGGAAGGGAAGGTTTTCTAGGAACCCTAAAGCAGGTCTAGCTCCGGCTAGTTCCGAGATCCGTCTTTGAGTTCCATTCAATGAAATACCACGGAACAAATGTTTGGCTAGCTAGGAAGGGAAGGTTTTCTAGGAACCCTAGAGCAGGTCTAGCTCCGGCTAGTTCCGAGATCCGTCTTTGAGTTCCATTCAATGAAATACCACGGAACAAATGTTTGGCTAGCTAGGAAGGGAAGGTTTTCTAGGAACCCTAAAGCAGGTCTAGCTCCGGCTAGTTCCGAGATCCATCTTTGAGTTCCATTCAATGAAATACCACGGAACAAATGTTTGGCTAGCTAGGAAGGGAAGGTTTTCTAGGAACCCTAAAGCAGGTCAAGCTCCGGCTAGTTCCGAGATCCGTCTTTGAGTTCCATTCAATGAAATACCACGGAACAAATGTTTGGCTAGCTAGGAAGGGAAGGTTTTCTAGGAACCCTAAAGCAGGTCTAGCTCCGGCTAGTTCCGAGATCCGTCTTTGAGTTCCATTCAATGAAATACCACGGAACAAATGTTTGACTAGCTAGGAAGGGAAGGTTTTCTAGGAACCCTCGAGCAGGTCTAGCTCCGGCTAGTTCCGAGATCCGTCTTTGAGTTCCATTCAATGAAATACCACGGAACAAATGTTTGACTAGCTAGGAAGGGAAGGTTTTCTAGGAACCCTAAAGCAGGTCTAGCTCCGGCTAGTTCCGAGATCCGTCTTTGAGTTCCTTTCAATGAAATACCACGGAACAAATGTTTGGCTAGCTAGGAAGGGAAGGTTTTCTAGGAACCCTAGAGCAGGTCTAGCTCCGGCTAGTTCCGAGATCCGTCTTTGAGTTCCTTTCAATGAAATACCACGGAACAAATGTTTGGCTAGCTAGGAAGGGAAGGTTTTCTAGGAACCCTAAAGCAGGTCTAGCTCCGGCTAGTTCCGAGATCCGTCTTTGAGTTCCATTCAATGAAATACCACGGAACAAATGTTTGGCTAGCTAGGAAGGGAAGGTTTTCTAGGAACCCTAAAGCAGGTCTAGCTCCGGCTAGTTCCGAGATCCGTCTTTGTGTTCCATTCAATGAAATACCACGGAACAAATGTTTGACTAGCTAGGAAGGGAAGGTTTTCTAGGAACCCTAAAGCAGGTCTAGCTCCGGCTAGTTCCGAGATCCGTCTTTGAGTTCCATTCAATGAAATACCACGGAACAAATGTTTGGCTAGCTAGGAAGGGAAGGTTTTCTAGGAACCCTAAAGCAGGTCTAGCTCCGGCTAGTTCCGAGATCCGTCTTTGAGTTCCATTCAATGAAATACCACGGAACAAATGTTTGGCTAGCTAGGAAGGGAAGGTTTTCTAGGAACCCTAAAGCAGGTCTAGCTCCGGCTAGTTCCGAGATCCGTCTTTGAGTTCCATTCAATGAAATACCACGGAACAAATGTTTGGCTAGCTAGGAAGGGAAGGTTTTCTAGGAACCCTAAAGCAGGTCTAGCTCCGGCTAGTTCCGAGATCCGTCTTTGAGTTCCATTCAATGAAATACCACGGAACAAATGTTTGACTAGCTAGGAAGGGAAGGTTTTCTAGGAACCCTAAAGCAGGTCTAGCTCCGGCTAGTTCCGAGATCCGTCTTTGAGTTCCATTCAATGAAATACCACTAGACAAATGTTTGACAAGCTAGGAAGGGAAGGTTTTCTAGGAACCCTAAAGCAGGTCTAGCTCCGGCTAGTTCCGAGATCCGTCTTTGAGTTCCATTCAATGAAATACCACTAGACAAATGTTTGACTAGCTAGGAAGGGAAGGTTTTCTAGGAACCCTAAAGCAGGTCTAGCTCCGGCTAGTTCCGAGATCCGTCTTTGAGTTCCATTCAATGAAATACCACGGAACAAATGTTTGGCTAGCTAGGAAGGGAAGGTTTTCTAGGAACCCTAAAGCAGGTCTAGCTCCGGCTAGTTCCGAGATCCATCTTTGAGTTCCATTCAATGAAATACCACGGAACAAATGTTTGGCTAGCTAGGAAGGGAAGGTTTTCTAGGAACCCTAAAGCAGGTCTAGCTCCGGCCAGTTCCGAGATCCATCTTTGAGTTCCATTCAATGAAATACCACGGAACAAATGATTGGCTAGCTAGAAAGGGAAGGTTTTCTAGGAACCCTAGAGCAGGTCTAGCTCCAGCTAGTTCCGAGATCTGTCACTCATTCCTCTCGGAGACCGCAGGATTAGAGAGAGCGACGAATTAGAGAATGCCAGATAAGGGAGCGTCTACTGGATGGATATATATATATTTATATATACAGGGTGACCCAGTATATGTGACCACCCTCTTTTCCTCCTAGAGTTGTTAAAATTTCGAAATGAAACTTGGTAGGTCTTAGTTATGTTGCATGAGGTTACTTTTGAAGGTTTAGTTGACTTTGTAACATTCTCCAGTTTTTCTCCAGCGCATCTAACTCTTGATTTTCTAATGGCAGCAGGTATTTTTTATGACGAATTCTTATAGAAAATTTAATTTTAACACTAATTTATTCTGAGACATCTTTTGATCCGACGCACCGTTTGCGCATAAAACGCAAAAAAACTGAAAAATATCGCTCTTTTGTAGACAGATTCCTATTTATCACTGAAACCAAGCCTTGTACGTAAAAACACCTCGATACAAACGTTGTAGCCTATTAATTTTCCTTTCAGATGATATCAAGATCGAAGTTGTAGATTAAATATTTAACGGGGTATTATGAATGAAAACAAAGGCAAATGTTTTTTTTAGTTTTATGATATAATTTCATATGGAAAAATAAATTTATTCTGTTCTGTTTTATAATAATTTTTATACACTTTTTTCATAAAGTAAATAAGCACTTTTTTTTTATTGTTTATGTCAGCTACTTTTTTTTCTATTCATATCGATTTTCTGAATTGTTACTTTTTAAAACTTTTAAGGTATATTTTCCATTCATAATATCCCGTTAAATTAATTAATTAAACCTACAACTTTGATCTTTGTATCATCTGAAAGGAAAATTAATAGGCTACAACGTTTGTATCGAGGTGTTTTTACGTACAAGGCTTGGTTTCAGTGATAAATAGGAATTTGTCTACAAAAGGGCGATGTTTTTCAGTTGTTTGCGTTTTACGCGCAAACGGTGCGTCGGATCAAAAGATGTCTCAGAATAAATTAGTCTTAAAATTAAATTTTCTATCAGAACTCGTCATAAAAAATACCTGCTGCCATTAGAAAATCAAGAATTAGATGCGCTGGAGAAAAACTGGGGAATGTTACAAAGTCAACTAAACCTTCAAAAGAAACCTCATGCAACATAACTAAGACCTACCAAAGAGTAGCCGAAATGTCCTGATTATAGATTTTTTACAAAAATCGTATTGAGTTTTTTTTTAGCCGAATCCCAACTATTCCATGTTGGCTTACCTGAATATTGATAGACTAGGATCTATAGACTCCCAGAGGCTGCTAGTACCTGTCTAGGATACAGGATTGTCTAGGTAGGGTGTATCTTGGCATAGACTCCCAGAGGCTGCTAGTACCTGTCTAGGATACAGGATTGTCTAGGTAGGGTGTATCTTGGCATAGACTCCCAGAGGCTGCTAGTACCTGTCTAGGATACAGGATTGTCTAGGTAGGGTGTATCTTGGCATAGACTCCCAGAGGCTGCTAGTACCTGTCTAGGATACAGGATTGTCTAGGTAGGGTGTATCTTGGCATAGACTCCCAGAGGCTGCTAGTACCTGTCTAGGATACAGGATTGTCTAGGTAGGGTGTATCTTGGCATAGACTCCCAGAGGCTGCTAGTACCTGTCTAGGATACAGGATTGTCTAGGTAGGGTGTATCTTGGCATAGACTCCCAGAGGCTGCTAGTACCTGTCTAGGATACAGGATTGTCTAGGTAGGGTGTATCTTGGCATAGACTCCCAGAGGCTGCTAGTACCTGTCTAGGATACAGGATTGTCTAGGTAGGGTGTATCTTGGCATAGACTCCCAGAGGCTGCTAGTACCTGTCTAGGATGCATGATTGTCTAGGTAGGGTGTATCTTGGCATAGATATTAGTATTCCAAACAATATGCATTTTATTAGTCTAGGTATTTGTAGGGCTGCTGTAAAATGTCAATGAAGAAACTCATGATGATTCAACATTGCAAGTTTACAGATTTTTAGAAAACAGAGATCTTCTAAGGTTTAACACTTTCGCTGCGGCTGTCATTGTTTGGAAACACCCCAGTATCGGGTGCATTTTCGCTGCGGCTGTCATTGTTTGGAAATACCCCAGTATCGGGTGCATTTTCGCTGCGGCTGTCATTGTTTGGAAATACCCCAGTATCGGGTGCATTTTCGCTGCGGCTGTCATTGTTTGTAAATACCCCAGTATCGGGTGCATTTTCGCTGCGGCTGTCATTGTTTGGAAATACCCCAGTAACGGGTGCATTTTCGCTGCGGCTGTCATTGTTTGGAAATACCCCAGTATCGGGTGCATTTTCGCTGCTGCTGTCATTGTTTGGAAATACCCCAGTATCGGGTGCATTTTCGCTGCGGCTGTCATTGTTTGGAAATACCCCAGTATCGGGTGCATTTTCGCTGCGGCTGTCATTGTTTGGAAATACCCCAGTATCGGGTGCATTTTCGCTGCGGCTGTCATTGTTTGGAAATACCCCAGTATCGGGTGCATTTTCTCTTGGAATTTTTCATGTAGACATTTTTATTAGCATAAATATGCTTTAGCGGTGACTAAATTAGAAAAATCCGTTACAAAAAAGTATCCGCTGATGTTCGAGCATGCGCGGTAGCCATGTACTAAAAAGTCCTATACCTACATGAACTAAAAAAACTATTCCATGTTGGCTTACCTGAATATTGATAGACTAGGATCTATAGACTCCCAGAGGCTGCTAGTACCTGTCTAGGATACAGGATTGTCTAGGTAGGGTGTATCTTGGCATAGACTCCCAGAGGCTGCTAGTACCTGTCTAGGATACAGGATTGTCTAGGTAGGGTGTATCTTGGCATAGACTCCCAGAGGCTGCTAGTACCTGTCTAGGATACAGGATTGTCTAGGTAGGGTGTATCTTGGCATAGACTCCCAGAGGCTGCTAGTACCTGTCTAGGATACAGGATTGTCTAGGTAGGGTGTATCTTGGCATAGACTCCCAGAGGCTGCTAGTACCTGTCTAGGATACAGGATTGTCTAGGTAGGGTGTATCTTGGCATAGACTCCCAGAGGCTGCTAGTACCTGTCTAGGATACAGGATTGTCTAGGTAGGGTGTATCTTGGCATAGACTCCCAGAGGCTGCTAGTACCTGTCTAGGATACAGGATTGTCTAGGTAGGGTGTATCTTGGCATAGACTCCCAGAGGCTGCTAGTACCTGTCTAGGATACAGGATTGTCTAGGTAGGGTGTATCTTGGCATAGACTCCCAGAGGCTGCTAGTACCTGTCTAGGATGCATGATTGTCTAGGTAGGGTGTATCTTGGCATAGATATTAGTATTCCAAACAATATGCATTTTATTAGTCTAGGTATTTGTAGGGCTGCTGTAAAATGTCAATGAAGAAACTCATGATGATTCAACATTGCAAGTTTACAGATTTTTAGAAAACAGAGATCTTCTAAGGTTTAACACTTTCGCTGCGGCTGTCATTGTTTGGAAACACCCCAGTATCGGGTGCATTTTCGCTGCGGCTGTCATTGTTTGGAAATACCCCAGTATCGGGTGCATTTTCGCTGCGGCTGTCATTGTTTGGAAATACCCCAGTATCGGGTGCATTTTCGCTGCGGCTGTCATTGTTTGTAAATACCCCAGTATCGGGTGCATTTTCGCTGCGGCTGTCATTGTTTGGAAATACCCCAGTAACGGGTGCATTTTCGCTGCGGCTGTCATTGTTTGGAAATACCCCAGTATCGGGTGCATTTTCGCTGCGGCTGTCTTTGTTTGGAAATACCCCAGTATCGGGTGCATTTTCGCTGCGGCTGTCATTGTTTGGAAATACCCCAGTATCGGGTGCATTTTCGCTGCTGCTGTCATTGTTTGGAAATACCCCAGTATCGGGTGCATTTTCGCTGCGGCTGTCATTGTTTGGAAATACCCCAGTATCGGGTGCATTTTCGCTGCGGCTGTCATTGTTTGGAAATACCCCAGTATCGGGTGCATTTTCGCTGCGGCTGTCATTGTTTGGAAATACCCCAGTATCGGGTGCATTTTCGCTGCGGCTGTCATTGTTTGGAAATACCCCAGTATCGGGTGCATTTTCTCTTGGAATTTTTCATGTAGACATTTTTATTAGCATAAATATGCTTTAGCGGTGACTAAATTAGAAAAATCCGTTACAAAAAAGTATCCGCTTATGTTCGAGCATGCGCGGTAGCCATGTACTAAAAAGTCCTATACCTACATGAACTAAAAAAAAAACGTAAGCGTTACGATTTTTTTTGCGCGAATTTCGCCCCAAACGCCATCTTCCAGTGGGCGGATTCTTCTGGTTACCGAAATTTCATCAAAATCGGACCATTTTTGAGCTTGTCAGAGAGCGAACAGACAAGCATATATATAAATATATACACCCACACACATATATATACACAATTTTTTTTTTTTTTTTTTTTTTTTTTTACTTTTATTGGGAGAAATAGTACAATAAGCACAGTACAATTGTCACATAGTGAGTTCTACATTCACATAGACTTACTACAGCTATGGCTCTCCTTACCACAATGAATTGGTGGCAAACCACCCAGTAATAAATAGTACCAAAAACAAAAATGGTATTTTATTACCCAGGACACCTCAGCCATGTGCTATGTGCCAACCATAATTCCGGAGTTAAGGGTTACTACTACTAACCCCTCCAGAAGTCCAATTAAAATAAAACTAGACAGATTAAAAAAACCTGTTGTCTTATGTCCTAGAATAATTTAAAACATACATAAACTAATAATTAAATTTACATGAGTTCCTCAATAGAAATAAAGAGAAGAAAAAAAATATATATATATATATATATATAAAAATTAAAAAAAAAAAATATATATATATATATATATATATATATATATATATATATATGTATATATATATATATACGTACATAGAAATAATATAAAGATAAGTAAAGATCTTCACAACGACACAATAAAATGTAAGAAAAAAAATAAATAAAAAATAAATAAAAATAAAAAAATAAAAAAAATAATAATAAATAATAGGGAACACTTAATAAATAATAATACAATATAAGTAAACATTAGAAAAGAATAACCTTAAACAAAAATAACCAAATAATTACATTGAATAAAAAACTGAAAAAAGCATAATAAATAAGAAAGAGAGGACACTAATTTAAAGTTACAACTATATGGTACTTATAATGCCACCACAAAACAATTTAAATGTCCCTAAAATGCATAAGGGTTCCCCCGGGCGAGATGAGTCCTCCACCTGAATGCAAGAGCCCTTCAGCACACTCCTAGCAAAACCCTGTAGGGTATACATTGGTATGCCAAGGGCCCTCAGATCCCTAGCTGACTTAGGACTCCATACACCCCTCCAGCTGATGGAACAGGACGTACCTCTCACCCGATCCTGGGAAACACCCAACACTCTCCCAATTGTCTCCCTGACCTCCAGCACTCCAGCATACTTCGCCGATTTCCTCCCATGGAGATCATCAAGCCCAGGAGCGGAATCAACGATCTGGACGTCGACAATATGTACCCTGTTCTCCTTCATTATTACAATGTCGGGCCTCCACATCCTACCCCGGGCATTGAAGTTTGTCTCTACGTGGACCTCAAAGCCAAGCCGAGAGAATTTGTCAGCCAACATACGCACCACTGCATCATGGCGCAGAACCCGACCGCCGTGAGACAAGAAGCACCTTTGAAGCACATAGCCGGCCATCTCTGCATAAGCGCAACCTGCCCGGCAGAGAGGCAGTCCATCATTTCTGCGGCCCCTGGATCCTCTAACGGCTGTCGGAAGCGCGCCAATGTGAGCGCGAACAAACTGGACAAAGTCCCTAGCCGGAATGGCACCTGCGCCAGCGGAGATCCAGTGAGGCTTTGCATTTCGAAGAATCTCTCAGGGAACGACCATCTATGGAGGAATATAACTTCTCGGCCCACCACCGTTTCCTTTCCGTCGTGTAGAAGGCGTCTTCGTTTAAGCCCTGTTTCATCAGGGCCTCTCTCGCGTCCCGCGACCTTCTGGCTGCAGCCCTCAAATTGTATGCAGCCCTGGCCGTAGGCAACCCTGACCTTTCCAAACGCTCGAGACGGCCTATGGTTAACCCAGGGACAAGGGTACTCATGCAAGGCACCCCCAAGCCTCCGTCTGCACACGTCGCATGAAAGTAGCCCAAGGGAATATCCCTTGGGAGCCTCAACCAGCGTCCCACCGCAGCCCTGACCTTGATATCAATCTTGGCCAACGACTTCCGGGTGAAACCGCCGAGCACCATGCCATGTACAAACTTCGGAAGGAGATGACTTCTAAGAGCTAAGAGCCTCGGTGGCGGCTTGAGAGGTGCTTTCCCCAGCCTTTCGAGTGCTACACCAACATCCAAATTCGGCCCCTCAGCACCCCTACCCCCATAAACAACACCCAGGTACCTCCAAGCGTCCTTTACCTGAGTTTGTCGCATTGGCAAATCATTGATCCTGAACAACGGGTTAGTGACTATCTTGATCTTGTGACACCTACTAGCCGGAACTAGCGACAGGGCCAGGCATTTTCCAGGATTCAGTGTCATTCCCATACTGCGAATGACACTTTCCACCCCCGAAATAGCCAACCTCATACCGGCCTCCGAGGAAGTGGGCAAGACCAAGCCATCAGATAGGGAATCACCACCCCATCCAACCTCCCTTGGAACTGCTTGGAGAACCCAATCCATTACGAGATTAAAAAGGCAAGGGGACAATGGATCGCCCTGCCTAATCCCTCTCCCGCAACGTATTGGGCCCGTCCAACCCCTACCGTCGGTGATGCGAGTAAACCAGCAACCGTAGACCTCCATCACGTATTCAATGAATTCGGAAGGTAAGCCTTTCAGGGTCATTGCAGGTCTGAGGGCATGGTGGCTCACACTATCAAAAGCCTTGGCAATATCAAGGGCGACGACGTGCAGCTCGCGGCGTAGAAATCTCGCCTCCTTGATCACCGCATCCAAGATCACAGTGTTTTCAGCCGGACCATCGGCCGAAATGAACGCTCTTTGTCCCATCTCATGCAAGTCCAGATCCCTCAGGCGCACCTAGGTGCACAGATCCCTCAAAGTTTCTAGTCGGCGTGAGGTCAACCTCATAAGCGGGTTCTCCCTATGGACATGGGGAGGAACCGTGCTAATAATTTTAATGAACTTAATGTTACTTTATATATATTAGTAACAAATATATTTTTTCTTATTGACATTTATACCACTACCAGATCTGGTATATCTAGTGTTAATTATCATCATTCTGAAAGTGCAGACTCGCACAAACAGGTTGAGCCTAACATTGCAATCAGCTGAAAGGTTAGATTCGAATATTTATCTTCAGATATATAACTCCAGAATTATGTATCAGATGCATACCTGATATAATCTCCACTAACTTATTTTCCAGAGGCGTGAAAATAGAAACTGCAAGGATCCATCTGTTGTCAAGCCCCTTAATTAACTCCATGTTAAACTGACTAGCCATTTCACTAGCTACTTCCGGAATTTGGTTACACGAAAAAGCATAACTCATCATTCTCCAATTTGATAAAATTATAAAAAAAGTATTTAATATTTATAAGAAAAATGCCTGTGAAGAGGGGCCAAGTACCAGAAACTCTTCGTCAAATAAAAAAATGGTAAAACAGATATTGAAAACAATTCTTTGACTTATAATGCCCTTTGAAAAAGAAGAGAAAAAATATATAAAGGAGGTCATTTTACGAATATGAATATATATATATATATATATATATATATATATATATATATATACTCCACATAAAAAGTATATTAATTCTCATTTGTATTTATTTACCTAGATTTGTTTCCCAATTATTTTAATAAAGTTTAACGACCTCAAAGAACTGTTAGCTTTAGATAGTTCCAAGGACCAAAAAATATATATTCTCAATAGATAGATTTTCCATATGGATTCTGAATTCAGTCAAATTCTATAACATTTCCCATCTGAAGGGAACGTATTCTGTTCTTGTAGTGTGACATAGAAATAGACTGTTTTAGAACTAGGTAAGATCTAGTAAAAGGATGTAAGAGTCTAGAAATAGACGGATGTGTATTCTAGAAGTGAGGATGTAAAAGTCTAGAAGTAGACGGATGTGTATTGTAGAAGTGAGGATGTAAAAGTCTAGAAGTAGACGGATGTGTATTGTAGAAGTGAGGATGTAAAAGTCTAGAAGTAGACGGATGTGTATTGTAGAAGAGAGGATGTAAAAGTCTAGAAGTACATGTGTATTGTAGAAGAGAGATGTAAAAGTCTAGAAGTAGACGGATGTGTATTGTAGAAGAGAGGATGTAAAAGTCTAGAAGTAGACGGATGTGTATTGTAGAAGAGAGGATGTAAAAGTCTAGAAGTATATGTGTATTGTAGAAGAGAGGATGTAAAAGTCTAGAAGTAGACGGATGTGTATTGTAGAAGTGAGGATGTAAAAGTCTAGAAGTAGACGGATGTGTATTGTAGAAGTGAGGATGTAAAAGTCTAGAAGTAGACGGATGTGTATTGTAGAAGTGAGGATGTAATAGTCTAGAAGTAGACGGATGTGTATTGTAGAAGTGAGGATGTAAAAGTATAGAAGTAGACTGATGTGTATTGTAGAAGTGAGGATGTAAAAGTCTAGAAGTAGACGGATGTGTATTGTAGAAGTGAGGATGTAAAAGTCTAGAAGTAGACGGATGTGTATTGTAGAAGTGAGGATGTAAAAGTCTAGAAGTAGACGGATGTGTATTGTAGAAGTGAGGATGTAAAAGTCTAGAAGTATATGTGTATTGTAGAAGAGAGGATGGTATAAAGGGTTGGTAGATTCCTAACGGGGACAAAGCTAGAATCCTCAATGAGCTAGCTAGGGCATTCCTCAATGAGCTAGCTAGGGCATTCCTGAATGAGCTAGCTAGGGCATTCCTCAATGAGCTAGCTAGGGCATTCCTCAATGAGCTAGCTAGGGCATTCCTCAATGAGCTAGCTAGGGCATTCCTCAATGAGCTAGCTAGGGGATTCCTCAATGAGCTAGCTAGGGCATTCCTGAATGAGCTAGCTAGGGCATTCCTCAATGAGCTAGCTAGGGCATTCCTCAATGAGCTAGCTAGGGCATTCCTCAATGAGCTAGCTAGGGCATTCCTGAATGAGCTAGCTAGGGCATTCCTCAATGAGCTAGCTAGGGCATTCCTCAATGAGCTAGCTAGGGCATCCCTCAATGAGCTAGCTAGGGCATTCCTCAATGAGCTAGCTAGGGCATCCCTCAATGAGCTAGCTAGGGCATCCCTCAATGAGCTAGCTAGGGCATTCCTCAATGAGCTAGCTAGGGCATCCCTCAATGAGCTAGCTAGGGCATTCCTCAATTAGCTAGCTAGGGCATTCCTCAATGAGCTAGCTAGGGCATTCCTCAATTAGCTAGCTAGGGCATTCCTCAATGAGCTAACTAGGGCATTCCTCAATTAGCTAGCTAGGGCATCCCTCAATGAGCTAGCTAGGGCATTCCTCAATGAGCTAGCTAGGGCATTCCTCAATGAGCTAGCTAGGGCATTCCTCAATGAGCTAGCTAGGGCATTCCTCAATTAGCTAGCTAGGGCATCCCTCAATGAGCTAGCTAGGGCATTCCTCAATGAGCTAGCTAGGGCATTCCTCAATTAGCTAGCTAGGGCATCCCTCAATGAGCTAGCTAGGGCATTCCTCAATGAGCTAGCTAGGGCATTCCTCAATGAGCTAGCTAGGGCATTCCTCAATGAGCTAGCTAGGGCATCCCTCAATGAGCTAGCTAGGGCATTCCTCAATGAGCTAGCTAGGGCATCCCTCAATGAGCTACCTAGGGCATCCCTCAATGAGCTAGCTAGGGCATCCCTCAATGAGCTAGCTAGGGCATCCCTCAATGAGCTAGCTAGGGCATTCCTCAATGAGCTAGCTAGGGCATTCCTCAATGAGCTAGCTAGGGCATTCCTCAATGAGCTAGCTAGGGCATTCCTCAATGAGCTAGCTAGGGCATTCCTCAATGAGCTAGCTAGGGCATTCCTCAATGAGCTAGCTAGGGCATTCCTCAATGAGCTAGCTAGGGCATTCCTCAATGAGCTAGCTAGGGCATTCCTCAATGAGCTAGCTAGGGCATTCCTCAATGAGCTAGCTAGGGCATTCCTCAATTAGCTAGCTAGGGCATTCCTCAAGGCGTTCATTGGTATTTCCTCAAATCTTGAGGATTTCATTAGATAATTATAGTGAAGTGAAGGATTATGCTGCTATTTATCAACTCTTTCACTGTTATCAGTTGCCAGAGGAGAAATCCTACCGTGTTGTCATTCGAAACCTTCACTATTCAACACCAACAGAAGACATTAAGAAGGAGCTTACAGAACTTGGATACAGCGTGAAGAGAGTCACAAATGTGCTACATCCCATCACTAAAGCACACCTTCCCCTTTTCTTTGTTGATCTCGAAAAGACGGAAAAAAGTCGAGAAATATTCAGAGAGGAATTTCTGCTGTACACGAGGATCAAAGTCGAAGAGCCTCGTCGCCGGAAAGGTCTAACTCAGTGTTTCAAATGTCAGGAATGCAATCACACACAGGGATACTGCAGCCACGCTCCTAAATGTGTGAAATGCGGCGAAGAGCATAACTCGAAGGACTGCACTAAATCTGCAGAACTCCCAGCTTCCTGTGCGAACTGTGGTGAAAATCACCCTGCCAACTACCGAGGATGTCAGGTGTACAGAACTCTCCGCGCACTGAAGTCACACAGAGAGCGCTCAAGATCCAGAATGACCAACGCATACCAGACATCGACTACAGAGACTACCCGAAAAGATGCTTCAAGTCATCGCCCTCCACCATTGCATCAACCATCGAAGACTACGCTGTCTCCACCTCATCGGCCAAACGTTTCGTACGCCTCTCTTCTCTCTTCAACCTCCAAACAACCACAAAACAAATCCTTTCCAACCCTTCAAAAGGAAAAACCATTATCCACACCTTCTATTCCCACTTTTATTCAACCCTCAACCTCCCAGATAAATGATTTCCCTAAAAATGTTGAACAAACTCCCAAGACACCTAATCCTCCAAAACCACAAGACCCATTCACTATCATGTCCGCATTCCTTAACAAACTAGAAACCTTGATAACCCCTCTTATTTCCCTTATGACTTCCCTTATAACCGACCTTCTACCTAAACTCCTAAAATGATTCCATCCCTTAATACTTCTCTCACCATACTTCTATGGAATGCAAACGGACTTACAACACGACGACTCGAACTGGAACTTCTACTCACAGAAAAGGACATCGACATTGCACTGATAACGGAAACCCACTTACTCAACAAACAACATTTTTCAGTCCCAGGATACGCATCTTACAGGGCCGATCATCCATCTGTAGCCCACAACGGAGCAGCTGTCCTTGTGAAGAACTCAGTGGCTCATTTTCTTCACTCCACAATCTCGACAGACAATATTCAGGTAAGTTCAATATCCCTTTCCCTTTCCCCTCACAATTTCATAATATCGGCTGCATATTTTTCCCCTAATAGTACCATCCACCATCCTGAATTCCTTTCACTATTCAAATCCTTTGGTCCTCGCTTCCTCATAGGGGCTGACTTCAACGCAAAACATCCCAGATGGGGAAGCCGTCTCAAAAACTCCCGTGGCAGAATCCTATACGACATCCTTCAATCCCAAAACTACCAATCCATTTCCACAAACACTCCCACCTACTGGCCAACAGATCTCTCTCGAACTCCAGACTTGGTCGATTTCTTCATCTCTTCTTGCCTAGGAAGTATATCCTACTCAGTGCAGTCACTGCTTGATCTATCCTCCGATCACTCAGCCATTCTCCTTAAGCTAGATACCGTTCCTCAACGTCGTGCCCAGTATCCTAGCCTCATCCAAGGTCCTATCAACTGGGAATTATTTCAAGAAATCCTTACCGCTTCCATTGACCTCACTGTCCCCCTCAAAACCCCATCAGATGTCGACACTGCCGTTCTTATGTTCACTAAAGCCATTCAGGACAGTGTCACAAAATCATGTAGACTAAGAACACACATCCCTTTCAATCCCAAACCTCAGCTTCCAGACCACATCCAGGACCTTCTAACCGCCAAGCGCCGAGCAAGAGGTCTCTGGCAGAGAACCCGCTATCCCTCTCCCTGTTCCTCCTTCAACAGACACTGTCGAATTTTAAAACAGGCCCTTTCCGAACATCGAGCAAAATCCTTCAATGATTATCTTCAAACCCTATCCACACAAGATAATTCCCTCTGGACTGCTACCCGTAAAATCCTAAAATTCCATACCGTTCCTCATCCTCTCCAACGCAGTGATGGCAGCTGGGCAAGGAGCGATGAAGACAAGGCCGAAGTTTTTGCCGCACATCTCGAATCCACTTTTTCTCCGCACCCAAATACAAATCCTATCCACGACCAGCTGGTTCACGACTACCTTGACCACCCTCTTCCCCTCTCCCCTCCTCCCAAAGCTTTTCATCCTGCAGATGTAAAATACATCATTAAGCATCTCCCCAGAAAATCCCCTGGGTACGACCTTATTACATCCCTCATCCTAAAAAACCTACCCCAGAAAGCCATAATCTTCCTTACCTACATCTTCAATTCAATCCTAAGAACTACTCATTTCCCCAAACCATGGAAACACTCAATAATAATTCTTATCCCAAAACCCCAAAAACCTCCAAATACACCATCCGCCTATCGCCCTATAAGCTTACTCCCAATCATGTCCAAAATTTTTGAAAAACTTTTCCTAAAGAGAATCCTTCCCATCGTTACATCCTCCAATTCCATTCCTGACCACCAGTTCGGTTTCCGGTCCCGGCACTCCACCATCCAACAATGCTTTAGCGTTCTTGACACAATATCCTACGCGCTTGAATGTAAAAACTACTGCACGAGTGCCTTCCTCGACGTCGCCAAAGCGTTCGATCGGGTTTGGCACCCGGGGTTGTTATACAAAGTAAAGCGTATTTTACCTCACACATACTACCTCATCCTTCAATCCTACCTCTCGAATCGTTCCTTTCAAGCAAGGTCTGGTACTACCTTGTCCTCCTCTCGACCCATATCCTCAGGCGTCCCACAAGGCAGCATCCTAGGTCCTGTCCTTTACCTCCTGTACACGGCAGATATCCCCGCTCATCCGACTACCCACATTACGACCTACGCCGATGATACAGCCATCTTTTCCTCTTCCCCTGATCCCTCTACAGCTTCCCAGCAACTACAGGAGCACCTTGAGTCTGTCGAGAAATGGTGCAACTTGTGGAAAATTAAAGTGAACCCCGAAAAATGCTTTCAAGTTACATTCACTCTTAATAGGAGCGCCTGCCCTCCTGTATTCATTTGCAGACGTCAACTCCCTGCATCGAATGAAGTACGTTACCTGGGACTTCTACTAGACAGCAGACTCACATGGAACCCACACACACGATTGAAAAGACTAGAGCTGAACAGGAGATATGGACTCCTACGACGACTACTTGGACCTACTTCAAAGCTTACGACACAAAACAAACTTACTATTTACAAAACTATAATCAGACCTATCTGGACTTACGGACTCGAATTATGGGGAACAGCAAAACACTCAAACATACAACGAATACAAGCATTCCAATCCAAAGTCCTTCGTAGAATAGTCAATGCTCCCTTTTATGTCTCCAACAAAACCCTACACAACGACCTTAATATTCCTTTCGTAAACGACCTCGCCAAATCCCGCTTCCTGACGTTTCATTCCAAATTGTCATCCCACCCAAATCCTAGAGGTCAATCCCTTTCCACTCAGATCCACCCTAAAGACCTTCCCAGGAGGCTTAAGAGACTTTGGCCCCGTGACCAGCTACGATGACAGCAGTCAAAAACAGCACAGATTGTTTTAATATATTAGGAAGTGCCGATAATGTTTGGCTCCTTCCATATACTATTCGTTGACATGTATACTTAGACCAGCACAATTAATTATTGTACTTATAATTGTACAGATTTTAAATAAACATGAAAAGAAAAAAAAAAAAAAAAAAAAAAAAATTTCAACTCGTTCCTTGTATTAGTCATTTTAATAAGTATTCTTATATTATAGAAAATTTAATCTTCCATCTAAGGAGGCCCGGTGGCCGTGAGGGTTAAGGCGTGAGCACTTAACAATCTGTGCAAAGGGTCGTATAAGGGGACCTATAGATAACCCGTCCTAAAATTTGTAGTTAATAATAAATGGACGTTAAAATGTAATAATAATAATAATCTAATCTGCACTTCTGTAAACGAATAACACAGTTAATGTATTTGTCATAAAGTAAGGAGAAATTAAAATGTTAAAATAAACATTCTGTGTTAAAATTTCCAGTCTAAAGTCCCGAGAACCATTAGCCGGAGAGCTAGTACCTGCACGTTTCATGAAGTGTTTTATGCCCTTTGAAATTGTGCTGTAATGTACCTCTTGGGTAGATAAGAAGGTAAATATGTGTTGGCTAGACTTACCGTGGAACACCAGGTACTGCGCATAGGGAAAAGTGCAAAGAAATATTGCCCAAAAATAGTCTTTTATTCAGAAGCCAACTATCATTAATGTAAAAAAATTGCAAATTAAGGCAGTTTTACAATGAATAATAATAACTAATAAACGTAATGTATCTAGTTTTTTTTTAATATTAAATAGAGTGCTTTATTCACGCTGCGATTTAAACAGCGTCTTCAATAAACATAAATGAAAATAATTACAAATAAAAGTCCGACTCGCAGGAACTGCCTCATCTTAGCGCGGTTCCGTTCTTATCCCTAGTCTAATTTCGAAAGATTAAAATAGAAGCAGTTATTATTTTGTTGAGAGGAGATCGTTGACCGTTGATGATGCAAGGTAGGGATTGTCCGGGTTAGGTCACTGCTACTTAATAATACATACCCCATATGTGTAGGTATGTGGGCATATATATGTACATATGTGTGCGTGTATATGTGTATGTGTATATGCATATATATAAATATATATATATATTATATATGTATATATATATATATATATATATATATATATATATTTACATAGATATGTGCATATATTAGTGTTAAATATGTCCTACTTGTATTTACAGCCCTGATGAAGGCTTGAAGTTCAAGCCGAAACTTCGGCACAATAAAACCATTTTTACGATAAAATGTAGTTTTATTAAGTAGCAGTGACCGAACCCTGACAGTTATATTTTGGTTCCACCAGTCTTGAAAGGTAGGATTTACAATCTGACCTGGAAGGGTCGGCAACACAAGAAACCGTCCCGCTAGTTGCAAGGTCTTGGAATCTTGGAAATCTATATTTCTAACAATAAATTGTTTTTGTTATTTTACTTAACCTGTTTTATTTTCGAATACATTATCCAACTATAAGCAATTAAAAAATAACAAGGAATAAAATACAGGCGAAAAGAACACTTCGAATAAGCGAAATCAATTACTTTAAAGCTTTAAGCTCTTATTTCTCCGATTGACATCGCCTAATCAAAACTTTCATTAGAATCTTTTATGTAGAGCATTTAATAAGCTTTCTAATGGTATTCTTCCGTTTACCAAAATTCTCAACAGTTTTCGAGATATTAAAGAAAGTTCCCAAAATTTATATTATTTCTAGCAACAGAAAATTGGCCTCATTTTTCATATCCTGTTTTACACACAAAATTTTCGCAACATAAGAAATTACAAAAATAAAAAGCAATAAAAAACGAAGGGAAAGAGACAAAAATTACAACAAGAACGACAAAAACCCGTTCATAAGAACAAAACAGACGTATTTGAAGTTTTAAGCACTTATTTCTCCGATTGACATAACCTAATCAAAAATAGTTTTAGAATCTTTTTTGTAGAGAATTTAGTAAGCTTTCAAATAGTTTCTATCCACTTACCACGATTTCCCAACCGTGTTCGAGATATTAATGAAAGTATACGAACTTCCCAAAACTTTTCATGTCTGTTCATAAAATATTTTATTCTAACCCTTCCTTAACTCCAAACGTAACAAAACTTTCAACATATTAGTTTTAATGAAAGTAGAACATGCAGATAAAGTTTCAACTGAATCCCATGATTCTAAGTACCCAAACCAAAAACGGTATTCAAAATATATTTTTCCAATTTTCTCAAAAACGGTTAAAGCTATCGCCTTGAAAATGGTTTCATTCGTTTTCCTAGCCCAGGAATCATATAAAACGAGTACTTAGAAGCTTATGAACTCAAAAACGTAAGCGTTACGATTTTTTTTGCGCGAATTTCGCCCCAAACGCCATCTTCCGGTAGGCGGATTTCGCTGGTTCACGAACTTGACCTTTCAAATTGGACGACGGATTTTTGTACCAAATTTCATCAAAATCGGACCATTCGTCTTCGAGCTAGAGAGCGAACAGACAAATATATATATATATATATATATATATATATAAATCAAAATCGGACCATCAGGGAAGCCAGAAATGAGCGAACAGACAAATATATATATATATATATATATATATATATATATATATATATATATATATATATATATATATATATATATAAATAAATATATACATATATATATATATATACAAATTTTAACCACCGTTATTTTCGGTCTCTAGGGGTTCTGAAACGCGAAATTTTCTAGTCGGCACTTCCGGATTGTTTCATTGTATCAACCCTATAAGCGGGGTTCCTCCCTATGGGAGAGGGAGGAACCGCGCTAAAAGGCAGAAGGGTGCATAAAACGTGCGGTTACTGGCTCTCGGACTTCATGATTAATGCTTAGTTATAAGTTTCCAACGTCAACCTCCATAAAGACCTCAATATCCCACTCGTTAATGATGTTGTATTATCCAGATTCCAACGTTTCCATCCTAAACTATCCACTCATCCAAGGTCCTAAGAACAATAGTCGATGCTCCTTTTTATGTTTCCAACCTCAACCTCCATAAAGACCTCAATATCCCACTCGTTAATGATGTTGTATTATCCAGATTCCAACGTTTCCATCCTAAACTATCCACTCATCCAAGGTCCTAAGAACAAAAGTCGATGCTCCTTTTAGCGCGGTTCCTCCCTCCCCCATAGGGAGGAACCACGCTTATAGGGTTGATACAATGAAACAATCCGGAAGTGCCGACTAGAAAATTTCGCGTTTCAGAACCCCTAGAGACCGAAAATAACGGTGGTTAAAATTTGTATATATATATATATATGTATATATTTATTTATATATATATATATATATATATATATATATATATATATATATTTGTCTGTTCGCTCATTTCTGGCTTCCCTGATGGTCCGATTTTGATGAAATTTGGTACAAAAATCCGTCGTCCAATTTGAAAGGTCAAGTTCGTTAACCAGCAGAATCCGCCCACTGAAAGATGGCATTTGGGGCGAAATTCGCGCAAAAAAAATCGTAACGCTTACGTTTTTGAGTTCGTAAGCTTGTAAGTACTCGTTTTATAGGCTTCTTGGGTTAGGAAAACGAATGAAACCATTTTCAAGGCGATAGCTTTAACCGTTTTCGAGAAAATTGGAAAAATAATTTTTGAATACCGTTTTAGCGCGGTTCCTCCCTCCCCCATAGGGAGGAACCCCGCTTATAAGGTTGATACAATGAAACAATCCGGACGTGCCGACAAGAAAATTTCGCGTTTCAGAACCCCTAGAGACCGAAAATAACGGTGGTTCAAATTTTTATATATATATATATGTATATATTTATTTATATATATATATATATATATATGTATATATATATATATATATATATATATATATATTTGTCTGTTCGCTCATTTCTGGCTTCCCTGATGGTCCGATTTTGATGAAATTTGGTACAAAAATCCGTCGTCCAATTTGAAAGGTCAAGTTCGTTAACCAGCAAATTCCGCCCACTGCAAGATGGCGGTTGGGGCGAAATTCGCGCAGACAAAATCGTAACGCTTACTTTTTTGAGTACATAAGCTTGTAAGTACTCTTTTTAAAGGCTTCTTGGGCTAGGAAAACGAATGAAACCATTTTCAAGGCGATAGCTTTAACCGTTTTCGAGAAAATTGGAAAAATATTTTTTGAATACCGTTTTTGGTTTGGGTACTTAGAATCACGGGATTCAGTTGAAACATTATCTGCATGTTCTACTTTCATTAAAACTAATATGTTGAAAGTTATGTTACGTTTGGAGTTAAGGAAGGGTTAGAATAATATATTTTATGAACAGACATGAAAAGTTTTGGGAACTTCGTATACTTTCATTAATATCTCGAACACGGTTGGGAAATCGTGGTAAGTGGATAGAAACTATTTGAAAGATTACTAAATTCTCTACAAAAATGATTCTAAAACTATTTTTGATTAGGTTATGTCAATCGGAGAAATAAGTGCTTAAAACTTCAAATACATCTGTTTTGTTCTTATGAACGGGTTTTTGTCGTTCTTTTTGTAATTTTTGTCTCTTTCCCTTGGTTTTTTATTGCTTTTTATTTTTGTAATTTATTATGTTAGGAAAATGTATTTGTTTGTAAAACAGGATAGGAAAAATGAAACCAATTTTCTGTTGCTAGAAATAATGAAAATTTTGGGAACTTCGTATACTTTCATTAATATCTCGAAAACGGTTGAAAATCTTGGGAAGCGAAAGGTTACCATTCGAAAGCTTACTAAATGGTCTACAAAAAATGTTCTGACGAAAGTTTTAATTAGGCGATGTCAATCGGAGAAATAAGTGCTTAAACCATTAAAGTAATTGATTTCGTTTATTCGAACGGTTTTTTGTCTGTTTTTATTCCTATTTTTTCATTGCTTATAGTTGGATAATGTATTTGACAATAAAATAGATTAATTAAAATAAGAAAAACAATTCGAACAGGTAGATATCGAAAAAAGCTGTGCTTCAAATTAGAATCTATTGTTGAGTAATTATATGAATCTTTGGATAATAATTCCAATAGTTAAAATTATAACTAAATTGGAAAATATGTATTTAATAGAACTCATTAAACCTTTTACAGAGAACTCTATTTTTTATTTTTATTTTATTGATCAACAGGTCTTTGCATATATTTAAAAACTCTGTAGATATAACCTCTATATCGTTTTTTGTTTTTAGGCCAATCTATAATTCCTTTGGGTTAATATGTTTTTTAAATCGAAGCTTTAAAGCCTCAACA
Organism: Gonocerus acuteangulatus; assembly: GCA_946811695.1. Classification (NCBI taxonomy): domain Eukaryota; kingdom Metazoa; phylum Arthropoda; class Insecta; order Hemiptera; family Coreidae; genus Gonocerus; species Gonocerus acuteangulatus. The sequence continues at coordinate 131,485,187 of OX328124.1, read as the reverse complement.
GGAATATTTGTGTAATCACCCTTCACAGTTAATTTATTAGAATCATGAGTGACCGTTTTTGTGTTACAACTAACAATCTTTGAAAACGAAGTTTGACTATCCTTGTTATTGTTATTTTCCTTCTGTTTGGCCGAGATTTTCTATTCATGATCTAATTCTCCTTGAATTTTTTGACTAGATCAAGAACCTAATTTAAGCACTCTTAAATCCCTTAATTTAATTGAGGAAGTTTATCAAGCTTGATATAATCATTTTTGGGTTAATACGGGTGGTCTATACCGAGTCCTTTGTTTGTAAACACAAAGAGCCTTCTGAGTAACGGTAAAGGGCAGTAAAAGTATATGACTTTACCTGGAAGCAGACCCTGCATACAGAGAATTACAATACGAGACCTCATTCTTACTTTCACCAGCTCCCGTGTAACACCTTAGATCTGTTTATATTGTTAGCGCGGTTCCTCCCTCCCTTCATAGGGAGGAACCCCGCTTATAAAATTGATCTCATGAAACAATCCGGAAGTGCCGACTAGAAAATTTCGCGTTTCAGAACCCCTAGAGACCGAAAATAACAGTGGTTCAAATTTGTATATATATATATATATATATATTTATCTGTTATTTGAAAGGTCAAGTTCGTTAACCAGCAAAATCCGCCCACTGGAAGATGGCGGTTGGGACTAAATTCGCGCAAATAAAATCGCAACGCTTACATTTTTGAGTTCATATGCTTGTAAGTACTCGTTTTGTAGGCTTCTTGGCCTAGGAAAACGAATGAAACCGTTTTTAAGGTGATAGCTTTAACCGTTTTCGAGAAAATTGGGAACATAGTTGCTGAATAACGTTTTTGGTTTTGGTACATAAAATCATGGGATTCAGTTGAAACATTTTTTTCATGTTCAAATTTTATCAAAACTAATATCTTAAACTTTTGGTTACGTTTGGAGTTAAGGAAGGGTTAGAATAAAATATTTTATGAACAGACATGAAAAGTTTTGGGAACTTCGTATATTTTCATTAATATCTCGAACACGGTTGGGAAATTTTCATAAGTGGATAGAAACTATTTGAAAGCTTTCTAAATTCTCTACAGAAAAGATTCTGAAACAAGTTTTGATTAGATGATGTCAGTCGAAGAAATAAGTGCTTAAAACTTCAAATACTTCTGTTTAGTTCTTATGAACGGGTGTTTGTCGATCTTTTTGTAATTTTTGTCTCTTTCCCTTAGTTTTTTATTGATTTTTATTTTTTTAATTTCTTATGTTAAGAAAATGTATTTGTGTGTTAAACAGGATAGGTAAAATGAGACCAATTTTCTATTGCTAGAAATAATGAAAAGTTTTGGGAACTTCGTATAATTTCTTAATATCTCGAAAACGGTTGAAAATATTGGGAAGCGAAAGGTTACCATCCGAAAGCTTACTAAATGCTCTACAAAAAATGTTCTGACGAAAGTCTTAATTAGGCGATGTCAATCGGAGAAATAAGTGCTTAAACCATTAAAGTAATTGATTTCGTTTATTCGAACGGTTTTTTTGTCTGTTTTTATTCCTTGTTATTTCTTAATTGCTTATAGTTGGATAATGTATTTTACAATAAAACTAGGTAAGTAAAATAACAAAACAATTTATTGTTAGAAATATAGATTTCCTAGATTCCAAGACCTTGTAACTAGCGGGACACTTTCAAGTGTTGACCGACCCTTCCAGGTAAGATCGTAAATCAAGACCTTTCAAGACTGGTGGAACCAAAATAATAACTGCTTCTATTTTAATCTTAAGGCGATTCGCCAAAGTTGCGAAGCCTTAACAATAAATAAATATTTTAATCTTTCCAAATTAGACTAGGGATAAGAAAGGAACCGCGCTAAGATGATGCAGTTCCTGCGAGTCGGACTTTTGGTTTGGGTACTTAGAATCATGGGATTCAGTTGAAACATTTTCTGCATGTTCTACATTCATCAAAACTAATATGTTGAAATTTTGGTTACGTTTGGAGTTAAGAAAGGGTTAGAATAAAATATTTTATTAACAGACATAAAACGTTTTGGTAACTTTGTATACTATCCTTAATATCTCGAAAAAGGATGAGAATCTTGGTAAACGGAAGAATACCATCAGAAAGCTTACGAAATGCTCTACAAAAAAGGTTCTAATGAAAGTTTTGATTAGACGATGTCAATCGGAGAAATAAGAGCTTAAAACTTTAAAGTAATTGATTTCGCTTATTCGAACTGTTCTTTTTGTCTGTTTTTTATTCCTTATTATTTTTTAATTGCTTATAGTTGGATAATGTATTTGATAATAAATCAGGTTAAGAAAAATAAGAAAAACAATTTAATCTTAGAGATATGGACTATATGGAGATATAGCTTTTCAACTGCCTAGCGGGGTCCTTCCTAGGGCGGGTTGGCCTATCCAGGTAAGATCATAAATAAGACCTTTCTTGAAAGTAAAGATGGAACTGCCAACTTTGGTCCTCCTCTGCCTCCCGGCACTTTCAATGCTGACGAAGGCTACCAATGAGTAGCTGAAACGTCCTAAATATAGATTTTTTAACAAAAATCGTATTGAGGTTTCTTTAGCCGAATCCCAACCATTCCATCTTTACATATCACCTCGACGGCTAACTATCTAATCTTCATGCTTTCTAGAAATGTGGACCCAAAATAATAACAGCTTCTATTTGAATCATTTTAAATGAGTCTAGAGATAAGAACGGAACCGCGCTAAGATGATGCAGTTCCTGCGAGTCGGACTTTTTATGTTTCCAACCTCAACCTCCATAAAGACCTCAATATCCCACTCGTTAATGATGTTGTATTATCCAGATTCCAACGTTATCATCCTAAACTATCCACTCATCCAAGGTCCTAAGAACAATAGTCGATGCTCCTTTTTATGTTTCCAACCTCAACCTCCATAAAGACCTCAATATCCCACTCGTTAATGATGTTGTATTATCCAGATTCCAACGTTTCCATCCTAAACTATCCACTCATCCAAGGTCCTAAGAACAATAGTCGATGCTCCTTTTAGCGCGGTTCCTCCCTCCCCCATAGGGAGGAACCCCGCTTATAAGGTTGATACAATGAAACAATCCGGAAGTGCCGACAAGAAAATTTCGCGTTTCAGAACCCCTAGAGACCGAAAATAATGGTGGTTCAAATTTGTATATATATATATATATATGTATATATTTATTTATATATATATATATATATACATATATATATATATATATATATATATATATATATATTTGTCTGTTCGCTCATTTCTGGCTTCCCTGATGGTCCGATTTTGATGAAATTTGGTACAAAAATCTGTCGTCCAATTTGAAAGGTCAAGTTCGTTAACCAGCAAAATCCGCCCACTGGAAGATGGCGTTTGGGGCGAAATTCGCGCAAAAAAAAATCGTAACGCTTACGTTTTTGAGTTCATAAGCTTGTAGGGACTCTTTTTATATGCTTCTTGGGCTAGGAAAACGAATGAAACCATTTTCAAGGCGATAGCTTTAACCGTTTTTGAGAAAATTGGAAAAATAGTTTTTGAATACCGTTTTTGGTTTGGGTACTTAGAATCACGGGATTCAGTTGAAACATTATCTGCATGTTCTTCTTTCATTAAAACTAATATGTTGAAAGTTTTGTTACGTTTGGAGTTAAGGAAGGGTTAGAATAAAATATTTTATTAACAGACATGAAAAGTTTTGGGAACTTTGTATACTTTCATTAATATCTCGAACACGGTTGGGAAATCGTGGTAAGTAGATAGAAACTATTTGAAAGCTTACTAAATTTTCTACAAAAAAGATTCTAAAACTATTTTTGATTAGGTTATGTCAATCAAAGAAATAAGTGCTTAAATCTTCAAATACGTCTGTTTTTTTCTTATGAACGGGTTTTTGTCGTTCTTTTTGTAATTTTTGTCTCTTTCCCTTGGTTTTTTTATTGCTTTTTATTTTTGTAATTTCTTATGTTGAGAAAATGTATTTGTATGTAAAACAGGAGAGGAAAAATGAGACCAATTTTCTGTTGCTAGAAATAATGAAAATTTTGGGAGCTTCGTATACTTCCATTAATATCTTGAATACGATTGAAAATCTTGGGAAGCGAAAGGTTACCATTCGAAAGCTTACTAAATGGTCTACAAAAAAGGTTTTGAGGAAAGTTTTGAATAAGCGATGTCAATCGGATGAAATAAGTGCTTAAACTTTGAAGTAATTGATTTCGTTTATTTCATACGATTCTTTTGGTCTGTTTTTATTCCTATTTTTTCATTTCTTATGGTTGGATAATGTATTTGACAATAAAACAGATTAATTAAAATAAGAAAAACAATTCATTGTTAGAAATATATCAGGCTGTACCGTATGAAATGTCAGTTTTGGATTTGCCGATTTCCTTCAAATGTCTTCAAACTGTCGAGGCTCCTAATCCGAGTTCTTTGGCATATTCCCTATTGTTTGCAATTGCTTATAGTAGTCAAATGTATTTGCCAATAACACAGGATACGGGCGCTAATGACCTAGAAGTAGATGCGCCGTAAAAAAAAAAAAAAAAAAAAAAAAAAAAAAAAAACAGGATACGTATAATTAGAATATTTTATTTTTGCGGAATCTTGGGATTCTCAGATCCCGTATGAATATCTATTAGGCCCTCTTCGTATATTTTCATTAATATCTCAAAAAGGGTTAGGAAATCGTGGAAAAATGTTTTGAAGAAATGTTTGATGGGGTCGTCACATTAGGAGAAATAAGTGCTTAAAACTTAGTTAGTTAGTTTCGTTTATTTAAACGGATCTATTTGTGTGTTTCCCGCAGTTTTTTCACTGCTCGTCATTTTTGTAATTTCTTATAGTAGTCAAATGTATTTGTCAGTAAACAGGATACGTATAATTAGAAGCAATATTTTGTTTGTTAGAATTCGAAGATGCCGTACGAATATCTAGATATTACCTGTGGGTTAATATGTTTTTTGAGTTGAAGCTTTAAAGCCTCAACAGGAATATTTGTGTAATCACCCTTCACAGTTAATTTATTAGAATCATGAGTGACCGTTTTTGTGTTACAACTAACAATCTTTGAAAACGAAGTTTAACTATCCTTGTTATTGTTATTTTCCTTCTGTTTGGCCGAAATTTTCTATTCGTGGTGTAATTCTCCTTGAATTTTTTGACTAGATCAAGAACCTATTTTAAGCACTCTTAAATTCCTTAATTTAATTCAGGAAGTTTATCAAGCTTGACATAATCACTTTTGGGTTAATACGGGTGGTCTATACCGAGTCCTTTGTTTGTAAACACAAAGAGCTTTCTGAGTAACGGTAAAGGGCAGTAAAAGTATATTACCTGGAAGTAGACCCTGCATACAGAGAATTGCAATACGAGACCTCATTCATTCTTTCACCAGCTACCGTGTAACACCTTAGATCTGTTTATATTGTTTTACTCAGTGTGAACAAGTGTTGAAAGTGCCTAAAATTTTATATTTTTATTCCTTGTTATTTTTTAATTGCTTAGAGTTGGATAATGTATTTGAAAATAAAACAGGTTAAGAAAAATAAGAAATCAATTTAATGTTAGAGATATGGATTTCCAAGATTTAGCTTTTCAACTGCCTAGCGTCCTTCCTAGGGAGGGTTGTTTGTCTTTGATTTTGGTACTTAGAATTATGGGATACAGTTGAAACATTTTCTGCGTGTTCGAATTTCATCAACACTAATATGTTGAAATTTTTGTTACGTTTAGGGTAAAGGAAGAGTTAGAATAAAATATTTTATTAACAGACAAAAAAAGTTTTGGTAACTTTGTATACTTTCGTTAGTATCTCGAAAACCGTTGACAATCTTGTGAAGCGGAAGATTACCATTCGAAAGCTTACTAAATGCTCTACAAAAAAGGTTCTGTACATGGACGTATATAAAAACAATTTCGGGGGGGGGGGCTGAGACCATTTCCAGGGTATGGAATACTAAATATTTAGAGCTTGGAATAGTTTTAGGCAACTAAAACGCTATTACACGTAAAATAAAATATGTTTTATGAACTAAGTGATCTTATTTAATTTATTTTTAAGGGTTTTACGAGAAGTTTTCATCATTAATTCAAAATTTCGGGACGGGGCTGCAGCCCCCTCAGCCTTCCCCCTCATATATGCCCATGGTTCTGTACCCTCTAGAAAGGCTTTATTAGGCATATTTTGTATTGATTTATAGAGCTTTGCTTTAGAATGAGAGCCGGATCGTGTAATTTCCGCATCTGTGTAAAAGTTAGCTACTGTCGGTGTCCCTGACGCCTTAATATCACTTTTATTCGAGATGTTCGAGAGGATTTTGACAATTTTCACGAGATATATAAAAAAAAAATAAGTTTATTTCTTTTCTAAGCTTATCAAATGGCACAAGGGACATGAACGGAACCGCGCTAAGATGAAGCAGTTCCTGCGAGTCGGACTTTTTTATGTTTCCAACCTCAACCTCCATAAAGACCTCAATATCCCACTCGTTAATGATGTTGTATTATCCAGATTCCAACGTTTCCACGGCAAACTTTCCACTCATCCAAGGTCCTAAGAACAATAGTCGATGCTTCTTTTTATGTTTCCAAGCTCAACCTCCATAAAGACCTCAATATCCCACTCGATAATGATGTTGTATTATCCAGATTCCAACGTTTCCACGGCAAACTTTCCACTCATCCAAGGTCCTAAGAACAATAGTCGATGCTCCTTTTTACGTTTCCAACCTCAACCTCCATAAAGACCTCAATATCCCACTCGTTAATGATGTTGTATTATCCAGATTCCAACGTTTCCACGGCAAACTTTCCACTCATCCAAGGTCCTAAGAACAATAGTCGATGCTCCTTTTTATGTTTCCAACCTCAACCTCCATAAAGACCTCAATATCCCACTCGTTAATGATGTTGTATTATCCAGATTCCAACGTTATCATCCTAAACTATCCACTCATCCAAGGTCCTAAGAACAATAGTCGATGCTCCTTTTTATGTTTCCTACCTCAACCTCCATAAAGACCTCAATATCCCACTCGTTAATGATGTTGTATTATCAAGATTCCAACGTTTCCATCCTAAACTTTCCGCTCATCCAAGGTCCTAAGAACAATAGTCGATGCTCCTTTTTATGTTTCCAACCTCAACCTCCATAAAGACCTCAATATCCCACTCGTTAATGATGTTGTATTATCCAGATTCCAACGTTTCCACGGCAAACTTTCCACTCATCAATATCCTGAAGTCTTTTCCCTTACCAAGCGTCACCCACCCACTCTCTCCACCGAGGCGACTCAGAAGACATTGGCCTAGAGATCTGCTGCAGTGAACAAGTGAAGTGTTAGCAATGAATTTCTTTTCCTTCAGGTCAATCAATTTTTTTCTGAGATGTGATATTTAAATTTTGGTTTCAGTTAGAGTAAAGTAAGTATTTAAAAAAAAAAAAGTCCGTCACGCAGGAGCTGCATAACTAAGCACTTTCCTCAGAATTTGGGTAGTGTAGACTGCTTTCCAGAACAATTTGCTTAAAATATCCTACATAAATAAAATAAAAACATGAATAGTTCTCTTATAAATTTGTAATGAGTAACTGATCAATTATTAATTTGCTTCCAGAGTTATGTTTACACATGGTACCTATTACACTACGTAATAAATACAAAAAAAATCATATTATCGTATTTTGATCTAACGCAGGAACAGGATACAGTCACTCTAGTGGTAGACAGCGCTCCTTGCGGAGGCTTTGTGAGCCTACGTCTGGCGGGCTTTTCTATTGAAATATATTACAAATTAAACCCCCGCTTTCCGATTGACCGATTCAGCTCATTTTTACAACACTTCTTTCTCATGAGTTACCCACGACGTGTACCGCGTTTCGTTACAATACAGCAGAAATTACGACCGGTATGAGTATAATAGGAATTTGGGTCCGGAGTAAACCCCCCCTTCTAATGAACCGATTCAGTTTATTTTTACAACACATATTTACCTGTAGATTACCACTACGAATACCGAGTTTCGTCGAAATATACCAAAAATCACGGCTGGTAGTGGCGAATTGGTATTGTGGGTCCGGAGTAAACCCCCCCCTCCTAATGAACCGATTTAGTTTATTTTTACAACACATATTTACCTGTAGATTACCTCTACGAATACCGAGTTTCGTCGAAATATACCAAAAATCACGGCTGGTAGTGGCGAATTGGTATTGTGGGTCCGGAGTAAACCCCCCCTTCTAATGAACCGATTTAGTTCTTTTTTATATCTCAATTTTCTCTCTATATTAACACAACGAATACCAAGTTTCGTTGAAATATAACAAATATTACGGCTGACATAGTCAAATTAGTGTTATGGGTTCGGGGTAAACCCCCCCTTCCGGTGGACCGACTTTGGTGGTTAACGAACTCGTTCAATCGTTTGCTAATTGAATGCTATATACCAAGTTTCGTGACGAAAAAACAAAAACTCTGGCCGCTATCGTGTTAACAGACACATATATATATATATATATATATATATATATATATATATATATATATATGCATATATATATATATATAGATATATATAAATTTTAACGGGGGTCATTTTCGGTGTCTACTAGGTAGGATCGATAAAGATTTGAAGAAATTTTTCAAAAATTCCGTCATGAGTCCAACCTCAATAGCTACTTTCCTTCGGAGGAAAGTGCTAAAAATTATTAAAAGACTTGAAAAGTTTTGAGATCTTCCCAGATTTTCCTAAATATTTCAAAAAACGTTATGTGGAAGATGACCATTCGAATGATCACTAAATTTAATTTCTATGGAAGTATCTTTGGACGGGGCGATGTGAATCGGAGAAATAAGGTCTTAAAACTTGTAAAGAGTTAGTTTTCTTCTTTTTGACGATTTTCCTCTCGGTTTGATTGAATTTTTACTTGGCTTTTCTAAATACCATTCAACAGTAAAATATGGTAAGAAAATGAGAAATCTTATTGCCTAATTTCCGCTTAGGATACTGTCAGTTTTTTCTTGTGGCGCTTAAAATCTTCCTTCTCTTTGAGATTTCATGTTACAGCTTACGGCGAAATATCAATACCTACCAATAATTGCTTTTATTCCTTTACTAATAACAATAGGGATATGAACAAACACGCGCTAAGATGACGCACTTCCTGTAAGTCGGACTCTTTTCATGTTTGTTTTGCTGTGGAATGTGTTAGTTTCTCAAAGCACCTGTGGGACGAAATTTCAATTCATAAAAATCATTGTAAGAAGAAAATAAGTCTAATTTCAGAACATGGAAACGGCCACATTTTAATGATTAGTTCTTGTAATTGCATTCCAAATTTCGCAATTACAATTAAATAAACAAATTGGAAGAATAAATTCCCTACAAAAAAATCCCAGAAGAAAGAAGATAATGTTGTCTGAAGATGGCCTAAGAAGGAGGGAAGGATGCTGGGTATCGAACGAAGAGAGTAGACCAGACGGCGCCTTGGTGTTTGCCTCCATAGCTATCAGCTGATTCTACAACCATTTATACACCACAATACACAATATTATATATAATGAAACTATGATTTACTTATTTATTTCAATACACCTAGTATATTATAGTAAGACGAAACTTGGAATTGACATAAAACTATTCGGCTGACCCAGTTCTCAGAACTTCAGATTGATCTAACACGGTAGAGGTGTCGGGTATTGCCAGGAAGGACTTGAGGGGCTTTTGATGACTGTGTCTTGCCGTTGTACCGAGAATAATCATATGCTATGCCATGTAGATGAGGTCATCACCAGTCTGCAGATGGTGTCGGATGCTATGCCATGTAGATGATGTCATCACCAGTCTGCAGATGGTGTCGGATGCTATGCCATGTAGATGATGTCATCACCAGTCTGCAGATGGTGTCGGATGCTATGCCATGTAGATGAGGTCATCACCAGTCTGCAGATGGTGTCGGATGCTATGCCATGTAGATGAGGTCATCTCCAGTCTGCAGATGGTGTCGGATGCTATGCCATGTAGGTGATGTCATCACCAGTCTGCAGATGGTGTCAGATGCTATGCCATGTAGATGAGGTCATCACCAGTCTGCAGATGGTGTCGGATAGAGGATGAAACACCTCAGGATGTTACATTTGAGCGTGTAGCATTGGAAAGTACAAGATTCCTACAATTCGGAAGCCTCAATGAAGACGAGATAAGGTGAACTGAGGTCAGGCAATATCTCAACTTCATGAGGATCTTACATTACTTAGTTCAGACAAATTAAAGTAAAACTAAAGAAGAGCGTCCTCAGCACCGATTTGTTTTTCAAATTTTGCACTATTGCATATTTTGCACTATTACATATTTTGCACTATTGCATATTTTGCACTATTACATATTTTGCACTATTGCATATTTTGATGCACTAAACACGAATCCGTTTAAAAAAAGTTACTCCATAACATCGGAATTCTATCCATAACAGCGAGTTGGATTGACTAGAGTTTTGATATCTTTTTGAGCGAGCGGAAACGCATAGCACGACTGCCCAAAAGTCGTCCTAGACATTCTTCCCAATATACACGTTTATTAATACGCTGTTTACGCCAATTTTTATAACCTTCATAACAGTGAACTTTAGTGCTTAACAAATTCTTTCCTAGTTGAGTGCAAGTTTTTTTTGTTTAACGGATTCTTGTTTAGTGCATTAAAATACGGTGTAGTGCAACATTTGAAAAAAAGCGGTGCTGAGGACGCTCTCCTTTAGTTTTACCCAAATTAATTTTTTTGGTTGTAATAGCTTTTTAGTTGGCTAACTATTCCAAGTTCTAAATTGTTAGTATTCCATACTCACCAAATGCTCCCAGCCCCCCCCCCCCCCCGAAATTATTTCTTATATACGCCAATGTAAAGTTGACCAGCCTAGGACCCGCAAAGTAGGACTAAACCCGAGGATGGGAAGGACATGTGTCAACTATAAACTACTATATATCTGTCAAATACACCTCACTCACTCACTGACACACTCACTCACCTATCATCAGCAACAGAGTTGCTTTAAACAGAGCATGCACGCCTAGGCAGCAAGCGTTGCTAGGACGATAACAGGTCAGCTGATACCTAGGCAGCAAGCGTTGATAAGACGATAACAGGTCAGCTGATGCCTAGGCAGCAAGCGTTGCTGGGACGATAACAGGTCAGCTGACGCCTAGGCAGCAAGCGTTGCTGGGACGATAACAGGTCAGCTGATACCTAGGCAGCAAGCGTTGCTAGGACGATAACAGGTCAGCTGACGCCTAGGCAGCAAGCGCTGCTACGACGATAACAGGTCAGCTGACGCCTAGGCAGCAAGCGTTGCTAGGACGATAACAGGTCAGCTGACGCCTAGGCAGCAAGCGTTGCTAGGACGATAACAGGTCAACTGACGCCTAGGCAGCAAGCGTTGCTAGGACGATAACAGGTCAGCTGACGCCTAGGCAGCAAGCGTTGCTGGGACGATAACAGGTCAGCTGACGCCTAGGCAGCAAGCGTTGCTGGGACGATAACAGGTCAGCTGATGCCTAGGCAGCAAGCGTTGCTAGGACGATAACAGGTCAGCTGATGCCTAGGCAGCAAGCGTTGCTGGGACGATAACAGGTCAGCTGATACCTAGGCAGCAAGCGTTGCTAGGACGATAACAGGTCAGCTGACGCCTAGGCAGCAAGCGTTGCTAGGACGATAACAGGTCAGCTGACGCCTAGGCAGCAAGCGTTGATAAGACGATAACAGGTCAGCTGATGCCTAGGCAGCAAGCGTTGCTAGGACGATAACAGGTCAGCTGATACCTAGGCAGCAAGCGTTGCTAGGACGATAACAGGTCAGCTGATGCCTAGGCAGCAAGCGTTGCTAGGACGATAACAGGTCAGCTGATGCCTAGGCAGCAAGCGTTGCTGGGACGATAACAGGTCAGCTGATGCCTAGGCAGCAAGCGTTGCTGGGACGATAACAGGTCAGCTGATGCCTAGGCAGCAAGCGTTGCTGGGACGATAACAGGTCAGCTGATACCTAGGCAGCAAGCGTTGCTAGGACGATAACAGGTCAGCTGATACCTAGGCAGCAAGCGTTGCTAGGACGATAACAGGTCAGCTGATGCCTAGGCAGCAAGCGTTGCTGGGACGATAACAGGTCAGCTGATGCCTAGGCAGCAAGCGTTGCTGGGACGATAACAGGTCAGCTGATGCCTAGGCAGCAAGCGTTGCTGGGACGATAACAGGTCAGCTGATACCTAGGCAGCAAGCGTTGCTAGGACGATAACAGGTCAGCTGATACCTAGGCAGCAAGCGTTGCTAGGACGATAACAGGTCAGCTGATGCCTAGGCAGCAAGCGTTGCTAGGACGATAACAGGTCAGCTGACGCCTAGGCAGCAAGCGTTGCTAGGACGATAACAGGTCAGCTGATGCCTAGGCAGCAAGCGTTGCTGGGACGATAACAGGTCAGCTGATGCCTAGGCAGCAAGCGTTGCTGGGACGATAACAGGTCAGCTGATACCTAGGCAGCAAGCGTTGCTGGGACGATAACAGGTCAGCTGATGCCTAGGCAGCAAGCGTTGCTAGGAAGATAACAGGTCAGCTGATACCGTACTCTATTTCATAATATTATTTATTTAATTTTTTTTACCCGGTGCATCGACTGCTGTGGTCATTAGCACCCAATTATTTAAATTTTAACAGTATTTACCATAACTTGCTTTTTCTAACCACCCCTACTGTTCTAACCACCCCTACTGTTCTAACCACCCCTACTGTTCTAACCACCCCTTTAATTATAATTATATATATACAATATATATTTTATTTGTTTATATTTATTTAGTTTTCAGATACACACAAACTGTGGAATATTCTTTATAACAGAGTTTTGAATACTGAAGCACCCGAAGATTCCAGACTCATTGGGTTTGCAGATGACCTTCTACTTATATGTCATGGAATTGATAGCTATGATACAGAAATGTGTGCAAATGAATCAATAAGAAGGATTGTTCACTCAGCAGACCAAATAAAACTTCAGTTTAATGTCGAGAAGTCAAGTGCAATCCACTTTACAAGACGAAGACGTCCACGTAAGCCGCACATTTTGCTTTATGGGGAGTTGCTGCAGTGTGTCCCTGAAATTATTTATTTATTTATTTAAATTTTAACCACCCCTAGTAGGAATCGAACCCACGACCTTTGGCACGGAGTGTTAAGTGCTCACGCCTTAACCCTCACGGCCATCGGGTCTTCCCTGAAATTAAATACTTAGGATTCATTATAGATGAAAATCTAAATTTCTCAACTCACATAGATAACTTATGTAATAGGAGTCTTCAATTACTAAATTTGGTTACAATATTAGCTAAAAAGAAATGGGGTATTGGGCCTAGTCAGTTAACGGATATCTACAAAGCAGTTGTGATACCAGTCCTGGCTTATGGATTTCCTGTTTGGGCGGCAGGATTAAAAAGGAAATACAATAGGAAAAAACTGATTCGAGCTCAAAGACAAATGGCAATTCGAATTGCAAGGAGCTACAGAACAGTTTCCTATGAGGCAGCACTTATTCTAGCCGACTTAATACCCATAGAAAATTACTTGGATCAAGTAAGATCTCTTTATTATTTCAAAAAGGGTATAGGAGATACCAAGATGCTTGACCAACTACATTCGTGGGGCGTGAGTCTAAATGATTTTGAAAAGCCACTTGATTCTAAGCATGATTTCCACCCAGCAGATGACAATGCATTGCTTCGTCCTCCCTCAGCAAAGTTCCCAGCCTGGCAAGTATTCACGGACGGCAGCAAGGAGGGAGAAAAAATCGGTAGTGCGTTCGTCGTTTACAAAGAAGGAGTACTAAAAGGCATGAGAATGTTCAGGTTGGGTACCTTATGCAGCAATAATCAAGCTGAACTCTTTGCTGTTCTACAGAGCTTGATGTGGCTCAAGGAAGAAACAGAGTATTCTCTTGGGACTACTGCAGTAGTTTACACGGACAGGTGGTAACCCAGTCACTGCTTCGGAACAAGAATAATAATGCTCTTATTTATGAGATACGAAGTCTAATGAAAGAACTGAAGGAGTCAGGTCTAGATCTCTCCATGGAGTGGATACCAGGACATAGCGGCAGAGGTGGAAATGAAGAAGCTGTTTTTTTGGCCAAGGCTGCAAGTCTCTTACCAGTCAACGATGCTGCTTACAAGAAGTATCCTTTCACATTAGCGAAGAAAATCTTTAAAAGAAACTGCAAATGGGAATGGGAAAAAATGTGGCAGAAATCGGAAAAAAGGGGCAGTAACAAGGAAGTACTTTCGAACAGTGAGGGAAAGGCAAAATTGCAGATGGCTTGAACTGTCTCCGATACTGACTAAGTATTTAACAGGCCATGGAGACTTTGCTACCTACCTACATGCGTTCGGCATACGAGGTCTTCCAGACTGCAGCTGTGGTCAGATTGAGACGGCGGAACATGTTCTAATGGATTTCCCGCAATATGAAGAATTAAGAAAAAGATGTATAAAAAGCACGGTCACAGCATTACACGGGCTAGTTTTAAAAGAACATTATAAATCTTTTCAAACATTGGTAATTGAAATTGAAAAAAAACGAAAACATCATTAATTTCGGGTTAACTTATTACATATTATTTATCATTTTTTTAATAATTAATTTACTATAACAATTAAGATCTTTCAAATATTTCACATTTATTTTTATTACTTTTATTTCTATGCATTTGTTACTTTGTTAAATGTTCAATAATTTATTTGGTAACTTTGTTATTTAACTTACTATCCGTAATATAACTTACTATCCGTAATTTCTTTATATACTTTTATAATACTATTTGTCTAATTTTAAAGAATTATTTATACCTTGTAATGCTGTGAGCGGAGCAAGGTTGTTGTTAAAATGTACATAATTTATTTTTTTTTATTTATTTATTCATGGAGCTTCACAACGGCAAGGTGATTTGCTCACATAAAACTATATAAAGGGTAAAGAATATAAATTTATTATATTCAATTTCAAAAAAAAGAAAAAGAAATAAAAAGAAGCATTATACTTTGCAGTGCAAAGAAACATTATACTTTGATTACTACTTATCAGTTGATGTATAACATATAGTATGACTGGATCCGTGCTATAATAAACTGCACAAAATTATATAGCAACGTTAATATCGTAACCAGAGGCAATATCGTAACCAATGAAGGTCTACTGAGGTGCGATTATTGCTTGTTGAAAATGTACATAAATAAATAAATAAAAAAAAAAAAAAAAAAAAAACTGTGCAATAATTTCTATTGCCTGTTCAATTTTTTTTTTTTTTTTTTTTTTTTTTTTTTTTTTTTTTTTTTTTTTTTTTTCTTGGCCATTAGCGCCGCAATTTATTTCTTCTCCTTATTTTTATTTATGTTTGAATATACATTGATGTCTATGTAGACATCAATGTATTATATACATATGTCTATGTATATAATTTATAAGTATACTTGCACAACAGGAAATCACTAAATAGTTTGTTTATTTAATTCCTAATGTTGTGGTACTGTTTTGTTTAGTTTTTGTTCTTCCTTTTCTTGACTGGACAAGGAACGAGTCACTAACTT
Organism: Gonocerus acuteangulatus; assembly: GCA_946811695.1. Classification (NCBI taxonomy): domain Eukaryota; kingdom Metazoa; phylum Arthropoda; class Insecta; order Hemiptera; family Coreidae; genus Gonocerus; species Gonocerus acuteangulatus. The sequence goes on along the minus strand of OX328124.1, from coordinate 131,469,563 downwards.
TATCATGAGCTCATCGCTATCATTACCAAGCTCATCATAAAATAAATAAATAAATTTTAACGTCCATTTATTATTAACTAGGAATTTTAGGACGGGTTATCTATAGGTTACCACCCTTTTCTAGCCAGCATAGGGCTGATGCCTTTTCTATTTTCTAAAGAAAAGCCACCACCCCTAGTGGGAATCGAACCCACTGCCAATAATCTTATTTTTATTTGCGGTTAATTTCAACTATGATGGCAGACCTTGAATTACTAGAAATAAACTGTGATTTTGTCCTTCATAGAGTTTACGCTATACCTGGTGATGGTCCATCCGAGATAATAATATCCTTAACCCTTGCACAGCCTCCTCACCCATCAGCATCCCCAGTCAGAACACTTCTTGGTAATGCTAGCAAATATAATGGGTGTTTCCAAATGATATCTTGAAAACATAAATTTATAAATTTTAACGTCCATTTATTATTGACAGCGTATTTTTACCTGTTCTGCTCTTACTGGTAACCTATAGGTAACGGGTTATCTTTAGGTTATCTTTTCGTTGACACTGGTCCGGAGCGCCCCAGTGTAAAGAAACATTATACTTTGATTACTACTTATCAGTTGATGAATAACATATAGCATGACTGGATCCGTGCTATAATAAACTGCACAAAATTATATAGCAACGTTAATATTGAAGATACATTATTTAAGGCAATAAAATAACTACTTATCTGCCGTGACGAATCACGGGTATTCAGCAAGTATAATATAATCCAATGTATATTCCTAGTGCGATATTAACTACTTATATCAGTCTTATGAACAAATACATCACAAACTAACAAAAAAAACATAAATTTGTTAAACTCTTAAATAACATTCACCAGCAAATGTTTAACTGTGAATCTTATTTAAGAATTCAAAAAATGTTGATATTCTGTTTTGTTAGTTTGTCAGGTATTTATTTACAAGACTGACATAAGTTGTTAATATCGCAATAAGAAAATTGTTTTTGAAGAGAACCCAAAGAGCCGGAAACCTGTCAGAGAAATAAAAAAATTATCCGAAAATATGTGAAAACAATTCTTTTCGCATTTATAACAACCTATAAGGACTTTACAAATATATGTATATATATACATATATATATATATGTATATATATATATGTATATATATATATGTATATATATATATGTATATATATATATATATATATATACATAAATCACGGGTCTGTCTATTTGTCAAAAACTAAACCGTTTGACTGATTTTGACCAAACTTGGCACACAGGTAGGTTTTGATACGGGAAATCTCCTAGGCTAGCTCAAAATAGTCAAATTTCAAAATTTGGTCAAAAGGTAAAAAAAAAATGTTCAAGAAAAATTGGCTACTCTAAACCATTCAGATTCTGACGGCCATTTTGAATCGACAGCCATTTTGAATAATGTCTCGAATTTATTTGTTGATGTTGTTGATAATTAGAATAACTCGAACTCATTGATGACTTTACATCATTATATAATCATGAAATGCAGTTTATTTCAATTTTATATCAACAGTCACTGTCGGGGTCTCCCGTGGTCTAGTGGCTAGCGCGCTAGATTCATAAGCGGGAGATGGTGGGTTCGATCCCCACCGGCGCCAGACATTTTCTCATCTCAGGGCTCGCTGAGAAAATTCCTGGCTGCACCCTGGACGTCGGCGCTAATGGCCAAGATTTATGTCGATGCGCCGTAAAAAAAAAAAAAAAAAAAAAAAAAAAACAGTCACTGTCTAACTAAGGAGCGCTGGCCTTTCTTTGATAAGAGCTATCTACTCGCAGGCTGTGTTGCTGGCCTATGTCGGCTGTTTTATGAATTGCTGTGGTGCTGGTGTCTTTTGGCTGTTTCACGAGATAGCCCTAGACAGATATAAACAAATTCACACCGTTGGTTCGATTTTGACGTTACTGGGTATACAGGTAGGTCTTGATACGGGGAGAGTCATAGGCAGAAAGTAGGTGTAGCATGGCACACTGGGTAACAGCCAGTATATATATATATATATATATATATATATATATATATATATATATATATATATATATATATATATATAAGCGTAAGTTTGAAAGGATTGACGATGCAAAGGGTAATGACATAAATTCCAACGTCCCAATGAGTCTGCCATAGATCCATTAAGGATTCCACCCTATTCATTCTAAAAGCGAGAAAAGTCCAATCTAAAGATGGTGTTTGGTGTTGCTAAATAAGACATCTCTCAGCCAACCACTCGGCGGTCTCCCTGGATTGGAGGGGTTGGAGTGACTTATCACCCTTACAATCCCTTTCCGCTACATTCTCTTCAAGTACATCACGAGGATTCTCTCCTTTATTTCTTTATTTTATTCAGGGTTCTAGGGGAATTCTCAGACTAGGACTTGTACAGTAGGGGCGGGTCGACAAAATCAACAATTATTTTTCCATTCATAATACTGCGGAAAAGGAGCCAAATTGAGAGACTAAATAGGGGTAAAAATATCTGGCAGTATCTTCCTAACTTTAGAAGTTATCTGGCTAGTCGCGCTTACATTAGAGCAAATAAGTTTGTCAAAATTTTTAAAAAATCTCATTTTATTGGTAATTTTTATTATTTTTTAATATGTAATAGTTGCAATTGACATCTACGAGAGACTAAGAAATTAATATTGGAAAACTAGAATTGTCTGTCAACATGCTCCGGTCGCGCAAGGGCTTCCAAATATTGCCAAAATTCCTTAAAGCCGGAAATATTATTATTATTATTAAATTTTAACGTCCATTTATTATTAACTACGAATTTTAGGACGGGTTATCTATAGGTTACCTCCCTTTTCTAGCCAGGATAGGGCTGATGCCTTTTCTATTTTCTAAAGAAAAGCCACCATTCCTAGTGGGAATCGCACCCACGACCTTAGGCAAGGAGTGTTAAATGCTCACGGCCACCGGGCCTCCAGGAAATATTAAAAATAAAATAAAAAAAAGTTAGCTTCAACATTAGATTTATGTTTTATTCATTGAATAGAAAGTAGATACATGACTTATGATCATATTACAAGTCTGGTAATTGGAAATATGACTTATTATGAAAGTCATCGTCCACCTTGACTTAATAGTACATATTATGAAGCCAACCCGAGCTTCAGCTCCAGAAATTGTGTGACCGGAAGATGTTACAGACAATTCCAGTTTTTAAATATTAATTTATTAGTGTCTCGAAGATGACAATTTCAACTATTACATATTAAAAATTAAATTAAAAAAATTAAAATTAAATTAAAAAATAATAAAAATTGATTTTGTCAAACTTTTGAGGAAATGCGTGACCGGAAGATACCAACAGATATTTTTACCGCGCTTTAGTCTCTCAATTTCGCAACTTTTCCGCAGTATTACGACAAGAAAAAAAAAAGTTTTGATTTTTTTGACCCACCCTGTTGTACAGTACTATATGGAACAGCAGATCGTCTACCGGCCCATGGTCATGTGTTGGACTTGCTTTCTACCATTCAACCATCCCTTGTCGCGCCGTTTTTCATACCTCCATAGGGAGAAACCCTCTTATGAGGTTGACATCTGAACAGGTCTTTGAAGGACATCTTTTATGCCTGTTTGTGCCCTTGTGTGTGCATTTGCGTTTTTCTGAACCCTATTTACGTACGTCTCTCTACAGCATCCATAACATACAACCAACAACACACATTGATCGAAGATAAGCCTCTTTCACTCCAAGCTTCCCTTCAGAATAAATTTAAGTGCCCAAAACGTCTTCCAAGAGATGTTCTCTCAAGCTCTTTTATTATCATTATCTTATTCCTTTCTTTATTGTGTACATGTGATTTTAATTACCTTAAAGTTTTAAAAAACGCATTAGACTCTATGATATGAAAAAAAAAATCATAAGAAGAGGATAATTGTGAAGACAACTATTGAAAATGAAATCACTTTTTCTAAAATCATATTTTTCTAATCCTTGTACATATTTGTATTTTCAAGTTCCTATTTCTATAATCAATAATTACCAATGCACCAATTTTTTACATGTTATTAAAAAAAAAGTACCACAAGTACTTGAACCCTGAAAAGGGGAAGGTTAAATATAGGAATGAGTACTTAAAAAAAAATAGTCTAATATTTTTCTAAGTACTACAACATAACACAAAAATAAAATGTTACACTAGAGCTCGTGTAGTTTCCTAGGAAGGGATTTTCAACTTGACCTTCTCAACTTCATTTCAGTTTATGAAAATGTTTATAAATAAACAATTAATTAAGTAACAAATGTTTAACCTGTTTATGTTTTGTTTTTATTTCTTTTTAAATTATCTTTTTTATTTCTACAATCTAAGTTTAACAGTTGTTCTGAGAAAATGACAGTATTTCTTCTATTTCATTCAATTTGTGTAATATTTTATCCAGTAGCCTTGAATACTGGAGAATGCTGTTAGAATGCTGGTTGTTGCCTGGTCGTCATAGCAACCTACTTGTTTACTCATTTCAAACCACCAGTTTAGTTTAGATTATCTTCCTGATTCTGGAGAAGACGCAATGGCGTTTGTAAGCATGAACGACAGCAAAGGACGCGACGTTCCAGCCCTTGTCTTCTCGCATTGCCAGTGGGAAAATCTCTACAGCATGGCAAACAGGAGTAAAGAAGTAGCCGATGATCTCATGAAGAAAGCGCTGGAGGTCGAGGAGAGGAAAGCGTTGTCGAGGAAAATGGCATCAACGTGGGAGAATACTTATGTTGTAAGTTATAGAGAATTCTTTTATTTCTAGAGCGTTGGATACTTGATCCAAGACTTAACACTTCCATTGGCTTGCATCATTAGGTCTTCGCTTAGCACAAGTCTAGGATTATTTATACAATACCTAACCTCACATCTAATACACTTTACTATATTCTACGCACCAGCTGAGTTTATATTCATTCAGAAATATTAAATTACAACAAGGTTGAAATAAAACATAAAAAACAAGTCTTATTCATATTAGCCCCACCAGTGATTTTATAATGATATTTAGTAACGGTTACTATGTACCATTAATAAAAAAATTATTATTTATTTAAATTTTAACGTCGATTTATTATTAACTACGAATTTCAGGACAGGTTATCTATAAGTTACCACCCTTTTCTAGCCAGGATAGGGGTGATGCCTGTTCTTTTTTTCGAAAGCAAAGCCACCACCCCTAGTGGGAATCGAACCCACGACCTTTGGCACGGAGTGTTAAGTGCTCACGCCTTAACCCTCATGGCCATCGGGTCTCCTATAAAAAAAAAAAAATTAAAAATTCATGCTTAAATATTATTTTATTTAGTAAGTAATTGGGGTTATAAAATGATAGAAGGACGAATCTTTTTCAAGTTTATGATTTACACAAAGAAGAGGAACGAGCCAGGATTTACACAAAGAAGAGGAACGAGGCAGGATTTACACAAAGAAGAGGAACGAGCCAGGATTTACACAAAGAAGAGGAACGAGGCAGGATTTACACAAAGAAGAGAAACGAGCCAGGATTTACACAAAGAAGAGGAACGAGGCAGGATTTACACAAAGAAGAGGAACGAGCCAGGATTTACACAAAGAAGAGGAACGAGGCAGGATTTACACAAAGAAGAGGAACGAGCCAGGATTTACACAAAGAAGAGGAACGAGGCAGGATTTACACAAAGAAGAGGAACGAGCCAGGATTTACACAAAGAAGAGGAACGAGCCAGGATTTACACAAAGAAGAGGAACGAGCCAGGATTTACACAAAGAAGAGGAACGAGCCAGGATTTTCTTTGAAGAAAAAGGAATTAAACCGTAGGAAATCCATTGTAAAAAGGCCACAGTATGAAATTTTACGAAGATAGGCAAAAATATATAGCACTAGTATTTCTAAAGTGACAAAATTCAAAAATCGGTGTTTTTCAGTTATTACTATACTTACCAATGTCTTTCATAGTATTAACTAAAAAAAAACGATTTTTGAGCTTTTGTCGCTTCAGAAATACTAGTGCTATAAATTTTTGCCTATCTCCGTAAAATTTCATAGTGTGGCCTTTTTACAATGGATTTCCTTCGGTAAAATTCCTTTTTCTAATAATAAAGATATTATTAGAAAAAAAATCCTTTTTATAATAATAAAGATATTATTATAAAAAATCCTTTTCTAATAATAAAGATATTATCTTTATCAACCATCAAAACTGTATGTACCTACCTTCAGAGCTTGTACACCAGAGGGAACTTGTGTCACTCTTCCTGTCTTAATGCTATTCCATCTACATAGGCAAGAGTGTATGTACCTAGCTTCACAGCTTCTACACCAGAGGGAACTTGTGTCACTCTTTCTGTCTTAATGCTATTCCATCTACATAGGCAAGAGTGTATGTACCTAGCTTCAGAGCTTCTACACCAGAGGGAACTTGTGTCACTCTTTCTGTCTTAATCCTATTCCATCTACATAGGCAAGAGTGTATGTACCTAGCTTCAGAGCTTCTACACCAGAGGGAACTAGTGTCACTCTTTCTGTCTTAATCCTATTCCATCTACATAGGCAAGAGTGTATGTACCTAGCTTCAGAGCTTCTACACCAGAAGGTACTTGTGTCACTCTTCCTGTCTTAATGCTATTCCATCTACATAGGCAAGAGTGTATGTACCTAGCTTCAGAGCTTCTACACCAGAGGGAACTAGTGTCACTCTTCCTGTCTTAATGCTATTCCATCTACATAGGCAAGAGTGTATGTACCTAGCTTCAGAGCTTCTACACCAGAGGAAACTTGTGTCACTCTTCCTGTCTTAATGCTATTCCATCTACATAGGCAAGAGTGTATGTACCTAGCTTCAGAGCATCTACACCAGAGGGAACTTGTGTCACTCTTCCTGTCTTAATGCTATTCCATCTACATAGGCAAGAGTGTATGTACCTAGCTACAGAGCTTCTACACCAGAGGGTACTTGTATCACTCTTCCTGTCTTAATGCTATTCCATCTACATAGGCAAGAGTGTATGTACCTAGCTACAGAGCTTCTACACCAGAGGGCACTTGTGTCACTCTTCCTGTCTTAATGCTATTCCATCTACATAGGCAAGAGTGTATGTACCTAGCTACAGAGCTTCTACACCAGAGGGAACTTGTGTCACTCTTCCTGTCTTAATGCTATTCCATCTACATAGGCAAGAGTGTATGTACCTAGCTACAGAGCTTCTACACCAGAGGGTACTTGTGTCACTCTTCCTGTCTTAATGCTATTCCATCTACATAGGCAAGAGTGTATGTACCTAGCTACAGAGCTTCTACACCAGAGGGAACTTGTGTCACTCTTCCTGTCTTAATGCTATTCCATCTACATAGGCAAGAGTGACACATTTTCAGTTGAGTTTTATTTAGAGTCGTGTAACTTTAGAAATACTAGTACAATATGGATGCAAGAAAAGATAATGCCGGTATTCCTATTAAATAAATCATTTGTTTCTTTAACCCATATCTATTAATTTATCAATAAGTAACTGCTAGTAGATAAAATAACTATCGGAGCTAATCTGAATAAGACCCCAAAAAACTGTAGCTGCAAGTTTTACAATGGAGGATGGGAATCCTGTGAAATATCACACTGGTAGTAACAAAACAACTGCTCAAGATGCAAGCTGATACAGAAATATTTAAAAAAATAGAAATGATAAAATAAAACTTTGATTGCTGTTGGTTTGATTGATTGGATTATTTTAAATATTTATACAGGAAATATTGGAAGGGGCTTACAATATTTCCTGTATAAATATTTAAAATAATCCCTGTACATATAAAACTTATAGAGGAAATAAAGAGATGTAGGATATCTCTATCATTACTGTCTTTATTTTCTTTTTTTAACAACAAAAAATAAGAGTACGTCCCTGAAGGAAGTGGGACGTAAGTTCAGGCCGAGATCTAGGCAGCAGAAAGGAAGGAGTTTCTGCAAAACTTCTACTCCAACATGGTAGAAGCGGAATGGAATAAAGAAAGTAATTTGATAAATTAATCAATACTCTTAAAGTGCATGAATGAGCTTATACGTAAAGGATAAGTAGTTTTAGAGGATAAAATGTTAAAGTAAAGGAGATCAAAGGGAAGATTTCTCTACTGGTTTGTTCCGGTTTAGAACAAAGTGGATGTTACATTAGTAAAATTAAATTTTAGAAAGCATTATAGTGGACAAATTTTATTTCTTTTTGAATAAGAAAGTTGCCTAGTATTACTAAATTACCATTTAAGCATATATAAATATTGAAATTGTTAAAATACTTGTTATCCTTTCCCCTGGAAGAATCTGTTTGAATATACTTTTAATTCATAATATTAAAAAGTATTGGGGATTAAAGTAACGAGTCTGTTAATATTGCTAAATTTTTCGTTGCACATTAGAAATTTTTGTTATTTTTCAGAGAGTTCTTTCCTAAGTTTGTACTTTCCCCAAATGAATGGATAAATTAATAACCAAAAGCTGTGAAACCCTTAACAAATACATTTTAAAAAACGATAGAAAATCCATAGAAATATAATTATTCTTCCTTTATATTCTATAGTATGGAGCAGACTTAGATTTTAGAAAGCTATTATTTTTTCATTTAAGCATTAAGATGCATCAGAAATTTAGATCCTTAACAGGTAATAATAAAATGAAGTGTAAATGATAAGACAATGGCCTAAAATTCCACCTTTTGTAATTCTTCAACACTAATGCTGAATAAAATAAAGAATAAGATACTTGTTGAGTCTTGAGCATCTGCTTCACTGCGCTCATACAGGAGTGGTTTTGTTCTAGATAGGTAGATGGATTTACAATAGCAACAAAGATCAAGGAACAATGACATCAAAATATTTTAGTGGTACGTCATTACCTTAAGAAATACATTACACTGAACAACAATGAATATGTTTCGGGCTTAAAAATACCCAATTATTATGTATTTTCACCCCCTGAGTTCAAAAATCACCTCGAAAATGACCAATTAGATCTTGTTTTCAAGATATAAGTATTCTCAGTAACATATCACTTTTTACATGCTCAATTTCACTTTGTTGATAAATTTAGTTTTTGGATGTTGGTACACCTGTTAACTAACAAAACCAAACGTTATACAGCTATTTCGAGGTTATATACATGAAAGAGATATATGAAAACATGAAAGCCCTCCTCCACTCAATCAAATATGCTGAACACAAGTGGAAAATCTGTGGTGATCTACAGGTCATCGCTATACTTTTAGGAAAGCAACTGGGGTATACTAAATACTGCTGCTTTTTATGTATGTGGGACAGTAGGGATAGAAAATCACATTACATTCAAACAGACTGGCCTGCAAGAAATCTTGGCCCTAGTAAAAAAAATGTTGTTGCCCTGCCTCTCGTCAACCGGAAAGATATATTTCTTCCACCATTACATATAAAACTCGGTTTGATGAAAAACTTTGTCAAAGGCATGAACAAAGAAGGAGAGGCCTTTAGATATTTGAGGGAAACATTTGCTTTCTTAACTGATGCAAAAGTTAAGGAAGGTGTTTTTGTTGGGCCACAAATTCGGGAGCTTGTAAAGGATCCTGCGTTTGACAGAATTTTTGAGGGGAAAGAAAAGGAAGCTTGGAATGCGTTCAAAGGAGTTATTAAAGGTTTTTTGGGGAACAAAAGAGAAGATAACTATGTTCAGTTGGTGAGGATACTTCTACAAAAATATCATGAACTTGGATGCAACATGTCTCTCAAAATTCATTTTCCCCACTCTCATCTAGACTTTTCCCTCCTAGTTGTGGTGCGGTGAGTGATGAACACGGTGAGAGATTCCATCAGGATATTTCTGTAATGGAACAAAGATATCAGGGCCGTTGGAATGAATCAATGCTTGCAGATTACTGTTGGTGTGTGTGTAGGGATGCTCCACAACTCACCTACAAGAGTCAGCCATGAAATCCACATGATGGTAATAATATCCAACCTCCTAAGTATTCTCCCATTAATTTTCAACTCTTAAGAAAATTTAACTACTATTTAATAAATCCAAATTAATTTATAATGTTGATGAATTGTGGTTTGAAAAATTTACAGATTTGCCTCAATTTGTTAACGTTATACTTTTTGACCCATGGTGTATCACAGAAACTATGAAGTGAAGGAAACATTACAAAAATATTTTTTTGTTGGCCAGTGTTATCTGCAGAAATACTTATTTCAAATAATTTATTCACCAATATTCATGCTTTTCAATTTTATTTATTTTTTAATATTTTCATTTTCATGGTAGAATATAAGAAAGAGGAGATTCGAGAAACGAAATGAACGGCTGCAGAATGAGCAAAAATACAAACAAGAAAGATACGAAAAGCTGAGGATAGAGAGTGAGAGAGAGATGAACAAACTGAGGGATAAAGCAAGAGCAGGCCTATTTTTCCAACGAGATTCATCGAAAACATTTCATAGTGCCTTCAAGACATCTGAGGTAATTTTAATGTTTAAATTTATTTTTCATTATTTCATTGTGAATATGAGAAAGTTATCATCTCACATCTTACTCATTACTTCAAAACTACTATTACAAATTCATTTTGGTGTGTAACTATTAACACATTCATTGCTTCCCGTAAATTATGAAATCTGCCCCCTGTCCCCAAGACCCTTTTATGACAATTTTTTTTTTTTTTCTTAAAGTATAATCAACATTTACCAGGTATTTGATGACTTTAAAAAATATCAGTGTATTTCCATGTTTTCTTACGGTGAACATGCTAGGCATATCGAGGGCCCTTGGCAGAGCCAGATATGGCTGTACTCGAATTTCGAAAAGCTTGTGTTACATGAAATAGGAATGGGAAATATTTACCGTAGGGCATCTAGTAAGAAAGTACTATGAATAAGTTAACACTCTGTTTGCACAGTCCTATTTTACATGCAATTTTTGAACAATCATATGTGTGAACAAAATAATTTTTTCGCAGTTGGCTCTGTTTTACTTATTTATTTTTACAATCTCAACAACTAATACTAAAAAACCTAATCCTAGTGTATATTTCACAAAAGTAATAAAAATATGCTAATTTATAAATATTTACACTCCTAAAAACATTCTAATAATATTTCTTCTTGGCCTTTCATACGGTCATTATTAACAGAGGAAAAATAATAGAAAGTCAATAAATCCTTGGAAAAATCATACAATTCTATCAAGACCATTTTCTTGCATAAGAGAAACGAAGGCCATCTTCAGCATATGTACGGTTCTCGTTTTTATAATTTGAATATTTCATTTTATTTAAATGGCAGAATTAAAAATTGAGCTAATAATATCCTAGAAATGTTTATTAAAAAAAAAAATTATCTCGTATCTGTCCTTAATGATTTAGTTCTCTTTCATTTTCTAGGCGGAAGCTGAAAGGCTAGCCCAGTTGGAATTTAATGAAAAACTGAAAAAAATAGAACGTGAAATTGAAGCAAAGTATGCAGAAAATATATTAAATGATGTTAAGAAGTATAATGCAGAAAATGAAGAAGAGAAAAAGAAGTTAGAAGAGAAAAAGAACATGTTGAAAGTTGAAGCAAAAGAGATGTTTGTATTTTAAAACTTGTAATTATTTACAAATAGCCTTTTGATTTGATCAAATACTCAACCTGAGAAATACTAGGGAATAGGAGGGAGGGGGAGATTGTCGAACCTCCAATACTAATAGGAGGGAGGGGGGAGGGGGAGATTGTCGAACCTCCAATACTAATAGGAGGGAGGGGGGAGGGGGAGATTGTCGAACCTCCAATACTAATAGGAGGGAGGAGGGAGGGGGAGATTGTCGAACCTCCAATACTAATAGGAGGGAGGGGGGAGGGGGAGATTGTTGAACCTCCAATACTAATAGGAGGGAGGAGGGAGGGGGAGATTGTCGAACCTCCAATACTAATAGGAGGGAGGGGGGAGGGGGAGATTGTCGAACCTCCAATACTAATAGGAGGGAGGGGGGAGGGGGAGATTGTCGAACCTCCAATACTAATAGGAGGGAGGAGGGAGGGGGAGATTGTCGAACCTCCAATACTAATATGAGGGAGGGGGGAGGGGGAGATTGTCGAACCTCCAATACTAATAGGAGGGAGGAGGGAGGGGGAGATTGTCGAACCTCCAATACTAATAGGAGGGAGGGGGAGGGGGAGATTGTCGAACCTCCAATACTAATAGGAGGGAGGAGGGAGGGGGAGATTGTCGAACCTCCAATACTAATATGAGGGAGGGGGGAGGGGGAGATTGTCGAACCTCCAATACTAATAGGAGGGAGGAGGGAGGGGGAGATTGTCGAACCTCCAATACTAATAGGAGGGAGGAGGGAGGGGGAGATTGTCGAACCTCCAATACTAATAGGAGGGAGGGGGGAGGGGGAGATTGTCGAACCTCCAATACTAATAGGAGGGAGGGGGGAGGGGGAGATTGTCGAACCTCCAATACTAATAGGAGGGAGGAGGGAGGGGGAGATTGTCGAACCTCCAATACTAATATGAGGGAGGGGGGAGGGGGAGATTGTCGAACCTCCAATACTAATAGGAGGGAGGAGGGAGGGGGAGATTGTCGAACCTCCAATACTAATAGGAGGGAGGGGGGAGGGGGAGATTGTCGAACCTCCAATACTAATAGGAGGGAGGAGGGAGGGGGAGATTGTCGAACCTCCAATACTAATAGGAGGGAGGGGGGAGGGGGAGATTGTCGAACCTCCAATACTAATAGGAGGGAGGAGGGAGGGGGAGATTGTCGAACCTCCAATACTAATAGGAGGGAGGGGGGAGGGGGAGATTGTCGAACCTCCAATACTAATAGGAGGGAGGGGGGAGGGGGAGAATGTCGAACCTCCAATACTAATAGGAGGGAGGGGGGAGGGGGAGATTGTCGAACCTCCAATACTAATAGGAGGGAGGAGGGAGGGGGAGATTGTCGAACCTCCAATACTAATAGGAGGGGGGGGGAGGGGGAGATTGTCGAACCTCCAATACTAATAGGAGGGAGGGGGGAGGGGGAGATTGTCGAACCTCCAATTTTACAGTTTTCTTCTCATTTTCTCTAATAGCAATAGAAAATGTTGCACAAGCTCAAATGTGTCAAAACACATTTAGAAATATTAAAGAACATAAAATGACATTTAATTTAATGAATTCTACAATATTTTATAAAGTAAAAAGTGAGAGGAGATTTGCCAACCTCCTCCTCCTTTATTTTTGGAATATTCTTCAACTAATACACATAATTTTTCTTATTATCAGATATAGAACAATATTGGAATTAACCTTCATGCACTCTTTCGACATACAGAGTCACGCGCCCGCTCGCGTGGGCGGTCGTCCAACCGCCCAATATTTTTCATCAACCTCTTGATTTTTTTTTTTTTATTTTAAAGCCCAAATTTTTCTAAAATATTTAAATTGAATCTCTCACACAATATTGTAAACTAATTTTTATCAAAATTATTTATTTATCAATGAAATATACAAAGGCACACAAAAGCGGAAGTAAATTCCCAAATGACACTGCATTTCATTTTACTGTCACGAATTCGGGGAATTTTATTTTTTCTCATGTCATATGCCATTTTCTTCTGTGTTTTCCAATTCCATCTCTTGACTTACTTTCATGTTTATCATCTTCAATCCTCTCTTGTTCGTAATCTTGGTCATCGGAAATGTCTCCATCTATGGATTCCTCATGGACTTGCTCCTCTGCATCCTTCCTATCCTCCAAGACAAATCTTATCACATACCGCGAAAGATATGTCATCATTCGTAAGGTATTGTTGTTCCCTTCAAAATAATAATAATAATAATAATAATTAATTCCGTACTTTTACTAATCAAAGAATGTTTTGGAGAACTGCACCCCTCCCCCACCCTCCCCCTCCCCTCAGTCATTTCTTTTCACCCCAATTTTTGATAGGGATAAGAATTGACATGATTCCTTTGTGCTTGACTCTACTGTTTGCAGGTTGAGGGAAGCAGAAGAAAGGAGAAAGCTAGAAAAAGATAAGAGAGAGAAAGAAGAGAAAGAAGACATGGACATCATGAAGAGGCAAATCCAGCAAGTGTTGGAAAATGAAAAAAATGAAGTACATTATATATTTCATTCCTTATCATTAATATTTCATTAACATGCGACATATTTTGTATTTTTTTTTTACTAGCAACTAATAAGAACCACCACAACCCCCTGTTTGAATAACCCTAATCAATGATGCAAACCACTCCAAGGTCCTAATATAGAGTAACTATTCCGAGTGAGGAAGTAGCTTGGAAAATGGTAGAGTTATTCTTAAACCGAAGATTTATCCCCAATATCTTTGTTGTTGAGAGCTAATTGGGATGGAACTGTCTACAGTTGTCTTATCTGTCAATTTGGAACACTGGGGAGGAGTCAGTGCATTCTCTCATAATACTGGACGCTATTTCTTTGGTAAGTTTAGAATTGAAGAATATTGGAGCTCATGATTATCATTGCTCCAAAAGGACAGACAAGCAAACGGAAACAGCTCCAATCTCATTGGCACGCATAATCTGATGTAAGGAGCGATATATTAGGACTAGCATGAACCTGTTCATGGATACTGAAGTGGGAACATAAGACAGAAAAAAACAGAGAAAGTATCTGATAATGTATAGTTGAGATGGAAAGAGGATTATCGCTGGAGACTGAAGCTGTGTCACTAGCCATAAAACTCAAACAAAGCAGCCTATAGCAAAGCAACAGCAACTATTACATAGTTTATTAACAGCAAAAAGTACTTTGGAAAGCTGGGAAATATATGTAATATATTTATACAGTATGTAAACAGTACACCGCAGACACAGTAGACTAAACACTTATACTGAGAGGTCACCTACAGAACACACCTCAGGCTCACCTTCCCTGGGAGATAGGCCTGGCAGTACACACCTACAGTACACACCCCAGGATCGCCTTCCCTGGGAGATAGACCTGGCAGTACACACCTACAGAACACAAGCTAGGATCGCCTTCCCTGGGAGATAGACCTGGATCTACACAAGCTAGGATCGCCTTCCCTGGGAGATAGACCTGGCAGTACACAAGCTAGGATCGCCTTCCCTGGGAGATAGACCTGGCAGTACACACCTACAGAACACAAGCTAGGATCGCCTTCCCTGGGAGATAGACCTGGCCGTACACAAGCTAGGATCGCCTTCCCTGGGAGATAGACCTGGCAGTACACACCTACAGTACAAAAGCTAGGATCGCCTTCCCTGGGAGATAGACTGGAAGTAGGTATGAAATGCACCACCCACACAATGTGAAGGAAGTGATGCTAGCCTAGATTAGCATGAATCTGGACTGAGGTATGCTCTAGTGGGAATAATTTACAAGGCCTTGACATCTGCAGCAGTGCGAGCGCTGCTCCTATCCCAAACTAGCCTGTAAGATAAGGATATTTAAGAAGTATGCAATCAAGCCCTGGCTTCAGCTTGGAGGAGAGTGATAAATTAAAGGATTAAACATAGTAAATGAACTCGATGCATGCATGGTGCAGTCATGTGAATGTATTACACTATCTCCAAAGGTGGACCTGAATAAAGGATGCAGTGAGAACTGTCCGATACTTCTTAATTATATAGTATACGTATGTTTACGAACATATATAAATTATTTATTTTGCTTGGATGTAAATCCCCCAAAGTAAATTGAAACCTTGGAAAAACAAGAAAGCCTGCTCTAATATTGTATATTTTATTATATATGTATTTACTTAAATTTTAACTTACATTTTTAACTAACTCAGATTTTTTTAAATATATTTTATAATATATAAAAAAAAATCCAAAGGAACTTTGGAATGTTCCTGATTTGCTGAGTATACAACAGGCATTTTTATATTTGTGATACTTACAAAGATTAAATGATA
Organism: Gonocerus acuteangulatus; assembly: GCA_946811695.1. Classification (NCBI taxonomy): domain Eukaryota; kingdom Metazoa; phylum Arthropoda; class Insecta; order Hemiptera; family Coreidae; genus Gonocerus; species Gonocerus acuteangulatus. Next base: position 131,453,660 of record OX328124.1, on the reverse strand, counting down.
TTTGATTGACAGACATTTTCATATAGTAACAGTGAAACTATTCATAAGTTGTTGTCAATGCTTATTGATTTCTGTTTATGAGGTGTGTGCATGTGTGTGCGTATGTGTGTGTTTATGAGCAGCTTCAGGATTGAAAATAATAATTACATTTTTCTAGAATTTATAATAGTTCTTTTATATCGTAATAAAATAACTAATATTCTAGTAGAGTAGAACCTGTCATATCGGACCGTGACGGGACCAGGCCATGGTCGGAACGGCCAAAAGGTCGGATATCGGGAGGAGGGAAATAATCGTCGTATGCCATGTCGCAACTTCTATTTCTTTAGCCACCCTTCGCTAGCGCTAAACTTTTTAAGATCGCCTCTCAACTTTTCAAACAATTATATGGATTTTTCATTAACAATAGTGCCTGACAATGGTGTTCCCTTGATCCCTTTCCTGAGAAAACCAAACCCATAACGCTTCATCAACCAGTTCAAGTTTTGTTTTTTTTCTACATTTTTCTACTTTTTAACGCATTATCTGTCTCAACTTTTGTTGAGTACGCTTCCAGATCTTTACGTTTTTTTTTTCCAGTCTTTTACCGTAATCACTCCTACACCCAACTCATAACAGCTTAATAACAGACTCACCATGGTCCAATCGTTGAAACACATCAAGTTTTTGTTGCAGGGAAACATAAACACGTTTACGTTTTTGGGTTGCCCTTGTCACACACTTAACCTGTGAAATTAAAGCAGCGCAAATTCCGTAATCGAAAATAAATTTGTAATGGTGAAAAACAAAAACAGTATTAACGTTAAAAAATATAGAACAGTATAGTACAAGATTATAGTTAGAACACATTCCACATTAACAATCACGACAGAACTGACAGTTTGTTACAGGAAAACAAAGCATAGCAAGTCTGAACAGGCTCGCCAACGGAATCACAGACGGCAGACGGTCGGGCACTAGGTCGGATATCGGGAGGAGTCGGATATGGAATGGTCGGATATGAGAGGTTCTACTGTACTTATTATTTTGTTATTGTGCTAAAAAAAAATACATATTTATTTTTCAGTTAAATTGATTTTTTTCATGCATTTTTAATATATAAGATAAAAGACAATCTCTCTTTTCTAGATTTTAAGAAAAAAAGCACACGAAAGACATAATTTGCTCGAAAATAGAGAATTAGTTCGGAAATATAAAGAAAAATTGAAGATGGAAGAATATGAAGAAAACATGGCAGTTCAAATAATATCGAACGGGAAAATGAGAATAGCTCAAGTAAGAAAGGAGAAAGAAGAAGAGGTGAGTTATTGGTTCAAACTGAAATATTCCTTCCTTTTAGCGTATTCTTCAGATATTCTCCTCTCGACTTCCATCAGTTAATATTTCACAATTCTTTAATCAACAAGTATGTTCATTCTCTTATGTGTGTGCTTCGTGTATCTCTATCAAAGTAAAAATAATTAAATTAACACATATCCTACACAAGTAGTGCAAGTTACTACCGAAGGACTGCCGGGTACCAACCGTGTCATCACTCAAATCCCTTGAGCAGTCTCTCGGACCGCTCAGCTTCGGAGAGGAAAATATTCGCAGTAGCGCCCTGCAGTGGGTATTTCGAGCACTCGTCTTCTTCCAGTTCAAGCAGTTGTGATGTTTTGTATTCGATAGTCATCTCCACTTTGTAGAAGAAAATAATCGACAATTTCCTCTTTTAATGCCATCATATTCATTTATTTTTTAGTTACTAGCTCATTCACTAATATATATATATATATATATATATATATATATATATATATATTCCAGAGGGTGAAACAAAATTCAGTCTTCCCACAAATTTTCTTTATTTTGCACTAGGCCTTTCAACACAAATGTGCCATCATCAGGTGCTCCGTGCAGTGATAGTTGTTACCAGGGCTGTGTTCGAGCTAGAGTCCTAGCCCGAACACAGCCCTGGTAACAACTATCACTGCACGGAGCACCTGATGATGGCACATTTGTGTTGAAAGGCCTAGTGCAAAATAAAGAAAATTTGTGGGAAGACTGAATTTTGTTTCACCCTCTGGAATTAAGCAACCCAACTACCGGAAAACATCAATAAAAAATATATATATATAGTTGCAGATCACACAAGGGATAAGTAATCTATGTAAAAACCACAAACATGGTTCAGTTTATCTGGGTTTTATTGTGAATAAATTTGTATTCACAAATTATAATGTCAATTTTTTTATTCATAAATTTAATTTAATAAATATTCACATTTTTTGTGATTATTTACAATTTTTTCTGTGAATTTATTTGTATTCACAGGAAAACTTCAGATAAAATTTTATTTGTATTTTTATATTTAATATATGTGAAAACAAAAAATTTGTATTCACACTTATGAATACGAATTTATTTATATTCGTATTTACAAATATATGGAGCACGAATAAATTCGCATTTTTATTTATAAATAAAATTCTGCCCATTTCTGACCAAGCGTAGCATGGCGTAGCATCAGCATGGTATTCGTGTGAGATGATGTTAAGGTGTCAAGAGTAGCATCAGCATGGTATTCGTGTGAGATGATGTTAAGGTGCCAAGTGTAGCATCAGCATGGTATTCGTGTGAGATGATGTTATGGTGCCGAGCATAGCATCAGCATGGTATTCGTGTGAGATGATGTTATGGTGCCGAGCATAGCATCAGCATGGTATTCGTGTGAGATGATGTTAAGGTGATGCTAAGTGTAGCATCAGTTTTCCAATCTTGCATAAAGATATACTCCAGTAGGTTATCAACACCTTCCTTGCCACGGCTCTCATTCTCCATCACACAAAGTGGTTTCTATGATTACTGCCCTCTGATCGACTGGTTGGGACTAAACCTTTTCTGATCAGACGCCAGTAGTGGACAAAACTATTTCTCTTTTATAGTTCGATGGCTTTTAAAAAAACTTTACAACAATAACAATATGGGGGCGAGGTTAGCTCAGTGGTAGAGCATTGGACTAATAAGCTGGCGGACCTAAGTTCAAATCCTGAGCAAGCAATAAAGGTTTTTTCTCCTAGTGTCTTTGCTCATAGGTTGAATTCGGCCTCCCTGATCGTCCCTAGGCCAACCCAGCCTTGAGTTGAAGCAGCAAGGGGAAAATCAGGCGGTCCTCACCGCCTGGTGAACCAATCCAGTTCACCTTTACATTTTATAATTTATTTATAATTATAATTTAAAGTTTCCAGAAAAATTAGTAAGAAATTTAACAAAAAAAAAAATAAGAGTTCCTATTCTAAGCGTTTCAAATCACACTAGGAATAGTGACTATTTGGAAATCCACTAAGATGATGCAGTTCCTTTCAGTTCAGACTTTTTTATAATTCTCATTAATAATTGCAGATGTTGAAGAAGAAAAGGAACAGACATGAAGAGATGGGAAATGTCCTCGACACTGAAATGAACGAGAAAACGAGAAAGGAAGAGGAATCCTACGAGAGAGCTGTGGCAGAGAAATACATAATGTAAGTATTTACTCTGAAATGCTTTATGGGATAATTGGCCTTAACAGTCCAGATAGCTCTGGTAGAGGGTGGAGAAGACCTGGAGAAAGGTACTGTAAGTTCCTTGGGTTTCGAGGTGGCGTTTCATGTTCTGGGGGTGGCATTTCTTCGGAACCACATACCGACTCGGTGCCGACCGAAGGAGCGGCCTTCAATGCTTTTAAGTATGTGGAAATGATATAAGGATGCCTTTAAACAGAAAGGAACCAAGTGCTATCTGTCCATTCTTTAGAGAATAGGGTTTAAAGTTTTTTGTGGGTCTAAAATTCCTTTATTACCTGAAATGTTTCATTCATTTTCTCTCATTAAAATAAACTGTTGTTATGGTAATGGGGTTTTATTTTTATAGTTATTGATAAAAATGGTGTTTGATTCCTTTCTGTTTATTACAGCATACTCGATACACCATTTCACTTTTTTTTGGTATTTTTTCTTGCTTTAATGACAACATTATATTTTCACCAGTTTTTTATTACTATATAAATTCTCTAATTCTCTACAAGATAGCACCAAAAACTGAATTTCGTTAAAAATGGCGCTTGGTTCCTTTCCGTTTTAAGGCGTCCATAACAAGAACATGTAGTGCTTTATAAGCCTCTAATTGGGGCAAAAGCATTGTTTATGCATGACAATGCACGGGCGCATAAGACAGCGTGCGTCTCTCAGTACATGGAAACTACAGGTATCCATAACTTATAGAGGCCTGTGAGAAATCCACACCTTAATCCAATTATATATGAGTGGAACAAACTTATAAAGAAGGTTAGGTCACAGGATTAGCCTCGCACTATCCTTTAAATGCTTAAGAAGGCTGTATTGGAGGAGTGGGGCAACATCACACAAAATTTTATTAAAAAGCTATTAATGAGTATGCCAAAAAGGATGGAAGCACTTATTCAAGCCATATGACCCAATACTTTGTATTAAGTGCCTTTAAAGACAATAAAATGTAAATTTTATTCAACATGAAAAGTATGATATTTTATTTTTGTACCATTTTTTTTTCATTGAAAACATATTAACTTTTAATATTCTGTTCAATAAAGTTGTTTGATTTGAATTTATGAGGCTTTTTGTAAATTTAAATCTGCTGTTCTCCCAAAAATAAAATAAAAAATCTAGGTGTTGGGCCATTCCAAGCGAAATCATCCAGCCAAATCATCCAGCCAAATCATCCAGGGGTCGACACCCAAGGTTGGCAGATTTTAATGAAACTTGGTGAGTATATTCTAGTAATGGACATGAGTACAAATATAAAATTTTATCTTGTTATGTTCATTAGTTTCTGAAATACAGCACTTTAAAAATTCTTCAAATTGTGCAAAATATCGTTGATCATACATCTGGCAACAATCTATACTTTTACAATTTTTGCTCTAAAACTGTTAATTTTAATGATAGAGAGTTAATTTTTTTTTTAATTTGTTCGGCATTAAATTTTCAATGGAAATATTTTGCTAGATACAAGATTTAGAGCCATAGAAATAGTTTAAAAAATTCTTACATAGCAAAATTGAGATTTGTTTGAACATTGATATGCATCCATAAATTGCTTAATAACATGAGTCTACCTTCAAAAACACCTAAACCCATTATATCACCAAAAACTAGATTAAAAATGCAAAAAAATGGTGTAATAAACTTAGTGGACTTTTGAGTTTTCAATAAGTTAAGAGTTGATCAAAGTTATACTATGAAAAACTACATATATCCGCTATTAGACTGCCACTATTAACTCTAAAAATACCCCACTAATACATAGAAAAGTACCATTACAATTTTTGCTGGTTATTTGTATGATATTAATAACTAAAATAACACAAAAATATTCGTTTTGATCATGTAGGGCCTAAATTAGGGTTTTATAATAATAATAATAATAATAATAAAACGAATTTGAAATTAAAATCACTTTATGTTAGAAATAATGTCTGTACCAGGATTAATTAAGAAAATTCAGATTTGGATAGTGATATTTATTTAACAGAGAGGACATATTCACTTAACCAGGTGGGGGAGGGGGGGGGGGCAACATAGTAGACAGAGGCCGCCAAGTATCCTTCCACACATAAGACTGGCTGTTCATTACAGCCTCTGTAATTTTTAGTAGAACCTCTAATTTCTGTTTTATATCTCATCATCTAAGACAATGGATTTTATTAAAACCCAATTTCCACATATAAACAGAATAGAGTTTTTTACAGGGGGATGTAGTGCCCAATACAAACATTTTAAGAGCATTATGAATTTGTGTCATCACAAAACAGACTTCCAGACGGATGCTTGTTGGTCTTGACATACTACAAGTCATGGAAAAACAGTTTGTGATGGAATTGGTGGAACTGTAAAAAAAACAGTTACTAAGAAATATCTTCAGAGTATTTACAAATCAACAGAAATCACAAATGCTACCAAATGCACTTGTATTTTAGTGTTCTCCTTTCTAAGATATCCTTCTTTTTTTTTTAACCCTCCGTCGACCACGTGGGAGAGTTACACTGTCGCCCACGTGGGGTCCACCAGAACCCCACTTACATTTATAGTCGTAATGTGCTATGACGAATTAAGTTTAGTAGTATCTTGATACCAGAAACTACTATGATGCAAACTAATGAAATAGGAAAAATAAAAATGCATGTAAATATTTATAAATACATATAAATATTTATAAAAAAAAAAACTTATTACGGAAGCCAATGTGAGGTCCACTCAGACCTCAAAGCCGTTTTTCAACAAAACATAATCAATTTGAGGCGTGGACGTATGAAAAATTTGACATTACCGTTCTCCGGAGCACTACTGATTAGGAAGCTACTCAAGGAGCAGGAAGGTAGAGATACGGTGGCTATAAGGGAGAGGGTAATAGTGTACAGGGGGGCCGCCTAGACCCCACCTGGTCGACGGAGGGTTAAGTGAAGTAGAAATTCAAAACATTTGAATTAAAGTTGAAGAAAGATCTTCAAGTGGGAAAACCATTGCAGGGACATGACTTTTCTATTTTTTCAGTCCACAATCAACTGATGAAATAATAGCAAAATGCTCGAGTCTGGATCCTGACATACGTATTTGATGGAATTATATTAAAGGCATAGAAAGTTAAACAATTTTTCAGCGCTTAAAACCGTATCTTCATAATTATACTATCTGTGTTCATGAAGAAAACTCGTGGATTGGACTGATCAGTCAACTGAACGAAGAAGAAGGTGACTACAAAATTGTTTTTATGCATCCACATGGGCCTTCTAAAACATTTTACTGGCCTAAACAACAAGATGAGTGTCTTGTTCCTTCTGAAAATATTTTATGACTGATTGAAATTAGCAATGAGTCTCTTGGAGTCAATTAGAGGTTCTACTAAAAATCCAATTCCATCACAAACTGTTTTTCCATGACTTGTAGTATGGCAAGACCAACAAGCATCCGTCTGGAAGTCTGTTTTGTGATGACACAAATTCATAATGCTCTTAAAATGTTTGTATTGGGCACTACATCCCCCTGTAAAAAACTCTATTCTGTTTATATGTGGAAATTGGGTTTTAATAAAATCCATTGTCTTAGATGATGAGATATAAAACAGAAATTAGAGGTTCTACTAAAAATTACAGAGGCTGTAATGAACAGCCAGTCTTATGTGTGGAAGGATACTTGGCGGCCTCTGTCTACTATGTTGCCCCCCCCCCTCCCCCACCTGGTTAAGTGAATATGTCCTCTCTGTTAAATAAATATCACTATCCAAATCTGAATTTTCTTAATTAATCCTGGTACAGACATTATTTCTAACATAAAGTGATTTTAATTTCAAATTCGTTTTATTATTATTATTATTATTATTATAAAACCCTAATTTAGGCCCTACATGATCAAAACGAATATTTTTGTGTTATTTTAGTTATTAATATCATACAAATAACCAGCAAAAATTGTAATGGTACTTTTCTATGTATTAGTGGGGTATTTTTAGAGTTAATAGTGGCAGTCTAATAGCGGATATATGTAGTTTTTCATAGTATAACTTTGATCAACTCTTAACTTATTGAAAACTCAAAAGTCCACTAAGTTTATTACACCATTTTTTTGCATTTTTAATCTAGTTTTTGGTGATTTTAATGGGTTTAGGTGTTCTTGAAGGTAGACTCATGTTATTAAGCAATTTATGGATGCATATCAATGTTCAAACAAATCTCAATTTTGCTATTTAAGAATTTTTTAAACTATTTCTATGGCTCTAAATCTTGTATCTAGCAAAATATTTCCATTGACAATTTAATGCCGAACAAATTAAAAAAAAAATTAACTCTCTATCATTAAAATTAACAGTTTTAGAGCAAAAATTGTAAAAGTATAGATTGTTGCCAGATGTATGATCAACGATCATGATGATGATTTGGCTTGGAATGGCCCTGTTGCGATATTTTTGACAGGGAGTTTATATTTTGTTTTCTGAAAAAGGATTATTTGCAATAACTGAGTTGTCTATAAAAAATAATTTGTTATTTTAATGCGTTTTAAAAGAATTAAAAGTTTTATTTGTTTATTTAAAGATGTATTTGTATAAAATGTATGTTATATGTTGGAGCTACATGTGTCGTAAGAGCTATAGTCCCAACATCTAGGGTCAGTTTCTCTAAAGATAATATTCAATGTCTCTGCCAGTCTATATTCTAGTTTCTTTTTTTAAAAATTGTAATTTACTAATAAAAAATATAATTATGCTATATTCAATTTTATACAAATACAAATGCTTCAATTGAACAAAAACAAGATAGAAAAAGCATCCACTTACATATTTACATTTCCAAATTAATTCTGACTTGAAAGCAAAGAGCTAATATCACCAAACAATACACTTCTGCATTAAAAAGTCGCAAGATTGTAGATAATCTCTAATTCCATAAATATAAAAAGAGTGGGTGAGGTAGAGAGGGGACCACTAGAATGTTGCTCGGAATAAGGGACAATACGACGGGGTCCTCCGGGTGAGGGACGGGAAGGATGGAAGGAGGAGTTGGGGAAGGGTTTGGAGAATTAATTCCACAGACCATCAGGGCATACAGCCAGCAGAAACCGGAGACTGGAGTACTTAGTACCCCAGCGCGCCAACAGGAAGGTCAAGATAAGAATTAATAATTGATAATCTATGTTTTTATTTGTAGTCCTTGCCTAAAATTGTTTATAGTAACATATAATATACAAGAAGCTCTTCCTTAAAAATTAAAAAAAATCTTGCTTTCAGAGAAATGGATGTAAAGGAAAAAGAGAGACAATACAGAGAAATGCTGAAGAAAGAGAGACTAGATGAACACTTGAAACAGATGAAAGAAGAAGAAGATAGACTGGCGAAAGAGAGGGAATTGCTGAAATGGGAGATTTTAAGAAGACTCCAACGGGAAGAAATTAACAATCAATTCACTGACAAGCTCAAGGAGCAAAGGAGGCTACGAGCACTGGAATGCAGGAAGTCGTACATCAAACAAATTGTTCGTTTTCTCTCTTCTAGTGAACATTTATAAGCTTATCATAGTTTATTAAATTTTAACGTCCATTTATTATTAACTACAAATTTTAGGACGGGTTATCTATAGGTAACCACCCTATTCTAGCTAGGATAGGGCTGATGCCTTTTCTTTTTTCTAAAGAAAAGCCACCATTCCTAGTGGGAATCGAACCCACGACCCTTTGGCACGGAGTTTTAAGTGCTCACGCCTTAACTCCCACGGCCACCAGGCCTCCAATCATAGTTATCGTAGTTACCATAGGTCTGAGATATAAAAAACTTTGAAATGTCTTTAAAAATCTAAACTGTCATAAATTCACAATGTAAATTAATCTACAAGAATATTTAACGCATTCAGTGTCCACAACACACGAGGCCTATCCATCATGGAATTCCCCAAGTGCCCCCGCCATGCCTGGCATGTCCAATCCCTATTGACTAATGAAGTTGTGGGCACAAGGGTCTGATTTCATAATTTAGGGGGGCAGTGAATGTATTAACGAAATCTTAGATTGAAATTTACATATAGATAGCAAGGGGGGTCTCCCGCGGTCTAGTGGCTAGCGCCTTAGATTCATAGGGGGAGATGGTGGGTTCGATTCCACCACCAGCAGGGAAAATTCCTTGCTGCACTCTGGATGTCAGGGCTAATGGCCTAGATGTAGATGCACGATGTAAAAATCAATTTTAATAAGCAGATAATTAAAATATGTTGTATTAAAATATTATTTTATAAAGACACACCAAAAAAAAAAAAGAAAAAAAGATAGCAAGGATTATGCTATATCAAAGCAATCATTTTTGTTAAAGCTCTCTTTCATTATTATTGTTTCCCACCTGAGTTTTAATACATACAAATGGTAAGGTTCAACGTTTTCATTTTAGAAATTGAGAATAGTTTACAGACGTGACCGAGTCAGTTAAAGGACACCAAACCATGTTGCAATGTGTAATCGGTCAATTCTGTTTGTTTGATCTTCAACTGACTTAGACAATGTCAACTAACAAAGACTAATAAATGTGTGTCTTGACCAAGTATTTCAGTCCTTCAGATTTTGTTATGGTGAAGCAGCATTATTAATTTGTGTTTTATCTTGAACCTCAACAGGAAGTTGACATAGATAAAAGAATGAAAGAAAAACAGATGGACCTTGAGGCGTGTCAGAGGACTCAACAACTCTGGGAACTGAGTGACAAAGAGTTTCTGAAATATGCTGAAATGGTACGTGAAGATAGCAAGAAGAAAGGACGACCCCTCTACCCTCTCGATGCTGCTATATACGTATGTAATTCAGGAAATAGCTCATACATACATTTTATAAACATATATATATATATATATATATATATATATATATATATATATATATATATATATATAATATTCTCTTGAAGATAATAATAATTCTACATGATTCACAAAACTGACAAGATAGATGCGGTATGACCCAGGCCATCTTCCGTGAATCAGGATAATGTTTGCGTATACTTTAACCATATAAACGTTACTCACTATTTATTTGTCTGTGGGATTTACAGGTATTTTTACTCATTACTCGACCAGCAATCGGATTCTATCGCACCATCTCTCCGATTGCTTGAACACACTCCTCTCTACGACAACTCTACACTTACTACTCACGCCATCATCACCAGCAACACATCCATCTAATTCTACACACAGTTCACTAATTTATTTATCAATTACATTACATTATTAATACTATACTCTAATGCTAATTATTAATAATACATATTGAAAAAAAAATGGTTTCGTGGTTACTCCTCTATTATACAATTTTTGACAAAAAATTCATTATCTAAATCAAGCTGTTTTCTTCTTCATCTTTCTTTTTCAGATATATTTAATTAAAATATTTGTATTCGAAATATTAAACATTTTTCAAATGTATTATCCTTCTTTTTTATATCTCCTTTTTTTCAATAATTTTCCTTAATGGCAGAATTAATTTTTTTTTTATCAGTAGTCCCTTATTTTAATAATTATTGTACCAAAATATCTATATCTTACACTACTGCAGACCTTTCCAGGTACATATACTAACTTATTACAATCTCTCACAGGAAGCAACTGTTCTAGTTCCATTCATTGGGAGATTGTGCTTATAATAATTATATCTTATTGAAAAGGGGCAAAACTTAAAACTCCAATACTTTCTTGGAAGAATCACATTTAAGATCTTGAGAATTCATTTTATAAAATGTGTAGAACCTTCAAAATTATATATTTAATTTACACTGCAACGTTTCGGGCTTCATTGTCCTTCTTCAGGTGCAATTTCACATATTTTATGTAATATTAGTTATGAATTATCACAAAATGTACTATTTTATAAAATAAAAGACGTCCGATTCCTTCACAACAAATTTTATTTTTCAAGCTAAGCAAGCCAATTTTATTTTTGCAATTGGATGTCTTTCATTTTACTGAAGATCTTCCTTCTCTGCCAGGAACCTCGTACTTTAAAACATGGCTCGTCACGATTCTGCTAGTGTCAAAAAGTGGCATAATATTAAAGCTCTGAAGATGGTAGCAAGAGCTGCTGAAAGCATTTAGCGTGACAAATAAAATCTGTTGAGTAGAAATTGGACGTCTTTCATTTTACTCAAAATCTTCCTGCCCGAAACCTCATACATCGGACTTTGCACTATTTTATGTTGAAAATATAGTAACTGTGAAATTATTAATTAATGAACATAATAATAATCTCACAGTGTTAGTACATTTCAACATAACATAGTAAATTGTATAATTATTAACTAATATTACATAAGATATCTCAAATTACAGAATTTATTTACTACAAGCAGTAAACATTTTTTTTTTTTTTTTTTTTTTTTTTTTTTTTTTTTTTAACGGCACATCAACTATTTGGCTATTAGCACCAAAGGAGAAATTGAATTTAAAATTTTGATGGTTCTACCCATCTTTGAATTTGATTCATATTATCTGAATATACCTGTCCACCATCTTCATACCTTTTTCTAATAATTTTCTAAAGTTATTTTCGACGATTGTTTAACCATTAGTAAAATATAATTTCCCTGGCAAGAGAATTGCTATTATTGTTAAATATAAAATTCTTTGTCGTGTAGATTTTGTTCAAACTGACTACTACTCAGATTCTCAACTCCTCATGTTGATTCCGCGTCGTTCCTTCTTCCCGATCTTCATTCATCACAAAGTTTAATCAGCTCCCTTTTTAAAATTTGTGGGTTGGTTTACTATTTACTATTGTGGGGTGGTGTACACAACCACTGTTTTAGTTCAAATGCAGTTTTTCTATTTCTCTTATTTTGCTAATTTGCCCCCTTCTGTAGGTGCAAAACCTACAATTTTTGCAACAGGAAAGATGCTGAATCAGTGTTTTTTTTTTTTACAACGCATCAACTATTTGGGCTATTAACGCCGGCTATCTCCGGTTGCCACCCTTTTATAATGCCAACAGCACGTGGTCGGTCACCCATTCAGGTACTGACCACGCCAGACGTTGCTTAACTTTGGTGATCTACGGGAACCGGTGTATTCAACGTGGCTATAGCTGTTGGCCTGAATCAGTGATGTTTTAAATGAATAAATTATAAGAACAAAGTTTTTATAATTTGCCTCTGCCATGAAGGAGGAATATTGAAATATATTTTCCAGGTTACTAAATGTGTTACTTGCATTATTTTATTTATTTCTTAATTCAGTGACACTAAAATATATTCATTTTCTTGTTTACTAACACTAAATAACAACAAATAATCATTTAGAAAGAATTCATATAAATTTTTTTAACATATTTCAGAAATACAAGAAAAGCATCGGTACTTTTGACAAAGGACGGAATTTCATATGGGATGCAAAACTGAAGGTGCCAGAAGGAATAGTCGAAGTACCTCGATGCAAATGTGAAACGCATTCGCACAGAAAGACAGAGAAATCACTCAGGAATGGAAATGTTGAAGTGATCGGAAGAGAGCCGTGCGGCTGCTCAAAAAGAGCTAATGGCCTTGTAACTTCTTAATAACATCAAAATATAACAATTCACTTAAATCCGAAAATCCTCTTTTTTTTATTCTTCATCACAAGCAGGTTATTAGTGTTAAAGGATTAAAGAATGAATCAGCTAATTAGTCTCAATGCAACCATTTAATGCTTTCTTCGAGCATGGAATGGGGCGGAGGGAATTCGAGCATCCTTCATCTTGTGTGCAATGTTCACCACGATTGCTGTAAAATAGTGGCACATCACTTTGCTTGCTTTTTACAACAAACTAATTATTTCTCACTGGAGGAATTAAGATTTTTTTGCAGGAATAATCATCTAGGAAGTAAGAATGTTGATTTTGCACCAATTCATAATTATTATCTGTGGTTTATGCTCGGTTTTCATAAGGAATATTTCAAGTTCCACTATTTCTCTTCACAATATATTGTCCACTGTTTAGATCTTAAGTAAATTAAATAAATGAGAAAAAAGCTACAAAATTTGACTTATATTTTTCTGTAATTTAGTTAACCCTTAAAATGGCAGCTGTCAACAATTTTGATCCATAAATTCAGTGTTATAATATAAAAGAGCGCTGATGAAGAATACGCCCACTGAATGAATGAAGATAGATTAGACTACATTTTCGTTATCTATTCTCATGTCTACTGAGAGTTATTAGCGTTATTCCTCCCTCATAACGAGTCTATGACATCAAACTCATGATACAATCCACAAGTAGTGATGAGACATTTTTTTTTTTTTTTTTTTTGTCGCATCAACAAATCTTGGCTATTAGCGCCGACATCCAGGGTGCAGCCAGGAATTTTCTCAGCGAGCCCTGAGATGAGAAAATTTCTGGCGCCTGTAGGGATCGAACCCACCATCTCCCGCTTATGAATCAAGTACGCTAGCCACTAGACCACGGGAGACCCCAGTGATGAGAAATGTCAACATTTTCTAACCCATCGTACCATAAGCTATTTTCATGACGGTAGAATGCAAACAAACACATTTAAATATATATATGTACATGTATACAGTGGAACATGGATAATTCGAACTTCCATAATTCGAAATCATCTTTAATTCAAATATTTATCTCGGCCCCTGGAATTTAATGGATAAAAAAGGTAAAAAGAAAACGTGGTTAATTCAAATAAAATGCTAGATAATTCGAATTTTTTACGAGTCTGAACCTCCAATGGGAAGTGGACAGAGAGGCGGCCGATCTTAAATCTTGCCTCGGTAAGGTGTATGGTATGGTACAGGTGGAACTGGGTTATGGATCAAGGAATTATTCAAAGTCTTAATCATTTTTATAGGCGTTTATTGATCCAAAATATTCTTAGTGAAGATTGCTCTCAAGGTGAAATTGGATGTTCCTCAAGCTTCTCTAATGTGTCTGCAAGCATGGAAGCAAGTGACACAAGAAACAATAAATAAATAGCCAGATTTTTAAAATCAAACAAAAGAGGAATAAGTTGTATCGATTCTGTTGACAATTTACGATTAATGGACGGATGGGAAGACATTGTTCCAGACTGTCGGATAACCTATGCAGTCTGCGATGACTTTATTGAAACCGAAAGTACAAAAACCCATAAAACACCCATTCAGAGTCCAATCGAATCACTCTTCTACATAAAAGAATTACGATGATTTATAGAAAGTATAAAATAGCAAATATTTCACACTTCTTTAAAAAACAATAGACTTTTATTTTTACTTTCTTGGAACGTTATTTATTATAGTCCGAGGGCCAGTAACCGCAGGTTTCATGAGTGTTTTATGCACATTGAAATTTTGCTATAATGTACCTCTTGGGTAGATAAGAAGGTAAATATGTGTTGTTTAGACTTACCGTGGAACAACAGGTTCTGCGCATAGGGGAAAGGTGCAAAAAAATATTTCTCAAAAATAGAGTTTTATTCAGAAGCCAACTATCTTTAATATAAAATTAAGACAATTTTACAATGAATAATAAATATGGCAGACACTTTTAAGGGGTATAACGCGTTAAAAAAAACAAAAAAAAAACTTAATTGTTTTTAGTCTAATATTAAATGAGGGTTTTATTGACGCTGCTATTTAAACTGGAACAGCTGTACAAGATCATGTGAGCAAAAACCAATGAGAGCACAGAGAATAACCACAACTCTGCGGTGCTCTCATACACTTTTACGGTTATGCGCAGAGGATTGCAGTCTATCATAGGCAACATTTATTTTTATGTTTTCTGATAATTAAACCCCACAAAAGTGTCTGCCCTTTTGTAATTATTTTCAAATATGTTTATTGAAGGCGCTGTTTAAGTCGCAGCGTGAATAAAGCACTTCATTTAATAATAAAAATAAAAACTAGGTACTTTGGTTTTTGTTTTTTTTAAATTTACATTTTAACCCCATTAAAAGTTCCTGCCTTATTTATTATTAATTTTAAAATTGCCTTAATTTGCAATTTTTTTCATTAATAATAGTTGTCTTCTGAATAAAACACTATTTTTGGGCAATATTGTTTTGCACCTTTCCCCTATGCGCAGTACCTGGTGTTCCAAGGTATGTCCAGGAAACACATACTTACCTTCTTATCTACCCGAGAAGTACATTATAGCTATATTTCAGGGTGCATAAAACACTTCATGACAAGTACGTTACCAGCTCTCCGACTATTACTTTTGTACCTAAACATTATTTTCTAAATATTTGTTTACCCAGCTCTTGAAGTACCTACCAATGATGGCTGGCTTCTTTTCAATTTTTTATTTTTTTTATATCCCCCTCTGACAATTTGTGCATAACATTTTGTACAGATTTCAAATTAAACAAAATCTCTTTATATATATTGTGTGTATGAGTAAATTTACTTTTTTCCCTTGAGTTTATGTAAAAAAGATGTTCCATTAAGAGCTGAAAAGAAATGTATTTAATTCTTCCCTCCCTTGATACTAGTATTGTGTAGATAGATATCTTATCTGATTGTAAGTATGTAATTAGCCTAAGTTCTATTTGAGGAAGGAGTTCCATGAGTTCATTAACTAATGGATGAGAGTGAAGTGCTTTGTGGAGGGCGTGGTTCTATTGGATGCTTTAGTAGTAGTTCTCTCTCTCTCCGTCCGGCCATGGCAGAGTGGTGAGTCACCTAGTCAATTAGAGAATTATTAACTCTAGAAAAGCTTTTTATCCATAAGATATTGTTTAGAATCCTCTTCAAAATATTTCATTTCATCTATATGTATATGTGTGTGTTTTATATCAAATCAATAAGATATTGTTTAGAATTGTCTTCAAAATATATTATTTCATCAATACGTCTATGATTTTAAGTATTATTTACTCAATAATTACTCTTAACTCAACAACATTTATTAAAAATCAATGAATTATAAAAGGATTGAGCCCTAACGTTATGATTTAAATTGTTAATAATTTTGGTAATAAATTCTCATTTTCTTTTAAAGTATGCATTTAAAAAATATTGCTGAAACTATAATACAGAAAGAACACAGAAAAAAAGTTATAAAGATGATGTTCTTGGGGGTTGAATTTAAAAAGATGGGTATAACTTTCGACATTTTTTAAATTTTATTTTTACTGTGACGTTTCCGACCCCGTTTTCCTTCTCCAGCCCTATATTCCGTAATTTTTCATATTTTATCTAATATTAGTAATGAATTATCATACAAAGCGCTATGTTATGTTGAACATATAATAACACTGTGAAAATATTAAAAATAAATTTGAGAATAACAAATAAATCATAATCAACAGTTTATTCAAAAAAATATATAATATTAATATCAAGTCAATACCTTCATCCAATTATAAGTATTTCTAGGAGTCAAATTGCATGAAATCAAGATGTCTAAACTCATTATATAAATAAGATTTATATAAAGAATTTAATCATAGAGAATATTGTGGTAAAGAATTTAAATCTTTTGATTTTCTACTATTAGACTCCAAGAAATAATTACAATAGGCTCAAGTTATGACTTCATATTAATTTATCTATTACTTAGATTACAATTCTTCATTATGTTCACTAATTTTTCCCCCAGTGTTACTATACTTTCAACATAATGTTGTGTGTTTCATAATTGTTAACCAATATTACATATAATTCGTGAAATTACAGGATATATTCCTGTAGAAACACAATGGATTTCGAGACGTCGGAACCGTGCTAAGATGATGCAGTTCCTGCGAGTCAGACTTTTTTATATCAAATATATCCACTCACCCAGAACAAACAATATTCTCTTCAACATTTCTTCTGAGTAATTATCACCAACAAGATTGCAAAATGAGGCTTTCTCCAAGAGTGCCTAGATTTCAAGCTGCTCCAAACGCCTAATAGGATTTGCAGATTTTACAATCCGCAAGAGAGAAGTGTTTTTCCTCCTGAAGAACCATCAGTGACATCGGAGAAATCCTCAGCATCATTCCATTTTATTGCCATTAAATATAAGGAAGGTGGTAGTGAAGAAAAATAGAATTAACTCACTAAATTTATTTATTTAAACAATCTTGACAGGTTACCCTCTTAGATGCTTCTTCAGAAGGTAAAAGACTCACTACACGACTATAGCCATGTGAAGAGTGAGATTTCTTCAATGACCACGTCAAGAATAAAATATCTCTGTACAGCATCATTCAGCTCTATAGAAATGTTAGAGGCCAAAAATATAATAAAAATGAAGCATCTAGCTGATTTACCTGATATATATATAAATCATTCTTGACATGGCCATTGCAGGGGAATGCTCGCCTTTGTACAATTAGGCTATTTTCCTTGTAAAATGGATTTTCCTTTCTACAATCTGGCAGTAGAAGTGCTGTAATGTAAGTTCCCGGCTCCTCAACAGGCATCTAAGACAGTGTGAAACATGTAGGGCCTGTTTAAAGCAATGAAAGGGACCGTCTTAATTATGTTTTCATCTTCTCCATTCCTTGTATATAATTTGAGAAATTTGACTTACTATAAGATTTTGATATTTTATTCATTTTCTAGAAATGGAAGGCAATTTAAAGACTTCTAAAGCACTTCCTCCAAGTCAGACTTTTTATTGTTTCTTTTAAACCTTTTTAATTTTGTCAACTCATTTCTAAACCTTACAGCTCAATTGAATCTTTATCGGAGGAGATAGGACTTGATTTAAATCAAGATCCCATCAATGAATGGCTCGAGCAAGATCTGTGGAATTTTAGAAGATGGCATATTATGTTAATGTTCTGTTCTGGATTCCTCTCGGTGGGTGAGTATTTTTTACTTCATACTCACATTAATTTTCTACAAACATATATATATATATATATATATATATATATATATATATATATATATATATATATGTATATATATATTTCAGGTTATAATTAAAAAAAAGTGAAATATACATATATTTGTGTATATAAAAATATATACATATATATATTTATAATTCAGGTTATTTAATTATAACCTGAAATACACTACTATTGATAAGGAACTAACTAAAGACAATATTGTGATTTAGGATATTTTTATCAATGACCATTAATTTAGGAATAAAATAATTTCTTCAGCTAACATTCATCGATCCTTGAGTTTCGGTAACGTGCGTTTCCATTGAGAAAACAATTACAACCTCTAGGATGTAAAGATCATTAGGAGCGTTAGGACCTCAGTAAATTAAGTTAATTGCTCCTCAAAGATTACAGTTTGCCAAATATAAAATGTTTTTTTTTTTTTTTTGGTAAAGACACGGGGTCAGGCAACCCCATACCGCACGGAACGTGTTAATTGGTCTGAAATATCATCTCCTGTATAATAATGCGTTATTTACTTCTGTTGGCAGATTTTAAAGAGAAATAATTAATTTGAGTAACCAGAGGTTGCTAAGGATTTTTGGATTCATTTTTCCACTAAAAGCACTTTTACAGGAAAGAATTTTTACAGGATGAAAAATGAATCATGAAGATTAAACTTAGAACTAAAGAATCCTTTTAGTAAAAATAAGAATATTTCAGAATACATAATACTTACATTATATTGTATTTTCTCATAAATCAATCAAATTATATTGATATTAATTAATTTAATCAATGATTGACATTATTGTATATAGTGATTTGCATCTGCTGCTGCTGCCGATTCAGAATTCCAAGGACCAAACAGGAAATCGAAGCGGATTATATCAGAAAGAAATTGACAAGAAAATTCAGAAAGCAGCTAAAGCTCATTCAGAATGGTGAAATGGACGAAATGGATTTAAAGAAAGGTATTAAGGTTTTTTTTAAGGGGGGGGGGTAATGATGAGTCTATTTCTCCATCACTTTTTGCTTTCAGGGCCCCACACACAGAATAATAGTTTTGTGAAAAATAATACAAAGTGGGTCTCCCCGTGGTCTAGTAGCTAACACCTTGGATTCTCTTGTGGGAGATGGCCGGTTCGATTCCAATCGGTAGCAGGAATTTTTCTCATTTCAGGGCCCTTTCGCAAAATTCTTGGCTGCACTATGGATGTCGGCACTATTGGCCCAGGTGTTGGTGCTCCTTAAAAAAATAAAAGAATAATAATACAAAGTGATTGTTGTGTGATTTGTTTTTGTAAATTTGGGAAACTATAAACTGTAGAAGTAGAAATGTAATGGATTTTATCATTGGAAACGGGAAATACGAGTGATAACCAGCTGTTGACTAGATTCTGAAAATAACATAAACACAAGCATCGGGATAGATTTTGCTTTCCTTAAAGGAGTTCTACTAGCGAGATCTGCCGATGACTCTGCATTTGCTTAGGCTGGCTCTGAATTCGGATTGAGCTGGTGTGCTTCTAGTTTCAATCACCTTCTCAAAAATTCCCAACCTGGCATTAATCACCTCAAAGGTTGACATGCCAACCCCAAAAAACTCCCAACTTCCAATGCATTGTCTTTCCTCCTAGTGCTATCTTTATTAGACAATATTTAAGTTTATAACAAAAATAATTTCTAGAGAAAAATGAAAACAATTGATTGCTGTTCTGGATTTGATTAATGATTGTTTCGACTTAAATTACATAGCCGTCAGGGCTCTGGGTATAGAAATGGATAAACTAAAAGCAATTATATAGAAAAGAATATTAATTACATAACTTAATAAATTCAAACGATAAATTATTTAATAGTGCAAGAAATATATATATAATCAAAATCAAATTTCAACATTAAAATAGAGTAAGAAGGTGCCGAAGTATAATGTCTTTTGTTGAAATTGGTTTGACTAATTACAGGCATAATTTAAGGTTGGGTACTTTGTTGTGGTGTTTTTTGCTTTTAGCACATTCCCACTAGGAGGAAACCCACCTAACACATCGACCCTCCCGATGATGCAATCTGGAAAATTTTATGTTCCAGAACTCGTAAATCATGAAAAGAGATTTTGTGTAATCCTTCTAACTAAATAATTACTCACTGCATAAAGGCCTAATGATTCTATTGAACAGGATTTTTCACCTTGAAGAAGGGAACATTAGAAAATATATCATATCTTCCTCACTGGTTCATTATTCTCAATGTTTGCAGCACTCGATCGAATCAGAGCAGAATTCAAGTCGGACACTGAGAGTATTGGACATTCGGAGATATTCTCTCTTGGAAGTGTATCAAGAAGCCGTCCAAATTCTCCAACGCAGTCCTACAGAAAAGCTAGTGATATTGGTAATATTTAAATTTTCCAATAATGAAACTCACAATAATACTGTGTTTTTTTCCTAATCTTTATTTTTTATAAAAATGAACTTGTCAGTTTGAGATTTGAGCAGAGATTCAGCCGTTGCTCTCTCGAGTGCCTTGCCAAATAAACTAAAACTAGGCTTCACATCACAGCCTGACTAGTTCTGTCATCTAATGGAGCGAACGTAGATAAATACACTATCTACATTCACTTTATAGGAAACTAAAAACTTATTTTTATTTTAAAACATGTAAATTTTATGTTATGAAATATTGTAGGTGTGGATATCGAAAATCTTATTGACCAAAATGAAAATGGCCTTCTCAGATCAAGTTTTTCAAGATGGATGGATAGCGTCAAGCAGAAAACCAGAAACAGGAAATCAATTTCTGTCAATGTTTAGAAATATATTTTTCAGAATAATCTGTATTTGTTTGGAAATATATTTCATGGCCAAATGTAGAAACATTATTGTGAAGTAAAATTTAATGATTTTCCACATCCTTATTGCATAATAGTATTAATTATAATTGTCTTGCATTTTTTATAGTTGTACTACATGAATTAATATTTCTAATTTATTTACATTATTCTTAGGTACTAAAACTATACATATTTGATTATTATAATTGAAATTTGGAAAATAAATTGATAAATTTGGAAAATTGATCATTATAATTTCTTCTTTGTAAAATAAATTGATTGGATCAAGCATGTCCCATCTCATGGTTTATACTAGATAGCAAACCAGGATTGAGGTTATGGGATAGTATTCAACATTACAATCTTCAAATCTTCAGGCAAATCATGTTTCTACAACTATATTTATATTTTTAAATAACATGGATATCTACAAATAACTTTAGTTTAAATGCATATTAAACTTTGTTTATTGTATGATTTCTTTTAAATATTTATTTAACCCTCTGTCGACCACGTGAGAGATAAGGCGTCCATAAGACTACCTTAAAAAAACATTCAATCAATTTGTGTGTCAGTGATGATACCCACCAAATATGGAGTCTCAGGTTCCAAAATTGTGGTTGTAGGATTTGAAATTGCATTACAGAAAGACAATAACACAGAAAAATGGAATCCTTTCATCAGATTGTACAACTCGACGAATTCAGTTTTATCTTGATACCAGATACTGCCATGATGCAAACTAATAAAATTGGAAAAATAAAATACATGAAAATATTTAAAAAAAACAAAAAAAATTTTCATGGAAGCCCACTTGGGGTCGACTCAGACCTCAAAGCCGTTTTTCAACAAACAATACTCAATTTGAGGCGTGGACTATCCTTTATGAGCGATTTGACACTGCCGATCTCTGGAGCACTACATAATAGGAAGCTACTCAAAGAAAATGAAGATAGAGATACGGTGACTATAAAGGAGGGGGGAAATAGTGTGCATGGGGTCCGCCTAGACCCCACCTGGTCGACAGAGGGTTAAAGAACCCTGATGACCATGAGTTCTATAGCATGCCTAAGGTTTCGGGTTCAATTCTCTGTAAGTGTGACTGACTAGGGTGACAACCTCAAGATAATCCGTCTAAAAATCAGATGACTGGGACGTAGTAATGAACACAATCTTAGATGAAGATTAGACGAAGCTTTCTTAGCTAAATGTTTTTTTCATGAAAGATGCACTAAGTAGAATATCATCATGTGTTTTTTTTTTTGTTTTTTATATTTTTTAAAACACTGAAGTATTTATTTAGTAAGTACAGAAAATAAAAACCATTAACTCGAGGGATGAACCTAGTAATTCATCTATGAAATATCAAATTCAAAACTACGCCCAACTGGTGTGTTATCAATTCACAGAAAATACAAATGTCTTCCTAACATTGTTTAAAAAAAAAAAAGACTGAGAAGAATATCAGAAGTTGACACACAATATAATTCCTTTGTTTAAATCCATATAAGAAGGAAGCTTCATAAAAAGATTCAATACTCAGCATACATCGCTAGCAGCGCAGTTCCCGAGCATCAAGAACCACCTGAAGAAGCATGCTGTAATCCCAAGGAAGATTTGTGGTTTGAAAAGCCACACCGTTGGTGACTATTTTCAATGAGTAAAAGGAGAATGCTTCCTGTCGAATTGTTACTGATCCAGTACTCCCAGTTTTATCCAAAGCCTCTCTCTGTCGTGGCAACGATATTTGCCCATTGATAAGCCACCATTGTGGATGTGAAATATTTTAAAACTTTTATCATATCTCTGCCAATGGATGACTGAATCTCTTGTAGTTGGAGACCTGAAACAGAAATAAATACTATTTAAAATTATATACTCTTTTTGGGCATATGTGTATACTGGCTGAATATCCATCCTTCATCACGGCAGATAAGTCGTTTATTGCGTTAAATAAAGTATCATCAAAATTAACGCTAACACGCTCTCTATCGACATATGTTATATTTAAATTGATAAGTTTTTATGAAATATGAAGAAGACAGAAAGCTGATTGATTAAGAAATAAATGCTAATTTCTCGAGGGTAGCTGCAATGAGAAGCACGGAGCTAGTGCTAGCCCGGGTCATGGACTGGTGTGAGGGGGTTGGTCAGAGGGCGCCAGCGGAGAAGACGACAGCTATGGTGGTGAAGGGCCAATTCGACTACAACTACCACTACCCCCCTCGGCGCTAATGGCCAAGATGTAGATGCGCCGTAAAAAATAAAAAAAGTCCGTCACGCAGGAGCTGCATAACTAAGCACTTTCCTCAGAATTTGGGTAGTGTAGACTGCTTTCCAGAACAATTTGCTTAAAATATCCTACATAAATAAAATAAAAACATGAATAGTTCTCTTTTAAATTTGTAATGAGTAACTGATCAATTAATAATTTGCTTCCAGAGTTATGTTTACACATGGCACCTATTACACTTCGTAATAAATACAAAAAACCTCATATTATCGTATTTTGATCTAAGGCAGGAACAGGATACAGTCACTCTAGTGGTAGAAAGCGCTCCTTGCGGCGGCTTTGTGAACCTACGCTTGGCGGGCTTTTCTATTGAAATATATTACAAATTAAACCCCCGCTTTCCGATTGACCGATTCAGCTCATTTCTACAACACTTCTTTCTCATGAGTTACCCACGACGTATACCGCGTTTCGTTACAATACAGCAGAAATTACGACCGGTATGAGTATATTAAGAATTTGGGTCAGGAGTAAACCCCCCCTCCTAATGAACCGATTTAGTTTATTTTTACAACACATATTTACCTGTAGATTACCACTACGAATGCCGAGTTTCGTCGAAATATACCAAAAATCACGGCTGGTAATGGCGAATTGGTATTGTGGGTCCGGAGTAAACCCCCCCTCCTAATGAACCGATTTAGTTTAGTTTATATATATATATATATATATATATATATATATATATATATATATATATATATATACATATTTGTTTCCTCCTTACAGTAACCCTGCAAGAAGGGAGTTTATTTTTTGTCTGCAAGTCTCATGCAACAATCAGCATATCACTTGCATTTGTATGTTAACATATTTTGTTTTTTAAAAACATATTATTAGTTTTAGTTAAAATTTAAAAGTTTACAAATTATAACTATACAAAATACTACAAATGGAGAAAATTAACAAAAGAACAGAATATAAAAATGAAGTAAAACAAAAACATGAATAATATAGAAGATATAAAATTAGAAAAAAATAAATTTTAGTATTACCACAAAAAATGTTTAATATCATTTTATTTGTAATAGAGATTCAATCTTCCCATTGCAATGTAAAGCTGCTCAGCAAATTCTCTTAATGCCTTATTATGGCACATAAACAGAGTTTGTTCTGGTGATGGCCAGACTCCGTCTTGCATTCAATCTTCCCATTGCCATGTAAAGCTGCTCAGCAAATTCTCTTAATGCCTTATTATGGCACATAAACAGAGTTTGTTCTGGTGATGGCCAGACTCCGTTTTGTTTCATAATTGTCGTTTGTAATTTTGTCCGTTCCTGTATTAGTAGTCGGCAGTCGTATATTAAGTGTTGGTAAGTTTGTTCCGTAAGAAAGTCGCATGGACAAGTGTTTCTGTTTGTGATTTTGAAACGGTATAAGTACGAGTTTATTGAGCCATGTCCTGTGACAAGTTGTGTTGTGTAAAAATCTGTCATAGTTTGTTTTTTTGATAAATATGTTTGAATTTGTGGTATGAATAGTTTTAAGTGTGTCCCTTTGTTAGTATTTGTCCAGCGGTTTTCCCAAGTTTGTATAGTCTTAGTTTGTAACATATATTTTAAGTGATTTTTCGATATCTTATCATAACAAACTGGTAACTGGGGACTTTTCGCGGCAGCTTTAGCTGCTTTATCAGCTAATTCGTTCCCCATATTTCCAGAATGTCCTCTTATCCACTTAAAATATATGTTTATGTTAATGTTTTGTATTTCTGTCACATGTTTCCTTATTTCTTCTGTTAGTGAGTCATGTACCGAACGGTTAGTCAGTTTTTGTAAGGTCGTCTTGCTGTCTGTGTATAAAATTGCATTATTATATTGTCTGTATTTGGTCTTTAGTAGTCGCAAACTTTCAAGTATGGCGTATTGTTCTGCTTGTATGTTTGTACAGTTTTGTCCCAGTCTGTATTTATGTACGTCCGTGGGTTCGTCGTTAATAAATACCACTGATGCACAGCCTACGTTTTTGCCTTCCTTACTTCCATCAGTGTAAATTGTTAATTCTATGACGTTATTTTTGCAAGGATTTTTAAAAATTGGAAAATCGGATGGGTGAGGCCACATTGTACATTGCAATTCTTTTTCAATTTGAGTATTTCTAAAATTGTTTATGTTTTCTGAGGTTTTGAGAAGATTAAATTGTGCTGTATATTGTTTTGCAATTAATTCGATGGGAACTATTTTTGCTAGGACGCAGGCTGCTTCATACGACACTGTTTTAAAACCCTTTATCATTTTAATGGCCATCAATCTTTGTACTCGTTGTAATTTCATTAAATTGTGTTTTTTAGCAAGTCCAGATTCCCAGATATTAATAGCATAGGTTAATGATGGGAGTACGGCTCCTTTATACAATATATGTAATGCTTCTGTGTTTAGTCCCCATGTATTCTTTGCAGCGATTGTCTGATTATTTACTAGTTTTAATAATTTTGTCTGTAGTCTGTCAATGTGTGCATTCCAGTTTAGTTTTCTGTCTAGAGTTATTCCTAAATATTTCAATGTTTCAACCTGTTGAATGTTTTGTCCTTGTGATTTTACATGTATTTGTGGGTGGATTCTTTTATGTGTAAATATAATGAAAGATGACTTTTGAATATTAAATTTTAACTTATGCTGGTTCGCCCAGTTATCAACAATATTTGTAATTGCATTAATATTGACTTGTAGTTTTTCGAATATTTTAGATTTTATTAGCACTAATATGTCATCAGCATATGCTAAAATAGTTGTGTCTGGAGGTAACTTTATCTTTAACAAATTATTTACAATTAGATTCCATAATAATGGTGAAAGGCTAGACCCCTGAGGCGTTCCTAGTGTTTGGAATTTTTGAAATTTCATATTTGGTGTTATAATAAAGGATTGTCTGCCTTGTAAGTAATTTTTCACAGATCTATATATATTGTTAGGGCAATTTGAATTTGCTAAAGAATTTAAAATTGATGGCCACCATGCGTTATCAAATGCTCCTTTAATATCTAATGATGATTTGTCGATGCGCCTTAAAAAAAATAAAAAAAAAAAAAAAAAAAAAAATATCTAATGATATGATAACTGTATGTGATTTAGTGTTTTTGGCTTCAGATATGAATTGTAGTGTACTGTGTAATGCATCTATTGTTGATTTTTGAGAGGTAAATCCAAATTGATTGCTATGTAAGTGCGAGTTTGAGTACAAATAATGAGATAATCTGGAATGAATTATTTTTTCCAAGACTTTACCAGCTGTAGGAATTAAAGAAATGGGTCGAATCGATGAAATATCATTTGTTGTCCAAGATGGAGGGCAGTGTAGAGGTCATAGAAACAGTGCTCCGCCTTTTGGTACCAGTAGGGGAATTTTCAGTGCTAAAAAAAAAACTTAAAAAGTGATGTATACAAAGCCATAGGACTCCTTCAAGATTTACAAAAGACTATTCAAGAAAAACGTGAAGATCCTGGAGTATCTACACACATAATGACTACAAGTGAGGTTAGCAGTAAGAAATCCTATGCAAGTACATTAAAAACTAAAATTAAACCTACAAATAATTCTTTTAAGCTTATTGTTAAAAATAATAATGAAAAGGATAGCATTGAAGATACAAAAAAACAATTCAAATCAATAATAAAACCACAAGAATTAAAGATTGGAATTAAAAATGACGTATAGAGGACATTTAATTGTAGAAACTCAAACTAATAACGATATAGAAAAAATTCACCAAACATTGATAAATTCCAATACAAATTTAAAATCAGATTTTATTAAAAAATTGAGACCAAGAATTATAATAAAAAATATTCCTTCGGAAATTGATGAACATAACCTATCAGAGACTATTCTATCACAAAATGAGGAATTAGGATTAACTAACGAAGATTTAGGTCACTATTTCATAATAAAATCTAGATATAATGAAAATCAAAGACATGCAGTACTACAAGTATCACCACAAGCTAGGAATATCATCGTGAAACGTGCAGAGAAGCTCAAGTTATTCTACACGATTAGTAGGACCGATGACTTCCTTTCTGTCCGGCACTGCAGGAACTGCCAACGGCTGAACCATTCAGGACTTTGCCGAGGAACCCTCACCTGCCCTCATTGCACAGAGGAACATGAAGCCAAGGACTGTCCACGAAGAGAGAAAATAGAAGAACACAAGTGTGTATATATATATATATATATATATAGATATAGATATATATAAATTTTAACGGGGGTCATTTTCGGTGTCTACTAGGTAGGATCGATAAAGATTTGAAGAAATTTTTCAAAAATTCCGTCATGAGTCCAACCTCAATAGCTACTTTCCTTCGGAGGAAAGTGCTAAAAAAAAAAAAAAAAAAAAAAAAAAAAAAAAAAAAAAAAAAAAACTGCCCCCCCTGTACTAACTGCACCTTGGGCAGCTTTTGCAGACGCAATCACGTATCTGGGTGTTGCTTTTGGACCAGGACCCAGCATAATTCCCAAATCCGTATTCTCGCCCAAAAAGTAATAAAGGTGCTGAAAATATTTCAGGCATTGTCGGCTCCCAAGTGGGGATGGGCTATAAGCCGGCAAAAATAATCTATTGGGCCTGTGTAGTCGGTGCAATGCTTTAAGCGGCCAAAACCTTGCACACTCTGTTGAGGAAAAACATCTGAAGGTGCTGACCAGTCTGCAGAAGGTTGCTCCAAAAATAATAAGCAAAGCTTATCGAACGGTCCATCAAAGCCCTGTGCGTAGTCATGGGTTTGCTTCCTATCGGCATCTTACAGATGTTTTATCTAGTTATTGATCTTTAGAGCAGTAATCGTAGAGTAAATTACAAGCTTTAAAATGGAACTTCTCCTCTCTGAAATATTTCTCTATCATCTACCCCTTTAGCTCCTGTCTTTGTTAATCAGCTCCTTGTTCCTTTATTTACTTACTACAATTTAAAGAAAATATTGATAGTAAAAAACTAGAAGAAAACATGCCTCAACGTTTTATTTATCATGTTTTTATAATACTGATCACATCATTATTGGGTTTTAGTGACTCACACAATAGCCACAATGAGAACTCCTTACTAATTATGTTGGTTTTGTACTTACCCAAATTTTACAAAATTTGTCCACAATTTAATCAAACTCCTCGACATAGCTGCATCGTCTCCCTTGAGTGGAGGGAATGTTCCGGTTAGATTCCAAAGATATATTTCTTCATCGCCATAACAAGCACCTATTCATGTAATGGAATAATTATTATCAATTACTCAAAATAATTTTAAATTGTGACAACTATAATATACAGTAAAGGACTCGACCCAGAGAGCCTGTATCATCCCAGGATTGTTTCTTTATCACGGTTGCTTATTAAGAAAACTTGAACACACCACGTGACATGTATGAACTTCTACACATGTGATAGTAGCCAACACATATCCACTATTTTACACTTTTTACAAAAGATAAACATGTACGAACAAATACAGAAAAAACACAATATATTTTATCTATTTGAAATAAATATTATGAGTAGAAAACCGAACAAAAGGAACCCCATTTTTAGTTTGTTTAAAATTATCTATTTTTTTATTTATTTATTTTTTTTTTTTTTTTTTTTTACGAATCATCAACCTCTAGGCCATTAGTGCTAGCATTCAAGGTGCAGCGAGGAATTTTCCCAACGAGCCGTAAGATGAGAAAATTCCTGCCGCTGGTAGGAATCGAACCCACTATCTCCCGCATATGAATCTGAAGTGTTAGCCACTAGACCACAGGGAG
This sequence comes from Gonocerus acuteangulatus, assembly GCA_946811695.1. NCBI lineage: Eukaryota > Metazoa > Arthropoda > Insecta > Hemiptera > Coreidae > Gonocerus > Gonocerus acuteangulatus. Next base: position 131,424,481 of record OX328124.1, on the reverse strand, counting down.
ACCCTAATCCCTATATTGTTTTTAATTTATTTTTTCAAGTTATATAATATTCATGTGTTAATTATAGTAGTTTTAGTTGTATATTCAAATTAAGTTCTTCACAATAGAAGGCTATAGAGGAAATCGCCCAGTTACGGGCTCTAAAAACAAATAAATTACTACAACACTTATCCATTTTGCTGGAGATTTATTTATTAAATTATTAGTTTTAATTAATTTTGAGGAATAGTGTGTTCTAAATGTGTTTTGAGTTTCTTCCACTTTAAAATTATTCAATTTATTTACTGGTTTTACTTTTTAGTAAATACAAATACCGTCGTTTGGGGTGAGCTCGGACACATCTTTGAGGTTTTTTCGTAATTACAAAAGACAGAATTTTAGTAAAAATCTGAAAAAATTCATGCATAAGCCCTTAACATTCGTCTATCGAATAAGGTATTTTGTTTTTTGAATATCTCAAAATTTTTCAATTTTTTTAATAGCTGAAATGTGTCCGAACTCACCCCTACGTGTGGGGTGAGTTCGGACAGCCTTTAATTTCAGTAGAAATCTTAACTTAAACTATAGTTGGAGTGAGCTCGGTCATAATGATAAAGTTAGAGAAACGCACGCCAAAAAAAAGTGGTGGCCAATCAAAATTCAGTTAATAAGAAAAACAAATATCAAAGGGAATTTTAACTGGAGCTGAATGGGTCTTTCCATTAAATCCATTAAGATATTCGCCAAATCGTAAAAACATATTTGGATAGGTCAGAAAAAAATTCGCAGGATTTTAAGGCAAGCCTAGACTTGAATGGTTTAACGGCTTTATGAAAAGGAATCAGCCATTAACGGAACGCCTTACAGAAAGCATCAAAAGGTGTAGAGCTGAAGTGGAAAGAATATTTTGTAAATTTAACAAATATTTTAGAAAATATTCCTCTTTGGAATATCGTTACGGTATCGAACTCACCCCAAACGACGGTACCGTCTTAAATGAAATTACTGAGAAAAGCAAGATTCTCTGCCACTAAAATGACTTTAATGCAATAAATGAAGATAGAAAATTGATAAAAGTCAAACCTAATTTCTAACTACCTCTCCTACTAGACTCCTGTAATACTTAACCTTAATCTGGTGAGGTGAAATTTACAATCACCGGACTTATTTCCTTTCTTTAATGCTTCTTAAATTTTTCAAAATTCTCAAACGTTGTAGATTTTTATAAAGGACAAACAGACAGATGGTAGACATTTTTGACCTAGCCTATGACACTCCCTGTATCAAGACCTACCTGTGTGCCAACTTTTTTCAAAATCGGTCAAACAGCGAGGATTTTTATAAGGAACAAACAAACAGACAGACAAACAACCAACTAATTTTTATATTTATAGATTTGGTATCTATTTTATTTTTTCTTTTCTAGATGCAGAAAGTAGGTGTAGCATTCCACGCCGGGTAAGAGCTAATAAATAATAAAACAGCTAAATAGTCAGTATTAAGACATAAATATAATAGTTTTTCTTTCCTAGCAACGGAGGTTCAAACAAATATAATCTTTAAACATTGGCTCCGTTCAGATAAAGCATTTTTGTTTTTCTTCCTCTTTGAAAAATGAATGATAAAGTTAAAGTTTCATAAATATCTTAATAAACTACAATTCTTTCTATGTTTAATTTCCTTACCTTCTGCAACTTTTTTTCTTCCTTGGATTGTAGCAAATGAATTGTTGCCTATGTAGTTAAACTCGTATAAATATAATGGGCCTTTATGAAGACGTCCAGACAGAATGACTGGGACAGCAAAACCAGCATCTGTAATGAACTGTTAGAAAAGTTAATGTTAGAGGAATATATTACTTGAAAAATCTATGTATTTCTACTTCCGCACTGTTTCTAATGAGTGATGGAAAGTAATTTATGGCTGGACATTATTCGATTAATGTATAACATATAAATACTTTATTCTCTAACAGAAAGCATAATAACTGTTTTCTTCGAGTACACCTATTTTTTGGGGAGTTAAACTACAGGTTACCACACTTATCTAGCCAGGCCAGTGGTGATGTATTTTTAATATTTTTCTAAATAATATCCATTACCCCTTGACGGAAACAAACATCAGCCCTGGACTAGAACTGTGCCCGCCACAACCCACTCAGCCAACAAGCCTCTCGGATAACATTAAGTGTATAAATAAAAGCAGGAGATTATAATTTTTGAATAATTTTACATTTGTCAGATTCTGATAGCTGCTTTCGTCCAAAAGATGATTGCCAAAATAAAATTCCTTCAATTCAGCCACCTTCTTCACATCATCGGATATGTTGAAGAAAAGCCCGGTCTCGCTTAAATAGGAAGTGAAGTTTTGGTTTATATCCTTCCAATTGAATGCTGGATCTCGAGAGTATACTGAAATCAAAACATATCATTATTCAGTCATGAGAATCACTTCAGTGTAAAGTATCTTCCTAACCGTGGGCTGCTCAGTTCTATGGAGTTTGTGAAAAGGGTGGGGGGGGGGGGTTACCTTCATCAGGATCGGATACTTCTTTATAGTTGTAGGCTTTATAATATGGAGACTTCTTCAATTCAACTTCACCAATTTCAACAATTGTTGGAACTTTTGTAGAATTTCAAAAAAAGGGCCAATACATCCACTTTTATCAGTTTCAATCTTTACTCTTAAAATCTTATCTCATGTATATATATATATATATATATATATATATATATATATATATATATATATATATATATATATATATATATATTGTAAGTTGACCTCTTCTATAACTATTTTCTTTTTGTAAAGGCCTTATCCTTCTTAAAAGATTCATTGTTCCCTTTTCAAAATAATTATTTCTGAAATTAATATTTACAAACCATTACATTTTAATATTGCCTCAAGTTATTATTCATTAATAAAATTCACCTTACTTTAACAAATCATGTCTTATACTAATAATAGCTCCACAAACTAACGAAAAAGAAAGAAAAAACCCCACAAATTATACTCATAACACGTTAGCTGTGATAGATATCCCACGGGACATATAAAGTGTTTTCTCCCTGGAGGAGAGGAATTCCAGGTGTGCACCCTTCCAGTCTGGATAATTCTTTGGGGGGAATTGCTATAATTTTATAATTATATTTTAAATCTTTATGAAGGATTGAATATTTTGGCTTAATACTTGTGAAAACAGAGACAAGAAAGAGAAATGAATCGCTATATTTGCTGATCTTTCAAAACCTTTTCATCTGGTTCATCGTGAAATATTAATACAAAAATTACAGGCTTTTGCTATTTGAGGAAATAGAAAAAACCTATAAGAATCATATCTAAATAATAGGAAGCTGTATGTCGTAGTAAATAACGAATGGAATAAATCAGAAATGAAAAATGTAAAGAGAGGCGTTCCACGAGGTTCTGTTTTGGGCCTTCTGCTTTTCCTACTGCACGTAAATGACTAAAGTTTATTATTTAGAAAGTGCTAACGTTTTTTTATACACAGATTACATAAGAATTTTTGTTTTGGGAAAGACACACGAAGAAATTAAAATGACATCAGAACTGATAAGAGAAAAACTGGACTCATGGATAAAAAATATTAAATTAAAAGTAAATTTAGAAAAACAAAATATATACATTTTTCAGCAATAGAAACAAATGAGACAACTTTAAATATAGCTAGTAATTAGACAAAATAGAACAAGAAAGTAATATCAAATATCTGGGGCTTATACTTAATAATAATATCAGCTGGCAGAAGCATATAGTCAATAAAAAAAAAAAAAAAAAAAAAAAAGCTTAACACTTCATGCTTCATGATAAAAATTATTATATTATGGTATTTTGGAGTCGCAACTATATGGCTTAGAATTGTGGGATAATAAATTGCAAGCCAACCAAATCTTTAAATTACAAAAAGAGGATTATAACACATATTTTGAAGAAGAACATAAACAAGGAAATACTCTAACACTGCCCTCGCTCTATTTTTTAGCAAGAGTAAACTATGTGAAGCAGTACTTAACCCAATTTAGAATTCACCGTTACTTTCCTGATCTATGGGTTCTGAAACGTGAACTTTTCTTATCCGCAATTTCAGATTGCATCATAAAGGTGACATCAGAAGGAGGTTTCCGCCCTATGGAGGGAAGTATAAAACACTCTTCAAAGATATCTCACATTCAAGAGAGTGAATGTAAGTTAGTCTTTGAGCTTTATATCTGACAAGTATAAAATGAAGTAGTGAAATATGATTACGGTGAGTAAAGCGAAGTCCGTCTCCTGAATTGTATCCATTCAGCCACGGAATGTTGGATGTCTCCGAATGGATTGGCTCCTTAGGAAGGAACGGTACAGCTCCTGTACTATCTATCACTGGTGTGTAAAGCACAGCTGTGTAGCTCCAGCTCCTCTGCAAGACATTTTCATTATCGATTAATTAATATATTAAAATATTAATTGCTATATAAAAGTACAAGTAATATATTGACACAATTTGATTACAAAATTATAGCAGAATTTTAGATAAATAATAATAGATATAGAGGTGAATTTGCGATACCTCTCAACCCAATATGTCCATGTAGAAAAAAAATTAAATTATTGGAAATGTAATGAAGAAAGGCAATCATTTTTTCAAACTATTTTACATTTACTGTCATGAAGCTCTCAATTAATGATTGATTACAACATTGGTGGGAAATCATTTCAGCCTGCTTACCGCTTCCTTATGGAGAGGAAACCTGCTTATGACACATATCGAAGCTGTCACAGGAAATATACATTCCACATGGATTATTACTGTTGGACATACCCAAACCCATGCCCCATCACACCTTCTGGAAATGCCCTTACATTCCACATGGATTATTACCGTTGGACATACCCAAACCCATGCCCCATCACACCTTCTGGAAATGCCCTTACATTCCACAGGGATTATTACCGTTGGACATACCCAAACCCATGCCCCATCCCACCATCTGGAAATGCCCTTACATTCCACAGGGATTATTACCGTTGGACATACCCAAACCCATGCCCCATCCCACCTTCTGGAAATGCCCTTACATTCCACATGGATTATTACCGTTGGACATACCCAAACCCATGCCCCATCACACCTTCTGGAAATGCCCTTACATTCCACATGGATTATTACCGTTGGACATACCCAAACCCATGCCCCATCACACCTTCTGGACATGCCCTTACATTCCACATGGATTATTACCGTTGGACATACCCAAACCCATGCCCCATCACACCTTCTGGAAATGCCCTTACATTCCACAGGGATTATTACCGTTGGACATACCCAAACCCATGCCCCATCCCACCATCTGGAAATGCCCTTACATTCCACAGGGATTATTACCGTTGGACATACCCAAACCCATGCCCCATCCCACCTTCTGGAAATGCCCTTACATTCCACATGGATTATTACCGTTGGACATACCCAAACCCATGCCCCATCCCACCTTCTGGAAATGCCCTTACATTCCACATGGATTATTACCGTTGGACATACCCAAACCCATGCCCCATCCCACCTTCTGGAAATGCCCTTACATTCCACATGGATTATTACTGTTGGACATACCCAAACCCATGCCCCATCCCACCTTCTGGAAATGCCCTTACATTCCACAGGGATTATTACCGTTGGACATACCCAAACCCATGCCCCATCCCACCTTCTGGAAATGCCCTTACATTCCACATGGATTATTACCGTTGGACATACCCAAACCCATGCCCCATCCCACCTTCTGGAAATGCCCTTACATTCCACATGGATTATTACCGTTGGACATACCCAAACCCATGCCCCATCCCACCTTCTGGAAATGCCCTTACATTCCACAGGGATTATTACTGTTGGACATACCCAAACCCATGCCCCATCCCACCTTCTGGAAATGCCCTTACATTAATCGTTAGATCGGTTAGAGCTTACTCTAAGGGAAGGCCCTTCAACAAGTTATAGGACACAGTTAAAGGTGGAATAAGGAAATCCTGCGATGTTTGCTAACTATTAATTATTATTTGAAGTATTATAACACACATACCATAAGCTTGTTTTGGAGGCTGACAATCTCCTTTAGAGACTTGGTCCTTAGACAGTCCACAGCTTGAAGAGTGTTGTTGTCCGGACATCCTGCAATCCTAGCTGTGCGCCTTGCCTTTTCCCTTGCCTCCTCTGCATGCAACCATGATCTACTCCCATAGGCAGATCCACTCTCGCTGATGGCAGCCTGGAACAGGCCTTCAACAACCAGTCTATCAATCTTTTAACAAATAGAACAATATCAGCTTATTTAGGATGTTCTATTTAATACAGTCATTAAGAGCAGGGCCACCATGTGGGGGGGGGGGAGTGCCGGGCACAGTTGTCCCGTGCCCGGGCACCGTGGGGGCCCGGGCCGGGCCTCACTAGTCTGAAAAAAATGTATAGGTTATGAGCTTGTAAAAAAAATGGGGTTTAGAAATATAGACGGGCGTAGCCTATATTTATTGGAATGGGATCTATATTTTTTTAATGTAGATAAACGACAAAACAAGTGCAGTCCCAGAATATTATCTTTCATTAGGAGTCGTAATAAAACTACAAGTACCGAAAGTGACCTTTGCTGTACCGATTGTCGGCTTTTATTCCCATGTCGCTCAAAACTCAAGATGAAAATAATTTTAAAATGTACCAAGTCCTTTAGGCTATAGCAAAGTACTCGAATTTTCAAACTGGCTCTGAGAAGTGGGGGCCCGTGATCTGGTCCTGGGCCAGTCTCTGAGAAGTGGGGGCCCGTCTCTGAGAAGTGGGGGCCCGGCTCTGAGAAGTGGGGGCCCGGCTCTGAGAAGTGGCGGCCCGGCTCTGAGAAGTGGCGGCCCTGATTTAGATGAACACTATTAACGGCGTGTGGACTTAGGCTTCGGTAGCACTGGATGCGTTTTGTGGGATGTGTGGCACTGACTTACAAGGAGGATAGTTATGCAAATGAAACCCATGCATTCAAAACAATGAAACTGATTGAAGCTGACTACTCACAGAGGAAAACAAATCAATTTGCTATTTCCGTCAGGGCAAAGGTGTGTTTACACCAGACACTTCTCGCAGGAAATATATCTCAGGTGGAGGATAGATATTCTCTTGAATGTTTACATACTGACAGAAATAGCTAGACATTTATATCATGGATATATATATATGTATATATATATGTATATATATATATATATATATATATATATATGTATATATATATATATATATATATATATATATATATATATATATACATATATATATATATATATATATATATTTAGATGGAACGGCATTTTTCTCCAGCGGTGGTACTCCTCCTCACTTCTTCCTGGAATATTTCGATGGATTTATCTCCATCTTCTTCAGCCAGGTACTTGTTTCTTCCTCGGTGGTAGCCAAGGGAATGACATACATCAGAAGAATCCCAACTACACCAGGGAGCTTCAACACCATTCGTCCGCCGATACTGTGGCTAGAGGGGAGAAAAGGCGCCCAGATCGAGAAAAATGTCATTCCCTTGTCTACCACCGTATTTCGAGATGAATCCATCGAAATATTCCGGGAAGAAGTGAGGAGGAGTACCACCGCTGGAGAAAAATGCCGTTCCGTCTAAAAATACTATCCCAGCGACGAAAAATAACATCAAACATATATATATATATATATATATATATATATATATATATATATATATATATAGATTTGTTGACATTTGCGATCAGTGTACGGCCCCTTTACACACATAAATTTGTTTCCTGTGTCGTACATAATCAGTGTTTACATCTGTTGGTATAGAAGTGTCGACAATACAGCTAGTAGCCAAGATATTTATCTCTGACATTAAATTCTTCTCATTATAATCAGTGTTTACCAGGGCCGCCAAAACTCAGAGCCGGGCCCAGGATCAGATCACGGGCCCCTTCTCAGAGCCGGGCCCGGGACCAGATCACGGCCCCCCTTCTCAGAGCCAGACTCAAACATTCTAGTACTTTGCTATAGGACTTTGGACATTTTAAAATTATTTTAATCTTGAGTTTTGAGCGAAATGTGAATAAAAGCCGACAATCGGTGCAGCAAAGGTCACTTTCGCTACTTGTAGTTTTATTACGACTCCTAATGAAATATACTATTCTGGGACTGCACAATGATTATGTACATTCAAAATATATAGATCCCATTCCAATAAATATAGGCTACACCCGTCTATATTTCTAAACCCCGTTCTTTTTACAAGCTCATAACCTATACATTTTTTCCAATTAGCGAGGCCCGGCCCGGGCCCCCGCTGTGCCCGGGCCCGGGACAACAGTACCCGGTAGTCCCCCCCCCCATGTGGCGGCCCTGGTGTTTACACCTGATGGTATAGAAGTGTCGACACTGATAGCTCGTGATAGAAATATATATCTCAGACAGAAATGGTTCGCAGTTTACATTAGTCAGAATTTCCTTTAAACATAAATATCCTGCAATAACTATCAGATGTAAACACACCCTAAGTACGATTTAAAAGGCCGTCACGCAGGAGCTGCATAACTAAGCACTTTCCTCAGAATTTGGGTTGTGTGGACTGGTTTCCAGAACAATTTGCTGAAAATATCCTACATAAATAAAATAAAAACATGAATAGTTCTCTTTTAATTTTGTAATGAGTAACTGTTCAATTATTAATTTCCTTCCAGAGTTATGTTTACACATGGTACCTACAACACTACTTAATAAATACTAAAAACTTCATATTATCGTATTTTGATCTGACGCAGGGACAGGATACAGTCCCTCTAGTGGGAGAAAGCGCTCCTTGCGGCGGCCTTGCGAACCTACGTCTGGAAAGCTAATTCTATTGAAATATATTACAAAATAAACTCCCCTTTCCGATAGACCGATTTAGATCATTTTTACAAAACAGTTTCGTGAAGAAAAAACAAAAACTCTGGCCGCTATCGTGTTAACAGACATATATATATATATATATATATATATATATATATATATACGTGGGGTGATCAAAAAGTTGCAGGACTGTTTAGATTGCGCGGCAATGGAGTGTCATAGAGCAGTGCGGTTGGCAGCATTGTTTATCGTGACTCTTCCTGAACTCAGCTGTTTATTCAGATTGTTGATAACCTTCTTCATTGTAAAGTTACTGCTGTGTTCGTAAAAAAAGTTTTTTGTGTTCGGCGATTTCTTGAAATGAATGAAAAGGAAGAGCAACGCGTTTGCGTAAAGTTTTGTGTGAAGTTGGGTAAAACGTTTACTGAAACTTTTCAAATGTTGCAAGTGGCTTTCGGTGATGAATGTCTGAGTCGGTCAAGGTGTCATGAGTGGTACAAAAGGTTCAAGGAAGGCCGGACATCGTGTGAAGATGATTCTCGTTCAGGGCGCCCATCAACTTCGACTGATGACGATCATGTTGCAAGATTGAACAGTCTCGTGCGTTCTAATCGTCGACTAACCATTCGTGAGATGGCTGAAGAATTGAACATTTCATTTGGTTCGTGTCAACAAATTTTAACAGAAAATTTGCAGATGAGAAGGGTGGCTGCAAAGTTTGTTCCGAGACTGTTGACTGAGGAGCAGAAACAACACAGAGTTCAAGTTTGTCAGGAACTTCTTGAAATGGCAAATGACAATGAAAACTTGTTAAAACAAGTCATTACTGGAGATGAAACGTGGGTTTATGGCTACGACGTCGAAACGAAGGTCCAGTCATCACAATGGAAGACAAAATCCTCCCCAACCCCCAAAAAAGCACGTCAGGTCAAATCAAACGTCAAGGTCATGCTTACTGTTTTTTTCGACTGGAAGGGTGTTGTTTACCATGAATTTCTTCCACGAGGTGAGACCATTAATCGCTTTCGTTATCTTCAAACCCTGAGAAATTTACGCGAGGCAATAAGGAGGAAGAGACTAGAGTTGTGGCGGAGCGGTGAGTGGTTCCTGCATCATGACAATGCGCCTGTTCATTCCGCACTGCTCATTCGCGACTACTGCACCAAAAATGGAATGACGATCATTCCCCAGCCTCCATATTCACCTGACCTTGCCCCTGCAGACTTTTTCTTGTTTCCAAAACTTAAGAGACCCATGAAGGGAAAGAGATTTGAGTCCGTAGATGACATTCAAGAAAAATCGCTGGAGCAGCTAAACACCATTTCACAAGATGATTTCTCAAAGTCCTTCACGCAGTGGAAACATCGTTGGGAAAAATGTATAGCTTCCCAAGGAGAGTACTTTGAAGGGGACGACGTCCAATAGCCTGAAATCAGTCCTGGAACTTTTTGATCACCCCACCTATATATATATATATATATATATATATATATATATATATATATATATATATATATAAATTTTAACGGGGGTAATTTTCGGTGTCTACTAGGTAGGATCGATAAAGATTTGAAGAAATTTTTCAAAAATTCCGTCATGAGTGCAACCTCAATAGCTACTTTCCTTCGGAGGAAAGTGCTAAAAGGAGGACCATGGAAGCAATTCGTGAAGAATTATCTAATTAATTTCTCTCCTTCCCGAATAGAAACCTTTCGAGTACATGAGAGTCATATTACAATAAGGATTTATTTGGAAATAACTATGACATATTCTTGGCTGTTGGAGTAGCCGAGTAAATAATCTATCCAACTCTCCAAACTCACATCACTGCTTAGTTATAATATTTTCAACAATGACAACAGTTTTCAAAGGTTAATAACTTATCCATATCCTAGGATGCAAAACTACGGAAAATGTTATTATATATATATATATATATATATATATATATATATATATATATATATATATATATTTATTACACACACACATGATCTGATACACTGATCTGAAAAGAATGAGCGTTTCGGGTATAGGGTATAGTTTGACCGAAGACAATATCTGGTAAGCATCTTAAGACAATAAGGTAGTCGAAGCACCTTAATAAAAAAATAATATATATATATATATATATATATATATATATATATATATATATATATATATATATATATATATCCTCTGGTGCAATAAATCGCATCCAATGTATGCAGGCCTTAGTCGTTTATTTTTCTTTTCAAACGATTTTTTTTTTTGGGGAGGGGGGGGGGTTGATTTCAATAGAATTGTAATTATTGATGTTAAAAATATGAAATCATTTAGAAAAATGTTTTCAAATTTTGATTAATGTTATCTTTTAGACAGCAGAATTGACAACAAAATATATTTGTGAACAGTATACAAATATTTATGCAAAGCGGAACGATGTGGGTACAAATCCCAATGAGGAGGTTATATTTTGTAAAATATAAAGGTTTGAAATATAAATAGTGACATGTATTGTTCTGTTCTGGATTAAAATATATAATTAATTTTTTTTTGTTATTTTTAATAATTTAATCGAATTTTGCTGAGAAAACGAGAGCGCAGATTCATTGAATTTTTTCTTGTCCTGATATGTTAAAAATGTGACTCTATTATTAGTATGAAGCAAACGAGTTTTTGATTGATTGCGGGCCTGTTAGCTTGATGATTTAATTGTTACCAATTTGGTACTTTTTGTTCTTGTATTTTCCAGTGTTTGCATGTGTTGTTTTGTGTTTGTTTAATCACGTCACGACAGCTTCTACATCCTCTGTCCAAGTTAAATTACCTTTGCGCCGAATTGGCCTCCAAGTTTCAAGGACCACTCATGCCGTTTGTAAATACTTCTTCTCAAAGTGAGTTGGGTTGAAGAATTATTGAATGAAAAAGATTCAACTTGAAATACTAGTCTGTAATGTCGAACATGGTTGATATTTATTAGAATATTTTCTATTTCCATTATTTGGAGGAGTGGTTATTGTTTATTGCTATTGGATTGGTGTCATAATAATACAGGTATTCATCTGACCAATTCGTTCCAGATGGCGAACTACAGTTGATTGGTCAATACCAACTTCTCTAGCAGTGTCCTGAGGAGTTTTGCGAGGGTTTTCTTCTACCAAAGCCTTCAGTGGGTCCTGATCAACAACAGAAGCCATACTTTCCTTATCTTAGAGATGAAAATCTACAAGACAACATTTTCAGAACCTTCGCTGTACTGTACATTCACCGTTGGGTTCGAGTCCCAGGTGCAGTAGGGATTTTTCCCTTGTCAGTGCCCGTTGAGTGGATTCCCGAATGGGTAAAGATAGTTTATCCAAGGCTTATATTGGAAAATGTTTAATTTGTTTTCTTATTTCGGTTTTCTTATGGTATAGATTACACAGGCACACACAAAAAAAGTTGTCTGTTTCAAAGACTCCATACATATATTCATATCTATTTCGACACGCTGAATCCGAATCCGGAGTCCGTTTCATCCCATCACGTCAGGTTTAAGGGCATTTAAAGGTAAAATTTCGTCTGAAGTCGTTTGAGAAGAAATAACTATAGCTTCCCTGGTTTTGAGGGTCACTGAATTCGAATCCGAGGTCTGTTTCAGTACATCGGCGCATAATAAACAAGGACAAATATGTTTATTTTGCGAAATTAAATCTGCAGTCAAAATCCTTTTTTGTCATATTTATCCTTGAAATGACCTTGACCTCGGTTTCGAATTCAGTGACACTCAAAACCATGGAAGCTTTAGATATTTCTTATTAAACGACTTCAGAGGAAATTTGACCTTCAAATGCTCTTAAACCTTACATGATGGGGTGAAACAGGCTCCGACTTCGGATTCAGCGTGTCGAAATACTTAAGAATATATGTTTGGTGTGTTGGGAAAATCCTTGAAGGAGGTAATAATGTATTTATTCTTATTGTAGGAGAGAATGTAACATACCAACCTAACATATGAGTGACAGATGGAAATTAATTATTGTAAGATTGGTAAATCTGCTCGGAAGATGAGTGACCTTGACAACTGGTTTTATCATAAGGCCAGACACGTAGAGGATGTGAAGGCATTGTCATGTTGCAACAACATCATCAATCATCTGGCGGGCTCTTTGATGACAGGTCTTGGTGACGGGAGGTGTAGCAAGGGGAGGGTCTGAAGGAGGTATGTAGATGCTAGCAAGGTCATGATGGGAAGTTGGGAAGATTTTCGTACCGGATTCCATTAAAATTGGACCATTTTTGAGACGGTGGGAGAGCGAACAGACAAATATATATATATATATATATATATATATATATATATATATATATATATATATATATATATAGCCACTAGGGCCTGGGATATCACGGCCATCTTGGTGTCAGATCGTTCGTCCTTTTATTGGCTATCCAGCCGTGCTAGTGAGAGGTTATCATTGCTGCTCATTCCCGTACAATACTAGTTTTAAATGTGTGTAGCCATTGAAATTCCTGCCACCTGTGAAGTGCGGTCGGTGATATGGTTTTTGTTGGATAAGAACAGTAAACCAATTGAGATGTACCACCAATTCGGTGAATTTTATGAGAACGGTTTGATTACTAAAGGTGGAGGGCGTCAACGGTGTATTAGGTGTAATAATGGCCGAACTAATATGGACGATGAAGAACCATTTGGACGATGAAGAACCATGTGGACGATGAAGAACCTTGTGGACGATGAAGAACCATGTGGACGATGAAGAACCATGTGGACGATGAAGAACCATGTGGACGATGAAGAACCATGTGGACGATGAAGAACCATGTGGACGATGAAGAACCTTGTGGACGATGAAGAACCATGTGGACGATGAAGAACCATGTGGACGATGAAGAACCTTGTGGACGGCCAAGTATTGTGACCGATGAAATGGTCAGTAAACTTGATGAGAAAATTAAAGAAGACCGTTGGCAAAGTTAAGAAGATCATTTCATTTATTTAGTTATTTAACTTTAAGAGCAGCACAGCAATGGTGATCTGCTCTAAAAGAATTTATATAAAACTAGCTGTTACCCGGCGTGCCATGCTACACCTACTTTCTGCATATAGAAAAGCCTAAATAAGTTAGAAACCAAATAAGTATTATTAAAATCTAATAACACGAATCTGTAACTGTTTCGAAACTGTGACCAGCTGTGAGAGTTGGGAAACTCTGAGTCTCAGACGACTTTGACATAACCTATAACACCCCCCGTATCAAGACATACATGTATGCCAAGTTTGGTAAAAATCGGACTATCGGTGTGGGTTTTTATAAAAAAAAAAAACAACAACATACAGACAGACATCTGGTAGACGTTTTTGACTTAACCTACGATACTCTCCAGATTAAGATCTACATGTGTACCGAGTTTAGTCAAAATCGGACGAACGGTGTGGATTTGTATAAGGGGCAAACATACAGACAGACAGCTATAAGACGTTTTTGACTTAGCCTACGACACTCCCCAGATTAAGATCTACATGTGTACCGAGTTTAGTCAAAATCGGACGAACGGTGTGGATTTGTATAAGGGGCAAACATACAGACAGAAAGCTGGTAGACGTTTTTGACTTAGCCTACGACACTCCTCAGATTAAGATCTACATGTGTACCGAGTTTAGTCAAAATCGGACGAACGGTGTGGATTTGTATAAGGGGCAAACATACAGACAGACAGCTGGTAGACGTTTTTGACTTAGCCTACGACACTCCTCAGATTAAGATCTACATGTGTACCGAGTTTAGTCAAAATCGGACGAACGGTGTGGATTTGTATAAGGGACAAACATACAGACAGACAGCTGGTAGATTTTTTTTGACCTAGCCTAGGAGATTTCTCGTATCAAGACCTACCATTATTCCAACGGTCAAACGGTGTGGATGTGTATAAGGACCAAACAAACAGACAGACACGTGATTTTTATATATATAGATATAATAAATAAAATAATAAATTATAAGCTAAGGATCAGTAACAAAATTAAAGGCTATGGAAAATGAAATGAAGAAAAGAATAATAATAAAGAAATATATAAGGAATTAATAAAATAAATAAATAGAGAATTAAACTTATAATTTTAACGGTAATAATAAATAGTAGTAATATATTTGCGGAGTTGAAATCTGAGGAATATTATCCTGAAATAAGAAACTTTGACTTGGGAGTTATGTGAGGTATAATTATATTTTATTATATGTCTTTGTCGTCTTTAAGTATGTCAGTATGGTATCAATTTGGGGGCTCCTATCAGATAACAGTTCACTGAGGCTTCGAGGAATCTGTAAGTTGCCTCTTTTAAGGCAGTCTGTTAGTAAGTGTTTTACAGTTAAAGGTAGGTTGCATGCCTCACATAGTGGTTTGTCTTGTCTTGTGAAGAGGTATGAATGGGTGAGTCGTGTATGTCCGATCCTAAGTCGTGTTAGTGTTACTTCGTCGCGTCTTGTCCTTCGTTCACCTGACGAATATGGTTGTATACTGGACTTTACTTCCCTGAGGTGGTTATCTTGTGTGCAGTACCACGTTGCTTGCCATCTATTCAGTATAGTGTATGTTATTTTTGTTTGTAAGTCTTGTGATGTAAGTAAGTACTGGTCATGTGGTAGGCTAGTTGTAGCAAGTTTTGCCTGTTGGTCTGCTTTTGAAGTCTCTCCAAGGTTCTCATGACCAGGAACCCACACCATTGTTACCATTGTGTGTAAGTCTTGTGATGTAAGTAAGTACTGGTCATGTGGTAGCAAGTTTTGCCTGTTGGTCTGCTTTTGAAGTCTCTCCAAGGTTCTCATGACCAGGATCCCACACCATTGTTACCATTGTGTGTGAGTCTTGTGATGTAAGTAAGTACTGGTCATGTGGTAGCAAGTTTTGCCTGTTGGTCTGCTTTTGAAGTCTCTCCAAGGTTCTCATGACCAGAAACCCACACCATTGTTACCATTGTGTGTGAGTCTTGTGATTTAAGTAAGTACTGGTCATGTGGTAGGCTAGTTTTGCCTGTTGGTCTGCTTTTGAAGTCTCTCCAAGGTTCTCATGACCAGGAACCCACACCATTGTTACCATTGTGTGTGAGTCTTGTGATGTAAGTAAGTACTGGTCATGTGGTAGCAAGTTTTGCCTGTTGGTCTGCTTTTGAAGTCTCTCCAAGGTTCTCATGACCAGAAACCCACACCATTGTTACCATTGTGTGTGAGTCTTGTGATGTAAGTAAGTACTGGTCATGAGGTAGCAAGTTTTGCCTGTTGGTCTGCTTTTGAAGTCTCTCCAAGGTTCTCATGACCAGAAACCCACACCATTGTTACCATTGTGTGTGAGTCTTGTGATGTAAGTAAGTACTGGTCATGTGGTAGCAAGTTTTGCCTGTTGGTCTGCTTTTGAAGTCTCTCCAAGGTTCTCATGACCAGAAACCCACACCATTGTTACCATTGTGTGTGAGTCTTGTGATGTAAGTAAGTACTGGTCATGTGGTAGGCTAGTTTTGCCTGTTGGTCTGCTTTTGAAGTCTCTCCAAGGTTCTCATGACCAGGAACCCACACCATTGTTACCATTGTGTGTGAGTCTTGTGATGTAAGTAAGTACTGGTCATGTGGGCGGCTAGTTGTAGCAAGTTTTGCCTGTTGGTCTGCTTTTGAAGTCTCTCCAAGGTTCTCATGACCAGAAACCCACACCATTGTTACCATTGTGTGTGAGTCTTGTGATGTAAGTAAGTACTGGTCATGTGGTAGGCTAGTTTTGCCTGTTGGTCTGCTTTTGAAGTCTCTCCAAGGTTCTCATGACCAGGAACCCACACCATTGTTACCATTGTGTGTGAGTCTTGTGATGTAAGTAAGTACTGGTCATGTGGTAGGCTAGTTGTAGCAAGTTTTGCCTGTTGGTCTGCTTTTGAAGTCTCTCCAAGGTTCTCATGACCAGGAACCCACACCATTGTTACCATTGTGTGTGAGTCTTGTGATGTAAGTAAGTACTGGTCATGTGGTAGGCTAGTTGTAGCAAGTTTTGCCTGTTGGTCTGCTTTTGAAGTCTCTCCAAGGTTCTCATGACCAGGAACCCACACCATTGTTACCATTGTGTGTGAGTCTTGTGATGTAAGTAAGTACTGGTCATGTGGGCGGCTAGTTGTAGCAAGTTTTGCCTGTTGGTCTGCTTTTGAAGTCTCTCCAAGGTTCTCATGACCAGGAACCCACACCATTGTTACCATTGTGTGTGAGTCTTGTGATGTAAGTAAGTACTGGTCATGTGGTAGGCTAGTTGTAGCAAGTTTTGCCTGTTGGTCTGCTTTTGAAGTCTCTCCAAGGTTCTCATGACCAGAAACCCACACCATTGTTACCATTGTGTGTGAGTCTTGTGATGTAAGTAAGTACTGGTCATGTGGTAGGCTAGTTTTACCTGTTGGTCTGCTTTTGAAGTCTCTCCAAGGTTCTCATGACCAGGAACCCACACCATTGTTACCATTGTGTGTGAGTCTTGTGATGTAAGTAAGTACTGGTCATGTGGTAGGCTAGTTGTAGCAAGTTTTGCCTGTTGGTCTGCTTTTGAAGTCTCTCCAAGGTTCTCATGACCAGAAACCCACACCATTGTTACCATTGTGTGTGAGTCTTGTGATGTAAGTAAGTACTGGTCATGTGGTAGGCTAGTTTTGCCTGTTGGTCTGCTTTTGAAGTCTCTCCAAGGTTCTCATGACCAGGAACCCACACCATTGTTACCATTGTGTGTGAGTCTTGTGATGTAAGTAAGTACTGGTCATGTGGTAGGCTAGTTTTGCCTGTTGGTCTGCTTTTGAAGTCTCTCCAAGGTTCTCATGACCAGAAACCCACACCATTGTTACCATTGTGTGTGAGTCTTGTGATGTAAGTAAGTACTGGTCATGTGGGCGGCTAGTTGTAGCAAGTTTTGCCTGTTGGTCTGCTTTTGAAGTCTCTCCAAGGATCTCATGACCAGGAACCCACACCATTGTTACCATTGTGTGTGAGTCTTTTAGTCTTGATACTTCTTGTAAAATTTATTTTTTATTTTATTTTGTTAATGCTCAGCCTCTATGGCGAAAAGCATATATTCCTCAGTGTGAGCCGATGTAGGTGCTGCAACAATCGATGCCACCCCAAAAAATCATCCATGTGAGTAGGTATGTTAAGATAGATAGATTTAAAAACAAATAGGTTGAAAATAAATGAGAAATACAAGAAATAATTATATACCTATATAACTTTAAAAATAAATAAAATAAAAATTTTGTTATTAAAAGGAGAAGGTAATAAAATGTAAAGCATAAATCATTCTGTATCGCTGTGATTTTATTGTAAGAAGAAGTGAATTGGAATTCTTATGATTATGTGACCATTTGCCCCAGGTTGAATGTGAAGTCTAGATTTTGTCGAAAATGTTATTGTTTTTCAAATAGGTCAGTATTGTATCAATATGTTGGCTGCCTTCAGAAAGTATATCTGTCAGGTCATGTGGAATGTCCAAGTTAGTCCGTAACCGACAGTCTGTTAATATATGTTTTACAGTAAGGTCTGTGTTACAATGTTTACATTTTGGTTTGTAAGTCTTTGTCATCAGGTACTCATGGGTTATGCGTGTATGGCCGATTCTTAGCCTCGCAAGAACTACTTCTTCTCGGCGTGAATTTCTGTACGATGATGACCAGTCCGAAATAGCGCGTTTAATAGTCCGTAGTTTATTGTCAGTCTCAGTATGGCAGTCAAGTCGCTATTTGTCTAGTATAATTTTGCTGATATGTCTAGTAATGTCTTTGTGAAATAAATCAAATTGTTGGTACGCCTGTTCTTCTGTCACAAGTCTAGCATGTTTATCAGCAGTTGTGTTTTGACCGAGGTCTTGATGTCCAGACAGCCAAGATAGTGTTATATGTTTCTGTCGTGTCTGTAAGTCATGGATTTTATCTTCTATTTCAGTACATAGTGGGTGGGCTATGTACAGATTCTGGAGGCATTGTAGTGAACTCAATGAGTCGCTGTATATAATAATGTGATTATGTTGTCTAGATGGAATATTTTTGAGTGCAAGTAGGATGGCATATAATTCTGCCCCTAATATGTTTAAATATGGGGGCAGCTTCTGGGCATCTTCTTGCATAACTGCTGCCGAGCCAACTCCGCTTTCAGTTTTTGATCCATTAGTGAATATCTTTAGGCAGTTTTCGTGTTGTTTGAAGTAATCTGTGAAATGTTGTGTATGTAGTAATGTTGACATTGGGTCCTTTTTATGATACTTTGTAAAAGTTAAGTCTATGTTATAGTTTCGTATTGTCCAAGGTGGGTTCAAAGTTTGTCGGTGAGTTGTAACATTGTAGTTTCCCAAGACAAACAGTTCTTCCATTTCAAGAAATCTTACAATAAAAGGTCGGACATGACTTCTCCGTTGTTCATACTTATAAAGATTGCGATTACTCAGGATATCGCTTGTGCAAGCTTCATTAGGCAGTGATCGAAGTTTGTAATAATATGCCGCTGATAATACTGTTCTCCTGTAAGATGAGGAGGTTCGACGGCTTCTGCGTACAAGCTGATCACTGGACTAGATCTGAAAGCACCTAGAGATAATCGTAAACCAGTGTTATGTATTGGATTGAGCATGTTTAGTGTAGTGGGCCTGGCAGACGAGTAAGCTACGCATCCGTAATCCAGAAGAGACCTGGTATAACTTCGATAGACGTTTAGCAATACTTTCCTGTCAGCACCCCACCTGGTATTACTCAAAACTCTCAAAAGATGTAACGATTTCTTACATTTTTGAATGAGTTCCTTGAAGTGGGGTACCCACGTGAGTCGTTTGTCAAATAGTAAACCCAAGAATTTTAGTGCGTTTGTTTGTGGGATTTGTGTATTGTACAGATGTAAATGATAGTTAGTATTGCGTTTATTTCGTGTAAATAAAATAGACTTTGTTTTGTGAGTCGAGAATTTCAGTCCTGTTAGATCCGTCCAGCGTTCGAGTGATTGTAAAGTCTCCTGTATTCTGTTTTGAGAAGCTTCTGCAGTCTTGGATGAATGGATTATTAGTAGATCGTCAACATATAAACAGTACTGTACATCGGGAGGAATGTGTTCCCTAACCGAATCCATAGCAATGAGAAACAGCGTTGTACTCAATATACTCCCTTGAGGAATTCCCATTTCTTGTTTATAGACATCTGAGAGGCAAGTTCCATTTCTGACTCTAAATTTTCTATTCGAAAGGAAACCCTTGATAAATTCAAATGATTTCCCGCGAATACCCCATTCATAGAGTTTAGAAATAACTCTTATTTGCCAAACTGTGTCGAAGGCTTTGTTTATATCAAAGGACACCGCTAACGTGACCTTATTATCGATAAACGAATCTATGATGTAATACTCAAGTCGAACTAAATGGTCCAGCGTAGAGCGCCTTGCTCTGAAACCGCACTGATATGGCGAGAGTAGGCTCTTCGATTCAAGGTACCACATTAACCTCCTGTTTAGCATTTTCTCGAATACTTTGCAGACACAGCTGGTGAGTGATATCGGTCTGTAATTTGCAACCTCAGATTTATCTTTGTTAGGTTTGAGTATAGGAATAACGATGCTAGTTGTCCAACATTCAGGGATTTGCCCCGAGTCGTATACTGAGTTCAAAAGCCGAAGTAGTTCTTTAAGGCAAGTGTTGGGGAGGTGTCTTATCATATTGTATGTAATTCTGTCTGGTCCGGGTGAGCTTTCTTTTGAGTTAGTTAGTGCGTGATGAAGTTCTTCAATAGTAAATGGTTCGTCTAGTAGGTATGTGTCTCTTTGTGGGTTTAAAATGGTCAAATGATTTTGCAAGTTGTCAGTACAGTTGTGTTCAGGAGTCCTTGAAACACTGAAATGTTTTGCTATAGTGTTGGCTATGTTGTTAGAGACCACTTATTGGTGTTCGATATTTTCTGTTTGTTATTTTTCGAAGATTGTTCCATACCGTACTTAGTGGTGTATTTTTGTTTAATGCCGTCAAGAAGTCTTGCCAGCATTGTCTTTTGCTTTCAATAATTACGTGTCGGCAGATAGCTTTGGCTTTTTTGAACTTTATGAGGAACTCAGTAATAGGGTTATGAGGAACTCAGTAGTAGGGTTATGAGGAACTCATTAGTAGGGTTATGAGGAACTCAGTAGTAGGGTTTCTCCTGAATTTGTTAAGAGCAGTACGTTTTTCCTTGACTGCCTTTTTGCATCGTTCGTTCCACCAAGGGACAGGGATGTGTTTCTTTACTGTCTTGGTTTTTGGAATCGTGGTTTCAGCAGCTGTAATAACTAATTCGTTAAAGTCCTGTATTGTGTCTATGTTTAAGAAGTTAAGTCTGTTCAGTATGTGTTGCTGGTATTTTGTCCAATCTGCTTTCTTAGTATTGAATCTTGAAGGTACCTGGAACAGTGCAGGAAAGCTTTGTAGTCCCATTGCTATTGGGAAGTGGTCGCTATTGTAAAGGTCTTTCTTTACTTCCCATTTGAAGCGTATAAGGATGTCAGGTGAGCATGTCGTGACATCGATATTTGAAAAAGTCCCTGTTCGTGAGCTCAAATGAGTAGGAGAATTATCATTAAAGGGGATTAAGTCATAACTGTCCAACACATTTTCAATAATTCTTCCTCTTGTGTTAGTAATATGTGAGTTCCATAGTGTAAAAAGTGCGTTGAAGTCTCCGAGAAATATTAAAGGTCGAGGAAGTTGTGTTAATAAGTCCTGTAAGTCAGTAGGGTCAACTCTATCACTTGGTGGAAGATAGATATTGCAAATGGTCATCCTAAAGGGAGCGTAGACAGTACAAGCTACCGCCTGCAATGTACTTCTGATTCGGATAGGTTCACTATAGACCGTATCTTTGACGAATATAGCGACGCCTCCTGAAGCCTTTCCTCCCAATGTATAGTCATATCTATATGATGAATATCCTAATAGTGAAGTGTTTCTGTCTGCTAATAAATGTGTTTCTTGTAGTGCTAGTATTTGGTATTGGTTTGATCTCACTAGGTGCTTTAGATCGTCTATGTGCCTTTGCAAACCGTTCATATTCCATTGTAGTAATTCAAACTTTGTGTCTGTCATTATTAACAAGGAATATATTTACATGAGCATGTAATCCATTCGTATAATTACTTAAAAAGATCACATAGCATAGAAAAACGTATTGGATAGAGGAGTTTTCAAGATGAATTGATAATATTTTCTTCCGAAATTTGTACCAGATAGAGAATGTTTCTGTCTGTAACTCACCTATGAAGAATGCTATCTTAGGTACTAGAGTCTTATACGACCTAAAAACTGTCAATGTTTTAAGATGAACCTATATAAATAAGAGAGCAGATGAAATGCTGAAAATACGAGTATACATAGGACACATTGGTAAAAAATTAAATTCTTTCGAAATAAAGTCAACATTATAGCCGAGATCTAGGCGCACGGTAGTGCGCCAGGCCAAGTTCCGGCCTAAGCATACTGTGTGTATATTACAGGCGGTCTTAGAGCCGATTTTTACCCTCTCATAACTTTCAACCAGGTGAAGATAAATTTATGAAATTTTACACAGGTATTAAACTACTGGATGTGAGTAAAACTGGAAATTTTCATAATTCTACATCGAATAGTTTCTGAGATATAAGCGATCGAAAATCGGGATTTATAGGACTCACTCACTCACTCACTCACTCACTGACTCATCAAAATTATTAGGCACTTCCCATGATGCTAGAGACTTGAAATTTTGCATGAAGATAGATATGAAGGTGTTATTAAAGGAAAAAATCGAAAAATCGCGAAAAGTTGTGTTTGACTCCGCTTCCGGGGCGGGGGCGTGCCAGTTTTGTACTTCCATCGGAAACCCGTCATTCCGTCCGAAACCCATGATGTGGAGTATCAAATGAATTGTCTCGGTATGAAGAACCTATATTTGATGTTTTAAGAAACAAATAGAGACGCATACAGGCTCGGTAAAAATCTTATACCAGCTGTCTGTCTGTATGTTTGTTCCTCTTACAAATCCGTACCGTTTGACCTATTTTGACCAAACTTGGGACACAGATGGGTCTTGATACGGGGAGAATCATAGGCTAGGAAAAATTTTCTATCAGCTGTCTGTTTGTCTGTTTGTTCCTTATACAAATACACACCGTTTGACCGGTTTTGACAAAATTTGACACACATGTCGGTCTTTATCCGGGTAGTGCCATAGGCTAGTCAAAATCGTCTATCAGCTGTCTGTCTGCATGTTTGTTCCGTACACAAATTCACACCATTTGACCGATTTTGACCAAACTTGGCACACAGGTAGGCCTTGGTCCGGGGAATGCACTAGGCTAGGTAAAAAAGGTCTTTCAGCTGTCTTTCTGTATGTTTGTTCCTTATACCAATTCACACCGTTTGGCCTATTTTGACCAAACTTGGCACGCAGGTAGGTCTTGATACGGGAGTGTCATATTACCTATGACGTTTTCTACTTCTTGTTCCATCGAAATGCCATCATTCCTTCTGAAACCCATCATGTGGGGTATCAAATGAATCGTCTTGGTAAGGAGAACCTATATTTGATGTTTTAAAAAACATTTCGACGCATCTTAAAAACAGTTCTGACTTCTTTCTTAAATGTAGTAAATAAAGTCGTAGGGGTTCACTGCATAATATACTTCAAAACAGATACTAAGTTTTTCAAAGTCGAGTCATTTTTGTTCTTATATTTTTCTTGAAGGCCTTCTACACTTTCCCTATTGTGATCTTTATCCTCGGGATAAGGTTCCTGTGTTTTACAGTGTAACAGTTTAGTTAAGAGAGCAATCAATTTGTCCTCTAAAGTAATGTCATTTGGAAGAGCTTCTAACTTTTCTAGTCTAGTGATTAGATGTATGTAGGTTGATTATTGGTATCAAATATCAAGCAGTATGGAGAACCTTATGCAGAATCCAAAGACCCTGGTTTTATATGAAGTACAAAAGCCAGTAGGTATGCGGCAACTAAATTCTATTTAATACTTAGAAAAAAGCAATGAGATCCCCAAAAAAACATAAATGTGAAATAGAGGCCAAGTTCCTGCCACCACAAAGAAACACTCCCTTCCTCAAAAATATCCCCTCCTAAAACCCCCCAAAAACGCCTTACCATTCTACACTCCAAAAAAGTAGTATGGGTTGGTGTATTAATTCAACCAAAAATATTTGCCAATACAAGAGATGATACAAGAAAGAAATGGCCAAGTTCATTACTTGGAAGACCTCATAGTTACTTACTAAGAACAGTAAAGACACTTCAACTGACCTTTAAAAACAACAATAAAAATACTTATATCCAGTTACTAAAATATCACTTTCCTCAACCAGGTATATTCTTAAACTTGGCAATGTTTAGTTTTTATCTAAAGATAATTTCGGCACAAAAAAAACATTGCCAAGTTTAAGAATATACCTGGTTGAGGAAAGTGATATTTTAGTAACTGGATATAAGTATTTTTATTGTTGTTTTTAAAGGTCAGTTGAAGTGTCTTTACTGTTCTTAGTAAGTAACTATGAGGACTTCCAAGTAATGAACTTGGCCATTTCTTTCTTGTATCATCTCTTGTATTGGCAAATATTTTTGGTTGAATTAATACACCAACCCATACTACTTTTTTGGAGTGTAGAATGGTAAGGCGTTTTTGGGGGGTTTTAGGAGGGGATATTTTTGAGGAAGGGAGTGTTTCTTTGTGGTGGCAGGAACTTGGCCTCTATTTCACATTTATGTTTTTTTGGGGATAAGATTTTAGATAGGTTAGAGGCAAAAGTTGATCTATTAGGAAACTTTTGCACATAATTAATTTCATGGAAACCCCAGGAAGACGAATATTTAAATACTTGACGGGTATATTAGTTAATTTTAACTCGTTTCTGCAGTCATATGTAAATAATTCATAAGATTTATATAGTTGGTATTCAAATGTGGTTAATTGATATAATAATATAACGAATAAAGTTATAATTGACACAAAGGAGATAGTCATGTTCACGCCATCAACAGACGACACGAACTGATATTCTTTATACCTAATAACAAATAAAGAAAGAGAAAGGAATGCAGAATGAACTTGTAAAATTTGAAGGAGGATCGGGTTGGTGGTGTAGATGTTCTTTAAGGAGAGTAATCAACTTAAGGAGTCTGTACCCAGTATTATGTGCAGTATTGTAGTCTGTACGTTGGATCATGTAAAAACAAGCGCAGAGGACTGTAGACTTCAAACATATTGCTTCTGCAGGACAACGCCCGACCACACACAGCCAATCCAACTCGACAAGTACTAGATGCTTTACAAGTGTGAGGTGTTTCCACATCCACCTTACAGTCCCGATCTTGCTCCTAGCGATTATCACCCGTTTCCGTTTTGATGACGACACAGAACTGAGGGATGATGTGAGAACCTGGGGGCTGGATTCTATGACACTTGAAACGAAGACAAGGTATGATTGGGATTCGGCTAGGAGGAAAACACGTCAGACCTTCTGGAAGAGATCTGTATTGGACGTTTCGGCTGCAGTTTGGCAGCCTTCTTCAACACTAGAGAATGCCTAGGGGGGAGGGAGGAAAACCAAGAAGACATTTAGGGAAATGTCTAATACAGATTTCTTCCTGAAGGTCTGACGTTTTTTCTCCTAGCCAAATCCCAACCATCCCTTGTCTTCGTATCTCTGCAACGGGTAACTATCTCCATATCCACTATGACACTTGAATTTCAAACTGGTTCACCGCCATGAGAATTGTCTTAATTTACATGGAAACTATGTAGAAAGTAGTATTTTAGTGCCACCTTCAAATGTATACAATAAAAAAAAATTGTTGTGCTTCATTTTTTTTCTATACCAAAACGTAACCGACTTTCTGGATAGCCCTTGTATATATACAAATTTGAACTACCGTTATTTTTGTGATCTATGGGTTCTGAAACATGAAATTTTCTAGTCACCACTTCATGAGATCAACCTCATAAGCAGTGTTTCTCCCTATGGAGTGAGGGAGGAATCGCGCTAAAACCCTCCAAAAGCTATGCTGTTTTGCATACTGAAGACCCGTGAATGGTTGGTAGATGACTTGTACCATGTTAAGGATGAGGAAGAAGACAGACCTTGTAAGATACAGATCTAGATTGGAAGATGGATATCTTCAGCACGTAGACAGGTCAACGTTATAAGCGGTGTTCCTCCCTAGGGAGTGAGGGAGGAACCGCGCTAAAACCCGCAGTAAGCTATGCTGTTTTGCATACTGAAGACCCGTGAATGGTTTAGAGATGTCTTGTACCATGTTAAGGATGAGGAAGAAGACAGACCTTGTAAGATACACATCTAGATTGGAAGACGGGACACCTTCAGCACGTAGACAGGTAGTGTTGTACATAACACGAATATATTGGGTTAATCAAAGCTTCATCTCTTGGATCTTGTCTTGTTTCTAGCCTTCTATTGTACTTATGTCGGGGTTGGGTGTTTATTCTGAGGCGGGATTTATCTATTGTTTCCTGTATTTATTGTGTTCTTGTATTTATTTACAGACCGTATTTATCATGTATCGTGTACATGTAATTATTGTGTGCCTGTATTTATTATGAGACTGTATTTATCAGTTCATTTTAACGAAAACTCTTACTTTTTTAGATGCTTATAATGAATACAAAGTTTCGTTGCAAGATAACAAAAATTGCGGCTGCTAAGGGTTAATTAGTAATTTGGGTCCGGAGTAAACAAACCCCTCTTACAGATTGGCTGATTTTGCTGGGTAACGAACTCATTCAATCGTTTGCTATGGAAATGGTATATATCCAGTTTCGTGGCGAAAAAGTTAAAACCTATTTCTACTTTTGTGCTAAAATACACAGACACAAATATATATATATCAACTTTAACGTAGACCATTTATAGGTTTTTTTTTGTTGTTTTTTTTTTACGGCGTATCAACTTTAGGGCTATTAACGCCGGGCTGTCTACAGGTTGTCGCCTTTTTCTATGATGCCAACGGCACCTGGTCAGTCACCCATTCAGGTACTGACCACGCCCGACGTTGCTTAACTTAGGTGATCTACGGGAACCGGTGCATTCACCGTGGCTATGGCCGTTGGCACCATATATAGTATTTCTTAAATAGGATCGATGAAGATTTGAAGACATTTTTCAAAATTTCTTTCGTGACTGAAACCTCAACTTATTTTGAAATATCAGGTCATCCCATAAATAATATATGGTTTATAATATTCTGTCCGTTTATGTTCCCTCCTTTCCGATTTATTTTTTACTTTTTTTGATTATCATATCATTATGTACACTTCTATTTATCATGTTTTGGTTGGTGAAACTTGTTTATTTTTCTGCTGGAATTTCATTTGAATTGGATCTTCCACATACGCCATGTTATGCTATTGGAATTCGGTAAAGGAGAAAATAATGCTTCAATATATCGAAATTTGTGGAAATGTATGGAGATAATGTCGTTAGTGAGCGACAAGTACAGCGGTGGTTTGAACGATTTCGAGCGACAAACCGCAAGCTTGAAGACGAGCCTCGTACAGGTCTAGCAACAGAGCTTGACTACCAACTCCTGCAGGCTACTGTAGAAGAAAATCCTGTTGTAACAGTAGAAGAGCTAGCAGAAAAACTTGGATCCACACATTCTACAGTCCACCGACATAAACCCTAAGCTTGAAGGCAAGCCTCGTACAGGTCTAGCAACAGAGCCTGACTACCAACTCCTGCAGGCTACTGTAGAAGAAAATCCTGTTGTAACAGTAGAAGAGCTAGCAGAAAAACTTGGATCCACACATTCTACAGTCCACCGACATAAACCGTAAGCTTGAAGACGAGCCTCGTACAGGTCTAGCAACAGAGCCTGACGACCAACTCCTACAGGCTACTGTAGAAGAAAATCCTGTTGTAACAGTCGAAGAGCTAGCAGAAAAACTTGGATCCACATATTCTACAGTCCACCGACATAAACCGCAAGCTTGAAGACGAGCCTCGTACAGGTCTAGCAACAGAGCTTGACGACCAACTCCTGCAGGCTACTGTAGAAGAAAATCCTGTTGTAACAGTCGAAGAGCTAGCAGAAAAACTTGGATCCACACATTCTACAGTCCACCGACATAAACCGTAAGCTTGAAGACGATCCTCGTACAGGTCTAGCAGCAGAGCCTGACGACCAACTCCTGCAGGCTACTGTAGAAGAAAATCCTGTTGTAACAGTCGAAGAGCTAGCAGAAAAACTTGGATCCACACATTCTACAGTCCACCGACATAAACCGTAAGCTTGAAGGCAAGCCTCGTACAGGTCTAGCAACAGAGCCTGACGGCCAACTCCTGCAGGCTACTGTAGAAGAAAATCCTGTTGTAACAGTCGAAGAGCTAGCAGAAAAACTTGGATCCACACATTCTACAGTCCACCGACATAAACCGTAAGCTTGAAGGCAAGCCTCGTACAGGTCTAGCAACAGAGCTTGACTACCAACTCCTGCAGGCTACTGTAGAAGAAAATCCTGTTGTAACAGTCGAAGAGCTAGCAGAAAAACTAGGATCGAGACATTCTACAGTCCACCGACATTACTTATGAAATAACCTGATTTAAATAAACACCATCCTGAGCTGTATATAGCTAAGCCATGTATTACCTCTGCTCCTAGGAGACACTAGATGCATACCAACAGAAAGTCCTCCTACACCCTGTCCTGCTATGGTTATCCTCTTCGGGTGACCGCCGAAGGCTGGGATATTCTGCCTGATCCACTTCAGAGCTAACAGCTGATCTTTCAGACCCATGTTCCCTGGCTGGTCCGTGTCTCCGAAGCTCAGGAAACCTTGCAACAAGTCGTCAAATAGATTCTTAATATTACAAATCATATCGCAGTGTGTTTCATTAGCTCGTTTCTATCTTCCCTCCATAGGAAGGAACACAGCTTATGACGTCAACTTGATAACACTCTCCGGAGGTGCCGACTTTAATCGTCCACGTTTCAGAACCAGATTATATATACAGGGTGTCCCAGTATATGTGTCCACCCCCTTTTCCTCCTAGAGTTGTTGGAATTGTGATATGAAACTTGATAGGTCATAGTTATGTTGCATGAGGTATCTTTTGAAGGTTTAGTTGACTTTGTAACATTCTCCAGTTTTTATCCAGCGCATCTAACTCGTGAGTTTCCAATGGCAGCAGGTATTTTTTATGACGAATTCTGATAGAAAATTTAATTTTAAGACTAATTTATTCCAAAACATCTTTTGATCCGACGCACCGTTTGGGCGTAAAATGCAAACAACTGAAAAATATCGCCCTTTTGTAGACAAATTCCTATTTATCACTGAAACCAAGCCTTGTACGTAAAAACACCTCAATACAAACATTGTAGCCTATTAATTTTCCTTTCAGATGATACCAAGATCAAAGTTGTAGGTTTAATATTTAACGGGGTATTATGAATGAAAACAAAGGCAAATTTCTTTTTTTTTAGTTTTAGGATATAATAATTTCATATGCAAAAAGAAATTTATTCTGTTCTGTTTTATAATAATTTTTATATACTTTTTTCATAAAGTAAATAAGTACTTTTTTTTTTAGTGTTTATGACAGCTACTTTTAGCGCGGTTCCTCCCTCCCCGATAGGGAGGAACCCCGCTTATAAGGTTGATACAATGAAACAATCCAGTGCCGACTAGAAAATTTCGCGTTTCAGAACCCCTAGAGACCGAAAATAACGGTGGTTCAAATTTGTATATATATATATATATATATATATATTTGTCTGTTCGCGGATTTCTGGCCTCCCTAATGGTCCGATTTTGATGAAATTTGGTACAAAAATCTGTCGCTCGATTTGAAAGGTCAAGTTCGTTAACCAGTTCGTTAAATCCGCCCACTGGAAGATGGCGTTGTGGGAGAAATTTGCGCAAAAAAAATCGTAACGCTTACGTTTTTGAGTTCATAAGCTTGTAAGTACTCGTTTTATAGGCTTATTTGGCTAGGAAAACGAATGAAACCATTTTCAAGGCGATAGCTTTAACCGTTTTTGAGAAAATTGGAAAAATAGTTTTTGAATACCGTTTTTGGTTTGGGTACTTAGAATCATGGGATTCAGTTGAAACATTTTCTGCATGTTTTACTATCATTAAAACTAATATGTTGAAATTTTGGTTACGTTTGGAGTTAAGGAAGGGTTAGAATAAAATAATTTATTAACAGACATAAAAAGTTTTGGTAACTTTGTATATTTTCCTTAATATCTTGAAAAAGGTTGAGAATCTTTGGAAACAAAAGAATACCATTAGAAAGCTTACTAAATGCTCTACAAAAAAGGTTCTAATTAAAGTTTTGATTAGGCGATGTCAATCGGAGAAATAAGTGCTTAAAACATTAAAGTAATTGATTTTGCTTATTCGAACTGTTCTTTTTGTCTGTTTTTATTCCTTGTTATTTTTTAATTGCTTATAGTTGGATAATGTATTTTACAATAAAACAGATTAGGCAAAATAAGAAAAACAATTCATTGTTAGAAATATAGCTTGCCAAGAGAAAAAGATTCGTTGACGTCTTTTGAATATTTTCAATTGCCTTTATGCTGTTGTTTTTTTTATTTTATTTTTGTAATTGATTTTATCTGTAGAATTATTACAATAGTAAAAGAACACAGGAATATGTGAAAATATTTGATATTTTCCAATTCATTGAAACGTATGAAATGAAGTATCGGTAGAAGAGGTTTCTAGGGTCTTGCGGACCTGACCCCAGGTATAGCCATAAAACCCTTCCAACAAAGGCCGAGGAAAATATTATCTGTTTCTATTCTATGCTTTTCAAATGAGAATAGGGATATAAACAGGAACCG
Organism: Gonocerus acuteangulatus; assembly: GCA_946811695.1. NCBI lineage: Eukaryota > Metazoa > Arthropoda > Insecta > Hemiptera > Coreidae > Gonocerus > Gonocerus acuteangulatus. The sequence continues at coordinate 131,393,765 of OX328124.1, read as the reverse complement.
GGGTCTCCCGTGGTCTAATGGCTAGCGCCTTGGATTCATAAGCGGGAGATGGTGGGTTCGATTCCCAACCTCCGGCAAGAATTTTATCATCCCACGGCTCGCTGGTAAAATTCCTCACTACACCCTGGATGTCGGCGCTAATGACCTAGATGTAGATGCGCCGTAAAAAAAAAAAAAAAAAAAAAAAAAAAAAAAAGGAACTGGAACCGCGCTAAGATGACGCAGTTCCTGCGAGTCGGACTTTTTTTCTATTCATATCGATTTTCTGATTTGTTATTTTTTAAAACTTTTAAGTTATATTTTTCATTCATAATATCCCGTTAAATATTAAACCTACAACTTTGATCTTGGTATCATCTGAAAGGAAAATTAGCAGGCTACAACGTTTGTATCGAAGTGTTTTTACGTACAAGGCTTGGTTTCAGTGATAAATAGGAATTTGTCTACAAAAGGGCGATATGTTTCAGTTTTTTGCGTTTTACGCGCAAACGGTGCGTCGGATCAAAAGATGTCTCGGAATAAATTAGTCTTAAAATTAAATTTTCTATCAGAATTCGTCATAAAAAATACCTGCCGCCATTGGAAAATCAAGAGTTAGATGCGCTGGATAAAAACTGGAGAATGTTACAAAGTCAACTAAACCTTCAAAAGAAACCTCATGCAACATAACTAAGACCTACCAAGTTTCATTTCGAAATTCCAACAACTAACGTAATACGTCATTCTTATACGTTTTCTAACGTAGGAAAACAAATAAAACCATTTGTGAGACGCTATCTATCAAGAAAAGACACGCCAAGAAAATGGACGTCAGTTTTCTAGAAAATGGATAGAACTAGTTTTTTTTTTTTTCATACGGAGTATCAACAATTAAGCTATTAACGCCGGGCTATCTACAGGTTCCTACTACCCTTTTATAATGCCAACAACACGTGGACGGTCACCCATTCAGGTACAGGATTAGGATGTTTGTTTATGGGTAATAAACAGCAATATTATTATGCCCACTATTGATTCCATTCAGATACAGGCCACGCCCGATGTTGCTTAACCTCGGTGATCAACGGGAACCGGTGCATTCTGCATAATTTTTTACACATGAAATTTTCTAGTCGGCACTTCCGGATTGCGTCCTGAGGTCAACCTTATAAGCGGGGTTCCTCCCTATGGAGGGAGGGAGGAACCGCGCCAATGCGGTGATGAGAACTTGTATCTCACTACATAAGGGACTTACAGGTTCTTAGCAACGATTCGTTCTTATGAATGCATCAAGTATTCTGCAATAATATCACCTCAAGCAAAGTTCTTCTTCAATACAACCTAGGTTCTTGTATGTCCAAACCTAGGTTCTTGTATGTCCAAACCTAGGTTCTTCTTCAATACAACCTAGGTTCTTGTATGTCCAAACCTACGTTCTTGTATGTACAAACCTAGGTTCTTCTTCAATACAACCTACGTTCTTGTATGTCCAAACCTAGGTTCTTTTTCAATGCAACCTAGGTTCTTGTATGTCCAAACCTAGGTTCTTCTTCAATACAACCTACGTTCTTGGATGTCCAAACCTAGGTTCTTTTTCAATACAACCTAGGTTCTTGTATGTCCAAACCAAGGTTCTTCTTCAATACAACCTAGGTTCTTGTATGTCCAAACCTAGGTTCTTCTTCAATACAACCTAGGTTCTTGTATGTCCAAACCTACGTTCTTGTATGTACAAACCTAGGTTCTTCTTCAATACAACCTACGTTCTTGTATGTCCAAACCTAGGTTCTTTTTCAATGCAACCTAGGTTCTTGTATGTCCAAACCTAGGTTCTTCTTCAATACAACCTACGTTCTTGTATGTCCAAACCTAGGTTCTTTTTCAATACAACCTAGGTTCTTGTATGTCCAAACCTAGGTTCTTCTTCAATACAACCTAGGTTCTTGTATGTCCAAACCTAGGTTCTTCTTCAATACAACCTAGGTTCTTGTATGTCCAAACCTACGTTCTTGTATGTACAAACCTAGGTTCTTCTTCAATACAACCTACGTTCTTGTATGTCCAAACCTAGGTTCTTTTTCAATGCAACCTAGGTTCTTGTATGTCCAAACCTAGGTTCTTCTTCAATACAACCTACGTTCTTGTATGTCCAAACCTAGGTTCTTTTTCAATACAACCTAGGTTCTTGTATGTCCAAACCTAGGTTCTTCTTCAATACAACCTAGGTTCTTGTATGTCCAAACCTAGGTTCTTCTTCAATACAACCTAGGTTCTTGTATGTCCAAACCTTAGTCGAGCAAGAACTATTCCTTCGCGTCTGTTATATCGATGACTAGATGACCAATCTTCGACTATATTTTTTATTATGTCTATTTTCAACCAGCTACGTCCATATGTATATCCAATGTTGTATTGTTGTCAGATTTGTCAAGTCTACGTAAGCTGTCTGTTGTGAGTCATAGGTGGTATGGTTTACTGCATTGTCTGCAAGATGTCCGACAATTAAACTTCTACCCTAGGTAGCAAAGTGCATTTAATCACTGAATCACTTTAAACATTATAAAGTATAGAATAATTAGCATATCTTACCCAATATCCCTAACCTGTATGCCACTGTCACTACAAGTATCTTTTCATCCATCCAGTGTTCCGGTCCTCGGTGTCTGACACTGTCTCCACTCTCCAAGTCTCCGAGGAAGTGGACCAACACTGGGAGCAAGGAGCCGTACTTCATCTAAAGTAATAGGCAAAATGTGAAATTTAAAAAAAAGTATGCGAATGGTTATTCAAAATAAACTATGTAGTTGTAATCTGTTAAATTATGACTTGTTGAAAACATTTTCTTTGACCTCAACAGGCCTAAAGGGATTTAGAGGGGCAGAAACTGTATAAATATCTGATTCTTGACCAAAAGCCACACTAGGGAGATAGTGTGGTCTGTACTAAGCTTCAACCGCCTGATTTTTCCCCTTGCTGGTACCCATTAATTAATTAATTGAAAGCTGGGTGGGCCTGGGGACGGTATGGGACCCCGAATCAATCGAGCGCTTATATTTTCTAGCGCAATGCGACATCTGTAACCATCATCGAGAAAAGCATGCTAGATCTAGCAATCGAAATGACTGAACAGCTAGATTCCTCCTAAATATGCTAAGTACTCTAGACCTATATAAGAGACTGATGATGAGGTCGGAGAGCTGAAACTTCTGACAGCTAAGTTCTATACACGGGTGTTGAGCGACTCTAGTGGAAGTCATCTTCCCACCGATGCACGCCTCACGCGCAGCTGATTTAGTATTTCTCTTCGTATCTTTACTCATTAATGAGCTTAGTACTAATAGAACAGAGAGGAGCAAGCTATACATCACCATCTATCTAGTGGTGAACTAGGGAACTACTAGAATAACTAGGAAAAGCCCCTAGCAGCGCGAGAATTCAGTTTCATGAGAAAGCACAGCATCTTTTTCAGCCCGACCAATGCGAAAGCAGCGCGGGGAGTGCGACCCTGACAGCGCTCACCAGTGCGGCAGCAGCTTGGGGAGATCGTGTATGTCATCCCACACCTGTGCGGAAGCAGCGCGGGGAGAGCGTCCCTGACAGCGCTCACCAGTGCGGCAGCAGCTTTGGGAGATCGTGTTTGTCATCCCACACCTGTGCGGAAGCAGCGCGGGGAGATCGTCCCTGACAGCGCTCACCAGTGCGGCAGCATCTTGTTGAGATCGTGTTTGTCAGCCCGCACCTGTGCGGAAGCAGGGCGGAGACGCTGTCACTGCCCGCACCACTGTGGGAGTATTGTTGGGAGAGTTTCATTGGCAACCCGCACCAGTGCGGGAAGACCAGTGAATGAATTAATAACCCAGTGAAGAAGTACCCGAGAAGATTTATAAGTTGTATCCAAACTTACATGCGGAGTGTAAATATTCAAGTAGAGACAGTCTTCAGATCCTTGTGGTTTGTTGGAGTCCATGATGTTATTGAGATGGATACAACCATTTCTAGCAGCAGTTGCATCTAGCGTACCCTCCCATCTGCCGAAATCCACGGGATCCTGGAAAATATAGTGAAATATCGATAGAACATCGATGATTATAGCGTTCATAAAGTATATAGAAGGCCAGTAAATTAGATATAAACACTTTTACATATAGTCATTTTACCAAGATTGCACTTCCAAGAGGACTGTGTCATTGGTTGTCCAATGGCACTGCATTGGTTGTCCAATGGCACTGTCATATATATTTTCCATTGCTAAGGTAAAAAATATTAGTCCCTTAAAAAAATGTGTATTCTATTATTAATTGATTTTAAATTAACACCTTAACTAGGTGCCTAAAATTTTGTTAAAATTATTTTTTGTTTTAACTGTTGGTGGTGTTCAGGGCGAGAAGCGGTGGGCTTGGCTAGGCTTGGGGAGGAGACTGTTACCCAATGGTGGTTGAATTGCGGTTAAAAATTACAGGAGAAAATATAGGGAGTTTATTTTAGAACTAGGATAACCGTGTAACTTTGATAGAGTTATTAAAAATGGTTGGATAAACAGAATGTTGAGGTGATTATGGAGAGTCAAATTGAAGACGAAGAATGGAGCTTCGATTGTTTTACGGCTATGTAGGAGTTGGAGGGCTTTATGGATCCCCAGAGTTGTATGCTATAAGTGTATATTGGTCTGTGTAAAGTCTTGTTACCTATTTAAATAACTTTCAAAACACATATTTAGGCCATGTATTCTGGAAACAATTTTTATGATAATCTGATCAAATTTCTCCTTCGAAAGTAAATACTATTCACCAAGAATCTCCCAGTGTTCTTCGAACCCGTCATCTTGGAATTGGACTTGAAGGATCCAGCCAAATATTCTCAATACTTCTGGGAGACCTGCCATTTATTAACCCATCCAAATACCACTAAATACACCCGACATTTCGGTAACTGGAACCTGTGAAATAACCACAATAAGCAGGTTACGTTCAGGCAGGCCTGTCAGTTAGACCTGAACAGTCCGTCTGAAAGCCGGTCGTCTGAACTTGTATATATTCCTGCCGGCCTTTCGGTTAAGACTGTTCAGGCGGCCGGAAAATATACACGTTCAGACGACCAGCTATGAGGCGGCATGTTCAGGTCTAAATGACAGGCCTGCCTGACTCTGTGTAGCCTGCTTTAGCAATAACTTGTAGATTCACCTTGAATCTTAGCACTCCTACAGGTGGCTTGGCGTAGGGGATTCCGTTGAAGGCTGTGAAGCTGCGTCCATCTGCAGTCACCATCTCCTTCCCGCGCAGGAAGCCAGCGTTAGTCCAAACCTGAAAACATACAACATACGAAATCATAATAAAAAAAAAATCACGTTTAGAGCCTGCTGCTCAAATTCAGGAACATAAACATGCTTTAGGTCCACCCGACAAACCTATGGAAACACATAGGCACACGCGCCCACTAGGCATGCGCGAACGCCCGTTTGTAACGCTTTTTATTAGTTTAGTCATCGCTAAAGCATAGTCATGCTAAAACCGCCACGCAGGAGCTGTATAATTAACCACATTCTCAGAAGGTGGGTAGTGTACACTCCATTCATACATTTTTTTTTTTTTTTTTTTTTTATTTTTTTTTACAAAATATACCTGAATAATTTTAACCTTTAGTATTTTAAATAAACTGCTTACACAATGCTTATTATTTTATAAGCCAGTTTTCGTTCGGAGTGTTGTTTATACTTAATAAATTAACGAAAACATCACATTTTTGTTTACAGATCATAATGAATAATAAAAATGTCCAAATTTACGGATAGAACAACCATAACAAGACAGAATACCACAGCAACATACCCTAGGCCCCTGGGTTGCTGTTCATACCCTAACAGCAACTGGTGGCGTCATTTGTAAGACATCTTATCCTAAACGAGACATAATCAGTTCTTATTGAGTTTCATGTAGCGTGTTGTTCTACCCATCTTTGCTAAAGTCCACCAAGTTGAAGAACCTGTCCACCGCAAAGCCTACAATTAGATATTGTATTTCCTAAATATTGTTTCCCATCTAATTGTCCGGTAGATACTAGACAATTATAGACCCACCTGACGGAATGTTAATTACTATCCAACATGTTTAACTAATTAACATTCTAGCTACAATCCGAAATATTTCCTGACCGACAACTTGGTGTTAGTGTATTTCTCTACTTGGGTGATTATACAGACTGTTCCGCGCATTGAGGTGTCATAACTTTAGGCGTTTATTTGTAGTTCAGGGAGGCAGAAATGAGCGTTCTATCTCAACATGTAGCAGAGCTGTTCAAATCTGTGTCTATTTTCAGAATTATTGTTTTGTTTTTAGCGCGGTTCCTCCCTCCCCCATAGGGAGGAACCCCGCTTATAAGGTTGATCTCATGACGCAATCCGGAAGTGCCGACTAGAAAATTTTGCGTTTCAGAACCCATAGAGACCGAAAATGATAGTGGTTAAAATTTGTATATATATATATATATATATATATATATATATATATATATGTATATATATATATATATGTATATATATATATATATATATATATATATATATATATATATATATATATATTTATCTGTTCGCTCTGTAGCTCCCAGACGAATGGTCCGATTTTGATGAAATTTGGTACAAAAATCGTTCGTCTAATTTGAAAGGTCAAGTTCGTTAACCAGAAAAATCCGCCTACTGGAAGATAGCGTTTGGGGCGAAATTCGCGCAAAAAAATCGTAACGCTTACGTTTTTGAGTTCTTAAGCTTGTAAGTACTCGTTTTATATGCTTCTTGGGCTAGGAAAACGAATGAAACCATTTTCAAGGCGAAAGCTTTAACCGTTTTCGAGAAAATTGGAAAAATAGTTTTTGAATACCGTTTTTGGTTTGGGCACTTGGAATTGTGGGATTCAGTTGAAACATTTTCTGCATGTTCGAATTTCATCAACACTAATATGTTGAAATTTTTGTTACGTTTGGAGTAAAGGAAGGGTTAGAATAAAATATTTTATTAACAGACAAAAAAAGATTTGGTGACTTTGTATAATTTCGTTAGTATCTCGAAAACCGTTGACAATCTTGGTAAGCGGAAGATTACCATTCGAAAGCTTACTAAATGTTCTACAAAAAAGGTTCTGAAGAAAGTTTTAATTAGGCGTTGTCAATCGGAGAAATAAGTGCTTAAAACTTTAAATTAATTGATTTCGTTTATTATAACGGTTCTTTTTGTCTGTTTTATTCCTTGTTATTTTTTAATTTCTTATAGTTGGATAATGTATTTGACAATAAAACTGGTTAAGTAAAATAACAAAAACAATTTATTGTTAGAAATATAGATTTCCAGGATTCCAAGACGTTGCCACTAGCGGGTCCGTTTCTAGTGTAGCCGACCCTTCCAGGTAAGATTGTAAATCATGACCTTTCAAGACTTTACTACACACAGGAATGGCGTTAGTGACCTTAAGGGTTGACACGCCATTATAATAATTAATTAAATAAAAAAGACTGGTGGAACCAACATAATAACTGTTTCTATTTTAATCTTTCCAAATTAGACTAGGGATATGAACGGAACCGCGCTAAGATGATGCAGTTCCTGCGAGACGGACTTTTTAATAAAAAAAAAAAAAACTTGGTTTTCAGATTCCTGGTTAATGTATCGTAAATAACAACCACATTTTTAGAATCTACATTAAATTTCCAATGAGAGACTCGAGTTATTAAAACGTTCGTTCCAGGAAAACCATTAACCATTACCTTTAGTAAAATAATCATTTCACTGTTAAATACACTAAAAAAAATAACAATTAAAAAGTGAGTTAAACATTGACTAAACCCTGTTCAAATGAACCAAACTAGCACTTTCCAAGTTTTAAGGAGTTATTTTCTCCGACTGACATCGTTCTATCGAAAATTGCATAAGAATCATTTTTATAGATAATTTAGTAAGCCTTAAACCCTCCAAGAAATCTTCCGAATCAGCCTCGTGTAGTTCCAACAACCCAGACGGAACGTTTGCGGATTCGTGGTTCTCACATCTCTAGAGATGGACAGCCAACCTTTTCTCTCATCCTTATTTACTTAACAAAGACTAAGCATGGGCGTATATAGGAAATAATTTCGGAGGGGGCTGGGAAAATTTCGGGGGGGGGGGGCTGAGACCATTTCCGATGTATGGAATACTAACAATTTAGATCTTGGAAGAGTTTTAGCCAACTTAAACGCTATTACACCCAAAATAGAATATGTTTTATGAACTAAATGATCTTATTTACTTTATTTTTAACGGTTTTATGAAATTTTTACCGATCAAATCGGCAACAGACACCTGGCTGCAGCCACCTCAGCTCCCCCCCCCCCTTATATACGCCCCCCCTTATATTAAGTAATTTCCTTTTAGAATACTATCAGTTTCTTGTGGTGGTGCTTCTCTGCTGGTCAGATTTAGCTTTTTTTACTTCTTTTTTTTTACGGTGCATCAACTACAGGTTGCCACCCTTTTCTAATGCCAACAGCATGTGGTCGGTCACCCATTCAGGTACTGACCACGCCCGACGTTGCTTAACTTCGGTGATCTACGGGAACCGGTGTATTCAACGTGGCTATGGCCGTTGGCATTTAGCTATTCTTCAAGATTTAAATTTTACATTTTTCACGGAAGATCAAAACAAGACATTCTATAGTAAATCATGGGCGTATATAAGGGGGGGAACTGAGGGGGCTGCAGGCCTCCCCCCCCCCCCCGAAATTTTGATTTGATGGTAAAAATGTGTCATAAACCCTTAAAAATAAATTAAATAAGATGAATTAGTTTATAACAAATATTTTATTTATATTGTAATAGCGTTTTAGTTCCATAAAACTATTAAAAGTTGTAAATGTTAGTATTGCCTGCCCCGGAAATAGTACCATCCCCCCCCAAATTTTGCCAGCCCCCCCCCCCCCGAAATTATGTTCTACATACGCCCATGTAGTAAACTTTGCACATGACACAAACGATATGAACGGAACCCCAATAAGATAACGTAGTTGAGGCGAGTGGAAATATTTTCAATGTTCAGGGACCGCCAGCCTTGGCTATATACTAGTTAACAAATCTTAGGCCATTTTATAATATTGTTCCCCTATAATTATAATCTGTGACCTTGTCATGAATGCCTCGCCCGGATTGAAGACTATTGTTCCATGACCTCTATGGGCGATGGAAATTATACATAGACAACAAAACGTAGGGTCTGCCGGTGGCTGAGTGGTTAGTGCAGAGGACTAGTGTAGTAGAGACCAGCATGCGGTGTTTATATATATATATATATATATATATATATATATATATATATATATATATATAGTATTGATATCCCCAAAAAAACTAACGTTGAAAACAAGAGGCCAAGTTCCAGGCCCCTCCCAAAACAGTTTGCCTATGAAAGTTATATCATAGTATTGGGCCAAGTTTTAGGCTCTTAATGCCTTGTCAAGAACCTAATAATATCCACTCACTATTGTGCAATTCCAACTTGGCCAGTTTTCGTTAAATTATGGACTATTATTGGGGCAGCTATAGAGAGTGCTAAGGCACCTCCGGATAACGTGCACCTACGGAGAGAGGGAGGAAAAACGCTATATATATATATATATATATATATATATATATATATATATATATATATATATAGAATTAAATAAATTTAAAAATTTGCATTAACAAATATTTAAATATATTTTTTAAATGAGTTTTTTCTCTGGAGTAACCCTGCCAAAAGGCCACTTATTTTGTGCTACATGTTCCAATAAACAGGTTTTTTTTTTTTTTTTTTTTTTTTTTTTTTTTTTTTTTTTTTTTTTTTTTTTTTTTTTTTTTTTTAAACAAAAAATAGATTATTCTTGACTTATACCCTCCCCATGACGGTGTGCACCTCGGCCTTCTGTCTTATTGTGCACTCATCCATTATTATCAGCTGGGCAACCATCCATTTAAAAGAAGAGTGAGTTAATATTTGGTAGATGGGCTTGTGTAATAAACCTCATGTAGTTTGGAAGGATGGGACATCACCATCATCGTGTGAAATTAAAGAATTTGTTCAGAATGGCTCCTTCATGCTAAAGCACATTTATTGGTTTTGACTTGGAAATCAGAAGAAAATAGATTGAAATAGATATTTTCTTAAACTACGAGGTACCATTTTGAAGCTTATTAAATAATGCAACTTTTGAGGCGGAGGCAAACCTCTAAGTCTAAAAATAGCTGATTAAAAAAATATTTAATAATGTAATAAAAAACTAATATTAAACATTCTCATTTATATGGCTTTTAATGTAGCTCTTAATTTACATGGTAATATTTCAATAACGGGTGTTTCTTATTGGAAATTTAATGTAGATTCTAAAAATGTGGTCAATATTTACGATACATTGACCACAAATTCCGAAGCCTCAGTTTTTCTTAAAAAAGCCAGCAGTTTTTTAAAAAGACAAAAGTTTCAGAAGCTCCTCTATATTTTCAGATAGAACACTCATTTTTGCGCCCCTGAACTACAAATGGGATGAAGAATAAACCCCTGAAGTTATGACATCTCAATGCAGGACACCCTATATATATAAAGACAGGCATGATACACAGGCGGCTCTAGACAAACGTTTCTGGGGGGGAGGCTACTTTTAGTATGGGCTTACCGCCGTACCTGGGGGTGTAGAATCAAATTTTTATAACCAGGCACCTGGAAATCCTTAAGGAAGTATTTGATAAACTAAGAACATACATTAATTGCAACTTATTACTATTAATTTGCCTAAACAATTTATTTTTCTAACTTAACCGAAAAAGATTGTGAATTTTCATTCTGGTGGGGCTAAGCCCTTCCCCTTTAGCCGCCACTGCATGCATACATGGAATAGAGTATAGATTCTAACCTGATTCTGGGAGTAATCCTGAGAGCAGAAGAGGAAGCAGATACAGAGAAGTAGTTTCATCATGTCCCTGGTTGGTGTAGAGCTGACATCTACCTGGTGTTGGTAGAACTACCAATGGGTGGGTTTATACACCTCCCCACTCCTTGTATCACTCATCATGGCCGTATATAGAAAATAATTTCGGAGGGGGCTGGGAAAATTTCGGGAAGGGCTGAGACCATTTCCTGTGCATGGAATACTTACAATTTAGATCTTGGAAGAGTTTTAGCCAACTTAAACGCTATTACACCCAAAATGGAATGTGTTATATGAACTAAATGATATTATTTAATTTATTTTTCAGGGTTTTATGAAATTTTTACCAATCAAATCAAAATTTCGGGGAGGGGACGCCCATTGGCTGAAGGGAGCAATGCACAGATGCCATCCAGTCTGTGAATATGCGTTGTGATGCCTGTATTGCTGCCAGGGGCCAAATTGATTGTTAGAAATCATTAGAAGAAGAATTTTTTATTTTATACTAGCCTTTACCCGGCGTACCATGCTACACCTACTTTCTGCATCTAGGAAAACCAAAATAAGGTTGATAAAATTCGGTCAAACTTACCTCATATCGGTCAAGACCTACCTGTATGCCAAGTTTGATGAAAATCGGTCGAACGTTGTGGATTTGTATAAGGAATAAACAAACAGTCCGACAGCTGGTAGACGTTTTTGACTTTGCCTACGAGACTCCCCGGATCAAGATCTACCTCTGTGCCAAGTTTGATGAAAATCGGTCGAACGTTGTGGATTTGTATAAGGAATAAACCAACAGTCAGACAGCTGGTAGACGTTTTTGACTTTGCCTACGACACTCCCCGGATCAAGATCTACTTCTGTGCCAAGTTTGATGAAAATCGGTCGAACGTTGTGGATTTGTATAAGGAATAAACATACAAACAGAAACAGACAGACACGTGATTTTATATAATATATAGATTTATTTATTCGTCCAGTGTCAAATGTTAAACTGTTTTAAGAATTGAAAATTTTATTTTATTAAGAATTGACAGTTTTTTGTTTAGTGTTTATCACCTTAGATTGCATGAATATCAAACGTCTGGAAAAAGTTTCAACTGAATCAATCATTTCTGAACATGGGCGTATATAGAAAATAATTTTGGGAGGGGCTGGGAAAATTATTTCGGGGGGGGGCTGAGACCATTTCCGGGGTAAGGAATACTAAAAATTTAGATCTTGGAATAGTTTTAGGCAACTAAAACGCTATTAGAAGTAAAATAAAATATTTTTTATGAACTAAGTGATCTTATTTAATTTATTTTTAAGGGTTTTACGACAAGTATTTATCATCAAATCAAAATTTCGGGGGAGGGGCTGCATCCCCCTCCCTTATATACGCCCATGTTTCTGAATACCCAAAGTGAAAATTAGTTGGAAAACTGTTTGTATCCACTTTTCTTGTAAACGGTTACACCGACCTCTGAACAAATCGTTTTATGAATTTCCCTATGGTATAAAATACTGCCCTATGCATGTTCCATACTCCTCAAGGCAAACACTACCTAGACATGTTCTACAAGAGTATTAACCTCTTCATTACAGGTCTGTCTGCATTCCCAGGCATGCCAACCTTCCTATGGATCTGCAGTAGCGGTTATTTTTAAGGTTCAAGTTTTTTTAGGATATCCTATTATGTACATTATTTCATTTTATTTAAATTTTAACCTCCACTTACATACCCAAGTATTTTAGGACGGCTTAGCTACAGATAACCACCCTTTTCTAGCCAGGATAGGGCTGACGCCTCTTCTTCTTTAAAAAAAAAAATAGCCATTTTCCCTAGAGGGATATTTACATTATTAGATAGATATTTGTTTATTCAGAGGAAAAAATAGTTGTCTTGGAGTCCCGTGATAGGAAGCAGGATATGGCTTGGAGCAAAGGATATTTGATTTTATCATCCGTTTGTCCTTGACTTGATCGTGTTCCACTTGAGACTGGAACTAATGCTGCTCTTCAAGCTTAATCGCTAGCTATAATAGTAATAATTCATTGTAAGTTACTTAATGAAAAATAAGCTGGAAATTATGAAGATTCCAAACACAATGGACTTTTAATTATCACTTCATAGAAGTTAAAAACTGACAAACAAAGTTTACTAATTATAAACTGATGCTTAGTTGAAGACCTTCCACTAGAATTTTTTTTGTAGAAGCATAGGACATGTTGTGGATTAGATGGTACACTCAAAGAAAATGGCTAGAACTAGCTGCTTCTTCATGAAGATTAGATAGTTAGCCGTCGAGGTGATAAGTAAAGATGGAATAGTTGGGATTCGGCTAAAGAAACCTCAATACGATTTTTGTTAAAAAAAAATCTATATTTAGGACGTTTTGGCTACTCATTAGTAGCCTTTGTCAGCTAAAATGACAAGAAAACATTTCTTTGTTGGAATTAATTAATATTATTATTAGCACCTATTTACTTATTATACACTTCAATAAAATAGCCTTTTTTTCTTCTTTTTTTTGTTATGTTTCTATTGATTTTCTAGAGCTCATTCTCATAATTTAACACCAAATTGTTCTTTTATAATAAGTTAATTGTATTTATAGATCTGTTACTTATCTCAATTATAAACTTTTTTCTTGTCATTTTAGCTGACAAATGCTTTACTTCGCTTCTTCTTGGGATTTTATGACGTATTTTTTTTTATCTCGAAACCGATTGAGAAATCATAGTAAATGTACAGCTTCGTATGCAATTTTTATAGAGCGATATCATTCAGAGAAATCAGTGCTTTAATTGAGTGCTTTCTGCTTAGGATGTTGTTGGTTTCCTGTTGTGACACCTACGATCATGCTTCGGTTGGAGATTTTCCTTTAAATTTGTTCATGAGTTTGCGTCTTTCACGAATGATAAATACATAAAATTTGCTGTTTCTAATCTCTGCTTTTCTAATGACACTAGGGATAAGAAGAGAAATGCTCCAAGATGACGCACGCAGCTCCTCCGAGTCGGACTATTAGTAGCTGGTGTCTGACATTGTCTCTTACTCAACAAACCATGTACGACGACATGAGAGCTAATTATGACCGAAACTAAATCATCTGTAATTTGGAATCTACTTACTCCATCGACTTTACTTTCAACTAGTTAGGCATCCTCATATCTGCTATCCTCAAATCCACCAAGAGCGTTAACATTAAACACGGACCCTGTCTAAACCAATATCTTGGGGAATTCTTAAGTAATGTCTTTCATTATTGTATGAAGATATTTTCTCGAGTGAAGCTAAAGAGACTGGGTTAGTTCTAATAAAAATGGCAAATTTCTTGAAAAAGGCTCAGGCTGAAAGTGATGATTTTAATCAAAGAACGAAGAACAAAACTTAACTCTAGTATCACCTATCCTTGGATTATATTTAATTTTCAGATTGTGACCAATTAATTCATAAACAATTACTTTATTATTATTTATTCTCCCTGAAGTGAGAATTTCTGTCTGAGATAAATATCCTGCAGTAACTATCAGATGTAAACGCACCCTTAGCATTAAAGTGACGTTAGAGAGTAGTTGAGTCGGTTAAATAAGGTAGATAAAAATATATAAAATGATTTATCACAGAAAGTGTTCATGTATTTTCATAAATAAAATTTACATTCAAAAGTTGTATAAGAAAGAAATATAATATTTTTGTCTGAGTCATATAAAATTACAAAATTAATCTATCCACTGAGATCTACGCACTGAGATCTACGCTATCTGTACCTGAGAATATAATTTAAATTTAGAAGTGTTTTCCAAATTATAAATGGCCAGTATGAAAGTACAGATTAAGATTATTTACATTCTTATAAAATAAAATAAAAACTTAACATTTATATTCCTAATTAATCATGTAAACCTAAACATATATATATATATATATTTATAGAAGCGTACAATACTTAAAATTTATAGCTATACTATTTTATTGAAATACTTGAGTACAATTCCATAACCGCTAATGAAGATTTGTTGTTAAACATTTTAAAATGCCAACATCGTAGATAATCTCAATATTTTTTAACTTATAATATTTTAATATAACATGGTCATTATTCTTAATGGACAAATTATATACTTATTTTATATGTGGAAGTTCAAATTTATAATGACTTCAACATTATAAGAACGAGATTTGTTTCTTATTTGTTTTTATGAAAATAAGCCTTGCATTTGATTAAATAATAATTTCTTTACACAATTACTCTCTCGAGAATCACAGAAAATAACTTTATCCGTTTAGGACTACTACTAACTTTATTCCACCATCTTGTTTTCCCCCCAAAGTCTCATGGGAGTTTAGGAAAACACACCTCAGGAGAAATAATAGAAACGAGAAGAGGAAATGTCGACATGAATTACTGTCAATTATTAAGATGTTAGTAAGAGCTTCGGTCAAAGGAATTAAACACTTATTATTAGAGAGTTTAATATTTCAATGTTCCAGTTTCAGCTCAAGTTGAAGATCATCTTCAGACCTGAATAACAAATCCTTAAATAGTCTTACGTAGAAGTGCCATATTTATAAAACAGTGTGTAAGCAGGGTATGTGGAAGTGAAATAGTTACTTACAAAATAATTATAAAAAAAAAAAAAAAAAAAAAAAAAAAATCTTCTTAAAATGTCTTATAAACCATATGACTCAATTACTATTATTATTTATTTTTTTAAAATCTTTTAGATAAATATCTAATTACTCTGGTCTAGTTTATAAAACATCTTCCCCGTTAGTTCCAAATTTTTGATAAATAATTTCATAGAAAATAAAGATAAACTAACTTAACATGTTGTCGGTTTAAACTAAAGCCCTTCACCTTCTGGTCCGATATTGGTTATTTTCGCAATACTCCTCTCTCAATAGGTGGCCGATTTATAGTAAGCCTCACCATTTTCACTTTTCCAGCCACTGATTGTACTGAGGTAAAAAAAAAAAAAAAAAAAAAAAAAAAAAAAAAAAAAAAAAAAAAAAAAAAAAATCAGTCCCGTAACAGGCCATGAGGGCCCTGAGGGGCAGATACTATAGAGGTATCTGATTCATGACCAATGGCACACTAGGGAGATAGAATGGTCAGTACTATGCTCCGGCCGTTTGATTTTCCCCTTGACTGCTTCGACTGCTAGAGTCATTAGCACCCAAGGTACCCATTATTAAATTAATGAAAGGCTGGGTTGGCCTAGGGACGGTCAGGGAGGCCCAATTCAACCCATGAACGAAGACACTAGAAGAAAAAATCTTTAGTGCTTGCTCGGGATTTGAACTCAGGTCCTCCAACTTATTAGTCGAGTGCTCTACCACTGAGCTAACCTCGCCCCCATATTAGTCGAGTGCTCTACCACTGAGCTAACCTCGCCCCCTCTGAGGCAAAAGGTTGAATCATATGAAAATAATATAAAATGCGAATAAAATAATAAAGCACCTTCGAAATGTCTGTATCTCGTATTAATTGTGTTCCAGCCCTGAAGACGAGCCACAATTCAGGCCAAACTTAAATTGATAATATAACATAAGGCTGATTTACACGTGTATTTATTTTAAAATAGGTCAACGAATTTAGTTTGGTCTTCATTCAACCTTCAATGGACATCTACAAAAGTAACTATTTCCCATACTTCCAGAAGTAAATGTAATACACAATATGAGTGCTAATAAGAAACTGTTCTATAATTGACTGGCTTCGTATAATATTAACTCAGAGTCATGTTATGTTCTTCATTACAGAAAACAAGAATCAGTTAGCAATTTTCTTTCCTGAAATTGACCAGTCAAACAATAATTCTAAGTAAATCTTTATCTTCATTATATTTCAACGATTAATCCAAAAACAAATACAGACATAATTTAAAATAATTACATTTAGAATAATTTACCTATATTTTTGTCAACAAAAGGAATTACTAGTAAAATATTTGTTTAAAGTTTATATGTATTTATTCTGAATCATATAGCATATAGCTCCCTATTTTTTATTTAACTTTATAAATAATTTTTCCTTATGATATTTGTTTTGTGTGTTTGTTCTATAAAATCTATTGTCAGGTAGCTGGTAGATACTAGATATTACAGTGCAAAACAATAACAACCTATTTAAGCTAAATCTTAGTAATTATTTACAGAAGCTGAGCAAATCTACTTGGAACTCTTTGTTGATTCTCGTAACGGTGTTGTAATCCATTCCTTATCAACACATTCCTATTTTCTTATTCTTATCATACTTTTTGATTGTCTTCAAAGAAAATATGTTTAGTAAAGAAAATTTTAATATTTTGTGAAATATATTATTTTGAAGAGTTTCTGTGTTTCTAGTTTCTTGCTCCAACACATTTATTTCACTTTTTTTTTCTTTTTTTTTTTTTTTTTTTATCACATTCTTAAATAATGTAGCTATAACATTAACAGGAGCAAGAATGTTGATCTTTCCCAAGAAAACTTGGTATTCATTGTTCCCATCACAAATGATTGAACGAGCTTGTTAGCCAGGAAAATTTGTCCATCTGGAAGCGGGTTTACTCCAGACCCTAATATGTAACATGCCCCTAGCAACATCAACATTTATCTCACACTCCACGGAAACTCGGCTTGGTATACATTGTGCCCAAATAGTGAGAAACATGTGTCATAAAAAGGAAAAAAAAAAAAAAAATAAAAGCAAAGAATTTTGTGTTTTCTCCTAAACAAAAATATATTTTATTTATTGAAATGTTAATGTTCATTATTATTAACACAGATTTTTGAGAGAGGTTATTATCCTTTTCTAGCTAGGATAGAAAAAAAGCACAAGCCCTTGTGGGAATCTAACCCACAACCACAGGCAAGGTGTGCTCATGCCTTAACACTCATCGTCACCGGCCCTACAAAAAATAAATTGTTTTGAAGGGAGATCCAGAGAAAAAAATAAAACAAAATTTAGCGAGCAAATAAAAACTAAATAAATAGATAAATATTGATGTTTACTTTGTATTTGCCTAGCCTAACATAAGGAGATCGCCTAGGAACGCTCAACGAACTAATGACCCTCCGATTCTTGCAGCTTCTGCTTCATAGACTTCTCTAACTACTCCGAGCTTAATATTTTTATCAAGAGTATAACGAATAAGAACGAATACATACATTAGGAACCTAATTGCATGTCTACAAATTTGTCTGTGTGTGTGGAGCAAGAAGACTAGATATGAATGAACAAATTATTTTTACCTTTTCATGAATGACTATGAGTATGAATAATAATAATCATCCGCATCGTAAATAATCGTTCAATTCTTTAGCTATTTCTATTTATCTTCCATTGAATATCTTCAAGAAATATAATTTGTATAAGAAATAAGAAATGTGTTGTTAGCCGAATAATTTCCTCCAATTATAATTATAATTACAAAAAGCTTTTTATAATAGATAAAGTAAGAAAAATATTTTTTCATTTCAAAAGTTCAAATATACAGAATTACCAACAAACAAAAGATTAGTAACATCATGAAATACAAATGGTGAATATACACTAAAATGCAACATTATGGTTAATGATTGGCAAATGAAAATAGTGTAAATAAAATACAATTTTGAAGCGTACAATTTTCAAGTGTAAGGATGAACGTCTTCTTACGGCTTGGGATTTAACAACTTTACAAAATCATTGAAGAGTTGTTGAAACCTAAGTCTCAACTGTCACATCTTCTAAAAGAAATATTATCAAAATATCGTTCTGGAATCAGAAGATTTTTTTTTTTTTTTTTTTTTTTTTTTATCAATTAAGATCTAATTGCAAATAAATAGTTTCTCTACAGTTTTTAATCAATAGAAAAAATCAACATAATTTACATACTTTGAATAACTAGGAGGAGTTGCTCTCCGAGATTGTTTAAAACAACTCGTTATTATTATATATTGTATTTACATTGGAATATTGACATAGGAGTAGTGTTCTCCATATTCTTGGTTTTTATTTTATATTCTAGTTGCCTGATGATGAAGCTAAACAGGTTCAAAACGCTCCAATTATAACTTAATTTCTTTTAACTATTTTGGTGAGCAACTCCTCCTAATTATTTCAAGAATCCATCGATTCTTCCTCGTCCTCACCTTCAAATTAGATAATTTTATTATTAATCTAGACTTAAATACCTTGATTAAGGATAACAAAGGTTATATTACAAGGAACTAGAAATATTTCACTAATGTCTAAGGCAGTGACTTAGACTTGGCTTTTATTATAAACCAGAGGAGTTAAAGGAAAATCACTAATGTATCTTGTTGGAAACCAGCGGAATTTCATTTCTTCGTCACTGCTTTTGTATTTACTAAGCTCTCATACAGGATCAGCAATCAGTACCGAGTTTTAAGCATCTCTAACGTTGGAAGTGATTTCTCTCCTTAATTAAAGCTTTCCACAATACAGTAAAATGTGAAGCAACCAAGTACATTAGTGATACGTGTAATCCACTGGCTAACACATCATAGGTATGTATGTATGTATATATATATATATATATATATATATATACACATGTGAAATCATCGTTAAACAAAATATTCATAAGAACAACACTCTCTATAAGAGTATAACACTTTACATGAGTAATCACAATTCAATCTGTAATTATATTTATGTACAATAAATTATGAATTGATAACAGAGGCAGTTTAGTCAACTTAGAATGTCTTTTTTTTCTTCTCCAATTTGCTTTAAAGCCAGGTATCGAACATAAGCATTAATTAATTAATTATTTAAAAATAAATAAATCGAAAATAACTTTAAATGGTGCTAATGACCCTAGCAGTCGAAACACCAAAAAATAGTAAAAAAATTAACTTTAATTTTTGTGTTTTTTTTTATTAATTAAAAACAAAGATTAAATAAATAAAATGTTAATTTCAACATTTTTTCCAACAAAATTTCTCAAATCATAATTTTTCAAAAAATAAGTTAATAATTGTTGCTCAGTTTTTTATTTATTATTTACAAAAAAAAGTCATTCAAAAAATTAATGTTTTTAGAATTTTCATTTTAACTATTGCAGAATACAATGGTGTAATTAATTAAATAAAGTCAAGACCAAATAAATAGAGAAAGATAAATACATACAAAGTCAAGTTAATTTATTTTCATTTTGCTCAAGTGGTTTTTAATATTGTTATCAAATAAAATGTTCTTCCAACATTAATTTGCTACGGGCCATTGAATAATAAGGGTCGATAATAATTAGATTATTGGTCATTACAGGTTAATATAAGGGACAAAGATAGGTTCGGTTGAATTAAATAATTATAGGTAATTCTCATTTTAAATTTTTTAACTAATCAAAAACTTGCATATTAATACAGTTAATGAAAAAAACAAAAAAAAAAATCAAGCCCAACTTTTAACTTTAAGATCAGGAATAGCAATGAATGAGTGTTAGTTAATAACGTTTGTAACAGTATAAAAAAAATAGCAAAAAACCTTCTTCATTTTAAATCATACACATCCCAAAAAAGTTTATACAAGAAAAGGTTTTGTCCTTTTAACACATTGTCTGGTGGCTAACAGAAAAATTGAGTGGGCTTAACGTTCCATTATTTTTTAAATATTATCATATGCATTTTGAATTTAAAGTTAAGGGAAAAATATACGTAAAAAATAATTTCTGAATTAATTAGTAGAAATGAAATGCATTTATTAGTTCCATATATGTTTCGACCTAGCCATTAAAAAATAAAAACTTGAGTAAACCTTTAAGTTGAAATCTTGTGTCGTACAGCATATAGAATAAGATGGTGTATGGTAGAGTCTTAGAAGCTATGGCACTTGTAGTCTATCTGTTAAGAAGTCAGAACTTAAGTGGACTTTTTTCAAGGAAAAATGTTTATTTAACAGTTTTAGAAATATTTTTTTTGTAATTATATATAATATTTAATTATATATATTAAAAACAGTTAATTATATATATGCAGGGCCGATGCGAGGATTTATAGCATCCAGAGCGATGTCTGAAAGAATGCCCTCACTTTGGGGTGTATAGAATATACTGAATACGGATGAGAGGGGGGGGGGCGCCGAGAGAAAACAAGAGCTTTGCTTTACGAACCTATGCTGTGCGTAGCAGTGTCAGTGCGTCTATTGTGGTAAACGACCAGCCCCAAAAACACAACGACTATCCTATCCTTATAACAAAGCCATTCCACCACTCTTCCTTACACGGATAAAGCGTTCATTGAATATGTAAAGCGATTTTTTAAATTTTTATTCAAACTTAAAACTGAATGTTTTAACAATTTCAAATTTTACAATCATTCAATTAATTATGCAAACATTTTTATTTTTTTTCTAAAAGGCTCAGGTGCCCCCGTTGTTTGTGGCGCCCAGGGCAACCCCCCCCCCCCCCCCTTGCCCTGGCCTCACGACAACCCTGTATATATGTATATATAATGATTTTGGAATAATTTTAAGGGGAAAAGGATTAAAACCAACTGAAATAAAAGAAAATAAGGGCATAGCTCATGAATATTGAGAATTGAAAGATTTAAAACTTTCTTGTATTTTATCCAAATCCTTCAGCTCGTATTTGCTACGTTAGAATATTAGACTATCACAAATATCCTCAAATTGTGGAGGGAAGGGTCCTGTTTAAAGCTAAAGAGGATTTGAGCAGCTTTGCTTAATGGTTGCATATTCGAGACGTGGCTTAGTTTTAACACTGACTTTTCTTCATGAGCTACGGAAATGAAGAGCAGACACTAAGTGGGAATACAATTTTATGAAAATAACTTTATAAGTGTTTGATAACATAATTTAATTTGAGGGGTTAAGAATGCAAGTGGTTGAAATAAAGGTTTTGTTGGTTTGTACTTAGTCACATATTGTAATATAGAATAGTAATTCTGTCTACTGAGGAATTAAGTGGCATCAGCATATGCTTGTAAAAGTAGCTGGCATCTAGCAGCATTAATGTATATTCTAGCAAACTAAAAGAATGTTTATAAACGAAATAGCGTAAGATATAACATTTAGTTGAGAATGACTTCACCACTTGTCTTCTCAAGCCCTCTTTTCTTGCTCAAGCCTCAAATACACAAAATCAATGATTAAGAAAGAGTGATTTTAGGAAAAAGGACATTGGAATAATTATCCCCAGATAAATACATCGGGTGCTGGAGGATTATCTACAATAGATCCTTATATCACATACAATACAAACAACAACACAACACTTATCTTTCAGAAAAATATCTTTATACATCTTGTATTTGTCAGTACTATTAATCTCAATCTGAAAAACACTATTTTTTTTAATATCATTTTTCAGGGTGTGAAGATTAATTTCTCAGTAAGATTTTGCTTGAAATTTATTGGGCTCTATAAACGCATGAGTCCAGAATATAATGAAGGAGATACTCGGAAAAGCCTGGCAATTAAATATGGTGGGAAATTATCAAAGGCAGTACGTTTTTCATAATTCCTGAACCACAAAAATTTGATGCTAGAATCGCCATTTCTGTTTTTAACTGTC
Organism: Gonocerus acuteangulatus; assembly: GCA_946811695.1. NCBI lineage: Eukaryota > Metazoa > Arthropoda > Insecta > Hemiptera > Coreidae > Gonocerus > Gonocerus acuteangulatus. Next base: position 131,371,349 of record OX328124.1, on the reverse strand, counting down.
AGGTCATTCTTGTGAATACTATAGCCTTTTTTCAAAGTTGCTTTTCCCCAAGCATCATTACCCATTGATAAAGCCCTGTCAAACAAAAGAACACTGCTTTCCGGTACCCAATGGATTAGTAAAGCTTTCTGCCTATAATTAGAGCAAAACTTTAAAATATTTCTCTTGATTCAGTAAATGAAATCTATAGCATTGATGTTACATGATGCTGAGGAAGATTTAAACTGAATCATAATGAAACCGTAGCGTAGGATCTTGGTTGATGAACTATTCGAATATTCCCATGTTTTGCCATAATAGCGAATACTTTCCACGCTGTCATACCATATTGCGCTTACTTTCCACACTATCTGCATTACATAAAAGTTTCTTTAAACATTGTCATTATAAGTCATAATAATTGTTATTTTGAGATTGCATACTCGAGTAGAAATATTCTCCAGTCTTCCTCTCGCTGGTCCCTGACTCCCTCCTTGATGTACGCTCACATCCTCTGCAGTGTTCGCTGGCTGGTTCGTTCACCTCTTTAACATTAAGAAGCTTAAAGTAAGTTGTTTCTTCTTAAGACGTGTATTTACAGGAGATTACATCAAGCACTCAGACGGGAAATGGATCTTCTCCCTTCTGGTTCCTTCTTAACTCTATACTATAGATGTTGCTCTTTTCACATCAATTACTTCATGATTTTTTTTTTTTTTTTTTTTTTTTTTTTTTTTTTAATTTTCACGTTCATTATTATTAACTATTAATTTTAGGACGGGTTATCTATAGGTTACCATCCTTTTCTAGCCAGGGTAGGGCTGATGCCTTTTCTTTTTCTAAAGAAAAGACACGACTGCAGAGTGGGAATCGAACCCACTACTTCATGTATTTATTTTTCTATGTGAGCCTAAGAATAGAATCTGTTAGAATTGAATTGGAGCCTTTTTATCAAACTATTTGTTGATTGCCTGTGGTTTGACAAAACTATTCATTATGCTTCATCTGATAGATGTGACAAGGAAGGAACTGGATGCTTTGTGTGTTTATTCTTCTTTCTTCCAAGCTTTTTAATGAGCAACAAAGTCCTTAAGAGATGAGATCATTAGAAAGAAATATAAAAAAATACAAAAAATGTCTATGCCAAAAAGTTGACCCAAATACATTCCATACAGTAAAAACTCTAGCCCTTCTGTTTTTTTTTTTGTCTTATAAGAAATATGTATTAGATAAATTCTGATGAAAATGTTATATATTTCAAACTTATAATGGAAAAAATGTATTTAATTGACTTATTTTTGAAAACATCAATTCAACTTTCTTGGTGGCTGTTTTTAGATTTTTTTAGTATTCATTTTACAGAAACACAATAAATTTACAAAAATATTTCGACTTCATTGTTACTCTTTAGAAAACCTTCTTTGCTTGATAGGATTTAAAAGTCTGTAGCAGCACTATTTGCCTGCTCCCAAATTAAATGATGAAAGCAACCAATAATTATCATCCTATAGCCGTACTTGAAGATTTTCTTATGAGAATTTTCTCTTCATATAACTCTTGAGTTCTGAATAAACTCTTTTGTTTGAGTAGATCGTGATTGTCTGTGGAAGTATGAGTGATTCACTAAACCATTCCGGTCCTACTATTTCATTTTCATGAAAATTTCACAGGACCATGTCAATTTACATCAAAATTAGCTAACTTCATGACTGGGTCCCTTTTAGTTAATATAAACTAATTTAAAAAAATAAATATCTATACATGAGTTTATGTTCTTACAAACAAAAATTGCAGTTACTAAATTAGTTAAAGTTCAGTAAAAATTATTTAGAAAAATAATCGACGACACCCTGGAAAATGAAGAATCGGAAATATAATTCATTGGCAATAATATTGCAGACTATGTACAGACGAGTGGTTATATAGTCTATTTTATACACTGCTTTCCCCGTGCCCAACTAGGAAAATAGGGTACATATACTTGGTACTACTCCCTCCAGGGTGTGCCTCAGTCTCTCCTTTCGGTTCTCCTATATCGATTTCTACTTCTGTCAGTTTTGCAGTCGAACCAGTCCTTGAAAGACGAGCACTCGAAGCTGTTCGAGAGAGACTAATGTTAAGAGACCTCTCGATGTCTTCTAAGAGACTGTCTCCACCAAGGGAAGATTCCGATCGGAGTACCGATATGATTTCAGGACTTTGGTGGACTTCAGCATTGACTGTAATGGAATCCGATGAAACCGTAGCAGGCATGTCTTGCAGAGACTGTCCCGAGTGGAAACTGGACGAGCCACTCGTGTTGTCATTTGCCAAAGGTCGTCCAAGGATTTCTACAAACCTTTGGTCGGTGAGCAAGTGCAAACTGCTCAATAAAGGCGAAGACTCCGTCGAAGTAATGGAATCGTCTAGCTTAGGTTCCGGCGGTTTAGGAGGCGGGCTTGGCGACTTTTCTTCGGGCCTTTCAGCTTCCTTCTTTTTCTTTCTGAAAAGCCTGGACAAAATATTACTTCTAGGATCGGGATGACAACCAGTCGTCTCAGACACATCGGAACTAACGTCTGTAATATCATTTAGTGTTTCGTCAAAGCGAACACTGTGGCTTTCCTTCAATTTCTTCTTCTGGTATATAACCATACTACTCGCCCGTGAGCTGATGCTCGAGACTTCCGACATAGATTCTGGAGTTGCAAGAGGAGCAAGACCGAACCACTCGTCGTGAAGGAGTTCAGGCCTTCGTTCTACAACAGGAGAGACGAGAGATACAAACTCCCAAGGCAAATGATTGGATTCACTATCGTCCTTGAGAGGTTGAAGCTGCTGTGAAGTGAAGCTTGTCTCCAAACACAGTCTATGTGGTGGAGGCGGAGTTGTAGTAGTGCTCGAACCCGCCAATAGATGGCAGTGCTCCACCTCGGCAGGTCCAGCGTTGTTATTATTGTTGTTGGCTGACCTTTGAGGTTTGGCTGGGCCCAAGCTTGTTATAACCTAAAAATAAAATAGCATAAATTTAATTAGGAATTTGGTACTTTAACAACATAGAAAAAGATTTAAATTAAATTATAATAATAATTATACCTGAAAAAAAATGATATAAATATATCTGTGAAGACAGAGAAAAAGGATGGAAACAAACTTTATTCGAAGATGAAAAACTAGTTGAAATAAACTATGGTGTCAATTGAGGAGTAGTTCTCAACAAAAACTCTACGCTATCTAGGGAATCTGTGCAACATATAAATATGAAACACTTGGCCTTAAATGCAATCAATTTATCTCATGAGGATCATCTATTTATTAATAAGGAATAAATTCAAAAGAAACAATTACATTGAGTAAATTCTCCTGAGTAAAATATCTCCAATTAACAGCCTGTATATAAGAATACGGCTTCAATGGCAAATAATTCCTTTTATTAATAAAAAATTTATTATAATTAATGGTTTGAGTCATTTTTCCCAAACATCATAACATTTCCAATTTTAGTTTGTCACATTTACTGTATCAAATAAACCATATTGAGGTAGTGCTCATATATTCCAATGATTATTTCTGCTAAAAAATATAGATTTTAAATCAGAAATTCAAAAAATGATTTAATGTTCAGACTTACTCTTAAAAATGTATTTTTTGAAATGTTTATATAAATAAAACTGGGCAGGGAACATAAAACACTCAACAGAGCATACAATCTTTAACGGAATATTTCTGATACTCAGTCTCAGTGAAACTCCATGACACTTTTTAAATATGCACGCATTGGAGACGGAATTCTGATTTATTACATATTTATTTGTTAAACTTCTTGTGCTCGTTATTTTTCAGAGAATAGAAATAAAGATTGAGAAACAGGAATAGATACATTAGAAATTCAATAAATATATTTCAAGGGTCTAAGGCCCTTATAGAGTTATTTTAAAAAGAAGGGTTTAAACAAAAATGGAGGAATTTGGAATCATCTAACAAATTATAGCCACCAGTAAATATACGGTAACCATATTCTTTGGAGGTTGGGAGCTATTGTCTAGTTCGGAGAATGGAAGGGGAATACTATTGGCATAAGGATTTCATCGTCAAGCCACTACTAAGACAGTGCTAATTTAGTTGGTGGAATGATGCCATTGTCTAGTTCGAAGAATGGAAGAGGAATACTATTGGCATAAGGATTTCATCGTCAAGCCACTACTGACACAGTCCTAGCCTAGTTGGTGGATGGATGCCATTGTGTCGTTCGGAGAATGGAAGGGGAATACTATTGGCATAAGGATTTCATCGTCAAGCCACTACTGAGACAGTCCTAGCCTAGTTGGTGGATGGACACCATTGTCTAGTTCGCAGAAAGGAAGGGGAATACTATTGGCATAAGGATTTCATCGTCAACCCATTACTGTGACAGTCCTAGCCTAGTTGGTGGATGGACGCCATTAGTCTAGTTCGGAGAATGGAAGGGGAATACTATTGGCATAAGGATTTCATCATCAAGCCACTACTGAGACAGTGCTAGTTTAGTTGGTGGATGAACGCCTTTGTCTAGTTCGCAGAATGGAAGGGGAATACTATTGGCATAAGGAGTTCATCGTCAAGCCACTACTAAGACAGTCCTAGCCTAGTTGGTGGATGGACACCATTGTCAAGTTCGCAGAATGGAAGGGGAATACTATTGGCATAAGGATTTCATCGTCAAGCCACTACTGAGACAGTGCTAGTTTAGTTGGTGGATGGACGCCATTGTCTAGTTCGAAGAATGGAAGGGGAATACTATTGGCATAAGGATTTCATTGTCAAGCCACTACTGACACAGTCCTAGCCTAGTTGGTGGATGGATGCCATTGTGCCGTTCGGAGAATGGAAGGGGAATACTATTGGCATAAGGATTTCATCGTCAAGCCACTACTGAGACAGTCCTAGCCTAGTTGGTGGATGGACACCATTGTCTAGTTCGCAGAATGGAAGGGGAATACTATTGGCATAAGGATTTCATCATCAAGCCACTACTGAGACAGTGCTAGTTTAGTTGGTGGATGGACGCCATTGTCTAGTTCGCAGAATGGAAGGGGAATACTATTGGCATAAGGATTTCATCGTCAACCCATTACTGTGACAGTCCTAGCCTAGTTGGTGGATGGACGCCATTAGTCTAGTTCGGAGAATGGAAGGGGAATACTATTGGCATAAGGATTTCATCATCAACCCATTACTGTGACAGTCCTAGCCTAGTTGGTGGATGGACGCCATTAGTCTAGTTCGGAGAATGGAAGGGGAATACTATTGGCATAAGGATTTCATCATCAAGCCACTACTGAGACAGTGCTAGTTTAGTTGGTGGATGGACGCCATTGTCTGGTTTGGAGAATGGAAGGGAATACTTTTGGCATCTTCAAGCCACTATGCTGCTAGCCTAGTTGTTTGGTGTTTAATATTATACTTTACGGGTAATTCTTTTATATCATATGTGTAATAAACAGTCTTCTTGATTACCTGGACAATTATTCTTGACAATAGGCAAAAGTATACCAGGGTGCACAAATATTTATTATGTTTTAACTGTCACGGGTCATATCGTGACAGAATTGTGCTGAGTATTGTCAGCTCCAATACTCCAAACAACAATAAGACAAATGGGTGTTAGTGTTGCCACTAATAAGCCCTTATTCACATATATTTTGAGTGAGGTAAATTGCTAATAAGTATTTAAAGAATATTGTAAAATTCAGACAAGAGATAAAGTGAATTATAAGGAATCAAATGGGTTTAATTTTTCCTTGTTCAATACTTTATAATAACTATTTAATATACATTTTATCCTCAAAAATTCTTTTCCATTTTTTAAATTGAATGTCTCTCACAAATAATGGGCTTATTGTGCCTCAGTAGTTTTGTACATTGTCGTATTTATTTGATCATAAATGAATTAATTACTGTAAGTTCTACATGGTGTTACAGATTTAAACAATAAAAAGGAATTATTTCTATTCAATTTCATGAGTAACCTAGTAACATAAAAGCATTTCAAAGGCATACGTGCCACAGCCCTGGCACATTGGGGAATGCCATGTACCCCATCATGGTAGTCTGTATAAGAACAAAAAAAAAAAAAAACTCTACTCTGAAGAAATGTTTCCACTTTTGTAATGTTTGTAGTCTGAGGATTAAGAGTTGCCTGAGAGTTTAAGACAAATAACTTTAATTTAGCTAAATTATCCTAAATTAATGGTAATACGGGCAATTTCTCACGAAAAGTTTTATTTTATATAATTTATGATTTCTGATATATGTCTAGTGAAATAGTTTTATACTCTTTTAAAAATCACTCATATTTAAAAATATTCACTTACCAAAAACTAGATTAAATAAGAGGAAAAACTAGGGAATTATGTGAAACTCTAAATGAAAATTGATTTCATGGTGTGCTTAAAGAAAACCAAACAATCGAAGCTTATTAAAGAGGACACTCAATACCATGCAGGCATGCAGTATAGAAATATATACATATATAGGCATTACAAACACGTGGTTGGGTGGCCGATGGACAGTCTTGAAGGGTTCGGTCTAGGAATAATGAATATTTGTACCTTATATCAGTGAGGCCGTTTTCAAGCGGTGCTTGTGCTATGTCCGACAGTGTTCGTACAGCTGCCCTATGCTTGGTTTTGTTATGATGTTGCAATACCTGATCCAGACAGATATTTGGCTCACAATAAAATGTCTTCTTAGATAATGAACACAAAATAAAGAGAAAAAAATTAAACTAAAAAAATAAATATAAAAAAAAACCTGAAGAAATTTTTTATTCGATTTTGAAAGCATAAAGAACACTGTGAAAGTTTGATTAAATACATTAAAAGAGAAAACAATCCAAATTCTATTGTTATCTTAACATATCTTATTTACACTACTAAATGTTTGTCTAGAAAATTAGGTGCCTCTAGGGTTCTGTTTCCCTCCAAGGTTGCAAGGAAGCAAACTTTTTTCCCATCCATTAAAATAAAAAGCTAATTTAATTTATTATTTTAATAAAACGCGACAAGTTAAAAGATAAGCGAGTTCAATAAAAATTGTTGGTATCTAGGAATTATCTTCCTATTTCTATTAAAAAGATACTATTAACCCTTTCTTTACTGCTGACTGCTGTAGCAGTTGAGGTGTTCTGCACCTCTAGACTGGCTGACTGCACTAGCAGTCAAGAGACCCCCAGAACAGTTGACTTTTACAGCAGTCTGTTCTTGTTCTCTTATTTACCTCTTCTTTAAGGCTGATTTTTCCTAAGGGGAAGCTTTAGCTATTTCCTTCATCTCTAGATGTCAGGAGAGTTATTTTTTCGCGTCGAGGGAGCTAGGGATACCTGGGTCAGGGTCGCCAGGTGTATTATTCATTAAAATGTTTTTATTCGCTTACCAGCTGACAGTCAACAAATAAAACGAATGAATAAATTGATTTCTTATATACTGCTCTACTAGTTTCGTCCTTTCAGTACCGCATCGAGAGCTAAAACTATTCACAGCCACAGTAAGCAAGATAACCTTCCACTACCTGGGCCATGTCATGACTGAATCTAAAGACAATGGTACCAACCAAACACCTGGTTATAATCTATATATTCATTGATACCCTAAACAAGTATTGTTCCTGTGCTTCCAGGAGATGTGGATAATTTTTAATTGTAGCTCCTGATGCGACACACAAAGTGCGAAACTAGCTGTCTTTAATAATCCAATTTTATTTGTTGACCTTCTGTGTAATAAGCAAATAGATGGATTTAACAGGGTCACTCTCTAATAATTATTAAAATTTGATTTAATAACATGTTTCTTACGGCTACCATGAAAGATAAATGAATTCTCTTGTGAGCTGTTTTAATTTCCTTTGTATATTTTTAATTTGTTTTAAATTGCAATATTTACAGTTGGAAATGGCTGAAAATTTGAAACTTTATAATAAATTAGTCGTCTCAGGGAGAGAAATCCCGCTACAATTTGTTTTTAAATTTCAGCTGAGCTAGAACCAGGAAAACAAATATCTGTGTTCCCCTGAACGATACATTCACTCAGCTTTCTAACGAAGAGTACGGTGAAAGAAAATTCATCTACATAATCTAATTACAGCATTTTGTTGTACTAAATGACTACAAGTAAAAAGCTCTATAGTGCTCTATATACAATATTGTATTTCTTCTCCAACGTAATGCTACAAATTAATACATTGCATTTTAACTAAATAAAGCCAACATAATCCTTCTACAGAAATAACATAATAGAATAGAAGAACATTTGCAAATAAATAAAAATAAAATAATTGTTATAAAAATTCCTCGTCATGTTAACTGGTTACCCGAGATTCTAGTTAACTAGTTACCCTAGATTCTAGTTAACTAGTTACCCGAGATTCTAGTTATTATATCAGACTCATGTCGATGCTCAGAGTAGAGAGGAAGGTTTAAGATTGTATTTATAAATAAATATGAATAGAAAGGCAATGGAGTTGTCATGCCATGCCAAAGCTAACACTTAGAAACTGCAATCCGTTTTCCCTGGAAACTATTTATTCAGAATCAATGAGAATTTAGCTTAAACTATCAAACTCACAGGAAATCCATCATCTTAACGTCATTACAGAAGTCTTAACATTATCATTAAAGGCCTAATTCAAGCACAATTCAATGAATAATCTATCTTCTATTGTAATTTCAATTCTTCAATATTTTCATAGTTAATTTATAACTTATTTGGTGGATATTAGTACATTATTAGTTTATTTAAAAGTTAAAATCTACTTATACAGATTTTTGGGACGGGAGATCTACAGGTTCTAGCCAGGATAGGGCTGATGCCTTTTCTTAGTATTTACAACTGCAAATACTATATTTAATATAATTTTAAATATATGTTATATATACATATATATATATATATATATATATATATATATATATATATTGTAATGATATTTTACATTACAAATTTAAAATTTTGTAAAATTAACAGAAAATTCTGAAGATAATCAAAAGCTCATTGATATGTTAAATTCATTGTGATAAGCAAATATTATTTGTTATGATGTCTAGCAGTCTATACAGGTAGCATTGGATACCGGTAGGACGCTCCCGCCAAAAAAAAAAAAACTTGTCAGTTGAAAGAAGATTGCAGTTCAGTTGAGAAGAAGATTCAGTCTCACACTGCAGTGCAGTTCAAAAGAAGCTACAGTCTAAATCGTGATCCAGTTAGATGCAGTCCTAATGCAGCTCTAGTTCAGTGCATAGCTAGTCTCATATGGCCGTCAGTTTTCATGAAGCCTAGGCTCAGTCCGTTAATGGAGATACAGTTGTAAAGAAGATCCTGTCATATACAGTTAATACGAAGCTGGCTTTATATCAGGTAATGCTTGTTTATCAATATGCGTGGATGTAGCTTATCCATGAGTTTTTTATTTATTTTTTTATTATTTAAAATTATCTCTGTTCTACTTTACTGGACTCGAACCCGACCCCTGAGATAAAGAGTTTTTAAAATTAAATATTATACATTTTGTCGACCCAACGTGGCGCAATTCTTTAATTAAAAATATTTTAATTGATTTTTTTTTTAAATTAAATTATAACATTGTGGCACATCAACGTGTGGCTATTAGCCACACATTGGGCTTATAATTGCTATCATTAACAATAATAAATTCTTAGTATTTACAACTGCAAATACTATATTTAATATAATTTTAAATATATGTTATATACCTATATATATATATATATATATATATATATATATATATATATATATATATATATATACACACACACACACATATATATATATATATATATATATATATATATATATATATATATATATATAAATATACAATTTTTTTTTCTTTAATGAATATTACCTAAGAAGAATATAATCTTTTTTTTTTTTTTTCATTTTTTGTTTACCTCATGAAAACCAAAGTCTCAAATTGAATATTGTCAGGGATGTTAGTTAACTATGTCATGATTGATTAATTGTTTTGTAAGAAAATATCTATAATTTCTATCCACAGTGGTATAAGTTCTAAGCTTTATCGTTTCGATGATGGCAATTCCTGGAGGAATTTTCACCGATAATCTTTTCTCGATATTTTCAAGTTACAGAGACTGAGGAAGTGGCCAGGGAACACCAATGCAACAATGACCATGCAAAAATAAAATTTTTATTTATTTACATTCTTTCTGCCTATATAGTATTAAAATACTAATATTGGACAGCTTTTCTTCACTTATTTGTAGTTTAATAAAATAAATGTTTCAATTAAAACAAACATGTTTTAATTGTTCTTGTTCATCGTTTAAAACTTGAATAAATAATTGAAAAATGAATGTATACCTTGTTTAGAGCCTCCAGTACTTTGTCTGGCATATGGTCTTGTATCATGACGGGGGAAATGAGGACTTCATCGAAGTCTGTGTTGTTGGCCCAGATAGCTTGGTACACGGGGTCGTGCTTCTTAAGTACTTGCCTACAACAGCAACAATATATCAATCAATTAGAAAATTTGACAATTATTTTGATTTATTAAAACATATAATTGCCTTTAATAATTATGACTCAGCTTAAATATGCTTTGTAGATTTTAATTCTGTAAAAGGACTCACTTTTTGAGGGGAAAAACCGAATCAGTATTTTAGTGATATTGCAACATACCGGCTGCATATATGGTCATTTATTCAAGTTATACAAATTAAGTGTTTTAATATCCTGTTTTATGATAATTGCTACTAAACAAACTTTCAATTTGGTTGGCCAAGAAGCAACAAATTTTCCAATTCTTTGTTTCTTAAAAGTAACGCCCTTTAAAATGCATGAACAAATTTAATAAGTATAAAGTATTAAAAGCAATATATTTAAAAATTTTTGCTTAACTTACCTCCACTTTTTTTCATATTTTTGCCTTGAACAGACATGAAATAATACCAATGGAATTTAGTGCAATGTACTTAAAGCTGTGAAATTAAGTACTTCTTAATGAGCAAACCAAATCAGTTTTAAAAATGCTAACAAATAAATAATAATAATAGTGCAAATTTTAACTAAAAATACCAACATTTATTTTTTGGTTAGCCAATAGTTTCAATTGATCTTACCTAAATCTATGAATAATTTGTACACAGGTAGTTTAATATTAACTTTTGGGTAATTATATTTTAAGAGAAGTATTTTCTTTTAAAATGTTTAAAAATAAATTGAAAACTCTAAGTGGGGGAAAAACTTGAAGAGAATAATTTTGGAGAAGACATTATGCAAGTAAATCTTTTATTATGGCAGTTCGTCATGGTATCGTTTGGATTTTATGATCCCATCGCTTGGCAGCATCAATCCTATGTCCACAGTAACTTAGAGCCTACAACACATTAGCAGTTGACCATAGGGGTGGCTAACCATGCAGCTAGCCGCTTTTCAACTTTAAACTGGAAATCACATGCAATTCCTAGTGATTATTGCACCGCATCAAGCGGTCAGCCACTATGGCAACCGTGTCAAGTGGTCAACTACAATGGCAACCTCATCAAGTGGTCAACCACAATGGCAACCTCATCAAGTGGCCAGCCACTGTGGCAACCATGTCAAGTGGACAGCCACTATAGCAACCGCGTCAAGCGGTCAGCCACTATGGCAACCCCGTCAAGTGGTCAACCACAATGGCAACCGCATCAAGTGGTCAGCCACTATAGTAACCGTGTCAAGTGATCAGCCACTATGGCAACCGCATCAAGTGATCAACCACAATGGCAACCGTGGCAAGTGGTCAGTCACTATGGCAACCGCGTCAAGTGGTCAGCGACTATGCCAACCATGTCAAGTGGTCAGCCACTATGCCGAACGCATCAAGCGGTCAGTTACTATGGCAACCGCGTCAAGTGGTCAGCCACTATGGTAACCACGTCAAGGGAACTGCCTAGGCAGCCAACCACTAGTGGTTTACACAGGCCTAAAACACCAGGTTTGTTGAAGTACTATGTATCTTGATAATGGAACTGTGCAAAAACCCATTTGAATAAGGTTATGACTTGTTAGGTGGTCTTTAACCTTTTGAATGGTTCATTCATTACACTGGCATTGAGCGGAGAACGTAGAATCCATTAGGTGACTGATACCGCACTACGAGAAGCTGATTTTGTATTTATGCTCCCTACTTTCTTCCTAAATTTAAACGGTATTTTGTTATTTTTCATTCTCTCTTGATAGACCCAATTAATACATGTATATACATATTATTTTTTTTTAATCTAAATAATTGCTTATTGTAACTATTATCCAAATAGCTGTAAATGATAAAATGTAATAAGAGATATTTACTCAGTCTTTGAAGGATGATGTCTTACAACATGGATAATACTGCCTGGTGGATAGAGCGGCTGATGGAGAGTCAGAGCGATGGTGTTGTCGCTCGGATGAACAGCGGCTTCTCGAGCAGCGTTCTTCTCCATTTGGTAAGCCTCAAAATTAAAGTAATATAAACAAAGTTAGTAACTAAAAGAAATATATATATTTATATGGACCATTAAAAATCTTGTTATTCATAAGTTTATTTAGAGAAAACCACAACTTTTTTTAATTAAGAAATGTACTAATTACCTGCATTGTCGCAGAGTCTGCTTTCAGTTCCACGGCGGAGGTCGGCATCGGTGCACAGCCACAGCAAAATACGCTGCATGTTATTGTCTTCCACTAATAATCACAAGTAATATTGTAATGAAACTTAGTTAGTTTAAATATAATATACTAATTCTGCCCATGGCTTCTCTCCTCAGATTTACTGATGTTTTTCAGCTTACTATAGGTTTTTTGAAAAAAAAACATGATATTTTTCCAAAAACCCATCCGACTTCTCTGGCTTCCTGACTAGCATGCATGATATTTAGCTTTTTATTTCTCTATAATATCACACAATTTGCAAGAAATCTACTGCTCAAGATGAATGAATATAGGTTGAGTGTACATTAATTTCTCTATAGGTTAAATTCATTCATACATTCAATGTATACAGACATGCCTATTAACCTTTTAGGTACTATCTAATACAAGCGTATTGCGGGCCTGGCAGTCTGAGAGTCCAGGGCGGCTGACTTGCCCAGTGGCCTGAATGCTTTTTAGCTGTATTTACGTTTCTGTTTCTTTAGACGTATATTTTAAAAAAAAAAAGTTTAAAAGAAGCAATATTTTGCCTAATGTTCACACCTGAAGTACCCGGAGTAGTCCCCACAGAAATATTTCCTTCATACTCGGAGTCCAATGAAGAATTAACATCGCTATCAGATTTACAAGACAGTAATTCCAACAATTCTTCATGAGTGAATTGAAGGCTAAAACTGCAAGGGATAAGGGCAGGTATATGCATAAAGTCGGATAGACAAAGGACAAGGGGTAGTAAAGGGTCCGTACAAGTGTATAAAATGTATTTCGATGAACTCTAGTGGAAGGAAGAACACGTCCTATCAACCAGTAGATGGAGCTAGGGGCGGAACTAATAAATCAGGCTACAGTCCTCTAATGCTGGAAAGAGCGAGCTGATATATCAGTCTACAGGCCACAGGGATCGGTGCGCCCCGAACTGAATGGGTTAATAATGTATATTCAACCTACGCAGACATGCCTATAATTGATGTACATTCAACCTATACAGACATACCTATTATTGATCTAAATCTTACCAGTACATTAAAAACATAGAATTCATTTTGCTCTTGATGCACGCTCCACGCAGAGCTGTAAAGATGCTATAAACTCCTGAATCTTCTTGTCGGGTAACACCCCATCATTGTTAATTGTTCAACATAAACTAAGTATTAAAAACTCAAATAGAAAATCAAATCCGTAACCCAAAGAGAGTCCTTGTGACGAGCTCAATTAAAACACCAAAAATGAATTTAAACAAACCACAATTGAACAATGTATCCTGAAAATTCCAAGTATATAACAAAAATCACAGTAAATATCAGTGAGTAGCAGTGAAGTGGTTGAACCTGGCACTTCATATTAATATATTAATAAAATAAGTAATAAATGTATAATAATTGTAATAGAACCCTACCTTTGGATCCTTACTCCTCTTGATAGCATTGATAAGGTCTGCCCTGAGGGACTCCATCTGATACAGGCCTATCCTAGGAACAACGTCCTTTCCCAGGACTACGGATGTGATGAAACTCTTCGTGTATTGCACGGCAGGCATGCTGAAACATCATTATCTCTCATCTTCACAAGGTCATTTAGGTTTTCTAAGTTCAGTTGGAACTTTGCAATAAAATGCTCATAGCAGCACATCTACAAGTATGATTTATCTGCATTATTCAAACCTATCTTCATTCTCAGAAGAAACTCTGAGGTTGCCGGCAGAAAGTCTGGCAAAACTGATTATAACCAGTAAATTGGTTATTACCGATTAACAAGAAGTCGAAAATTGGTTATTACCAATGTGACATGGTCATATCCAGAAGATGTTTAAACATTAAATATATCATTATTTCCAGTTATGTTAACATTTGTTAACTCATTCGTTCATGTGAAAACCCAATAAGAAAAAATATTATAAAGAAAGATATGTCTGTGTAAAATATGATAATAAATGTATATATTCCTTCGGAAATGACTAAAAGGTAGGTATTTTTTTAATAAAGGTATCAGTTTTCTATGATTTTAATGAGATGTAAGAAAATGAAACACAATGAGTAAAAACATGTAGAATATATATATATATTGTTAGTGCTTAAAATCCACAAGTGAATAATTCCACGTGTGAATAATTACAAGGAGTTCATAATCTTAAATATGTATTTTAAAAATACTTCTAGAAATTATTTTCAAGCTGAAGGAGTGTCATTTTTTGTTTATGATTTCAGTCAATTTGCTGCACATGATGCATTTTCAATTCAATTATCTTAACATATTCACTGCCCCTGTTAAATACAAAATCTCATCCCTGTGCCAACTATACCTTTCTATTAGGGTCTCCAATATTTTGCCTTAATTTTCTCTGAGTTCTTAATATTAAATATACTTACCCTTCTTCATCAATACTATATTTTTAAAATGGCAGGAGGTTATATAATATTTAACCTTCATCTACATAAAATTAATTATGCTCTCTGGCACTAATGGCCTAGGTGCAGATGCTCCATAAAATAAAAAAATAAATAAAAAATAAAATCAGGTCTCCATCTAATAATTACTCCTAAAAGTATTCCCTCAATTTAATAGCTCAATCTTTATCGTTGTAAAAATAAAGGATTTGTTCAATATATTTTAATATCCATTATGAAAGGTAGTTGATTGTTTCCAGATATTTATGTCTTACTTAATGCTGTTTTCTACAACAATGATGATTGGAATGTAAATGGGGGATTTGACCTTTTGACTGCTCCATTCAATACACGGGCGCTGTGTGGGACAAACAGACTTCATTTGGCCAGCGATCCACGCCTCACACAGAACTGATTTAGTATTTGTGTAAGTAGCTTTAGTGATTAGAGAGCATAGTCCTAATAGAACAGACAGGTGTAAGGTATAAATCACCTACTATCTAGTCTTCAACTGGGATAAATACTAGGATAACAAAAAAAGGCCCTAGGTAGTGTGAGAATTATGTTTTAGGAGAAAACATTGCGACTTTGTCAGCCCACACCAGTGCGGGAGGAGCAGTGAATGAGATAATAAAATACTCACCTTAAAAGCCCCCCCGGAGGAGAGTAAGCAAAGCATTGGAGATCTGGATACGTCTGGCGGAGAAGTATTGCGAGGATAGATGCTGTCCCTGCACCGAGAGAATGCCCGACCAGCACCAATCCAAATGTTTCCTGCGGTTTCTCTTGAGCTGCAAGCGTGTAAGCTTCATGGAGAATATTCTCTTCGAGGAGCTTGTCCCTGATGTACACAGCTGCATGAACCATCCCCTGCAAATAAGAAAATCTAGAAACTGAACATCATAAAACTGTAACTAGTTCTAAAAGCTGCATTCTTAATTGGAGGATAGTATGAAAAATTATTCCAAGAATCTATTTATTAGTAAGTATTTCACCTTATGACCAAGCCAGTCTTCTTTAGGCGGGTTCAAAGGCAGAGTCTCGCTCTCGGCGTTCAGGTCAGTAATCACGTCCTACATTCACATCAATTAAATCAGTACAAGTTTTTACATCACTATTTAAGATAACATTCCTCAGTACTATATTATATTATACTATTAATAATATTTGTGTTTTTCATCATTTTCTGAAATTCAAATAACAAAGGGATGATTTTGGGTTTGTTTGGAGTTTTAGAGCAAACAACCTCGAGGTTATACTAGCCCGATTTTTTGTGTTGCCTATGTTTGGTTAACTTTCTTAACGAATTAGGATTGTTTGTTTGTTGTATGATTGCTTTTCTCTTTTTTCCACTCATTATTTCTTGATTAATTTTCTATTGAATGATGTATACATTACAATCCCGTAGTTTTGGGATGTGCTAGCTACAGGATACTAGCACTACTCTGTTCTAGGGAGGAGAGCAGTGTTAAACCTCTCGGTGTTTATTTAAAATATTTTTACCTGTAGGAGTTTGATTTTGGGGTGTACAGTAAATCTCAAACCAGAAATTCTATGTTTACGTTTTTTTTTTTTATTTTTTTTTTTTCTGGTCACACTCAGATGTTACAAAGTGTGATCAATCTGGTTCAAAGTTATCCTTTCCAATTAAAAATATATAATTGAGATTATTACTGACAATTGGCTTGTGACAAGTCACAATAAACCAGACTCGGAAATAAAGCGAAGGATACTAGTAGCCAATCGGTGCTATTTCAGCGTGCGGAAACAGTTTTCGAGCCATGCCCTATCCCTATTAAAGACTAAGCTCCACTTATACGAAACTCTAATTCAGCCAGTCCTTCTGTTTGGCTCTGAGTCTTGGACAACCTCTCAATCCTGTAAGCACGATCTCATGGTGTTTGAGAGAAAGATTCTGAGGAGGCTAAATGGAGGAAGACAAGTAGCTGGACAGTGGAGGCGTCGTCCTAACCAAGAGCTGTATGGACTGTTCGGGGAGCCAGACATAGTCTAGTTCATGAAATTGAGTAGACTAAGGTGGGCTGGACATGTTGCAAGAATGGTCTAGGGGGACATTCCGAAGAAACTCCTCACTGAACCTCTCTATTGGACTCGAAGAAGAGGAAGACCAAGACTGAGATGGTGCAACCATGTGGCAGAGGATGCTAGGTCTATCCTGGGTGTCAGAAACTGGATGGCTTCAGCACAGGATAGAGACAATTGGAGGAAGCTGTTGGAGGAAGCCAAGACTCGACATCGGGTTGTACCGCCGTAGTAAGTAAGTAAGTATTACTGAATATATTTGGCTATTCTAGTCCTAAATTTCTTTCATTAAAGTCACTAGAACTACAATTAATTTTTTTTTTTTAATTTAATAATTTATTTATATTTTTGGGGGCGAGGTTAGCTCAGTGGTAGAGCACTCAAATAATGAACTAGACGACCCAGGTTCAAAACCCGAGCGCACACTAAAGATTTTATCTTATAGTGTCGTCGTTCGAGGGTTGGATTTGGGGTCCCAGATAATATTGACCACACTATCTCCCTAGCGTGCCATATGGTCGAGAATCAGATACCTCTACAGTATCTGTTCCTCTGGGTCCTTAGTGGCATGCTGCGGGACTGTTTTTTTTTATTCATATTTTTGCTCCTCTATATGTATACATGCTTGAATGTGTATCTATTGTGTGTTCTGCTAGCTCTTCTACTGTTACAACAGGATTTTCTTCTACAGTAGCCTGCAGGAGTTGGTCGTCAAGCTCTGTTGCTAGACCTGTAAGAGGCTCGTCGAAAAGCTTGCGGTTTCCCGCTCGAAATCCTTCAAACCACCGCTACACTTGTCTCGCACTAATGACATTCAGTGTTCGAACTGACAGGTCTGCCTGACCGTGTGTATCCTGCTTCACATTATCTTTACAATACGTCTACCTATTGTCTCTTTGATACTTAGTCGAGCCTATCGAGGATTTGGTACATGATGATAAATTATTCTTATAATTTACCTCTATAATGATATCTCACCTTCATTGAGAGTGTTCCTCGTATACTAACAACTATTTTATTTCGTGAAAAATCTATTGCTACAAAGAAAGGAGTCTCAGCAACATCAACGTGATAGGTTGCATAAACGATGACAGCCTGACCCTTGGTGAGCATTCCTTTCAGCGCAGCATAATTACATCCGCAGCAATTGTCTCCGTTCACTCGATGGTTGTTTTGGCAGAGCAGGCAACTACAATTATAGAAATTATCTAATTAAAGTATAGATTATATATAAAAACATTATCTTAATTTGCAAGACGCTTGAAAATCAAAAGATTTGTAATGAATTCATTCAAGACTATTATTAATAAGAATAAATTTTATTATTAATTTTTGTGATTGTTTTTACGGTGCATTAACAACTGGGCTATCTGTAGTATAATGCCAACAGCACGTGGTCGGTCACCCATTCAGGTACCCCTTCAGCTAATTGAATATACAGGCTGTCCCGCATTGAGAAGTCATAACTTTAGGGGTTTATTCTACACCTCATTTGTAGTTTAGGGGCTCAGAAATGGGCATCTTATCCCAACATGTAGCAGAGCTACTCAAACTTGTGTCTATTTTCAAAACTATGGGGTTTTTTTTTTTAACATTCAAGCACTCGCGCAGGCAGTGAGGTGACTGCCTTTTTGGACGTTTGTGCCAGACTTACTCCACAAAAGTAAGAAGGTGGTGTGAGTGCCATGAATTCTCTAGTTGTACTCTCTCGTAATAGATTCTAGAAAGTTTAACTGAAATCACTCCTCTCTGCCTCTCAGTACAGGTCCCAATATGTCGGCGGTCAGTTCATTGCCTTCCGAGCGCTTACACCATTGGTTTTTCTGCTTGTCTCCATCAGAATTAATTTTTTTTTTTTTTTTTTCTCATTCCCTTATTACTTTTCAATTTCATAGACTCTTCCCTTGCTCTATTGTTTTTGCATTACTTTATCTAAGTTTTTCCTTTCACAAATGCTGTTTTTCTTTCATTTCATTTCAAGAACTTTCCATTAGCAAAAGTACAGTATCAATTATTATTATTTTTTTCTGAAGGAAACGACGATACCTTAGGAATGATGACATATCTCGAATGTTGGAAGAATTGGATAGGAAGGATGCAGAGGAGCAAGTCCATGAGGAATCCATAGATGGAGACATTTCCGATGACCAAGATTACGAACAAGAGAGGATTGAAGATGATAAACATGAAAGTAAGTCAAGAGATGGAATTGGAAAACACAGAAGAAAATGGCATATGACATGGGAAAAAATAAACTCCCTCTGAATTCATGACAGTAAAAAGAAAAGCAGTGTCATTTGGGAATTTACTTCCGTTTTTGTGTGCCTTAGTATATTTCATTGATAAATAAATAATTTTGATAAAAATGAGTTCAAAATATTGTGTGAGAGATTCAATTTAAATATTATAGGTATATAAGATATGTTCTTCTGTCAAGATTCACCCTCGATTCCGAAGTGTCCTACAACCCATATTCAGAGCAAAAAGTCTGTGTACCAAGTGTGGGAAGGCTGGGACATCACCATTATCGTGTGAAATTAAAGAATTTGTTCAGAATGGCTCCTTCATGGTAAAGCACATTTATTGGTTTTGACTTAGAAATCAGAAAAAATTGGACTCTAATAATTTTTTTAACTGAAACAACGAGGTGCCATTTTAAAGCTTATTAAATAAGGCAACTTTTGAGGTGGGGGCAATCCTCTAAGTCTACAAATAGCTTGTTAAGAAAATATTGAATAAGATAAGAAAACACTAATAACAATAGTTCACATCTATATGGCTCTTAGTATTGCTCTTAATTTACATGGAAATATTTCAATAATGGGTGTTTCTTATTGGGAATTTAATGTAGATTCTAAAAATGGAGTCGTTATTTACAATACATTAACCAGAAATTCAAAAAACAAGGTTCTTCATAAAAAAAATCAATTGTTTTGAAAATAGACAAAAGTTTGAATAGCTCTGATACATGTTGAGATAGGACGCTCATTTCTACGCCCATGAACTACAAAAGAGGTGCAGAATAAACCCCTAAAGTTATGACATCTCAATTCAGGACAGTCTGTATAATATTAATTGAGAACACTATCTCCCTTGCCTCATCAGTCAGAGTTACCTGCTTCTAAATGAGATATAATCAGTTTTTAATGTTTTACATAGCATGTTGCTCATTGAAATGGCAATTTGGAAATAGCAGAACTTTAGGGAATATTTCTCTCCGATAATAATACCCATGCGTGATTGATCTGTAGGAACTACCTGAACAGATAAAACAAGGAAAATAACAGTTCCAGGAAAAATCATGATTTTGGCAAGCATTCAATATTTATGCAAAGACCAAACGAATCTTATCCCATAAATATATATTTGTATCATTTAAAAATAAAAATAAAACAAAATCAAAAGATTCAAAAAAAAAAAAAAAAAAAAAAATAGGGTTAAATAAAACCCACACATTTCAACGAAAATAATGTACAGTGTTTTACTATATTTAGGCAAATGATGGATTACTAATATTCTACCTTAAGTTTTGTGATAGTTTACAAAGATTTACGACTGGCGTTGTCATAATAAACATGGGCCAGCCATAAGCAGCAAGAGCGTAGTGCATGAAATGTATCACAGCTTGGAAGTGTTGGTAATGCTGTAAGTCTCCGAGAGGAAGGAATTTCGTTCTTGATGTCACAGCCACGCCAGACAGATATTCATAAGTGTCATTTTTTCTCTGGAAAAGTAACAATATTAAACAAAAATTAATTAGGAAAAAACTCCTAACATGAAATATTTATTTTAATAATAATTTGGGAGTTAAACTATCATTTATATTCCTCTAGCCAAATTATTACATTATTTATTCCCAATAGGCTAGGGGGTCTCCCGTGGTCTAGTGGCAATCGCCTTAGATTCATAAGCGGGAGATGGTGGGGTCTCCCGTGGTCTAGTGGCAATCGCCTTAGATTCATAAGCGGGAGATGGTGGGTTCGATTCTCACCGGTGCACAGTGTAACGTCCAATGGACAAAAATCTAAATTTTTGTTTTCTTATATTTAATTTTTAATCCTCTAGCTAAGTTTAGAAACTATTCAAGAAACTAAAATAGTATAAAACTAATAAATATTAGTTTTATTTTGATCAACAAACACACTAGCAGTATTATAAACAAGCCTTTAAAACCTGTTTCATACCAACAATCAGTTTGAGCCTCTCTCGTTGAAGATAGGACAGTGTTTTTATTAAGTCATCCGAAGGAAATTACCTCAAAACTATTACTTTTTTATCTGATATAATTGATTATGGATAATTACTCCCTTATTATTTATCCTGAATTATTCTTGATTGATCTTTGACATTATACTTAAGTACAAAATTTTAATAGACCATAGCAAAAAAACTTCATCTGAACATATCTCAAGTTTTTTAGAGCTTAAAGTTTACCTCAAGTATAATGTACTGAAGGCAATTTAGTTTGCCGAAACTTGCCGATTCCAAAGATTTTCATTTTTAGATCCATCACAAAATACAATTTATTTTTTCTTCCAAATTTGAAAAAATGAGGATAAATCCAAGAAAACGGCATTACTCCTTGGGCAAATGATTCAATTTGATCTGCAGGATGATCCTAAAGAAATATTAAGCAATATTAAAAAGACTGCCAGTTTAGTCCTATAACATATGTAAAAAATGTGGGAACGTGTTCAACGCAGAGAAAAAAACTCTTATATAAATACTGGTTGAAACAATATATCAACTTAGAAGAAATTATTATTAATTTTTATCAAGAAGAAAGATATTCACGCCCTGATGGCCCTTCCGGCTTCCTTAGAGGCAGACATAAAAAAGAGTTTACAGCGTTGCGTGAGAAAAAATATAAAAAGGCAAAGCAAAATCAGTCCAGACATTAATGAATGTATAATAGAGGATGACATTAATAATCAAATAGATATTGGTTTCGATATAAGTTTACATTCTCTAGAATCCAAAAACGATTCAGGCTCGGAATTAAGAAATTATTTAATAATTTCATAGAAAATGGTAAAATATTATTATTCTATGGCAATATTACTATAAGTATAATTTACTACTATACTATTACTACATTATATGTTACAGTTATAATATATTTTATAATATTGTTATTAATAATATTATTACCTGCTATATTATTTCTATTAATATTACAAATATTACAATTAATATTATTATAGCTGTATAGTATGCATTATTATACTATTGCTACCTTGTTTTGAGTTGATTTTAGTTAATAAAAATGTTTATTTGAAAATAACTAGTGGTTAATGATTTTTGTCCATAATCCTCACTACTTCGTTACACTGTGCGGTGGCAGGAATTTTCTCATCCCTCGGCTCGTTGGGAAAATTCCTTTGCTGCACCATGGATGTCGGCGCTAATGGCCTACACGTCAAAGTGCTCTTCGCAAAAAAAAAAAGAAAAAAGTGCTTAGCAATATACATTCTAGGGTCCATAACCTCGTAGACTCACAACACAGGGGTGTCCCAAGTTTCTATTGATTCTTTTGCTGCTTTATCGAAGAAGGTTGAGCATTCC
The DNA here is from genome assembly GCA_946811695.1 of Gonocerus acuteangulatus. Taxonomy (NCBI): domain Eukaryota; kingdom Metazoa; phylum Arthropoda; class Insecta; order Hemiptera; family Coreidae; genus Gonocerus; species Gonocerus acuteangulatus. The sequence goes on along the minus strand of OX328124.1, from coordinate 131,348,713 downwards.
TCTATTAGGAGCAGACTCAAAATCCTAGGGTCCATAACCTTGTAGACTCACAACACAGGGGTGTCCCAAGTTTCTATTGATTCTTTTGCTGCTTTATCGAAGAAGGTTGAGCATGCCTCTATTAGGAGCAGACTCAAAATCCTAGGGTCCATAAGCTCGTAGACTCACAACACAGGGGTGTCCCAAGTTTCTATTGATTCTTTTGCTGCTTTATCGAAGAAGGTTGAGCATGCCTCTATTAGGAGCAGACTCAAAATCCTCACTTTAATGAGGATAACTATTTTATTTTTTTTTTTTTTGTTGATATTAAATCTAACAAATTGAAATACCTGAACAACATTTGATTCTCTCTCTATTTTCTGGAATTTCCTTAATAGTACAAGGCCAGCTACGACATCTGACGGTACAACATCAAGATCTCTGAAGAAATCGGAGAGTAACCGAGCGATGTCTGTAAAGGAGTTCTGGAAAACATAATGAACTTCAGATTAAATGTATGCAGATGGATTTTATCAAGTGCTAGTACTTTTTATTTTGCTAATTTATGCCGTGTAAATAATGTAAATAAATGGTGCGTGATAGACTATGTATTCGATCCGGCACTCGAAATAATTACTCTTTCCTAATATATTCGATGAAACCACCTCACATCTATGTGTTTTACTATTCTTTCAAAAGGATGGCTGTGAGTGTTAAGGCATTCTCCATGCGACAATGCTCCCTTCACTCTGGAACACATTCTCACTCAATGCCACCAGTTTACAAAGAAGAGGAAAAAGTGGAAACTGCAGAGACATTTATCAGAATTATTGGGAGAAGACTCAAGAAGTTTTAACAGCATTTTAGAATTTTTGAAAGAAATCAACATGTACAGTTTCATATAATTGTGTAGTCACCGCTAATGACTTTTGCAGAAGCGGTGTAAAACAATAAAATAAATAAATACAAATTTCAAGAAAGAAATTAATAATTTTCCTATTTCTGCCTAATTTTGAACGAAATTCCCTCGAGTTAACTGATTATTACTAAAACTCAGAATTTGTATTAAACACTTAATTTTATAATTTTTAATATTTAATTTTTTTTTATAAACACTAACTGAGGAGAGCATGATTTGAAGCCAGATGCTCCCATTGGCAATTAGCCTGCGATGCTTCATATACCTGGATAGCGGCTTCATTCACTATATTATAAAGGAATACACCATTCGATATACAGAGTCTTGAGTTGGTGTTTAATATTCTTAAAAACAGTAATATAGTCTGTCTTTAGATAAATATACTACAATATCTATTTTATTTATTTGTTTTCAGAGACGCATAACGTTTGGCGATGGTCTACAATATCTACCTCAAGCATTAGCTTCATTATATGAATTACCTTCTAATGCTGTCATACCCTCATATGCTAATCAATATTGTATACAAGCATATAATCATAGGCCAGCCACACATTATCAGGTGTGTCTAGGTACCTCTGATCAGGTGTACCTGATTATCTGGGGCAGAAATAACTAACATCTCATCGACCTGACACCTGATGAAAATTCTATCAGTTCTGCCTGACTCAGATCTTGATTTTCAACAATCTTTTGGTGTGTTTTCAATTTTGATTTGTTTTACCGTTGTGTCCTTTTTATTTAATTTTTTTTTTAGCAAAAAGAACAATATGTTTAAAGTGAAAAATGTTGCAAAGAAATAATGAAGTTCTTGGCGACTTTATTCGTTATTCTTATGGGACGAAGTCCCAGAATAAAGTATTTTTTTCATTCATTCATAAAGTAGATCACCTCCTGGAGGATCCATGTTGAAAACTGACAAACTAGTCAGGTATACCTGAATAGTGTGGGTGACAGGAATACCTGTCAGGTATACCTGATCAGGCGTACCTGTCAGGTATACCTGATCAGGCGTACCTGTCAGGTATACCTGATCAGGCGTACCTGTCAGGTATACCTGATCAGGCGTACCTGTCAGGTATACCTGATAGTCTGTGCCCAGCCTTAGGCTATAGGATCAAATCCTTCTCTGGCCAGTTTATTTTAAAATAAAGATTTGAAAACAAAAAAACAAAACAAACAGGGGTTGTGTAATATATTTTTTGTTGTTGATCTATTATATGGTATTCACCTTGCTCCTATCAGAGTTTCTAATGCAGCAAAAAAGAAGGCGGCATCTATGGTCCCAGCTGTCTTGATAAGCTCGTAATACTTTCCTGAAACAGAAAAAATGTTAGGGCTTTGTATTCATAAACCTTTGCATGATGTTATGCATTTAGTCTATTAGACATAAATTATTTTTCAGCAGGCTCAGTGGGCCCCCCTGTGTTTCAACGGCTAACACCTCAAACTGTGGGTGACGCGGGTTCAAGTCCCACCTGTTCCAGGTTCAGTACTTACATCTACAGGCCTGGTGAAACTATTCTCTGCACTATGGATGCTTATAGATAACTCCAAGCTAATGGCCTAAATGCAGATACAACGAAAAAAAAAAAAAATAAATAAAAAAAAAAAAAAAATAATATTTAAAAAAACTGGCTCACAGTATGCTAAAAAGCAGAGATATTTTCTCAGTCTTGTCATTAGTCACAAATGCCATACTAACACTGTGAAAATATTAATTAGTAAGACAATCAACAATTCTATTCAAAACAATAGATTATATTAATGTGAAGGTATGAACCTTGAGCGAAATATAACTAAATCTACGAGTCTAACAGTAATAGTATGAAATGAAAAGATTTCAATTCTTTACACAATGAGTCATGCTCTATGCCGAATAGGGCCCATTTTCATCTAGAAATTACAAAAAGTATTTCTGTCACAGTTAATAATCAGGATGTATTATACTAATATAAGTTGGTATTTAGCAATTTCAATGGCAACTACTTAAAACATTAAAAAAAAAAAAACAGAGGGGCAGATACAGTAGAGGTATTTGATTCTTGACCATACGGTACACTAGGGAAATAGTGTGGTCAGTACTATGCTTCGGCCGCCTGATTTTTCCCTTTTCAGGTTAATTAATTAATTAAAGGCTGAGTGAGCCTAGGGAGGATCTGGGACCCCAAATCCAACCCTTGAACGCCGACACTGGAAGATAAAAATCTTTAGTGCGTGATTGGTTTTTAAACTTGGGTCCTCCAGTTCATTAGTCAAGTAAACATAATAAATTTGTAATTACATAAAATCATCAAAAGTTAAAAATGGGTTCTCTATCAATAAAAAAAAGTTAAAAAGGTTATTTAAGTAATGCATTATAGTGTTTTCTCCAGGGAAAAATTGAACACTATAAGAAAATAATATTTTTCATTCTATTAAAAAATTTGATTTTTAGTACTCCATTTCCTTTGTCGGTACTACGTTTGGGCCCGGGGACGCCCCCCCTTCCGCGACGCCGGGGAGTCGCCAGGTATGCTGAGGAGAAGACCCAGCTAGCTTAAGGCCTGTTCCTATTTTCGGGATGCAGTGCATAAGCTTATGTCTACTTATGGAGCCTAGAGTTGTTGAAGCACTCATGTTAATCGTTAACATGATGTTTTTAATCCCCTAATGATATCATATGATATATTTATTGCTTTTAATACAAACGTATTTATACCAAGGGTTGATAAAAAAATATAAGATTCATAAATGCTTACAATATAGAAAGTAAAAAAAAAATACCAAAAAAGTATTCTAAATAATTCCTTAAACTAGCTCCTCAACTACTAAATTAAATATTTTTCGAAATGTAATGACAAAAAAAAAAAAAACAGGAACTTAAATAAAAAAATGTCTGTAAGTAAATAAAAAAAAAAGAAGAAGAAACTATATAAAAGTAATAAATAAATGTATAATTTCAGATAAAAAAAAAAAAAATCTGTAATTACAAAATTAAAGGTAAACCTATATTGATAATAATCTCTTGAGCTGCAAGCTTTTTTCTATGAATGTTGATAAATTATTTGGTCCTTCATTTTCTCCAGAAAGTAGACTTATAAGTTGGCCTTGCTCAGCTCCTCTGCAAACCATCGGGCTGTATTTTAATCTTAAACACTGGAGGATTGGGCAGTTGAGTAACAGATGTAATACTGTATTGGTATCAGCTTTACATAACGGACATGGCTCAGATGCTATGAAAGTATGTTTATGGTGATTATAAAATAATTTTGTATGGTGATGTCCAGCTAGTCGAATCTGAGTTATCAAGTGGAGAGACCTTATTTTGAGTTTTGTGTTCAAGCATGGTTCGAAAAGATTAAAAGGACACAGGAGTCGTTGAAAAAAAATTTCCCCAGCCTAATGCCATTAAGAATTAGTGACATTAGGGAATTATAAAAAATAATATTACCTTTGCCTCCAATTGCGTGCTCGGTTCCCCGACCTCTTGTATTGAAACCTCGACTCGGATTCCTTCATTGAACGCTGATACTTCTTCATCTTGACCCAAGATCGACCAGCTGCATCGAACACGCACCACACCGTCAGCATCACGGTCAGGATCACCACCCAATTACATACGACCATTCCTAAGAAAGAAATGAAAATAATTAAGAGAAATAACTTAGAGATTATATCTTTTTCTATATTTATATATATTTTCATATATGAATCCTGTTTATGTTGCCCCAACGTTTCATCCACTAGAGAACCAAATCCTTCCCTAAAAAACTTTCTGTAAGTATATCAAACTGACTGTTTTTAGCTATAACCAAAATATTTCACTTTAAATGAGAACAACTAAAAGTTACCAAGACTTGAGTATTAAAACGACTAACTGGCTTACGCCTTCAGATCACCATGTAGCAGGTGTCTAATTCAAATCCAGCACCACCCTACCCTACCCACTCCCCCTTCAGATCACCATGTAGCAGGTGCCTACTTCAAATCCAGCACCACCCGACTCTACCCACTCCCCCTTCAGATCACCATGTAGCAGGTGCCTACTTCAAATCCAGCACCACCCTACTCTACCCACTCCCCCTTCAGATCACCATGTAGCAGGTGCCTACTTCCAATCCAGCACCACCCTACTCTACCCACTCCCCCTTCAGATCACCATGTAGCAGGTGCCTACTTCCAATCCAGCACCACCCTACTCTACCCACTCCCCCTTCAGATCACCATGTAGCAGGTGCCTACTTCCAATCCAGCACCACCCTACTCTACCCACTCCCCCTTCAGATCACCATGTAGCAGGTGCCTACTTCAAATCCAGCACCACCCGACTCTACCCACTCCCCCTTCAGATCACCATGTAGCAGGTGTCTACTTCAAATCCAGCACTACCCTACCCTACCCACTCCCCCTTCAGATCACCATGTAGCAGGTGCCTACTTCAAATCCAGTCCCACCCGACTCTACCCACTCCCCCTTCAGATCACCATGTAGCAGGTGTCTACTTCAAATCCAGAACCACCCTACCCTACCCACTCCCCCTTCAGATCACCATGTAGCAGGTGCCTACTTCAAATCCAGCACCACCCTACTCTACCCACTCCCCCTTCAGATCACCATGTAGCAGGTGCCTACTTCCAATCCAGCACCACCCTACTCTACCCACTCCCCCTTCAGATCACCATGTAGCAGGTGCCTACTTCAAATCCAGCACCACCCTACTCTACCCACTCCCCCTTCAGATCACCATGTAGCAGGTGTCTACTTCCAATCCAGCACCACCCTACTCTACCCACTCCCCCTTCAGATCACCATGTAGCAGGTGCCTACTTCCAATCCAGCACCACCCTACTCTACCCACTCCCCCTTCAGATCACCATGTAGCAGGTGCCTACTTCCAATCCAGCACCACCCTACTCTACCCACTCCCCCTTCAGATCACCATGTAGCAGGTGCCTACTTCCAATCCAGCACCACCCTAATCTACCCACTCCCCCTTCAGATCACCATGTAGCAGGTGTCTACTTCAAATCCAGCACTACCCTACCCTACCCACTCCCCCTTCAGATCACCATGTAGCAGGTGTCTACTTCCAATCCAGCACCACCCTACTCTACCCACTCCCCCTTCAGATCACCATGTAGCAGGTGCCTACTTCAAATCCAGCACCACGCTACCCTACCCACTCCCCCTTCAGATCACCATGTAGCAGGTGCCTACTTCAAATCCAGCACCACCCGACTCTACCCACTCCCCCTTAAGATCACCATGTAGCAGGTGTCTACTTCAAATCCAGCACCACCCTACCCTACCCACTCCCCCTTCAGATCACCATGTAGCAGGTGCCTACTTCAAATCCAGCACCACCCGACTCTACCCACTCCCCCTTCAGATCACCATGTAGCAGGTGTCTACTTCAAATCCAGCACCACCCTACACTACCCACTCCCCCTTCAGATCACCATGTGGCAGGTGCCTACTTCAAATCCAGCACCACCCGACTCTACCCACTCCCCCTTCAGATCACCATGTAGCAGGTGTCTACTTCCAATCCAGCACCACCCTACTCTACCCACTCCCCCTTCAGATCACCATGTAGCAGGTGCCTACTTCCAATCCAGCACCACCCTACTCTACCCACTCCCCCTTCAGATCACCATGTAGCAGGTGCCTACTTCCAATCCAGCACCACCCTACTCTACCCACTCCCCCTTCAGACCACCATGTAGCAGGTGCCTACTTCCAATCCAGCACCACCCTACTCTACCCACTCCCCCTTCAGACCACCATGTAGCAGGTGTCTACTTCCAATCCAGCACCACCCTACTCTACCCACTCCCCCTTCAGATCACCATGTAGCAGGTGCCTACTTCCAATCCAACACCACCCTACTCTACCCACTCCCCCTTCAGATCACCATGTAGCAGGTGCCTACTTCAAATCCAGCACCACCCTACCCTACCCACTCCCCCTTCAGATCACCATGTAGCAGGTGCCTACTTCAAATCCAGCACCACCCGACTCTACCCACTCCCCCTTCAGATCACCATGTAGCAGGTGTCTACTTCAAATCCAGCACCACCCTACCCTACCCACTCCCCCTTCAGATCACCATGTAGCAGGTGCCTACTTCAAATCCAGCACCACCCGACTCTACCCACTCCCCCTTCAGAACACCATGTAGCAGGTGTCTACTTCAAATCCAGCACCACCCTACACTACCCACTCCCCCTTCAGATCACCATGTAGCAGGTGTCTACTTCCAATCCAGCACCACCCTACTCTACCCACTCTCCCTTCAGATCACCATGTAGCAGGTGTCTACTTCCAATCCAGCACCACCCTACTCTACCCACTCCCCCTTCAGATCACCATGTAGCAGGTGCCTACTTCCAATCCAGCACCACCCTACTCTACCCACTCCCCCTTCAGATCACCATGTAGCAGGTGCCTACTTCAAATCCAGCACCACCCTACTCTACCCACTCCCCCATCAGATCACCATGTAGCAGGTGTCTACTTCCAATCCAGCACCACCCTACTCTACCCACTCCCCCTTCAGACCACCATGTAGCAGGTGCCAACTTCCAATCCAGCACCACCCTACTCTACCCACTCCCCCTTCAGATCACCATGTAGCAGGTGCCTACTTCCAATCCAACACCACCCTACTCTACCCACTCCCCCTTCAGATCACCATGTAGCAGGTGCCTACTTCAAATCCAGCACCACCCTACTCTACCCACTCCCCCTTCAGATCACCATGTAGCAGGTGTCTACTTCAAATCCGGCACCACCCTACCCTACCCACTCCCCCTTCAGATCACCATGTAGCAGGTGCCTACTTCAAATCCAGCACCACCCGACTCTACCCACTCCCCCTTCAGATCACCATGTAGCAGGTGCCTACTTCAAATCCAGCACCACCCTACCCTACCCACTCCCCCTTCAGATCACCATGTAGCAGGTGCCTACTTCAAATCCAGCACCACCCGACTCTACCCACTCCCCCTTCAGATCACCATGTAGCAGGTGTCTACTTCAAATCCAGCACTACCCTACCCTACCCACTCCCCCTTCAGATCACCATGTAGCAGGTGCCTACTTCAAATCCAGCACCACCCGACTCTACTCACTCCCCCTTCAGATCACCATGTAGCAGGTGCCTACTTCAAATCCTCCAGCACCACCCTACTCTACCCACTCCCCCTTCAGATCACCATGTAGTAGGTGTCTACTTCCAATCCAGCACCACCCTACTCTACCCACTCCCCCTTCAGATCACCATGTAGCAGGTGCCTACTTCCAATCCAGCACCACCCTACTCTACCCACTCCCCCTTCAGATCACCATGTAGCAGGTGCCTACTTCCAATCCAGCACCACCCTACTCTACCCACTCCCCCTTCAGATCACCATGTAGCAGGTGCCTACTTCAAATCCAGCACCACCCGACTCTACCCACTCCCCCTTCAGATCACCATGTAGCAGGTGTCTACTTCAAATCCAGCACCACCCTACCCTACCCACTCCCCCTTCAGATCACCATGTAGCAGGTGCCTACTTCAAATCCAGCACCACCCGACTCTACCCACTCCCCCTTCAGATCACCATGTAGCAGGTGTCTAATTCAAATCCAGCACCACCCTACCCTACCCACTCCCCCTTCAGATCACCATGTAGCAGGTGCCTACTTCAAATCCAGCACCACCCGACTCTACCCACTCCCCCTTCAGATCACCATGTAGCAGGTGCCTACTTCAAATTCAGCACCACCCTACTCTACCCACTCCCCCTTCAGATCACCATGTAGCAGGTGCCTACTTCCAATCCAGCACCACCCTACTCTACCCACTCCCCCTTCAGATCACCATGTAGCAGGTGCCTACTTCCAATCCAGCACCACCCTACTCTACCCACTCCCCCTTCAGATCACCATGTAGCAGGTGCCTACTTCCAATCCAGCACCACCCTACTCTACCCACTCCCCCTTCAGATCACCATGTAGCAGGTGCCTACTTCAAATCCAGCACTACCCTACCCTACCCACTCCCCCTTCAGATCACCATGTAGCAGGTGCCTACTTCAAATCCAGTCCCACCCGACTCTACCCACTCCCCCTTCAGATCACCATGTAGCAGGTGTCTACTTCAAATCCAGCACCACCCTACCCTACCCACTCCCCCTTCAGATCACCATGTAGCAGGTGCCTACTTCAAATCCAGCACCACCCTACTCTACCCACTCCCCCTTCAGATCACCATGTAGCAGGTGCCTACTTCCAATCCAGCACCACCCTACTCTACCCACTCCCCCTTCAGATCACCATGTAGCAGGTGCCTACTTCAAATCCAGCACCACCCTACTCTACCCACTCCCCCTTCAGATCACCATGTAGCAGGTGTCTACTTCCAATCCAGCACCACCCTACTCTACCCACTCCCCCTTCAGATCACCATGTAGCAGGTGCCTACTTCCAATCCAGCACCACCCTACTCTACCCACTCCCCCTTCAGATCACCATGTAGCAGGTGCCTACTTCCAATCCAGCACCACCCTACTCTACCCACTCCCCCTTCAGATCACCATGTAGCAGGTGCCTACTTCCAATCCAGCACCACCCTACTCTACCCACTCCCCCTTCAGATCACCATGTAGCAGGTGCCTACTTCAAATCCAGCACCACCCGACTCTACCCACTCCCCCTTCAGATCACCATGTAGCAGGTGTCTACTTCAAATCCAGCACCACCCTACCCTACCCACTCCCCCTTCAGATCACCATGTAGCAGGTGCCTACTTCAAATCCAGCACCACCCGACTCTACCCACTCCCCCTTCAGATCACCATGTAGCAGGTGTCTAATTCAAATCCAGCACCACCCTACCCTACCCACTCCCCCTTCAGATCACCATGTAGCAGGTGCCTACTTCAAATCCAGCACCACCCGACTCTACCCACTCCCCCTTCAGATCACCATGTAGCAGGTGCCTACTTCAAATCCAGCACCACCCTACTCTACCCACTCCCCCTTCAGATCACCATGTAGCAGGTGCCTACTTCCAATCCAGCACCACCCTACTCTACCCACTCCCCCTTCAGATCACCATGTAGCAGGTGCCTACTTCCAATCCAGCACCACCCTACTCTACCCACTCCCCCTTCAGATCACCATGTAGCAGGTGCCTACTTCCAATCCAGCACCACCCTACTCTACCCACTCCCCCTTCAGATAACCATGTAGCAGGTGCCTACTTCAAATCCAGCACCACCCGACTCTACCCACTCCCCCTTCAGATCACCATGTAGCAGGTGTCTACTTCAAATCCAGCACTACCCTACCCTACCCACTCCCCCTTCAGATCACCATGTAGCAGGTGCCTACTTCAAATCCAGTCCCACCCGACTCTACCCACTCCCCCTTCAGATCACCATGTAGCAGGTGTCTACTTCAAATCCAGCACCACCCTACCCTACCCACTCCCCCTTCAGATCACCATGTAGCAGGTGCCTACTTCAAATCCAGCACCACCCTACTTTACCCACTCCCCCTTCAGATCACCATGTAGCAGGTGCCTACTTCCAATCCAGCACCACCCTACTCTACCCACTCCCCCTTCAGATCACCATGTAGCAGGTGCCTACTTCAAATCCAGCACCACCCTACTCTACCCACTCCCCCTTCAGATCACCATGTAGCAGGTGTCTACTTCCAATCCAGCACCACCCTACTCTACCCACTCCCCCTTCAGATCACCATGTAGCAGGTGCCTACTTCCAATCCAGCACCACCCTACTCTACCCACTCCCCCTTCAGATCACCATGTAGCAGGTGCCTACTTCCAATCCAGCACCACCCTACTCTACCTACTCCCCCTTCAGATCACCATGTAGCAGGTGCCTACTTCCAATCCAGCACCACCCTACTCTACCCACTCCCCCTTCAGATCACCATGTAGCAGGTGTCTACTTCAAATCCAGCACTACCCTACCGTACCCACTCCCCCTTCAGATCACCATGTAGCAGGTGTCTACTTCCAATCCAGCACCACCCTACTCTACCCACTCCCCCTTCAGATCACCATGTAGCAGGTGCCTACTTCCAATCCAGCACCACCCTACTCTACCCACTCCCCCTTCAGATCACCATGTAGCAGGTGCCTACTTCCAATCCAGCACCACCCTACTCTACCCACTCCCCCTTCAGATCACCATATAGCAGGTGCCTACATCCAATCCAGCACCACCCGACTCTACCCACTCCTCCTTCAAAGTTTTCAAGTTCATGTTACAATTACCTTTATATAAAACATTGCCACAAACCAATGGGTAAAATGCCCAAATCTAAGCCACAAACAGACATCGTTTAGCTTTCCGACTTATTGATTGTCATTTAGAATGCCTGTCTAATTAGAAATTGAACGCGTTCGAATTCAATATCCACCACTGCGGAAATAATAATGGCAAAATCTAGGGGCTTATTCTGAGAGAAATACACGAGACTGGCTTCGTTCCCATCCTTACTCCGTGCAATTACTGGCTGAGAAGTGACACCGGTAGACGGTCTGGCGGGAATAACTCGAGTAATTGATCAGTTATCGACAACCAAGGGTTGACAATAATTAATATACAAATATCGCTATTAAAAAATAAGGATTTGTGGTAGAATGTTGAAAATTTAAGGCTTATGTATTTTTTTTAATGACAAATATAACAAAAAAAAAAAAAAATTGTGTAAAAAAAAAAATGTTTTGGGGTGATTACTCATATCAATCAGGGGTATGAAATAGTTATTTTCATCACTAGTACCTAAAGTGGTTGTTTTCCGTGCGCGGTCGAGTTTAACCGACTGAGGATTTGGTCGGAAATTAGACCATCATATATTTTATATATATATGATAGATTTGCCAGGAAGAGAAGGCGAAGGAGAAGTCAGGGAGTATAGGTATTTATATATATATATATATATATATATATATATATATATAGTTGATGCATAAGCTTATGCTGTTCGTATGTTTTATTTTATTTTAATTTTACTCTCACTCTTAAAGTTAACTTAAAAATCGTAATAGTTATTTTCATCACTAGTACCAAAAGTGGTTGTTTTCCGTGCGCGGTCGAGTTTAACCGACTGAGGATTTGGTCGGAAATTAGACCAAGCACCGAAAACACACTTTTGGTAGGTGTTATGAACAATACTTTTCATTATACTGCTCATACTTGAGTACATTAAAACCCTTTTATATTTCATTAATAACTTAAAGATACAGTAAAAGAAATTAAATTGACACCTTTTTTTTATTTGAAAAAAAAACATATGTTTATTAACCTATAATAGAAGAAAAGTACTTATACATTTACATTAATATTTATAGTACAATTCTGATTATTCATTATATTAAAACCTTTGTTTAAAGCTTCTTGGGCTTCTTCTAAAACATCTTCTGGTATATCCATGTTGTATTGCACTTTAAACACACTACTTAGTATAAGTAATCAAATATTAGAATGAATCACAGTATCTAAAAGTAACGTGAGGGTTAAGGCGGTGCCAAAGGTCGTGGGTTCGATTCCCACTAGGGGTGGTGGCTTTTCTTTCGAAAAAAGAAAATGCATCACCCCTATCCTGGCTAGAAAATGGTGGTAACCTATAGATAACCCGTCCTAAAATTCGTGGTTAATAATAAATGGACGTTAAAATTAAAATAAATAAAAGTAACCTCCTTCAAACACGTTTATTAATAGCAGGTAAGGTTAGCGCACCAAAAAGATTTTACGGGCCTAGGCCCGAAAAGTACTATTTCACGGACTCCAACCGAGTATTGAAAACACATGTTTTTTGATGCAGTATAATGAAAAATAGTTTACCATCCTATTCTCAGACCTACCGAATATAAACCAAAAATTCCATAAAATTCGGCCAAGTCGTTTCCGGAGTTTTGTTAAAAGCACTGAGACACGAGAATATTATATATATATATATATATATGCACAACACGAATACATATATAAAAAAAAAAACTTGAACGACCGGTTTTTCGCGAGTTATGGATAATGAAACGTGAACATCTCCCATCTGCAGTTCCAAATTACGGCATTGAGTTGACCCCATGAGCAGATTTTCCTCCTTCTATAGGGAGCGAGAATATGCGATAATTACTTTAGGCACGAAGGATCCATGTGGTTTTAGAGCATTCGACGGAACAAGTGTTCCAGGGCACTTAAGATCTATTTCTGAACCACTCCGGCACATGGCGGCGATGGAAGTTATGAACTACTTTCGTGGAACAACGGTGGAAAATTCAATAGGAACTTCGTAAAGTTTGTTTGATGTTACATTCACGAATGATATGTTTTGAGGGAACCCTGCCATTTGTCTTGTATGGTTTCCCTTCATGGGGAGAAAACCATGCTTGTCACGTCGATATTATGATATAATCCGGTAGTGCTTACAAGAAATGTCCACGATTTGTATGTCAAGAAACAAACACGCTTTAAAATATATATATATATGCGTAAAAATTGAGGATATGCTCAACGGATTCTAATGGGTGTGGGGTAGTTTTAAAGAAAATATAATACCCTAAAATTAGCATTTTATAGTTTTTTCATTAGGTGAATAGGGACTTCGTTTTTACAGGAAAACGCTGTTTTTTGTTTTTCCCGTTTTTCTTACAATAGGGGGGTGATAGAGAAAAACGGATGCCTCCTCCATAACGTGGGCACCGACATCTACAAGAAATGCTGTACAGATCTCTTGGGACAATTTCATAATAGAGCAGTGAAACCAAAAAATTGCTTTTAGTCAAAATACCATGATATAATTTGATACGTTGATTACAAGCTATAAAAAGTTCGTCACGCAGGAGCTGCATAACTAAGCTCTTTCCTCAGAATTTTTGTAGTGTAGACAACATTACTGAATAATTTGCTGTAAATAACCTATATAAATAAAATAAAAACGTGAATAGTTCTGCTCATTTACATTTCTTATGAGAACTGTTCAATTATTAATTTTGTAAATAATTTGCTTCCAGGGTTATGTTAATACATGATACTGTACTACTTAATAAATACACAAAAAATTCATTTTCCGTCTTTTGATATGACGCAGGAACAGGATACAGTCCCATTAATGGGAGATAGCGCTCCTCGCGCCGGCTTTGGGAACCTACGTCTGCCGGCTAATTCTAATGAAACAGGGTTTAAAGCAAACCCTCCTTTCTAATAGACCGATTTACTTCATTTTTACAACAGTTCTTTCTCATGAGTTACCCACGACGTATACCGCGTTTCGTTACAATACAGCAGAAATTACGACCGGTATGAGTATATTAGCACTTTAGGTCCGGAGTAACCCCCCCCCCCTCCAAATAACCCGAATAAGTTTATTTTTACAACCCATTTTTCTCTGTTGATTACCACCACGAATACCGAGTTTCGTCGAAATGTAACAAAAATTACGGCTGGTAGTGGTAAATTTGTAATGTGGGTCCGCAGTAAACCCCCCCCCCCTCCTAATGAACCGATTTAGTTTATTTTTACAACGTATTTCTTCCTTTAGATCAAAATAACGAATACCGAGTTTTGTTGAAATATAACAAAAACTACGGCTGGCACGGTCAAATTAGTGTTTTGGGTCAGGGGTAAACCCTCCCTCCCGGTGGACCGATTTTGGTGGTTAACGAACTCGTTCAATCGTTTGCTAATTGAACGCTATATACCACGTTTCGTAAAGAAAAAACAAAAGCTCTGGCCGCTATCGTGTTAACAGACACACACACACACACACACACACACACACACCTATATATATATATATATATATATATATATATATATATATATAAAAATTTTAACGGGGGTCATTTTCGGTGTCTACTAGGTAGGATCGATAAAGATTTGAAGAAATTTTTCAAAAATTCCGTCATGAGTGCAACCTCAATAGCTACTTTCCTTCGGAGGAAAGTGCTAAAAAAGAATGATGTACAAATTTCAATATTTTTCCTTCAGCCTTTCTTGATATATATCCATTCAAATATCACCAATTGTGAAGAAATTGCGATTTAGGAAAACCTGTAAAACCAGAAGGAGACATCCAAAAGATATACTTGCTTTTCACTCATGGTGTCAGTTATATCTTTAAGGTTGGAAAATATAAATATTTGTATGCATTTGTCTATTAAAAAACAAATTTAAAAATACGAGTTGCTCTAATTTTTTTTCATTATACTACATAAAAAAAACATGTGTTTTCAATACTCGGTTTGAGTCCTTAAAATAGTACTTTTCGGGCCTAGGCACGAAAAATCTTTTTGGTGCGCTAACCTTACCTGCTACTAATAAACATGTGTTTGAAGGAGGTTACTTTTAGATACTGTGATTCATTCTAATATTTGTTTACTTATAATAAGTGAATTTTAGAGATGAGCCAGAACTGGAAAATAATTCCTTAATCAAAAGTTATCTGTATTCCAAAAGGCAATGCCAAACAAAGGTTTTAATATAATGAATAATCAGAATTTTACTATAAATATTAATGTAAATGTATAACTACTTTTCTTCTATTATAGGTTAATAAACACATGTTTTTTTTCAAATAAAAAAAGTCCGTCACGCAGGAGCTGCATAACTAAGCACTTTCCTCAGAATTTGGGTAGTGTAGACTGCTTTCCAGAACAATTTGCTTAAAATATCCTACATAAATAAAATAAAAACGTGAATAGTTCTCATTTTGTAATGAGTAACTGATCAATTATTAATTTGCATCCAGAGTTATGTTTACACATGGTACCTACTACACTACGTAATAAATAAAAAAATCCTCATATTATCGTATTTTGATCTAACGCAGGAACAGGATACAGTCACTCTATTGGTAGAAAGCGCTCCTTGCGGCGGCTTTGTGAACCTACGTCTGCCGGCTTTTCTATTCAAATATATTACAAATTAAACCCCCGCTTTCCGATTGACCGATTCAGCTCATTTTTACAACACTTCTTTCTCACGAGTTACCCACGACGTATACAGCGTTTCGTTACAATACAGCAGAAATTACGACCGGTATGAGTATATTAGGAATTTGGGTCCGGAGTAAACCCCCCCTTCTAATGAACCGATTTAGTTTCTTTTTACAACACATATTTACCTGTAGATTACCACTACGAATACCGATTTTCGTCGAAATATACCAAAAATCACGGCTGGTAGTGGCGAATTGGTATTGTGGGTCCGGAGTAAACCCCCCCTTCTAATGAACCGATTTAGTTCATTTTTATATCTCACTTTTCCCTCTATATTAACACTACGAATACCAAGTTTCGTTGAAATATAACAAATATTACGGCTGACATAGTCAAATAAGTGTTTTGGGTTCGGGGTAAACCCCCCCTTCCGGTGGACCGACTTTGGTGGTTAACGAACTCGTTCAATCGTTTGCTAATTGAATGCTATATACCAAGTTTCGTGACGAAAAAACAAAAACTCTGGCCGCTATCGTGTTAACAGACACATATATATATATGCATATATATATATATATATATATATATATATAGATATATATAAATTTTAACGGGGGTCATTTTCGGTGTCTACTAGGTAGGATCGATAAAGATTTAAAGAAATTTTTCAAAAATTCCGTCATGAGTCCAACCTCAATAGCTACTTTCCTTCGGAGGAAAGTGCTAAAAGGTGTCAATTTAATTTATTTTACTGTATCTTTAAGTTATTAATGAAATATAAAAGGGTTTTAATGTACTCAAGTATGAGCAGTATAATAAAAAGTATTGTTCATAACACCTACCAAAAGTGTGTTTTCGGTGCTTGGTCTAATTTCCTTAAACTCGACCGCGCACCGAAAACAACCACTTTAGGTACTAGTGATGAAAATAACTATTACAGTTTTTAAGTTAATTTTAAAGAGTGAGCACGAGCTTATGCATCAACTACATATATATATATATATATATATATATATATACATATACATATACTCCCTGACTTCTCCATCGCCTTCTCTTCCTGGCAAATCTATCATATATATAACGCTTCTCCCCTAGCTATAAATATAAAGGGCTTATTTTGTTCGATAAGATTTTAATTCCAGCGAAATGGCAAAGACGGGGAGGGTTTAGTTGGGCGCGGAAGCCCTGGCATTTGGATTAGCATAACAAAGAGCGAGGAAATTCTGGAAGGGGAAGGGAGATAAAGCAAGGGGAGAGGGAGATAGAGCATAGGGAGGGAAGAGTCTATCAGCTGACTCACGTCTCGACTAGATATCGGACCAGGACTGCAGCACAGCAGAAAATACTTGCAAAAATGCTCTTCGACAGCATATTCAATACTTATCTAACCTTCATCCGTCTAACATATACAACTAGCTGGACGGAAATCCTCTTATGTCAAGTCCTTATTGAAACCTGCGCATCTTATGTTACCTATTTGCTGAGAGATAGCCTCACATTAAGTCCTTCATGGATCGTGTCCTTCTCACATTGGGTCTTTTATGGATCCGTATTTTATGGGTCCCTATACGTCTTACATAAGTCCTTTATGGGCCCCTATACGTCTTACATAAGTCCTTTATGGGCCCCTATACGTCTTACATGAAGTCATTTATGGGTCCCTATACGTCTTAGGGTACTCGCATAGTGAAGAGGTAGGGGTAGAGGTAGAGGTACCTCTATGTAACACAAACACATTGTTTGTAATGGGGGCTCGCATAGTGAAGAGGTAGAGATAGAGGTAGAGGTAGAGGTAGAGGGAAGAGGTAGAGGTAGAGGGAAGAGGTAGAGGTAGAGGTAGAGGTAGAGGGAAGAGGTAGAGGTAGAGGGAAGAGGTAGAGGTAGAGGTAGAGGTAGAGGTAGAGGTAGAGGTAGAGGTAGAGGTAGAGGTAGAGGTAGAGGTAGAGGTAGAGGTAGAGGGAAGAGGTAGAGGTAGAGGTAGAGGGAAGAGGTAGAGGTAGAGGTACCTCTATGTAACACAAACACATTGTTTGTAATGGGGACTCGCATAGTGAAGAGGTAGAGGTAGAGGTGAACCGCGCGGGCCTCCTAGAGGTCCCGCCCGCCCGCTTTTAAAGACAAAATTGTTTGTCTTTTCGAGCGGTCTACAGCGCGGTCTATGACGTGGCTTCTCTGTGATTGGTCATTTCAAGTCTTCTACTATCCCATTCCACCCTCTGCTGGACGTGTGGTCGTTTGTGTAGTATTTTCACTCTAGAAAATTTGAGATTAGTGTTTTGGGATTGTGAATAACTATTAACAGTAGTGAAATGAAAGAAGATTTAATTATCGCGGTACAGATTCGTCCAGCACTGTCGGACAAATGGCACAAAACCACCACAACCGTCATTTGTATGAGAAAGACTGGAAGGCTGCAGCAGCTGAACTCGTGATATGTTGTCGCAAATGTATCAACATGTTTCAGGAGTCATCGTCATGTATTCCTGAAATTTGCCTGGGTATTCTTTAAGTTGCAAAAAAAATATGTTGATGTTCTCCAAAATCTTGTTGCACTTGATTTATGGGATGAGCACTAAAATCTCGATTACTTAAAGTGCCAATTATCCACCATTTACACGCTGTCGACATGTCATCACTATCTCTACTACTGTCACTTAACATTGTAAAAAAATTAACTATCCTAACAACCTCTCTTCTAGCAACATAGTTGAAGACTCGCTTTCTGAAATGTGAAACTGGAAAAGCAGCGCGGTATCCCTCTTCACTATGCGACCCTCCCTCTATCAAAACCTCTACCTCTACCTCTACCTCTTCCCTCTACTTCTACCTCTACCTCTTCACCATGCGACTACTCTTACATAAGTCCTTCATGGATCGGCATCCGGGTAGGGGAATGTGGAGGCGCCTCTAGCCAATGACAGCCTTGCTGGGTTGCCACTCCTCCCTCACCTAGTTCCGCGCTAGGCTGAGTGGGGGCTGGGCAGGTTGTAGAACTGGCAACATCGAACCCCCTTTACGCTTTCCCCAAGTGACAAGTTAAATCGATCACACTGTTGTATAGAATAAGCAAGCGGGTACACCATACAGCTGTGGGTATACCATACAGCTGTGGGTATACCATACAGCTGTGGGTATACCATACAGCTGTGGGTACACCATACAGCTGTGGGTACACCATACAGCTGTGGGTACACCATACAGCTGTGGGTACACCATACAGCTGTGGGTATACCATACAGCTGTGGGTATACCATACAGCTGTGGGTACACCATACAGCTGTGGGTATACCATACAGCTGTGGGTATACCATACAGCTGTGGGTATACCATACAGCTGTGGGTATACCATACAGCTGTGGGTACACCATACAGCTGTGGGTATACCATACAGCTGTGGGTATACCATACAGCTGTGGGTATACCATACAGCTGTGGGTATACCATACAGCTGTGGGTACACCATACAGCTGTGGGTACACCATACAGCTGTGGGTACACCATACAGCTGTGGGTACACCATACAGCTGTGGGTATACCATACAGCTGTGGGTATACCATACAGCTGTGGGTGCACCATACATCTGTGGGTATACCATACAGCTGTGGGTACACCACACAGCTGTGGGTATACCATACAGCTTTGGGTACACCATACAGCTGTGGGTACACCATACAGCTGTGGGTACACCATACAGCTGTGGGTATATTTTCTATTTTAGCAACTCTAGCCTCTTCAAAAACTGATTAAACGCCGCAGAACTGATTCAAGTGATCGTGTAGAATCCCTTGAATCCCCTTCAAATCTACCAAACAATCTGTACAAAATATCCGTGAAATTGCCACACATGGCATTTTCTAATGGTTTAATTAGGTTAGTTATTAAATATGGAGGTGCTTACCAAGAAGTGCTTCCTTCACTCCTTCCACGGGGCATGTCTGGTAGTTCATGACCAACCAGACCACGGCGCAGGTCAGCCACGCAATCTCTACCAGCATAACACCTGCAAGCACAAGAATAACATCAATTTCGGATTGTCGGAAATGCCAGAACTCATAGATCACCAAAATAACAGTTTTTCAAATTTATATACGTTGACTATGACAATAGATATACTCGTAATGCTTAATCTCTGATTATCATCTGTTGTAAAAATACGACAAAAGCGGTGCATTACTCCTGAATTAAATTTAAACAAATATTTACGATTTAGTGAGCTGTAGGTAAATCACAAAATTATGGGAGCAAAAGTATAGTGTCAAAGATATAACTTGTCACTTGGCTGTGAACGGGTAGGGGAAGGTCGAGGCACCTATAGCCAATGACGCCCTTGCTGGATTGCCACTCCTCCGTCTACTAGTCTCGCGCTTATGCGAGGGCTGTGGAACTGGCAAAGTTTGGAGTGTCTCTACGCTTTCCCCAAGTTACAAGTTATACCTCTCACAGTATATAATTCGAAAAATCATTCGTCACCCGTGCCACCTCGCTATGGAATTCCTTGCCTTCGTTTGTCCGCCATTCTACCAACCTAGAAACCTTTAAATCCCGACTCTTCCACCACCTTCTATCCCTCCAAGTTTTACCCAACACCTAGTCTATATTGAAGCTGTACACTATATATTGATACTGATAGCATTTATAAGTTTTTAAGTTTATACGTAAAATTCAAAATTATTTTGTAATTTCAAAATTATTCCTATGGGACTTCTGTCCCGGAATAAGAATAAAACTTTTCATTCATTCATTCATTATATAAATATGAATAAGGAATGACAGGGTGAGTTCGATAAAGTTGTCAGTAAAATATTCTTAGAGACCATGTAGGCTTAATTATTTATTTAATATTATTTTATTGCTAAATATAAAATTTGTAGCGCCTAGCTACAGGGAAAAGTGTGTGGCGACTGAGAAATAGGTCCAGAGGAATTTATCAGTCAATTCCTAATTCTCTACGGATCAAAGCGATATCTAAGCGATAGGAGGATTGATTCACCGTCAAGCCTGCAGAGATCGCCACCTCCTGGTGCAATCTTCGAGCTGAGGGCAGCACCGTACGGGCGTTTCACCGGATTAACGCCGATTTGCGAGCTGCTCGCCCTAAGCTAGTACAGCTTTGAGGCCCTTAGGAGCACCTTCCTTCAACACCTGCTGCATACACCCTTTGGAGGTGCCTTTTTCTACGCTCCGTCAAGCCAGATTTTCAACTTGGCGTCAGCGGCTAGCAGCGTGGACGCAGAATCATCACCAGATAAGCCAGACTATAACCATTTTCAAAACCCTGAGCCGCCACTATTTCCCAAATTTCAACTTTTTCCATTGTTATTTTATTTTATTTTATTATTATTTTTGTTTTTCACAAAAGCTTTTATTTTAATTTCATTGCGACTAACTACTCTAACAAGTATCTGCTCCACAAGGAGACATTTTTTTTTTTTTTTTTTTTTGTTTTATTCGAAAATAAATCAGTCAATTTTTTTTCTTTCAATATTTTCAATTATTTAGCTTGTCTTAAGAAACTTTATGTTCGGCACCATTTCCGATACATATTATTCATATTTTTTTGTTAGCAATTTGGTGCTGAAGAATATAAAGAAAGCAGTCCTAATATTCCAAATTAGGTGGCAATATGGTGATTCTTGTCTGCGCAGACTCTCAGCCAGCATTCCTTCAGTCAGCCATTAGCCATGAAGCTCAACAAAATCTCTCCCATGTTAGTTTGTTGATCTATTTTTTACTGTTGACAATAATATCGTTATGATATTATAGCTTGCTTAATTAATCTGCTTTTATGTGTTGTATTCATAAATTTTACAAGTTTTTTATATCCTTTTGCGACAAAAATGTTTATGTAATTGTACTGTCATCCCTAAAGCTGGTAGGAGGAGCTACTGAAACCTACATAGCGCCCAAAATAAAACTTAAAAAGTCCGACTCGCAGGAGCTGCATCATCTTAGCGCGGTTCCGTTCTTATCCCTAGTCTCATTTGGAATGATTAGAATAGAAACAGTTATTATTTTGGTTCC
Source organism: Gonocerus acuteangulatus (assembly GCA_946811695.1). Taxonomy (NCBI): domain Eukaryota; kingdom Metazoa; phylum Arthropoda; class Insecta; order Hemiptera; family Coreidae; genus Gonocerus; species Gonocerus acuteangulatus. The sequence continues at coordinate 131,326,847 of OX328124.1, read as the reverse complement.
ACATTTCTTGAAAGGTCTTGATTTATGATCTTACCTGGATGGGTCGGCCAACCCTAGAAAGGCCCCCGCTAGGCAGTTGAATCTTGGAAATCCATATTTCTAACATTAAATTGCTTTTCTTATTTTACTTAACCTGTTTTATTTTTAAATACATTATCCAACTATAAGCAATTAAAAAATAACAAGGAATAAAAACAGACAAAAAGAACAGTTCGAATAAGCGAAATCAATTACTTTAAAGTTTTAAGCACTTATTTCTCCGATTGACATCGCCTATTCAAAACTTTCTTCAGAACCTTTTTTGTAGAGCATTTAGTAAGCTTTCTAATAGTAATCTTCCGTTTACCAAGATTCTGGACCGTTTTCGAGATATTAAGGAAAATATACGAAGGGGGCCTAATAGATATTCATACGGCATCTGAGAATCCCAAGATTCCGTAAAAACAAAATATTGACAAATACATTTGACTGCTCTAAGCAATTACAAAAATAACGAGCAGTGAAAAAAAACTGCGGGAAACACACAAATACATCCGTTTAAATAAACGAAACTAACTAACTAAGTTTTAAGCACTTATCTCTCCTAATATGACCATACCATAAAATATTTCTTCAAAACATTTTTTGTAGAGAATTTAGTAAGCTTTAGAACTGTTACATTTCACTTTCCACGATTTCCTACCGTTTTCGAGATATTAATGAAAGTATACGAAGTTCCCAAAACTTTTCATATCTGTTCATAAAATATTTTATTCTAACCCTTCCTTATCTCCAAACGTAACCAGAATTTCAACATTTTAGTTTCGATGAAATTCGAACATGCAGAAAATGTTTCAACTGAATCCCATGATTTTAAGTACTCAAACCAAAAACGTTATTCAACAAGTATTTTTCCAATTTTCTCGAAAAAGGTTAAAGCTATCGCCTTAAAAATGGTTACATTAGTTTTCCTAAGCCTAGAAGCCTATAAAATGAGTACTTGCAAGCATATGAAGTAAGTGGACCGATTTTTTTCGCGCGACATTCGCCCCAAAAACCATGTTTTAGTGGACGGATTCTGCTGGTTAACGAACTTGACCTTTCAAATTAGACGAAAGATTTTTGTACCAAATTCCATCAAAATCGGACCATTCGTCTGAGATGTAGAGAGCGAACAGACAAATATATATATATATATATATATATATATATATATAAATATATATATACATACAAATTTGAACCACCGTCATTTTCGGTCTCTAGGGGTTCTGAAACGCAATATTTTCTAGTCGGCTCTTCCGGATTGTTTCATGAGATCAACCTTATAAGCGGGGTTCCTCCCTATGAAGGGAGGGAGGAACCGCGCTAACAGGAATAGAAGTGTTTCATTTCTACTGATTCCGAACAATCCTATTAGCCATATTACAATAACTGCATAATACCGAACTTGACTTAATTCTACTGATATTTTTCCCCCAGCTAATATATTATAATCCTCGGAATCTATTCCCTTCGCCGGGTTCCTCTTGGAATATAAAAGTACTTTTTTCTGGGAATATGGAAAACGAAATTCATTTTTTCCACAATATTAGCAGCTTATAAGGGAAAATCTACAAAAAACCCTCCGTCCTTTCCCAATGAGAGTCAGGATGGAAAAAGAGAAGAGTCGTCCTATATTGACTTTTTCTCCCCCCCCCCTTCAATCTCTCTTCCAATATGACTTAATTATTATATATTCATAGAAAGTAAACTTTACTTAAATTAAAAATTACCGACTTGGATTAACTCCAACTTTTTTGTGCCCAAAATCAAAGATGCTAGTTTAACAGGTTCTTTCCAAAACGGTAGAATATATTGCGTTAATTCAGATTTCCATCGATATCTTCAGCTAAAACCCTAAATAGATTGTTACTCCTAAACAGTGAGTACCAGGGGCGTTTATGGAAAAAACGTTCCCGGGAGGGGGGCTAGGAGCACCGAGGGATTCGGAGTATGGGAAAGTGTTAAATACTCTAGTGTAAAGTGGTGAGTTTTGAGGTGCTCTGGGCACCTGGTAAATCAGGGTACTCTAGTGTAAAGAGGTGAGTTTTGAGGTGCTCTGGACCCCTGGTAAATCAGGGTACTCTAGTGTAAAGTGTTGAGTTTTGAGGTGCTCTGGACACCTGGTAAATCAGGGTACTCTAGTGTAAAGTGGTGAGTTTTGAGGTGCTCTGGACACCTGGTAAATCAGGGTACTCTAGTGTAAAGTGGCGAGTTTTGAGGTGCTCTGGACACCTGGTAAATCAGGGTACTCTAGTGTAAAGTGGTGAGTTTTTAGGTGCTCTGGACACCTGGTAAATCAGAGTACATTTTGAACTTATTTTACAGACTTTTTTTTCTACGAAATGTTCCAACCAAGACAAAATTTGGCTGGAGTCCCCTCTGCCCCCCTTTAAATACGCCCATGGTGAGCGCTAAAGTAAAGAAATTTCACTAAAAAAAAAAACAGTGTTGCAGTGTGATTAATAGAATAACCATATTTCTAAAAGCCAAGAATCTAATGAAGCCATTTCCATGGCCGAACTATAACCGTTCTTATATAGTTAGTTAGGAAAATGGAAAAAGTACTAGGTTTCTTGAGGGTTTTCAATTTTAGCGCGGTTCCTCCCTCCCTCCATAGGGAGGAACCCCGCTTATAAGGTTGATCTCATGACGCAATCCGGAAGTACCGACTAGAATATGTTACGATTCAGAACCCCTAGAGAGCGAAAATAACGGTGGTTCAAATTTGTGTGTGTGTGTATATATATATATATATATATATATATATATATATATATACACACTCAGTCAAAAAAGTTTCCATACACCCAAAAATAATGTAATATATGCAAATAAAGGAATTCAATAAATGTGCAATAGTATTATTTGAATAGCATTTTGTATGTTTAACATATGTAAGTGCAATTATTGCAATAATAAGTAAATAAATATTAAATTTATCATAATTTAAAAAGTCCGATTCGCAGGAACTGCGTCATCTTAGCGCGGTTCCGTTCTTATCTTTAGTGTTTATGAAGGCATAGAATAGAAACAGTTATTACTTTGTTTAGATCAATAGCGAAACACCTATCCAAATGAAATCTCAAACAAAGCAGTCTTGAAAGGTCTTGATTTACAATCTTACCTGTATGGGTCAGCTATCCCATAAGTCGGGCAGAAAGGCCTCCGCTCAGAGGCATTTGGAAAGCCTTGGGATCTCTCTCTTTGAACGCTACATTTTTAACAATAAATTGATCTTCTTATTTTACTTAATCTGTTTTATTGTCAAATACATTATCCGACTATAAGCAATTTAAAAATAACAAGGAATAAAATAGACAAAAAGAACCATTCGAATAAACGAAATCAATTACTTTAAAGTTTTAAGCACTTATTTATCCGATTGACATCGCCTAATTAAAACTTTCTTTAGAACCTTTTTTGTAGAACATTTAGTAAGCTTTCGAATGGTAACCATCTGCTTTCCAAGATTGTCAACGGTTTTCGAGATACTAACGAAAGTATACAAAGTTACCAAAACTTTTCTTGTCTGTTAATAAAATATTTTATTCTAACCCTTTCTTTACTCTAAACATAACCAAAATTTCAACATATTAGTGTCGATGAAATTCGAACATGCAGAAAATGTTTCAACTGAATCCCATAATTCTAAGTACCAAAATCAAAGACAAAAAGAACAGTTCGAATAAGCGAAATCAATTACTTTAAAGGTTTAAGGACTTATTTCTCCGATTGAAATCGCCTAATCAAAACTTTCATTAGAACCATTTTTGTAGAGCATTTAGTAAGCTTTCTAATGGTAATCTTACGATTCGTACCAAAATTTTTTATGTCTGTTAATAAAATATTTTATTCTAACCCTTCCTTAACTCCAAACGTAACATAACTTTCAACATATTAGTTGTAATGAAAGTAGAACATGCAGATAATGTTTCAACTGAATCCCGTGATTCTAAGTACCCAAACCAAAAACGGTATTCAAACATTATTTTTCCAATTTTCTCGAAAACGGTTAAAGCTATCGCCTTGAAAATGGTTTCATTCGTTTTCGTAGCCCAAGAAGCCTATAAAAAGAGTACTTACAAGCTTATGAACTCAAAAACGTAAGCGTTACGATTTTTTCTGCGCGAATTTCGCCCCAAACGCCATCTTCCAGTTGGCGGATTTTGCTGGTTAACGAACTTGACCTTTCAAATTGGACGACTGATTTTTGTACCAAATTTCATCAAAATCGGACCATCAGGGAAGCCAGAAATGAGCGAACAGACAAATATATATATATATATATATATATATATATATACAAATTTGAACCACCGTTATTTTCGGTCTCTAGGGGTTCTGAAACGCGAAATTTTCTTGTCGGCACTTCCGGATTGTTTCATTGTATCAACCTTATAAGCGGGGTTCCTCCCTATGGGGGAGGGAGGAACCGCGCTAAAAAATGTATGTTAAATAAGTTTCCATACACTATAAACATTAATCCTATTTTATTTACTGTGGCGCTCTTTCAAGTCTTAGGTGTATAAATCTTATCTCTTCCATTAATTCTTAGTCCAGTATTAGGTTTGCTTGTGCCTGTGAGAGATGATGTTTTTTATAATGCATGTTTCTCGTGATGTAAGAGCTAATAGTTCGTTGCCAGAATCAGGGCTTGTCTCTTCGAAAAATTGCTCAATTATTAAAGAAATCACATGCAACAGCACAATATGTACTTAACGTGCATAATGGTTTAGAATCTCTGGAGGATAGACCACGGACGGGAAGTCCGAGGAAATTGGAGTCACTACAGGAGGTTCATTCTTGTTCAAATTAATAAAGATCCTTACACATCATTGACCACTGAACTAAATAGGGACTACGGGATTCAAGTCCTAGTCAGAGAACGTTAGAAATGCATTAAGAAAGGAAGGATTGAGGTGTCGGATTGCCCAAAGAAAGGCCTTCATAAGTAAGGTTAAACGGAAGAAGCTGCTACAGTTTGCCATGGTATTCATAGATAAACCTGACAGTTTCTCGGAGAAGATGATATTTCTTGACGAGTCAAAATTAAATTTTGGGTCAGATGGAAGGTCAAAACTGTGGAGAAAACCAAAGGAAGCATTCAAGAGAAATAATGTAAAACCAACATTTAAACAGGGAGGTGGAAGTGTCATGGTGTGGGGGTGTGTTAGTTCATCTGGTGTAGGAAATTGAGTGTTTGTGTGATGGAATAATGAACCAAAATGTTTATTTGGATATTCTAAGGGGCAATTTAAAAAAATTGGCTGAACAACTCAGACTTGGGCAAAGATACTTTTTCCAATAAGACAATGACCCCAAACTCGAAGCTAAAAAAGTAAAGGAATGGTTGCTCTATAATGTTCCAAATCAATTAAAAACACCTCACATTTACCTGGCCTAAACCCCATTGAACACCTATGGGATGAACTTGGTCGAAGAGTGAAAAATCACAACATCCGAACGAAATAAGAGCTGAAAACTGCAATAGAGACAGAATGAAATGAAATCAATAATCTAGTAACAAAACAACTGGTTTGGAGTATGAAGCACAGACTACTTATGAATCAAATCCTAAAACCAAAAGGAGGATCCACAAGTTATTAAAAACAACATTATGGAAATTTAATCATGCTTTCTTTGTAATGTATGGAAACTTTTTTGACATAATTTTTTTACATTATGATAAATTTAATATTTACTAACTTATTATTGCTTTAAATGAACTTATATATGTTAAACATAAATAATGCTATACAAATAATATTATAGCACATTTCTTGAATTCCTTTATTTGCATATATCAAATTATAATTGGGTGTATGGAAACTTTTTTGACTGAGTGTATATATATATGTGTATATATATATATATATCTGTTCGCGCTCTATCTCATTGAATAATGGTCCGATTTTAATAAAATTTGGTACAAAAATCTTTCATCTAATTTGAAAGGTCAAGTTCGTAAGCCGGCAGAATCCGTCCTCCGGAACATGGTTTTTGAAGCGAAATAAATCGTTAAGCTTACATCATATGCTCGTTTTATAGGTTTCATGGCCTAGAAAAGCGAATGAAACCGATGTCAATCGGTTAAATAAGTGCTTAAAACTTTAAAAGTGTTTGTTTTGTTCTGTTGAACGGGGTTTGTGTTTTAAATTGCATTTATCATTCAAATTAGTATTTTAGTAAAAGAAGGCCAGAAAATTACTTACATGCATTAGTGGTTTCTTGTAAGAAACATTGAGATGGCGGGCGAGTCATTTCCGCTAAGGATGCTGTCAGTTTCCTCCTGTGTCGCTTTAAACTTCCTTCTCTTTATGATTTTATTTATATTTTTAACGAAAGGTCAAACCACACAAATAACTGTTACTATTCCTTTACTGATAGCTCCAGATATCGGCGATACAAATGCAAACTAACGAATATGAAAATCACCACTTAATTTATTCATAAATTTTTGTTTGGACAGTCAAATATTCGGCAGATTTGACCTTTTGATAGTGGAATACTTTGCCTTTAATAGAGTGAAGTGAGATTGAAGAATTTGCCGTACATAAGTCCAGCAGAAGTTACTAAAGATTGAAAATGAAAGATGCATTTTTTCATATTCGTTAGTTTGCTTTTGTATCGAGGATATATGATCAGAACCGCTCTTATTAAGGTATTATTTCGCAGGAATCTGATCTTGCTGAAGGAGTTTTCATATATACAGAGTGTCCCATAAATAAATGATTGAGGACTCTTAGGGGAACAAGAAATGTCATGTGACGAGTTTCCCAATTCTCACACATAAGGGAGAAAACGTCATTTTATTGTTTTTTCAAGACAAACGTGGTTTTTAGAAATATAATCGTTGTAGCTCCGGCCCAGGTGATTGTACTAGCAAGGAAGTGAAACCAATCGAAAGCTGAGTAAATTTACTATAAGACTAGTTGGGAGTAAACTTTAAAAGTCCGACCCACAGGAACTGCGTTATCTTAGCGCGGTTACGTGCACTAGACAAACGCTTAACTTGGAAGCCACACATAACACAGAAAAGACAGGAACTAAACAGACGTTTTAGACTTTTATCACGCTTATTGGACAAACGCTCCAAACTATCATTGACTAACAAACGACTTATATAGAATACCATACTCCGACCAATATGAACTTATGGACTAGAACTCTGGGGTTCCACTAAACCTTCAAATTCCTACAGAATACAAACAATGCAATCCAAAATCCTTCGAAAAATATCCAATGCTCCTTACTATGTCTCCAACCTAACCCTCCATAATGACTTCAATATCCCCTTTATCCAATCCCTAGCCAAATCAGTCTATCAGAAGTTCCATTCCAATCTCCCAGGTCATCCAAATCCTTTGATAAATTCTCTATCCTCGTTTCAAAATCCACAAAATCCCCATAGAAGGCTGAAGCGGAGGTGGCCTAGAGACAATTTGCTTTAACATCTGCAGTGCACAAAGGATCTTATATTTTCATTTAAAATTGTTTACAATTGTTTCATTATTATTTTATATTATCTTTTTATTTATTTTTTCTTTAATGCATTACTATTGTGGGTTTTGTAATTGTTCATATTCCCACATCAAGCCTCACAATGTCATTATAACAGAACCAGCAATATTACTAGAAATATGTTAACTCATATTGTTGTAATAATCAATAATAATAATAATAATAATAAAAAAAAAGTGCATCTCGAAGAAATGGAATAGATTAGCATCACAAATCACAGGAAACTGACAGTAGCCAACTTACACAGAAACTGATAATTCTTAATCTGTATAAGTCAATACAATTATGTACTGAAAACGTACTTACTCTTTGACTACTGCTGAGGAGGCTCTATTCTAAACAACCAAAAAATCGTTGTCATTTTAAATATCTTGTTATAATAGCAAACTCGTTTTACTGTTATAATCAACTGTAAATATGTGCTTCATGGCGAATAAAATTCCATTCTGTCGTGGGTTAAATCTTTCTATAAAATAAGAAATATCGATAACTTCAGTTGGAGGCTATGAGTTAGGTTATATAGACAGCAGAATTCAAAACAAACTACGTCATCATGATTAGCCACAGCCATCTTGATTACCACAGCCACTCCAAACTTATTACCAATACCTTTCACCGTTTTTTAGCTTATTTTACTACTATACTAATTTTACTGATAAATTCAATTTAAAACAAGAAAAAAAACAATTAAAAAGTGAGATAAACAAAGAGAAACCCCCTTTTTAAACAACAAAACAAACATTTTTTACGTTTTAAGCGCTTATATCTCTGATTGACATTGCCCCATCGAATATTGCTTCAGAACCTTTTTTTTTTAGAGAATTTAGTAAGCATTCAAATGGTCACCTTCCACTTAGCACGATTTCCCAACCGTTATCGAGATATTTACGAAAAATGTATGAAGATCCGAAAACTTTTCATGTCTATTAATAAAATTTTTTTTTTCGCATACTTCCTTAAGTCCAAATATAACCAAAATTTAAACAACTTAGTTAGGATTAATTTCCAAGTTATAGAAAATATTTCAATTGAATCCCGCGATTCTAAGTACTCACAAAAATATAATGACTTACAAAAATATTGAATCCACTTTTCTCAGGAACGGTTACAGATATCGCCTTAAAAATGGTTTCATTCGTTTTCTTATATTAAGAAACCTATGAAACAAGTACCTGCAAGCATATAAACTCAAAAACGTTAGCGTTACGATTTTTTTTGCGCGAATTTCGGCCCAAAAGCTATCTTCTAGTGGGCGGATTTTGCTGTTTAACAAACTTGACCTTTCAAATTAGACGACAGATTTTTGTACCAAATTTCGTCAAAATCGGGCCATTTTTGAGCTTGCTAGAGAGCGAACAGACAAGCATATATATATATATATATATATATATATATATATATATATATATATATATATATACATATATATATGCTTACTAGTAGTGCCGACTAGAAACTTTCACGTTTCAGACCCGTTTCAGGTGGCCCAAATTTGTGTGTGTGTATATATATATATTCCAACCTCCGTTATTTTCGTGAATTACCTGTTCTGAAACTTTTTCTGAAATAATCTATATATATAAAAATCACCTGTAAGTTTGTCTGTCAGTTTGTTCTTTATACAAATCCACACCGTTTGACCAATTTGGACCAAACTTGGCACACATGTACTTCTTGATACGGGAAATCTCCTAGGCTAGGTCAAAATAGTCAAATTTCGAAATTTGGTCAAAAGGTCAATAGTTTTGTTCAAGAAAAATTGGCTACACTGAACCGTTCATATTCTGACAGCCATTTTGAATAATGTCTCAAATTTTTTTTTTTATGTTCTTGATAATTAGAATAACTCGAACTCATTGATGACTTTACATCATTATATAATCATATACCTATGTATAAAATCTTTTAGGCTTCACAGTTCGGAAGTAACGAGTTCCAAACTGTCAATTAAAGAAGAGTGAATTGTTCAGAAATAGTAATTTTCTTTCCAGTGTTGCCTTGGTGGAGATTAGCAAGCTAAAAAAACTTTCGTCTTTTTTTGCGAAAAGCTTTTCTTTTGCGAACAAAACTTTTCAGTTTTAACCTTTGTACGTTTATCTAAATTATAGCCTTATATTCTCAGGATTTGGACAAGTAATATCATATAAGATCAAATTTATTAATTTCTGATGAAAATGTAGAGCAACACTGAGCTCCTAGAAGCCATTAACCATTATCCTTTTTTTTAAGTTTGGTTTGTTTATCTAATTTCCAAAACTTTTTAGTTTTAGCAAAATATTTGTGTTTACCTAAATAATAGCCTTATATTCTTAGAATTTTGACTAATATGTATTAATAAGTAATTTGAAATATTAATTTTTTGATCTGTAGACTTTACTGTCGCCATTTTTTTCCAGTGTTGCCAAGGTGGAGATTAGCAAGCCAACAAAACATTCCTTTTTTTTATATTAAAAGTTTTTCTTTTGCGAACAAAACTTTTCAGTTTTAACCTTTGTACGTTTATCTAAATTATAGCCTTATATTCTCAGGATTTGGACAAGTAATATCATATAAGATCAATTTTATTAATTTCTGATGAAAATGTAGAGCAACACTGAGCTCCTAGAAGCCATTAACCATTATCCTTTTTTTTTAAGTTTGGTTTGTTTATCTAATTTCCGAAACTTTTTAGTTTTAGCAAAATATTTGTGTTTACCTAAATAATAGCCTTATATTCTTAGAATTTTGACTAATATGTATTAATAAGTAATTTGAAATATTAATTTTTTGATCTGTAGACTTTACTGTCGCCATTTTTTTCCAGTGTTGCCAAGGTGGAGATTAGCAAGCCAACAAAACATTCCTTTTTTTTATATTAAAAGTTTTTCTTTTGCGAACAAAACTTTTCAGTTTTAACCTTTGTACGTTTATCTAAATTATAGCCTTATATTCTCAGGATTTGGACAAGTAATATCATATAAGATCAATTTTATTAATTTCTGATGAAAATGTAGAGCAACACTGAGCTCCTAGAAGCCATTAACCATTATCCTTTTTTTTTAAGTTTGGTTTGTTTATCTAATTTCCGAAACTTTTTAGTTTTAGCAAAATATTTGTGTTTACCTAAATAATAGCCTTATATTCTTAGAATTTTGACTAATATGTATTAATAAGTAATTTGAAATATTAATTTTTTGATCTGTAGACTTTACTGTCGCCATTTTTTTCCAGTGTTGCCAAGGTGGAGATTAGCAAGCCAACAAAACATTCCTTTTTTTTATATTAAAAGTTTTTCTTTTGCGAACAAAACTTTTCAGTTTTAACCTTTGTACGTTTATCTAAATTATAGCCTTATATTCTCAGGATTTGGACAAGTAACATCATATAAGATCAATTTTATTAATTTCTGATGAAAATGTAGAGCAACACTGAGCTCCTAGAAGCCATTAACCATTATCCTTTTTTTTTAAGTTTGGTTTGTTTATCTAATTTCCGAAACTTTTTAGTTTTAGCAAAATATTTGTGTTTACCTAAATAATAGCCTTATATTCTTAGAATTTTGACTAATATGTATTAATAAGTAATTTGAAATATTAATTTTTTGATCTGTAGACTTTACTGTCGCCATTTTTTTCCAGTGTTGCCAAGGTGGAGATTAGCAAGCCAACAAAACATTCCTTTTTTTTATATTAAAAGTTTTTCTTTTGCGAACAAAACTTTTCAGTTTTAACCTTTGTACGTTTATCTAAATTATAGCCTTATATTCTCAGGATTTGGACAAGTAATATCATATAAGATCAATTTTATTAATTTCTGATGAAAATGTAGAGCAACACTGAGCTCCTAGAAGCCATTAACCATTATCCTTTTTTTTTAAGTTTGGTTTGTTTATCTAATTTCCGAAACTTTTTAGTTTTAGCAAAGTATTTGTGTTTACCTAAATAATAGCCTTATATTCTTAGAATTTTGACTAATATGTATTAATAAGTAATTTGAAATATTAATTTTTTGATCTGTAGACTTTACTGTCGCCATTTTTTTCCAGTATTGCCAAGGTGGAGATTAGCAAGCCAACAAAACATTCCTTTTTTTTATATTAAAAGTTTTTCTTTTGCGAACAAAACTTTTCAGTTTTAACCTTTGTACGTTTATCTAAATTATAGCCTTATATTCTCAGGATTTGGACAAGTAACATCATATAAGATCAATATTATTAATTTCTGATGAAAATGTAGAGCAACACTGAGCTCCTAGAAGCCATTAACCATTATCCTTTTTTTTAAGTTTGGTTTGTTTATCTAATTTCCAAAACTTTTTAGTTTTAGCAAAATATTTGTGTTTACCTAAATAATAGCCTTATATTCTTAGAATTTTGACTAATATGTATTAATAAGTAATTTGAAATATTAATTTTTTGATCTGTAGACTTTACTGTCGCCATTTTTTTCCAGTGTTGCCAAGGTGGAGATTAGCAAGCCAACAAAACATTCCTTTTTTTTATATTAAAAGTTTTTCTTTTGCGAACAAAACTTTTCAGTTTTAACCTTTGTACGTTTATCTAAATTATAGCCTTATATTCTCAGGATTTGGACAAGTAATATCATATAAGATCAAATTTATTAATTTCTGATGAAAATGTAGAGCAACACTGAGCTCCTAGAAGCCATTAACCATTATCCTTTTTTTTAAGTTTGGTTTGTTTATCTAATTTCCAAAACTTTTTAGTTTTAGCAAAATATTTGTGTTTACCTAAATAATAGCCTTAAATTCTTAGAATTTTGACTAATATGTATTAATAAGTAATTTGAAATATTAAGTTTTTGATCTGTAGACTTTACTGTCGCCATTTTTTTTCCAGTGTTGCCTAGGTGGAGATTAACAAGCCAACAAAACATTCCTTTTTTTTATATTAAAAGTTTTTCTTTTGCGAACAAAACTTTTCATTTATAACCTTTGTATGTTTATCTAAATTATAGCCGTATATTCTCAGAATTTGGACATGTAAGATCAATTTTTTTTAATTTCTGATGAGAATGTAGGACAACACTGGGCTCCTAGAAGACATTAACCAATTTTCTTTTTAAGTGTTTCCATATTTGATGTTTTTTTTTTTTTGCAAATTGCCTTTTATCACATGCATTTGTTTAGAAAAAAATATGCGTTCAACATGAACCCATGGATCTGTTCAAAACTTTAATAATTTAAATACTTTTAGTTCTTTACCGTATCATCTATATGTGACAAACAAAAATTTGGTGTTTATCTAAATAATAGCCTTATATTCTCAGAATTTAGATTAATATCATATATTAGTAAGTAATTTGAAATATTGAGTTATTGATCTGTGGACTTGCAGGTTCCCGTTAGTTTTCCATAGTTGATTTTTTTTTTATTTGCAAATTTTATCTTTAATATAACACTTAAAATCATCTATACGTATATGTGACGTGATATTTAAACATTGGGGTTTTCCATGTCTAATCAACCCAAAAAAATAGGATTTGACACCCATTATCTCATGATAGAATGAGAACTTCCTACATTTACAAAACATTCTTTACTTTAGTGAAGGGTTTGCTGGGCAATATAAAACGAAATACAACTTAGTTTTTATCACATGTAACTGCAGACCAGTAACTAACATTAAACTTTGAAATATTTCAAATATATATTGGGAAAAACAAATGGAAAACAAACTGAAACCAGCAAGTTAACAGATCAAAAACTTAATATTTATAAATTATTTGATCTGTTAAGTTGCTGGTTTCAGTTTGTTTTCCATAGTTGAATTTTTGATTTGGGAATTGCATTTTATCACATGCATTTGCTTAATAAAAACTATGTCTTTAACAGTAACCCATGGACTGTCCGAACTTATAGCAGGCTCAATATCTACTTGGCTCATATGGAGAATTGTAGTGTTTGTCATTAAACTAGATGCAACATTAGCAAACTCTACTGAGTTTTTTACATTTTTAGTTTCAGATTTGCTCATAACTTCCATTAGAGACCAAGGATTTTACTCTTGCTCCCACCCTATCTACTACACGTTTGTCATGAGCTGTAGTAAAATATTTCCGCTAAAACTTTTTGTGAAATTTTTCTGAATGTATGTAAAGCAATCTTGACATATATTTATTTTTAAACTGAGTTGATGGATTATCACTGTAAATAATTTCATTTACTGACAAATCATTATTTGTTATTATTATATCATATTATCTTATCAAAAGTGCGTATACAGAATTCATACCTTTATGTTTAGTATCAGAACAAATTAGAAAAGTAGTGGATTTGTTTTTGAAAAATAATGCTGCTGTAAATAATTGAACAGTTTCTCATGACCACAATCCTGATTGAATTCTGTTTTAACAATCGCAAGAATAAGCCATTGCAAGAACGGACGTTTTCCTTTCATTAATCAGTTATTTTATTTTATTTTATTCATTTATATTCATTCTTATTTTCTATTTCTTTCAATTAATTTATAGTTTTGATATTCTTATTTGTTTCTTTTTCAATATTATTATTACTATTTTTATTTGTATTATTATTAAAGTTGATATCATTACGCTATCATATTTCTCTATCTTAATATTATCATTATTATTATACTTTTAAAACTCAGAAAAAAAAAATGATAAACAAAAGTATATTACTTTGATTGCAATGCAGTAAGTATTGGAAGATGGAACCTGCAGAATCTAAATAAACTCCCACAGTATAGGGATATTATATTGTGGGGAAAAAAAAATCAATTTGTTCCTTATATAAATCCAAAGCTTTTGAGCGATTTTGAACAAACTTGGCACACAGGTAGGTCTTGATGCGGGGAGTGTCATAGGCAAGGTGAAAATAGTCTACCAGCTGTATATTTGTTCCTTACAGCTATATAATATAAAGTTGGTGTAGCATGGCACACTGGGTATCAGCTAGTAAATAGTCTACCAGCTGTATGTTTGTTCCTTACAGCTATATAATATAAAGTTGGTGTAGCATGGCACACTGGGTATCAGCTAGTAAATAGTCTACCAGCTGTATGTTTGTTCCTTACAGCTATATAATATAAAGTTGGTGTAGCATGGCACACTGGGTATCAGCTAGTAAATAGTCTACCAGCTGTATGTTTGTTCCTTACAGCTATATAATATAAAGTTGGTGTAGCATGGCACACTGGGTATCAGCTAGTAAATAGTCTACCAGCTGTATGTTTGTTCCTTACAGCTATATAATATAAAGTTGGTGTAGCATGGCACACTGGGTATCAGCTAGTAAATAGTCTACCAGCTGTATGTTTGTTCCTTATAGCTATATAATATAAAGTTGGTGTAGCATGGCACACTGGGTAACAGCTAGTAAATAGTCTACCAGCTGTATGTTTGTTCCTTACAACTATATAATATAAAGTTGGTGTAGCATGGCACACTGGGTAACAGCTAGTAAATAGTCTACCAGCTGTATGTTTGTTCCTTACAGCTATATAATATAAAGTTGGTGTAGCATGGCACACTGGGTAACAGCTAGTAAATAGTCTACCAGCTGTATGTTTGTTCCTTACAGCTATATAATATAAAGTTGGTGTAGCATGGCACACTGGGTAACAGCTAGTAAATAGTCTACCAGCTGTATGTTTGTTCCTTACAACTATATAATATAAAGTTGGTGTAGCATGGCACACTGGGTAACAGCTAGTAAATAGTCTACCAGCTGTATGTTTGTTCCTTACAACTATATAATATAAAGTTGGTGTAGCATGGCACACTGGGTAACAGCTAGTAAATAGTCTACCAGCTGTATGTTTGTTCCTTACAACTATATAATACAAAGTTGGCGTAGCATGGCACACTGGGTAACAGCTAGTAAATAGTCTACCAGCTGTATGTTTGTTCCTTACAGCTATATAATATAAAGTTGGTGTAGCATGGCACACTGGGTAACAGCTAGTAAATAGTCTACCAGCTGTATGTTTGTTCCTTACAACTATATAATATAAAGTTGGTGTAGCATGGCACACTGGGTAACAGCTAGTAAATAGTCTACCAGCTGTATGTTTGTTCCTTACAGCTATATAATATAAAGTTGGTGTAGCATGGCACACTGGGTAACAGCTAGTAAATAGTCTACCAGCTGTATGTTTGTTCCTTACAGCTATATAATATAAAGTTGGTGTAGCATGGCACACTGGGTAACAGCTAGTAAATAGTCTACCAGCTGTATGTTTGTTCCTTACAACTATATAATATAAAGTTGGTGTAGCATGGCACACTGGGTAACAGCTAGTAAATAGTCTACCAGCTGTATGTTTGTTCCTTACAACTATATAATATAAAGTTGGTGTAGCATGGCACACTGGGTAACAGCTAGTAAATAGTCTACCAGCTGTATGTTTGTTCCTTACAACTATATAATACAAAGTTGGCGTAGCATGGCACACTGGGTAACAGCTAGTAAATAGTCTACCAGCTGTATGTTTGTTCCTTACAGCTATATAATATAAAGTTGGTGTAGCATGACACACTGGGTAACAGCTAGTAAATAGTCTACCAGCTGTATGTTTGTTCCTTACAGCTATATAATATAAAGTTGGTGTAGCATGGCACACTGGGTAACAGCTAGTAAATAGTCTACCAGCTGTATGTTTGTTCCTTACAGCTATATTATTAAAGTTGGTGTAGCATGGCACACTGGGTAACAGCTAGTAAATAGTCTACCAGCTGTATGTTTGTTCCTTACAACTATATAATATAAAGTTGGTGTAGCATGGCACACTGGGTAACAGCTAGTAAATAGTCTACCAGCTGTATGTTTGTTCCTTACAGCTATATAATATAAAGTTGGTGTAGCATGACACACTGGGTAACAGCTAGTAAATAGTCTACCAGCTGTATGTTTGTTCCTTACAGCTATATAATATAAAGTTGGTGTAGCATGGCACACTGGGTAACAGCTAGTAAATAGTCTACCAGCTGTATGTTTGTTCCTTACAGCTATATAATATAAAGTTGGTGTAGCATGGCACACTGGGTAACAGCTAGTAAATAGTCTACCAGCTGTATGTTTGTTCCTTACAGCTATATAATATAAAGTTGGTGTAGCATGGCACACTGGGTAACAGCTAGTAAATAGTCTACCAGCTGTATGTTTGTTCCTTACAGCTATATTATTAAAGTTGGTGTAGCATGGCACACTGGGTAACAGCTAGTAAATAGTCTACCAGCTGTATGTTTGTTCCTTACAACTATATAATATAAAGTTGGTGTAGCATGGCACACTGGGGTAACAGCTAGTAAATAGTCTACCAGCTGTATTGCTATATACAATTTTTATACAATCTGGTAATAAATAAAAAATTAATGATTAGTTAAGACAATAAAACTAGTGTAAACTGGCTAAATTCCTGGAGCTCCATGAATACCAAAGAGAAGCATGTGGTGGCTGTCCTGCCACATTGTGGTTTTCCTCTATCCACAAATATTTCTGATTGGCGTTCAGCAGAACACAGTCCTTATCAAAACTATTATCTCTCGAGGAAGTCATTGAAGCTATGAATGAAATATTTCTTTCTTTTTTTTTTTTTTGGCACATTTATTGCATAAAAATGTGGGAGATTATATTAGAGCATTCAATAAGTTTGTGCACATTATAAGCATGTATGGGATTGGCTATGACTCACTACAAGACTATATTTAGCACTCACTATAATGATTTTTTTTTAACCATTCATTGAGAATAATAGTTTAAAGAAAATATTTCCATTACTTACCTAGCCTGAGATATATGATGTATCTTACAGACTTCCTAGGTTCAGTGTCTAGTATGCTTCCCCTGAGAGATACCAGAGAGAGGGCTGCTTCCAGAAACAGAGACCCTACTAGGACCACCAAGTATCCTAAGCAGTAGATTCTCAGAAGAGAAGCACATGTTGACTGGAAGTTACCCACTACTAGCATGGTCACCAGAACGATCAGCCTGAAACAACAAGATTAGGTAAGCAGAAATCATGACAAACATATCAATACTATCGATACTACATCATTCAGCAAACTGACTATCCTTACACAAAGAGTTTGACTTGTGTCGTTTCCCTTCTTATACCTAGGTTTTTTTTTTTTATTTATTTTTTTTTTTATTTTTTTTTTTTTTTTTTACGGTGCATCTACATCAAGCCCATTAGCGCCGACATCCAGGGTGCAGCGAGGAATTTTCTCAGCGAGCCGTGGGATGAGAAAATTCCTGCCACCGGTGGGGATCGAACCCACCATCTCCCGCTTATGAATCCAAGGCGCTAGCCACTAGACCACGGGAGACCCCTCTTATACCTAATGTGGAAGCTTAGAATAGGAACAGATAATGTTTTGTATTAATCATTCGTGAAAAATGTAAACACATGTAAAAATATTATATAAAATGTCAAAGCGAAGCCACAAGGTCTTAGACGCCAAAATGGAAAAGATTTATTTCGCGCGAATTTTGCCAAAAAAAAAACAACAACATATTCCGGTAGATGGAATCTGTTGGCTAACGAACCAAATATGGTTCTTATAAGACAAAGTATTATTGTACCAAATGTCATCAAAATCGGACCATTTGTGACCCTGTTTGCCAGCGAACTGACAACATACATATATACTCGTATATATATATATATATATATATATATATATATATATATATATATATATATATATATATATGATCCTCAGATATTTTCATGTTTTATGATATGAGGTCTGAAAAATGAAATTTTCTGGTCGGTTTTTAAGGATTTCAACATCATAAACGGGCTTCCTCCTTTTGAAGACCGGGAGAACCCGCTAAAAGTGAATTAGCTTTAGCACATTCCGAATGAATATTGATGTTGCACGCATAACAGAATTTTTGTAAAATGTCTTCAAATTTTCCGGAAAATTACCCTATTAAAATGTATATATGTGTATACTCGTGTATACATATGTTTGTTAACATGATTTACTTCAAAGTCATTTATTTCGCCAGGAAACTTGGTTTACAGCATTCCAATAGCAAACGATTCAACGTGTTCGTTAACCAGAAAAATTGGTAAATCTCGTTACTCAGGATCCAAATTACTAATTTGTATTGTAACAAAACTCGGAAAAAATTATGAGTATCTAAAACGATAGATGTGTTTTATAAATATGATATATGTGTAAACCGGTTCATTACAAGTTGGGCTTTGTTCTGTACTAGCTGAATACCCGTGCTTCGTCACGGCAGATAAGTAGTTATTTTATTGCGTTAAATAATGTATCATCAAAATTAACGCTACTACATAATTTTGTGCAGTTTATTATAGCACGGTTCCCGTCATACAATATGTTATTCATCAATTGATAGGTATTATGTTTCCTGGCATTGGGGCGCTCCGGACCAGTGTCAAAAAACAGATAACCTAGAGATCACCGTTATTTATAGGTTATCAGTAACAGGAGTTTAACCAGGACAAGTTAAAATTCGTTGTCGTAATAAATAGACGTTAGAATTTAAAAAAATATGTTTCCAAGATGTCATTTGGAAACACCCATTATATTTGCCAGTATTACCAAGAAGTGTTCTGACTGGGGATGCTGATGGGTGAGGAGGCTGTGCAGCGGTTCGGGATATTATTACCTCGGATGGACCATCACCAGGTATAGCGTAAACTCTATGAGGGACAAAATCACAGTTTATTTCTAGTAATTCAAGTTCAGCCATCATAGTTGAAATTAACCTCAATTAAAAATAATACTATGAAATAGATACAGTACGGTAACAGCTGTTCTGTTATCGTCCTAGCAACGCATGCTGTCTAGGCTTGCCTGCTCTCTTTAAAACCAGCTAAAAATTCAAACCTTACTAAAAATACTTAAAAATTTGAGAATCAAAAAACCTTCCATAGCGATTGTTTACATCCTAAAGGGAGTGTCCATGCAAAATTTAAATTTTTCTGTCAAGTGTTTTGGGGTGGGCGATGAGAGGTCAGCGAGTGAGTGACTGGTATTTGACAAATACACACACACACACACACACACACATATATATATATATATATATATATATATATATATATGTTACTTTAAGCAAATTATTCTGGACTGATCAATCTTCTGAGGAATATTAGTTATAGAGATTGATATAACTACTTGAGGTGTTTCGTTAACAAACTAGCTTATCACATCGGCCGTATTTTAAAACATATGTTACATCTGAAAAAGGACGAATTTATAAGAAACGTACGCCCACAAAAAGAAAGAAGGTTTGTAAAAAAAAAATAATTTATCATCCTTTAAAAAATTTGAGGTAAAAAAGGTTGGAGGTAGAAGCAGGCTATAGATAGACTCGGAATTTAAAAGAGAAATCGATGTGTTTGATATTTTTTGTGAAGTAGCTCGTGCTTCGAGTAGGATCGAAGTGGGAGGATAAGGGCGAGAGCTTCAACCAGCTGGAATCGTCGGGGCTTGGAAAGGTTAAGTATTTTCAGGAATAGAAATCCGGAAAGAGAAAATAATAAAGAAGCAACAGGACATTGACTAAGGTCCCTTTTACACTTTGATTAGTGGGAGTGCAAGTGATTAATGATTAATAATTCCTGTGAGTGACTAGTGCTTAGTGTTTAGTGCGAGTAGTGTCTACTCTACTGTTTAGCGTCTACTGTCTACTGGAAACCCGCTTATAAGGTTCACCTGGTCCCGACTAGAAAATTTCATGTTCCAGAACGAATAGATCGTATATATATATATATATATATATATATATATATATATATATATATATATATATATATAGATATATTCATATTTGTTTTTATATATTTGTTTAACAATAAAAAAAAGTTACTTCCACAAAAATAAAATAAATACTAAAACAGTAAATAAATAAAATACACATTTATTTTGAATTTGTTAATTTCAGTAACTAATACTGGGTCCAGGAGGTGGCCATTACTGAACCCCAACCACACATTAACCTCAAAAATTATTATTTTCACCTAGATCAGGCATTCGAACACATTTTTACAGGTATTTATATTTAGAAAACAAATGCTTTACCTTAAATTGATACTGATGGCTACGCTTATGAAACTCACAGGGATTCTCATGGGCCCATACGTTTTTGTTGTGGTAATTAAATATCCTATCCCTCATAAATAAGATGTACATAGTCCTGTAAAAATGTGTTTAAATGCGTGATCTAGGTAAAAATAATAATTTTTGAGATTAATGTGTGATTGGGGCTCATTAATGGCCACCTCCTGGACCCAGTATTAGTTACTGTAATTAATAAATTTAAAATAAATGTGTATTTTATTTATTTACGGTTTTAGGATTTTTTTTTTATTTTCGTGGCAGTAATTTTTTTTGTTTTAAGTAAATATTTACTTAATATTTAAGTAAATATTTATAAAAATTAATATTTTATTTAAGCTTTTTGAATAAACTGAAGAAAACAATTTAATTTTCTTTTCACAGATCCATGTTTTTTTTAAACTTTTGTTCTTAAATCGTTCACATACTTCAATAACACAGGATTGTGATACATGAATGGAAAGCTGGTTAAATGAGGAAGTTTTTCTGAAACCCGGAAATCTCAGATCCTGCCCATTGAGGAGTAACGCTGGAAAGAAATATCAAGAACATGTCAGGAAATGTGGAATAGCTTCCTTTTGGTAAGATATACATAGTTACATTCATTCGTTTTTACGTTTACTCCCAACTAGTCTTATAGTAAATTTACTCAGCTTTCGATTGGTTTCACTCCCTTTCTAGTAGTACCACCTGGGACGGAGCTACAACGATTATTCTTCTAAAACGACGTTTGTCTAGATAAAACAATAAAACGACGTTTTCTCCCTTATGAGCGAGAATTCGGAAAGTCGCCATAGAGCATTTTTTGTTCCCCTAAGGGTCCTCTATCACCCCTCACAATATGACTAGACATTTACGGGACACCCTGTATATATATATATATATATATATATATATATATATATATATATATATATATATATGTATACATCTAATCTAAGATAAATAAATGAAAAGTTTTTAGAATTTCGTATATTTTCTATAATATCTGTAAAAAGTTTATAAAATCGTGGTAAGTAGAGGTTAACCATTCGACAGCTTAGTAAATTATCTAGAAAAAAGGTTTTTATGTAATTTTCGATGTGGCGATGTCAATCGGAGAAATAAGGACTTTAAATATGGATATATATAGTTTTGCTCTTTTGAACGGGCTTAAGTATCTGTTTATTTAACGTTTTAACTGGTTGTTGATTATTTTAATTGCATTTAGCAAAACAAGTATTTGACTAAAACAAGTTGAGAAAATGTGAAACATTGTTTTCGTGTTTCCAAGGGCTGGGGGGGGGGGGGTTGAGAAGTTAGCGGAATCGGTTATGATACTGCAGTTTCCTGCTGTCGCGCCTTAAATCTATTTTCTCTTCCAGATTTTATAATTCACGAAAGACCAAAACCTACCGATAACTGCTTCCATTCTTTTACTAATGTCATTCGAGATACGAACGGAATCACGCTAAGATGACGCAGTTCCTGCGAGTCGGACTTGTTTCTTCGTATACTCGTTTGGAAAGTATATGGTAACTATTGATGTGTCCTTGCATTTTTTTTTCATTTTATTATTATTTATTTCTCATTAGGTTCTGGCCATTATTATTCATGGATTGGTAATTCTAAAAGGACTTGAACTAGACACGCCTTGGCACTCACGACCATCAATAAAGTGAGTGTAATGGAAAATTATATTTATTTCTCATTAGGTTCTGGCCATTATTATTCATGGATTGATAATTCTAAAAGGACTTGAACTAGACACGCCTTGGCACTCACGACCATCAATAAAGTGAGTGTAATGGAAATTTATATTTATTTCTCATTAGGTTCTGGCCATTATTATTCATGGATTGATAATTCTAAAAGGACTTGAACTAGACACGCCTTGGCACTCACGACCATCAATAAAGTGAGTGTAATGGAAAATTATATTTATTTCTCATTAGGTTCTGGCCATTATTATTCATGGATTGATAATTCTAAAAGGACTTGAACTAGACACGCCTTGGCACTCACGACCATCAATAAAGTGAGTGTAATGGAAAATTATATTTATTTTTCATTAGGTTCTGGCCATTATTATTCATGGATTGGTAATTCTAAAAGGACTTGAACTAGACACGCCTTGGCACTCACGACCATCAATAAAGTGAGTGTAATGGAAAATTATATTTATTTCTCATTAGGTTCTGGCCATTATTATTCATGGATTGGTAATTCTAAAAGGACTTGAACTAGACACGCCTTGGCACTCACGACCATCAATAAAGTGAGTGTAATGGAAAATTATATTTATTTCTCATTAGGTTCTGGCCATTATTATTCATGGATTGATAATTCTAAAAGGACTTGAACTAGACACGCCTTGGCACTCACGACCATCAATAAAGTGAGTGTAATGGAAAATTATATTTATTTCTCATTAGGTTCTGGCCATTATTATTCATGGATTGATAATTCTAAAAGGACTTGAACTAGACACGCCTTGGCACTCACGACCATCAATAAAGTGAGTGTAATGGAAAATTATATTTATTTCTCATTAGGTTCTGGCCATTATTATTCATGGATTGGTAATTCTAAAAGGACTTGAACTAGACACGCCTTGGCACTCACGACCATCAATAAAGTGAGTGTAATGGAAAATTATATTTATTTCTCATTAGGTTCTGGCCATTATTATTCATGGATTGGTAATTCTAAAAGGACTTGAACTAGACACGCCTTGGCACTCACGACCATCAATAAAGTGAGTGTAATGGAAAATTATATTTATTTCTCATTAGGTTCTGGCCATTATTATTCATGGATTGGTAATTCTAAAAGGACTTGAACTAGACACGCCTTGGCACTCACGACCATCAATAAAGTGAGTGTAATGGAAATTTATATTTATTTCTCATTAGGTTCTGGCCATTATTATTCATGGATTGGTAATTCTAAAAGGACTTGAACTAGACACGCCTTGGCACTCACGACCATCAATAAAGTGAGTGTAATGGAAAATTATATTTATTTCTCATTAGGTTCTGGCCATTATTATTCATGGATTGGTAATTCTAAAAGGACTTGAACTAGACACGCCTTGGCACTCACGACCATCAATAAAGTGAGTGTAATGGAAAATTATATTTATTTCTCATTAGGTTCTGGCCATTATTATTCATGGATTGGTAATTCTAAAAGGACTTGAACTAGACACGCCTTGGCACTCACGACCATCAATAAAGTGAGTGTAATGGAAAATTATATTTATTTCTCATTAGGTTCTGGCCATTATTATTCATGGATTGGTAATTCTAAAAGGACTTGAACTAGACACGCCTTGGCACTCACGACCATCAATAAAGTGAGTGTAATGGAAATTTATATTTATTTCTCATTAGGTTCTGGCCATTATTATTCATGGATTGGTAATTCTAAAAGGACTTGAACTAGACACGCCTTGGCACTCACGACCATCAATAAAGTGAGTGTAATGGAAAATTATATTTATTTTTCATTAGGTTCTGGCCATTATTATTCATGGATTGATAATTCTAAAAGGACTTGAACTAGACACGCCTTGGCACTCACGACCATCAATAAAGTGAGTGTAATGGAAAATTATATTTATTTCTCATTAGGTTCTGGCCATTATTATTCATGGATTGATAATTCTAAAAGGACTTGAACTAGACACGCCTTGGCACTCACGACCATCAATAAAGTGAGTGTAATGGAAAATTATATTTATTTCTCATTAGGTTCTGGCCATTATTATTCATGGATTGATAATTCTAAAAGGACTTGAACTAGACACGCCTTGGCACTCACGACCATCAATAAAGTGAGTGTAATGGAAATTTATATTTATTTCTCATTAGGTTCTGGCCATTATTATTCATGGATTGATAATTCTAAAAGGACTTGAACTAGACACGCCTTGGCACTCACGACCATCAATAAAGTGAGTGTAATGGAAAATTATATTTATTTCTCATTAGGTTCTGGCCATTATTATTCATGGATTGATAATTCTAAAAGGACTTGAACTAGACACGCCTTGGCACTCACGACCATCAATAAAGTGAGTGTAATGGAAAATTATATTTATTTCTCATTAGGTTCTGGCCATTATTATTCATGGATTGATAATTCTAAAAGGACTTGAACTAGACACGCCTTGGCACTCACGACCATCAATAAAGTGAGTGTAATGGAAAATTATATTTATTTCTTATTATGTTCTGGTCATTATTATTCATGGATTGATAATTCTAAAAGGACTTGAACTAGACACGCCTTGGCACTCACGACCATCAATAAAGTGAGTGTAATGGAAAATTATATTTATTTCTCATTAGGTTCTGGCCATTATTATTCATGGATTGGTAATTCTAAAAGGACTTGAACTAGACACGCCTTGGCACTCACGACCATCAATAAAGTGAGTGTAATGGAAAATTATATTTATTTCTCATTAGGTTCTGGCCATTATTATTCATGGATTGGTAATTCTAAAAGGACTTGAACTAGACACGCCTTGGCACTCACGACCATCAATAAAGTGAGTGTAATGGAAAATTATATTTATTTCTCATTAGGTTCTGGCCATTATTATTCATGGATTGATAATTCTAAAAGGACTTGAACTAGACACGCCTTGGCACTCACGACCATCAATAAAGTGAGTGTAATGGAAAATTATATTTATTTCTCATTAGGTTCTGGCCATTATTATCATGGATTGGTAATCCTAAAAGGACTTGAACTAGACACGCCTTGGCACTCACGACCATCAATAAAGTGAGTGTAATGGAAAATTATATTTATTTTTCATTAGGTTCTGGCCATTATTATTCATAGATTGGTAATTCTAAAAGGACTTGAACTAGACACGCCTTGGCACTCACGACCATCAATAAAGTGAGTGTAATGGAAAATTATATTTATTTCTCATTAGGTTCTGGCCATTATTATCATGGATTGATAATTCTAAAAGGACTTGAACTAGACACGCCTTGGCACTCACGACCATCAATAAAGTGAGTGTAATGGAAAATTATATTTATTTCTCATTAGGTTCTGGCCATTATTATTCATGGATTGGTAATTCTAAAAGGACTTGAACTAGACACGCCTTGGCACTCACGACCATCAATAAAGTGAGTATAATGGAAAATTATATTTATTTCTCATTAGGTTCTGGCCATTATTATTCATGGATTGATAATTCTAAAAGGACTTGAACTAGACACGCCTTGGCACTCACGACCATCAATAAAGTGAGTGTAATGGAAAATTATATTTATTTTTCATTAGGTTCTGGCCATTATTATTCATGGATTGGTAATTCTAAAAGGACTTGAACTAGACACGCCTTGGCACTCACGACCATCAATAAAGTGAGTGTAATGGAAAATTATATTTATTTCTCATTAGGTTCTGGCCATTATTATCATGGATTGGTAATTCTAAAAGGACTTGAACTAGACACGCCTTGGCACTCACGACCATCAATAAAGTGAGTGTAATGGAAAATTATATTTATTTTTCATTAGGTTCTGGCCATTATTATTCATGGATTGGTAATTCTAAAAGGACTTGAACTAGACACGCCTTGGCACTCACGACCATCAATAAAGTGAGTGTAATGGAAAATTATATTTATTTCTCATTAGGTTCTGGCCATTATTATTCATGGATTGGTAATTCTAAAAGGACTTGAACTAGACACGCCTTGGCACTCACGACCATCAATAAAGTGAGTGTAATGGAAAATTATATTTATTTCTCATTAGGTTCTGGCCATTATTATTCATGGATTGGTAATTCTAAAAGGACTTGAACTAGACACGCCTTGGCACTCACGACCATCAATAAAGTGAGTGTAATGGAAAATTATATTTATTTCTCATTAGGTTCTGGCCATTATTATTCATGGATTGATAATTCTAAAAGGACTTGAACTAGACACGCCTTGGCACTCACGACCATCAATAAAGTGAGTGTAATGGAAAATTATATTTATTTCTCATTAGGTTCTGGCCATTATTATCATGGATTGGTAATTCTAAAAGGACTTGAACTAGACACGCCTTGGCACTCACGACCATCAATAAAGTGTGTGTAATGGAAAATTATATTTATTTCTCATTAGGTTCTGGCCATTATTATTCATGGATTGGTAATTCTAAAAGGACTTGAACTAGACACGCCTTGGCACTCACGACCATCAATAAAGTGAGTGTAATGGAAAATTATATTTATTTCTCATTAGGTTCTGGCCATTATTATTCATGGATTGGTAATTCTAAAAGGACTTGAACTAGACACGCCTTGGCACTCACGACCATCAATAAAGTGAGTGTAATGGAAATTTATATTTATTTCTCATTAGGTTCTGGCCATTATTATTCATGGATTGGTAATTCTAAAAGGACTTGAACTAGACACGCCTTGGCACTCACGACCATCAATAAAGTGAGTGTAATGGAAAATTATATTTATTTCTCATTAGGTTCTGGCCATTATTATTCATGGATTGATAATTCTAAAAGGACTTGAACTAGACACGCCTTGGCACTCACGACCATCAATAAAGTGAGTGTAATGGAAATTTATATTTATTTCTCATTAGGTTCTGGCCATTATTATTCATGGATTGGTAATTCTAAAAGGACTTGAACTAGACACGCCTTGGCACTCACGACCATCAATAAAGTGAGTGTAATGGAAAATTATATTTATTTCTCATTAGGTTCTGGCCATTATTATTCATGGATTGGTAATTCTAAAAGGACTTGAACTAGACACGCCTTGGCACTCACGACCATCAATAAAGTGAGTGTAATGGAAAATTATATTTATTTCTCATTAGGTTCTGGCCATTATTATTCATGGATTGGTAATTCTAAAAGGACTTGAACTAGACACGCCTTGGCACTCACGACCATCAATAAAGTGAGTGTAATGGAAAATTATATTTATTTCTCATTAGGTTCTGGCCATTATTATTCATGGATTGGTAATTCTAAAAGGACTTGAACTAGACACGCCTTGGCACTCACGACCATCAATAAAGTGAGTGTAATGGAAATTTATATTTATTTCTCATTAGGTTCTGGCCATTATTATTCATGGATTGGTAATTCTAAAAGGACTTGAACTAGACACGCCTTGGCACTCACGACCATCAATAAAGTGAGTGTAATGGAAAATTATATTTATTTTTCATTAGGTTCTGGCCATTATTATTCATGGATTGATAATTCTAAAAGGACTTGAACTAGACACGCCTTGGCACTCACGACCATCAATAAAGTGAGTGTAATGGAAAATTATATTTATTTCTCATTAGGTTCTGGCCATTATTATTCATGGATTGATAATTCTAAAAGGACTTGAACTAGACACGCCTTGGCACTCACGACCATCAATAAAGTGAGTGTAATGGAAAATTATATTTATTTCTCATTAGGTTCTGGCCATTATTATTCATGGATTGATAATTCTAAAAGGACTTGAACTAGACACGCCTTGGCACTCACGACCATCAATAAAGTGAGTGTAATGGAAATTTATATTTATTTCTCATTAGGTTCTGGCCATTATTATTCATGGATTGATAATTCTAAAAGGACTTGAACTAGACACGCCTTGGCACTCACGACCATCAATAAAGTGAGTGTAATGGAAATTATATTTATTTCTCATTAGGTTCTGGCCATTATTATTCATGGATTGATAATTCTAAAAGGACTTGAACTAGACACGCCTTGGCACTCACGACCATCAATAAAGTGAGTGTAATGGAAAATTATATTTATTTCTCATTAGGTTCTGGCCATTATTATTCATGGATTGATAATTCTAAAAGGACTTGAACTAGACACGCCTTGGCACTCACGACCATCAATAAAGTGAGTGTAATGGAAAATTATATTTATTTCTTATTATGTTCTGGTCATTATTATTCATGGATTGATAATTCTAAAAGGACTTGAACTAGACACGCCTTGGCACTCACGACCATCAATAAAGTGAGTGTAATGGAAAATTATATTTATTTCTCATTAGGTTCTGGCCATTATTATTCATGGATTGGTAATTCTAAAAGGACTTGAACTAGACACGCCTTGGCACTCACGACCATCAATAAAGTGAGTGTAATGGAAAATTATATTTATTTCTCATTAGGTTCTGGCCATTATTATTCATGGATTGGTAATTCTAAAAGGACTTGAACTAGACACGCCTTGGCACTCACGACCATCAATAAAGTGAGTGTAATGGAAAATTATATTTATTTCTCATTAGGTTCTGGCCATTATTATTCATGGATTGATAATTCTAAAAGGACTTGAACTAGACACGCCTTGGCACTCACGACCATCAATAAAGTGAGTGTAATGGAAAATTATATTTATTTCTCATTAGGTTCTGGCCATTATTATTCATGGATTGGTAATTCTAAAAAGACTTGAACTAGACACGCCTTGGCACTCACGACCATCAATAAAGTGAGTGTAATGGAAATTTATATTTATTTCTCATTAGGTTCTGGCCATTATTATCATGGATTGATAATTCTAAAAGGACTTGAACTAGACACGCCTTGGCACTCACGACCATCAATAAAGTGAGTGTAATGGAAAATTATATTTATTTCTCATTAGGTTCTGGCCATTATTATTCATGGATTGGTAATTCTAAAAGGACTTGAACTAGACACGCCTTGGCACTCACGACCATCAATAAAGTGAGTGTAATGGAAAATTATATTTATTTCTCATTAGGTTCTGGCCATTATTATTCATGGATTGATAATTCTAAAAGGACTTGAACTAGACACGCCTTGGCACTCACGACCATCAATAAAGTGAGTGTAATGGAAAATTATATTTATTTCTCATTAGGTTCTGGCCATTATTATCATGGATTGGTAATTCTAAAAGGACTTGAACTAGACACGCCTTGGCACTCACGACCATCAATAAAGTGAGTGTAATGGAAAATTATATTTATTTCTCATTAGGTTCTGGCCATTATTATCATGGATTGGTAATTCAAAAAGGACTTGAACTAGACACGCCTTGGCACTCACGACCATCAATAAAGTGAGTGTAATGGAAAATTATATTTATTTTTCATTAGGTTCTGGCCATTATTATTCATGGATTGGTAATTCTAAAAGGACTTGAACTAGACACGCCTTGGCACTCACGACCATCAATAAAATGAGTGTATTGGAAAATTATATTTATTTCTCATTAGGTTCTGGCCATTATTATTCATGGATTGTTAATTCTAAAAGGACTTGAACTAGACACGCCTTGGCACTCACGACCATCAATAAAGTGAGTGTAATGGAAAATTATATTTATTTCTCATTAGGTTCTGGCCATTATTATTCATGGATTGATAATTCTAAAAGGACTTGAACTAGACACGCCTTGGCACTCACGACCATCAATAAAGTGAGTGTAATGGAAAATTATATTTATTTCTCATTAGGTTCTGGCCATTATTAGTCATGGATTGGTAATTCTAAAAGGACTTGAACTAGACACGCCTTGGCACTCACGACCATCAATAAAGTGAGTGTAATGGAAAATTATATTTATTTCTCATTAGGTTCTGGCCATTATTATTCATGGATTGGTAATTCTAAAAAGACTTGAACTAGACACGCCTTGGCACTCACGACCATCAATAAAGTGAGTGTAATGGAAATTTATATTTATTTCTCATTAGGTTCTGGCCATTATTATCATGGATTGATAATTCTAAAAGGACTTGAACTAGACACGCCTTGGCACTCACGACCATCAATAAAGTGAGTGTAATGGAAAATTATATTTATTTCTCATTAGGTTCTGGCCATTATTATTCATGGATTGGTAATTCTAAAAGGACTTGAACTAGACACGCCTTGGCACTCACGACCATCAATAAAGTGAGTGTAATGGAAAATTATATTTATTTCTCATTAGGTTCTGGCCATTATTATTCATGGATTGATAATTCTAAAAGGACTTGAACTATACACGCCTTGGCACTCACGACCATCAATAAAGTGAGTGTAATGGAAAATTATATTTATTTCTCATTAGGTTCTGGCCATTATTATCATGGATTGGTAATTCTAAAAGGACTTGAACTAGACACGCCTTGGCACTCACGACCATCAATAAAGTGAGTGTAATGGAAAATTATATTTATTTCTCATTAGGTTCTGGCCATTATTATTCATGGATTGGTAATTCTAAAAAGACTTGAACTAGACACGCCTTGGCACTCACGACCATCAATAAAGTGAGTGTAATGGAAATTTATATTTATTTCTCATTAGGTTCTGGCCATTATTATCATGGATTGATAATTCTAAAAGGACTTGAACTAGACACGCCTTGGCACTCACGACCATCAATAAAGTGAGTGTAATGGAAAATTATATTTATTTCTCATTAGGTTCTGGCCATTATTATCATGGATTGGTAATTCTAAAAGGACTTGAACTAGACACGCCTTGGCACTCACGACCATCAATAAAGTGAGTGTAATGGAAATTTATATTTATTTTTCATTTTGTTTATTCTTATGTACTAATTTTCTACTTACCTATTCATTTTGATTTATTTATTTTTATTTTTGACACGATGATATTTGAGCTTGTAGGCGAAATGAATCTCTTGTTGCCGATGAGCGACAGTTCATTGACTAGGTCAATATTTTGATTGACTCTGACGCCGGTGTCAATTATTGTATTGACCTGTTTGTCTTGTACATTCTTTTATATTTTATACATCGGAGTAACTGAGGAGGAAGCGACTTTATTTTCCACATCCCAAGCATTTATATTTATGTGCAACTGTTACAGTTTATATACAGGGTATCCCAGTATATGTGTCCACCCCCTTTTCCTCCTAGAGTTGTTGGAATTTCGAAACGAAACTTGGTAGGTCTTAGTTATTTTGCATGTGGTTACTTTTGAAGGTTTAGTTGACTTTGTAACATTCTCCAGTTTTTCTCCAGCGCATCTAACTCTTGATTTTCCAATGGCGGCAGGTATTTTTTATGACGAATTCTGATAGAAAATTTAATTTTAAGACTAATTTATTTCGAGACATCTTTTGATCCGACGCACCGTTTGCGCGCAAAACTGAAAAACATCCCCCTTTTGTAGACAAATTCCTATTTATCACTGAAACCAACCACCTCGATACAAACGTTGTAGCCTATTGATTTTCCTTTCAGGTGATACCAAGATCAAAGTTGTAGGTTTAATATTTAACGGGATATTATGAATGAAAAATATACCTTTAAAGTTTTGAAAAGTAACAATTCAGAAAATCGATGTGAACAGACAAAAAAAGTAGCTGACACAAACAATAAAAAAAAAGTACTTATTTACTTTATGAAAAAAAGTATATAAAAATGATTATAAAACAGAACAGAATAAATTTATTTTTCCATATGAAATTATTTTATCATAAAACTAAAAAAAACATTTGCCTTTGTTTTCATTCATAATACCCCGTTAAATATTTAATCTACAACTTTGATCTTGGTATCATCTGAAAGAAAAATTAATAGGCTACAACGTTTGTATTGAGGTGTTTTTACGTACAAGGCTTGGTTTCAGTGATAAAAGGAATTTGTCTACAAAAAGGCGATATTTTTTTGCGTTTTACGCGCAAACGGTGCGTCGGATCAGAAGATGTCCCGGTATAAATTAGTCTTAAAATTAAATTTTCTATCAGAATTCGTCATAAAAAATACCTGCCGCCATTGGAAAATCAAGAGTTAGATGCGCTGGAGAAAAACTGGAGAATGTTACAAAGTCAACTAAACCTTCAAAAGTAACCTCATGCAACATAACTAAGACCTACCAAGTTTCATTTCGAAATTCCAACAACTCTAGGAGGAAAAGGGGGTGGACACATATACTGGGACACCCTGTATATATATATATATATATATGTGTGTGTGTGTGTGAATAAGAGAGGTACCCCCTGAATTGTATCTAAATGGCTAAGCGACGACGAACACGAGTCCTATTGATGTCTAATCCAGAGAACTGCTACTTGGGGGTACAGAGGCAACGAGCGGAAGGCTTCGACCCTGGAGGTTTAAATAAATCCTACTTTACAGGAGATAGGGGAGGATTGGGTAGCTCTTTGTTGATCATCGTATTAGTCCTTTCTGTGGAGTAGCTCATGTAGAAACATCCACGAATGAACGGACCCTCCTCGTTTCGGGGTCAATGAGGCCAAACATTTCATAACCATCGTCTTACACACACACACACACACACACACATATATATATATATATATATATACACATGTATATATATATATATATATATATATATATATATATATATATATATATAAAATTTAACTCGATTTCAACATTTTCCATCTCAAGTCCAACTTTTAGCGCGGTTCCTCCCTCCCCCATAGGGAGGAACCCCGCTTATAGGGTTGATACAATGAAACAATCCGGAAGTGCCGACTAGAAAATTTCGCGTTTCAGAACCCCTAGAGACCGAAAATAACGGTGGTTCAAATTTGTATATATATATATATATATATGTATATATTTATTTATATATATATATATATATATATATATATATATATATATATATATATATATATATATATTTGTCTGTTCGCTCTCTAGCTAGAAGACGAATGGTCCGATTTTGATGAAATTTGGTACAAAAATCCTTCGTCCAATTTGAAAGGTCAAGTTCGTTAACCAGCAAAATCCGCCTACTGGAAGATGGCGTTTGGGGCGAAATTCGCGCAAAAAAATCGTAACGCTTACGTTTTTGAGTTCATAAGCTTCTAAGTACCCGTTTTATATGATTCCTGGGCTAGGAAAACGAATGAAACCATTTTCAAGGCGATAGCTTTAACCGTTTTCGAGAAAATTGGAAAAATATTTTTTGAATACCGTTTTTGGTTTGGGTACTTACAATCATGGGATTCAGTTGAAACATTTTCTGCATGTTCTACATTCATCAAAACTAATATGTTGAAATTTTGGTTACGTTTGGAGTTAAGGAAGGGTTAGAATAAAATATTTTATTAACAGACTTAAAAAGTTTTGGTAACTTTGTATATTTTCCTTAATATCTCGAAAAAGGTTGAGAATCTTGGTAAACGAAAGAATACCATTAGAAAGCTTACTAAATGCTCTACAAAAAAGGTTCTGATGAAAGTTTTGATTAGGCGATGTCAATCGGAGAAATAAGTGCTTAAAACATTAAAGTAATTGATTTTGCTTATTCGAACTGTTCTTTTTGTCTGTTTTTATTCCTTGTTATTTTTTAATTGCTTATAGTTGGATAATGTATTTTACAATAAAACAGATTAGGCAAAAATAGAAAAACAATTCATTGTTAGAAATATAGCTTGCCAAGAGAAAAAGATTCGTTGACGTCTTTTGAATATTTTCAATTGCCTTTATGCTGTTGGTTTTTTTTTCCATTTAAAAACAAATAGGAAAATTTTGTATTCATAAAATTGTGAATGCAAAATAAACCTTCACAAAAATTCGCTGAATGCAGAGCCTACGAAGCCCCCTTTCTTTTTCTTCTGAGGGGGTTCTTTCATTGTTGATTCTTGGTCTGGTCTGCAAATGTTTATTCATGAATGAAATTCTTGCATTGGATGTGAGGAGCAGCGCCTGCGCCATCAAGCTGTCCGAACGGTTTACAAGCTAGAACTGAGGAATGCGGGAAAGGTTAGTACACCACTAGTAACTATTGAGATAGTGGAGGGATTGTTATCTATCTTCCGATGCTAAAAGTGTAGATCTGAAATCGGCCATGCTAGTGTGACTATAGTACCAGTAGTTTTCATGGTGTATCCTGCTAAAACTTCATTCAAACATGGCAAGCATAAGCCCGCCCTTTCTAACCTTATATGTACGTAACAATAAGATGTAAATATAACCTCCAGGCATTGAGATAGTAGATAGTGGAGGGATTGTTATCTATCTTCCGATGCTAAAAGTGTAGGTCTGAAATCGGCCATGTTAGTGTGACTATAGTACCAATAGTTTTCATGGTGTATCCTGTTAAAACTTCATTCAAACATGGCAAGCATAAGCCCGCCCTTTCTAACCTTATATGTACGTAACAATAAGATGTAAATATAACCTCCAGGCATTGAGTTAGTAGATAGTGGAGGGATTGTTATCTATCTTCCGATGCTAAAAGTGTAGGTCTGAAATCGGCCATGTTAGTGTGACTATAGTACCAATAGTTTTCATGGTGTATCCTGCTAAAACTTCATTCAAACATGGCAAGCATAAGCCCGCCCTTTCTAACCTTATATGTACGTAACAATAAGATGTAAATATAACCTCCAGGCATTGAGTTAGTAGATAGTGGAGGGATTGTTATCTATCTTCCGATGCTAAAAGTGTAGGTCTGAAATCGGCCATGCTAGTGTGAGCAGTGACGGTGCGATTTGAATCTGAATATGATTGTAAACAAAAAATGAACTTTAACGAATATAAATATATCATATTCGTATCGGTTTATATTATTCAATCTATATAAATATAAATTAATACGAATACGATATGTATATATTCCTTTAATTTCATTTTTTTTTTACAATCGTATTCGAAAATTCACCTTTTCGCGTACCACTGGTCACACTGGCATGGCCGATTTTAGGCCTCAACTTATTTCGCTTAGTCTCTCTCCCCTTCCTTCTAACTCAATGCTCGTAACAGTAGGTGTGGTAGGGTTTTTCCTCGGCATAGCTGAGGTTTGTGGGCCGCAGGGTTTCCCGGCAATTTCTTGCAAGACGAAATGGTTATGACGCACTGCTGGAAGGTTAAAGTCAGCCGCAACGGCTGCCCTAGAGGTTTTGTTTATAATTTTGACAGCCGTCGTGCCGGACGTGTATTGGCAATAATAACAAATGTTTATAACTTCCATTTCTCACCCTGAACAATGTCAACGGTAACCTCCGGTAAACAGGTAAATGGACTAAAGATAGAACTGAGAAGTGAAGGAATGGTTAACACCTTGGCTGCGGCATGACGCCGCATATGCGTCATCACAAACCCACTCCCTGTGTCGGCATGACGCTGCATGTGCGTCATGGGAGCTACCTGGCAAGCCTGGAGAAAAAGTTATAACATTTTGGAGATGGGCTACGAACCTCCAGGCTGGTTTATTCGTTCCTCCGTCGTCTCAGGGAGTGTTTCGAGTGCCTTATTCGGGAATCGTTCCGGGCTCAGATCTTTCTATGAATTTTCGCAGGAGTTTCTTCAACACTTGTGTGTCATGGTAAAAACCATTTTTCTAAAGGAAATTATCCAGAATTTCTAATGGGTAAGTTATTTTTACACACTGACAAAACAAATGAAATTATAAAATAAATAAAAAAAAGTACCATTTTTTGGATCTTAAGAGGTTTACCGCTGCCCAATGAAAGTGCTGAATGATTCCTACTTTCGTATACTTCTCCAAGGTCACCTAAAGGTTAACGTGGTCTTTCTGTATCATTTAGGCATTTATTGCTGAAGAAGGCTGCCAAAAACCATGACGAAACGTTCAACATTTTTCTGAAAGTCTGACGTTTTCTCTTAGCCGATTCCATATCATTCCTTTAGAAATTATCACATCAACGGTTATCTAATTATCATGATAAAGAAATAGCTGTCACCATGTTTCTCCACTAATATTACAACACTCTACATTATTTATTTAAATATACAAAAATACAAAAAGTGACCGCAATAGAGTTTCACAACTAAGTTATTATATAGAAGCGTTATTTCCGAACGAACATTTTAAGTGTGCAACGCAATTAGAAAAAAAAAATTAAATTGGCTGAAGAATTCCAAAAATCAAAACCAACAATTTCGAAAATAAGGCAGAGATTTCAGCGACTTATATAGCTCTATCGAAAATAAGGCACCGATTTCAGCGACTTATATAGCTCTATCGAAAATAAGGCACCGATTTCAGCGACTTATATAGCTCTATCGAAAATAAGGCACCGATTTCAGCGACTTATATAGCTCTATCGAAAATAAGGCACCGATTTCAGCGACTTATATAGCTCTATCGAAAATAAGGCACCGATTTCAGCGACTTATATAGCTCTATCGAAAATAAGGCACCGATTTCAGCGACTTATATAGCTCTATCGAAAATAAGGCACCGATTTCAGCGACTTATATAGCTCTATCGAAAATAAGGCACCGATTTCAGCGACTTATATAGCTCTATCGAAAATAAGGCACCGATTTCAGCGACTTATATAGCTCTATCGAAAATAAGGCACCGATTTCAGCGACTTATATAGCTCTATCGAAAATAAGGCACCGATTTCAGCGACTTATATAGCTCTATCGAAAATAAGGCACCGATTTCAGCGACTTATATAGCTCTATCGAAAATAAGGCACCGATTTCAGCGACTTATATAGCTCTATCGAAAATAAGGCACCGATTTCAGCGACTTATATAGCTCTATCGAAAATAAGGCACCGATTTCAGCGACTTATATAGCTCTATCGAAAATAAGGCACCGATTTCAGCGACTTATATAGCTCTATCGAAAATAAGGCACCGATTTCAGCGACTTATATAGCTCTATCGAAAATAAGGCACCGATTTCAGCGACTTATATAGCTCTATCGAAAATAAGGCACCGATTTCAGCGACTTATATAGCTCTATCGAAAATAAGGCACCGATTTCAGCGACTTATATAGCTCTATCGAAAATAAGGCACCGATTTCAGCGACTTATATAGCTCTATCGAAAATAAGGCACCGATTTCAGCGACTTATATAGCTCTATCGAAAATAAGGCACCGATTTCAGCGACTTATATAGCTCTATCGAAAATAAGGCACCGATTTCA
This sequence comes from Gonocerus acuteangulatus, assembly GCA_946811695.1. NCBI lineage: Eukaryota > Metazoa > Arthropoda > Insecta > Hemiptera > Coreidae > Gonocerus > Gonocerus acuteangulatus. Next base: position 131,289,361 of record OX328124.1, on the reverse strand, counting down.
GCGACTTATATAGCTCTATCGAAAATAAGGCACCGATTTCAGCGACTTATATAGCTCTATCGAAAATAAGGCACCGATTTCAGCGACTTATATAGCTCTATCGAAAATAAGGCACCGATTTCAGCGACTTATATAGCTCTATCGAAAATAAGGCACCGATTTCAGCGACTTATATAGCTCTATCGAAAATAAGGCACCGATTTCAGCGACTTATATAGCTCTATCGAAAATAAGGCACCGATTTCAGCGACTTATATAGCTCTATCGAAAATAAGGCACCGATTTCAGCGACTTATATAGCTCTATCGAAAATAAGGCACCGATTTCAGCGACTTATATAGCTCTATCGAAAATAAGGCACCGATTTCAGCGACTTATATAGCTCTATCGAAAATAAGGCACCGATTTCAGCGACTTATATAGCTCTATCGAAAATTCCATAAAAACTATAGACCCCAGGTAGTTTAATAACATTCGCCTGAAACGATTTCTCAACCCTTTTCAAGATAATTAATAAAACCTCAAAATGTTTTTCGTTTTAATGTTTCCTCAACACTGAACGAAAGCCAACCTTTCTATTTTCTAGTTTGGATGAATATCAAATAAAGAGATAGCTGTTATCATGTCACTCCTCTATCCTTTCACTTCTCTACAATATATCTTCAAAGCAGGGTTTTCCGACGTTTATTTCGCCGAGCCCCCCCCCCCCCAAACCAAAAATAATATTTTCATGCCTCCCTTAAGTTTCACAACAAAAAGAAGAAAGACACATTTTTTTTATCGACTATCTTTTTTATTTTAATTTCAAGTACAGATACAATATATGCATTTATTATTATTATTTTTTTTTTTATTAAATTCTTCATCAAAATTTATGTTCTGGGCCAAACTTCAAATTAATTGATTAAAAAAAATATTTTAACCACTTGAAATGAATTTTCGAAAGATTGATAAGTAGGCTGTGTTTTTAGCAACCCAATATATTTGGGCAGACCTCTTTATTTTGTTGTAAGTAAAGAATTACCTCTTTAAGAGAAAAGTAGTCTAGAAAATCGAAATGTATAAAAATCACGTGTTGTTTGTCTGTTTGTTCCTCATACAAGTCCACACTGTTTGACCGATTCTTACAAAACTTGGAACTCTGGTAGTTCTTCATATGGGAAGTCTCGTTGGCTAGGTCAAAAACGTCTGCCAGCTGTCTGTCTGTATGTTTGTTATTTATACAAATCCACCCCGTTCATCCGATGTTGACCAAACTTGGCACGCAAATAGGTCTTGATACGGGAAGTCTCGTATGCTTGGTCAAAAATGTCTGCCAGCTGTCTCACTGTATATTTGTTTCTTATACAAATCCACAAAGGTCGAAAGATTTTTATCAATCTTGGCACACGTGTAGGTCTTGGTTCAGGGAAAGTCATAGGCTAGGTTCAAATAGTCAAGGAATCACTGTTCGGAGGTCACGGGCTCGAAACTATGAACCCGAACAGATTTTTATCAATCTTGGCACACGTGTAGGTCTTGATTCAGGGAAAGTCATAGGCTAGGTTCAAATAGTCTAGGAATCACTGTTCGGAGGTCACGGGCTCGAAACTATCAACCCAAATAGTCTAGGAACCACTGTTCGGAGGTCACGGGTTCGAAACTATCAACCCAAATAGTCTAGGAATCACTGTTCGGAGGTCACGGGTTCGAAACGATGAACCCGAACAGATTTTTATCAATCTTGGCACACGTGTAGGTCTTGATTCAGGGAAAGTCATAGGCTAGGTTCAAATAGTCTAGGAATCACTGTTCGGAGGTCACGGGTTCGAAACTATCAACCCAAACAGATTTTTATCAATCTTGGCACACGTGTAGGTCTTGATTCAGGGAAAGTCATAGGCTAGGTTCAAATAGTCTAGGAATCACTGTTCGGAGGTCACGGGTTCGAAACTATGAACCCGAACAGATTTTGATCAATCTTGTCACACGTGTAGGTCTTGATTCAGGGAAAGTCATAGGCTAGGTTCAAATAGTCTAGGAATCACTGCTCGGAGGTCACGGGTTCGAAACTATCAATCCAAATAGTCTAGGAATCACTCTTCGGAGGTCGCGGATCGAAACTATGAACCCGAACAGATTTTTATCAATCTTGGCACACGTGTAGGTCTTGATTCAGGGAAAGTCATAGGCTAGGTTCAAATAGTCTAGGAATCACTGTTCGGAGGTCACGGGTTCGAAACTATGAACCCGAACAGATTTTTATCAATCTTGGCACACGTGTAGGTCTTGATTCAGGGAAAGTCATAGGCTAGGTTCAAATAGTCTAGGAATCACTGCTCGGAGGTCACGGGTTCGAAACTATCAATCCAAATAGTCTAGGAATCACTGTTCGGAGGTCGCGGATCGAAACTATGAACCCGAACAGATTTTTATCAATCTTGGCACACGTGTAGGTCTTGATTCAGGGAAAGTCATAGGCTAGGTTCAAATAGTCTAGGAATCACCGTTCGGAGGTCACGGGTTCGAAACTATGAACCCGAACAGATTTTTATCAATCTTGGCACACGTGTAGGTCTTGATTCAGGGAAAGTCATCGGCTTGGTTCAAATAGTCTAGGAATCACTGTTCGGAGGTCGCGGATCGAAACTATGAACCCGAACAGATTTTTATCAATCTTGGCACACGTGTAGGTCTTGATTCAGGGAAAGTCATCGGCTTGGTTCAAATAGTCTAGGAATCACTGTTCGGAGGTCACGGGTTCGAAACTATGAACCCGAACAGATTTTTATCAATCTTGGCACACGTGTAGGTCTTGATTCAGGGAAAGTCATAGGCTAGGTTCAAATAGTCTAGGAATCACTGTTCGGAGGTCACGGGCTCGAAACTATCAACCCAAATAGTCTAGGAATCACTGTTCGGAGGTCACGGGTTCGAAACTATCAACTCAAATAGTCTAGGAATCACTGTTCGGAGGTCACGGGTTCGAAACTATCAACCCAAATAGTCTAGGAATCACTGTTCGGAGGTCACGGGTATGAAACTATCAACCCAAATAGTCTAGGAATCACTGTTCGGAGGTCACGGATCGAAACTATCAACCCGAACAGATAAAGATTTGAGTTATTACATTTTAATAATACTTATTTGGTTTCTAATTTATTTTTGCTTTTCTCGATGCAGAAAGTAGGTGTAGCTTGGCACTAATAAAGTACTAATTACATACTTTGAGCTTGGATACTCTCTACCGGTTGCTAGATTCTGGGTTCAGTCTTTGCTAGAGCATTGATTAAGTCGCTATCGACGGCAAGACGAGACTTCTATAGCATGGATTGAATGGATATTCAGAACAGTTAATCTACCTACCAGTTAAATACTATTTTTCGGAAATGTATACGAAACGATTATGCTCCCTCTGAAATTTCTCTATGCCGCCCAAGGGGGACGTGCCCCCCTGGTTGCAAGTACTGATTTAAATAATAGAGGTACAAAGAGTGACCGCAATGGAGTTTCTGAACTAGGTTGTTATATAAAAGCGTTACTTCCAAACGTACATTGTAAATGGATGAGGTTGCTCTGAGAGGTTTGCGGAGGCGTCATAAAGCAATACAAAGCGTGGGAAGTTTTGGCGGGAAGATTTGACAGTATTCAAAACCTCTTTGTTTGCTGTTTCTATTGTCAAAGTTTCGTCTCCTAAAGGTCAATATATTGCACAATATCTGGAGTATTCAATCATTACAAGGACCTGTATTTTCAGGGCGTTTCCTGCCTCCGTAGGGAAGAACCCCCCCCCCCTTCCCCATGTTTCTGTGTGTCTATTCCATGAGCAAACGTTCTGACAGAGGATGGAGTAATTTCCGCTTATGATACTGTCTGTTTCCTGTTGTGGCGTCTTAAATCTTCCTTCTCTTTGACGTTTTATTCTATATTTTCACGAAAGATCAAAACCTTCCAACTGCTTTTCTTCCTTTACTAATAGCATTAGAGATATGAACGGAACCGCGCTAAGATGATGCGGTTCCTGTGATTTGGACTTTTTTATTTATATCATATTTGGAAGCCCAGGGTCCTGGGTGCCAAGGGTCGTGGGTTCCATTTCCACTATGGGGTGGTGGCTTTACTTTAGAAAAAAGAAAAGGCATCAGCCCTATCCTGGCTAGAAAAGGGTGGTAACCTATAGATAACCCGTCCCAAAATGCTTAGTTAATAATAATGGACGTTAAAATTTAAATAAATAATATAAAGTCAGGCATTTTTTAATCGAAACGTACCTAATATGCTTTATAACATTTATTAATCCTTAATGTTATATATTATTGTTATTATTTTTAATGTTTCAAAAAATCAAATAAATTTGTAATCTTGGTCCGATATTACCTCTGATGTCCTATAGAGACCTTTCATTCTCGTAGACACAGCATTCAGTGAAGATATGTTTGATGGAAATTACGACACCACAAGCTGGGCACTCTAATGCTTCATTCCTCGACATCAGATAGGAATGAGTCAATCTTGTGTGGCCTATCCTCAGCCGAGCAAGGACCATCTCTGCTCTACTATTTTCTACTAAAGTCGAGGTCTTTCAGGGAACAGGCTAAAGTCCTAATTTCTCTTACTTTGTTAATTTCTTTCTCTTAATGTGTCATTTGTACCCTTATTTTTTCTTTATCCTGATAACAGACATTGAAAGTTCTATATTTGTTGAATAGATGTCCTAAAACCGTTGGTACACAATTATTTTGTTTTTAAAGCCCCATTTTCACGGGACCATAATACGAAAACGTGATCATGGAATTCGTAGAATTGCCTCGTGACAAGGAGGTGGCGTGAGTTTGCCTCGGACGACATCGGGTGTCAGGCAAATTCACGAACGCTCACGAACGACATTAAACGTGTTTGCTTTTCAAGCTTGGCCACGAATCTCACCAGTCGCATCAATATTTGTTTTTTAAAATTAAAATTTATAAATTTAGGAGTCATAGTCTCGCGGAATTAAAATTCAAGATGAGCCATCTTACAAAGAATATGAAGACCTCGACTTGCGGTTGTGAAAAGGATTTTCGAAGCGATGGAAATTCCAGGATTTGGACCAAACCAAGTCAACGCCAAATTCAAGAATTTACGAAGTTCATATTGCCAGGAGCTTCAGGGTAAAGATATCGCAGCTACAAAGCTAATAAATTTGTTGCCCCCAAATTCCTCCTTTTATGGATTCACTCTCTCACCCAACAGCGCTTTTTCTTCAGTTTTGTAATCTTCACTTGACATTCCATTAACTTATTGGCCAAAATACTACTACAAACCGTACCGACAACTCCACAACTTCCTTGTGAAAGCCATGATTTACAAGCAAATTCTGAATCGCGGCCATTTAGACAGGCATGCGATTTTGTTAAGGAAAGAATTACGAAAGCGAGAACGCTTTAGTATTATTGCCCCGTGAAAATGTAGCTAATAGATAGTTATAATCGACCGTAGCGTGGAAGTGAGCTTACAATATCATACGAGCGTACCGTGACCTTACATGCGTTTTTCTCTTGGGGTTATTAGAAGCACCATCCGAGAGTGAATGGGATATAAATACCTCGTCTAGAACAACATTCGCTGGCTACAGCCCAAATACAGGGTTAACACCTTCTCATTACTGGGGAGTCTCCTACTTACTTTCTCTCTTTATCTGTGTATGTATTTATGTATATATATATATATATATATATATATATATGGGGCGAGGTTAGCTCCGTGGTAGAGCACTGGACTAATAAGCTGGAGGCCTGAGTTCAAATCCCGAGCAAGCACTAAAGATTTTTTCTTCTAGTGTCTTCATTCACCGGTTGAATTCGGCCTCCCTGACCGTCCCTAGGCCAACCCAGCCTTTAATTAATTTAATAATGGGTACCTTGGTGCTAATGACTCAAGCAGTCGAAGCACCAAGGGGAAAATCAGGCGGCCGGAGCATAGTACCGACCACACTATCTCCCTAGTGTGCCGTATGGTCATGAATCAGATACCTCTACAGTATCTGCCCCTCAGGGCACTCGTGGCCTGTTACGGGACTAATTTTATATATGTAGATAGTGCAGTACAGTATGAGACAGTAAATTAAACAAATGCATATATATATACTATATATATATATATATATATATATATATATATATATATATATATATATAGTATATATATATGCATTTGTTTAATTTACTGTCTCATACTGTACTGCACTCGTAAAAGGCTGTTTTCCTTGAATACATTCCACTCCTAGAGAGATTAGATAAGATAATATGTTGAATCATAGCCTCCACCGTGCGGGGTTCACCCTGGCCTTTGTCCTATTGTGTGAGTCCTAGTCTGGTCATCCTTACCTTCGACTCTCGATGAACTTCAAGTATTGCCTGACTTCAGTCTTTCTCCTGATCTCATCTTTATTGAGACTTCCGAAATCTAGGAACCTCCTCATTTCAGAACTTCTATAACAACCAATATCCATAAAAACAGTACTTTGCGCTAAAGTGCGCGCTTTGTAAAGCTGACAAATTCTGAGTAAAGCCCCAGCTTTCTGACTGAATCAAGTCCTATCACTCCGATCTCCCCCACTTCTACTGAATGGGTTTGCTAATGGTCTCCACACCATCCCATTCTATTACAATCCACAATTCAATGGCTACTGGAATCTTTATTGCAGAGGTTCTCAACCTTTATTCTCTTTGTATTCTCATTATCATAACATTTTAGTTATTCTTTTTTAACTCACCATATTTTACAATTTATCATTTATCCGGTAGTACTCCTTTTTATGACTTTGGTTGAATGCCATGACAGTATGTATATAAATATATATATATATATATATATATATATATATATATATACAAACATATATTTATATTTCTATTGCTGTGTTGCAGGGTTCTCTACTTCCAATGTACTTCACACACGCAGAGAACATACCAAAACATCTTTCAGCGGTATAATCCTTTCAATAGCAGAGCATACTTATGCTTACTTATTAACTTAAGTTAATTTGCAATGTTCATGTGAATATTTTGATCTCGAGATCTTTCCTCCAAATTCCACTGACCAATAAGGTTGATTAGTAAGCCTTTCGAGAAAATTGGAAAAATAGGTGTTGAACAAAGTTTTTGGTTTGGGTTCTTAGAATCATGGGATTCAGCTGAAACCTTTTCTGCGTGTTCAAATTTCATCAGAACTAATAGTAAGCCTTTCGCACACAGGTTCGTAGAGTATGGCCCCAGAGAGTCATAAAGACACGACCGAGCAGCAGAATACGGAGGTCGCACTACATATTACAGAGACCAAGCAGCCGACTACCGACAGCGTGAGAAAGAGCACGAACATAGAGCAGCCTACTAAGGAGACCGAGCAGCGACTACGGAGACCAACCAGCCGAATATGAAAACCAGGTGCTAGACTACGAAGTCTGAGCAACGGAATACGGAGACTGACCTGCCGAATATGAAAACCAGGTGCCAGACTACGAAGTCTGAGCAACGGAATACGGAGACTGACCTGCCGAATATGAAAACCAGGTGCTAGACTACGAAGTCTGAGCAACGGAATACGGAGACTGACCTGCCGAATATGAAAACCAGGTGCCAGACTACGAAGTCTGAGCAACGGAATACGGAGACTGACCTGCCGAATATGAAAACCAGGTGCCAGACTACGAAGTCTGAGCAACGGAATACGGAGACCGAGCAGCCGAATATGAAAACCAGGTGCCAGACTACTAAGTCTGAGCAACGGAATACGGAGACTGACCTGCCGAATATGAAAACCAGGTGCCAGACTACGAAGTCTGAGCAACAGAATACGGACACCAATCAGCCGAATATGAAAACCAGGTGCCAGACTACGAAGTCTGAGAAACGGAATACGGAGACCGAGCAGCCGAATATGAAACCCAGGTGCCAGACTACGAAGTCTGAGCAACGGAATACGGAGACCAACCAGCCGAATATGAAAACCAGGTGCCAGACTACAAAGTCTGAGCAACGGAATACGGAGACTGACCTGCCGAATATGAAACCCAGGTGCCCCAGTAGCGATTCTTTAGTCTTCGATTAGATAGAAATCATGCTTCATTAACCGTTGGAACGCATAGCAATTAACTGTCTGTCCATCTGGCCAATTAATACATCGTTGTACGACCAGCCACCACATTAATGTATATATATATATATATATATATATATATATATATATATATATATATTTGTATATACCTACATATACAGGGTGGCCCAGATAAGCGGGCCACAAGAGAAATAACCACAAAATGGTTTGAGATATCAACATTTTTCAAAGGGGGCATCATTTATTATCTGTAATTTTGGCAACTCTCATGACTAAAGCTCCAATTTTTATGCATTTTCTTTTTTAGTTTACACTAATGGGAATCGTTTTGTTGAGTGCTGAACACATTCTCCTAAGCTGAATTAGCCCTTCCTTAGCAAAAATAATATTTAAATAAATTCAAGTGCCATTTTTTTGGAATTTCAGATGAGGAATACATGCAAATGATAACGTATTTTTACAGAGGACGACTACCTGACGCATCGAAACCCCGTTTGCAGGGTTCTTCCTTGTATTGTTAGCACATTTTAAAATATAATAATACAAACTATGGGTAAAGAGGAAACCCTTCCCTTTAAAGGCCTATCCAGCTCCAGTACTCGTACCGCTGCTGGTTGAGGAATGGAGTACGGCTGTGTCTAGTCATCTCGCTTACCCGAGGAGACAAGGGGGCAGCTGGTGCGGACCCTCGTGATTTTTTTTTTCTTATGTTTATTTGAGCACATTACAAACTGTATTTTACAGAATGTAATTTCATTAAATTAAAAGTCCGTCACGCAGGAGCTGCATAACTAAGCACTTTCCTCAGAATTTGGGTAGTGTAGATTGCTTTCCAGAACAATTTGCTTAAAATATCCTACATAAATAAAATAAAAACATGAATAGTTCTCTTTTAATTTTGTAATGAGTAACTGATAAATTATTAATTTGCTTCCAGAGTTATGTTTACACATGGTACCTACTACACTACGTAATAAATACAAAATCCTCATATTATTGTATTTTGATCTAACGCAGGAACCGGATACAGTCCCTCTAGCGCTCCTTGCGGCGCCTTTGTGAACCTATGTCTGGCTGGCTTTTCTATTGAAATATATTACAAAGTAAACCCCCCTTTCCGATTGACCGATTCAGCTCATTTTTACAACACTTCTTTCTCATGAGTTACCCACGACGTATACCGCGTTTCGTTACAATACAACAGAAATTACGACCAGTATGAGTATATTAGTAATTTAGGTCCGGAGTAAACCCCCCCCCCCCTCCTAATGAACCGATTTAGTTTATTTTTACAACACATATTTACCTGTAGATTACCACTACGAATACCGAGTTTCGTCGAAATATACCAAAAATCACGGTTGGTAGTGGCGAATTGGTATTGTGGGTCTGGAGTAAACCCCCCCTCCTAATGAACCGATTTAGTTTATTTTTACAACAGTTATTTACCTGTAGATTACCACTATGAATACCGAGTTTCGTCGAAATATACCTAAAATCACGGCTGGTAGTGGCGAATTGGTATTGTCGGTCCGGAGTAAACCCCCCCTCCTTATGAACCGATTTAGTTTATTTTTATAGCTCACTTTTCTCTCTATATTACCAGTACGAATACCAAGTTTCGTTGAAATATTACGGCTGAAATGGTCAAATTAGTGTTTTGGGTTCGGGGTAAACCCCCCCTTCCGGTGGACCGATTTTGGTGGTTAACGAACTCGTTCAATCGTTTGCTAATTGAATGCTATATACCAAGTTTCGTGAGGGAAAAACAAACACTCTGGCCGCTATCGTGTTAACAGACATATATATATATATATATATATATATATATATATATATATATATATATATATGCATATATATATATATCTATATATATATATATATATATATATATATATAAATTTTAACGGGGGTCATTTTCGGTGTCTACTAGGTAGGATCGATAAAGATTTGAAGAAATTTTTCAAATATTCCGTCATGAGTCCAACCTCAATAGCTACTTTCCTTCAGAGGAAAGTGCTAAAAAATAAATATATAGCTAAAAAAAAAAGCAAAGGCCTATTTGAGCCCTTAGAAGTGTTATTTTCTCATTTCCAAGGTCACCATTCTATAGATCTCGACGAGAACTACAACTTTGCCCCTTTGAAAAATGTTGATATCTCAAACCGTTTAGTAGTTATTTATCTTGTGGCCCGCTTATCTGGGCCCCCCTGTACATATATATATATATATATATATATATATATATATATATATATATATATATATATATACATATAAAGTTGAACCAATGATGTTCTTGTGACCTGTAGAGTCTGAAACGAGCACATTGTCTATATGTGAGGAAAGGCTTTGAGAAAGTGGTATTATTATTTACCAGAACATCTCAACATGAATAGCCTTCAGTTGATAGAATGCATGTCATTAAATACTCGGAAATTGCATGGTGGTCGAGGGAAGAACAGGATGCCATAACTAGGCTGTATTTCTAGCCGTTGTATGCAATATGAATGAATAACTTGGTACTTGGTTATAAGTAGGTTCATACCAAGTCCTGTATTTAAGCCCTACCAGAAGAAAGGCTGGTATTTAAGCCCTACCAGAAGAAAGGCTGGTATTTAAGCCCTAGCAGAGACTTGGCGTGCTCAAGGAAGACCGATAGGAAGAAGGACACGCAAAATCTTAGCTCAGCACGCATTTCTCCTTGGTTGGTTTTATCTTGCTGGTTTTATTACCTCGAGTTCTTGGGGGATAGAGCTGCTGGGATGGAAAACTTGGACCATGCTTACAATCAATGATCTTATACACTTTTACATGTAATTCAACATTATACAATCAGTGGCGTTGTTTTGTTAATATGAACATTGCGTTGGGTCACAAAACTTATATAATACATAAATAAATTACATTTGATAAAAAAAATATAAATGTTATGACATATATGATGAACAATGTCAATTTTTTCACATTTTGTGTATTTTTTTTTTTATTATTTTTTATTATTTTAGTAGCTTTGGAACTAGGCTATTTCCTAGTTTAATTCCATTATTGCACACTGCAGTAATTAAATCAAAGGAGAAATCGCCTTCTTGCAAAGCTACTAAAATAAAAATAAAATATATGTGGGTATATATACAAATGTATACTCGTATATAATTAGAAGGAATAAAGAAACGAAATTAAGAAATATTAAACAAAAAAAAAAAAAAGAGAAAATTGATAAAAAAAAATTAATCAATCAAATCTACCTATATGACAAATTCTTTCATAAGGAGGAAAATAGTTGCAAATAGAAATGGGTACGTTACATCTACAATAACTGAAACTGTACTACATTCATAAGGAGGAAAATAGTTGCAAATAGAAATGGGTATGTTACATCTACAATAACTGAAACCGTACTACATTCATAAGGAGGAAAATAGTTGCAAATAGAAATGGGTACGTTACATCTACAATAACTGAAACCGTACTACATTCATAAGGAAGAAAATAGTTGCAAATAGAAATGGGTACGTTACATCTACAATAACTGAAACCGTACTACATTCATAAGGAAGAAAATAGTTGCAAATAGAAATGGGTACGTTACATCTACAATAACTGAATCTGTACTACATTCATAAGGAGGAAAATAGTTGCAAATAGAAATGGGTACGTTAAATCTACAATAACTGAAACCGTACTACATTCATAAGGAAGAAAATAGTTGCAAATAGAAATGGGTACGTTACATCTACAATAACTGAAACCGTACTACATTCATAAGGAGGAATATAGTTGCAAATAGAAATGGGTACGTTACATCTACAATAACTGAAACCGTACTACATTCATAAGGAGGAAAATAGTTGCAAATAGAAATGGGTACGTTACATCTACAATAACTGAAACCGTACTACATTCATAAGGAGGAAAATAGTTGCAAATAGAAATGGGTACGTTACATCTACAATAACTGAAACCGTACTACATTCATAAGGAGGAAAATAGTTGCAAATAGAAATGGGTACGTTACATCTACAATAACTGAAACCGTACTACATTCATAAGGAGGAATATAGTTGCAAATAGAAATGGGTACGTTACATCTACAATAACTGAAACCGTACTACATTCATAAGGAGGAAAATAGTTGCAAATAGAAATGGGTACGTTACATCTACAATAACTGAAACCGTACTACATTCATAAGGAGGAATATAGTTGCAAATAGAAATGGGTACGTTACATCTACAATAACTGAAACCGTACTACATTCATAAGGAGGAAAATAGTTGCAAATAGAAATGGGTACGTTACATCTACAATAACTGAAACCGTACTACATTCATAAGGAGGAAAATAGTTGCAAATAGAAATGGGTACGTTACATCTACAATAACTGAAACCGTACTACATTCATAAGGAGGAAAATAGTTGCAAATAGAAATGGGTACGTTACATCTACAATAACTGAAACCGTACTACATTCATAAGGAAGAAAATAGTTGAAAATAGAAATGGGTACGTTACATCTACAATAACTGAAACTGTACTACATTCATAAGGAGGAAAATAGTTGCAAATAGAAATGGGTACGTTACATCTACAATAACTGAAACCGTACTACATTCATAAGGAAGAAAATAGTTGCAAATAGAAATGGGTACGTTACATCTACAATAACTGAAACCGTACTACATTCATAAGGAGGAATATAGTTGCAAATAGAAATGGGTACGTTACATCTACAATAACTGAAACCGTACTACATTCATAAGGAGGAAAATAGTTGCAAATAGAAATGGGTACGTTACATCTACAATAACTGAAACCGTACTACATTCATAAGGAGGAAAATAGTTGCAAATAGAAATGGGTACGTTACATCTACAATAACTGAAACCGTACTACATTCATAAGGAGGAAAATAGTTGCAAATAGAAATGGGTACGTTACATCTACAATAACTGAAACCGTACTACATTCATAAGGAGGAAAATAGTTGCAAATAGAAATGGGTACGTTACATCTACAATAACTGAAACCGTACTACATTCATAAGGAAGAAAATAGTTGCAAATAGAAATGGGTACGTTACATCTACAATAACTGAAACCGTACTACATTCATAAGGAAGAAAATAGTTGCAAATAGAAATGGGTACGTTACATCTACAATAACTGAAACCGTACTACATTCATAAGGAAGAAAATAGTTGCAAATAGAAATGGGTACGTTACATCTTTGTTTTTTATTTACAGAAATATTACAATCTACAGTATATGTATTATGTAATTTAACATAGGTATACGTAGCTGGACCACGCCTCAGGTGCCACCAGTTGTCAACCGAATACCTTTCTTTAAGAAGGATTCTAGGATGACCTGGAGTTAACCTTGCGCCATCCAACCACACCCTGCGACTAGCAGGGAGGATTGGAGGCGAATGAGGCGTGGCCTGTGATATCACAAGGAGAGAAGATATCCATCGATATCACTCTCAATTATCTTCATTACAATCACACTGACTTTTGAACACTTCACGACACTTCACTGCGTTAGTAGATCCCGGGGCCACTTCCTATGAAGACGTCTGGGTGGAGAGGAAGGATGATTGGTGCTGGATAAGGATTGGGCCATAGGATTAGGATGATTAATCAATTTACTATGGAAAGATGAGAAGCGGATAGGGATTATATCTTGGACAAAAGGAATATTTAGGTCATTATGGAGGACTACATTCATAAGGAGGAAAATACTTGGAAATAGAAATGGGTACGTTACATCTACAATAACTGAAACCGTACTACATTCAGCAAAGTTAGTGCATAACAAACCTGACTTCTTTATCTGTTTTTTACTTGATGACTCATATTTGAGTAGTTTAATATCAAAACCAGATGAATCTATTTCTATAACTTTACAAGAGGACAAAAAAACATTTAACGTTCTGACCATTCAATTTTACAGAAAAAAATTATTTCTGAATTGACAACTTTTGAATAATATAATATATAATAATATAATCTGTTATTTAATAGGATTGAGGTGATTCAAAATCACTATGTAGCCTGATATTATCGACTACGTACTATCAAATAACAGCAAACAGTTATTTTTAGGAATTCCTGGATTGAGCTGGTATTGATACTAAACCCACAATTATCTGACAGCTAATTCCCTAGTAGCAGTGTATTTGCAAGTACAAGAACCTTAAGGTTAAGATCTAATAGATAGACTAGAGATTGTAAGAGTGACAAGTACAAGAACCTTAAGGTTAAGCTCTAATAGATAGACGAGAGATTGTAACAATGACAAGTACAAGAACCTTAAGATTAAGATCTAATAGATAGACGAGAGATTGTAGCAATGACAAGTACAAGAACCTTAAGGTTAAGATCTAATAGATAGACGAGAGATTGTAACAATGACAAGTACAAGAATCTTAAGGTTAAGATCTAATAGATAGACGAGAGATTGTAACAATGACAAGTACAAGAACCTTAAGGTTAAGATCTAATAGATAGACGAGAGATTGTAACAATGACAAGTACAAGAACCTTAAGGTTAAGATCTAATAGATAGACGAGAGCTTGTAACAATGTCAAGTACAAGAACCTTAAGGTTAAGATCTAATAGATAGACTAGAGATTGTAACAATGACAAGTACAAGAATCTTAAGGTTAAGATCTAATAGATAGACTAGAGATTGTAACAATGTCAAGTACAAGAACCTTAAGGTTAAGATCTAATAGATAGACGAGAGATTGTAACAATGTCAAGTACAAGAACCTTAAGGTTAAGATCTAATAGATAGACGAGAGATTATAGCAATGACAAGTACAAGAACCTTAAGGTTAAGATCTAATAGATAGACTAGAGATTGTAACAATGTCAAGTACAAGAACCTTAAGGTTAAGATCTAATAGATAGACTAGAGATTGTAACAATGACAAGTACAAGAACCTTAAGGTTAAGATCTAATAGATAGACTAGAGATTGTAACAATGTCAAGTACAAGAACCTTAAGGTTAAGATCTAATAGATAGACTAGAGATTGTAACAATGACAAGTACTAGAACCTTAAGGTTAAGATCTAATAGATAGACGAGAGATTGTAACAATGACAAGTACAAGAACCTAAAGGTTAAGATCTAATAGATAGAGGAGAGATTGTAACAATGACAAGTACAAGAACCTTAAGATTAAGATCTAATAGATAGACGAGAGATTGTAACAATGACAAGTACAAGAACCTTAAGGTTAAGATCTAATAGATAGACGAGAGATTGTAACAATGTCAAGTACAAGAACCTTAAGGTTAAGATCTAATAGATAGACGAGAGATTGTAGCAATGACAAGTACAATAACCTTAAGGTTAAGATCTAATAGATAGACGAGAGATTGTAACAATGACAAGTACAAGAACCTTAAGGTTAAGATCTAATAGATAGACGAGAGATTGTAACAATGTCAAGTACAAGAACCTTAAGGTTAAGATCTAATAGATAGACGAGAGATTGTAACAATTACAAGTACAAGAACCTTAAGGGTAAGATCTAATAGATAGACGAGAGATTGTAACAATGACAAGTACAAGAACCTTAAGGTTAAGATCTAATAGATAGACGAGAGATTGTAACAATGACAAGTACAAGAACCTTAAGGTTAAGATCTAATAGATAGACGAGAGATTGTAACAATGTCAAGTACACGAACCTTAAGGTTAAGATCTAATAGATAGACTAGAGATTGTAACAATGACAAGTACAAGAACCTTAAGATTAAGATCTAATAGATAGACGAGAGATTGTAACAATGACAAGTACAAGAACCTTAAGGTTAAGATCTAATAGATAGACGAGAGATTGTAACAATGACAAGTACAAGAACCTTAAGGTTAAGATCTAATAGATAGACGAGAGATTGTAGCAATGACAAGTACAAGAACCTTAAGGTTAAGATCTAATAGATAGACGAGAGATTGTAACAATGACAAGTACAAGAATCTTAAGGTTAAGATCTAATAGATAGACGAGAGCTTGTAACAATGACAAGTACAAGAATCTTAAGGTTAAGATCTAATAGATAGACGAGAGATTGTAACAATGACAAGTACAAGAATCTTAAGGTTAAGATCTAATAGATAGACGAGAGATTGTAACAATGACAAGTACAAGAATCTTAAGGTTAAGATCTAATAGATAGACGAGAGATTGTAACAATGACAAGTACAAGAATCTTAAGGTTAAGATCTGATAGATAGAAGAGAGATTGTAACAATGACAAGTACAAGAACCTTAAGGTTAAGATCTAATAGATAGACTAGAGATTGTAACAATGACAAGTACAAGAACCTTAAGGTTAAGATCTAATAGATAGACTAGAGATTGTAACAATGACAAGTACAAGAATCTTAAGGTTAAGATCTGATAGATAGACGAGAGATTGTAACAATGACAAGTACAAGAACCTTAAGGTTAAGATCTAATAGATAGACTAGAGATTGTAACAATGACAAGTACTAGAACCTTAAGATTAAGATCTAATAGATAGACGAGAGATTGTAACAATGACAAGTACAAGAACCTTAAGGTTAAGATCTAATAGATAGACGAGAGATTGTAACAATGACAAGTACAAGAACCTTAAGGTTAAGATCTAATAGATAGACGAGAGATTGTAACAATGACAAGTACAAGAATCTTAAGGTTAAGATCTAATAGATAGACGAGAGATTGTAACAATGACAAGTACAAGAATCTTAAGGTTAAGATCTAATAGATAGACGAGAGATTGTAACAATGACAAGTACAAGAATCTTAAGGTTAAGATCTAATAGATAGACGAGAGATTGTAACAATGACAAGTACAAGAACCTTAAGGTTAAGATCTAATAGATAGACGAGAGATTGTAACAATGACAAGTACAAGAATCTTAAGGTTAAGATCTAATAGATAGACGAGAGATTGTAACAATGACAAGTACAAGAACCTTAAGGTTAGGATCTAATAGATAGACTAGAGATTGTAACAATGACAAGTAATAAGAAGTGTGTACGGCTATTGATAATACATAATAGCCACTGATAAGGGCAGTTCTTGAAATATGTTAATCAAACAATGATAAAGTATTTTTTGAACATAAGGAGTTCTTGTACTTTTAGTAAATGTTATGTGGTTGGACGAAGATATGTGTTTGTGTGTGTAGCGAGGTTAGCTCAGTGGTAGAGGACTCGACCAATGAACTGGAGGACCAGGTTCAAAACTCGAGCGCGCACTAAAGATTTTTTCTTCTTGTGCTGCCGTTCGAGGGTTGGATTTGGGGTCCCAGATCGTCCCTAGGCTCACCCAGCCTTTAATTTATTTGATTAATAATGGGTATCTTGTGTGCTAATGACTCTAGCAGTCGAAGCAGCCAAGGGGAAAATCAGGCGGCCGGAGCATAGTATTGACCACACTATCTCCCTAGTGTGCCGTATGGTCAAGAATGAGATATCTCTACAGTATCTGCTCCTCTGGGCCCTTGTGGCCAGTTATGGGACTGATTTTATATACATAATCTATACATTTTCAAGGCGATATTTGTAACCGTTTTTGGGCAATGTGGATAGAACTAGTTTTTCTGACTAGTTTTAGTTTCGCAATTCAGAAAAAACCTGGTTTTTATTTATATAAAAATATTTCATATTCATCAAAACGAAGATATTTAATTTTTTGTTACGTTTGATGTTAATGAAGTGTCCTTTTCTTGACAAAGAGTCAGACATGACACCTCAAATTTAGAAATGTTTTCATTAATGAGGGTGGGGTACAACTATGTTTCTCTTTGCCCATCTCACGGGGAATACGACTATACAGTAGGTAGCAATGGAAGCACTATCAGCAGGTTGTATCAGCGATTATGTTTGGTAAACCACAACAACTTGCAAAACCACTCCTTAAAAAGATAACCAGAATGAAAAGGTTTTTTTCTTTATGGACACACTGCAAAGTATGAAGAGAATGTCCGAGGCTTTGTAGCTTTGCATAACTTAGCCAAATCCACTATTCACGCATTTTGTGTTTGCAGGAGGGGAGCTGAAGCTGGAGGGGTCTAGGAGCTGAAGCTGGAGGAGTCTAGGAGCTGAAGCTGGAGGAGTCTAGGAGCTGAAGCTGGAGGGGTCTAGGAGCTGAAGCTGGAGGAGTCTAGGAGCTGAAGCTGGAGGGGTCTAGGAGCTGAAGCTGGAGGAGTCTAGGATCTGAAGCTGGAGGGGTCTAGGAGCTGAAGCTGGAGGAGTCTAGGAGCTGAAGCTGGAGGAGTCTAGGAGCTGAAGCTGGAGGGGTCTAGGAGCTGAAGCTGGAGGAGTCTAGGAGCTGAAGCTGGAGGGGTCTAGGAGCTGAAGCTGGAGGGGTCTAGGAGCTGAAGCTGGAGGAGTCTAGGAGCTGAAGCTGGAGGAGTCTAGGAGCTGAAGCTGGAGGGGTCTAGGAGCTGAAGCTGGAGGGGTCTAGGAGCTGAAGCTGGAGGAGTCTAGGAGCTGAAGCTGGAGGGGTCTAGGAGCTGAAGCTGGAGGACTCTAGGAGCTGAAGCTGGAGGAGTCTAGGATCTGAAGCTGGAGGGGTCTAGGATCTGAAGCTGGAGGAGTCTAGGAGCTGAAGCTGGAGGAGTCTAGGAGCTGAAGCTGGAGGAGTCTAGGATCTCAAGCTGGAGGAGTCTAGGATCTGAAGCTGGAGGGGTCTAGGATCTGAAGCTGGAGGGGTCTAGGATCTGAAGCTGGAGGAGTCTAGGATCTGAAGCTGGAGGAGTCTAGGATCTGAAGCTGGAGGAGTCTAGGAGCTGAAGCTGGAGGAGTCTAGGGCCTGAAGTTGGAGGGGTCTAGGAGCTGAAGCTGGAGGAGTCTAGGAGCTGAAGCTGGAGGAGTCTAGGAGCTGAAGCTGGAGGAGTCTAGGAGCTGAAGCTGGAGGAGTCTAGGAGCTGAAGCTGAGGGCAACAACTCGATCTGCCATCACTCCCAGTATCGATAGAATAGCACTCGATGTTGGGAACACCCTTCAAGTGGTTGGGAGCAACAATATTATGAGGACCAATGTCAACAATCAGATAACCTAGAGATAACCCGTTATCTATAGGTTACCAGTAACAGCAGTTTAACCACTACAGGTTAAAATACGTCAATAATAAATGGACGTTAAAATTTAAACATTATAGCTGTCAACTTCAGGAGTGATTTCCAATGCTGCGTCATCCCTCAGAGGAGCCCTGGACAAGGTTAATAGCCCTAATGTTGATACGCCGTTAAACACACACACAAAAAAAAAAACAAAAAAAAAAAAACAGTCTAGGTGACATAGACCTATAACATTCAAAAATCTTCCAGCATAAGTAGAAAGTTTTTTATTAGGTTTCATTATAGGAATTTGCCATTTCCGTGCTGTTTGAAATGGAATAACATTAACTTGGGCACCAAAATCAATTTTAAAATTCACCACCTATCTTTAATCTTAATTTTCACCATCCAATCTGAAGTCCCCTTTGAACAGCCTTCTGTTGCAAACAAATATCTTTCCCCAAGAGATTTCTCCACGTCTGTCTCTACCAGACTCACCACCGCCTCTTTACAGCGCCTCTCAAAGTTTTTCCTATTACATTTCCTCCAAGTCTTACCATAGGCTGGACACCTCCCCTTTTCATGACTATAACCACAATAGCCACAATTCCTAACCTGGGATCCGCCCTTGTTGAAAGCAGGGCCCTGACCAGATGCCTGCCGCACGGGCTTAACATACAGCACCTCTTGGCCTCCCTCCATCTCCTTACTCCTAGATGATTAGTACTATGCAGTGGACTCCTGATTTTTCCCACGTACAAATTAATAAATTAATTGAAGGCTGGATGGACCTAGGGACGGCCTGGGACCCCTAATCCAACCCTCCAACGACGACACTAGAAGATAAAATCGTTAGTGTTCGCCCGGGTTTTGAACTTAGATCCTCCAGCATATTAGTCGAGTACTCTACCACTCAGCTAAATTCATTTCCACTCATATATATATATATATGTATATATATATATATATATAAATTCCATGTTCCTAGTTTATTGTATCATGTTTGAAAGCTTCTTTCGTATCCTTTTACGGTGATAACCATGTTGTTTTGTTGCTTAGCAACCAAAACTAATGGCTGCTAAGCAACAAAGCATATGGCTTCAATCCGAGAGTGAGGCTGGAGGAGCTCGATAAAACTCGGCTATTTTATGAATGAACTATTCACGGGGTAAGGTATGAATGAAGCCCCCACTCTCTCGGAGAAAGGGTTGAAAACATTTCATGAATGGACAATTGTAGAGTCCTCTTCGGGTTTAGTTTCATATGTCAATTCATCAGATTCATAAAAAAATATATAGAAGTTTTATAGTCCAAAACAAAATTTTATGTTAATTTATGTTATAGGTTGTAGCTTGTATTAATAGCCAAATAGAATCAGCCTGGATCTCTAAGTGGTACTATGGTAGAGAAAAGAACTTAAGAGAAATTAAGACTTTACAGAGGTAGTCCTTGATCGGCTGAGGATAGGCCACACAAGATTGACTCATTCCTATCTAATGTCTAGGAATGAAGCGCCAGAGTCCCAGCTTGTGGTGTCGTAACTTCAATCTTCATTCAATGCCGTGTCTATGAGAATGAAAGGTCTCTATTTGACATCACCGTATTAACGGTATAGATTATTAAATCTACCTTCTACTCTCTACAATGGAACACAGAGCAGATGTATCAGCTAAGCTGTGGAGCAGTTATTATATTTAATATAACCATATCTAAAACCATACTTTTACAATAATGTTAGAAACCGCTAGACCCAAAAATCTCTCCCTACAAGAATAAACAAATTATTAATAGATCATAATATAACAATACCAGACATAGATCACGATTCTGTTTCATCCATAGAGCCCTGGAAATTACCAGGTCATACGGATGGCTCCAAAGACAACAATGGAGTTGGGGCTGCAGTACTTAGCTCGTCAGGATCCTGTATGTTCGCTCTCCCAGCGATCTGCAGTAACTATACGGCTGAGCTACTAGCAATTGATAAAGCTCTGAATATTAATTTTCCAACAAAATCCCATTTAACAATATTTACAGATTCTCTGTCTGCTCTCCTTGCTATAGGTGATCCGAATTCATCGCATCCCATAATAGTGAATAGTGAGCTAAATTTAAAGGAACAAAAGGTTACATTTGTATGGATTCCAGGACATTGCGGAATAAATAAAAATGAACAAGTTGACACCTTGGCAAGGAAAGCAATTAGAGAAGGTATGCCTTTCTATAAAGTTTCAAAATTTGCTTTAATGGCCCACTCGAAAGACTTGATTTGGAATACACGGCAAACTGTTTGGCAACAAGTAAGGGAAAACAAACTCAGAGAAATAAAGATATGTGTTAAATCATGGAAGACATCAACAAATGACACAAGAAGAAAGGAAGTGGTGTGGGCTAGAGAATAGTGAAAACAGTAAAAAAAAAAAAGAGAAAAAGTTAAATAATGAAAATATATTATAAAAACATAATGTTGTTTGATATAAAATATCTTTAAGAGGAGTTGAAAAAATTATCAGACCCAAGTAAGAAATGGTACCGATACATGTATGCTGAAAAATAGCAATATTTTTTTTTTTAACTAATTTGTAATAAAATCATTAAACATTAGTTAAAAAATATTAATTTTCCAAACTAATTTCCAGTTTGGATATTGGGAAACCATTGATTGAGTCGAAAGTTGCTCCAGACGTTTGACATCCATCTAATTTAAGATAAATACACTTTAGTTCTATTTGGAGTTAAGGAAGTACTAGAAATAAAATATTTCATTACCAGGCATGAAAAGGTTTGGGATTTTCGTATATGTTCTAAAATATCTAGAAAATGGTTGAAAAATCGTGGTAATTTGAGGGTGACCATTTAAAAGCTTAGACAATTCTCTACAAAAAACTTTCTAAATTAATTTTCACCGCGGCGATGTCAATCGGGAAAATAAGTGCTTGAAACTTCGAAATTGTTAGTTTTTCTCATTTGAACGGGTTTTTGTATCTATTTACCTAAATTTTTAATTGGTTGTTGCTTATTTTAATTGCACTAAAATAAATATGGTTATAGTGTGTCTAAAAGCGAGCGATGAGAAGGTGGGGAAGTCACCCTGATACTGTCAGTTTCCCGTTCTGGCGCCCTAAATCTACTTTCTCTTCAAAATTTTATATTTCAGGAAAGATCAAAGCCCAACCAAAAACTTTTTGAAATTCCTTTACTAATGACACTAGAAATATGAACGGAACCGCGATAAGATAAAGCAGTTCCTGCGAGTCGGGCTTTCTTCTTCCTCGACCAATCATTTCTTGACTTGTTATCCATCTATTTGACTACCCTCGTTGTATATTCTCGGGCTGTATACAGATGGCGTGGAGCTCAGCTGACTAGAGAGATAATTAAGAATAAAGATAGGTATTTCTACAGCCTACGTATTTCTACAGCCTACGTATTTCTACAGCCTAGGTACCAAGATAACAAACTTCTCCTTCCGTGTTTCAAACTCCTTTCTTCACCCGGCACGAATTACCGCCACATTACTTTATCTACTTCAGTTCGTTATTTCTTCAACTAGACCAATTAAATTACCATTTCACATTCCATATCGATAACTAACATTCTTCGCACATTTCTTTGCAAACTTCCGGCGTATTCATATCTCTTTACTAGCAACTCTAGATAGTTCTTTTTTAGGTACTAAAATCAATAAATAAAATGAAAAAAGTCCGACTCGCAGGACCTGCGTCATCTTAGCGCGGCTCCGTTCATATCTCTAGTGCTATTAGTAAACGTTCACGCTTGCACAAACTATAACTATTTTTCACATTTTCTTCCCTTGTTTTAGCCAAATACTCGTTTTACTGTTAAATCCAATTAAAATAACCTACAACCAGTTAAAACATTAGGTAAACAGACACAAAGACCCGTTCAAAAGAGCATAACTAATAATTGCGAAATTGTATGTCCTTATTTCTCCGATTGAAATCGCCCCATGAGAAATTACATGAAAATCTTTTTTGTAGAGAATTTAGTAAGCTTTCGTATAGTTACCTTCCAATTACCACAATTTTACAATCGAGATATTATAGAAAATATACGAAAATACCAAAACATTTCATGCCTGTTGATGATATATTTTATTTCTAGTAGTTCCTGAACTCCAAAGGGAACCAAAATTCACCTATCATAGACTAGATAAATATCAAACGTCTGGAAGAAGTTTCAACTGAATTAATCGTTTCCGAATACTTAAACTGAAAATTATTTTGGAAAGGTATGTGTTTCAATATTTCTCGAAAAACGGTTACAGATATCGCGCTAAAAATTATTTCATTCCTTTTTTAACGTTAAGAAACCTATAAAACGAGTACTTGCGACCATATGAACTCGAAAACGTAAGAGTTATGATTTTTTTCGCGCGAATTTTGCTTCAAAGCATCTTCCAGTGGACGGATTCTGCTGGTTAACGAGCTCGAACTTTCAAATTAGAGGGAAAATTTGTGTACCAAATTTCATCAAAATCTGACCATTTTTGAGCCAGCAAGAGAGCGAACAGACAAATATATATATATATATATATATATATATATATATATATATGTATGTATATATATATATGTACATATATATACAAATTTGAGCCACCGTTATATTATTGATCTATGGGTTCTGAAACATGAAATTTGCTAGTTGGCACTTCCGGATTGTGTCGTGAGGTCAACCTCATAAGCGGGTTTCCTCCCTATGGAAAGGAGGGAGGAACCGCGCTAAAATTAACAAAATTATCAATTAATTAAAATGGTCTGAATACTGAATCTGAAGGGTTCAGTGTAGCTAATTTGTCCTGAACAAAACTTTTGACCTTTTGACCAAATTTTGAAATTTGCCTATTTTGACCTAGCCTAGGAGATTTACCGTATCAAGACCTATCTGTGTGCCAAGTTTGGTCAAAATCTGTCAAACTGTATGAGGAACAAAGAGACAAACAGACTAGACATGCGCTCCGAGGTTGAATTTTCAGGCGGCGGCGCGCTGGATTAAAATGGTCGGCGGTGGCGGCGTGGGATATTTTTTTAACCCCCAAGGGAGACATTACGATTTAAATATGTGTATATATATATATATATATAGGCTTGCCATATTTTTGGTGAGTGATACCGGGACACATGAATATGAGAAGGGCATACCAGGTGGGGGGGGGGGGGGATAAAAATGGAAAAAATTAAAAGCAAAATGGTGAGTTTTAAACCTTTTTATTAAGCGCAGCGAGAATCCGTTAACCGGAAGATGGTTTTTGGAGCGAAATTCGCGCGAAAAATATCGCAACGCTCACGTTTTTGAGTTCATATTCTTGCAGGAACTCGTTTTATGGATTTCTTAACGTAGAACAACGAATAAAACCATTTTAAAGCGATATCTGTACCCGTTTGCTAAAGTAATTTTCAGTTTGGGTACTCAGAAACGATTAATTTAGTTGAAACTTGGTCCAGACGTTTCATATTCATCTAAACTAAGGTTGATATATTTTGGTTCCGTTTGGAGTTCAGGAAGTACAAGAAATAAAATATTTCATTAACAGACTTGAAAGGTTTTAGGATTTTCGTATATCTTCTAACATATGTATATCGAAAATGGGGGGAAATCGTGGTAAGTGGAAGGTGGCCAATCGAAAGCTCACTAAATTCCCTACAAAAAGGGTTCAGATGTAATTTTTGATGGAGTGATGTCAATCCGAGAAATAGATGCTTCAAACTTCAAAATTGTTTTTTTTTTTTTTTTTTTCAACATGGTTTGTCCAACTTTTAAGGAACATTAAGAAGGATTTCACTGCCTATAGAAAGGTACTTAAACACTAACCATTAAACAGAACAGAACCTCCCTGGATAGAATAGAACTGACAATAACCTCCCTGTATCTCTGTAACCTATCTATACACCTGCAGAGGTTAAATCAGGGGAGAAAACACACTCCTATCAGTGCAAATAGAACAATTCTCAAAGCGAATTTTCCTTCTATTTTAAAGATTATGTAAGGTATGTCTAGGTTATTCCATCCTTATTCAGGCGAATTTACATAGGTACATAATACGACAAGACGCGAATCACAAAAATATTTCATTATTTTCATGTTTAGGAGAAAGGAAAAAAATAAAGTATAAAAACCTATAAATCCAGTCCGTATTCATGATATGCATTTACAAAGGATTGACGTTTGTGTAGTGTGCTGTATCATTCGCTTCCGAAGATTCCTTCAGGTGTAATGACAAGGCGTCAGAGTTATTATAGTTCGTTCAGATTGACAACAAAGTTCGATTGGGCATGCGCAAAACATTTCGGGGAAATTTTCCCGTTTACTTTCCTTTCTGTTCGGCCAATGGGCAATACACTATAGAAAACTCTATATAAACTGATTATGTCTCGTTTAAGACCAGGAAAGGCTTTAAAAGGTAGGTGTTTCGTTTAACAATACACAGCCAAAACTATAGGTACTTGATAACAATTGAAATCCCCCAGTAATAAGAACATAACAGAGAAAATCAATCCCAAGCATTCCATTGAAGGGGAAATATACACGCCATCTTTTCTTCTAACAACGCCAGATAAACAGGTTGAACAGGTTATAGTAAACATTAAACTCTACCTCCCTTGCCAGACTGCTCAAAGCTTTCCTTGTTAGGAAAAGGGAAATAATCAGTTTTTAAAGCGTACACATAATAGCCGCATAATCTGTATGTAAACGAAGGAACCTTGAACTAGAAACAGAGACATAACTCTGGTTATTTCAGCCCCATCGATCGTCTAGGTTTAAACGTAAATACTTTATTAGATAATAGAAAAGTTTGATGTGGGCCACTTGTGGTCTGGGAGTGCGGAATAATGAATGTTCTAGCACAGCTTCGGTCTATATATAAAAACTAGAAGAATATGTTAAGGGTATTTGTACTTCAGTCCAATAACAGGCCTCCGAGGGCCCAGAGAGGCAGATATTGTAGAGGTATCTGATTCATGATCACACGGCAAAGTAGGGAGATAGTGTGGTCAGTAATGCCTGATTTTCCCCTTTGCAGGTACCCATTATTAAATTAATTGAAGGCTGGGTTGTCCTAGGGACGGTCAGGGAGGCCGAATCCAACCCATCAACGAAGACACTAAATGATAAAATCTTTATCTCGGGTTTTGATCCTCCAGTTCATTAGCCGAGTGCTCCACCACTGACCTAACATTGTCCCAAGATAAGATTGAGATAGGTGAGGTTTAACCAAAGCCCTTTTCGAATTTCGCAAATCAGCAAGACTTCACTCACAGTTCAGGGTCGTAAAGTCTGCAAAATAAAAGGAAAAAAATGTTAGGAACTAGCAGCCGATTCAGCGGTATTTCATGGCGCCCAGAACAGAGAAAAATTGACAAGGGATTCAAAAAAACTGATTTATAATTGAAGATAAAATAATTAGTGCACACCCGAATTTTGAACTCAAGTCCTCCACAACATTAGCCGTGTGCACTACCACTGAGCTAACCTCGCCACTGATCACAATATTTCACACGCTCAAACTGTACACGACCAGAGAAGCAAGCCGAGAATCAGACCGAATCATGCTCGCTGGAACTCAGGTCCTCCACAACATTAGCCGTGTGCAATACCACTGAGCTAACCTCGCCACTCATCACGATATTTCACACGCTGAAACTGTACACTACCAGAGAAGCAAGCCGAGAATCAGACCGAATCATGCTCGCTGGAACTCAGGTCCTCCACAACATTAGCCGTGTGCACTACCACTGTGCTAACCTCGCCACTGAGGTCCTCCACAACATTAGCCGTGTGCACTACCACTGTGCTAACCTCGCCACTGAGGTCCTCCACAACATTAGCCGTGTGCACTACCACTGTGCTAACCTCAGGTCCTCCACAACATTAGCCGTGTGCACTACCACTGTGCTAACCTCGCCACTCATCACGATATTTCACACGCTGAAACTGTACACGACCAGAGAAGCAAGCCGAGAATCAGACCGAATCATGCTCGCTGGAACTCAGGTCCTCCACAACATTAGCCGTGTGCACTACCACTGAGCTAACCTCGCCACTCATCACGATATTTCACACGCTGAAACTGTACACGACCAGAGAAGCAAGCCGAGAATCAGACCGAATCATGCTCGCTGGAACTCAGGTCCTCCACAACATTAGCCGTGTGCACTACCACTGTGCTAACCTCGCCACTCATCACGATATTTCACACGCTGAAACTGTACACGACCAGAGAAGCAAGCCGAGAATCAGACCGAATCATGCTCGCTGGAACTCAGGTCCTCCACAACATTAGCCGTGTGCACTACCACTGTGCTAACCTCAGGTCCTCCACAACATTAGCCGTGTGCACTACCACTGTGCTAACCTCAGGTCCTCCACAACATTAGCCGTGTGCACTACCACTGAGCTAACCTCGCCACTGATCACGATATTTCACACGCTGAAACTGTACACGACCAGAGAAGCAAGCCGAGAATCAGACCGAATCATGCTCGCTGGAACTCAGGTCCTCCACAACATTAGCCGTGTGCACTACCACTGTGCTAACCTCAGGTCCTCCACAACATTAGCCGTGTGCACTACCACTGTGCTAACCTCAGGTCCTCCACAACATTAGCCGTGTGCACTACCACTGTGCTAACCTCAGGTCCTCCACAACATTAGCCGTGTGCACTACCACTGTGCTAACCTCGCCACTCATCACGATATTTCACACGCTGAAACTGTACACGACCAGAGAAGCAAGCCGAGAATCAGACCGAATCATGCTCGCTGGAACTCAGGTCCTCCACAACATTAGCCGTGTGCACTACCACTGTGCTAACCTCAGGTCCTCCACAACATTAGCCGTGTGCACTACCACTGTGCTAACCTCAGGTCCTCCACAACATTAGCCGTGTGCACTACCACTGAGCTAACCTCGCCACTGATCACGATATTTCACACGCTGAAACTGTACACGACCAGAGAAGCAAGCCGAGAATCAGACCGAATCATGCTCGCTGGAACTCAGGTCCTCCACAACATTAGCCGTGTGCACTGCCACTGTGCTAACCTCAGGTCCTCCACAACATTAGCCGTGTGCACTACCACTGTGCTAACCTCAGGTCCTCCACAACATTAGCCGTGTGCACTACCACTGAGCTAACCTCGCCACTGATCACAATATTTCACACGCTCAAACTGTACACGACCAGAGAAGCAAGCCGAGAATCAGAAAGAATCATGCTCGCTGGAACTCAGGTCCTCCACAACATTAGCCGTGTGCACTACCACTGAGCTAACCTCGCCACTGATCACAATATATCACACGCTCAAACTGTACACGACCAGAGAAGCAAGCCAAGAATCAGAAAGAATCATGCTCGCTGGAACTCAGGTCCTCCACAACATTAGCCGTGTGCACTACCACTGAGCTAACCTCGCCACTGATCACAATATTTCACACGCTCAAACTGTACACGACCAGAGAAGCAAGCCGAGAATCAGAAAGAATCCTGCTCGCTGGAACTCAGGTCCTCCACAACATTAGCCGTGTGCACTACCACTGTGCTAACCTCGCCACTGGTCACAATATTTCACACGCTGAAACTGTACACGACCAGAGAAGCAAGCCGAGAATCAGACCGAATCATGCTCGCTGGAACTCAGGTCCTCCACAACATTAGCCGTGTGCACTACCACTGTGCTAACCTCAGGTCCTCCACAACATTAGCCGTGTGCACTACCACTGTGCTAACCTCAGGTCCTCCACAACATTAGCCGTGTGCACTACCACTGTGCTAACCTCAGGTCCTCCACAACATTAGCCGTGTGCACTACCACTGTGCTAACCTCGCCACTGGTCACAATATTTCACACGCTGAAACTGTACACGACCAGAGAAGCAAGCCGAGAATCAGACCGAATCATGCTCGCTGGAACTCAGGTCCTCCACAACATTAGCCGTGTGCACTACCACTGTGCTAACCTCGCCACTGGTCACAATATTTCACACGCTCAAACTGTACACGACCAGAGAAGCAAGCCGAGAATCAGACCGAATCATGCTCGCTGGAACTCAGGTCCTCCACAACATTAGCCGTGTGCACTACCACTGAGCTAACCTCGCCACTGATCACAATATTTCACACGCTCAAACTGTACACGACCAGAGAAGCAAGCCGAGAATCAGAAAGAATCATGCTCGCTGGAACTCAGGTCCTCCACAACATTAGCCGTGTGCACTACCACTGAGCTAACCTCGCCACTGATCACAATATTTCACACGCTCAAACTGTACACGACCAGAGAAGCAAGCCGAGAATCAGAAAGAATCATGCTCGCTGGAACTCAGGTCCTCCACAACATTAGCCGTGTGCACTACCACTGTGCTAACCTCGCCACTGATCAAAATATTTCACACGCTCAAACTGTACACGACCAGAGAAGCAAGCCGAGAATCAGAAAGAATCATGCTCGCTGGAACTCAGGTCCTCCACAACATTAGCCGTGTGCACTACCACTGTGCTAACCTCGCCACTGATCACAATATTTCACACGCTCAAACTGTACACGACCAGAGAAGCAAGCCGAGAATCAGAAAGAATCATGCTCGCTGGAACTCAGGTCCTCCACAACATTAGCCGTGTGCACTACCACTGAGCTAACCTCGCCACTGATCACAATATTTCACACGCTCAAACTGTACACGACCAGAGAAGCAAGCCGAGAATCAGAAAGAATCATGCTCGCTGGAACTCAGGTCCTCCACAACATTAGCCGTGTGCACTACCACTGTGCTAACCTCGCCACTGATCACAATATTTCACACGCTGAAACTGTACACGACCAGAGAAGCAAGCCGAGAATCAGAAAGAATCATGCTCACTGGAACTGCTTCATCTTAGTACATTCTTACCGACAATCGTTTGGAAGTTTGGTATAGAAACACCGAAACAAGATTTTGAGCACCTTAATGCTCAGACAAGTGGCAAAAAAAAAAAACAATTCGCCCCGAGGAAATAGCGCTTTAACAACCCGATTCTGCTAGTTAACAAACTTCACAATTTTATTTTCTAGTGTCTTCGTTCATTGGTTGGATTCGTCCTCCCTGACCGCCCAGAGGCCAACCCAGCCCTTAATCAATTTATTAATAGGTACCTTAGTGCTAATGACCCTAGCAGTCGAAGCAGCAAGGGTAAAATCAGGCGGCCGGGGCATAGTACTGACCACACTATCTCCCTAGTGTGCCGTATAGTCGTACATGCCCGTTAGGGCCCTCGTGGCGTGTTACGAGACTGATTATGTTCTCCTTTAGGCTCCTTCGCTGGGGCATCGTCTTGATCCTGTCTCGGCTTCTTCCTCCAGCGGTGCTCGTTGTACTGCCGTTATATTTCACCCAAATCCTATTGGGCTTCATCAGACGTATTCTGTCCAGTTCGGGGTGTGCAGGAGCTATGCTTGGCTCGCGCTCCTGCCGGCTTTTTATCCTCGTTCCGCCATTCTTTCCGCTCCCTAGGCGGACCAATCAGCTGTCTTCTACGCTCATTGGTTTCCCTGGTCTGCCGTTCGGGGCGCATTCTACCGTCCGACCGGAGAAGTCTCAGAACCGGCCCGTAGACTGTAGGTAGCCCTAGACCATCCTCGCCGTTCATCGCTACACCCTTATACTTCGAGATCTCTATAGCCTCCCTGACCAGCCTCCTCTCCAGTACATCTTCCTTCGCTAGCGTCCTGGCCTGGTCGAACAGCATCTGTCCGGAGCACTCCTCCCCATGTCTCGCGACAGCGGAAGTTTTCGTGCGTCTCAGACGGTAATCAGCGCAGTGCTGCCCAATTCTTGTGGCCACCTTCTTCCCGGTCTGCCCGACATAAACTGTCCCGCAATCACATGGAAGAAGGTAAACACCCTTATCCTGCAGCCACTGCTTGTCCTTTGCTGAACCCAGGCAGTCGCTCATCTTGTCTAGGGGTTTGTAAGCTACATCCACACCGAGTCCCATAAACATCCTGCCAATCTTCTCACTGACACCTCGAACGTAAGGCAACGTTGCCCTCTTCTCCACCGCCCTTTCCGGTTTTGTGCCTCCACCTTGTCGCTGCTGTCTCAGAACTCTGTTCATAGTACGAGAGATTTCCTTGGATCCGTACCCGTTCCCAAGAAAATCCTCCTTGAGGTGAGCCAGTTCCGCGTCTAGGTAGGTCTTACTGCTGCACAGCCTAAGGGCTCTCAGTGTCAGGGTCTTGATCACACCATTCTTCTGGGCAGGATGGTGATGAGAATCGGCGTGTAAGTACCTCCCCGTAGCCGTCGGCTTCCGGTATACTGTATGTCCGAGAATTAAGAAGATCTTGAAGAGCGAAGGTGTCGATGAAACTATAGCGATGAGAGCTGCTCCGGGTGACTCCAGGGTACCAAGGATATATGGCCTCCCGAAAATACACAAAGAAGAGATCCCCCTTCGGCCCATTGTCTCCATGATAGGCGCACCGACGTACAGGCAAGCAAAGTACTCGCGGGCCTCCTGAAGAGCTATGTGGGGAGCTCGTTCTTCTCCGTGAAGAACTCGGCCCACCTGGTGGAGATCCTGAAGGAAAGAAGATTTGATGACAACGATATCCTGGTAAGCTTTGATGTCGTCTCCCTGTTCACCAGTCTTCCGGTCAAGGATTCGCTGGATATCATCAAGAAGAAGAAGTTCCTGGACGGGCCTATGTTCGAGCTGGCGGAAGTGGTCCTCACATCGTGCTATTTTCAATACGAAGAGGTCATCTACAAGCAGCGAGACGGGGTAGCGATGGGCAGCCCCCTTTCCTCGGTGGTAGCCGATATCTTCATGGAGGAGTACGAGCTGCAAGTCATGGAGAAAGCCCCAGAGAAACCGACGCTGTGGCTGAGGTACGTGGACGACGTCTTCGCTGTGTGGCCGCACGGACATGAGAAACTCGAGCGCTTTTTGGCCTTCCTGAACAGCTACCATCCGGCCATCAAGTTCACTATGGAAAAGGAGAGTGATAACCGACTCCCGTTTCTGGACCTGCTCATAGTCAAGGAACCGGGTGGGAGATTCGGACATACAGTATACCGGAAGCCGACGGCTACGGGGAGGTACTTACACGCCGATTCTCATCACCATCCTGCCCAGAAGAATGGTGTGATCAAGACCCTGACACTGAGAGCCCTTAGGCTGTGCAGCAGTAAGACCTACCTAGACGCGGAACTGGCTCACCTCAAGGAGGATTTTCTTGGGAACGGGTACGGATCCAAGGAAATCTCGCGTACTATGAACAGAGTTCTGAGACAGCAGCGACAAGGTGGAGGCACAAAACCGGAAAGGGCGGTGGAGAAGAGGGCAACGTTGCGTTACGTTCGAGGTGTCAGTGAGAAGATTGGCAGGATGTTTATGGGACTCGGTGTGGATGTAGCTTACAAACCCCTAGACAAGATGAGCGACTGCCTGGGTTCAGCAAAGGACAAGCAGTGGCTGCAGGATAAGGGTGTTTACCTTCTTCCATGTGATTGCGGGACAGTTTATGTCGGGCAGACCGGGAAGAAGGTGGCCACAAGAATTGGGCAGCACTGCGCTGATTACCGTCTGAGACGCACGAAAACTTCCGCTGTCGCGAGACATGGGGAGGAGTGCTCCGGACAGATGCTGTTCGACCAGGCCAGGACGCTAGCGAAGGAAGATGTACTGGAGAGGAGGCTGGTCAGGGAGGCTATAGAGATCTCGAAGTATAAGGGTGTAGCGATGAACGGCGAGGATGGTCTAGCGCTACCTACAGTCTACGGGCCGGTTCTGAGACTTCTCCGGTCGGACGGTAGAATGCGCCCCGAACGGCAGACCAGGGAAACCAATGAGCGTAGAAGACAGCTGATTGGTCCGCCTAGGGAGCGGAAAGAATGGCGGAACGAGGATAAAAAGCCGGCAGGAGCGCGAGCCAAGCATAGCTCCTGCACACCCCGAACTGGACAGAATACGTCTGATGAAGCCCAATAGGATTTGGGTGAAATATAACGGCAGTACAACGAGCACCGCTGGAGAAAGAAGCCGAGACATGATCAAGACGATGCCCCAGCGAAGGAGCCTAAAGGAGAACATGACTGCCCTCTACGGCGAGAGGACTTATAACCTGACGAGGCGATTGGGGATAGCCAGAGCCCGAATCGCGACTACTGAAAACGACATCGATTTTTTGAAGAAGTGCAGGAGCGAAGGAGTGACGCCACCCTTTTTACGGGTGAAGAGACCGTTGAAGACACGCAAGGCTGACCGCATATATGACAACATTGAACGAGCCTTACTGAGGGAGCGGATTGCAGCCTATAGGTACAGGCATTGGCGGCTGAAGAGTGATGAGGATGACTTAGCGAAGCAGTTAGAGCAGGCACTCGATCCAGACATGTGGACGACGGTTAACAGAATATCCAGGGACCAGGCAGGCCGCATTGCAGCCCAAAACGCACAAAAGAAAGAGAAGAAGTGGGCGAGGATCACGACCACTCGCACAAATCCGGGGCGGGCTGCCAAAAACAACCAAACTGGCGACAAGAAAGGAGATGAGGCTGCTGGAGAAAATTTGATGGCCCTTAAAAGGGCCGTTGACAACACTAAAAGTGAAAGGATCCAGGAGCACGAGAGGAGGGTTGTTGTCAATCTAACCGATGAGGAACTAACACCGGATACCCTGAGCATTCTAAGAAGAGGACTCAACTTCGCCGTGTCCCCGAGACAAATTCCATACGAAGAGATCATTACCAGCGTGGAAGCAGCCTTGACGCGCCTAGGAGGAGATGTTGCTGACAACATCAGGCTAGACGTGGCCCACCTGATCAAGAAGGCACGACCACCCAAGGAGAACATTACCTATGCAGAAAGGAAGGCGCTCCTTCAGCTGAAGAAGAGGGATGATGTGATTGTGACCAGAGCGGATAAGGGGAACGCCACAGTAGTCATCAGCCGGAGTCTCTACAGTGACAAGATGCGAGCGCTCCTAGACCCGAATACATACGAAAAAGGAATAAAAGATCCCACCAGGACCATCGAGAATAAAATTAAGAAGATCTTGAAGAGCGAAGGTGTCGATGAAACTATAGCGATGAGAGCTGCTCCGGGTGACTCCAGGGTACCAAGGATATATGGCCTCCCGAAAATACACAAAGAAGAGATCCCCCTTCGGCCCATTGTCTCCATGATAGGCGCACCGACGTACAGGGCAAGCAAAGTACTCGCGGGCCTCCTGAAGAGCTATGTGGGGAGCTCGTTCTCCTCCGTGAAGAACTCGGCCCACCTGGTGGAGATCCTGAAGGAAAGAAGATTTGATGACAACGATATCCTGGTAAGCTTTGATGTCGTCTCCCTGTTCACCAGTCTTCCGGTCAAGGATTCGCTGGATATCATCAAGAAGAAGAAGTTCCTGGACGGGCCTATGTTCGAGCTGGCGGAAGTGGTCCTCACATCGTGCTATTTTCAATACGAAGAGGTCATCTACAAGCAGCGAGACGGGGTAGCGATGGGCAGCCCCCTTTCCTCGGTGGTAGCCGATATCTTCATGGAGGAGTACGAGCTGCAAGTCATGGAGAAAGCCCCAGAGAAACCGACGCTGTGGCTGAGGTACGTGGACGACGTCTTCGCTGTGTGGCCGCACGGACATGAGAAACTCGAGCGCTTTTTGGCCTTCCTGAACAGCTACCATCCGGCCATCAAGTTCACTATGGAAAAGGAGAGTGATAACCGACTCCCGTTTCTGGACCTGCTCATAGTCAAGGAACCGGGTGGGAGATTCGGACATACAGTATACCGGAAGCCGACGGCTACGGGGAGGTACTTACACGCCGATTCTCATCACCATCCTGCCCAGAAGAATGGTGTGATCAAGACCCTGACACTGAGAGCCCTTAGGCTGTGCAGCAGTAAGACCTACCTAGACGCGGAACTGGCTCACCTCAAGGAGGATTTTCTTGGGAACGGGTACGGATCCAAGGAAATCTCTCGTACTATGAACAGAGTTCTGAGACAGCAGCGACAAGGTGGAGGCACAAAACCGGAAAGGGCGGTGGAGAAGAGGGCAACGTTGCGTTACGTTCGAGGTGTCAGTGAGAAGATTGGCAGGATGTTTATGGGACTCGGTGTGGATGTAGCTTACAAACCCCTAGACAAGATGAGCGACTGCCTGGGTTCAGCAAAGGACAAGCAGTGGCTGCAGGATAAGGGTGTTTACCTTCTTCCATGTGATTGCGGGACAGTTTATGTCGGGCAGACCGGGAAGAAGGTGGCCACAAGAATTGGGCAGCACTGCGCTGATTACCGTCTGAGACGCACGAAAACTTCCGCTGTCGCGAGACATGGGGAGGAGTGCTCCGGACAGATGCTGTTCGACCAGGCCAGGACGCTAGCGAAGGAAGATGTACTGGAGAGGAGGCTGGTCAGGGAGGCTATAGAGATCTCGAAGTATAAGAGTGTAGCGATGAACGGCGAGGATGGTCTAGCGCTACCTACAGTCTACGGGCCGGTTCTGAGACTTCTCCGGTCGGACGGTAGAATGCGCCCCGAACGGCAGACCAGGGAAACCAATGAGCGTAGAAGACAGCTGATTGGTCCGCCTAGGGAACGGAAAGAATGGCGGAACGAGGATAAAAAGCCGGCAGGAGCGCGAGCCAAGCACTAGACGAAAAAGACCAGGCGGACATACTCGCTACCTACTACTCACATGACGCTCAGACTCGCAACAAAGACCGTACACCTGAATACAGACTTACACTACAAGACAATTACATGTACGTCTCACCAAAACAACTGACAGCCATACTCAGACAGACACGAGGGAATAAATCCCCAGGACATGACAGACTTCAGTACATATTACTCAAACAGCTACCGAGAAAAGGACTACACTATCTCGTACACATATATAACACATGCCTCCGCCTCAGACACTTCCCCGAACACTGGAGACACGCCATCATCACTCCACTACTCAAACCTAACAAAAAGGGCGACACACCTGAACACTACAGACCCATAAGCCTACTGCCCCATCTATCAAAAGTGTATGAAAAGATCATACTGAGATATCTGAAAGACTTTTGCGCAGAGGAGGATATAATCCCTGCTGAGCAGTTCGGCTTCCGCCCTGCACACAGTTCAGAACACCAGCTAGTAAGGCTCCAATCACACATCACAAACAACATGCTCATGAACCGGACTACAGCACTCATATCGATTGACTGTACGAAAGCTTTTGACTCTGTTTCACATAATATACTCATGCAGCAACTCAGAACTTACGAATGTCCAGAACAACTCTATAACATAATACACTCTTTCCTATACGGACGTACTATGACGGTTAGGGTAGGGGCAAGCCTCTCCAGCACACACCCAATCCCCTGCGGTGTACCACAGGGGTCAGTACTCGCACCAACACTCTTTTCCATTTACACATCAGAAATTGTCGGTGAACAGTACCCAAACACAAAAATAGCCGCATACGCCGACGATATCGCGATATACAGCACATCCATGTCACATTCAAAGGCATTAAAACAAGCTGAAGAGGTTTGCGCAGACGTAGTAGACGAACTGCGACGAATACACATCACAGTAAACCCGACCAAGACAGACGCACTACTCTTCGCCTTTCATGGCAATTCAACACGAGCACGCCCCAAGTATTTCACGGTTAGAAACAAAAGAAACAAGTTAAAAAGACATATTAATTACTTGGGGATACACTTAGGAACACATCTCAGTTTCCACACACACTTTACCAAGAAGCTAAAGCTTGTCAGGACGAAAGCCCGCTCTCTTGGATATTTACTCAATTCACCAAACCTCTCACTCAGACTGAAGCTACTCATTTACAAAGGAGTCCTACGACCGGCACTACTATACGGCACACCACTCTTTCGGTTCCTGAACCCCACCATACTCAGAACACTACAATCTTTTCAGAACCGAATACTCAAAACAGTCACACGGAGCACCTCACACAATAAACTCAAAGCCCCCGACTTACACAAACTTTTAGAACTCCCTACAGTTTCAGAATTCATAAAACGACGTCACATCAAATTCTTTGACGGACTTAAGTACCATGACAATCCACTCTTTAACGACATCACACCACCTGGACGACCAGGACGCTGGCAAGGACCAACAGAGTTCACACGACGCCTAGTAGACGTACTAGAACACAACACATTTCCAACAAACACAAGTTACACTGACACTTGACACGTAAGACAGTATAACTGACCTTCTTCCCCTTTCTTCTTTCTTCTACTCTCCGACTATCTTTCGTTTTACCTCCTCCTCTATCGCTGTGCCCCACACGGCACATTACACATACCTCCCTTTGGGAATCCTACACCTTTTTCTCCTTTACTTACCGCCTTCAAGTGCATTAATGCAGAATAAGGACACCTCCTCCCTCATCCTCCCTCTACCTGTGGCCCTTACGCCCGCCTGTGTCGTTCGAGGTCCTTAGTTTTTTCTTTGCGTTCCTGCACGTTTTTCTTTCACTTTCGTTTTCATCATGCCCTTCCTTGCATGCTTTTTATTTCTCTTTTATCTAAAGTGGGGTTTAGGAAAAAAAAAAAAAAAAAAAAAAAAAAAAAAAAAAAAAAAAAAAAGAGCCAAGCATAGCTCCTGCACACCCCGAACTGGACAGAATACGTCTGATGAAGCCCAATAGGATTTGGGTGAAATATAACGGCAGTACAACGAGCACCGCTGGAGAAAGAAGCCGAGACAGGATCAAGACTGATTATATATATATATATATATATATATATATATATATATATATATATATATATATATATATTTATAGTTCCTCGGTTATTACTTTGATCTATGAGTTCTAATATAGTAGTATAATACCTGAGTAAATACCAACTTTCTTCAGAGCATACTTGTGGAAGAATCCTTTATTAGTTGGAGATACTTAGCCGTTGAGCTGGTAACAAGTCAAGGAATGGTTGGTATAAAAGCAACAATCAGATTTTCAGAAAAAAATCCATTTTTCAAACGTTTTTTCATGCTGTTTTCAGCAATAACTACCTAGGGGATGGAGAAAGTTTCAGGTGATCAAGGGTTCATTTTTCTGAAAATCTGACGTTTTTTTCTTATCCGAATCTCAACAATTCCTTGACTTGTTCTGGAAGAATCATTGGGAACTGCATACCTGAAAAAAAGATAAAATATAAATTATAATTTGTCCCAAATAATTAAATAATTCATAATAGCAATAAATCTAGAATTTTGTATTATTGCCCATTAAGTATGTAAAAAATGTAAATGATGTGTTTTCCCAGCTGTACATCGAATCAATCAGGTACTCCAGAACCATTCAGGTCAACCCAAGTTGGAGTTGATGCTCCAAGTCAATCAGGTACTCCAGAACCTTTCAGGTCAACCCAGGTTGGAGTTGATGCTCCAAGTCAATCAGGTACTCCAGAACCATTCAGGTACTCTAGAACCATTCAGGTCAACCCAAGTTGGAGTTGATGCTCCAAGTCAATCAGGTACTCCAGATCCATTCAGGTACTCCAGAACCATTCAGGTACTCCAGAACCATTCAGGTCAACCCAAGTTGGAGTTGATGCTCCAAGTCAATACATGGAAGATTAGTTAGGATCCGGACCCAGTAACCTTTTCAACTTAATTTATTATTGACATGGATATAGTATAGTAAAACGCTAAACCTGTAACGGTTTGGCTACGTCCGGACGATGGTACACGAGGGTTCCGTTGCTATAGCCACTAACCCACCTGGTTACCTTACTATCAAAACCGTCAAATCTTCATAGGTTATAAGGTAAAATCATTGTAGATTAAATCTGTGGAGTTAGTTTTATAGAGGAGCTAGTCAGTCGGGATTGTGAGTGTCAGGATGTCGTCCGCGGACATATCCAACAAAACAGAGCTTTGTGATTTTATTATAAGCAATTAGTTGACATTCTGTCAAGGTTATCGAGAGGCTAGATGTACGTAAATCCAGTCCAACCGCTTTTCATAAGTCGATGACTCTAGGAGCTAAAATTCCTTCAAGATTTAATACCATTATTACTCAGACGATCCATCATTTGAGCACAACTACAAACATGAAAAACAACAGTAACATAGGTAACAGGTTTTGAGAGTAGCGAGATTTGATTCTTTGCCATACGGCACACTACTACGGATTACTACGATAGCAATTACTACGCTCTGCCCGTTTCATCTTCCAATTTTCGGGTCCTTGTTAAATTAATGAAAGGCTGGCTGGCCCAAAGGACGGTCTGAGAGTACCATCCAACGTACACTAATAATCCCTATGTTTCTCAATGACTCTCATCCAGAAACAAGCCATATCCTGGTTCCCACCCAGAAACATCCCGTAGCCTCGTCCCCATCCAGAACCATCCCGTAGCCTGGTTCCCATCCAGAATCATCCAGTAGCCTGGTTCCCATCCAGAATCATCCAGTACCCTGGTTCCCATCCAGAACCATCCAGTAGCCTGGTTCCCATCCAGAACTATCCCATAGCCTGGTTCCCATCCAGAACCATCCAGTAGCCTG
Source organism: Gonocerus acuteangulatus (assembly GCA_946811695.1). Lineage (NCBI taxonomy): Eukaryota > Metazoa > Arthropoda > Insecta > Hemiptera > Coreidae > Gonocerus > Gonocerus acuteangulatus. The sequence continues at coordinate 131,249,652 of OX328124.1, read as the reverse complement.
GTTCCTATCCAGAATCATCCCGTAGCCTGGTCCCCATCCAGTAGCCTGGTTCCCATCCAGAACTATCCCATAGCCTGGTTCCCATCCAGAACCATCCAGTAGCCTGGTTCCCATCCGTAGCCTGGTCCCCATCCAGAACCATCCCCTAGCCTGGTCCCCATCCAGAACCATCCTGTAGCCTGGTCCCCATCGAGAACCATCCCGTAGCCTGGTCCCCATCCAGGACCATCCCCTAGCCTGGTCCCCATCGAGAACCATACCCAAGCCTGGTTCCCATCCATAGCCTGGTTCTAAAGCAGATGGAGCGGGAGTGTAGATGAGTGGACGGGAGGCCAGTGGGTTAGTGACGAGCTATCGATCCAGAGGCTGGTCGCCAAGGCAACCCCACCAACAAGGCTACAGCACAATTACAACCTCACACCCCCAGGCCTCCCGAAATGTAGATTTTAATTGTTTTCTAATGTTCTTATAATGCTCCAAATTCGCTCAAGGAAGGATAACTCTTTCTGGATGGCTGATACACCAAGAAATCTAAAAGTTACACTTCCCTACAAGAGGAAGAAAGGGGATTTTAAACGAGGTCACGTGCTTCTAAATCCATACTCATCCATATGCAGACTATTCCATCCATCCCAAAACTTTATCATTCTGATAGACTCTCGAAGAACAAAGTCTTCATGTGCCGTTTTGTCCATACAACCTGTATACTGGTGGCGAACACTGTAGTCAGAAAAGAAAGCAGCACTTGTTCGAGCCTGAGCGAAACGGCAGGTCTGCTATTCAGGCAGGATACTGTAGAGGTATTTGATTCTTGACCATACGGCCCACATAGAATGGTCAGTGCTATGCTCCGGCCGTCTGAGTGTCTTTAATATTGCAGATACACATTAATAAATCAATGAAAGACTGGGTGGACCTAGATACGATGTGAGTCTCCGAATCAACACCCTGAAACGACGACACTACGACATAAAGTCTTACAAACGCTCGAGTTTTGAGCTCAGGTCCTCCAGCGCTCACATTAGTCGAGCGATCTACCACTGACCGAACCCCGGAAGGTCTGCTAATCCAGTACAAATTCTAGGCGATTCTCGCTCGCAACATTTTTGCTAGTGATTAATAATAATAATAGTTTTTTTGTAATTTTTTTTTTTTTTTATCGTACTATTATTTCATGAAAAAATTAAATCTAATGAACCCCGAATTTTCAACGGACATTATGTCTGTATAATACAACAAATGGTACGAAAATATGAAAAATCCTACAAACTATAAATGTTATGTATTAATTAATTCCACAACACAGGAGAATTGTAAATATTTGCTGAGACCACTGGGAAGTAATATCTCGCGGAAATTAAATTTGCATTCCAAATGCAGGCCTGCCGCTTGAAAATCTAGAAGTATAATTGCTCCAAAATGATGGATTGGAGTAAGGAATGGTCAATCCTCTGTATTCCTTTACTTTTTACACTCTCTCTAAAAGGTTGACGATGAAGCGAAGACCTATTTCAACAAGCCCTTTGCTGTGACGTAGTCGACGCCTGGACCAATAGCCCCTAAGAATCAAAAGGTTTTTATTTCCTTGCCTTGAATGATTTTTTTTTTATTTTTAATATATCGGTCGACTTAAAATATATATATCCGGGCCTTAATGTATTTTTTAAATTTATAACATTAAACTTCAAGTTACAAATGATAAAATGGAAATTTAACAGTTTTTAGTGGGGACCATTACGTTATTAGACATCTGTTCACCAATCGACTTCTTACTGGCTGTTTGTTATAAAAATGGAGAGGTTCTCTACACTTCGGGCAATAATACTAAAGCGTTCTCGCTTTCGTGGTTCTTTCCTCAACAAAATCCAAGTGGGGATAAAGCGTGAGATTGCATGTCCGTCTAAATGGCCACGATTCAGAATTTGCTAGGAAATCATGGCTTTCACAGGAAAGTTGTGGAGTTTTCGGTTCGGTTTATAGTAGGATTTGCTTGGAAATCATGACTTTCACAAGAAAGTTGTGGAGTTGTCGGTAAGGTTTATAGTAGTATTTTGGCCAATATGGAATGTCAAGTAAATATTACAAAACGGAAGAAAAAGCGCTGTTGGTTGAGAGAGTGAATCCATAAAAGGAGGAATTTGGGGGCAACAAATTTATTAGATCTGTAGCTGCGAAGTGAATACCCTGTCCATGTCTTCAGACTTGCGGTTGGACGCTGTGAAAAGGATTTGCGAAGCGATGAAAATTCCACCAAGTCAACACCAAATTCAAGAATTCATAAAGATCATATTACCTGGAGCTTAAAACAGCTGATGGTGAAAGGTCAGGAATTGGCGCGGGCAAAGTTTTTCAAACCAAAAGTCTTTCGGTTTTAGTCCATGAACTCCTTCATTAGTCCGTTTGCCCATCAACTTCAAACAAGAACAAAATTGGAAGTAAGTTGTGAAAAACTATTCACATCACAGCGATTCATCTCTCACCAACCAGCGCTTTTTCTTCCATTTTGTATTATTTACTTGACATTCCATTAACTTATTGGCCGAAATACTACAATAAACCGTACCGACAGCTCCACAACTTTCTTGTAAAAGCTTCTCATTGATTTCCAAGGAAATAATGAGTCGTGTTTCGCGGTTGTTTGGACGGTCTACCTATCTCCACTTGGGTTTCCTTGAGGCAAGAACCACGAAGGCGAGATGAAAAGCGAGCACGCTTTCCTTGGTTCTTGCTTCGTGAAAACCTACCTTTCACGGGGGTTTTAGGGTAAAATCAATCTGTTCCAACTATTTCACGAAGGAAAATCTTTCTGTTGATGATGATGGCAGCCATAATGATGATGACATCATAAAAACCCCTTGAATGATTCTCTTGACATCTGAGTGATATTATACACTTGTTGCAAATCATTCTAGATTCTAACTGTTATCAATTACCAAATCATTATCTATTGATGAGAACTCATCAAGACAGAAGCAGCTGTGTTAGTTATGAACCAATCTGCATTTGAAAGTTAGATTCGACAAAACTCAATGACCTCTCCTTGTTGTTCCAATATGGAATAATTGACATATGCAAACTAGTTTCTAGTTATGGCTGTCTTCCGCGGCTCAATGGGGCGAGGAAATTCATTTGCAAACATCCACAGCTCCTACAAATTAATATTATTATTTTAAAATAACTCATTGATAACAATTTATTCTAATATAATCAACAAAATATTTTCTTGAATCTGGCCTACTACGAAATCCTTCGAAAAACTGTATTTGGCTCCTTTCCTAATACATAAATTCATCCTTAAAAACTTTAATATCCAATATATAATGAATGTTGACCATTCATTATATATGTTCTGACGGAAAACACGAAATCCCTTCGAAAAACTGTATTTGGCTCCTTTCCTAATATATAAATTCATCCTTAAAAACTTTAATATCCAATATATAATGAATGTTGACCATTCATTATATATGTTCTGACGGAAAACACGAAATCCCATCGAAAAACTGTATTTGGCTCCTTTCCTAATACATAAATTCATCCTTAAAAACTTTGATATCCAATGTATAATGAATGTTGACCATTCATTATATATGTTCTGACGGAAAACACGAAATCCCATCGAAAAACTGTATTTGGCTCCTTTCCTAATATATAAACTGTATTTGGCTCCTTTCCTAATATATAAATTCATCCTTAAAAACTTTAATACCCAATATATAATGAATGTTGACCATTCATTATATATGTTCTGACGGAAAACACGAAATCCCATCGAAAAACTGTATTTGGCTCCTTTCCTAATATATAAACTGTATTTGGCTCCTTTCCTAATATATAAATTCATCCTTAAAAACTTTAATACCCAATATATAATGAATGTTGACCATTCATTTAACTAATAAGATAGTGTGGTCAGTACTATGCTCCGGCTCCCTGGTCCCATTTGCAGGTACCCACTAAATCAAGTCATTGCAGCGTAGTCCTAGGGATGGCTTGGGACCCTGTATCCGACCCTCGAACGACTACACTACAAGAAAATATCTTTAGTACTCGTCCGAGTTTTGAGACGTCTGCTCTACTACTGAGTCAATCTCGTCCCGGATGACTAAGGAACGGATCTTATTGTATTGAAATATTTATTTCTGATTCTTAAATCTTAATTGTTGATGTAATTCTGCACGTTTTAAGTGATTTTAAAGGAATTAAACACGTTTTTATTTTACATATATCTACATACATTGTCAAAAATCTAAAGTTTACATATTCTGCCATAAATACATATTCTTTTTATTTTTTAATACAAAAAATAAAGGGGAAACCGAGAAAGAAAATAATACTTTACCCATTTGGTGTTGATCACTGTGTCTATTCTAATTGGAAGAACCAAAGGTGGCTGGCAGCCATGCTTACCCGGCGCTAATGGTCTATGAGCAGATACGTTTAAAAAAAAAATATACTATAAAAAATTATTGTTTAACAATTGTATTATTCCTTTAATCTACTCTCTAAAACAAATAGTGAAAGAATCATGCCGATATCGTTTTCCAAACTCCATATATTATTATTATTTTAATTTTGTTCGATGCTCCACATGGTCTATGAATAGCATCGATTCCTGTTAATAGTTGCTCATAGTGATATACCACATTGTCTATGAATGGCATCGATTCCTGTTAATAGTTGCTCATAGTGATATACCACATTGTCTATGAATGGCATCGATTCCTGTTAATAGTTGCTCATAGTGAGATACCACATTGTCTATGAATGGCATCGATTCCTGTTAATAGTTGCTCATAGTGAGATACCACATTGTCTATGAATGGCATCGATTCCTGTTAATAGTTGCTCATAGTGAGATACCACATTGTCTATGAATGGCATCGATTCCTGTTAATAGTTGCTCATAGTGAGATACCACATTGTCTATGAATGGCATCGATTCCTGTTAATAGTTGCTCATAGTGATATACCACATTGTCTATGAATGGCATCGATTCCTGTTAATAGTTGCTCATAGTGAGATACCACATTGTCTATGAATGGCATCGATTCCTGTTAATAGTTGCTCATAGTGATATACCACATTGTCTATGAATGGCATCGATTCCTGTTAATAGTTGCTCATAGTGAGATACCACATTGTCTATGAATGGCATCGATTCCTGTTAATAGTTGCTCATAGTGAGATACCACATTGTCTATGAATGGCATCGATTCCTGTTAATAGTTGCTCATAGTGAGATACCACATTGTCTATGAATGGCATCGATTCCTGTTAATAGTTGCTCATAGTGAGATACCACATTGTCTATGAATGGCATCGATTCCTGTTAATAGTTGCTCATAGTGATATACCACATTGTCTATGAATGGCATCGATTCCTGTTAATAGTTGCTCATAGTGAGATACCACATTGTCTATGAATGGCATCGATTCCTGTTAATAGTTGCTCATAGTGAGATACCACATTGTCTATGAATGGCATCGATTCCTGTTAATAGTTGCTCATAGTGAGATACCACATTGTCTATGAATGGCATCGATTCCTGTTAATAGTTGCTCATAGTGATATACCAAATTGTCTATGAATGGCATCGATTCCTGTTAATAGTTGCTCATAGTGATATACCACATTGTCTATGAATGGCATCGATTCCTGTTAATAGTTGCTCATAGTGATATACCACATTGTCTATGAATGGCATCGATTCCTGTTAATAGTTGCTCATAGTGATATACCACATTGTCTATGAATGGCATCGATTCCTGTTAATAGTTGCTCATAGTGAGATACCACATTGTCTATGAATGGCATCGATTCCTGTTAATAGTTGCTCATAGTGAGATACCACATTGTCTATGAATGGCATCGATTCCTGTTAATAGTTGCTCATAGTGAGATACCACATTGTCTATGAATGGCATCGATTCCTGTTAATAGTTGCTCATAGTGAGATACCACATTGTCTATGAATGGCATCGATTCCTGTTAATAGTTGCTCATAGTGAGATACCACATTGTCTATGAATGGCATCGATTCCTGTTAATAGTTGCTCATAGTGAGATACCACATTGTCTATGAATGGCATCGATTCCTGTTAATAGTTGCTCATAGTGAGATACCACATTGTCTATGAATGGCATCGATTCCTGTTAATAGTTGCTCATAGTGAGATACCACATTGTCTATGAATGGCATCGATTCCTGTTAATAGTTGCTCATAGTGAGATACCACATTGTCTATGAATGGCATCGATTCCTGTTAATAGTTGCTCATAGTGAGATACCACATTGTCTATGAATGGCATCGATTCCTGTTAATAGTTGCTCATAGTGAGATACCACATTGTCTATGAATGGCATCGATTCCTGTTAATAGTTGCTCATAGTGAGATACCACATTGTCTATGAATGGCATCGATTCCTGTTAATAGTTGCTCATAGTGAGATACCACATTGTCTATGAATGGCATCGATTCCTGTTAATAGTTGCTCATAGTGAGATACCACATTGTCTATGAATGGCATCGATTCCTGTTAATAGTTGCTCATAGTGATATACCAAATTGTCTATGAATGGCATCGATTCCTGTTAATAGTTGCTCATAGTGATATACCACATTGTCTATGAATGGCATCGATTCCTGTTAATAGTTGCTCATAGTGATATACCACATTGTCTATGAATGGCATCGATTCCTGTTAATAGTTGCTCATAGTGATATACCACATTGTCTATGAATGGCATCGATTCCTGTTAATAGTTGCTCATAGTGAGATACCACATTGTCTATGAATGGCATCGATTCCTGTTAATAGTTGCTCATAGTGAGATACCACATTGTCTATGAATGGCATCGATTCCTGTTAATAGTTGCTCATAGTGAGATACCACATTGTCTATGAATGGCATCGATTCCTGTTAATAGTTGCTCATAGTGATATACCACATTGTCTATGAATGGCATCGATTCCTGTTAATAGTTGCTCATAGTGAGATACCACATTGTCTATGAATGGCATCGATTCCTGTTAATAGTTGCTCATAGTGATATACCACATTGTCTATGAATGGCATCGATTCCTGTTAATAGTTGCTCATAGTGATATACCACGACACTAATATAGAATACAAAGTAAAATATGGAAAAAACCAATAACTAAACAAAAAGTCCGTCACGCAGGAGCTGCATAACTAAGCACTTTCCTCAGAATTTGGGTAGTGTAGACTGCTTTCCAGAACAATTTGCTTAAAATATCCTACATAAATAAAATAAAAACGTGAATAGTTCTCATTTTGTAATGAGTAACTGATCAACTACGTAATAAGTACAAAAATCCTCATATTATCGTATTTTGATCTAACGCAGGAACAGGATACAGTCACTCTAGTGGTAGAAAGCACTCCTTGCGGCGGCTTTGTGAACCTACGTCTGCCGGCTTTTCTATTCAAATATATTACAAATTAAACCCCCGCTTTCCGATTGACCGATTCAGCTCATTTTTACAACACTTCTTTCTCATGAGTTACCCACGACGTATACCGCGTTTCGTTACAATACAGCAGAAATTACGACCAGTATGAGTATATTAGGAATTTGGGTCCGGAGTAAACCCCCCCTTCTAATGAACCGATTTAGTTCATTTTTATATCTCACTTTTCTCTATATATTACCACTACGAATACCACGTTTCGTTGAAATATAACAAATATTACGGCTGACATAGTCAAATAAGTGTTTTGGGTTCGGGGTAAACCCCCCCTTCCGGTGGACCGACTTTAGTGGTTAACGAACTCGTTCAAGCGTTTGCTAATTGAATGCTACATACCAAGTTTCGTGACGAAAAAACAAAAACTCTGGCCGCTATCGTGTTAACAGACATATATATATATATATATATATATATATATATATATATATATATATATATATATATATAAATTTTAACGGGGGTCATTTTCGGTGTCTACTAGGTAGGATCGATAAAGATTTGAAGAAATTTTTCAAAAATTCCGTCATGAGTCCAACCTCAATAGCTACTTTCCTTCGGAGGAAAGTGCTAAAAGAATAATTGCTTGGTGACCCAACCACTGTATACTCGGCTTATGAGATCAGACCTGCGTTATTTCACGGTTGATAATTTGAAAATGGATGTTGTTGCAAACAACTTCCTTTTTCCCTTTTAAAAGGAGTTACTAATTTTCATTTATCTGTTACTTCTCAATATTTTATAGAGTTTTAGTCATTTTCTTCTTCCCATTTATAATAACAGAGTTTTTACAGATCATTTTTGCTTTTCTTTTCAATATTTCATAGGTTTTTTGATATTTTTTCACTACATAGGTATTTAGAATTTTTGTATTACATGTTTCGATGTAAATAGTTAAATATATGTGTAGATATTGTATATTTTATTTTCCATGAACATGCGTTGCCTGGTTATATGACACACAGCAGTATCTACTTATGGCAACCTCATACCCTTCAGCTGTAGCCTTCAACTAGCCTGCAATCTCGAGTAATTCTTGCAGAAAATACCATTAATGTTTGTTCTATTCCTGTTGCCCATCTAGCTATGTGAAACCCGACTCCTTGTAGAAAACACAACTATTTCCCCGTCTATTAGTAGAAGCTGCTTTTCTAGCTCTCCAACACCCGTTCAATCATTGTCAATCTCAACAACAACAACACCACCACCAGCAAGTCTGGGATTTACGAGGGAGGTCAGGGTGGCAAGTTCAGATTCCATGTTTTCAACTTCCGAACAAACTCTTTTTTGGGGATCCGATGTTCATGTAAAATAAAATTCAAAATATGTACATATATATTTAACAATATACATAATGAAATATGTAATAAAAAATTGAAAATGGGTTCTACAAAAATACCTAAACACAAACACACTACAAAATATTCAAAAGAAAAGCATAAATAATTAGTAAAAACTCTGTTATTATAAATGGAAAGAGCATCGGTTAGAAATATATAGAACAAAATAAAATATTGGAAAATGAATAAATAAATAAAAATTACTAATCTAACTCTGTGTACGCAATTATCACACCAGCTGAAGGACCTTGCCCAAGCTGAAGGACCTTGCCCAAGCTGAAGGACCTTGCCCAAGCTGAAGTACCTTGCCCAAGCTGAAGGACCTTGCCCAAGCTGAAGGACCTTGCCCAAGCTGAAGGACCTTGCCCAAGCTTTTTTTGTAAATTTTAATTTATTTTGTTATATCGAGTTATGTAAATCTCAGAAGAAAAATATATTTAATTTATTCATATATTCATTCATTTATTCACAGGTGACTTTAGCAAAATTATTCAGGAATGCGAGTAATACTACACAACTTTACAGAACTGTGCTGAGTTCCTGCGTGACGGATTTTATTTCTCGTGTATGCTTTAAGTGGAAACCACACACAGCTATAGATGGAAGCCAATACACCAGCAATAGAAGTGTTTTAGAGCGAAGGAGACTTCAGACAGAATAAGGTAATTCGATATATACACCTTCAAGAAATGGAGATTCCATAAAGCTATTATTGTAGATCCATTCTTGGGTAAATTCATGCTGAAAACAGTGTAAACTCTATCCCGAACAGACATGGGCGTATATAACGGGGGGGGGGGGGGCTGAAGCCCTCCACACACACAGGCCACGTCTCATTCGCCTCCAATCGTCTCTGCTAGTCGCAGGGTGTGGTTGGATGGTAACTCCAGGTCATCCTAGAATCCTTCCTAACAAGGAAGGTATTCGGCTGACAACTGGGTACACCTGAGGCGTGGGCAAGTAACCTGTATATGTATATATACTTATAGTATGACCTGATATATTCACCAACGTTGCAATTATTTCTAGTTCCATCAAAAAGACCCCCCCCCCCGGTGGCCGTGAGTGTTAAGGCGTGAAACACTCGAACCCACGCCGTGGGTCGTGGGTTCGATTCCCACTATAGGGTGGTTGCTTTATCTTTAGAAAAAAGAAAAGGCATCATCCCTATCCTGGCTGAAAAGGGTAGTGACCTATAGATAACCCGTCCTAAAATCCTCAGTTAATAATAAATGAACGTTACAATTTAAACAAATCCATCTGAGTCACCATTCATGAATTCTATAGGTTTTAATTGATTGTAAATTATTAACGATATTTCTTGCGGAAAGATCTTCATTGATTCAAGGCCTAGATGTTCGTTCATTCATCGATGGAATAAGAATGAAACCATTAATATGTGCATTATTAATTGGAACTATTTATAGTATGAGTGTACTTAGCGTTGGTATGAATGTAGTGTATGTCTGTATTTATTATGCATGTTTGAGTTTTATTTGATGTGTATTTATGTATAGTCTAATGTAAGGATGAACAGTGTTTCATATATATATATATATATATATATATATATATGTATGTATATCTTACATATATATATATATATATCTATATATATATATATATATATATATATATATATATATATATATATATATATATATATATATGTATGTAAGATTCGTACTCGGGATAGAAATCACAATGATTGCATCTGTAAAGAAGGTTTATTTTTATAAAGAATATAAGATGATTACAGAGTAATAACAATATAGCATTACAGGATGTACAAGAGCAATAACAATAACCTGTAAGAAGATATAGATGATAGAATATCATACCTGTAAAGAAGAAATCAAAATTACATGATCATTGGAGTAGGAATCTGATAATATAGATCCATCTAGATGAGGAGTCAAACGTCTACTGATTAAAGGAAACAGGGACAGGAAGAGGTAAGGGAAGGAGACAGGCATTGCACTGTCGGCGGGAGATGAAACAATTCTTAGTCTATTACTTATTATGTAGCTATCTCAAGTTGGAAGCAATCCAACTTTACATATATATATATATATATATATATACACACACACACACACACACACACACACACACACACACACACACACACACACACACACACACACACACACACACACACACACACACACACACACACACACACACACACACACACACAACAAACACACACAGACTTAATTGTAATTGGTTGCTAAGTGGTGAGAGGAGCCTAAACTACTCTTGAGATATTTGCCTCATGAAATAAGTGGATGACAAACGGAAAGTGCCTCGGAAAACCAGTCTATGTTTACACCAAGAGCTGAGGAAAATAACCTTTTCAGATTGCTAGTCCTCAGAGCTATTTCTGCATGTTTACAATAGGGAAGTTTGTCCTCAGAGTCGGGTCTCTTCCTATCCATAAATAGTTATTTAGAATTTAGAACACATTTTGTGCTTGGCCCATCTCTGGCGTTTCTTTAAATTAAATTCGTGCTGATTAGAGAAATTGAAAGCGCACTGAGTAAATAGATCCTACATAACACTACGTCGCTTTGCTGTGCAATGCTAGTATTGTTACGGTATTTTCCTCTAATAGAAAATAAAATTTAGAAAAAAAAATTAGTCCCGTTATAGGCCACAAGGATCCAGAAGTGCAGAAACTGTAGAGGTATCTTGATCATAATCTACGCTAGAGAGATAATGTGGTCAATACTATGCTACGGCCACCGGATGTTCCCCTGTGAACATACTCATTATTAAAGGCTGGGTGGGTCTATGGACGGTCAGGGCCCCTGATCCAACCCACGAACAAAGACACTTGAAGATAAAATCTTTACTGTAGGCCCGAGTTTTAAACTCAGGATATTAGTCGAGTGTTCTGCCACTGAGCTAACCTCGCCCCTCCCCCCAGTAAAATATTGATATTAATTGTTAAATATTAATTTTGAATTTCTCTTCTTTTATTTTGTTCGCACCTAAATAGTTTGAATTTTAATCTCGTGACACGTACGCTGCAAATTGTTTGATGCGCCAGGAAATCACGATTTTTCAAAATTCAATTTTTAACGATCTCTAAAATCTAAAAAATCATCTAATTTTTTTTTATTTCCGGCCACGAAAAACACCTGTTTGTAGTCCCTTACTAAAAAACTTGAGAACCACAGGTGTAAAGAATAATTTCTCTTGTGTAGAGACAAGACTCTATTTATTTCTGTTGACACCCTAACCATCCAGCCAGTATTCAGGTGGGTGCTGTAGAATAGCTGACACCAGAGATTTGGGTGTTCCACTAACCACTACATCTCTCTCGGGATTGTATATGCGACCAGTTCATTACTCTTTATTGATCCAACTCCAGCTAGTGGTTATAACTTTTTTATGTGTTCTCGAATAATTTATAATGTTTAGACCCAAAGCAACACACGCAAATCTAGTAAAAAAAAAAGTCCCAAACGCAGGAGCTGCGTCATCTTAGCGCGGTTCATATCCCCAGTGCCATTAGTAAAGGAATAGAAGTAGTTATTGCTAGGTTTTGATATTTCCTGATATAAATATACATTTAAATCTCCAAGAGAACTAATATAAGATTTAAGCACACCAACAGAAAACTGATTGTATCCCAAGGGGAAATTACTCTATCCTCTTTCTTAACGTTTACTCTTGGAAACACTATAGGGTCAATCCATTAGAAATCACCCAAATTGCATAAAATTTGTTGCTCGATATTTTTTATTTTCCTAATTTTTTTACCAGTTATTCCCCTATACTAGGTGAGTTCAAACCTGCAGTAAAAACTTTTTCTGGGTCATAGTTGTTTTTTTTTTTTTTGCCGACCATTTTAACTACTTTTTGTCCTGCAGGTTTGAACTCACCTAGTACAGAGGAATAACTGGTAAAAAAATTAGGAAAATCAAAAATATCGAGCAACATGGCCTGGGTGATTTCTAATGGATTGACCCTATAAGTTATAGGGTCAATTTGAGAAAGATTGATATAGGGTCAAAGAAGATATAGGGTCAAAAATTGAGAAAGATCGCTATAGGCTATAACGATCTTTATCAATTTTTATACCATGTTGTACTAAACTACTCATTTTACTATTGAATTCAATTAAAAAAAAACAACAAACAATTAAAAGTTAAGTAAACAGCCGTTGATGGAGGCCCGGTGGCCGTGGGTCTTAAGGCGTAAGCACTTAACACTCCGTGCCAAGGGTCGTAGGTTCGATTCCCACTATGGAGCGGTGGCTTTTCTTTAGAAAAAATAAAAGGCATCAGCCCTATCCTGGCTAGAAAAGGGTGGTAACATATAGAGAACCCGTCCTAAAATTCGTAGTTAATAATAATGGATGTTAAGATTTAAAAACCCGTTGAAAAGAATAAAACTAAGGATTTCGAAGTTTCAAGGACTCATTTCTCGGATTGGCATAGAAAATTACATCAGAATCTCTTTTCAGAGAATTAGTAAGCTTTCGAATGGTTACTTTCCACTTACTTCGATTTTCAAACCGCTTTCAAAATATTTTAGAAAATATACTAAGATAGAAAATACACCAAGATAAGAAAACTTTACTGACCGAAAGACAGCAATAAAATGATATTATAAGCTGTTATAAACATTAATACAAAAACCTCCATAATACCTAGCGGTTTAAATAACTCTATTTGGAAAAGTCAGAGTATCTAGGTGTGTATAGTAAATCCTTCACATGCATTCCTCGCATAGGAAATTGAATTGCATATTAGGTGCAGTTTCTCACGATGCAATTGATAATAGCATCATGACGAAGAGAAGCTAAACACCAACTCCAAGTGACGCATTATTCAGCCGTCAAAAATATAATGGTGTTCTTAGGTCACGGATTTTAATATCGAGCGGTTGTTCAACAGTAGGACCTCTTTTAAAGAACAGGTCCTATATATGTCGGCGGACTGTAGAATGGGAAGATCCAAGTTTTTCTGCTAGCTCTTCTACTGTTACAACAGGATTTTCTTCTACAGTAGCCTGAAGGAGTTGGTCGTCAAGCTCTGTTGCTAGACCTGTACGAGGATCGTCTTCAAGCTTACGGTTTATGTCGGTGGACTGTAGAATGTGTCTATCCTAGTTTTTCTGCTAGCTCTTCGACTGTTACAACAGGATTTTCTTCTACAGAAGCCTGAAGGAGTTGGTCGTCAAGCTCTGTTGCTAGACCTGAACGAGGCTAGTCTTCAAGCTTAGGGTTTATGTCGGTGGACTGTAGAATGTGTCTATCCTAGTTTTTCTGCTAGCTCTTCTACTGTTACAACAGGATTTTCTTCTACAGTAGCCTGCAGGAGTTGGTAGTCAAGCTCTGTTGCTAGACCTGTACGAGGCTCGTCTTCAAGCTTAGGGTTTATGTCGGTGGACTGTAGAATGTGTCTATCCTAGGTTTTCTGCTAGCTCTTCGACTGTTACAACAGGATTTTCTTCTACAGTAGCCTGCAGGAGTTGGTAGTCAAGCTCTGTTGCTAGACCTGTACGAGGCTCGTCTTCAAGCTTAGGGTTTATGTCGGTGGACTGTAGAATGTGTCTATCCTAGCTTTTCTGCTAGCTCTTCGACTGTTACAACAGGATTTTCTTCTACAGTAGCCTGAAGGAGTTGGTCGTCAAGCTCTGTTGCTAGACCTGAACGAGGCTAGTCTTCAAGCTTAGGGTTTATGTCGGTGGACTGTAGAATGTGTCTATCCTAGTTTTTCTGCTAGCTCTTCGACTGTTACAACAGGATTTTCTTCTACAGAAGCCTGAAGGAGTTGGTCGTCAAGCTCTGTTGCTAGACCTGAACGAGGCTAGTCTTCAAGCTTAGGGTTTATGTCGGTGGACTGTAGAATGTGTCTATCCTAGTTTTTCTGCTAGCTCTTCTACTGTTACAACAGGATTTTCTTCTACAGTAGCCTGCAGGAGTTGGTAGTCAAGCTCTGTTGCTAGACCTGTACGAGGCTCGTCTTCAAGCTTAGGGTTTATGTCGGTGGACTGTAGAATGTGTCTATCCTAGGTTTTCTGCTAGCTCTTCGACTGTTACAACAGGATTTTCTTCTACAGTAGCCTGCAGGAGTTGGTAGTCAAGCTCTGTTGCTAGACCTGTACGAGGCTCGTCTTCAAGCTTAGGGTTTATGTCGGTGGACTGTAGAATGTGTCTATCCTAGGTTTTCTGCTAGCTCTTCGACTGTTACAACAGGATTTTCTTCTACAGTAGCCTGCAGGAGTTGGTAGTCAAGCTCTGTTGCTAGACCTTTACGAGGCTCGTCTTCAAGCTTAGGGTTTATGTCGGTGGACTGTAGAATGTGTCTATCCTAGGTTTTATGCTAGCTCTTCGACTGTTACAACAGGATTTTCTTCTACAGTAGCCTGCAGGAGTTGGTAGTCAAGCTCTGTTGCTAGACCTTTACGAGGCTCGTCTTCAAGCTTGCGTTTTGTCGCTCGAAATCCTTCAAACCACCGCTGCACTTGTCGCTCCCTATAAACATTTCGCCAGATATTCCTACAGGTTTTCGATAAGTTGAAGCAGCATTTTCTCCCTTATCGAATTCCTAAAGCATAACATGACGTAAGTGGACATCCATTTCAAATGAAATTTCCGCACAGAATAAATAAGTTTCACCAACCAAAACATGATAAATAGAAATGTATTTAGTAATGTAGTAAACAAAAATAAATTGAAAAGGAGAGAAAATAATCAGAGAGAATATTAAAAACCGACATTAATTATGGGATGACCTGATATGTATATGAATGAACGTATATATGTATATGAATGAACGTATTTATGTATATGAATGAACGTATTTATGTATATGAATGAACGTATTTATGTATATGAATGAACGTATATATGTATATGAATGAACGTATTTATGTATATGAATGAACGTATTTATGTATATGAATGAACGTATATATGTATATGGATGAACGTATTTATGTATATGAATGAACGTATTTATGTATATGAATGAACGTATATATGTATATGAATGAACGTATTTATGTATATGAATGAACGTATATATGTATATGGATGAACGTATTTATGTATATGAATGAACGTATTTATGTATATGAATGAACGTATATATGTATATGAATGAACGTATTTATGTATATGAATGAACGTATTTATGTATATGAATGAACGTATATATGTATATGAATGAACGTATTTATGTTTATGAATGAACGTATTTATGTATATGAATGAACGTATATATGTATATGGATGAACGTATTTATGTATATGGATGAACGTATTTATGTATATGAATGAACGTATATATGTATATGAATGAACGTATTTATGTATATGAATGAACGTATTTATGTATATGAATGAACGTATTTATGTATATGAATGAACGTATTTATGTATATGAATGAACGTATATATGTATATGAATGAACGTATTTATGTATATGAATGAACGTATTTATGTATATGAATGAACGTATTTATGTATATGAATGAACGTATTTATGTATATGAATGAACGTATTTATGTATATGAATGAACGTATTTATGTATATGAAATAATACTAAAAGAATGTTTTTCTGAGTACACGGCAGGGATCTCGGCAAGAAATTTCCTTCAGAAGGTCGCGCATGCGAAATTGGACTTCTCTATCTGAACAGGTTATAATTGGCTTCGGAAAAGATTTAGGCATCCAGCAATTCTTAAATTGTCACGATTCGTGCGTTCAGATCCTTTTGTTTGTTTCTTTGTCAAACAAAGGGAAAGTACACCAAAGATCTTCTCCATATTTAGTCGTTTAGCGAGCCATGAGTACGATAGCTTGGTTGGCTGCTAAGTACACAGCCTGAAGGGAGAGGGTTAAGCTGGACATGAAATATGAAGAGCTAAGGGTTTTGAAAGGGCGTGGTTTGTCCAGAGAATAAAGCCATCTACATGGATAGCTATTCACCACCACAAGAGTTTGGCTACAAGCAAACAGACCATGAAAGCACTATGCTGTCTGATGCTTCTGGATGTTCTCAGGGTTTTCTTTGCTTTATCCTCTCGTACAAATAATGAATTTCACAAGTCAGGAGTTTTCAACATTTTTCTACTTTCAAATTCTCCTATAATTATTATTTTTTATTGCTTATATTTATATACTAGCTGTTACCCAGTGTGCCATGCTACACCAACTTTATATTATATAGTTGTAAGGAACAAACATACATCTGGTAGATTTTTTTCACCTTGCCTATGACACTTCCCGTATCAAGACCTACCTGTGTGCCAAGTTTGGCCAACATCGGTCAAACGGTGTGGATTTGTATAAGGAAAAAACAGATAGACAGAAAGCTGACACATGATTTTGACCTAGCCTATGACACTCCCCGTATCAACCCTTACCTTTGTGCCAAGTTTGGTCAAAATCGCTAAAAAGCAATGGATTTATATGAGGAACAAATTGAATGGCTTTTTCTTTTTTTGTTCCACAATATAGTATCCTTATACTGTGGGAGTTCATTTAGGTTCTGCAGGTTCCATCTTCCAATACTGCCTGCATTACAATCAAAGTAATATACATTTTTTTTAATAATTTTTTTAAGTATAATAATAATAATATTAAAATAGAGAAATATGATAGCGTGATGATAACAACTATAATAATAATACAAATAAAAATAGTAACAATAATATTGAAAAAGAAACAAATTATAATATCAAAATTATAAATTAATTGAAAGAAATACAAAAAAAGAATGAATATAAATGAATGAAATAAAATAAAATAACTGATTAATGAAAAGAAAACGTCCGTTCTTGCAATGGCTTATTCTTGCGATTGTTAAAACAGAATTCAATCAGGATTGTGGTCATGAGAAACTGTTCAATTATTTACAGCAGCATTATTTTTCAAAAACAAATCCACTACTTTTCTCATTTGTTCCGATACTAAACATAAAGGTATGAATTCTGTATACGCACTTAATTTAAGTATATAAATTATTAAAGTTCTGTACAGATGGGGGGTTTAAAGTTTTAGTTGGTGAGAGCAGGCATGCCTAGGCAGCATGCGTTGCTAGGGCGATAAAGAACGGCTGTTACCGTACTGTATCTATTCCATAATATTATTTTTATTTCCGGTTCATTTCAACTATGATGGCACACTTTTAATTCCTAGAAATAAACTGTGATTTTGTCCCTCATAGAGTTTACGCTATACCTGGTGATGGTCCATCCGAGGTAATAATATCCCGAACCCATAATAATATCCCCAGTCAGAGCACTTCTTGGTAATGCTCGCAAATATAATGGGTGTTTCCAGATGATATCTTGAAAACATAAATTTTTAAATTTTAACGTCCATTTATTATTGACAACGAATTTTAACCTGTACTGGTTAAACTCCTGTTAATGGTAACCAAAAGATAACGAGTTATCTCTAGGTTGTTTGTTGGCTCTGGTCCGGAGCGCCCCAAAGCCAAGAAACATTATACGAATCGATTGATGAATAACAAATAGTATGACGGGAACCATGATATAATAAACTGCACAAAATGATATAGTAGTGTTAATTTTACTGATAAATTATTTAACGCAATAAAATAACTACTTATCTGCCGTGACGAAGCACTCGTATTCAGCTAGTATATATATAATTGTTATTCAATCTAGTCATTTTTAGTCATTCTAGTTTCTAGTCATTGTTATTCAATCTAGTCATTATTAGTTATTCTAGTTTCTAGTCATTGTTATTCAATCTAGTACTTTTTTTTTAGTCATTCTAGTTTCTAGTCATTGTTATTCAATCTAGTCATTTTTAGTCATTCTAGTTTCTAGTCATTGATATTCAATCTAGTCATTTTTAGTCATTCTATTTTCTAGTCATTGTTATTCAATCTAGTCATTATTAGTTATTCTAGTTTCTAGTCATTGATATTCAATCTAGTCATTTTTAGTCATTCTATTTTCTAGTCATTGTTATTCAATCTAGTCATTATTAGTTATTCTAGTTTCTAGTCATTGATATTCAATCTAGTCATTTTTAGTCATTCTATTTTCTAGTCATTGTTATTCAATCTAGTCATTTTTAGTCATTCTAGTTTCTAGTCATTGATATTCAATCTAGTCATTTTTAGTCATTCTATTTTCTAGTCATTGTTATTCAATCTAGTCATTATTAGTTATTCTAGTTTCTAGTCATTGTTATTCAATCTAGTCATTTTTATTCATCCTAGTTTCTAGTCATTGTTATTCAATCTAGTCATTTTTAGTCATTCTAGTTTCTAGTCATTGTTATTCAATCTAGTCATTTTTATTCATCCTAGTTTCTAGTCATTGTTATTCAATCTAGTCATTTTTATTCATCCTAGTTTCTAGTCATTGTTATTCAATCTAGTCATTTTTAGTCATTCTATTTTCTAGTCATTGTTATTCAATCTAGTCATTATTAGTCATTCTAGTTTCTAGTCATTGTTATTCAATCTAGTCATTTGTATTCATCCTAGTGTCTAGTCATTGTTATTCAATCTAGTCATTTTTAGTCATTCTAGTTTCTAGTCATTGATATTCAATCTAGTCATTTTTAGTCATTCTATTTTCTAGTCATTGTTATTCAATCTAGTCATTATTAGTTATTCTAGTTTCTAGTCATTGTTATTCAATCTAGTCATTTTTATTCATCCTAGTTTCGAGTCATTGTTATTCAATCTAGTCATTTTTAGTCATTCTAGTTTCTAGTCATTGTTATTCAATCTAGTCACCAATTTTACAGTATTGGAAAGTAAAGACAAAATAATAAAAGGTGGGTTATCTCCGTACAATTAGAAAAGTGGATGCATGAAGAAATTTCATGGTGGTTGCCGGAAACTATGATAGCTTTCATGGACTTTTTTTTTTGTTTGT
This sequence comes from Gonocerus acuteangulatus, assembly GCA_946811695.1. NCBI lineage: Eukaryota > Metazoa > Arthropoda > Insecta > Hemiptera > Coreidae > Gonocerus > Gonocerus acuteangulatus. The sequence continues at coordinate 131,229,925 of OX328124.1, read as the reverse complement.
TTTATGGCTTGTCAACCTTTTCGGTCATTAACGCCATTTCTTTGAGAAGCGAGTAATCCGTGATGTTTGTAATCTTCAAAGATTATTCGCGAACATATACATTCCCATTAATAAGCAGTATAATATTACATGAGTCTGATAATGCCAATAATTATTTTTAAATGAATCTTGTCAGGAGCCATTCTCTTCAATGAGCAGCATATCATTCAACTTCGGTGGTGATATTGATTTCAGTTATCTCCGGACTGATTAATTCTGACTCTTCTAAAAAGTCATAAAGTCTTGCTATTTGTTTGGGGTCATCGGCTAATATTTCATCAATAGAGTCTGGTAGTTGTTTTTGTTCTTTTAAATGTTCATAAGCCCTGCAATTCGTGAAAATATGCTTTACTGTGAGTTGCACATTGCACGAGCCGCACACCGGAGTCGGATTCTTTGACATGAGGAAGGAGTGAGTGAGGTTTGTGTGACCTATTCTTAACCGGGTCAACACCACTTCTTTTCTTCTTGTCTCTTGGATTGATGACTTCCAAGGCTTAACACTTCTTTTCATGGACTTGCCACCATTAAGCGAAGGCCCTTTAGGTTTCATGGAGTATTAGGGGGCACCTACATTAGAACCGATACGATTCCATAGTCACCGACTGTTGGAAGAAAAAACAAAAAGACCGAATCGCAGGAACTGCATCATCTTAGCGCGGTTCTGTTCTTAATACTAATGTCATTTGTAAAGGTTGAAATAGAAACAGTTATAATTTTGGTTAGACCTTTCATGAAATTATTTAAGACCTCAAATAGGTCACGGTTGTAAGGGTCCGCCCAGACCCTCGCCTCTACCTAACAGAAAAATGACTCCCTGGACTTGTCAAGGTTTGCTCTAAAAACACACTGCTTACTGTTTCTTATTTTCTTTTACCATAATAATAATTTTACAGATAAATGCAATAAAAAAATCCATTAAAAGTGATTTAAAAAATACAAAAACCCGTTCGAAAGAACAAAACAAACACATTTGAAGTTTTAAGCACTTATATCTCCGATAGACATCGCCTAATCGAAAATTGCTTCAGAATCTTTTTTGTAGATCATTTAGTATGATTTCGAATGGTAACCTTCCGCTTATCAAGATTTCCAACTGTTTTCGAGATATTAAGGAAAACATACGAAGTTCCTAAAACCTTTCATGTCTATAAATAAAATATTTTATTCTAATAATTCCTTAACTCCAAACGTAACCAAAATTTAAACATTTTTGTTTATATGAATTTCAAACATTCGGAAAATATTTTAACTGAATCCGATGATTCTAAGTACCCAAACCATAAACTTGATTCAACAAGTATTTGACAACCTTTTATAACAACTTTGTCAATTAACGTTTTCGTTGTTTGGTTTCCTTTGTTTAAATTAAATTACGTGGAAAGATGTTTATAACCTTCCAATGCTTATAACCTACTAGGTATGTTTCTTATAAATAATTTTAAAATATGAATACTAATGCTAAGATTTATTTTTTCAGGACTGATATACCTCCTTCATACCATTCCTTTCCATACTGACAAGAACCTACTACTGTTATCCGTAATTACTATTTTGGCAAAACCATATCTCCTTCATACCATTCCTTACCATACTGACAAGAACCTACTACTGTTATCCGTAATTACTATTTTGGCAAAACCATATCTCCTTCATACCATTCCTTTCCATACTGACAAGAACCTACTACTGTTATCCGTAATTACTATTTTGGCAAAACCATATCTCCTTCATACCATTCCTTACCATACTGACAAGAACCTACTACTGTTATCCGTAATTACTATTTTGGCAAAACCATATCTCCTTCATACCATTCCTTACCATACTGACAAGAACCTACTACTGTTATCCGTAATTACTATTTTGGCAAAACCATATCTCCTTCATACCATTCCTTTCCATACTGACAAGAACCTACTACTGTTATCCGTAATTACTATTTTGGCAAAACCATATCTCCTTCATACCATTCCTTACCATACTGACAAGAACCTACTACTGTTATCCGTAATTACTATTTTGGCAAAACCATATCTCCTTCATACCATTCCTTACCATACTGACAAGAACCTACTACTGTTATCCGTAATTACTATTTTGGCAAAACCATATCTCCTTCATACCATTCCTTACGATACTGACAAGAACCTACTACTGTTATCCGTAATTACTATTTTGGCAAAACCATATCTCCTTCATACCATTCCTTTCCATACTGACAAGAACCTACTACTGTTATCCGTAATTACTATTTGTGCAAAACCATATCTCCTTCATACCATTCCTTTCCATACTGACAAGAACCTACTACTGGTATCCGTAATTACTATTTTGGCAAAACCATATCTCCTTCATACCATTCCTTACGATACTGACAAGAACCTACTACTGTTATCCGTAATTACTATTTTGGCAAAACCATATCTCCTTCATACCATTCCTTTCCATACTGACAAGAACCTACTACTGTTATCCGTAATTACTATTTGTGCAAAACCATATCTCCTTCATACCATTCCTTTCCATACTGACAAGAACCTACTACTGGTATCCGTAATTACTATTTTGGCAAAACCATATCTCCTTCATACCATTCCTTTCCATACTGACAAGAACCTACTACTGGTATCCGTAATTACTATTTTGGCAAAACCATATCTCCTTCATACCATTCCTTTCCATACTGACAAGAACCTACTACTGGTATCCGTAATTACTATTTTGGCAAAACCATATCTCCTTCATACCATTCCTTTCCATACTGACAAGAACCTACTACTGGTATCCGTAATTACTATTTTGGCAAAACCATATCTCCTTCATACCATTCCTTTCCATACTGACAAGAACCTACTACTGGTATCCGTAATTACTATTTTGGCAAAACCATATCTCCTTCATACCATTCCTTTCCATACTGACAAGAACCTACTACTGTTATCCGTAATTACTATTTGTGCAACACCATATCCCCTTCATACCATTCCTTACCATAATGACAAGAACCTACCACGGATATCCACAGTCCAAGACAAGGGCTACTTCAATCTTTCACCGAACCTCTGCTAATTGAGAAAATGGAAATCCTCTTTAATGTTTCATCGCCTCGGGAACAGGTTGGCTATTATAGACCCTCCCTTCGGATAATGGGTCATTAATTATAGAGCAATTCCTTCTAACACGGAACTATCGAAAACTTTCATTCATACGTTTTCTCAGAACTGGTAATAATATGATAATGTTATTATAATTCTTTGTTTGTTTGTTTTTTCTGTTTCACAAATTTTTGTTTTGCACTTTTTTTTTTTGATTTTTGAATATTTGATTAATTGAACAGTGCAATGTATGTATTCATAAATTGATCGAATCGCCTTAGCCTTAAATAAATAATCGTTGCTGTTCCAAAAAGCCAATTTGGGTCTCAACCCAACCGTTATACCGCGTGTTTCATACATATGGCACCTTAGTGAACCCACACTGCAGTGTAAATACAAGCAGTATAAGTTCTAATAAGCAACATAACATATATAGTATACTAGCTGTTACCCGGCGTGCCATGCTACACCTACTTTATGCATATAGAAAAGCATAACATATATAGAATACTAGCTGTTACCCGGCGTGCCATGCTACACCTACTTTATGCATATAGAAAAGCATAACATATATAGAATACTAGCTGTTACCCGGCGTGCCATGCTACACCTACTTTATGCATATAGAAAAGCATAACATATATAGATTACTAGCTGTTACCCGGCGTGCCATGCTACACCTACTTTCTGCATATAGAAAAGCAAAACATATATAGAATACTAGCTGTTACCCGGCGTGCCATGCTACACCTACTTTATGCATATAGAAAAGCATAACATATATAGAATACTAGCTGTTACCCGGCGTGCCATGCTACACCTACTTTATGCATATAGAAAAGCATAACATATATAGAATACTAGCTGTTACCCGGCGTGCCATGCTACACCTACTTTATGCATATAGAAAAGCATAACATATATAGAATACTAGCTGTTACCCGGCGTGCCATGCTACACCTACTTTATGCATATAGAAAAGCATAACATATATAGAATACTAGCTGTTACCCGGCGTGCCATGCTACTCATACTTTATGCATGTAGAAAAGCATAACATATATAGAATACTAGCTGTTACCCGGCGTGCCATGCTACACCTACTTTATGCATATAGAAAAGCATAACATATATAGAATACTAGCTGTTACCCGGCGTGCTATGCTACACCTACTTTCTGCATATAGAAAAGCATAACATATATAGAATACTAGCTGTTACCCGGCGTGCTATGCTACACCTACTTTCTGCATATAGAAAAGCATAACATATATAGAATACTAGCTGTTACCCGGCGTGCCATGCTACACCTACTTTATGCATATAGAAAAGCATAACATATATAGAATACTAGCTGTTACCCGGCGTGCCATGCTACACCTACTTTATGCATATAGAAAAGCATAACATATATAGAATACTAGCTGTTACCCGGCGTGCTATGCTACACCTACTTTATGCATATAGAAAAGCATAACATATATAGATTACTAGCTGTTACCCGGCGTGCCATGCTACACCTACTTTCTGCATATAGAAAAGCAAAACATATATAGAATACTAGCTGTTACCCGGCGTGCCATGCTACACCTACTTTATGCATATAGAAAAGCATAACATATATAGAATACTAGCTGTTACCCGGCGTGCCATGCTACACCTACTTTATGCATATAGAAAAGCATAACATATATAGAATACTAGCTGTTACCCGGCGTGCCATGCTACACCTACTTTATGCATATAGAAAAGCATAACATATATAGAATACTAGCTGTTACCCGGCGTGCCATGCTACACCTACTTTATGCATATAGAAAAGCATAACATATATAGAATACTAGCTGTTACCCGGCGTGCCATGCTACACCTACTTTATGCATATAGAAAAGCATAACATATATAGAATACTAGCTGTTACCCGGCGTGCCATGCTACACCTACTTTATGCATATAGAAAAGCATAACATATATATACTACTAGCTGTTACCCGGCGTGCCATGCTACACCTACTTTATGCATGTAGAAAAGCATAACATATATAGAATACTAGCTGTTACCCGGCGTGCCATGCTACACCTACTTTATGCATATAGAAATGCATAACACATATATACTACTAGCTGTTACCCGGCGTGCCATGCTACACCTACTTTATGCATATAGAAAAGCATAACATATATAGAATACTAGCTGTTACCCGGCGTGCCATGCTACACCTACTTTATGCATATAGAAAAGCATAACATATATAGAATACTAGCTGGTACCCGGTGTGCCATGCTAAACCTACTTTATGCATATAGAAAAGCATAACATATATATACTACTAGCTGTTACCCGGCGTGCCATGCTACACCTACTTTATGCATATAGAAAAGCATAACATATATAGAATACTAGCTGTTACCCGGCGTGCCATGCTACACCTACTTTATGCATATAGAAAAGCATAACATATATAGAATACTAGCTGTTACCCGGCGTGCCATGCTACACCTACTTTCTGCATCTAGAAAAGCATAACATATATATACTACTAGCTGTTACCCGGCGTGCCATGCTACACCTACTTTCTGCATATAGAAAAGCATAACATATATATACTACTAGCTGTTACCCGGCGTGCCATGCTACACCTACTTTCTGCATATAGAAAAGCATAACATATATAGAATACTAGCTGTTACCCGGCGTGCCATGCTACACCTACTTTATGCATATAGAAAAGCATAACATATATAGAATACTAGCTGTTACCCGGCGTGCCATGCTACACCTACTTTATGCATATAGAAAAGCATAACATATATAGAATACTAGCTGTTACCCGGCGTGCCATGCTACACCTACTTTATGCATATAGAAAAGCATAACATATATAGTATACTAGCTGTTACCCGGCGTGCCATGCTACTCATACTTTATGCATATAGAAAAGCATAACATATATAGAATACTAGCTGTTACCCGGCGTGCCATGCTACACCTACTTTCTGCATATAGAAAAGCATAACATATATAGAATACTAGCTGTTACCCGGCGTGCCATGCTACACCTACTTTATGCATATAGAAAAGCATAACATATATAGAATACTAGCTGTTACCCGGCGTGCCATGCTACACCTACTTTATGCATATAGAAAAGCATAACATATATAGAATACTAGCTGTTACCCGGCGTGCCATGCTACACCTACTTTATGCATATAGAAAAGCATAACATATATAGAATACTAGCTGTTACCTGGCGTGCCATGCTACACCTACTTTATGCATATAGAAAAGCATAACATATATAGAATACTAGCTGTTACCCGGCGTGCCATGCTACACCTACTTTATGCATATAGAAAAGCATAACATATATAGAATACTAGCTGTTACCCGGCGTGCTATGCTACACCTACTTTCTGCATATAGAAAAGCATAACATATATAGAATACTAGCTGTTACCCGGTGTGCCATGCTACACCTACTTTATGCATATAGAAAAGCATAACATATATTGATTACTAGCTGTTACCCGGCGTGCCATGCTACACCTACTTTATGCATATAGAAAAGCATAACATATATAGAATACTAGCTGTTACCCGGCGTGCCATTCTACACCTACTTTATGCATATAGAAAAGCATAACATATATAGAATACTAGCTGTTACCCGGCGTGCCATGCTACACCTACTTTCTGCATATAGAAAAGCATAACATATATAGAATACTAGCTGTTACCCGGTGTGCCATGCTACACCTACTTTATGCATATAGAAAAGCATAACATATATAGAATACTAGCTGTTACCCGGCGTGCCATGCTACACCTACTTTATGCATGTAGAAAAGCATAACATATATAGAATACTAGCTGTTACCCGGCGTGCCATGCTACACCTACTTTCTGCATATAGAAAAGCATAACATATATAGAATACTAGCTGTTACCCGGCGTGCCATGCTACACCTACTTTATGCATATAGAAAAGCATAACATATATAGAATACTAGCTGTTACCCGGCGTGCCATGCTACACCTACTTTATGCATATAGAAAAGCATAACATATATATACTACTAGCTGTTACCCGGCGTGCCATGCTACACCTACTTTATGCATATAGAAAAGCATAACATATATAGAATACTAGCTGTTACCCGGTGTGCCATGCTACACCTACTTTATGCATATAGAAAAGCATAACATATATAGAATACTAGCTGTTACCCGGCGTGCCATGCTACACCTACTTTATGCATATAGAAAAGCATAACATATATAGAATACTAGCTGTTACCCGGCGTGCTATGCTACACCTACTTTATGCATATAGAAAAGCATAACATATATAGAATACTAGCTGTTACCCGGTGTGCCATGCTACACCTACTTTATGCATATAGAAAAGTAAACATAAATTAGAAACAAAATAAATAATTATGAAATCGAATAACGCAAATCTGTAACTATTTGTGTTCATTGTTTCGTACCCGTGATCTCCGAACTGTGAGTCATAGACGGTTTTAACCTTGCCTATGACACTTCCCGTATCACGGCCTACCTGTGTGCCAAGTTTGGTCAAAATTGTACGATGGGTGTTGATTTGTATAAGGAACAAACAGACGAACAGACAAACAGACAGACACGTGATTTTTACATATCTAGATGTATGCATACAACTGCGACAAATGGTTCACAAGCTCTGCAAAGACCCGTCAACTGCTTGTAACCTCCCTATTATTCCCCCAGTTTGACTATGGTTCTTTGGTGTACGGTGGACTTTCTGGCCATCTCGAGGCAGAACTCAAACACCCCATGAAGTGTTTCATTGGTTTTATCCTCGGGATCCCTAGAGACTCCCACATATCACATTTCTACCAGAAGATAAATTGGCTATTCCCTCTTTATCGTCGACAGTACTTCCTCGGCTCAGTCCTTTACCAAGTAATTCAATCCCGTAGACCTTCTTATATCTTTCAACTCCTTAAATTTAAATCCTGTGTTCACTCCCGTAACACCCGATCTCGTCCTTCCGATCTTTATATTCCTTCCCACCGTACTGCATTATTAGGAAAATCCTTTGTCACCCGTGCCACCTCGCTATGGTATTCCTTGCCTCTGTCTGTCCACCAAGCTACCAACCTAGAAACCTTTAAATCCCGACTCTTCCACCACTTTTTGCCCCTGGAAACTTTACCCAATCCCTAATTTATATACAAGCTGTAGTATTTATAATTTTATAGAATAAATTGTTTTCAGTGGTCTGTAAATTCAAAATTATTCTTATGGGACATGTCTTCCGGAATAAGAATACAAAATTTTTCATTTGAAAAGATGTCTGGAAGTGCGGAAATTAGCTTAGATTGGTTACTGCTCCTTGATCGAGATAAACAGTGAGATCTGATACCTGCTGTATTATCGATGTGATGTTGATGACAGATCAGAGGCGGGATCTTCAAAGGAAATGGTTTCTCCTTGTTTACAATCAACCATCTCAATGGAGTCTGGGCACTTCATACTAACACCATATCAGGGGTTTTGGTCGCATTATATCGTACACATATCCTCGATACAAATGCAAAGTATCGATGTGAAAATCACCACTTTCCAGAGTGATAAAACTTCTGTTCGTTACTTTGCTTTTGTAGAGTGAAATAGTCGGCAGATTGGACCTCTTGAAAGTGGTTATTTACCCTTTCACTGAGTGTTCTTAGTTTCGAGAGTTTCTCGTATATCAGTCAAACAGCAATCATTATAGATTGAAAATAAAAAAAGCGTTTTTTCACATTCGATACTTTGCATTTGTATCGACGATGTAATTCCCCAAAACAATACTAATATATAATTACTCCGATTATTGTTAATCTATTATTAGTTGATGAATATAAATTTGTGTTTTTAGCGCGTTTCCTCACTTCCTCCTTAGAGTGGAAACCCGCTTATGACCTCAACGTGACAGGACTATCCGGAAGTGCCTACTAGATAATTTCATGTCTTAGAATCTATATATTTATTTATTCTCGCTCACATGTGCATATCTATATAGATATGCGTGTATGTTCGCTCTAAAACAGTCTTGAAATTGATAGAATTATGATGAAATTCGGTACAAACATACTTTGATTTAAAAGGTCAAGTTCTCTTCCTTTCTGAGGAATATCCTTGTTTTAGTAACATCTTAGGGTCATTTCAAATAGAAAATAAAATCACAGTCATTTCAAATAAAATTGTAATTACAAGCGATTGAAATCGATGACGCAGCCAGTTATTGTAATTAATTCTCACCATTAGAATGGTTCATCGAGTAATATACAAGCTATGGTAATTAATTCTCACCATTAGAATGATTCATCGAGTAATATACAAGCTATTGTAATTAATTCTCACCATTAGAATGATTCATCGAGTAATATACAAGCTATTGTAATTAATTCTCACCATTAGAATGATTCATCGAGTAATATACAAGCTATTGTAATTAATTCTCACCATTAGAATGGTTCATCGAGTAATATACAAGCTATTGTAATTAATTCTCACCATTAGAATGGTTCATCGAGTAATATACAAGCTATTGTAATTAATTCTCACCATTAGAATGATTCATCGAGTAATATACAAGCTATTGTAATTAATTCTCACCATTAGAATGGTTCATCGAGTAATATACAAGCTATTGTAATTAATTCTCACCATTAGAATGATTCATCGAGTAATATACAAGCTATTGTAATTAATTCTCACCATTAGAGTGATTCATCGAGTAATATACAAGCTATTGTAATTAATTCTCACCATTAGAATGGTTCATCGAGTAATATACAAGCTATTGTAATTAATTCTCACCATTAGAATGGTTCATCGAGTAATATACAAGCTATTGTAATTAATTCTCACCATTAGAATGGTTCATCGAGTAATATACAAGCTATTGTAATTAATTCTCACCATTAGAATGGTTCATCGAGTAATATACAAGCTATTGTAATTAATTCTCACCATTAGAATGATTAATCGAGTAATATACAAGCTATTGTAATTAATTCTCACCATTAGAGTGATTCATCGAGTAATATACAAGCTATTGTAATTAATTCTCACCATTAGAATGGTTCATCGAGTAATATACAAGCTATTGTAATTAATTCTCACCATTAGAATGGTTCATCGAGTAATATACAAGCTATTGTAATTAATTCTCACCATTAGAATGGTTCATCGAGTAATATACAAGCTATTGTAATTAATTCTCACCATTAGAAAGATTCATCGAGTAATATACAAGCTATTGTAATTAATTCTCACCATTAGAATGGTTCATCGAGTAATATACAAGCTATTGTAATTAATTCTCACCATTAGAGTGATTCATCGAGTAATATACAAGCTATTGTAATTAATTCTCACCATTAGAATGGTTCATCGAGTAATATACAAGCTATTGTAATTAATTCTCACCATTAGAATGGTTCATCGAGTAATATACAAGCTATTGTAATTAATTCTCACCATTAGAATGGTTCATCGAGTAATATACAAGCTATTGTAATTAATTCTCACCATTAGAATGATTCATCGAGTAATATACAAGCTATTGTAATTAATTCTCACCATTAGAATGGTTCATCGAGCAATATACAAGCTATTGTAATTAATTCTCACCATTAGAATGGTTCATCGAGCAATATACAAGCTATTGTAATTAATTCTCACCATTAGAATGATTCATCGAGTAATATACAAGCTATTGTAATTAATTCTCACCATTAGAATGGTTCATCGAGCAATATACAAGCTATTGTAATTAATTCTCACCATTAGAATGATTCATCGAGTAATATACAAGCTATTGTAATTAATTCTCACCATTAGAATGGTTCATCGAGTAATATACAAGCTATTGTAATTAATTCTCACCATTAGAATGGTTCATCGAGTAATATACAAGCTATTGTAATTAATTCTCACCATTAGAATGGTTCATCGAGTAATATACAAGCTATTGTAATTAATTCTCACCATTAGAATGATTCATCGAGTAATATACAAGCTATTGTAATTAATTCTCACCATTAGAATGGTTCATCGAGTAATATACAAGCTATTGTAATTAATTCTCACCATTAGAATGATTCATCGAGCAATATACAAGCTATTGTAATTAATTCTCACCATTAGAATGATTCATCGAGTAATATACAAGCTATTGTAATTAATTCTCACCATTAGAATGATTCATCGAGCAATATACAAGCTATTGTAATTAATTCTCACCATTAGAATGGTTCATCGAGTAATATACAAGCTATTGTAATTAATTCTCACCATTAGAATGGTTCATCGAGTAATATACAAGCTATTGTAATTAATTCTCACCATTAGAATGGTTCATCGAGTAATATACAAGCTATTGTAATTAATTCTCACCATTAGAATGGTTCATCGAGTAATATACAAGCTATTGTAATTAATTCTCACCATTAGAATGATTCATCGAGTAATATACAAGCTATTATAATTAATTCTCACCATTAGAATGGTTCATCGAGCAATATACAAGCTATTGTAATTAATTCTCACCATTAGAATGGTTCATCGAGCAATATACAAGCTATTGTAATTAATTCTCACCATTAGAATGATTCATCGAGTAATATACAAGCTATTGTAATTAATTCTCACCATTAGAATGGTTCATCGAGCAATATACAAGCTATTGTAATTAATTCTCACCATTAGAATGATTCATCGAGTAATATACAAGCTATTGTAATTAATTCTCACCATTAGAATGGTTCATCGAGTAATATACAAGCTATTGTAATTAATTCTCACCATTAGAATGGTTCATCGAGTAATATACAAGCTATTGTAATTAATTCTCACCATTAGAATGGTTCATCGAGTAATATACAAGCTATTGTAATTAATTCTCACCATTAGAATGATTCATCGAGTAATATACAAGCTATTGTAATTAATTCTCACCATTAGAATGGTTCATCGAGTAATATACAAGCTATTGTAATTAATTCTCACCATTAGAATGGTTCATCGAGCAATATACAAGCTATTGTAATTAATTCTCACCATTAGAATGATTAATCGAGTAATATACAAGCTATTGTAATTAATTCTCACCATTAGAATGATTCATCGAGTAATATACAAGCTATTGTAATTAATTCTCACCATTAGAATGGTTCATCGAGTAATATACAAGCTATTGTAATTAATTCTCGCCATTAGAATGGTTCATCGAGTAATATACAAGCTATTGTAATTAATTCTCGCCATTAGAATGGTTCATCGAGTAATATACAAGCTATTGTAATTAATTCTCACCATTAGAATGATTCATCGAGTAATATACAAGCTATTGTAATTAATTCTCACCATTAGAATGATTCATCGAGTAATATACAAGCTATTGTAATTAATTCTCGCCATTAGAATGGTTCATCGAGTAATATACAAGCTATTGTAATTAATTCTCGCCATTAGAATGATTAATCGAGTAATATAGAAGCTATTGTAATTAATTCTCACCATTAGAATGGTTCATCGAGTAATATACAAGCTATTGTAATTAATTCTCACCATTAGAATGATTAATCGAGTAATATACAAGCTATTGTAATTAATTCTCACCATTAGAATGATTCATCGAGTAATATACAAGCTATTGTAATTAATTCTCACCATTAGAATGGTTCATCGAGTAATATACAAGCTATTGTAATTAATTCTCGCCATTAGAATGGTTCATCGAGTAATATACAAGCTATTGTAATTAATTCTCCCATTAGAATGGTTCATCGAGTAATATACAAGCTATTGTAATTAATTCTCACCATTAGAATGATTCATCGAGTAATATACAAGCTATTGTAATTAATTCTCACCATTAGAATGGTTCATCGAGTAATGTACAAGCTATTGTAATTAATTCTCACCATTAGAATGATTAATCGAGTAATATACAAGCTATTGTAATTAATTCTCACCATTAGAATGGTTCATCGAGTAATGTACAAGCTATTGTAATTAATTCTCACCATTAGAATGATTCATCGAGTAATATACAAGCTATTGTAATTAATTCTCACCATTAGAATGATTAATCGAGTAATATAGAAGCTATTGTAATTAATTGTCACCATTAGAATGATTAATCGAGTAATATACAAGCTATTGTAATTAATTCTCGCCATTAGAATGGTTCATCGAGTAATATACAAGCTATTGTAATTAATTCTCACCATTAGAATGATTCATCGAGTAATATACAAGCTATTGTAATTAATTCTCGCCATTAGAATGGTTCATCGAGTAATATACAAGCTATTGTAATTAATTCTCACCATTAGAATGATTCATCGAGTAATATACAAGCTATTGTAATTAATTCTCGCCATTAGAATGGTTCATCGAGTAATATACAAGCTATTGTAATTAATTCTCGCCATTAGAATGATTAATCGAGTAATATAGAAGCTATTGTAATTAATTCTCACCATTAGAATGGTTCATCGAGTAATATACAAGCTATTGTAATTAATTCTCACCATTAGAATGATTAATCGAGTAATATACAAGCTATTGTAATTAATTCTCACCATTAGAATGATTCATCGAGTAATATACAAGCTATTGTAATTAATTCTCACCATTAGAATGGTTCATCGAGTAATATACAAGCTATTGTAATTAATTCTCGCCATTAGAATGGTTCATCGAGTAATATACAAGCTATTGTAATTAATTCTCCCATTAGAATGGTTCATCGAGTAATATACAAGCTATTGTAATTAATTCTCACCATTAGAATGATTCATCGAGTAATATACAAGCTATTGTAATTAATTCTCACCATTAGAATGGTTCATCGAGTAATGTACAAGCTATTGTAATTAATTCTCACCATTAGAATGATTAATCGAGTAATATACAAGCTATTGTAATTAATTCTCACCATTAGAATGGTTCATCGAGTAATGTACAAGCTATTGTAATTAATTCTCACCATTAGAATGATTCATCGAGTAATATACAAGCTATTGTAATTAATTCTCACCATTAGAATGATTAATCGAGTAATATAGAAGCTATTGTAATTAATTCTCACCATTAGAATGATTAATCGAGTAATATACAAGCTATTGTAATTAATTCTCACCATTAGAATGATTAATCGAGTAATATACAAGCTATTGTAATTAATTCTCACCATTAGAATGGTTCATCGAGTAATATACAAGCTATTGTAATTAATTCTCACCATTAGAATGATTAATCGAGTAATATACAAGCTATTGTAATTAATTCTCACCATTAGAATGGTTCATCGAGTAATATACAAGCTATTGTAATTAATTCTCACCATTAGAATGGTTCATCGAGTAATATACAAGCTATTGTAATTAATTCTCACCATTAGAATGGTTCATCGAGTAATATACAAGCTATTGTAATTAATTCTCACCATTAGAATGGTTCATCGAGTAATATACAAGCTATTGTAATTAATTCTCACCATTAGAATGGTTCATCGAGTAATATACAAGCTATTGTAATTAATTCTCACCATTAGAATGGTTCATCGAGTAATATACAAGCTATTGTAATTAATTCTCACCATTAGAATGGTTCATCGAGTAATATACAAGCTATTGTAATTAATTCTCACCATTACAATGATTCATCGAGTAATATACAAGCTATTGTAATTAATTCTCACCATTACAATGATTCATCGAGTAATATACAAGCTAATTTAATTTTACTTCGGATATTAAAAAAAAAAAAAAAAAAAAAAAAAAAAAAAAAAACAGGAATTGCTAAGTTACTATAATTCTGAGCATACTCCGTGTATGACTTCCAGACCAAATCTAGGACAGCGACCGACAGAGCAAGACGACAGATATAGTTATGAAGGTTAACTTTCCCTGCTAAGTCCTAGTTACCATTCACAGCTGGCTGCATTCGTTATCACATCCAGGAATACGGTTACAATTGGAAACCGGCGGTTCAACGCATTTAGAATTAAGATACAAAAAACTTAAAACCGTTATAATTTTATATATCGCGCTAGTATTTCTAAAGTGCCCAAACTCAAAAATCTGTGTTTTCAGTTCTGACTATGAAAGACATGGTAAATATCTCTTTATCAACCATCAAAACTATATGTACCTAGGTTCAGAGCTTCTACACCAGAGGGTACTTGTATCACTCTTCCTGTCTTAATGCTATTCCATCTACATAGGGAAGAGTGTATGTACCTAGCTTCAGACATTCTACACCAGAGGGAACTTGTGTCACTCTTCCTGTCTTAATGCTATTCCATCTACATAGGCAAGAGTGTATGTACCTAGCTTCAGAGCTTCTACACCAGAGGGTACTTGTATCACTCTTCCTGTCTTAATGCTATTCCATCTACATTGGCAAGAGTGTATGTACCTAGCTTCAGAGCTTCTACACCAGAAGGTACTTGTATCACTCCTCCTGTCTTAATGCTATTCCATCTACATAGGCAAGGGTGTATGTACCTAGCTACAGAGCTTCTACAAAAGAAGGTAGTTGTGTCACTCTTCCTGTCTTAATGCTATTCCATCTACATAGGCAAGAGTGTATCAACCTAGCTTCAGAGCTTCTACACCAGAGGGAACTTGTGTCACTCTTCCTGTCTTAATGCTATTCCATCTACATAGGCAAGAGTGTATGTACCTAGCTTCAGAGCATCTACACCAGAGGGTACTTGTATCACTCTTCCTGTCTTAATGCTATTCCATCTACATAGGCATGAGTGTATGTACCTAGCTACAGAGCTTCTACACCAGAGGGTACTTGTATCACTCTTCCTGTCTTAATGCTATTCCATCTACATAGGCAAGAGTGTATGTACCTAGCTACAGAGCTTCTTCACCAGAGGGTACTTGTATCACTCTTCCTGTCTTAATGCTATTCCATCTACATAGGCAAGAGTGAATGTACCTAGCTACAGAGCTTCTACACCAGAGGGTACTTGTATCACTCTTCCTGTCTTAATGCTATTCCACCTACATAGGCAAGGGTGTATGTACCTAGCTTCAGAGCTTCTACACCAGAGGGTACTTGTGTCACTCTTCCTGTCTTAATGCTATTCCATCTACATAGGCAAGAGTGTATGTACCTAGCTTCAGAGCTTCTACACCAGAGGGTACTTGTATCACTCTTCCTGTCTTAATGCTATTCCACCTACATAGGCAAGGGAGTATGTACCTAGCTTCAGAGCTTCTACACCAGAGAGAACTTGTGTCACTCTTCCTGTCTTAATGCTATTCCATCTACATAGGCAAGGGTGTATGTACCTAGCTACAGAGCTTCTACACCAGAGGGTACTTGTGTCACTCTTCCTGTCTTAATGCTATTCCATCTACATAGGCAAGAGTGTATGTACCTAGCTTCAGAGCTTCTACACCAGAGGGAACTTGTGTCACTCTTCCTGTCTTAATGCTATTCCATCTACATAGGCAAGGGTGTATGTAAGTAGCTACAGAGCTTGTACACCAGAGGGAACTTGTATCACTCTTCCTGTCTTAATGCTATTCCATCTACATAGGCAAGAGTGTATGTACCTAGCTACAGAGATTCTACACCAGAAGGTACTTGTGTCACTCTTCCTGTCTTAATGCTATTCCATCTACATAGGCAAGAGTGTATCAACCTAGCTACAGAGCTTGTACACCAGAGGGAACTTGTATCACTCTTCCTGTCTTAATGCTATTCCATCTACATAGGCAAGAGTGTATGTACCTAGCTACAGAGCTTCTACACCAGAAGGTCCTTGTATCACTCTTCCTGTCTTAATGCTATTCCATCTACATAGGCAAGGGTGTATGTACCTAGCTACAGAGCTTGTACACCAGAAGGTACTTGTGTCACTCTTCCTGTCTTAATGCTATTCCATCTACATAGGCAAGAGTGTATGTACCTAGCTACAGAGCTTCTACACCAGAAGGTACTTGTATCACTCTTCCTGTCTTAATGCTATTCCATCTACATAGGCAAGGGTGTATGTACGTAGCTACAGAGCTTCTACAAAAGAAGGTAGTTGTGTCACTCTTCCTGTCTTAATGCTATTCCATCTACATAGGCAAGAGTGTATCAACCTAGCTTCAGAGCTTCTACACCAGAGGGAACTTGTGTCACTCTTCCTGTCTTAATGCTATTCCATCTACATAGGCAAGGGTGTATGTTCCTAGCTACAGAGCTTCTACACCAGAGGGTACTTGTGTCACTCTTCCTGTCTTAATGCTATTCCATCTACATAGGCAAGAGTGTATGTACCTAGCTTCAGAGCTTCTACACCAGAGGGAACTTGTGTCACTCTTCCTGTCTTAATGCTATTCCATCTACATAGGCAAGGGTGTATGTAAGTAGCTACAGAGCTTGTACACCAGAGGGAACTTGTATCACTCTTCCTGTCTTAATGCTATTCCATCTACATAGGCAAGAGTGTATGTACCTAGCTACAGAGCTTCTACACCAGAAGGTACTTGTGTCACTCTTCCTGTCTTAATGCTATTCCATCTACATAGGCAAGGGTGTATGTACCTAGCTACAGAGCTTCTACAAAAGAAGGTAGTCATGTCACTCTTCCTGTCTTAATGCTATTCCATCTACATAGGCAAGAGTGTATCAACCTAGCTTCAGAGCTTCTACACCAGAGGGAACTTGTGTCACTCTTCCTGTCTTAATGCTATTCCATCTACATAGGCAAGGGTGTATGTTCCTAGCTACAGAGCTTCTACACCAGAGGGTACTTGTGTCACTCTTCCTGTCTTAATGCTATTCCATCTACATAGGCAAGAGTGTATGTACCTAGCTTCAGAGCTTCTACACCAGAGGGAACTTGTGTCACTCTTCCTGTCTTAATGCTATTCCATCTACATAGGCAAGGGTGTATGTAAGTAGCTACAGAGCTTGTACACCAGAGGGAACTTGTATCACTCTTCCTGTCTTAATGCTATTCCATCTACATAGGCAAGAGTGTATGTACCTAGCTACAGAGCTTCTACACCAGAAGGTACTTGTGTCACTCTTCCTGTCTTAATGCTATTCCATCTACATAGGCAAGGGTGTATGTACCTAGCTACAGAGCTTGTACACCAGAAGGTACTTGTGTCACTCTTCCTGTCTTAATGCTATTCCATCTACATAGGCAAGAGTGTATGTACCTAGCTACAGAGCTTCTACACCAGAAGGTACTTGTATCACTCTTCCTGTCTTAATGCTATTCCATCTACATAGGCAAGGGTGTATGTACCTAGCTACAGAGCTTCTACAAAAGAAGGTAGTTGTGTCACTCTTCCTGTCTTAATGCTATTCCATCTACATAGGCAAGAGTGTATCAACCTAGCTTCAGAGCTTCTACACCAGAGGGAACTTGTGTCACTCTTCCTGTCTTAATGCTATTCCATCTACATAGGCAAGGGTGTATGTACCTAGCTACAGAGCTTCTACACCAGAGAGTACTTGTGTCACTCTTCCTGTCTTAATGCTATTCCATCTACATAGGCAAGAGTGTATGTACCTAGCTTCAGAGCTTCTACACCACAGGGAACTTGTGTCACTCTTCCTGTCTTAATGCTATTCCATCTACATAGGCAAGGGTGTATGTAAGTAGCTACAGAGCTTGTACACCAGAGGGTACTTGTATCACTCTTCCTGTCTTAATGCTATTCCATCTACATAGGCAAGAGTGAATGTACCTAGCTACAGAGCTTCTACACCAGAGGGTACTTGTATCACTCTTCCTGTCTTAATGCTATTCCACCTACATAGGCAAGGGTGTATGTACCTAGCTTCAGAGCTTCTACACCAGAGGGTACTTGTGTCACTCTTCCTGTCTTAATGCTATTCCATCTACATAGGCAAGAGTGTATGTACCTAGCTTCAGAGCTTCTACACCAGAGGGTACTTGTATCACTCTTCCTGTCTTAATGCTATTCCACCTACATAGGCAAGGGAGTATGTACCTAGCTTCAGAGCTTCTACACCAGAGAGAACTTGTGTCACTCTTCCTGTCTTAATGCTATTCCATCTACATAGGCAAGGGTGTATGTACCTAGCTACAGAGCTTCTACACCAGAGGGTACTTGTGTCACTCTTCCTGTCTTAATGCTATTCCATCTACATAGGCAAGAGTGTATGTACCTAGCTTCAGAGCTTCTACACCAGAGGGAACTTGTGTCACTCTTCCTGTCTTAATGCTATTCCATCTACATAGGCAAGGGTGTATGTAAGTAGCTACAGAGCTTGTACACCAGAGGGAACTTGTATCACTCTTCCTGTCTTAATGCTATTCCATCTACATAGGCAAGAGTGTATGTACCTAGCTACAGAGATTCTACACCAGAAGGTACTTGTGTCACTCTTCCTGTCTTAATGCTATTCCATCTACATAGGCAAGAGTGTATCAACCTAGCTACAGAGCTTGTACACCAGAGGGAACTTGTATCACTCTTCCTGTCTTAATGCTATTCCATCTACATAGGCAAGAGTGTATGTACCTAGCTACAGAGCTTCTACACCAGAAGGTCCTTGTATCACTCTTCCTGTCTTAATGCTATTCCATCTACATAGGCAAGGGTGTATGTACCTAGCTACAGAGCTTGTACACCAGAAGGTACTTGTGTCACTCTTCCTGTCTTAATGCTATTCCATCTACATAGGCAAGAGTGTATGTACCTAGCTACAGAGCTTCTACACCAGAAGGTACTTGTATCACTCTTCCTGTCTTAATGCTATTCCATCTACATAGGCAAGGGTGTATGTACGTAGCTACAGAGCTTCTACAAAAGAAGGTAGTTGTGTCACTCTTCCTGTCTTAATGCTATTCCATCTACATAGGCAAGAGTGTATCAACCTAGCTTCAGAGCTTCTACACCAGAGGGAACTTGTGTCACTCTTCCTGTCTTAATGCTATTCCATCTACATAGGCAAGGGTGTATGTTCCTAGCTACAGAGCTTCTACACCAGAGGGTACTTGTGTCACTCTTCCTGTCTTAATGCTATTCCATCTACATAGGCAAGAGTGTATGTACCTAGCTTCAGAGCTTCTACACCAGAGGGAACTTGTGTCACTCTTCCTGTCTTAATGCTATTCCATCTACATAGGCAAGGGTGTATGTAAGTAGCTACAGAGCTTGTACACCAGAGGGAACTTGTATCACTCTTCCTGTCTTAATGCTATTCCATCTACATAGGCAAGAGTGTATGTACCTAGCTACAGAGCTTCTACACCAGAAGGTACTTGTGTCACTCTTCCTGTCTTAATGCTATTCCATCTACATAGGCAAGGGTGTATGTACCTAGCTACAGAGCTTCTACAAAAGAAGGTAGTTATGTCACTCTTCCTGTCTTAATGCTATTCCATCTACATAGGCAAGAGTGTATCAACCTAGCTTCAGAGCTTCTACACCAGAGGGAACTTGTGTCACTCTTCCTGTCTTAATGCTATTCCATCTACATAGGCAAGGGTGTATGTTCCTAGCTACAGAGCTTCTACACCAGAGGGTACTTGTGTCACTCTTCCTGTCTTAATGCTATTCCATCTACATAGGCAAGAGTGTATGTACCTAGCTTCAGAGCTTCTACACCAGAGGGAACTTGTGTCACTCTTCCTGTCTTAATGCTATTCCATCTACATAGGCAAGGGTGTATGTAAGTAGCTACAGAGCTTGTACACCAGAGGGAACTTGTATCACTCTTCCTGTCTTAATGCTATTCCATCTACATAGGCAAGAGTGTATGTACCTAGCTACAGAGCTTCTACACCAGAAGGTACTTGTGTCACTCTTCCTGTCTTAATGCTATTCCATCTACATAGGCAAGGGTGTATGTACCTAGCTACAGAGCTTGTACACCAGAAGGTACTTGTGTCACTCTTCCTGTCTTAATGCTATTCCATCTACATAGGCAAGAGTGTATGTACCTAGCTACAGAGCTTCTACACCAGAAGGTACTTGTATCACTCTTCCTGTCTTAATGCTATTCCATCTACATAGGCAAGGGTGTATGTACCTAGCTACAGAGCTTCTACAAAAGAAGGTAGTTGTGTCACTCTTCCTGTCTTAATGCTATTCCATTTACATAGGCAAGAGTGTATCAACCTAGCTTCAGAGCTTCTACACCAGAGGGAACTTGTGTCACTCTTCCTGTCTTAATGCTATTCCATCTACATAGGCAAGGGTGTATGTACCTAGCTACAGAGCTTCTACACCAGAGAGTACTTGTGTCACTCTTCCTGTCTTAATGCTATTCCATCTACATAGGCAAGAGTGTATGTACCTAGCTTCAGAGCTTCTACACCACAGGGAACTTGTGTCACTCTTCCTGTCTTAATGCTATTCCATCTACATAGGCAAGGGTGTATGTAAGTAGCTACAGAGCTTGTACACCAGAGGGAACTTGTATCACTCTTCCTGTCTTAATGCTATTCCATCTACATAGGCAAGAGTGTATGTACCTAGCTACAGAGCTTCTACACCAGAGGGAACTTGTGTCACTCTTCCTGTCTTAATGCTATTCCATCTACATAGGCAAGAGTGTATGTACCTAGCTACAGAGCTTCTACACCAGAAGGTACTTGTGTCACTCTTCCTGTCTTAATGCTATTCCATCTACATAGGCAAGAGTGTATCAACCTAGCTACAGAGCTTGTACACCAGAGGGAACTTGTATCACTCTTCCTGTCTTAATGCTATTCCATCTACATAGGCAAGAGTGTATGTACCTAGCTACAGAGCTTCTACACCAGAAGGTACTTGTATCACTCTTCCTGTCTTAATGCTATTCCATCTACATAG
This sequence comes from Gonocerus acuteangulatus, assembly GCA_946811695.1. Taxonomy (NCBI): domain Eukaryota; kingdom Metazoa; phylum Arthropoda; class Insecta; order Hemiptera; family Coreidae; genus Gonocerus; species Gonocerus acuteangulatus. The sequence goes on along the minus strand of OX328124.1, from coordinate 131,207,933 downwards.
GCAAGGGTGTATGTACCTAGCTACAGAGCTTGTACACCAGAAGGTACTTGTGTCACTCTTCCTGTCTTAATGCTATTCCATCTACATAGGCAAGAGTGTATGTACCTAGCTACAGAGCTTCTACACCAGAAGGTACTTGTATCACTCTTCCTGTCTTAATGCTATTCCATCTACATATGCAAGAGTGACACATTTTCAGTTGAGTTTTATTTTGAGTTGTGTCACTTTAGAAATACCAGTGGGATATTAAAATTGCAAGTTCAATTCTTCAATCACTTTCAGTGAATTATCTTGGCAGATTGGTATTTGTACTAACATAATCTATTCTACTGAAGGGAGATTGAAGATTCCGAAGGCACTATAAAAGGGTGGCAACATGTAGCTAGCCCGGAGCTAATAATTGAACACTCGATGCACTCTGAATAAATAAAATATAATATGCCCATACTTGCTGAGCCTATGATTGTAGTTTGGCTAGGAATCCTCTATGACCATAACTAGAAGTAACATCTGTCTATGAATCCGGGTACATGTCGAAGGTCATAGGATGGTTCATGATCCCATATGTAGGTATTCATTATTTTTTATTATTCTTTTATAGAACAGTTTTTTTTTTTAAGAACCGTGAATTGTGTTTAACAATCTATTGTATTGAGTTAATACAAAAATAATGGAGGCTTTGAATATTCATTTTGTTTATACAAGTGGTTGCCAAGTAAACAAAGATAATCTAAAGTCTAGTTAATGGATTACAAACAATGTTGTATTTCCTCAAAAAAACAGTTTAGTTTGCGTTACATTTTCAAGTGTTAAAAACAACATTTTCAAGAAAGAGTGTGCTGCTCAAACAGCGCTTAACATCAATGCTGTTTGGGGTAAAGCATCAGAGAAACTACAGTGCACCGATGCTTCCGGGAAATTCGTTTTTTGAAATTTCGAACGTGGAGGCTGGAAAGGCCTTCTGTTGTTGATCATGATACGATTCAAAATTAATCGATTGATCTGCTGGGTTCAAAGGAAGGCTGTAAAACATGAATAATTAAAGTTATCAGGTCTCCCCATGGTTCTAGTGGTTAACGCCTTGGATTCTCCAGCAGGAGATGGTGGGTTCGAGTCCCACCGGCCGCTGGAATTTTCTCATCTTACTCGTTGGGCTTTGTAAGCTACTCTGGACATTGCAAGATAAGTTGGTGTTGACCACTCCGTAGTTGTTCGCCATCTGGAACGAATTGGTCCTATATAAATCTGCATTATCTTTGCACCAACTCTCTATAAGGAATCATGAATAGCACTAGGAATAGCATATCATTAATAAATTGCGTTTTCTCATTCGGAACACCGGTCACTAATTAGTTCCAGTTAGGTGATTTCTAAAGCCTTAAATAACTTATTTTTTTAATTATTAATTAAGAGAAAAAACAAAACAAAAAATGAAGATATAAGATTCATCCTTGGATCGGAGGAAATCCTGTGAAAACACAGAATCGCCGTTCCGATCTGGAGGTCCGGAGGTAAGAAGTTGGACAACAGGAAGATGGTATTAATTTTAAGCACAGATATTTTATACTTTATTCAATATTTTTATGGTGAAACTTTTTATTTTAAATCCCGTACCGTATCTTATGATACACTACACTCATGTTATTTAGAATGATACACTACACTCATGTTATTTAGAAATAAATCCCGTACCGTATCTTATGATACACTACACTCATGTTATTTAGAAATAAAGCCCGTACCGTATCTTATGATACACTATGAGTGTATGTACCTAGCTTCAGAGCTTCTACACCAGAGGGTACTTGTATCACTCTTCCTGTCTTAATGCTATTCCACCTACATAGGCAAGGGAGTATGTACCTAGCTTCAGAGCTTCTACACCAGAGAGAACTTGTGTCACTCTTCCTGTCTTAATGCTATTCCATCTACATAGGCAAGGGTGTATGTACCTAGCTACAGAGCTTCTACACCAGAGGGTACTTGTGTCACTCTTCCTGTCTTAATGCTATTCCATCTACATAGGCAAGAGTGTATGTACCTAGCTTCAGAGCTTCTACACCAGAGGGAACTTGTGTCACTCTTCCTGTCTTAATGCTATTCCATCTACATAGGCAAGGGTGTATGTAAGTAGCTACAGAGCTTGTACACCAGAGGGAACTTGTATCACTCTTCCTGTCTTAATGCTATTCCATCTACATAGGCAAGAGTGTATGTACCTAGCTACAGAGCTTCTACACCAGAAGGTACTTGTGTCACTCTTCCTGTCTTAATGCTATTCCATCTACATAGGCAAGAGTGTATCAACCTAGCTACAGAGCTTGTACACCAGAGGGAACTTGTATCACTCTTCCTGTCTTAATGCTATTCCATCTACATAGGCAAGAGTGTATGTACCTAGCTACAGAGCTTCTACACCAGAAGGTCCTTGTATCACTCTTCCTGTCTTAATGCTATTCCATCTACATAGGCAAGGGTGTATGTACCTAGCTACAGAGCTTGTACACCAGAAGGTACTTGTGTCACTCTTCCTGTCTTAATGCTATTCCATCTACATAGGCAAGAGTGTATGTACCTAGCTACAGAGCTTCTACACCAGAAGGTACTTGTATCACTCTTCCTGTCTTAATGCTATTCCATCTACATAGGCAAGGGTGTATGTACCTAGCTACAGAGCTTCTACAAAAGAAGGTAGTTGTGTCACTCTTCCTGTCTTAATGCTATTCCATCTACATAGGCAAGAGTGTATCAACCTAGCTTCAGAGCTTCTACACCAGAGGGAACTTGTGTCACTCTTCCTGTCTTAATGCTATTCCATCTACATAGGCAAGGGTGTATGTTCCTAGCTACAGAGCTTCTACACCAGAGGGTACTTGTGTCACTCTTCCTGTCTTAATGCTATTCCATCTACATAGGCAAGGGTGTATGTAAGTAGCTACAGAGCTTGTACACCAGAGGGAACTTGTATCACTCTTCCTGTCTTAATGCTATTCCATCTACATAGGCAAGAGTGTATGTACCTAGCTACAGAGCTTCTACACCAGAAGGTACTTGTGTCACTCTTCCTGTCTTAATGCTATTCCATCTACATAGGCAAGGGTGTATGTACCTAGCTACAGAGCTTGTACACCAGAAGGTACTTGTGTCACTCTTCCTGTCTTAATGCTATTCCATCTACATAGGCAAGAGTGTATGTACCTAGCTACAGAGCTTCTACAAAAGAAGGTAGTTATGTCACTCTTCCTGTCTTAATGCTATTCCATCTACATAGGCAAGAGTGTATCAACCTAGCTTCAGAGCTTCTACACCAGAGGGAACTTGTGTCACTCTTCCTGTCTTAATGCTATTCCATCTACATAGGCAAGGGTGTATGTTCCTAGCTACAGAGCTTCTACACCAGAGGGTACTTGTGTCACTCTTCCTGTCTTAATGCTATTCCATCTACATAGGCAAGAGTGTATGTACCTAGCTTCAGAGCTTCTACACCAGAGGGAACTTGTGTCACTCTTCCTGTCTTAATGCTATTCCATCTACATAGGCAAGGGTGTATGTAAGTAGCTACAGAGCTTGTACACCAGAGGGAACTTGTATCACTCTTCCTGTCTTAATGCTATTACATCTACATAGGCAAGAGTGTATGTACCTAGCTACAGAGCTTCTACACCAGAAGGTACTTGTGTCACTCTTCCTGTCTTAATGCTATTCCATCTACATAGGCAAGGGTGTATGTACCTAGCTACAGAGCTTGTACACCAGAAGGTACTTGTGTCACTCTTCCTGTCTTAATGCTATTCCATCTACATAGGCAAGAGTGTATGTACCTAGCTACAGAGCTTCTACACCAGAAGGTACTTGTATCACTCTTCCTGTCTTAATGCTATTCCATCTACATAGGCAAGGGTGTATGTACCTAGCTACAGAGCTTCTACAAAAGAAGGTAGTTGTGTCACTCTTCCTGTCTTAATGCTATTCCATCTACATAGGCAAGAGTGTATCAACCTAGCTTCAGAGCTTCTACACCAGAGGGAACTTGTGTCACTCTTCCTGTCTTAATGCTATTCCATCTACATAGGCAAGGGTGTATGTAAGTAGCTACAGAGCTTGTACACCAGAGGGAACTTGTATCACTCTTCCTGTCTTAATGCTATTCCATCTACATAGGCAAGAGTGTATGTACCTAGCTACAGAGCTTCTACACCAGAGGGAACTTGTGTCACTCTTCCTGTCTTAATGCTATTCCATCTACATAGGCAAGAGTGTATGTACCTAGCTACAGAGCTTCTACACCAGAAGGTACTTGTGTCACTCTTCCTGTCTTAATGCTATTCCATCTACATAGGCAAGAGTGTATCAACCTAGCTACAGAGCTTGTACACCAGAGGGAACTTGTATCACTCTTCCTGTCTTAATGCTATTCCATCTACATAGGCAAGAGTGTATGTACCTAGCTACAGAGCTTCTACACCAGAAGGTACTTGTATCACTCTTCCTGTCTTAATGCTATTCCATCTACATAGGCAAGGGTGTATGTACCTAGCTACAGAGCTTGTACACCAGAAGGTACTTGTGTCACTCTTCCTGTCTTAATGCTATTCCATCTACATAGGCAAGAGTGTATGTACCTAGCTACAGAGCTTCTACACCAGAAGGTACTTGTATCACTCTTCCTGTCTTAATGCTATTCCATCTACATATGCAAGAGTGACACATTTTCAGTTGAGTTTTATTTTGAGTTGTGTCACTTTAGAAATACCAGTGGGATATTAAAATTGCAAGTTCAATTCTTCAATCACTTTCAGTGAATTATCTTGGCAGATTGGTATTTGTACTAACATAATCTATTCTACTGAAGGGAGATTGAAGATTCCGAAGGCACTATAAAAGGGTGGCAACATGTAGCTAGCCCGGAGCTAATAATTGAACACTCGATGCACTCTGAATAAATAAAATATAATATGCCCATACTTGCTGAGCCTATGATTGTAGTTTGGCTAGGAATCCTCTATGACCATAACTAGAAGTAACATCTGTCTATGAATCCGGGTACATGTCGAAGGTCATAGGATGGTTCATGATCCCATATGTAGGTATTCATTATTTTTTATTATTCTTTTATAGAACAGTTTTTTTTTTTAAGAACCGTGAATTGTGTTTAACAATCTATTGTATTGAGTTAATACAAAAATAATGGAGGCTTTGAATATTCATTTTGTTTATACAAGTGGTTGCCAAGTAAACAAAGATAATCTAAAGTCTAGTTAATGGATTACAAACAATGTTGTATTTCCTCAAAAAAACAGTTTAGTTTGCGTTACATTTTCAAGTTTTAAAAACAACATTTTCAAGAAAGAGTGTGCTGCTCAAACAGCGCTTAACATCAATGCTGTTTGGGGTAAAGCATCAGAGAAACTACAGTGCACCGATGCTTCCGGGAAATTCGTTTTTTGAAATTTCGAACGTGGAGGCTGGAAAGGCCTTCTGTTGTTGATCATGATACGATTCAAAATTAATCGATTGATCTGCTGGGTTCAAAGGAAGGCTGTAAAACATGAATAATTAAAGTTATCCGGTCTCCCCATGGTTCTAGTGGTTAACGCCTTGGATTCTCCAGCAGGAGATGGTGGGTTCGAGTCCCACCGGCCGCTGGAATTTTCTCATCTTACTCGTTGGGCTTTGTAAGCTACTCTGGACATTGCAAGATAAGTTGGTGTTGACCACTCCGTAGTTGTTCGCCATCTGGAACGAATTGGTCCTATATAAATCTGCATTATCTTTGCACCAACTCTCTATAAGGAATCATGAATAGCACTAGGAATAGCATATCATTAATAAATTGCGTTTTCTCATTCGGAACACCGGTCACTAATTAGTTCCAGTTAGGTGATTTCTAAAGCCTTAAATAACTTATTTTTTTAATTATTAATTAAGAGAAAAAACAAAACAAAAAATGAAGATATAAGATTCATCCTTGGATCGGAGGAAATCCTGTGAAAACACAGAATCGCCGTTCCGATCTGGAGGTCCGGAGGTAAGAAGTTGGACAACAGGAAGATGGTCTTAATTTTAAGCACAGATATTTTATACTTTATTCAATATTTTTATGGTGAAACTTTTTATTTTAAATCCCGTACCGTATCTTATGATACACTACACTCATGTTATTTAGAAATAAAGCCCGTACCGTATCTTATGATACACTACACTCATGTTATTTAGAAATAAAGCCCGTACCGCATCTTATGATACACTACACTCATGTTATTTAGAAATAAAGCCCGTACCGTATCTTATGATACACTACACTCATGTTATTTAGAAATAAAGCCCGTACCGTATCTTATGATACACTACACTCATGTTATTTAGAAATAAAGCCCGTACCGTATCTTATGATACACTACACTCATGTTATTTAGAAATAAAGCCCGTACCGTATCTTATGATACACTACACTCATGTTATTTAGAAATAAAGCCCGTACCGTATCTTATGATACACTACACTCATGTTATTTAGAAATAAATCCCGTACCGTATCTTATGATACACTACACTCATGTTATTTAGAAATAAAGCCCGTACCGTATCTTCTGATACACTACACTCATGTTATTTAGAAATAAAGCCCGTACCGTATCTTATGATACACTACACTCATGTTATTTAGAAATAAAGCCCGTACCGTATCTTATGATACACTACACTCATGTTATTTAGAAATAAAGCCCGTACCGTATCTTATGATACACTACACTCATGTTATTTAGAAATAAAGCCCGTACCGTATCTTATGATACACTACACTCATGTTATTTAGAAATAAATCCCGTACCGTATCTTATGATACACTACACTCATGTTATTTAGAAATAAAGCCCGTACCGTATCTTATGATACACTACACTCATGTTATTTAGAAATAAAGCCCGTACCGTATCTTATGATACACTACACTCATGTTATTTAGAAATAAAGCCCGTACCGTATCTTATGATACACTACACTCATGTTATTTAGAAATAAAGCCCGTACCGTATCTTATGATACACTACACTCATGTTATTTAGAAATAAATCCCGTACCGTATCTTATGATACACTACACTCATGTTATTTAGAAATAAAGCCCGTACCGTATCTTATGATACACTACACTCATGTTATTTAGAAATAAAGCCCGTACCGTATCTTATGATACACTACACTCATGTTATTTAGAAATAAAGCCCGTACCGTATCTTATGATACACTACACTCATGTTATTTAGAAATAAAGCCCGTACCGCATCTTATGATACACTACACTCATGTTATTTAGAAATAAAGCCCGTACCGTATCTTATGATACACTACACCCATGTTGTTTAGAAATAAAGCCCGTACCGTATATTTTGAGACACTACACTCATGTTATTTAGAAATAAAGCCCGTACCGTATATTTTGAGACACTACACTCACGTTATTTAGAAATAAAGCCCGTACCGTATATTTTGATACACTACACTCATGTTATTTAGAAATAAAGCCCGTACCGTATATTTTGATACACTACACTCACGTTATTTAGAAATAAAGCCCGTACCGTATCTTATGATACACTACACTCATGTTATTTAGAAATAAAGCCCGTACCGTATCTTATGATACACTACACTCATGTTATTTAGAAATAAAGCCCGTACCGTATATTTTGAGACACTACACTCACGTTATTTAGAAATAAAGCCCGTACCGTATATTTTGATACACTACACTCATGTTATTTCGAAATAAAGCCCGTACCGTATCTTATGATACACTACACTCATGTTATTTAGAAATAAAGCCCGTACCGTATCTTATGATACACTACACTCATGTTATTTAGAAATAAAGCCCGTACCGTATCTTATGATACACTACACTCATGTTATTTAGAAATAAAGCCCGTACCGTATCTTATGATACACTACACTCATGTTATTTAGAAATAAAGCCCGTACCGCATCTTATGATACACTACACTCATGTTATTTAGAAATAAAGCACGTACCGTATCTTATGATACACTACACTCATGTTGTTTAGAAATAAAGCCCGTACCGTATATTTTGAGACACTACACTCATGTTATTTAGAAATAAAGCCCGTACCGTATATTTTGAGACACTACACTCACGTTATTTAGAAATAAAGCCCGTACCGTATATTTTGATACACTACACTCATGTTATTTAGAAATAAAGCCCGTACCGTATATTTTGATACACTACACTCATGTTATTTAGAAATAAAGCCCGTACCGTATATTTTGATACACTACACTCATGTTATTTAGAAATAAAGCCCGTACCTTATATTTTGATACACTACACTCATGTTATTTAGAAATAAAGCCCGTACCGTATCTTATGATACACTACACTCATGTTATTTAGAAATAAAGCCCGTACCGTATCTTATGATACACTACACTCATTTTATTTAGAAATAAAGCCCGTACCGTATCTTATGATACACTACACTCATGTTATTTAGAAATAAAGCCCGTACCGTATCTTATGATACACTACACTCATGTTATTTAGAAATAAAGCCCGTACCGTATATTTTGATACACTACACTCATGTTATTTCGAAATAAAGCCCGTACCGTATCTTATGATACACTACACTCATGTCATTTAGAAATAAAGCCCGTACCGTATCTTATGATACACTACACTCATGTTATTTAGAAATAAAGCCCGTACCGTATCTTATGATACACTACACTCATGTTATTTAGAAATAAAGCCCGTACCGTATCTTATGATACACTACACTCATGTTATTTAGAAATAAAGCCCGTACCGTATCTTATGATACACTACGCTCATGTTATTTAGAAATAAAGCCCGTACCGTATATTTTGATACACTACACTCATGTTATTTAGAAATAAAATAAAATATAAATTGGTAAAAGTAAATTAATTATAAAAATATAACTTACATAGTATGAGTGAAATTGTGTCAATAATAAACTTTAATATATGTTGTAGATGCTAAGTTGAAAACCGAGATGTTCTAGGTAGTTGGTAACAGCTTATTCAGTCTTCAATAGTTTTATATTTTATATTAAATTTTTGTTGTGGAAACGTTCCCGCTATAAGCCATTTTCAATCCAATTATCTCTATGATTCCATTATTTTTTTTATAGATTATAATCTTCAGATTATGTGCATGTAAATTTGACATTAGTTTTGTTTGAGGAGGAAATTTCATTTTTTTTTAAAATTGTATGGTTCGTGTCTCTATTATTACATGGATGATATTATTATTACCTCAATTATTACATACTATTTTATATATTTGAGTCTGCTTCTGTAAAGGAGGACTGCAAGACTGTCTTGCCACATAAGAAAATTGGTTAACAAAATTATAAATTTTACAAACATATTTACACACACACACACACACACACACACACACACACACACACACACACACACATATATATATATATATATATATTTATTTATTTATATAGGGGGGGACGTGGTTAGTTCAGTGGTAGAGCAATGGACTAATATGCTGGAGGATCTGAGTTCAAATCCTGAGTATAGTACTAACAATTTTTTTCTTCGAGTGTCTTAGTTCACGGATTGGATTCGGTCGCCCTGACCGTCCCTAGGTCAACCTAATTAATTTATTAATGGGCACCTTGGTGCTAATGACCCTAGCAGTCGAAGCAGCCAAGGGGAAAATCAGGCGGCCGGAGCATAGTACTGACCACACGATCTCCCTAGTGTGCCGTATGGTCATGAATCAGATACCTCTATAGCAACTGCCCCTCAGGGCCCTCGTGGCCTCTTACGGGACTGATTTCTCTCTCTCTCTCTCTCTCTCTCTCTCTCTCTCTCTCTCTCTCTCTCTCTCTCTCTCTCTCTCTCTCTCTCTTTCTCTCTCTCTCTCTCTCTCTCTCTCTCTCTCTCTATATATATATATATATATATATATATATATATATATATATACACACACATATATATCCATTGCCTTTGGCTTGATAAAAGGATATTGTTCTCCAGGTCTAGTTACCTTCTTGGCTATTTTCTGTATAGTTATCTCTCCCTATGATGATTTCCTTATAATCAATATGTTTAGTATTTTCCCTGGCAAGTTGCTGTCTGATACAGATGAAACCCCTCCTGGAATTAAACGCTAAATTGCAAGTCTAAATGTGATGAAAGTTTAACTGTCGAATCCTCATTGTTTGCCAATGGATGCCTAAAAGCACTGAGGGGATATTAATCCTCCGATTTACCTGGGGGAGGGGGAGAGGGGGGATTACGAGGTAGAACGGAGGGGAGGGGGTAGGGGTAAAAAGGGGGGAGGGGGGGTGTTTCCGATAAGCAGGCTTAGGACAATTTGTCGGATCCCATTCACTCTTTTTATGCTTTGTTTCTATCTTTTTGGCCTTTTGGGGGAAATCGAAAATTAAATCCATTAAATTGAAGATATTTTAGTGCGGTTCCTCCCTCCCCCATAGGGAGAAAACCCGCTTATAAGGTTGACCTCATGACGCAATCCGGAAGTACCGACTAGACAATTTTACGTTTCAGAACCCCTAGAGAACGAAAATAACGGTGGTCCAAATTTGCATGTTGATATTTGAGCTTGTCGCCGGATGAATTTCTTGTTGTCGATGTACGAGAGTTCATTGATCAGATCAATATTCTAATTGACTCCGACTTCGGTCAATCAATGTATTGACCTGTATGTCTTGTACATTCCTCTTTTTAGCGTAGTTCCTCCCTCCCTCCATAGGGAGGAAACCCCCTTGTAAGGTTCACCTCATGACACAATCCGGAAGTGCCGACTAGACAATTTTACGTTTAAGAACCCCTAGAAAACTTGGCTAACTACTTCAGCTCATCTAGTATTTTTAATGAAAGATCAAAACCTACCAATAACTGCTTCTATTCTAATGACACTTTGGATATGAACGGAACCGCTCTAAGATGACCCAGTTCCTGCGAGTCGGGCTTTTTTCATAACTCGAGCGAAGCCTTACAGCACGGTGAGTCGTTGACGAAGCTCGGCACAAAAATACTTTCTCTTAAACGAAAGGTCAAATTCATTCAACCACCCTGAAATATAAAGGCAGGTTTTAGGCGTCAGTGACTTCATTTTCAAATACATTTCATGCTCTGATTGAACAATTACCGATTTTAGGCAATGTTTTATGATAATAAATCTGTCTGGCTTTGGACAAACATGATGCTAAAGTTTCTATCACTAGTAATTGTACAAAAATATTTTGCAATGCAGGCATATATTGAATTATCTTCATGGCCATATATAATAATTTAATTACATACAAAAAACGTATATGATATTGTTGACATCATAGTCGTGGTGTCTCTCCGTGGTCTAGTGGCTAAAGCCTTGGATAGCCATACAGGAGACGAGGGTTCGAGCCCCGCCTGAAGCAGAGATTTTTCTCATTTCAGGTTCCCTTGAGAGGATGCTGTGCTGCACCAAGGATGTTAAGGGAGGGTAGTAACAAGGAGGTAGTCGGACGCTAAAGGCGTAAAAGGGCGATGCAAAAAACATAGTTCGGGTCTTGTATCTGAAGGTGCCAAAGATTAACAAAATGAAAAAATAAAATAACAAAGGGATCTAGAAATTAAAATAACCCTTTTTCATTTCATACTATATTATATAGAAGTTCGCACAAGTGGAATTAACCAATGACGTCAATCTGAGCTACAATAAATACGGTTCTCCTAAAAACATTGTCTTCTTCCAGCAGTTGCAGCTCCTCGAGATTGTTGCGTGGGAAGTCTTTATTGTCTGAAGTTTTTGTTTATCCCAGAAGGAAAACAGGAAGCCAACGAGCACGGCATCGAGAGGAAAATATGACTTCCGCACGCTTTTATAAATCACATCAAGAGTGGGAGGAGGGGGAATACGGTAGTGATGTCGAACTTGCGGATTGCGTCATGAGGTCAACTTCACAAACAGGTTTCCTCCGTACAGAGGGAGGTATGGGCAGCGCTAATATTCAAGACCTTTTGAGTTTTTTGTTTTTTTAAGGCATGTCAGCCACATGGGCTATTTATGGCATGATTGAGGTGACAGATAACGACACCAGCACCGACAGGACCCGACCAGACGAGGGCACGCCCACCGATATCGCAGGCCCCCCACTCGATGAGGGTTTACAGTATATAGCAGATATTACATGGCACGAGCTTGTGACCGAGGGTCTGTTCGGTGGGACCAGGCCGACCAGACCCCCCAAGCTCATGGGGGCTTTGGTCCTGAGGGCCCACGACACCGGAAGACCCACCCCCACCCGACCAGGCGAGGGCACGTCCACCGATATCGCAGGCCCCACAGTCGATGAGGGTTTACAGTATACAGAAGATATTACATGGCACGAGCTTGTGACCGAGGATCTGTTCGGTGGGACCAGGCCGACCAGACCCCCAAGCTCATGGGGGCTTTGGTCCTGAGGGCCCACGACACCGGAAGGCCCAACCCCACCCGACCAGCGCCATGCCGGAGCAGGGTCACCCCCACCACCCCAATCAATAATAGTTAATGTTTAAAGGAGGCTTATTTTATGGAGTAAACAGTTTAGGAATTCATTATAATGAAATTGTTGCTATTTAATTCAAATGTTACAGCAAATATGTTTAAAAATTACATTATAAAAGTTACTTTTAGATTTATCTTTTGATAATATTTTAACTAGTTAAATTTTTGAAATTAATTGGGTATTTCCTTTTGTGTTTAACAATAACATATTTTTTGTTACTATCACCATTTCCTCAAGCATTTCTGTACAATATCCAATGATACTAGGGTGTTATGAGATCTCGGCTTTTATACGGATTCAATAAATCAACGGTAAATGTATATTAATCTTATCTATATAATATCATAATTATTTTGATTTATAAAGATAATTTCTTGTTATGAATATTCCGAGGTATACACGTACTCCAATTCTTCAACTACTGCAGAGATCTGATCCTCCTTCGAAGATCATCCCCGTGGAATCCAAGGGTTGATTGAAGACATTGGATTCTGGACATCGGTGGATTGAGGAAATCAATCTTTGATTGAATTGAACTAACTAATCTCTCCCTAATCCACAGGATTCACTGCTCCGTTGATTAGTAAATATTTTCAATCTGTATTTATGTAAGTATTTGGTATTTATACGGCTTTCTTCGGTTGCTTTTGAACGTTATAATTCGTTAGGATCACATCGTGCTACGTTCGGTAGGAGTGATGTCCTGAGCTTACTACCGTCTGAAAATTGCAAAAACCTCTGCTGTAGGTAGACACGATAAAGAATGTCCCGGACAAACGTTGCAAAAACCTCTGCTGTAGGTAGACACGATGAAGAATGTCCCGGACAAACGTTGCAAAAACCTCTGCTGTAGGTAGACACGATGAAGAATGTCCCGGACAAACGTTGCAAAAACCTCTGCTGTAGGTAGACACGATGAAGAATGTCCCGGACAAACGTTGCAAAAACCTCTGCTGTAGGTAGACACGATGAAGAATGTCCCGGACAAACGTTGCAAAAACCTCTGCTGTAGGTAGACACGATGAAGAATGTCCCGGACAAACGTTGCAAAAACCTCTGCTGAAGGTAGACACGATGAAGAATGTCCTGGACAAACGTTGCAAAAACCTCTGCTGTAGGTAGACACGATGAAGAATGTCCCGGACAAACGTTGCAAAAACCTCTGCTGTAGGTAGACACGATGAAGAATGTCCCGGACAAACGTTGCAAAAACCTCTGCTGTAGGTAGACACGATGAAGAATGTCCTAGACAAACGTTGCAAAAACCTCTGCTGTAGGTAGACACGATGAAGAATGTCCCGGACAAACGTTGCAAAAACCTCTGCTGTAGGTAGACACGATGAAGAATGTCCTGGACAAACGTTGCAAAAACCTCTGCTGTAGGTAGACACGATGAAGAATGTCCCGGACAAACGTTGCAAAAACCTCTGCTGTAGGTAGACACGATGAAGAATGTCCCGGACAAACGTTGCAAAAACCTCTGTTTAGGTAGACACGATGAAGAATGTCCTGGACAAACGTTGCAAAAACCTCTGCTGTAGGTAGACACGATGAAGAATGTCCCGGACAAACGTTGCAAAAACCTCTGCTGTTGGTAGACACGATGAAGAATGTCCCGGACAAACGTTGCAAAAACCTCTGCTGTAGGTAGACACGATGAAGAATGTCCTGGACAAACGTTGCAAAAACCTCTGCTGTAGGTAGACACGATGAAGAATGTCCTGGACAAACGTTGCAAAAACCTCTGCTGTAGGTAGACACGATGAAGAATGTCCCGGACAAACGTTGCAAAAACCTCTGCTGTAGGTAGACACGATGAAGAATGTCCCGGACAAACGTTGCAAAAACCTCTGCTGTAGGTAGACACGATGAAGAATGTCCCGGACAAACGTTGCAAAAACCTCTGCTGTAGGTAGACACGATGAAGAATGTCCCGGACAAACGTTGCAAAAACCTCTGCTGTAGGTAGACACGATGAAGAATGTCCCGGACAAACGTTGCAAAAACCTCTGCTGAAGGTAGACACGATGAAGAATGTCCTGGACAAACGTTGCAAAAACCTCTGCTGTAGGTAGACACGATGAAGAATGTCCCGGACAAACGTTGCAAAAACCTCTGTTTAGGTAGACACGATGAAGAATGTCCTGGACAAACGTTGCAAAAACCTCTGCTGTAGGTAGACACGATGAAGAATGTCCCGGACAAACGTTGCAAAAACCTCTGCTGTAGGTAGACACGATGAAGAATGTCCCGGACAAACGTTGCAAAAACCTCTGCTGTAGGTAGACACGATGAAGAATGTCCTGGACAAACGTTGCAAAAACCTCTGCTGTAGGTAGACACGATGAAGAATGTCCCGGACAAACGTTGCAAAAACCTCTGCTGTAGGTAGACACGATGAAGAATGTCCTGGACAAACGTTGCAAAAACCTCTGCAGTAGGTAGACACGATGAAGAATGTCCCGGACAAACGTTGCAAAAACCTCTGCTGTAGGTAGACACGATGAAGAATGTCCCGGACAAACGTTGCAAAAACCTCTGCTGTAGGTAGACACGATGAAGAATGTCCTAGACAAACGTTGCAAAAACCTCTGCTGTAGGTAGACACGATGAAGAATGTCCCGGACAAACGTTGCAAAAACCTCTGCTGTAGGTAGACACGATGAAGAATGTCCTGGACAAACGTTGCAAAAACCTCTGCTGTAGGTAGACACGATGAAGAATGTCCCGGACAAACGTTGCAAAAACCTCTGCTGTAGGTAGACACGATGAAGAATGTCCCGGACAAACGTTGCAAAAACCTCTGCTGTAGGTAGACACGATGAAGAATGTCCCGGACAAACGTTGCAAAAACCTCTGCTGTAGGTAGACACGATGAAGAATGTCCCGGACAAACGTTGCAAAAACCTCTGCTGTAGGTAGACACGATGAAGAATGTCCCGGACAAACGTTGCAAAAACCTCTGCTGTAGGTAGACACGATGAAGAATGTCCCGGACAAACGTTGCAAAAACCTCTGCTGTAGGTAGACACGATGAAGAATGTCCCGGACAAACGTTGCAAAAACCTCTGCTGAAGGTAGACACGATGAAGAATGTCCTGGACAAACGTTGCAAAAACCTCTGCTGTAGGTAGACACGATGAAGAATGTCCCGGACAAACGTTGCAAAAACCTCTGCTGTAGGTAGACACGATGAAGAATGTCCCGGACAAACGTTGCAAAAACCTCTGCTGTAGGTAGACACGATGAAGAATGTCCCGGACAAACGTTGCAAAAACCTCTGCTGTAGGTAGACACGATGAAGAATGTCCCGGACAAACGTTGCAAAAACCTCTGCTGTAGGTAGACACGATGAAGAATGTCCCGGACAAACGTTGCAAAAACCTCTGCTGAAGGTAGACACGATGAAGAATGTCCTGGACAAACGTTGCAAAAACCTCTGCTGTAGGTAGACACGATGAAGAATGTCCCGGACAAACGTTGCAAAAACCTCTGCTGTAGGTAGACACGATGAAGAATGTCCCGGACAAACTTTGCAAAAACCTCTGCTGTAGGTAGACACGATGAAGAATGTCCTAGACAAACGTTGCAAAAACCTCTGCTGTAGGTAGACACGATGAAGAATGTCCCGGACAAACGTTGCAAAAACCTCTGCTGTAGGTAGACACGATGAAGAATGTCCTGGACAAACGTTGCAAAAACCTCTGCTGTAGGTAGACACGATGAAGAATGTCCCGGACAAACGTTGCAAAAACCTCTGCTGTAGGTAGACACGATGAAGAATGTCCCGGACAAACGTTGCAAAAACCTCTGCTGTAGGTAGACACGATGAAGAATGTCCCGGACAAACGTTGCAAAAACCTCTGCTGTAAGTAGACACGATGAAGAATGTCCCGGACAAACGTTGCAAAAACCTCTGCTGTAGGTAGACACGATGAAGAATGTCCCGGACAAACGTTGCAAAAACCTCTGCTGTAGGTAGACACGATGAAGAATGTCCTGGACAAACGTTGCAAAAACCTCTGCTGTAGATAGACACGATGAAGAATGTCCCGGACAAACGTTGCAAAAACCTCTGCTGTAGGTAGACACGATGAAGAATGTCCTGGGCAAACGTTGCCAAAACCTCTGCTGTAGGTAGACACGATGAAGAATGTCCCGGACAAACGTTGCAAAATCCTCTGCTGTAGGTAGACACGATGAAGAATGTCCCGGACAAACGTTGCAAAAACCTCTGCTGTAGGTAGACACGATGAAGAATGTCCTAGACAAAAGTTGCAAAAACCTCTGCTGTAGGTAGACACGATGAAGAATGTCCCGGACAAACGTTGCAAAAACCTCTGCTGAAGGTAGACACGATGAAGAATGTCCCGGACAAACGTTGCAAAAACCTCTGCTGTAGGTAGACACGATGAAGAATGTCCCGGACAAACGTTGCAAAAACCTCTGCTGAAGGTAGACACGATGAAGAATGTCCCGGACAAACGTTGCAAAAACCTCTGCTGAAGGTAGACACGATGAAGAATGTCCCGGACAAACGTTGCAAAAACCTCTGCTGAAGGTAGACACGATGAAGAATGTCCTGGACAAACGTTGCAAAAACCTCTGCTGTAGGTAGACACGATGAAGAATGTCCTGGACAAACGTTGCAAAAACCTCTGCTGTAGGTAGACACGATGAAGAATGTCCTGGACAAACGTTGCAAAAACCTCTGCTGTAGGTAGACACGATGAAGAATGTCCCGGACAAACGTTGCAAAAACCTCTGCTGTAGGTAGACACGATGAAGAATGTCCCGGACAAACGTTGCAAAAACCTCTGCTGTAGGTAGACACGATGAAGAATGTCCCGGACAAACGTTGCAAAAACCTCTGCTGAAGGTAGACACGATGAAGAATGTCCCGGACAAACGTTGCAAAAACCTCTGCTGTAGGTAGACACGATGAAGAATGTCCCGGACAAACGTTGCAAAAACCTCTGTTTAGGTAGACACGATGAAGAATGTCCCGGACAAACGTTGCAAAAACCTCTGCTGTAGGTAGACACGATGAAGAATGTCCCGGACAAACGTTGCAAAAACCTCTGCTGAAGGTAGACACGATGAAGAATGTCCCGGACAAACGTTGCAAAAACCTCTGTTTAGGTAGACACGATGAAGAATGTCCCGGACAAACGTTGCAAAAACCTCTGCTGTAGGTAGACACGATGAAGAATGTCCTGGACAAACGTTGCAAAAACCTCTGCTGTAGGTAGACACGATGAAGAATGTCCCGGACAAACGTTGCAAAAACCTCTGCTGTAGGTAGACACGATGAAGAATGTCCCGGACAAACGTTGCAAAAACCTCTGCTGAAGGTAGACACGATGAAGAATGTCCTGGACAAACGTTGCAAAAACCTCTGCTGTAGGTAGACACGATGAAGAATGTCCCGGACAAACGTTGCAAAAACCTCTGCTGTAGGTAGACACGATGAAGAATGTCCCGGACAAACGTTGCAAAAACCTCTGCTGTAGGTAGACACGATGAAGAATGTCCTAGACAAACGTTGCAAAAACCTCTGCTGTAGGTAGACACGATGAAGAATGTCCCGGACAAACGTTGCAAAAACCTCTGCTGTAGGTAGACACGATGAAGAATGTCCTGGACAAACGTTGCAAAAACCTCTGCTGTAGGTAGACACGATGAAGAATGTCCCGGACAAACGTTGCAAAAACCTCTGCTGTAGGTAGACACGATGAAGAATGTCCCGGACAAACGTTGCAAAAACCTCTGTTTAGGTAGACACGATGAAGAATGTCCTGGACAAACGTTGCAAAAACCTCTGCTGTAGGTAGACACGATGAAGAATGTCCCGGACAAACGTTGCAAAAACCTCTGCTGTAGGTAGACACGATGTAGAATGTCCCGGACAAACGTTGCAAAAACCTCTGCTGTAGGTAGACACGATGAAGAATGTCCTGGACAAACGTTGCAAAAACCTCTGCTGAAGGTAGACACGATGAAGAATGTCCCGGACAAACGTTGCAAAAACCTCTGCTGTAGGTAGACACGATGAAGAATGTCCTAGACAAACGTTGCAAAAACCTCTGCTGTAGGTAGACAAGATGAAGAATGTCCCGGACAAACGTTTTTCACATTTGTTCGTTAACCAGCAGAATCCGTTCACCGGAACATGGCTTTTTGAGCGAAATTCGTGCGAACAAATCGTAACGCTTAGGGCTTCGAGTTCATATGCTTGCAGGTACTCGTTTTGTAGGTTACTAGGCATAGGAAAACTAATGAAACCATTTTTAATGCGATATCTGTAACCCTTTTTGAGAAAAGTGGGGACAAATATTTTTGTAACTCATTTTCGGTTTGGGTACTAAGAATCGTGGGGCTTATTGAGATGGTTTATGCACGTTTGTAATTCCTCTAAACTATGTTGTAAATATTTAGGTTACATTTGGAGTTAAGGAAGTATACGAAAAAAAAAATGTTATTATTAGACTGAAAAGTTTAGGGATCTTCAAAAATTTTCGTATACGTTCTCACATCTACATCTAGGTCATTAACGCCGACATCCAGGGTGCAGCGAGGAATTTTCCCAGCGGGCTTTTCGTAAATATCTTGAAATCGGTCGGTAAATCTTGGTAAGTGGAAGGTGACCATTCAAAAGCCTACTAAATCTTCTACAAAAAAGACTCTGAAGCAATTTTCGATAGGTCAATGTCAATCGGAGAAATAAAAAGTCCGTCACGCAGGAGCTGCATCTAAACTTTCTAAATGTCACTAGACTTTTTTATCAATTCCTATTGGATTTAAAATTTATTGCTCAAATCAGTACGTTTAGCAATTCAAACATTCCAATCCAAGGTCCTAAGAACAATAGTCGATGCTCCTTTTTACGTTTCCAACCTCAACCTCCATAAAGACCTCAATATCCCACTCGATAATGATGTTGTATTATCCAGATTCAAACGTTTCCATGCTATACTTTCCACTCATCAAAATCCTCATATCAAGTGCCACCCACCCACTCTCTCCACCGAGGCGACTCAAAAGACATTGCCTAGAGATCTGCTGCAGTGACCAAGTGAAGTGTTAGCAATGGCTTTCTCGTTGTTCAAGTGCGACAATTTTCTGTGGCCCACCGATCTCCCTCGACTCCAGCCACTGGTCGGAGCAGAAGGGAGCTTGTGTAGGTCTCTTTCAACGTCATCTGAGCGTATTTCTGGCGTTAATCGAGGATGAAGTTGGGAGGCCTTGAGCACAGAACCCTCATATTGTATCATTTATCATATTACCAGGATGTAATAATCAATAAAGAAATATATATATATATATATATATATATATATATATATATATATATATATATATATATTTATTTTCATAAATATGGCAAAGGTTAAAAATAATATTTTTATTATTATATTTTACATATAAAGTTTAGGGGTTAGTATAGGAATTTTAATGTTACTCGGTGTATAATTATTATTAAATTTACTAAAATAAGATATTAAAAATTTGTAAAAAATGTTTTTAGGATTTAGTGGCCCCTGAGGAGGTGGCATAAGGCCACGAAACATGTAGGGCGTATCAAAAATAAAATAGTGCAAGAATCTGGAGTACTATTATTTGGACCTTTGCCATATTTATTAAAATAAATAAATGTACATAAATAAAGGTCACAAATCATGGAATTGAATATATATATATATATATATATATATATATATATATATATATATATATAAAACCTATATGAAATTGTATAAAAGAACTTGCTGAAGACATAAGAAAAATGTTTTCTAACAAGAATATCACTCACCCTTTTAGCACTTTCCTCCGAAGGAAAGTAGCTATTGAGGTTGGACTCATGACGGAATTTTTGAAAAATTTCTTCAAATCTTTATCGATCCTACCTAGTAGACACCGAAAATGACCCCCGTTAAAATTTATATATATCTATATATATATATATATATATGCATATATATATATATATATATATATATATATATATATATGCATATATATATATATATATATATATATATATATATATATATATGTGTGTCTGTTAACACGCTAGCGGCCAGAGTTTTTGTTTTTTCGTCACGAAACTTGGTATATAGCATTCAATTAGCAAACGATTGAACGAGTTCGTTAACCACCAAAATCGGTCCACCGGAAGGGGGGGTTTACCCCGAATCCAAAACACTAATTTGACCATTTCAGCCGTAATATTTGTTATATTTCAACGAAACTTGGTATTCGTAGTGGTAATATAGAGAGAAAAGGGAGATATAAAAATGAACTAAATCGGTTCATAAGGAGGGGGGGGGTTTACTCCGGACCGACAATACCAATTCGCCACTACCAGCCGTGATTTTAGGTATATTTCGACGAAACTCGGTATTCGTAGTGGTAATCTACAGGTAAATATGTGATGTAAAAATAAACTAAATCGGTTCATTAGAAGGGGGGGTTTACTCCGGACCCAAATTCCTAATATACTCATACTGGTCGTAATTTCTGCTGTATTCTAACGAAACGCGGTATACGTCGTGGGTAACTCATGAGAAAGAAGTGTTATAAAAATGAACTGAATCGGTCAATCGGAAAGGGGGGTTTACTTTGTAATATATTTCAATAGAAAAGCCAGCCAGACATAGGTCCACAAAGGCGCCGCAAGGAGCGCTAGAGGGACTGTATCCTGTTCCTGCGTTAGATCAAAATACGATAATATGAGGTTTTTTGTATTTATTACGTAGTGTAATAGGTAACATGTGTAAACATAACTCTGGAAGCAAATTAATAATTGATCAGTTACTCCTTACAAATTTAAAAGAGAACTATTCATGTTTTTATTTTATTTATGTAGGATATTTTAAGCAAATTGTTCTGGAAAGCAGTTTACACTACCCAAATTCTGAGGAAAGTGCTTAGTTATGCAGCTCCTGCGTGACGGACTTTTTTGTATTTTGTGGTGGCCCGTTTTCTCATTTTTTTGAATTTTTTAAATTTACGAAGACAGGTATAGTTGGGATTCGGCTAGGAGAAAAACGTCAGACTTTCAAAAAGAAATCTGTATTTTGGACGTTTCGACTGCAACAATGGCAGCCTTCTTCAGCACTAGAGAATGCCTATGGGGGAGGGAGGAAGACCTCGAGGACAACTTAGGTAACCATGGTAGATGGTTTAAGATTTAAGTTGTCTTAAATCACTTAATTTAAGTTGTCCTCGAGGTCTTCCTCCCTCCCCCCTAGGCATTCTCTAGTGCTGAAGAAGGCTGCCATTGTTGCAGTCGAAACGTCCAAAATACAGATTTCTTTTTGAAAGTCTGACGTTTTTCTCCTAGCCGAATCCCAACTATACCAGTCTTCGTATCTCTACAGCGGCTAACTATCTCCATCTACACTTTTTTAAATTTATTTATTGAAATATGGTCTTTATTATAAATGTATTACTGCTCCTGGCTTACACCAGAATTAGGCCTTAAGAGGATATAAGCTACTTCCTATACATTTTTCACGTGTATAGACACAGAAACACCAAAAAGCGCATACACACAGACACCTGCACATACAGGCACGAAACGCAACCATGCACGGTTCTACTGTGAAAGTCTATAGGGATGTCACGGCAGGACCGCGCCAGGGTATTTAGCTTTATCTTCCACAGCCAATCCTTCCAAGGCGGTGTCTAGACTATATCGGGGAATTCTTAGAGTTTTGTAAAGTCTACAGGGATGTCACGGCAGGACCGCGCCAGGGTATTTAGCTTTATCTTCCACAGTCAATTCTTCCAAGGCGGTGTCTAGACTATATCGGGGAATTCTTAGAGTTTTGTAAAGTCTACAGGGATGTCACGGCAGGACCGCGCCAGGGTATTTAGCTTTATCTTCCACAGCCAATCCTTCCAAGGCGGTGTCTAGACTATATCGGGGAATTCTTAGAGTTTTGTAAAGTCTACAGGGATGTCACGGAAGGACCGCGCCAGGGTATTTAGCTTTATCTTCCACAGTCAATTCTTCCAAGGCGGTGTCTAGACTATATCGGGGAATTCTTAGAGTTTTGTAAAGTCTACAGGGATGTCACGGCAGGACCGCGCCAGGGTATTTAGCTTTATCTTCCACAGCCAATCCTTCCAAGGCGGTGTCTAGACTATATCGGGGAATTCTTAGAGTTTTGTAAAGTCTACAGGGATGTCACGGCAGGACAACGCCAGGGTATTTAGCTTTATCTTCCACAGCCAATTCTTCCAAGGCGGTGTCTAGACTATATCGGGGAATTCTTAGAGTTTTGTAAAGTCTACAGGGATGTCACGGCAGGACCGCGCCAGGGTATTTAGCTTTATCTTCCACAGCCAATCCTTCCAAGGCGGTGTCTAGACTATATCGGGGAATTCTTAGAGTTTTGTAAAGTCTACAGGGATGTCACGGAAGGACCGCGCCAGGGTATTTAGCTTTATCTTCCACAGTCAATTCTTCCAAGGCGGTGTCTAGACTATATCGGGGAATTCTTAGAGTTTTGTAAAGTCTACAGGGATGTCACGGCAGGACCGCGCCAGGGTATTTAGCTTTATCTTCCACAGCCAATCCTTCCAAGGCGGTGTCTAGACTATATCGGGGAATTCTTAGAGTTTTGTAAAGTCTACAGGGATGTCACGGCAGGACAACGCCAGGGTATTTAGCTTTATCTTCCACAGTCAATTCTTCCAAGGCGGTGTCTAGACTAAATTGGGGAATTCTTATAGTTTTGTAAAGTCTACAGGGATGTCACGGCAGGACCGCGCCAGGGTATTTAGCTTTATCTTCCACAGCCAATCCTTCCAAGGCGGTGTCTAGACTATATCGGGGAATTCTTAGAGTTTTGTAAAGTCTACAGGGATGTCACGGCAGGACCGCGCCAGGGTATTTAGCTTTATCTTCCACAGCCAATCCTTCCAAGGCGGTGTCTAGACTATATCGGGGAATTCTTAGAGTTTTGTAAAGTCTACAGGGATGTCACGGCAGGACAACGCCAGGGTATTTAGCTTTATATTCCACAGTCAATCATTCCAAGGCGGTGGCTAGACTATACCGGGTAATATTGGTAAGAATGATTTGGCATCATTTAATTGTAATACCATTTTAAAATAAGGGTACTTTTTAAAAAATAGTATACTTTTTAAAATAAGGGTTAATTTATTTTCCACCCCACTTTCTCTAAAAAAATTGGGAAATAATTTTTTCATCTGTGCTCTCAATTTATAATCTTATATTCTCATAATTTGGACAAATATAATATAATCCTTCATTTTTTTAAATATATATAATATAAAGTAGGCATACCATGGAAGCTGGGTTACAAACATTTAATTTGAAGCATGTGTAGCATGTTACGCCCGGCTACAGATATTTAATATAAATTAGGTGTAGCATTGCACACCGGGTAACAGCTAGTATATATATATAAATTTTAACGGGGGTCATTTTGTAGTCTACTAGGTAGGATCGATAAAGATTTGAAGAAATTTTTGAAAAATTCCGCCGTGAGTGGAACCTCCATAGCTACTTTCCTTCGGAGGAAAGTGGTAAAAGGCTAAGAACGTTAATCAATCCAATTCGTCAACTCGAACAGCATTTCTTGTTGGGAAATTCGTGCAAAAAAGAAACTCTAGATTTTCCGGTTTTGCCTTTCTAGGTTTCAAGGTACACGTTATAGGTTTCTAGACATGGGCGTATATAGAAAATAATTTTGGAGGGGGCTGGGAAAATTTCGGGGGGGGGGGGGCTGAGACCATTTCCGGTGTATGAAATACTAACAATTTCGGGAGGGGCTGCAGCCCCCTCAGCCCATATTTCTTGACGTGAGGAATCAAATGAAACCATTCCCAAGACAATATATCTAACTGTTGTCAAGAAAAGTGGGAAAATTTAGACATTTCCTGGGATTTTCACTATTTTCTTAAATATCTTAAAAGCAGTTAGGGAATCATTGTAAATGTAAGGGATCTATTCGAAAGCGTAGTAAAGTCCCTAAAAAACGTTTCCTATGCAATTTTTGACAAAGCGGTTTCATTCGGAGAATTCTATGCTGGAAATCCTAAGGTGTCGGTTCCGTTTCTTTCAACGGGGTTTTTTCTGTTTGTCTCAGTTTTGGGCAAATTGTTTGTTTGTTTGGTACAATAATGCAAGTTTGTGTTGCTTGTTGTTTTAATAGCGGAAGGTTATTATTTCGGCTTAGCTACTGCTAGTTTCCTCTGCATTGTAAATCTTGCAATTCATTAAAATGTTTCTACATGGTGTTACATGTTTCTGTTCTACGCTATCCAAATAAAACTAGAGTTAATTAAAGAAAACCCACCAAGATGATGCAGTTCCTTCCATTTTTTATTAATTTATAAATGTATATAACCTATATATTTCCTAAGATTAATTAATGTAAATTCTTCGATGATTAGTGGTTCCCCATCCACTTGGTGATACTGTAGAGGTACTACTCCTATCGTGTATATCTAAAAAGAATGCTTCCCCCAGCAAACTAAAATGAATAACATTCATAATCAACATTACCCTTGAATTTACAATGAAATACTTTCCAATTCTCCTAATGAATATTTAATTAAAAGATATTTAATTTCCTTTGATAAAGACAAGATAATTGATAACGATTGTCCTGTTAATTGATTTAATTGGAGGTTTTGGTCGTCCCAATCCTGCCGTCCTTCGCCCGGGGTCCGGCTTCGCAGAATCCTAGTCTCAGCCAAGGTTTATTTACGGGCGATTCTAACCCAATGTTATTCACTAGACTTTACAAAACTCTAAGAATTCCCCGATATAGTCTAGACACCGCCTTGGAAGGATTGGCTGTGGAAGATAAAGCTAAATACCCTGGCGCGGTCCTGCCGTGACATCCCTGTAGACTTTATAAAACTCTAAGAATTCCCCGATTTAGTCTAGACACCGCCTTGGAAGAATTGGCTGTGGAAGATAAAGCTAAATACCCTGGCGCGGTCCTGCCGTGACATCCCTGTAGACTTTACAAAACTCTAAGAATTCCCCGATATAGTCTAGACACCGCCTTGGAAGGATTGGCTGTGGAAGATAAAGCTAAATACCCTGGCGCGGTCCTGCCGTGACATCCCTGTAGACTTTACAAAACTCTAAGAATTCCCCGATTTAGTCTAGACACCGCCTCGGAAGGATTGACTGTGGAAGATAAAGCTAAATACCCTGGCGCGGTCCTGCCGTGACATCCCTGTAGACTTTATAAAACTCTAAGAATTCCCCGATATAGTCTAGACACCGCCTTGGAAGGATTGGCTGTGGAAGATAAAGCTAAATACCCTGGCGCGGTCCTGCCGTGACATCCCTGTAGACTTTACAAAACTATAAGAATTCCCCAATTTAGTCTAGACACCGCCTTGGAAGAATTGACTGTGGAAGATAAAGCTAAATACCCTGGCGCGGTCCTGCCGTGACATCCCTGTAGACTTTACAAAACTATAAGAATTCCCCGGTATAGTCTAGACACCGCCTTGGAAGAATTGACTGTGGAAGATAAAGCTAAATACCCTGGCGTTGTCCTGCCGTGACATCCCTGTAGACTTTACAAAACTATAAGAATTCCCCGGTATAGTCTAGACACCGCCTTGGAAGAATTGACTGTGGAAGATAAAGCTAAATACCCTGGCGCGGTCCTGCCGTGACATCCCTGTAGACTTTATAAAACTCTAAGAATTCCCCGATTTAGTCTAGACACCGCCTTGGAAGGATTGGCTGTGGAAGATAAAGCTAAATACCCTGGCGCGGTCCTGCCGTGACATCCCTGTAGACTTTACAAAACTATAAGAATTCCCCAATTTAGTCTAGACACCGCCTTGGAAGAATTGACTGTGGAAGATAAAGCTAAATACCCTGGCGCGGTCCTGCCGTGACATCCCTGTAGACTTTACAAAACTATAAGAATTCCCCGGTATAGTCTAGACACCGCCTTGGAAGAATTGACTGTGGAAGATAAAGCTAAATACCCTGGCGTTGTCCTGCCGTGACATCCCTTTAGACTTTACAAAACTATAAGAATTCCCCGGTATAGTCTAGACACCGCCTTGGAAGAATTGACTGTGGAAGATAAAGCTAAATACCCTGGCGCGGTCCTGCCGTGACATCCCTGTAGACTTTACAAAACTCTAAGAATTCCCCGGTATAGTCTAGACACCGCCTTGGAAGAATTGACTGTGGAAGATAAAGCTAAATACCCTGGCGCGGTCCTGCCGTGACATCCCTGTAGACTTTACAAAACTCTAAGAATTCCCCGATATAGTCTAGACACCGCCTTGGAAGGATTGACTGTGGAAGATAAAGCTAAATACCCTGGCGCGGTCCTGCCGTGACATCCCTGTAGACTTTACAAAACTATAAGAATTCCCCGATTTAGTCTAGACACCGCCTTGGAAGAATTGACTGTGGAAGATAAAGCTAAATACCCTGGCGCGGTCCTGCCGTGACATCCCTGTAGACTTTACAAAACTCTAAGAATTCCCCGATATAGTCTAGACACCGCCTTGGAAGAATTGAATGTGGAAGATAAAGCTAAATACCCTGGCGCGGTCCTGCCGTGACATCCCTGTAGACTTTACAAAACTCTAAGAATTCCCCGATATAGTCTAGACACCGCCTTGGAAGAATTGAATGTGGAAGATAAAGCTAAATACCCTGGCGCGGTCCTGCCGTGACATCCCTGTAGACTTTCACAGTAGAACCGTGCATGGTTGCGTTTCGTGCCTGTATGTGTAGGTGTCTGTGTGTATGCGCTTTTTGGTGTTTCTGTGTCTATACACGTGAAAAATGTATAGGAAGTAGTTTATATCCTCTTAAGGCCTAATTCTGGTGTAAGCCAGGAGCAGTAATACATTTATAATAAAGACCATATTTCAATAAATAAATTTAAAAAATACAAAAATATGAGAAAACGGGCCACCACAAAATACAAAAAGGGTGAGTGATATTCTTGTTAGAAAAAATTATTCTTATGTCTTCAGCAATTTCTTTTATACAATTTCATATAGGGTTATATATATATATATATATATATATATATATATATATATATATATATATATTTCTTTATTGATTATTACATCCTGGTAATATGATAAATGATAGAATATGAGGGTTCTGTGCTCAAGGCCTCCCAACTTCATCCTCGATTAACGCCAGAAATACGCTCAGATGACGTTGAGAGGTGCCTACACAAGCTCCCTTCTGCTCCGACCAGTGGCTGGAGTCGAGGGAGATCGGTGGGCCACAGAAAATTGTCGCACTTGAACAAAGAGAAAGCCATTGCTAACACTTCACTTGGTCACTGCAGCAGATCTCTAGGCCAATGTCTTTTGAGTCGCCTCGGTGGAGAGAGTGGGTGGGTGGCACTTGTTAGGGAGAGGACTTCAGGATTTTGATGAGTGGAAAGTTTAGGATGGAAACGTTTGAATCTGGATAATACAACATCATTAACGAGTGGGATATTGAGGTCTTTATGGAGGTTGAGGTTGGAAACAAAAAGAAGCATCGACTATTGTTCTTAGGACCTTGGATTGGAATGTTTGAATGCGTCTGATGTTCGATGTTTTCGCAGTTCCCCATAGTTCTGATTCGTATGTCCAAATGGGTTGAAGTAGTGATTTGTAAATTATCAGTTTGTTTTCAGTACATAAATGTGATTTGCGGTTCAACAGTCTATAGAGTTGTTCAAATCGTCTGTTAAGTTCTTGTCTTTTAAGTTTTAAGGGATGTTTCCAGACAAGTCGGGAGTCCAAGTGTAGTCCGAGGTAGCGAACTGTATCAGAAGAGGGTAATGGGACGTTGTTGAAGTGTACTGGTGGACAGGAACTGCGCCGGAGGGTGAAGGTGATGTGATGGCATTTTTCCTTGTTCACCTTGATTCTCCATTTTTTACACCACTCTTGAATTTTATTCAAGTGGGACTGCGAAGCAGTGTTAGGATTTGGATAAGATGTGAGGATAGCTGTATCGTCTGCATAGGTTGCTAGAAGGGTATCGGGACTTGTTGGAACATCGGCTGTATACAGGGTGTAAAGCAGAGGGCCCAGAACACTGCCCTGGGGAACTCCCGCTTCCACAGGATAATATTCTGAGTACTCTGATCCTTGTCGGACCCGAAAATGCCTATTTGATAAGTAGGATCGTAGGATGAGGTATAGGGTGCTGGGAAGAAATGTTTTGAGCTTGTAGAGGAGACCCTCATGCCATACCTTATCGAAAGCTTGAGCAACGTCCAGGAACGCTGAAGTGCAATACTCGGTTTGCTCTAGGGATGAAGATATGCGATCTACAACACGAAGACCCTGCTGTACTGTGGAGTGTTGGGAGTGCATATAGGTATGCAGATTATTTAGCTGAATAGGTTCCAAGGCTGGCCGGCTTTTTGCTCAGCTGTTGTGTAAAGGACCAACCTGTTGGCCTCCGCATAACTCCACAGGATTCCGAGTATGTTTCAAAGTTAATCGGAAATATCTTATACTCAAAAGATTGTTATTAAGTTTATTAGCGCGAAGATAAGTGTCGAAAGGCTGGAAATCTATTGGTCTAGTAGTGAGTCGTGACTTTAACGCGCATCAACTGTCCACGCGTTCCTGATAGCCCGAGAGCTGGCAACGCACATTTCATGAAGTTTTTTATGCACCCTGAAATTTTGCTATAATGAACCTCTTAGATAGATAAGAAGGTAAATATGTGTTTTCTGGACATACCTTGGAACACCAGGTACTGCACATAGGGGAAAGGTGCAAAACAATATTGCCCAAAAATAGTGTTTTATTCAGAAGCCAACTATTATTAATGAAAAAAATGGCAAATTAAGGCAATTTTCAAATTAATAATAAATAAGACAGGCACTTTTAAGGGGGTTAAAATGATAATAATAATAAAAAAACTAAGTACCTAGTTTTTATTTTTAATATTAAATGAAGTGCTTTATTCACGCTGCGATTTAAACAGCATCTTCAATAAACATATTTGAAAATAATTACAAAATGGCAGACACTTTTGTGGGGTATAATTATCAGGAAACATGAAAATAAATGTTGAATATGATAGACTGCAATACACTGCGCATAACCGTAAGAGTGAATGAGAGCACCGCGCAGTTGTGGTTATTCTCTGTGCTCTCATTGATTCTTCCGGCTGTTCCGGTTTAAATGGCAGCGCGAATAAAATTCTCATTTAATATGAGAATAAAAACAATTAACTTTTTCTTTTTTTTTTTTTACGTGTTATACCCCTTAAAAGTGCCTGCCATATTTATTAATCATTGTAAAATTGTCTTAATTTTACATTAAAGATAGTTGGCTTCTGGTTAAAACTCTATTTTTCGGAAATATTGTTTTGCACCTTTTCCCTATGCGCAGTACCTGGTGTTCCAAGGTATGTCCAGGAAACACATACATACCTTCTTATCTACCTAAGAGGTACCTTATAGCAAAATTTCTAGGTGCATAAAACACTTCATGAAAAGTGCGTTGCTGGCTCTCGGACCATGACCCTATATAATTAGGTATTTATCTAAAAGATGTGTAATATTTTAAACAACTGGTAATAGTTCATATGAATTAGGTAGAAGTATTATTAAACCCCCTTCACTAGTAACACTACTTTACAAGACCATGATCCTCCCAATGCTGACTTACGCCTGCCCTGTGTGGTATGGAACAAACACGACGAACATCAAAAGACTTCAGACTTTATAGAACAAAGTTCAGCGGATTGCAGCCGACGCACAGCGGTATTTTTAACTGATCTAGCTGGACCAAATTCGAAAAATTCATGTAAACAAACCAAATTGGACCTTGCAGTATTTTCATATATAGATTACAAACGAGAATAAGACGGATCAAATACATCAACATGTAGAGATTACGGATTGTTTATATTAGGCTATGTCATGCCGCAAAGTTCATTACTCCATCTTTGAATGAATATTGCAGTTAAAAAAATTATTTGTCAGTATTACCAATTTATTTCCTATTTCAGAAATATAAGTATGATCCCAAAAGAAACATAAATGTGAAATAGAGGCCAAGCTCCTCCCCACAAAGAAACACTCCCTACCCCAAAAAGCGAGAAATATACCCTCCCAAGACCCCCCCCCCCCCAAAACGCCTTACCATCCTACTCTCCAAAAGAGTAGTATGAGTTGGTGTATTAAGTGCACCATATTTTCAACCAAAAATATTTGCCAATACAAGAGATGATACAAGAAAGAAATGTCCAAGTTCATTACTTGGAAGACCTCATAGTTACTTACTAAGAACAGTAAAGACACGTCAACTGACCTTTAAAAACAACAATAAAAATACTTATATCCAGTTCCTAAAATATCACTTTCCTCAACCAGGTATATTCTTAAACTTGGCAATGTTTTATTTGTGCCGAAATTATATTTAGAAAGAAAACTAAACATTGCCAAGTTTAAGAATATACCTGGTTGAGGAAAGTGATATTTTAGTAACTGGATATAAGTATTTTTATTGTTGTTTTTAAAGGTCAGTTGAAGTGTCTTTACTGTTCTTAGTAAGTAACTATGAGGTCTTCTAAGTAATGAACTTGGACATTTCTTTCTTGTATCATCTCTTGTATTGGCAAATATTTTTGGTTGAAAATATGGTACACTTAATACACCAACCCATTCTTCTTTTTTTGGAGTGTAGGATGGTAAGGCGTTTTTTGGGGGTTTTAGGAGGAGATATTTCTCGCTTTGGGGAAGGGAGTGTTTCTTTGAGGTGGAAGGAACTTGGCCTCTATTTCACATTTATATTTTCTTGGGGATCTCATTACTTTTTTCTAAGTATTAAATAAAATTTAGTTGCCACATACCTACTGGCTTTTGTACTTCATATAAAACCAGGGTCTCTGGATTCTGCATAAAGTTCTCCTTAATGCTTGATATTTGATACCAATAATCAACCTACTTACATCTAATCACTAGACTAGAAAAGTTAGAAGCTCTTCCAGATGACATTACTCTAGAGGACAAATTGATTGCTCTCTTAACTAAACTATTACACTGTAAAACACAGGACCCTTATCCCGAGTATAAAGATCACAATAGGGAAAGATTCAGTATTGGTTCAGACGCGGACCAGGTAGGAGCCTTCTGGGACACGCTCTCGTTAAGATCGTCTTCTCAACATCTTCAAACCTATCAGCTAAGCCATGTTGTAACTAACCCTGTCACTATTATAACCATTAACCACCCCTTATTTTAACCATTAACCACTTAATTTAATAAAAAAAAAAAAAAAAAAAAAAAAAAAAAAAAAAAAAAAAAAAAAATACCTTAAACCTCCCAAATGGCTTTAACTAAAAAACGGAAGCTGGATTTTCCCCCACTAATACCAGATGTTCCGACTACAAATATGAAAAAATATGCAATGAACTTGAAGCAACGAGATCAAATCTCATCGTTGTCTTCTAATCAGTCACATTTTAAGGCGACCGGTTTGAATGACTTTACTCCCAAATTCCTAGTAGTTGCCCATAAGAATGAAGGCAGTCTAAAAAAGGTGCCTCCTTTCTCTATTTTCCATGAAATTAATCGTAAAGTTGGAGAAGTAAAGAACATAAAAAAACTCAGGGACGGTACGATTCTCATCGAGACCAAGGAGTCGTTTCAATCCAAGAAATTACTAGAATCAGAGAACCTGTTTGGAGTTGATGTTACAGTTTCCCCTCATAAATTTCTAAATTCGTCGAAGGGAATAATCAGTTGGTTCGATCTTGAGTACGAATCAGTAGAGAACATTAAACTAGAACTTGAGAGTCAAGGTGTAACGAATGTGGAAAGGATTTCTTTTTTTCGTAATGGTTCCAAGTTTAACACTAATAAATATATACTAACCTTTTGTTCACCTAGTCTCCCTAAAGAAATCAAAGTTGCTTACCAGGTTCTACCAGTGAAACTGTATGTACCGTCGCCTATGCGCTGTAACAAATGTTTCTTTTTTAGACACACTGCCAAGCGTTGTAATAAAGACGCAGTGTGTAGAAATTGCAGTGAGAAAAAACACGAAGGGCCATGCACTAGCAGCCCTAAGTGTAACGTTTGTAAAGGCCCGCATCCTTCCTGGCATCGCCAATGTCCCAGGTACATAGAGGAGTTTGAAATCTCCAAGTTGATGGAAGTTAACAAATTATCATATGTTAAAGCGAGGGAAATACATTTTAATTCTCTCTCTCGTCTAACAATGAAGCCTTATGCTGAAGTGATGAGAGTTAAAACCTTCTCATCAGTGTTTACACAAACTGAGATAACGCAAGAGACGCAGGCTCCTGTACCTGCTACCTACACCCCGAACCCTTCCGAATCTCCCCGAACCTCTCCGACTATAGCCGATACCTCTCGTAGAGAGCCGAGCCTCTCCGAAGTCATCTCCCACCCTCCTTCCCTCCCTTCCCCTGCCGTCACCTCCCCACCAGCCCCAGCTCCCCCTACTCCTACACCTACAGGGACTCCTAACCAAACCTCGCTTCCTCCCCTCCCTCCTCCAGTTCTAGAGGCTATCCCTATCTATCCTACTGATAGCAATACTTCTCTACCTAACTCTAGCAGTCTCGAGTCCTCTCTTCCCTCAGATCCTCCTCCCATCATCCACAAGCCCCGGAGTGGTACCTCCCAGATTCCCTTAACCCCTTCCCTTCGCTCTAACCCTTCGGGGACTCAGGGCAATACTCCTAGGTCCTCTTCCTCTCGCACTTCCCTAGGTACTGGAACACCTCCTCCTTCCACAAATACTGACAGCACTCAGAAGAAGAACAGTACAAGATCTTTATCTAGAGAGAAGAGAAAATGAGAAAATATAATTACTTTTAGTTTTTGGGATCGTAAATGAAAATTATTAATAGTAAGCTATATCGTCTACAAATGGTTTCAGTGCTGATAGTGAACTTTTTGAACAACATTAAATCTCATATCATTAACATAATGAACAACCCAGCCAACATGAGTCCATTACACGTTCATAGAGTCGAAAATATGAATAAATCTTTACACACTCCTGGCACACGCATGTACTTCTTAGATTGGTGTTCGCCTTTTCCTCTAATGTATGGATTATTAAATTCTATCGTGGTTCTGAGTAAGGATTCTAACTGTGAAGGGAGAAGTAAACTAATCTTCCTCTTCAGTTATATGGAAATATCCACCTATTTCATGCAACCAGTATTGGCTATTACTTTTCTCTCTCCTAATAACTCGGAGATGTGGGTTTGTGGTGTTTGTTCTTGTGGTTGTCTACGCCTCATGGTCGTCGAGCGAATATCTATACAAGGGGATACCACGATCAATGATCTCATCTTAACTTCATCCTTTGCTCGGTTTATCTCTCATTCCATGCTCTTGAGTATACATCTACGTCATAGTAAAGGATGGCACCTCTCCCTTATAGTCTGTAACTTTTACAAAACTTTTCTTAATTTAGTTTATCTTTGCACCAAGTTATTGTTAGCAAAGAATCAGTCCTACATAAATGGATTTTTCTCATTTTTTGAATATAGTTTTGCTCCTAATTTTATTTTTAATTTCAAGAATTGTAACTTATCATATTTATGGCGTAAGGCATTACTATTACATCTAGTCAACCCTGAGTGTAAAATAGGTATAACAGATATAAAGATAGATATAAGAACGGTTTTGTTAATTTTTAATGATATTTATTATTTTATTCTTAGGTTCATCGTTGGCTTTGTTTTATTGTCCCGACATGGACGACTGGTAGCTCCCCCATTTCTGTCATGTATTAAGGTCTCACTGTTGTGCGCGGTTGAGCTTAATTCAGGAATGGCTCTAGCAAATGAACTATCAGACATGGGTGGTCCTTTGCTATTCTTGCATCATGGCTTTGTTTCCATATTTACTTTCACCACCGGATATATGACATTCTTGGGTATTGAGCTACTAATTCGTCCATTTTTTCTAATATATCATAAAGACTCACTGTTTTACATGTTTTGCCCTGTGTTAAATTGTGGTTTACCAAATGAACAGGTTGACATACGTGGTTTTTACTCAATGTTAGTTTGTAGTCTCTTTTTTATGTTTGTTGTTGTATTGCTTCTCCTTTTTTTATATGCATACTACTTGGCTTTATTCCACACGCTTGGAATGATCAAGAATTTCCTATCTTGGCCTCTCTTAATATTAGTGGGAGGTTGGCCTGCAATGGCAGTCTGGATCATTTGTAACTTCTATGACCTATAGGCCAACTTTCAGAAATGGAATCCTTCAATGGAATTGCAACGGCCTCGTAAAGCATATGACCGATTTAGAGATATTGATTAATCAATATGAACCTGTCTGTGTTTGTTTACAAGAAACCCATCTCGCGCCTGATGATGACTTCGACCCTCCCGGATATCAGGTCTACAGACTCGATGACACATCCAAAGACAAAGCGTGCGGTGGTGTGGTGATTATGGTCTGTAACGCTACTCCAAGTGAAGTCCTCAGCATACATACTAATCTCTGGGCCCTCTCGGTGAAGATTTTACTACCTCATCCATTCCATCTATGCAATATTTACCTACGACCAAGTGAGCAAACTAAGGAAATCGACCTTCGGCACCTGTTGGAACAAATTCCTCAACCTCGGGTTGTCTTGGGAGATCTGAACGCTCACTCCTCGGTTTGGGGGTCCACAAGAAGTGATTCTCGTGGTAATATGATTTCCACTCTTTTTCAAGACTCTGAGCTGCATATCCTTAACACTGGACAACCAACATACCTGAGCTCGTCTTACGGGAGCACCTCATCCATAGATGTGTCTGCATGTTCTTACTCCCTTGTTACAACACTCCATTGGTACATCCTCAGTGACTTATACAACAGTGACCATTTCCCCATCGTTATTACTGTTGGAGATGTATGTGCCAACCAAACAGATAGGAAAGCAGTTTGGTCACTTAACAGAGCAAATTGGGAAAAATTCAGGAATCTTGCTGTTTGTACCAGCTGGCACCTTGAAGATGTGGACATAAATTGCAAAACATTAACAAAAGCCATTCAAGATGCAGCTATTAACACCATACCTCAACGGAAAAAGAACTCACAGCCTAAATCTCTGCCTTGGTTCAACGACCAATGCAGGAAAGCCATTCGTGACCGTAGAAGAGCTTATCGAAAATTCAAGAAGAATATGACAACTTCGTTTTTCATTGAATTCAAAAGAGTAAGAGCCGTGTCAAGACGAGTTATAAGAGAAGCTAAAGGGCTTTACTGGAAATCTTATGTTTCATCCATTAGTGCGAACACCCCTTCAAGAGAAGTCTGGCGGAGAATTCGAAACCTTCAAGGCAAAGCAGATGCACCACCGATGGTCCTATGTATAGACGGAAATCTAACTGCTGACGGCTCTATGATAGCTGAAACTCTGGCTGAGTCCTTCCGAATTAAAAAAACCGAATTTGATCCTGAATTCCTTGTAAACCAAGTCAAAGCAGAATCTCAGTCGCTGGACTTTGTCCATGGCAACAAAGTCGTTGAGTATAATGACCCTTTCACAATGTGGGAGATGGAATTTTCGCTAAGGAAATCGAAAGGCATGTCTCCAGGCCCTGATAACATCCTATACGATATGCTGCGACACCTGTCTCCCCAAACCAAAAACCATTTGCTACAGCTATACAATCAGGTCTGGCATAGTGGCGTTTTTCCTAGTGCTTGGAGACTTTCACACATAATTCCCATCCCAAAGGCAAATAAAGACAGAAGGTTCCCTTCTGGATATCGACCCATCTCCTTGGTCAGTTGCCTAAGTAAGGTGTTGGAGAAAATGGTTAACAAGCGACTTCTGTGGATCCTTGACAAACAAAATCTGCTTTGGAAGGGGCAGTCTGCCTATCGACAAGGTCGATCAACCACGGACAATCTGGTGATTTTAGAAAGCGAGCTACAGTATGCCTACATCAACAAGCAGGTCGTGGTTGCAGTTGTGTTCGACATAAAAAACGCCTTTGACTCTGTATGGAGGCATGGAATATTACAGATTTTACACAAATGGGGCCTCCAAGGAAACCTGCCTAGGTTCATTCAACAGTTCCTTATGGAAAGACAATTTAGAGTACTAGCAAATGGTGTTCTATCCAAGAATGTGAAGACTGAATTTGGTGTGCCGCAAGGTAGTGCCCTTAGCTCCACTTTATTTGCAATCGCCATTGATGGAATTAAAACTTGCCTCACAACTAATGTGAAAGGCCTTCTCTACGCTGATGACTTCCTCATTTTCTGTCGGTCAGCGAGTGTTGATTATATCAAGAAAAATCTGCAGGCGACGATCAATCGGATTCTGCTATGGTGTAAGACGTCAGGGCTGCGCATTTCTGAGGAGAAAACCAAGTGCATTCTCTTCAGCCGTCGACGATCGGAGCCGCTATGTCCTTCACTGGTGCTGGGAACGCATCAGATTCCATTTGTCGAACAAGTCCGGTTCCTTGGGGTGATCTTTGACAGGCGACTGAACTGGGTGCCACATGTGAGCGAACTCAGGAGACGGTGCTTTGACCGGTTAAAAATTTTAAAAGTGCTGTGCACGACATCCTGGGGAGCAGATCGTCTCTCGCTGTTGAAGGTTTACCTAGCAATGGTGTGTAGTAAGATAGACTACGGGAGCATCGTCTACGGCTCAGCCAAGCAACCTGTGCTAGAACTTATTGACACAATTCACTTCAATGGAATCAGGAGCATAACTGGAGCCTTTCGGAGCACGCCGGTCCTGTCGTTGTGTGCAGAAGCAGGGATTCCTCCGCTGATGTTTAGGAGGCATCGGCTTGCCGCCAAGTACATATGCAAAATATATGCCTCACCTGACCATCCTTGTTACCCCTACATATTCCGTCCCAAATATTCTGGATTGTTTTATGCTCACACTTCCGCCTCTTTACCTCTTCCTTACCGTATGAGATCCATGATAGCCGAACTTGAAGAGTTCCCCTCTTGTCAACAAGATGCGTACATTCCTCCATGGAAATATAGTAAACCCATTTGTCACTTCTTGACCTTACGGAAAAATGACACAAGCGAGATTGAACTGAGTCTTCGACTCAATGAGCTTCTGGACAAAATTGACAACAAAAGAGTGATGTACACCGACGGGTCACACACTGGTGTTTCCTCCGCATGCGCTTTTATAGATGGGCAAAATGAATATAAGTTTAGATTGCATTCAATCAGTAGTAGTTACTCTGCAGAACTGTTTGCTTTATCAGCGGCTATGTATCATGCGATGACAGTTCCCGAGGCCAATGCAGTTATCTGTACTGACTCCAAAAGTGCTTTGCTGAACATTCACAACATGTACAGTGACAATCCAGGGATCATCAAACTGTTGCAATATTCCACCATGCTGCGTGATTTAGGCAAAACTGTGCACCTCGTCTGGACCCCTGGGCACAGAGGACTAAAAGGGAATGAGATGGCAGACAGGGCAGCGTCCTCTGCGCATGACTTGCCAGTCATAACGCCCACCACTTTCATGGTAAGCGAGCTTGCCTCCCCGCTACTAAAGACAATTAAACAACGCTGGCAGGAAATGTGGAGCGAAGCTGGATTTAATAAGCTTAAGATGGTGAAGAGTGATTGCCTCCCTTGGGCGTCATCGGCTAGATCAGACCGAGGAGAAGAAGTGTTGTTGGCGAGACTCCGGCTTGGTCACACTCGTCTCACGCACTCCTATCTCATGTCCAGAACAAACCCACCTCGATGCGCTACCTGTCGGACACTACTCAGTGTACAACATATCCTTGAAGAATGTCGGAAGTATACAATGGTGTTACGACGGCTTGGAATACCCAGAAAGATGGAAGATGCTCTTGGAAATAATTCGGCAGCAGTCGATAAGCTGCTCAAATTTTTAAAAATAACCGGACTTAACCGTCTTGTATAATAATTGTGGTATAGCTATACAGTTTTCTTTGGCTCATATCCTTGAATATAGGTGTATATAAGTGTATGTTTCTATCTATTTAATTACCTTTATTTATGTATTTTATCTTTCTATTTATTGATTTATCCTTAGCTACTTTTGTTACCTCTTGTTTAGTTTTATTTGCCTGTTTAACTCATTGCTGTGATATTTTTTTGTTACCATATTTTCCTTGTTAACCTTTTAGCTGTTACACCTGTTTTTACTTTTTTTTTAGTGTATACTTTTAATATTAGATTCAGTTATATTCTGTTAAGTTCTTAGTAGGGAG
This sequence comes from Gonocerus acuteangulatus, assembly GCA_946811695.1. Classification (NCBI taxonomy): domain Eukaryota; kingdom Metazoa; phylum Arthropoda; class Insecta; order Hemiptera; family Coreidae; genus Gonocerus; species Gonocerus acuteangulatus. The sequence continues at coordinate 131,169,131 of OX328124.1, read as the reverse complement.
ATTGAAAGTGCCCAAAAAAAAAAAAAAAAAAAAAAAAAAAAAAAAAAAAAAAAAAAAAAAAAAAAAAATATATATATATATATATACATATAAAATGAAAAGTACCGGTATAAAGGAAAAAAAATATATATAAAAAAAAAAAAAAAGAAACATAAAAAATGTAATTTAAAATTGAAATTAAAGTACCGGTAATTAAAAAAAAAAAAAAAAAAAAAAAAAAAAAAAAAAAAAAAAAAAAAGAAAAAAAAAAAAAAAAAAAGATGGAATTTAAAAATAAATAATTAAAAATAAAAGAGTGCCGGTTATATAATTGAGGGAAAAAAAAAAAAAAAAAAAAAAAAAAAAAAAAAAAAGAGAGAGAGAGAGAAAGATACTCGGGAGCATGCGGTGAGTGATTCGTGCAGCTGTTTTGCACGGTAGGGCGATGACGACCATGGGGTTCTTTCGCCCAAAAACGGCACAAACAAACAAAAACAATAGGGAAAGTGTAGAAGGCCTTCAAGAAAAATATAAGAACAAAGACGATACATTTTGGGTTGGTGATCCTAAGCTTTGTAATTTAGATGGCACGACTTTGAAAAACTTAGTATCTGCTTTGAAGTATATTATGCAGTGAACCCCTACGACTTTATTTACTACATTTAAGAAATAAGTCACAACTGTTGTTGTTAAGATGCATCGAAATGTTTCATAAAACATCAAATATAGGTTCTCCTTACCAAGACGATTCATTTGATACCCCACATGATGGGTTTCAGAAGGAATGATGGCTTTCCGATGGAACAAAAAGTACAACACGTCATAGGTAATATGACACTCCCATATCAAGACCTACCTGCGTGCCAAGTTTGGTCAAAATAGGCCAAACGGTGTGAATTTCTATAAGGAACAAACATTATACTACCTGTATGTTTGTTCCTTACCTGTGTAAAATTTCATAACTTTATCTTTACCTGGTTGAAAGTTATGAGAGGGTAAAAATCGGCTCTAACACCTCCTGTAATATACGCACAGTATGCTTAGGCCGGAACTTGGCCTGGCCATCTACCCACCGCCTAGACCTCCTGCAATATACACACAGTATGCTTAGGCCGGACTTGGCCTGGCCATGTACCCACCGCCTAGACCTCCTGCAATATACACACAGTATGCTTAGGCTGGAACTTGGCCTGGCCATCTACCCACCACCTAGACCTCCTGTAATATACACACAGTATGCTTAGGCCGGAACTTGGCCTGGCCATCTACCCACCGCCTAGACCTCCTGCAATATACACACAGTATGCTTAGGCCGGAACTTGGCCTGGCCATCTACCCACCGCCTAGACCTCCTGTAATATACACACAGTATGCTTAGGGCGGAACTTGGCCTGGCCATCTACCCACCGCCTAGACCTCCTGTAATATACACACAGTATGCTTAGGCCGGACTTGGCCTGGCCATCTACCCACCGCCTAGACCTCCTGTAATATACACACAGTATGCTTAGGCCGGAACTTGGCCTGGCTATCTATCCGCCGCCTAGACCTCCTGTAATATACACACAGTATGCTTAGGCCGGAACTTGGCCTGGCCATCTACCCACCGCCTAGACCTCCTGCAATATACACACAGTATGCTTAGGCCGGAACTTGGCCTGGCCATCTACCCACCGCCTAGACCTCCTGTAATATACACACAGTATGCTTAGGCCGGAACTTGGTCTGGCCATCTACCCACCGCCTAGACCTCCTGTAATATACACACAGTATGCTTAGGCCGGAACTTGGCCTGGCCATCTACCCACCGCCTAGATCTACTTTCATTGTTTATCATGATAAATTAAGATTAATTTTTGCTTTACCCGATGCGATTTGTAATACCCTTATTAATTATTGACATGGAAAAGCAAGAATTAGCTGCCAGAATATGCATATTTAATAATGATAACTGATTTTCAGAAAACATACCCATATCGAAAAGGGAACTTCGTGAAGTTTGGATCTTACAAAGCCCACACAGAAAAACCCAGGAAGGCATAAAATACGTAAACCAACAATTTTGATTACCAGAGGAGATGGAAAATGGAAAATAAAAGTGGAGACATTCTTAATCCATTTGCGTGATAAGTGGGAAACAACAAACCGAACAAAAAGTGTTATTGAGAAAGGTTTTGGTGAATGGCTTGATATAAGTTCGGATTACGATACACAATCAGATGTAGAAGAAGATTTAAGTATATCTGCCAGTAGAAGATGTATTTCAGTGTTTACTATACTCGAGCGATATGTATATTTCTAGTATGAGTGCAGAAATTCGACGACATAAGGAAGAGTTTCCTTCCTTCTCAGGTGAAATTTGTTGAATGAAACGTTACTGGACCAAGAATGATTTATCAGTTTTGATAACTTAAATTTGATTATATTTTCTGTTCTATTGTTGTGTTTTCAATTATTATTGTTATTTTTTTTTTAATACCTAGTTTTTAAGCTTTTTGTTGTTGTTTCCTTCGGAAAAGTTAAATAGTTTGTAACAATAGCATAATGGGGTCTCTCGTGGTCTACTGGCTAGCGCGCCTAAAAAACTGCTTTTTCTGTGGAAAATGACAGAAAACATCGGTAAGTCTTTGTTTCCGACCCCTAAAATGGGGTATATTCGTGATCAGCAAGTCATTTCCAATATGAATCCGTGATAAAATAATTTTGTCTAGCTAGAGCAGGCAAAAATACCACTGTGCAACGCCCCTTGATTCGTTCGAAACACCTTGCTCCATCGAGAACTGGGAGTTGATCCAATCGCATTTCACATGGAAGAACTGACCCGAAGGTACAAACTACCTCTTTCTTCAGCTGCCACGATCTACCTCCTTGGAGTACCTACATGGTCGACGCATCAAGCCTAGGCTGTATCAAGACAAACTACCTCTTTCTTCAGCTGTCACGATCTACCTCCTTGGAGTACCTACATGGTCGACGCCTCAAGCCTAGGCTGTATCAAGACAAACTACCTCTTTCTTCAGCTGTCACGATCTACCTCCTTGGAGCACCTACATGGTCGACGCCTCAAGCCTAGGCTGTATCAAGACAAACTACCTCTTTCTTCATCTGCCACGATCTACCTCCTTGGAGAACCTACATGGTCCATGCCTCAAGCCTAGGCTGTATCAAGACAAACTAACTCTTTCTTCAGCTGCCAAGATCTACAACCCTGGAGAACCTACATGGTCGACGTCTCAAGCCTAGGCTGTATGAAGACAAACTACCTCTTTCTTCAGCTGCCACGATCTACAACCTTGGAGAACCTACATGGTCGACGCCTCAAGCCTAGGCTGTATCAAGACAAACTACCTCTTTCTTCAGCTGCCACGATCTACAACCTTGGAGTACCTACATGGTCGACGCATCAAGCCTAGGCTGTATCAAGACAAACTACCTCTTTCTTCAGCTGCCACGATCTACCTCCTTGGAGTACCTACATGGTCGACGCATCAAGCCTAGGCTGTATCAAGACAAACTACCTCTTTCTTCAGCTGTCACGATCTACCTCCTTGGAGTACCTACATGGTCGACGCCTCAAGCCTAGGCTGTATCAAGACAAACTACCTCTTTCTTCAGCTGCCACGATCTACAACCTTGGAGAACCTACATGGTCGACGCCTCAAGCCTAGGCTGTATCAAGACAAACTACCTCTTTCTTCAGCTGCCACGATCTACCACCTTGGAGAACCTACATGGTCCATGCCTCAAGCCTAGGCTGTATCAAGACAAACTACCTCTTTCTTCAGCTGCCAAGATCTACAACCCTGGAGAACCTACATGGTCGACGCCTCAAGCCTAGGCTGTATCAAGACAAACTACCTCTTTCTTCAGCTGCCACGATCTACCTCCTTGGAGTACCTACATGGTCGACGCCTCAAGCCTAGGCTGTATCAAGACAAACTACCTCTTTCTTCAGCTGCCACGATCTACCTCCTTGGAGTACCTACATGGTCGACGTCTCAAGCCTAGGCTGTATCAAGACAAACTACCTCTTTCTTCAGCTGCCACGATCTACCACCTTGGAGAACCTACATGGTCCATGCCTCAAGCCTAGGCTGTATCAAGACAAACTACCTCTTTCTTCAGCTGCCAAGATCTACAACCCTGGAGAACCTACATGGTCGACGCCTCAAGCCTAGGCTGTATCAAGACAAACTACCTCTTTCTTCAGCTTCCACGATCTACCACCTTGGAGAACCTACATGGTCGACGCCTCAAGCCTAGGCTGTATCAAGACAAACTACCTCTTTCTTCATCTGCCACGATCTACCACCTCGGAGAACCTACATGGTCGACGCCTCAAGCCTAGGCTGTATCAAGACAAACTACCTCTTTCTTCAGCTGCCACGATCTACCACCTCGGAGAACCTACATGGTCGACGCATCAAGCCTAGGCTGTATCAAGACAAACTACCTCTTTCTTCAGCTGCCACGATCTACCCCCTTGGAGAACCTACATGGTCGACGCCTCAAGCCTAGGCTGTATCAAGACAAACTACCTCTTTCTTCAGCTGCCACGATCTACCTCCTTGGAGAACCTACATGGTCGACGCCTCAAGCCTAGGCTGTATCAAGACAAACTACCTCTTTCTTCAGCTGCCAGGCTCTACCTCCTTGGAGAACCTACATGGTCGACGCCTCAAGCCTAGGCTGTATCAAGACAAACTACCTCTTTCTTCAGCTGCCAGGATCTACCTCCTTGGAGAACCTACATGGTCGACGCCTCAAGCCTAGGCTGTATCAAGACAAACTACCTCTTTCTTCAGCTGCCACGATCTACCTCCTTGGAGAACCTACATGGTCGACGCCTCAAGCCTAGGCTGTATCAAGACAAACTACCTCTTTCTTCAGCTGCCACGATCTACCTCCTTGGAGAACCTACATGGTCGACGCCTCAAGCCTAGGCTGTATCAAGACAAACTACCTCTTTCTTCAGCTGCCACGATCTACCTCCTTGGAGAACCTACATGGTCGACGCCTCAAGCCTAGGCTGTATCAAGACAAACTACCTCTTTCTTCAGCTGCCACGATCTACCACCTCGGAGAACCTACATGGTCGACGCCTCAAGCCTAGGCTGTATCAAGACAAACTACCTCTTTCTTCAGCTGCCACGATCTACCTCCTTGGAGTACCTACATGGTCGACGCCTCAAGCCTAGGCTGTATCAAGACAAACTACCTCTTTCTTCAGCTGCCACGATCTACCTCCTTGGAGTACCTACATGGTCGACGTCTCAAGCCTAGGCTGTATCAAGACAAACTACCTCTTTCTTCAGCTGCCACGATCTACCACCTTGGAGAACCTACATGGTCCATGCCTCAAGCCTAGGCTGTATCAAGACAAACTACCTCTTTCTTCATCTGCCACGATCTACCTCCTTGGAGAACCTACATGGTCGACGCCTCAAGCCGAGGCTGTTTCAACACATTTTATTTTAAAATTTTTATTTGTACAGAGTTATTTATTTCTTTGTTTGTTTTCTTTTTCTTTCCATTTGTGAAAAAAAAAAACAATCTTCTTATAAAAGATATTATATAATTCTTCAATCAGCTGGTTAAAGTTCATATAAATTAGAAAGAATGTTTATTGAAAAACGCCAAAGGACGTAATTTTTGCTTTTTTATTAAATTTATACGATAAGAAAGTTATTTATTTTTGCTTTTTTATTAAATTTATACGATAAGAAAGTTTCTTATTTTATCCTGAATTTATAAATTATTAAAATATTTATACTTCTTTTATTCATAAGAAAACTAAATAGCTATTTTGTCAAATCTCTGGAGAACGACGTGAGTGTTGCTAATAGAGTTGAAGGAGAGATCAGTATCTCCTCCTACTGGTCCTGACAGATTTTCGACAAATACCGGGAGAATCTACACAACAGGAGTATCGCTGGGTCTGACGTTATCACGCATCTATAGGGAGGAGGGGAGGGATTGAGGGAGGGGAGGGGGGAAGGGGGGTTCGTATCGATCTGATCTCTCTCTCTCTCTCTCTCTCTCTCTCTCTCTCTCTCTCTCTCTCTCTCTCTCTCTCTCTCTCTCTCTCTCTCCGTCTCTCTCCCTCTCATTTTAAAAATATAATGCAAAATATGGGTAAAGAGGAAACCCTTCCCTTCAATGGCCTATTTCAGCCATATATATATATATATATATATATATATATATATATATATATATATATATATATATGTATGTATATATGTGGCGGTTCGTCATAGGCTAATAACTGCGCCTATAGATCCTACCTCTATGGTAGACTATATAGCTGGAAGGTTCCTGCCTAGGAGGTTCGTCATAGGTTAATAACTGCGCCTATAGATCCTACCTCTATGGTAGACTATATAGCTGGAAGGTTCCTGCCTAGGAGGTTCGTCATAGGCTAATAACTGCGCCTATAGATCCTACCTCTATGGTAGACTATATAGCTGGAAGGTTCCTGCCTAGGAGGTTCGTCATAGGCTAATAACTGCGCCTATAGATCCTACCTCTATGGTAGACTATATAGCTGGAAGGTTCCTGCCTAGGAGGTTCGTCATAGGCTAATAACTGCGCCTATAGATCCTACCTCTATGGTAGACTATATAGCTGGAAGGTTCCTGCCTAGGAGGTTAACCAGTCAGTCAGTTTCCGAATATAGGACGCTCACCTGTGTTTTTGTGAATACTTACGCGTGGGGTCTCCCGTGGTCTAGTGGCTAGCGCGCTAGATTCATAAGCGGGAGATGGTGGGTTCGATCCCCACCGGCACCAGAAATTTTCTCATCTCAGGGCTCGCTGAGAAAATTCCTGGCTGCACCCTGGACGTCGGCGCTAATGGCCAAGATTTATGTCGATGCGCCGTAAACAAAAAAAAAAACTTACGCTTGGTTGTGTTATGTTATAATAACGTATCAGTATGGCCATACTTAGGTATAATGAAGAGTTGCGATGGATATCCGCAAGTAGCATTTGTATTAATTGTATATATATGTAGGATAAGATAGATTATAGTATGTACAAAGTAGTTCCTAAGTTAGCGTATATTTTATTAGTTATTTTAATGTTATTAGTTGTTTTATTTGATTAAATTATTAATAAATATATTAAGTATTAAAATAAACACGTGTTTTATATAACCAAAACCAAGAGTGACGTCACAATTACGCCCAAAGAGGTATTAAGTGGTGACCCCGACGTGATTTCTAAAATACAGTAAATGATTGGCATGTGACGTCATAGTTTCCAAATTTACGTTTTGCGTGAAGATAATTATTTTTAGCCGTTTTTGGTCCAGGTTTCTTTATTTATTTGAATTAAATAATTTATTTATTTATTCAAATTAAATGATCTATTTTTTTTTCTTTTTTCAAATTTTTGATTTTTAACTTGTGCACATTTTAGTTATTAACAAATATATAAAATGGCTGACGAGAAGGAACAGGAAAGTACGCAAGAGTTTCTCGCTGCATTTTCTGCTACTAACAAGACACCGCCTTTTTGGAAGTCAGATCCCGAATTATGGTTTATACCAATGGAGGCTGTTTTTGCTCGTGCGGGGATTACTAACAGTGTCACGAAATTCCATACGGTGATACCTATACTCGACTTGGATGTTATGCGACAGGTTTCTGATATAGTTAGAAACCCTAGTACCGTATTTGGTTATGAAGACCTGAAGAATCGGTTGATTAGTTGCTACGCTGAGTCTGAGAGTAGACGCATAGACCAGTTATTAGAAGGAAAACAACTAGGAGATGGGAAGCCATCTCAGCTGTTAAGGCACATGCAACAGCTGGCAGGGGAAACAGGCATTAAGGACATTTTGAAGACTCTATGGCTGCGTTCACTGCCGACCAATACACAGGCGATTCTTACCACGGCTGGCCAAACAGAAGTTGAGAAGCTAGCGGAAGTCAGATAAAATTCACGAGGTGATTCGACCAGAAGAAGTTTGTTCGGTGGGTAATTCCAGTTCTTCCTCCTGGCAGAACACAGCTTCACGCTTAGAATCGAAGATAGAGCAGCTGACCGCGCAAATTGCAGCTTTATCTTCTCGAGGGCGCCAAGGACAGCGGGAGGACTCATCTATTCAGCGCCATAGGACAATCCAGAGAAACCGAAGTCGTTCCAAGAGTCAAGCGAACAGACCAGATTGGTTATGCTTTTATCATTTCCGATTTAGGGAAAATACTAACAAGTGCATTCAGCCATGTGCCTGGGAGAGATAGCACAAGAAGTCGGAAAACTAGCTGATGGCCCGGAAGTGGCGTGTGCCGGTGCCAGAAGTATTGCACAACGCCGTCTTTTTGTACAGGATAAGAGAACAGGACTTTCTCTGCTAATCGACACTGGCGCAGCAATTTCTGTTATTCCTACAAGGAAGTGCATGAAGCCTGTCCAGAAGGATTTTACTTTATATGCTGCAAACAGTACCAAGATTAAGACCTACGATGAGGAAACTTTAAAGTTGGACCTTGGACTTCGTCGTTCTTTTAAATGGCCTTTTGTAATTGCGGACATACCCAGAGCTATTATCGGAGCGGACTTTATGTACTACTACAACCTGATGGTTGATCTCAAGGGTCGACAACTGATTGACAAAACAACAGGGTTGACTTCTAGAGGCAAAATCATCAACGAGATTCCAGCATCTATCTCAGCCGTTCCCGAAGGACACCCATACGCCTTCTTGCTTCGCGAATTTCCGGACATTACCAGACCAAGTTCCATGAAGGAGCCGGTGAAGCATGACACCGTTCACTTCATTGAAACGACCGGACATCCTGTCTCTGCGAAGGCTAGAAGACTACCCCCTGATAAGTACCTGAAGGTGAAGGAGGAGTTTAATCATATGGTGGAAATGGGTATATGTCGTCCATCTAAGAGCCAATGGTCGAGTGCTTTGCACGTTGTGGACAAGAAAGATGGAAAAGTTCGTCCTTGTGGAGACTTCCGCCAACTTAATTCTCAGGCTGTGCCTGACCGATATGGCGTTCCAAATATAATGGACTTTCGCAACAACCTGTACGGTAAGACACATTTCTCAAGGCTAGATTTAGTAAGGGCTTATTATCATATTCCGATCAGAGAGGAAGATGTGCCCAAGACAGCAATAATTACTCCGTTTGGACTATTTGAATTTTCAAGGATGTGTTTTGGACTGAAAAATGCTGCGCAAAATTTTCAGCGTTTTATGGACAGCATACTACGAGATTTGAACTTCTGCTTTGTTCTCCTGGATGATGTGCTTATTGCCTCTTCAAGCCACAAGGAGCACATCGATCATCTACGGGAGGTGTTCAAAAGGTTGAACGATTATGGTCTCACACTTAACCCAGATAAGTGTCAATTTGGTTTGAGTGAGATCGATTTCCTTGGTTATCACATAACGCCGGAGGGAATAAGGCCGCAGGAAGCAAAAGCTCAGGCCATTGCCGAATATCCAAAGCCCCAGGACGTTAGATCGTTACGCAGATTTTTGGGGATGATTAATTTTTATCGTCGCTGTATTCCCAAGGCCGCTGCGGTCAAACGGATTCTCAACCGATATCTCCAAGGCTCTATGAAAAACGACAAATCGCTGATTGAGTGGACGGAGGAGAGCACTGACGCATTTGAGCGCTGTAGGGATAGCTTAAAGTCAGTAGCATTGCTTGCTCATCCCAAACCAGATGCCAAATTATCATTGGCTTGCGATGCGTCCAGCAGTTGTATGGGAGCAGTTCTTCAGCAGTGGGAAGAAGATCATTGGACACCTTTGGGATTTTACTCAAAAGCATTATCGGAGGCGCAAGGTACATATTCAGCATACGATCGCGAACTCCTGGCTATATATTCAGCTGTGCGATACTTCCGACCTATCATCGAAGGGAGGAGCTTTGTCATTTTTACGGATCACAGACCACTCGTCTACGCTATGCATCAAAAGCCTTCTACAGTATCTCCGATTAGGATGAGGTAGTTAAATTTTATTTCCCAATTTTCGAACAATATTCAGCACGTTGATGGTGAGAACAACCAGGTACCTGACGCTTTATCACGCGTGGAAGCTATTCATCTTGCTAGCGATTTGGATAGGCTTGCAGCTCTACAGAAGAAGGATCCGGAGGTCGAAGCTCTGAAGAAGCAGGAGAATTTGCAGTTGAAATTGATCAGCTTACCTGGAGCAGCCGAACCTATCCTGTGTGAGACATCCCAGAAGCAAGTGCGATTCTACGTTCCGGCAGCACTTCGTCAGGAGATCTTCGATTCTCTGCATAATGCGAGCCACCCCGGAGTAAGAGCATCCCGAAAATCTGTCGCTCAGAAGTATTTTTGGCCAAGTTTAAATAAGGATGTCAGCGCTTGGGCACAGACATGTATTAGATACCAGCGAGGTAAAGTAGGAAGACACACGGTTACAAGCCCTGGTAACTTTGAATTCGCTGAGCGTTTTGAGCACGTCCATATGGATATAGTCGGACCGTTACCGCCATCAAAAGGTAAGCGGTATCTGGTCACGATGATTGACAGATATACGCGCTGGTCGGAAGCTGTGCCAGTGGAGTACATAACGGCAGAGATGATAGCAGAAACATTTTACCATGGATGGGTGTCTCGATTTGGTGTGCCATCTAGATTGACTACGGACCAAGGGAGGTAATTCGAGAGGGAGCTATTTTGTTGTCTTACTCGGTTCCTTGGTACCAACAAGATCAGGACATCCCCATACCACCCTCAATCTAACGGGTGTAGGGAAAGATGGCATAGGTCTTTGAAAGCAGCTTTGATCGCACATCTGGATGTGGAAAATTGGGCTAACCTGCTTCCTACAGTGAGGACCGTGATAAGAGATGACACAGGTTTCAGTGTCGCGGAATCAGTTTATGGTCAGAACTTGCGGTTGCCTGGTGAGTTCTTAGCTCCATCTCTCGGACGTTATACCGTACCAGAATTTGTTCGCCGGTTGAAGGAAGATTTAAGCCATCTACGTCCAGCCCCATTTCGAGCTAGTAAGAAGATGTTTGTACTTCAGGCTTTAGCGACATGCAAATTTGTATTTTTGAGGGAAGACGAGTTGAAGAAGGGTCTTACCCCACCGTATAATGGACCTTATCCTGTTCTACGGAGGACCGAAAAGCTATGCACACTTCAGTTGCCGAACAGAGAGCTCACAGTTTCACTAGACAGAGTGAAACCAGCTTTCTTGCTTGCATAGGATGAAGATAGCAGAACAGTGACCACAGCAGCTAATAACCCTGAAACCTCTATTGAACCAACTGCAGCCGCTAAAGAAGAGGACAAGGAAGAAGGACTACCAGTACACCCGGTGAAGAGAAGGTTTGGCCGCACCCTTAAGCCAAACGTCAGATTTTTGGACGCAGTTATTAGGGGGGAGTGCTGTGGCGGTTCGTCAAAGGCTATTAACTGCGCCTATAGATCCTACCTCTATGGTAGACTATATAGCTGGAAGGTTCCTGCCTAGGAGGTTAACCAGTCAGTCAGTTTCCGAATATAGGACGCTCACCTGTGTTTTTGTGAATACTTACGCTTGGTTGTGTTATGTTATAATAACGTATCAGTATGGCCGTACTTAGGTATAATGAAGAGTTACGATGGATATCCGCAAGTAGCATTTGTATTAATTGTATATATATGTAGGATAAGATAGATTATAGTATGTACAAAGTAGTTCCTAAGTTAGCGTATATTTTAATATTTTATAAGTTATTTTAATGTTATTTGTTGTTTTATTTGATTATTTGATTAAATTATTAATATATTACGTATTAAAATAAACACGTGTTTTATATAACCAAAACCAAGAGTGACGTCACAATTACCCCTAAAGAGGTACTATATATATATATATATATATATATATATATATATATATATATATATATATATATATATATTTAAAATATTAATCAATTTTGTTTCCGTTTTTAGCAAAGAAACCTTGGACCGAGGAACATGTATTATAGAGAGATGATAAATTGGCTTATGAGTAAGTAAAAATTAATTTTTAGGTAACGGGTTCGAGTAAGGTTTAGTGATTGTGAGTTATAGTTTGCCAAAATTATCTCATGTGTAGTTTTTCTTTGTGTCTTCGACTGCCGGGGCCATTAGCACATCTCATGAGAAGTATTTTGAATTTGGTGGTTTACTTACGGTACAAATAGCTAATCTTGTTCTTCAAAAACATCTTCTCAAACTCACCTGAAACAAAACAAAACTATTATACACGAGGGAAGGTTGAAACAATGTTTGTATTAATTCTTGTAGACTTCCTTGGTCCATGTTAATTAATTTTTTAAGGTGTTCTAGATATGATTGTGATAATAATGGACTTTTCGCCAGATATTCTTCAGGCTTCATCAGGGGCTTCTTTGCGAATGAAGATAGTGTTGAGTCCAATATCATAGAATTGGATAAAGCTATGTCTGCTGTAGTCAAGACATCTAACAAACATGGAAAGATAATCAGAATTATTAAACACCCCCAGAATTTCAATAGAGAAGATGGTTGTAGTATGAGTTCATTATAGGAGAGCCGTCATTCCGCGAGTAACAGTGGATTTGATTGGGTGGACGGAACCCAAGAGCGCGGGAACAGCCGACCAATCAGAGACCTGGAAAGGCCCCGATCCGGACTGAAAACTAACTACTATTGTAGTCCGGCCGCGAACAAAAGAACCAGAAGGGGCGTGGCTGGAAGGGAGCTAGGCCTCACCCCACTTGGGCTGGTGGCAGCGCGTGCGCACTACCTGGTTCTTTCTTTTGCAGGTGGTCTATAGGTAATGTTTATATTAGGTTTTAGCCCCTCCCCTTTATATCTCTGTCATCCCCTAGATCTAGTATTACAGGTTATGTAAGCTTGTTGCTCATGTTAGTTGTTAATAAATTGGGGAAGGGGGGGGGATGGAGTTCCCTCTAGTCGGACTTTATGGCTTTTTTGGAATATTATATATTCTAGACATATAATATTGTTTTATATTTTTGTCATTTATGGCAGTTTATAAATATTGAGATTTTGAGTATTTCTATATATATATCCAATCTTTAATAAATATTATAACATATGCATGTTATTTGTTATTGTAAAGCAGCAGGGGATAAAAAGGCATTCCTTCGGAGGAAAGTGCTAAAAGGATTAAAAGTTCATTTTTATTCTAAGCTTTCGAAATCGAAACATCTGTAAGGTCGCGAGATTAATTATTTGTATTTAGCGCATTTCCTACCTCCCTCTGATTAGTACGTCACCTGATCACTCGCACATAGCTCACGAAAATAATCATAATCACATGTTTATCTATGTATATATATATATATATATATATATATATATATATATATATATATATATATGTCAGTTCGCTCTCTAGCAGGTTCAGAAATATTAACCTTACGTATTATTGCCTTTCCAAATGGCACTAGAGATAAGAAATTTATAAAAAGACCGTACGATGACGCAGTTCCTGTGAGTTCAACAATTTCTGTAATTTTGAATTGTTGTTTATAAATCCCGTTATTAGAACGATTGGAGGTTAACAAACATGAATCGAACAGATTGTACCTGACGGCAAAAATAGTTTAATCTTTCATGTTTCTATGTTGAATATTCACAAGAGGAACACAATACAGACTCGTAGCTGAACAATAAGGATGTTACAGCAACACTCCGACAGCTGTACAAACACAGCGAAGAAACTATACACAGAACAAGCTTTATCTACCAACTCACACATAGGAGACCAGGTGGAGTATATCCGTGTCATTATCTAACTATCAATCCATTTATCGATAAGTACATATGAATATACGAGGGAGCTGATTAATCACCATACGGCACACAAGGGAGATAGTGTGGTCAGTGCTATGCTGTGATTTTCTTCTTTGTATGTATCAATTTATAAATTAATTAAAGGCTGGGTGGTTTAAGGACATACGGTATAGACATTAGTATCTACCTTCAATTGTATGAAAATCAAGTGAATTTTCCGTACATAAGTCCAGCAGAAATTAGAAAAGATTGAAAATGAAAGATGCATTTTTTCACATTCGATACTTTGCATTTGTATCAACGATATATGAGTATGAAGTATGAGTGATTCTACAAAGACAAGTCCAACGCTTTTACACCCAAATACAGACTAGTCCTTAGACCTGTCTGCTATATTCAGACTAGTCCTTAGACCTGTCTGCTATATTCAGACTAGTCCTTAGACCTGTCTGCTATATTCAGGATGTTTATCATTGAAAAATGATTTGTAATTTGTCAGGATTATATAATAAATTTAATGCTGATTTTATAAATGTAAGATAACATTGAAACATAATGTGTACAAGGAGAGAGAAAATTGGAGCCTATCTAAAAAAAGCTGTTTTGTTTTTTTTTTACTAAACTTCAGAACAGCATATCTCTGGAACAGAACGAGATAGAAACATAAACTTCAGAAAGGCATATCTCTGGAACAGAACGAGATAGAAACATAAACTTCAGAAAGGCATATCTCTGGAACAGAACAAGATAGAAACATAAACTTCAGAACGGCATATCTCTGGAACAGAACGAGATAGAAACATAAACTTCAGAAAGGCATATCTCTGGAACAGAACGAGATAGAAACATAAACTTCAGAAAGGCATATCTCTGGAACAGAACGAGATAGAAACATAAACTTCAGAAAGGCATATCTCTGGAACAGAACGAGATAGAAACATAAACGTCAGAAAGGCATATCTCTGGAACAGAACGAGAGAGAAACATAAACTTCAGAACGGCATATCTCTGGAACAGAACGAGATAGAAACATAAACTTCAGAACGGCATATCTCTGGAACAGAACGAGATAGAAACATAAACTTCATAACGGCATATCCCTGGAACAGAACGAGATAGAAACATAAACTTCAGAACGGCATATCTCTGGAACGGAACGAGAGAGAAACATAAACTTCAGAAAGGCATATCTCTGGAACAGAACGAGATAGAAACATAAACTTCACAACGGCATATCTCTGGAACAGAACAAGATAGAAACATAAACTTCAGAAAGGCATATCTCTGGAACAGAACGAGATAGAAACATAAACTTCAGAACGGCATACCTCTGGAACAGAACGAGATAGAAACATAAACTTCAGAACGGCATATCTCTCGAACAGAACGAGAAAGAAACATAAACTTCAGAAAGGCATACCTCTGGAACAGAACGAGATAGAAACATAAACTTCAGAAAGGCATATCTCTAAAACAGAACGAGAAAGGAACATGAACTTCAGAACGGCATATCTCTGGAACAGAACGAGATACAAACATAAACTTCAGAAAGGCATATCTCTAGAACAGAACGAGAAAGAAACATAAACTTCAGAACGGCATATCTCTGGAACGGAACGAGATAGAAACATAAACTTCAGAACGGCATATCTCTGGAACAGAACGAGATAGAAACATAAACTTCAGAACGGCATATCTCTAGAACAGAAAGAGATAGAAACATAAACTTCAGAACGGCATATCTCTAGAACAGAACGAGAGAGAAACATAAACTTCAGAACGGCATATCTCTGGAACGGAACGAGATAGAAACATAAACTTCAGAAAGGCATATCTCTGGAACAGAACGAGATAGAAACATAAACTTCAGAAATGCATATCTCTGGAACAGAACGAGATAGAAACATAAACTTCAGAAAGGCATATCTCTGGAACAGAACGAGATAGAAACATAAACTTCAGAACGGCATATCTCTGGAACAGAACGAGATAGAAACATAAACTTCAGAACGGCATATCTCTAGAACAGAAAGAGATAGAAACATAAACTTCAGAACGGCATATCTCTAGAACAGAACGAGAGAGAAACATAAACTTCAGAACGGCATATCTCTGGAACGGAACGAGATAGAAACATAAACTTCAGAAAGGCATATCTCTGGAACAGAACGAGATAGAAACATAAACTTCAGAAATGCATATCTCTGGAACAGAACGAGATAGAAACATAAACTTCAGAAAGGCATATCTCTGGAACAGAACGAGATAGAAACATAAACTTCAGAACGGCATATCTCTGGAACAGAACGAGATAGAAACATAAATTTCAGAACGGCATATCTCTGGAACAGAACGAGATAGAAACATAAACTTCAGAACGGCATATCTCTAGAACAGAACGAGATAGAAACATAAACTTCAGAACGGCATATCTCTAGAACAGAACGAGATAGAAACATAAACTTCAGAACGGCATATCTCTGGAACGGAACGAGATAGAAACATAAACTTCAGAACGGCATATCTCTGGAACAGAACGAGATAGAAACATAAACTTCAGAACGGCATATCTCTAGAACAGAACGAGATAGAAACATAAACTTCAGAACGGCATATCTCTGGAACAGAACGAGATAGAAACATAAACTTCAGAACGGCATATCTCTAGAACAGAACGAGATAGAAACATAAACTTCAGAACGGCATATCTCTAGAACAGAACGAGATAGAAACATAAACTTCAGAACGGCATATCTCTGGAACGGAACGAGATAGAAACATAAACTTCAGAAAGGCATATCTCTGGAACAGAACGAGATAGAAACATAAACTTCAGAAAGGCATATCTCTAGAGCAGAACGAGATAGAAACATAAACTTCAGAAAGGCATATCTCTGGAACAGAACGAGATAGAAACATAAACTTCAGAACGGCACATCTCTGGAACAGAACGAGAAAGAAACATAAACTTCAGAAAGGCATATCTCTGGAACAGAACGAGATAGAAACATAAACTTCAGAACGGCATATCTCTGGAACGGAACGAGATAGAAACATAAACTTCAGAAAGGCATATCTCTAGAACAGAACGAGATAGAAACATAAACTTCAGAAAGGCATATCTCTGGAACAGAACGAGATAGAAACATAAACTTCAGAACGGCATATCTCTGGAACAGAACGAGATAGAAACATAAACTTCAGAACGGCATATCTCTGGAACGGAACGAGATAGAAACATAAACTTCAGAAAGGCATATCTCTGGAACAGAACGAGATAGAAACATAAACTTCAGAAAAGCATATCTCTGGAACAGAACGAGATAGAAACATAAACTTCAGAACGGCATATCTCTAGAACAGAACGAGATAGAAACATAAACTTCAGAAAGGCATATCTCTAGAACAGAACGAGATAGAAACATAAACTTCAGAAAGGCATATCTCTTGAACAGAACGAGATAGAAACATAAACTTCAGAACGGCATATCTCTGGAACAGAACGAGATAGAAACATAAATTTCAGAAAGGCATATCTCTAGAGCAGAACGAGATAGAAACATAAACTTCAGAAAGGCATATCTCTGGAACAGAACGAGATAGAAACATAAACTTCAGAACGGCATATCTCTGGAACAGAACGAGAAAGAAACATAAACTTCGGAAAGGCATATCTCTGGACCAGAACGAGATAGAAACATAAACTTCAGAACGGCATATCTCTGGAACGGAACGAGATAGAAACATAAACTTCAGAAAGGCATATCTCTAGAACAGAACGAGATAGAAACATAAACTTCAGAAAGGCATATCTCTGGAACAGAACGAGATAGAATATAAACTTCAGAACGGCATATCTCTGGAACAGAACGAGATAGAAACATAAACTTCAGAACGGCATATCTCTGGAACGGAACGAGATAGAAACATAAACTTCAGAAAGGCATATCTCTGGAACAGAACGAGATAGAAACATAAACTTCAGAAAAGCATATCTCTGGAACAGAACGAGATAGAAACATAAACTTCAGAACGGCATATCTCTAGAACAGAACGAGGTAGAAACATAAAATTCAGAAAGGCATATCTCTAGAACAGAACGAGATAGAAACATAAACTTCAGAAAGGCATATCTCTGGAACAGAACGAGATAGAAACATAAACTTCAGAACGGCATATCTCTGGAACAGAACGAGGTAGAAACATAAACTTCAGAACGGCATATCTCTGGAACAGAACGAGATAGAAACATAAACTTCAGAACGGCATATCTCTAGAACAGAACGAGATAGAAACATAAACTTCAGAACGGCATATCTCTAGAACAGAACGAGAAAGAAACATAAACTTCAGAAAGGCATATCTCTGGAACAGAACGAGATAGAAACATAAACTTCAGATAGGTATATCTCTAGAACAGAACGAGATAGAAACATAAACTTCAGAAAGGCATATCTCTGGAACAGAACGAGATAGAAACATAAACTTCAGAACGGCATATCTCTGGAAAGGAACGAGATAGAAACATAAACTTCAGAAAGGCATATCTCTGGAACAGAACGAGATAGAAACATAAACTTCAGAAAGGCATATCTCTGGAACAGAACGAGATAGAAACATAAACTTCAGAACGGCATATCTCTAGAACAGAACGAGATAGAAACATAAACTTCAGAAAGGCATATCTCTAGAACAGGACGAGATAGAAACATAAACTTCAGAAAGGCATATCTCTGGAACAGAACGAGACAGAAACATAAACTTCAGAACGGCATATCTCTGGAACAGAACGAGATAGAAACATAAACTTCAGAACGGCATATCTCTGGAACAGAACGAGATAGAAACATAAACTTCAGAACGGCATATCTCTAGAACAGAACGAGATAGAAACATAAACTTCAGAACGGCATAAGTCTAGAACAGAACGAGATAGAAACATAAACTTCAGAACGGCATATCTCTGGAACGGAACGAGATAGAAACATAAACTCCAGAACGGCATATCTCTGGAACGGAACGAGATAGAAACATAAACTTCAGAACGGCATATCTCTAGAACAGAACGAGATAGAAACATAAACTTCAGAACGGCATATCTCTGGAACGGAACGAGATAGAAACATAAACTTCAGAACGGCATATCTCTAGAACAGAACGAGATAGAAACATAAACTTCAGAACGGCATAAGTCTAGAACAGAACGAGATAGAAACATAAACTTCAGAACGGCATATCTCTGGAACGGAACGAGATAGAAACATAAACTCCAGAACGGCATATCTCTGGAACGGAACGAGATAGAAACATAAACTTCAGAACGGCATATCTCTAGAACAGAACGAGATAGAAACATAAACTTCAGAACGGCATATCTCTGGAACGGAACGAGATAGAAACATAAACTTCAGAACGGCATATCTCTGGAACGGAACGAGATAGAAACATAAACTTCAGAACGGCATATCTCTAGAACAGAACGAGATAGAAACATAAACTTCAGAAAGGCATATCTCTAGAACAGAACGAGATAGAAACATCAACTTCAGAAAGGCATATCTCTGGAACGGAACGAGATAGAAACATAAACTTCAGAAAGGCATATCTCTGGAACAGAACGAGATAGAAACATAAACTTCACAACGGCATATCTCTGGAACAGAACGAGATAGAAACATAAACTTCAGAACGGCATATCTCTGGAACAGAACGAGATAGAAACATAAACTTCAGAACGGCATATCTCTGGAACAGAACGAGATAGAAACATAAACTTCAGAACGGCATATCTCTAGAACAGAACGAGATAGAAACATAAACTTCAGAAAGGCATATCTCTAGAACAGAACGAGATAGAAACATCAACTTCAGAAAGGCATATCTCTGGAACGGAACGAGATAGAAACATAAACTTCAGAAAGGCATATCTCTGGAACAGAACGAGATAGAAACATAAACTTCACAACGGCATATCTCTGGAACAGAACGAGATAGAAACATAAACTTCAGAACGGCATATCTCTGGAACAGAACGAGATAGAAACATAAACTTCAGAACGGCATATCTCTGGAACAGAACGAGATAGAAACATAAACTTCAGAACGGCATATCTCTAGAACAGAACGAGATAGAAACGTTAGGTTGGCAGTGTTTAACTAATTGTTTTGCCTAGTTTTACCGTCTTGAGTATTGTCATTTACTCGAGAGATTTTTGTAGTCCGCAGATCCGGATATCGCCTTAAGGTAGGCATCATAAGCGGGTTTCCTCCCTAAGGATGGAGTGAAGAATCGCGCTAATAGAGAAAGATAAAATGAAATCAATGACCTTCGATCGTGGGAGGGGCCCCTGTCAGAGGGGACAAGCAAATAGGGTGAATGACGTCAGCTATTCTATGACGTCATTCAGTCCAGCTCGACTGGATTAATCTTCGAACCTCCTTGGTTCCTTGATTATATCTATATATACATATTTATGACCTTAACTTCTCTCCAGATTGAATTCATACATTCTCAATAATATGTATTTAAAGCCAACGTTTAGTGCTCTCTTGGCAGGGAGCACTAAAAATCACTTGCCTAAGGTCGTGGGTTCGATTCCCACTAGGGTTGGTGGGTTTTCTTTAGAAAAAAGTAAAGGTATCAGCCCTATCCTGGCTAGAAAAGGTGGTAACCTATAGATAACCCGTCCTAAAATTCCTAGTAAGTAATAATGGACGTTAACATTTAAATAAAATAAAGCCAACGGCATTAGCCACTGACCAGAACATTTCACAATTCACAACCCATAGAAGATCTAGAAAATAATGGCGATTCAAATTTATGTCTGTTCCCTCTCTACCGTCCCCAAAAATCAGTTGATTTTCATGAAATTTGGTACAAAAATGTGTTGCATTATTTAAAACTACGTAAGCTCATAGAATAAACCTACCGGAACACTGTATTTCAGCGAAACCTCTACTTGTTTAAGAATCTAATGAAACCATTTCCTGGATGACCGTTATGAGGGAAAATGGTCTTTACTAGATTTTTCCTAGGATTTTCGGATCTATTCTTATACTCGTATAATAAATATGTAATCCGGAGGTAAAGGACAGTATGTTACATATGTGTAATCGTTCAGAAGAGGAAATTTTCCATAACCATGAACTATTAAAATTTGTTTCTTTGTTACTTAAAGAAGTTTAAAGAAATGTTTCCCATTGTTATTTACATTGCTAGGTAATTGTTAGTGTTGATAATAGTGAAACAGAACCAAGTCCTCCACATGGTGTCTTCTATCTCTAATGAAAACAGGTATGATTTTATTTTCACTGTATTATCTTCGTTATTTATGGGAACAGGATGTAGTGCCCTATAGGTACCATTATATGGATATATATAACCACATTAAGAACATGTTGTTAAGTTAATTTCCTAAAATAATGGACTTGGTGTCCTTTACCTCTCGGGTACAGATATAAGAATACTAAGACAACTCAACCGAATCGGGGGATATTGTCTGGAAATTGGTTGAGTTGTCTTAGTAAATGTAAAGCATATATTCCAAGTGTTATTACATTTCCTACAAATACAGTTCCTCTGCAATGATTGATAGTGTTATCTCATGCCGAGAAATCGATCCTTAAATGGAGGAATTTTCACAAAGAAGGCTGTCAGTTTCCTCTTGTGGATCATGTTTTCCTTTGAAATTTCATTTTTACCTCCTGCGAATGATAACGACACTAGGGATATGATCGGAACCGCGCTAAGATGATGCAATTCCTGCGAGTCGGACCTAATAAATCATGTTCGAGAACTATTTGCCAACCATTATAAGATTATGGATAATATGGTAACTGAGCGGACCATACTCCTGAAGATATGGCAGAACTAAATATTTTCATCGATTTACGTAATAAAAGGGAACAACAAAGAAAAACGCTTGCTGTTTTCCGCGAAGAATCAAGCCTCATAGAGCTATACCGGAAGCTCAATAACAATATATATATATATATATATATATATATATATATATATATATATATATATATATATATATATATATATATGTACGAAAGATAGTACTGAAGAGGTGGCCGAAAGAAACATGTAAACCTACTTGTTAGGGCCAGAGTTGCTATAATTATGTTATTATGATAAAGTTTGCTTTTGTTTCAGAGAGGTATAGATTTTAGCTATAGCGTTGAAATCTACAAATCTGTGTCTATTACTTTAGGAAATGTCTAACAATTATCGTTCTTAGTCATCTTATCGAATAAGGCTTACAAGATTTGTGTTCATCGGCTTCCCAATCATCGACTACTGCTGAGAAGGCTCTATTCTAAACAACCAAAAATTCGTTGTCATTTTAAGTATCTTGTTTTACTAGCAAATTCGTTTTACTGTTATAATCAACTGTAAATATGTGCTTCATGGCGAATAAAATTCCATTCTGACGTGGGTTAAATCTTTCTATAAAATAAGAAATAACGATAACTTCAGTTGGAGGCTATGAGGAAGGTTATATAGACAGGAGAATTTAAAACAAACTACGTCATCATGATTAGCCGCAGCCATCTTGATTTCCACAGCTATTCCAAACTTATTACCAATACCTTTCACCGTTTCTTAGCTTATTTTACTACAATACTAATTTTACTGATAAATGCAATTTAAGACAAAAAACAACCAAATAAAATGTGAGATAAACAAATAGAAAAACCCTTTCAAAACAACAAAACAAACGAAGATCCGAAAACTTTTTACGTCTATTAATAATTTTTTTTTCGCATATTTTCTTAACTCCAAATATAACCAAAATTTAAACATCTTAGTTGGGATTAATTTCCAAGATGTTGAAAATTAAGGAACGGTTACAGATATCGCCTTAAAAATGGTTTCATTCGTTTTCCTATGTTAAGAAACCTATAAAACAAGTACCTGCAAGCATATAAACTCAAAAATGTAAGCGTCTTCCAGTGGGGGTTAACGAAATTAACCTTTCAAATTAGACGACAGATTTTTGTACTAAATTTCATCAAAATCGGACTCTTTTTGAGCGTGCCAGAGAGCGAACAGACAAACACACACACACACACACACACACACACACACACACACACACATATATATATATATATATATATATATATATATATATATATATATATATATATATAAATTTGAACCACCCATATTTTCGTGATCTATGGGGTCTGAAACGAGAAAGTTTCTAGTCGGCACTTCCGGATGGCGTAATGAGGTCAACCTCATACGCGGCTTCTCCCTATGGAGGTAGGGAGGAATCGCGCTAAAAGACAATAGTTGTTATACATGTTGAGATAGGACGCTCATTTCTGCGCCCCTGAACTAAAAATGAACTGCAGAATAAACCCCTAAAGTTATGACATCTCAATGCGGGACAGTCTGTATAATTGACCTATACTTATACGAACAGACAGACATGAGATTGAAAACTCGAATTTCACTAAAAATCGGAGAAATGAAGGAAAAACGCCATAAGTTCATATCCATTTTGCACGAGTGCTAAAGGTTTCTTTGGGTGCACCTAAACTGGACCCGTTTCGATCCGATCCGATAGCTACCGACTGTCGGTAGAAAAACAAACACATGCTTCTCAATGGAGGTGCCTACATTGGTCCCGACCCGATCCAATCCGGTCCAATCCAACGGCCACCGATTATTGGCCATTCAAACTTGTTTGTTTCTAGACCGATTTCAGACCGCCAAAGCAAAATGGCGCCAACCCACATATTGTGTTTCAGAAAGGTCTACAGGTTCTAAATCTTAACCGATTCCAATGCATTTTGTTTTATATCAAAGGAAATCAAATTTAGAATAACTTTGTCAATTCACATTTTTGTTTTTACTTTCCCTTGTTTATTAAATTGCGTGGTAAGATATTTATAACCATCCAACGTCTATAACCTTCCAATGTTTATAACCTTCCAATGTTTATAACCTTCCAATGCTTATTACCTTCTAGTTACCTTTCTTATAAATAATTTTAAAATATAAATACCAATACTACTCTTACCTCCAACATTCAATCTAATCCAAGGTTTCTATGCTTATTAGGTGGTATTTCTTAAATTAATCACTCATTTTCACTTCACTACGAGTTCGTTACTGACGAGCTGTAACTAAATCGGATTGGGTCGAGACCAATGTAGGCACTCACGTCGGCCGCTGTCGATCAAATGAAATCGGATCGGGAGAAATATGGGTCCAATGTAGGTACAGCCTTAGACTAGGATCCGAAGGTAGATAGAGACCTGACATTCTACTAGCTGGAAGGGCAGAGGGACAGATCCGAAGGTAGATAGAGAAATGCCATTCTACTAGCTGGAAGGGCAGAGGGACAGATCGATCCTATCTACAAGACTAGGATCCGAAGGTAGATAGAGACCTGACATTCTACTAGCTGGAAGGGCAGAGGGACAGATCCGAAGGTAGATAGAGACCTGCCATTCTACTAGCTGGAAGGGCAGAGGGACAGATCGATCCTATCTACAAGACTAGGATCCGAAGGTAGATAGAGACCTGACATTCTACTAGCTGGAAGGGCAGAGGGACAGATCGATCCTATCTACAAGACTAGGATCCCAAGGTAGATAGAGACCAGACATTCTACTAGCTGGAAGGGCAGAGGGACAGATCGATCCTATCTACAAGACTAGGATCCGAAGGTAGATAGAGACCTGACATTCTACTAGCTGGAAGGGCAGAGGGACAGATCGATCCTATCTACAAGGTCTATATAGGAATATCCATCGGAGGGGTTGGTTATACACAGGGATGGTTCATGGGAGGTTATTCCAAGGGATGGTTCATGGGAGGTTATAGATATTATTCAGAATGGAGTGTAAAGAGGATTTCATATTTCAGGGAAACAGTTAAGTCCAGGCACTTGGACAGTTTCTATTCTGCTTGGTTTACAGGCGATGTACTTGCCTATCTTGCTAGACCTGGCTATTCTGCTTGGTTTACAGGCGATGTACTTGCCAATCTTGCTAGACCTGGCTATTCTGCTTGGCTTACAGGCGATGTACTTGCCTATCTTGCTAGACCTGGCTATTCTGCTTGGTTTACAGGCGATGTACTTGCCTATCTTGCTAGACCTGGCTATTCTGCTTGGTTTACAGGCGATGTACTTGCCTATCTTGCTAGACCTGGCTATTCTGCTTGGTTTACAGGCGATGTACTTGCCTATCTTGCTAGACCTGGCTATTCTGCTTGGTTTACAGGCGATGTACTTGCCTATCTTGCTAGACCTGGCTATTCTGCTTGGTTTACAGGCGATGTACTTGCCTATCTTGCTAGACCTGGCTATTCTGCTTGGTTTACAGGCGATGTACTTGCCTATCTTGCTAGACCTGGCTATTCTGCTTGGTTTACAGGCGATGTACTTGCCTATCTTGCTAGACCTGGCTATTCTGCTTGGTTTACAGGCGATGTACTTGCCTATCTTGCTAGACCTGGCTATTCTGCTTGGTTTACAGGCGATGTACTTGCCTATCTTGCTAGACCTGGCTATTCTGCTTGGTTTACAGGCGATGTACTTGCCTATCTTGCTAGACCTGGCTATTCTGCTTGGCTTACAGGCGATGTACTTGCCTATCTTGCTAGACCTGGCTATTCTGCTTGGTTTACAGGCGATGTACTTGCCTATCTTGCTGGACCTGGGTATTCTGCTTGGTTTACAGGCGATGTACTTGCCTATCTTGCTAGACCTGGCTATTCTGCTTGGTTTACAGGCGATGTACTTGCCTATCTTGCTAGACCTGGGTATTCTGCTTGGTTTACAGGCGATGTACTTGCCTATCTTGCTAGACCTGGCTATTCTGCTTGGTTTACAGGCGATGTACTTGCCTATCTTGCTAGACCTGGCTATTCTGCTTGGTTTACAGGCGATGTACTTGCCTATCTTGCTAGACCTGGCTATTCTGCTTGGTTTACAGGCGATGTACTTGCCTATCTTGCTAGACCTGGGTATTCTGCTTGGTTTACAGGCGATGTACTTGCCTATCTTGCTAGACCTGGCTATTCTGCTTGGTTTACAGGCGATGTACTTGCCTATCTTGCTAGACCTGGCTATTCTGCTTGGTTTACAGGCGATGTACTTGCCTATCTTGCTAGACCTGGCTATTCTGCTTGGCTTACAGGCGATGTACTTGCCTATCTTGCTAGACCTGGCTATTCTGCTTGGTTTACAGGCGATGTACTTGCCTATCTTGCTAGACCTGGCTATTCTGCTTGGTTTACAGGCGATGTACTTGCCTATCTTGCTAGACCTGGCTATTCTGCTTGGTTTACAGGCGATGTACTTGCCTATCTTGCTAGACCTGGCTATTCTGCTTGGTTTACAGGCGATGTACTTGCCTATCTTGCTAGACCTGGCTATTCTGCTTGGCTTACAGGCGATGTACTTGCCTATCTTGCTAGACCTGGCTATTCTGCTTGGCTTACAGGCGATGTACTTGGCTATCTTGCTAGACCTGGCTTCCTGAGGAGTGGCAAGTACTCTTTTACACGTTGGTGATTATGTAAAATCATCAGTATCAGGAAACCTGTTCAGGAATGGAGTAAGGTCGCCGTGCTGTGTGAAAAAACGTTATTAAACATCAATCAAACGTTGTTTAGCTGACAGTTATGGAATAATTTGCAGAATTGAAGAAAGGTAAGCGGTTGTGTGCCAGACAGTGGTTGCTAGGAAGAGACGCAATCCAGCACCTGTTAGCCAGGGAAGAAACAGAGTACAAAAGGTTCATGAGAATGATCAATACCCAATTAATTTATTTGGGGAGGAGCAATACCCGTGATAAGAAAATCAGTCGGAACTGTACAAACTATCACGTCACTAAACACTGGGTTGGTTCCCCGTTCAATAAGTAATCATGTGTAAGGTTAGTGAGACTTATACTTATTTTGACACTTCGGTGGATTCATTGACCCAACGCACAGTGCGGCGTTCTAATGGAGTAAGTATCAAAAGTCCTTCTTGACGGACATTTAAAGAGTAAACTAATTTTATCACTAAAGAACACATGTATTTTAAGGGCCTTGAATAAAAACTAAGTTTTTTTCAATTAAAATAATATTTACAAAAATTTATTTGAAGTGGTATATCGACCATCCAAATATTAACAAAGAAAAAAGAAATTATTATACAAGAAATTAGAAATAATGATACAAAAAAGTATAAAGAATTAAAATCAATTATTCGGTGTCCGAAAAACTATCTTCGGATGGCGATAAGTTGTCCAGGACAAATTGGAGGAGTTTAAATTCGTGTTGTTGCGGTCATTAAGCTTTGAAATTGAATGGTTTATTCTCCTGCTTAAAGAAATAAGTCAGACACGCAGGAACTGCGTCATCTTAGCGCGGTTACGTACATCTCGAAGAAATGGAGTAGATTAGCATCACAAATCACAGGAAACTGCTTCATGGCGAATAAAATCCATTCTGACGTGGGTTAAATCTTTCTATAAAATAAGAAATAACGATAACTACAGTTGGAGGCTATGAGAAAGCTTATATAGACCGGAGAATTCAAAACGAACTACGCCATCATGATTAGCCACAGCCATCTTGATTACCACAGCCACTCCAAACTTACCAATACCTTTCACCGTTTCTTAGCTTATTTTACTACTATACTAATTTTACTGATAAATGCAATTTAAAACAAGAAACGACCAATTAAAAAGTGAGTTAAGCGAAGAGAAATACCCTTTCAAAACAACAAAACAAACACTTTTTAAGTTTTAAGCGCTTATATCTCTGATTGACGTTGCCCTATCGAATATTGCTTAAGAATCTTTTTTGTAGAGAAATTAGTAAGGATTCGAATGGTCACTTTCCACTTACCACGATTTCCCAACCGTTATCGAGATATTTACGAAAAATGTATGAAGATCCGAAAACTTTCCATGTCTATTAATAAAATAATTTTTTTCGCATACATCCTTAACTCCAAGTATAACCAAAATTTAAACATCTTAGTTGGGATTAATTTCCAAGTTGTAGAAAATATTTCAATTGAATCCCGCGATTCTAAGTACTCACAAAAATATAATGACTTACAAAAACATTGATTCCACTTTTCTCAGGAACGGTTACAGATATCGCCTTATAAATGGTTTCATTCGTTTTCTTCGATTTTTTTTGCGCGAATTTCGCCCCAAACACTATCGTTTAGTGGGCGGATTCTGCTGGTTAACGAACTTGACCTTTCAAATTAGACGACAGATTTTTGTACCAAATTTCGTTAAAATCAGACCATTTTTGAGCTTGCTAGAGCGCGAACAGACAAGCATATATATATATATATATATATATATATATACAAATTCGGGCCACCTATATTTTCGTGAAACGTGAAAGTTTCTATTCCGCACTTCCGGATTGCGTCATGAGGTCAACCTCATAAGCGGGTTCTCCCTATCGAGATAGGGAGTAACCGCGCTAAAAGTTATTTTAAAAATGTTACTTAAAAATATTAACGAAAAATGTTAAAAACAAAGACAATGGACATTTTCTTACCTTATTAGATGCGAAGGGATCGGAGAAGGTAAGAAACTAATAGATAGATACTAAAAATTAGAAAAGACTTTTATAAGGAAATTTTTTTCGTTTTGTAAGATAATCGAACTGCCACTAGTTCAAACATGGTTTGAATCCTTTGTGATAATAATATTCGAATAGAAGCTCCTATTTCATGTCACTGAGGTCAATCTAAAAGGATTAGTAAAGCAAAACAAGTTGGAAAAAATAGTTGCATTTTCGACTTTTGTCCACAGGCTGCACTGTACACGGGCTGCCGCACTGTGCATTGGTTCAGCAAATGGTGACTTACCCTCAATTCAACCAAGACTGAGGCCAGGGTGTGTGTTACCTAGGACTACACTTCGATACTCGACTTACTTGGAAACTAAACACTAACATAAAATTACAACAGGCACACTCCAGAGTCTCAAAACTATACCCACTGATGAAGAGAAAAACATCACTTCGACCTTCACTAGTCACACTCCTTTACAAGACCATGATCCTCCCAATACTGACATACGCCTGTCCTGTGTGGTATGGAACAAACACGACGAACATCAGACAACTTCAAACATTACAGAACAAAGTGCTACGGATTGCAGCCAACGCCCCTTGGTTCGTTCAAACACCTTGCTCCATCGGGAACTGGGAGTAGATCCAATCGCATTTCACATGGAAGAACTGACCCGAAGGTATCAAGACAAACTACCTTTTTCTTCAGCTGCCACGATCTACCACCTCGGAGTACCCACATGGTCGACCTTGCTCCATCGAGAACAGGGAGTTGATCCTCTTGCATTTCACATCGAAGAACTGACCCGAAGGTATCAAGAGAAACTACCTCTTTCTTCAGCTGCCACGATCTACCACCTTGGAGAACCTACATGGTCGACGTCTCAAGCCTAGGCTGTATCAAGACAAACTACCTCTTTCTTCAGCTGCCACGATCTACCACCTAGGAGTACCTACATGGTCGACGCCTCAAGCCTAGGCTGTATCAAGACAAACTACCTCTTTCTTCAGCTGCCACGATCTACCACCTTGGAGAACCTACATGGTCGACGCCTCAAGCCTAGGCTGTATCAAGACAAACTATCTCTTTTTTCAGCTGCCACGATCCACCACCTTGGAGAACCTACATGGTCGACGCCTCAAGCCGAGGCTCTATCAAGACAAACTACCTCTTTCTTCAGCTGCCACGATCTACCACCAAGGAGTACCTACATGGTCGACGCCTCAAGCCGAGGCTGTATCAAGACAAACTACCTCTTTCTTCAGCTGCCACGATCTACCACCTAGGAGTTCCTACATGATCGACGCATCAAGCCTAGGCTGTACCAAGACAATCTACCTCTTTCTTCAGCTGCCACGGTCTACCACCTTGGAGAACCTACATGGTCGACGCCTCAAGCCGAGGCTGTATCAAGACAAACTACCTCTTTCTTCAGCTGCCACGATCTACCACCTAGGAGTTCCTACATGATCGACGCATCAAGCCGAGGCTCTATCAAGACAATCTACCTTGTCCTTCAGCTGCCAAGATCTACAACCTAGGATATTTATTTATTAGCTTTTATTCCATGGGTATCAAAAATTAACTGTTTAGCCCAAAAATATAATAATTTTCCGTATTTTCGTGCGAGGCGGAATGCCAAATAACATAAAGTTCACCACACACCATGACCTTCCGCATAGCACGAAAATACGAAGAATAACTTGAACAATAATAATAATTTTTGTTTTGTTTTGTTTTATTTTCGACATAACCTCATCCAGCCTAGTATCTTTTTGTAGCCTCCCAGTTTTCCACTATGAGAGGGCTAAATATTTTCTAAGTGCTGCAGCATTTGACGACAAGGACTATTGTCAACTACTAACCTAAGCGAGCCATAATGATAAGTATAGTTTATGCTCAGTTTTAATGTTTAGCTGCTTTTTCTCTATTTAACTATAAATATATTTATTCATTTTTATTTCATTTATTTTTTTGGTTATACTCCTTTTATCGAGATTTCTTTTTTTGTTAGCGCAGTTCCTCCCTTTCCCATAGGGAGGAACCCCGCTTATGTGGTTGATCTCATGACGCAATCCGGAAGTGCCGACTAGAAACGTTGCGTTTCAGAACCCCAAGAGAACGAAAATAACGGTGGTTCAAATGTGTGTATATATATATATGTCTGGTCGCGGCCCTGACAGCTCAAAAATGGTCCGATTTTGATGAAATTTCGTACAAAAATCTTTCGTTTAATATGAAAGGTCAAGTTCGTTAACAAGCAGAATCCGCCCACCGGAACATGGTTTTTGGATCGAATGTCGTGCGAAAAAAATCGTTCCGCTTACTTCGTATGCTTGCAAGTACTCATTTTATAGGCTTCTAGGGCTAGGAAAACGAATGAAACCATTTTCAAGGCGATAGCTTTAACCGTTTTCGAGAAAATTGGAAAAATAGTTGTTGAATACCGTTTTTGGTTTGGGTACTTAGAATCATGGGATTCAGTTGAAACATTTTCTGCATGTTCTACTTTCATTAGAACTAACATGTTAAAATTTTGGTTACGCTTGGAGTTAATGAAGGGTTAGAATAAAATATTTTATTAACAGACATAAAAAGTTTTGGTAACTTTGTATACTTCCCTTAATATCTCGAAAACGGTTGAGAATCTTTGCAAACGGAAGATTACCACTAGAAAGCTTACTAAATGCTTTACAAAAAAGGTTCTGAAGAAAGTTTTGATTAGGCGATGTCAATCGGAGAAATAAGTGCTTAAAACTTTAAAGTAATTGATTTCGCTTATTCGAACTGTTCTTTTTGTCTGTTTTTATTCCTTGTTATTTTTTAATTGCATATAGTTGGATAATGTGTTTGAAAATAAAACAGGTTAAGTAAAATAAAAAAAAACAATTTAATGTTAGAAATATGGATTTCCAAGATATAGCTTTTCAACTGCCTAGCGGGGGCCTTCCTAGGGTTGGCCAACCCATCCAGGTAAGATCATAAATCAAGACCTTTCTAGAAATGTGGAACCAAAATAATAACTGTTTCTAATCTAATCATTCCAAATGAGACAAGGGATAAGAACGGAACCGCGCTAAGATGATGCAGCTCCTGCGAGTCGGACTCTTTCTGTATAAAGGGCCGATTAGCAAGGATGGGATTTAAAGGAATAGATGATAGGGAAATATTTTAGAGAAGCGGAAATTCCTTTCAAAACTATAATTTACACTGAGGTTTCTATTACATACATAAATATCATAAAACATTGCTAAGATGAGTGAAAAGGTTGAGTGAGAGAGGG
This sequence comes from Gonocerus acuteangulatus, assembly GCA_946811695.1. Classification (NCBI taxonomy): domain Eukaryota; kingdom Metazoa; phylum Arthropoda; class Insecta; order Hemiptera; family Coreidae; genus Gonocerus; species Gonocerus acuteangulatus. Next base: position 131,137,521 of record OX328124.1, on the reverse strand, counting down.
ACAGCTAGATAGAGTTATCAAATATTATCATTTGGGAGAGATTAGAGAATATTTTTGAGCTGACCTACCTCTCATCGCCATCTCGGCCAAGACCTCAGGAACGGATGCGAACTCTGACCCGTCGGAGGTAAGCCAGCTCTTTATACCCTTTTTACCCCACTCCTGCTTTGGCAGGTGGCTGGACGAGAAACTCTTGTCAGGTCTTAAATCTTCCGGGAATCTTACGAATCAGCCACGTGCAGTTCCAACAACCCAGACGCAACGTTTGCGGATTCGTTGTTCTCACATCTCTAGAGATGAACAGCCAACCTTTTCTCTCATCCTTATTTACTTAACAAAGGCAAAGGGTAAACGGGGCCTTACATCTTCTTCTTTTAGCACTTTCCTCCGAAGGAAAGTAGCTATTGAGGTTGCACTCATGAAAACATTTTTGAAAAATTTCTTCAAATCTTTATCGATCCTCCCTAGTAGACACCAAAAATTACCCCAGTTAAAATTTATATTTTGCCAAAGTAGTTATTTGCCAATACCAGTCGAAATTTGTGTTATATTTCAACGCAACTCGGTATTTGTTGTGTTCTACTGAAGAGAAAGATGTGTTGTAAAAATAAACTAAATTGGTTCATTAGGAGGGGGGGGGGTTTACTCCGGACCCAAATTACTAATTTACTACCGGTCGTAATTTCTGCTGTATTGTAACGAAACGCGGTATACGTCCTGGGTATCTAATAAGGAAGAAGTGTTGTAAAAATGAACTAAATCTGTCTATCGGAAGGGGGGCATTTACTTTGTACTATGTTTGAATTGAATTGAAACAGGTGTTATTTATGTTTTTATTTTATTTATCTATATAGGTTATTTTAAGCAAATTATTCAGGAATGCACTCGACACTACCCAATTCTGAGGAAAGTGCTTAGTTATGCAGCTCCTGCGTGACGGACTTTTTTTATATAAAGTCAATTATTTTTTAAATGTATACTTTTATTTATAAATTTATGTAAATATGCACTCTGGCTGATCAACACTGTCCAAGATTAAGTAACTTGTTTTATTTAATTTTATTATTATTTTTTTTTTTTTTAATTATTTTTATATTTATCGCACAAGTATTTATAAAGTGATACAACTCAAAAATCGGTGTTATTCAGTTCTGACTATGAAAGACATGGTAAATATCTCTTTATGAACCATCAAAACTATATGTGCTTTGCTTCAGAGCTTCTACACCAGAGGGAACTTGTGTCACTCTTCCTGTCTTAATGCTATTCCATCTACATAGGCAAGAGTGTATGTACCTAGCTTCAGAGCTTCTACACCAGAGGGAACTTGTATCACTCTTCCTGTCTTAATGCTATTCCATCTACATAGGCAAGAGTGTATGTACCTAGCTTCAGAGCATCTACACCAGAGGCCACTTGTGTCACTCTTCCTGTCTTAATGCTATTCCATCTACATAGGCAAGAGTGTATGTACCTAGCTACAGAGCTTGTACACCAGAGGGCACTTGTGTCACTCTTCCTGTCTTAATGCTATTCCATCTACATAGGCAAGAGTGTATGTACCTAGCTACAGAGCTTCTACACCAGAGGGAACTTGTGTCACTCTTCCTGTCTTAATGCTATTCCATCTACATAGGCAAGAGTGTATGTACCTAGCTTCAGAGCTTCTACACCAGAGGGAACTTGTGTCACTCTTCCTGTCTTAATGCTATTCCTCTACATAGGCAAGAGTGTATGTACCTAGCTTCAGAGCTTCTACACCAGAGGGAACTTGTGTCACTCTTCCTGTCTTAATGCTATTCCATCTACATAGGTAAGAGTGTATGTACCTAGCTTCAGAGCTTCTACACCAGAGGGAACTTGTATCACTCTTCCTGTCTTAATGCTATTCCATCTACATAGGCAAGAGTGTATGTACCTAGCTTCAGAGCTTCTACACCAGAGGGAACTTGTGTCACTCTTCCTGTCTTAATGCTATTCCTCTACATAGGCAAGAGTGTATGTACCTAGCTTCAGAGCTTCTACACCAGAGGGAACTTGTGTCACTCTTCCTGTCTTAATGCTATTCCATCTACATAGGCAAGAGTGTATGTACCTAGCTTCAGAGCTTCTACACCAGAGGGAACTTGTATCACTCTTCCTGTCTTAATGCTATTCCATCTACATAGGCAAGAGTGTATGTACCTAGCTTCAGAGCTTCTACACCAGAGGGAACTTGTATCACTCTTCCTGTCTTAATGCTATTCCATCTACATAGGCAAGAGTGAATGTACCTAGCTACAGAGCTTCTACACCAGAGGGAACTTGTATCACTCTTCCTGTCTTAATGCTATTCCATCTACATAGGCAAGAGTGTATGTACCTAGCTTCAGAGCTTCTACACCAGAGGGAACTTGTATCACCCTTCCAGTCTTAATGCTATTCCATCTACATAGGCAAGAGTGTATGTACCTAGCTTCAGAGCTTCTACACCAGATGGAACTTGTATCACTCTTCCTGTCTTAATGCTATTCCATCTACATAGGCAAGAGTGTTTGTACCTAGCTACAGAGCTTCTACACCAGAGGGAACTTGTATCACCCTTCCAGTCTTAATGCTATTCCATCTACATAGGCAAGAGTGTATGTACCTAGCTACAGAGCTTCTACACCAGAGGGAACTTGTGTCACTCTTCCTGTCTTAATGCTATTCCATCTACATAGGCAAGAGTGTTTGTACCTAGCTACAGAGCTTCTACACCAGAGGGAACTTGTGTCACTCTTCCTGTCTTAATGCTATTCCATCTACATAGGCAAGAGTGTATGTACCTAGCTTCAGAGCTTCTACACCAGAGGGAACTTGTGTCACTCTTCCTGTCTTAATGCTATTCCATCTACATAGGCAAGAGTGTTTGTACCTAGCTACAGAGCTTCTACACCAGAGGGAACTTGTATCACCCTTCCAGTCTTAATGCTATTCCATCTACATAGGCAAGAGTGTATGTACCTAGCTACAGAGCTTCTACACCAGAGGGAACTTGTGTCACTCTTCCTGTCTTAATGCTATTCCATCTACATAGGCAAGAGTGTATGTACCTAGCTTCAGAGCTTCTACACCAGAGGGAACTTGTGTCACTCTTCCTGTCTTAATGCTATTCCATCTACATTAGCAAAAGTGAAACATTTCCTGTTGAGTTTTATTTTAAGTTATGTCACTTTAGAAATACTAGTGCGATATGTATGAAATTAATTTACAATCATTCATTTATGTATTCAACTTATATTGGGAAGCTTAATGAAAAGGCTAAAGACCATTACATTTATTTAAGATATCCAAAAAAGAAAATATTCAATGTTGCTCGCCTCTAGAGCAATTGTACAACAACATTGTATATTTTCTCAAACAATTTTGTGAAAACAATCTCTCTCAAAGAGATAAGAGACCGTCTCTATCTCTTTGACAGGGATTGTTTTCACGGATCGTAAAGAACCGACAAGAGATTCTCAGACAACACAGACATAAAGGTAATGACCGAATCTCTAAAAATACACATAAGAGCTGTTATAATGGAGGACCTGATTTGAAGGAGTCAATCAGCTGATGCAATCGTAATAACTCACTTTCCAAACATCTCTTATCAGCGCTGTGGATTGATAAGGGATATCGAAGGAGCATTAGCCTATCGATTTATCACTATCGATTAGGGGGAATTGGGAATTAACTGATTTACGATAAGATAACGGGCGTTTGAACAAATAGCTCCAACATTTATTAAATCCTAAGAAATGTAGCATCAGTTGATCAGTTTTGATGTCACCACAACAGAATGAAAAAAAAACTAAGGCCAACAGACGTTCAGATTAAGACGAATTGACATTTTCCCATTGAAACTAACATTAGAATCTTTTACGTAGAGAATTTAGTAAGCTGTCGAATAGTCACTTTCCACTTACCACTATTTCTCAACGGTTTTCGAGATATTAAAGAAAATAGACGTAGATCCCAAAAACCCGTACAAAAAAACAAAAAAGACACATTTGAAGTTTTAAGCTCTTATTTTTCCGATTGGCAATTGTTGATACGCCGTTAAACAAAAATAAATAAATTTAGGAAAATAGATGAAGATCCCAAAAACTTTTCATGCCTGTTAATGAAATATTTGGAGGCCTGGTGGGCGTGAGTGTTAAGGCGTGAGCCAGGGTCCATGGGTTCGATTCCCACTACGAGGTGGTGGCTTTTCATTAGAAAAAAAAAGCATCACCCCTATCCCGGCTAGAAAAGCGTGGTAACCTATAGATAACCTGTCCTAAAATTCTTAGTTAATAATAATGGACGTCAAAATTAAAATAATAATAATGAAATGTTTTTTTTAGTACTTCGTTCAGTCCAAACCGTAGAAACATTTTGACATCTTCGTTTAAATCAATTTCAAACGTCTGGGACGATTTTTAACTCAACATTATTACACAGTCAACATATGGTGGGCATAATAAACATCCTAATCCTACACAGTCAACATATGGTGGGCATAATAATATTCCTGTTGTTATATTGTCCATGAAATAAACATCCTAATCCTACACAGTCAACATATGGTGGGCATAATAAACATCCTAATCCTACATAGTCAACATATGGTGGGCATAATAAACATCCTAATCCTACATAGTCAACATATGGTGGGCATAATAAACATCCTAATCCTACATAGTCAACATATGGTGGGCATAATAAACATCCTAATCCTACACAGTCAACATATGGTGGGCATAATAAACATCCTAATCCTACATAGTCAACATATGGTGGGCATAATAATATTCCTGTTGTTATATTGTCCATGAAATAAACATCCTAATCCTACACAGTCAACATATGGTGGGCATAATAAACATCCTAATCCTACACAGTCAACATATGGTGGGCATAATAATATTCCTGTTGTTATATTGTCCATGAAATAAACATCCTAATCCTACACAGTCAACATATGGTGGGCATAATAAACATCCTAATCCTACATAGTCAACATATGGTGGGCATAATAAACATCCTAATCCTACATAGTCAACATATGGTGGGCATAATAAACATCCTAATCCTACATAGTCAACATATGGTGGGCATAATAAACATCCTAATCCTACACAGTCAACATATGGTGGGCATAATAAACATCCTAATCCTACATAGTCAACATATGGTGGGCATAATAAACATCCTAATCCTACACAGTCAACATATGGTGGGCATAATAAACATCCTAATCCTACACAGTCAACATATGGTGGGCATAATAATATTCCTGTTGTTATATTGTCCATGAAATAAACATCCTAATCCTACACAGTCAACATATGGTGGGCATAATAAACATCCTAATCCTACATAGTCAACATATGGTGGGCATAATAAACATCCTAATCCTACACAGTCAACATATGGTGGGCATAATAAACATCCTAATCCTACATAGTCAACATATGGTGGGCATAATAAACATCCTAATCCTACACAGTCAACATATGGTGGGCATAATAAACATCCTAATCCTACACAGTCAACATATGGTGGGCATAATAATATTCCTGTTGTTATATTGTCCATGAAATAAACATCCTAATCCTACACAGTCAACATATGGTGGGCATAATAAACATCCTAATCCTACATAGTCAACATATGGTGGGCATAATAAACATCCTAATCCTACACAGTCAACATATGGTGGGCATAATAAACATCCTAATCCTACATAGTCAACATATGGTGGGCATAATAAACATCCTAATCCTACACAGTCAACATATGGTGGGCATAATAAACATCCTAATTCTACATAGTCAACATATGGTGGGCATAATAATATTCCTGTTTATTGTCCATAAAATAAACATCCTAATCCTACACAGTCAACATATGGTGGGCATAATAATATTCCTGTTTATTGTCCATAAAATAAACATCCTAATCCTACACAGTCAACATATGGTGGGCATAATAATATTCCTGTTTATTGTCCATAAAATAAACATCCTAATCCTACATAGTCAACATATGGTGGGCATAATAATATTCCTGTTTATTGTCCATAAAATAAACATCCTAATCCTACAAAGTCAACATATGGTGGGCATAATAATATTCCTGTTTATTGTCCATAAAATAAACATCCTAATCCTACACAGTCAACATATGGTGGGCATAATAATATTCCTGTTTATTGTCCATAAAATAAACATCCTAATCCTACACAGTCAACATATGGTGGGCATAATAAGCATCCTAATCCTACACAGTCAACATATGGTGGGCATAATAATATTCCTGTTTATTGTCCATAAAATAAACATCCTAATCCTACACAGTCAACACATGCAACTGTCTCGCACATCCTAGCTGAGGGAAGATTTACCTGAATCCCTGAGCTAAGATAACTCAGGTCCTGCGAGTCGGACTTGCTAATATGCATTTAGAAACACTAAGATTGGAAAAAGAGTTTCATGTTTCTAGCTTGTAAAAATGTTTCTGAGATCACAACAACAACAATACGTATATAGAAAATAATTTCGGAGGGGGCTGGGAAAATTTCGGAAGGGGCTGAGACCATTTCCGGTCTATGGAATACTAACAATTTAGATCTTGGAATAGTTTTAGCCAACTTAAACGCTATTACACCCAAAATAGAATATGTTTTATGAACTAAATGATATTATTTAATTTATTTTTAAGGGTTTTATGACATTTTTACCGATCAAATCAAAATTTCGGGGGGGGGGGCTAGAGCCCCCATTCCCCCCCTTATACACGCCAATGTAAATAGACGCACACAAACACGGCTATTCTACTCGTAAAGCTAAATTTTGCAAGGCTTCCTCATCCGTTTAGCATCAATATCTTTGGCTTCCTCTTGCATCGTGTTAGGATCTTCCTCGTCCGTGCAATATCCCTAGGTACTGCCAGTCTTTATTGAATTTATTTACTGTACTGACCAGTCTATCTCCCTAGAATGCCAGTACTATTCTACGGCCGCCGATAATACGTTAACGTCCACAACTTTCGCCAGGAAACTATGTATATAACATTCTCATAACAAACAATTTGGCGAGTTTGTTAAACAGCGAAATCCATTTACACGATTGTGGATTAGTTCAGATGCAAACCAAATGAACTATTGACAACGGAATTAGATGTTTATTGGAAATATAAAAGAGCAAACGTATTCTACTTTACTTTGTGTGTGTATGTAAATATATATATATATATATATATATATATATATATATATATATATATATATATATATGGGGGCGAGGTTAGCTCAGTGGTAGAGCACTGGACTAATAAGCTGGAGGCCTGAGTTCAAATCCCGAGCAAGCACTAAAGATTTTTCTTTAGTGTCTTCGTTCACGGGTTGAATTCGGCCTCCCTGACCGTCCCTAGGCCAACCCAGCCTTTTTTTTAATTTAAT